>CM066035.1:725150777-727550777 GCA_033557465.1 Ichthyophis bannanicus
GTGGTGATGGCGGTATCCTGCATCTGCAGGGTAACACATAGGGGCGACCACCATGGGTTGTGCAACGTTGAGCAAATGGGCCCTCAGCCACCCATGTGCCCTGGGGTGGTGGTAAAACTATTCTAAAATACAAACCCTATCCCCATGGGTCCAGGAGAGACCCACAAAGTGGGACCCAGGCAACCTGGGGATATGGGTGTGTGGCCTAAGGTAGTGTTAAGCCTCCCCCTACCTCCAGTGGTCCAGGGAGGCCATTCAAAGTGGGCTCGGTGTCACCCTGGAGATATGGCTGTGTGTCCTAAGGTAGTTTTAAGCATCCCCCTACCTCCCGGAGTCCAGAGAGGACAACCCAATTGTTTTCACTGTCAACCGGGGGATAATTGGTGTGTTGCCTAATGTTAGTTGGAATATCCCCCTACCTCCAGAGGGTGCCAGGGAGTCCATTCGAAAGGGGGGGGGGTGGCGCTCTGTGTCACCCTGGAGATATGGCTGTGTGTACTAATGTAGGGTTAAGCATCCCCCTACCCCCCAGGGGGGCAGGGAGTCCATTCAAAGTGGGCTCTGGGTCACCCTGGAGGGGAATATGGGCTGTGTGGCCAATTTAGTGCTTTAAGCATCCCCCTACCACTCCAAGGGGTCCCAGGTGTGTCCATTCAAAGTGGGCTTGCTGTGTCATCCTGGAGATATGGCTTTGTGTGTACTAATGTAGTTGGTAAGCATTCCCCTACCTCCGGGGTCCAGCGGAGTCCATTCAAAGTGGGCTCTGTTGTCACCCTGGAGACTATGGCTTGTGTGTACTAAGGTATCAGTGTTAAGCATCCCCCTACCTCCAGAGGTCCAGGGAGCCCATTTCAAAAGTGGGCTCCTGTGTCCCCCTGGAGATGAGGCTGTGTGTACTAATGTACCAGTGTTAAGGCATCCCCCTACGCCTCCAGGGGTCCAGGGAGTCCATTCAAAGTGGGCTCTGTGTCAACCTGGAGATATGGCTGTGTGTACTAATGTAGTGTTAAGGCATCCCCCTACCCCCAGGGGTCCAGGGAGTTCCATTAAAATGTGGGCTTTTTTTTTTTCCCTTTGGTCCCCCTGGAGATATGGCTGTGTGGCACGTAATGTAGTGTTAAGGCATCCACCTACCGCCAGGGGTCCAGGGAGTCACATTCAAAGTGGGCGCTGTGTCACGCTGGAGATATGGCTGTGTGTACTAATGTGAGTGTTTAAGCATCCCCGCCTACCTCCAGGGGTCCAGGGAGTCCATGCAAAAGTGTGCTCTGTGTCACCCTTGAAGCTAGGTTGCATATTATCTGAGCAGTATCGCAAAGAAAATACAAGGGACACACAGCTCTATGTAGTGGGTCAAACACTGTCGAACCATGGCCTGGTAGACATACACGTTGTATTGGACCTATCACACTGCCAAGGGTGGATATGGGCAACACCACCCGAAATAGTCTACATTTGTTCTCCATAAGCCCATGTGTGCTGGATTATCATGTTGCCAGTGTGTCTGATAATTGCAATGGGACATGTGTAGGTAATAATGACCACACATGTATCCCACAGTACCACCGACAGGGTTGAGAGGGCTCATCAGGGAACATCATCATCACACCTAAACCAAATGTGGCATGAAACTGCCATGTCATGTCAAGGGGTGGCCAAGGGGAATGGAGGTCACCCAAAAAAGTGCCAGTTCAAGGCGGAACAGGTAACAATGGCACATAGGGTGTCAAAGCACAAATGGCCCCACCCACCCGTGTAGGCATGTATGGTGGCACTGGGAACAGGATCATCACCTGTGAAAAACAAGAATGGGTTGAACCATTGTGTTCGCCTGACTGCCCTGTGTAAGCCAGCATGTTCATTGCTCCCCCAAGCCAGTAGAGAAGCGTATTGGGGGGTATCAAACACAGTTCCTGTGGTCCTACATGATGCACCCCACAAATGCTGAGCCTTACAGTTCAGCTTGTTGAAGGCTAAAACACCCCATTCCTCTGTGTTATTGTAGGTGATCGCACAGAAACACCTCCATGTCAGAGCAACACCTGTTGTGTGTGCCTGCCGAGGTCACACTACCAGTAAAACTGTTGTATGTGAAACCCCCATCACTAGTAGCTGTGGTTGACAATCAACCCAAACACAATACCATGGGAAACGTGAGAATGCCCTATCACGAACCCACCACTATGAATGCAATAGGTCCAAACCAAAACACCAAAAAAATAGACGACGACACCATGTGCCAGAGGGACAGGAACACAAGAGTGCCAATCACTCGATAGGCTTCACTGTCCAGACATTGCCTAGTGTGACCTGGAACATGGCAAGGGGGGGGGGGGGATACACAGGTGCCATGTCCACCATGACTGGCCAGTGAGATAGGCATCCTCCAGGGGTGGCTGCGGCTGAACCCGGCAGCCCATGACCCTAGAGCCCCCCGCCCCCCCCCACCAGTGTGTGGGGGTAGCCATGTCACCGGTGGAGCACAATGTGTCCTGTGGAGTTCATCCACACCAACAAACTGTGGCAGGGTCACAAAGGGGCCACAAGACCATACAAAAATCGGGATGCACCACAAGCAGTTGGCACTGGATGAATGCACTCTGCCCAAACAGCCCTGGTGGTATCATCAGGCCCAAACGGCATGTCAAGACCACAGCAAGGTATGAGAGGTCAGCACATGCGTTTATGAGCCCCTAGTGCTGTATGCAATGGTGTATTGGGCTGTAGCCGTCAAAAATACACAGCCATAGCATTTGTCACTAAACACACAGTATGCTGTCCAAAACACACTTGTCCTTCAACTATGTCTGGCCCCACAGGGCACCTGACACCACAGCTTACACCACAATCATCGTGTGATTGCCACCCAGCCAAAAGCTCAGGGGCCACCGCAGTGGGGCATATGGGCCAGCAGTGGCAGATGCTGTAGGCGTGTGGGACTCAGTTTGTAACAATGATCACCTCTGGGACTCGGCAACCCAGTGAATCAGAACCGCACTCAGCAACAACCCACACGGCAATTATACGTACAACCCTGTGATTGGTGCCTAGTGAATGTGATACCTACGTCGGACATTAATGGAAATTTGCAAGGGGGTGCGGGCATGTCCCAAGAGTGGAAACACGTTGATTGCGCCCCAGGATCAGACCCCCCCACAGGGGCTTACAATACCTGTGGCCAGGCTCCACACAGTTTTGCCACAAACTGAGGTAAAGCACAGGACACAATGAGTCTGAGAAACCAGCAATATCCACAGATGCCAAGGGGTTATGGCACCCTGCCTGGAACATACAATATGGACACGACACCCTCCTGAATCCGGGATGAGAGAACAACCATCCTAAACATCCCCCACATGCCAAAGGTTGTTTAGATAGATGATACACGGTTTGTCTGTGTTGGGGACTGTTGCCTGTGGTCCCCAAATGGAAAGGGCCCCTAGCAGCACCCCATTCATGTTGGGCGGCACCCTATTGGCTGTGAGACACGAATCTCACGGATGGACATGGCGTCGACACACTCTGGGAGTGGGCGTTGGATACACAGCTGGATGCCGCCGTTGCGCTGTGTGTGCCATGCCAGTTTGTCCTGTAAAAACCCCAGCGAGGGTTGTCAAATACCCCTGTCCGCTGGGGATGAGGGGGATGGAGTGTTCAGAATATTGACTTACAACATCATGAGATGATCGCACCTCCCACCATGACCGTGAGGGGTGGATGGAGCCGTGTTGTCTGACAGGTACGCTCATTGCGAGAGCAAAATGATGCTAAAACACAGGGTTAGCCAATTCGGGACCGGTGTGGGTGCATAGGCTGAGTGTCTGCCTAAACGCCCGCCATTTGTGTCATGCGTCACATGTGCGGCCACAACACGCAAACTTAGCAATGGGCCCACGGCTGTCCACAACGGGATATTGGTGTGAGACCCCCCATCTGAAAACCCTTGCGCCAACTGGCAGGAGAAAAAGGTGCGCCCCCCCCGCGCACGCAGAGATCCACCAAGGTGGATGCTGACAGGTCCACATCTTGGTTCCATTAGGTCAGAAATGACTCACGATTACTGCAAGCGGGATGCACGGACAGAGGGACTACGGCACTGTGCACCACCAAAGGGATGCTTATTTCTGTCATATGGCCCATCAGGGACAACCAACACCCCCCCCCCCCCCCCCCCCCCCCCCCCCCCCCCCCCCCCCCCCCCCCCCCCCCCCCACCCCCTCGCAAAAGGCTGATTGAACATCGTCAACATCACAACATAACGACCACATCTGGGAGACAGGCAGCTGTAAGGACTAGGTCCAGCATACGACAGCATCCACAGGACCTTGCAAGTACCCTGTTGATGTAATCCACCCCCCCCCACAGCCAAACACGGAAAAACATATGTGGAAACAATCTCATTGCGAATCCATAGTCCATGCATGTATGTGGGATGTGAGAAATCATAGGAGGGCTGGGACCCTTGCACACCATAGTAGGTGGCCACGTCCGAAACCCCACCAAACCCCAACCCCATTCGCAAAAGCAACGGAGGGAAGTGTCCCTGAATGCTGACCCAGGCAGCCCCTATATAGGGGAAACATGGGTAAAACGAGCTCTGCAGGGGCACAGGTGGGGGGCGCCGCCACCGCTGGGTTGGGTGTTATACAGCCCCTACATGCACATAACTGAGACTACAGGAGGGCACAGACACATCTGTGTGTGCACACAACTGGGCAGGACTATACCCCTGAGGGATATACATATGACACAACAGGGCAACGCCTACCCATATCCCCACAGGCCTCACTATATACCCACCCCCCCATCACAAGGATGGCCACAGACATCTGGCCAGCCACCAAACAGCCTGTACGTCCCCATTGTATCTGCTAGCACGGTGAGGCCATCTCAACACACATCACACACCCTGGGCCCCGACACAACACACACAGTATGCACAGGGTGCATGGCTGGGTGAGCTGCATATGGGCGTGCCAGGGAGACATGTGTCTAAGCACACCTAGACGTGCAGGTCCAACTGGTCACCCTCACGACAGAGGTTCAGTCCGATCCCCCTCCACACACCAGGTGCATGCCAGGGTGTGTGCTGTCTCATGGATATCATGTGAGTCCCCCCACAGCATCACCCATTTGCTCATGTTCACATGATCAGGACAAGGTTGCAGACTGACAACAACCCATCAGCTGCAAGCCTTGCTACCCTTGCAGTGTGCAAATGTGAACATGGGCACTGCAAATAACCCACCTCTGTTACAGAGATATGCACCAGCATGGGGGGCACATGGAAGCCTCCCGTGCCCCCTGCCATTTTGTCTGTGTGTAGGGCATCCTACGAGGCGCCACATGTGGGCTGCAGGGGCCCAGCACGGGCCAATGACAGCTCAACGTCAGGCCCACAGAGGGATGCCATGTGTGCTAAGGATGCTGTGAATCACATATCACACGCATACCCTTCCCCTGAAGCAACACCCATAGGGGAGAACACAGATGCCTACCTTGTAGGTGTGCTGCCCCACAGGGGACACCCACTATGGGGTGCATACACTGGCAATGGTGTCGAGTGGGTCCACAAAGCAATGGTGACGTTGCATCACCTGCATTGGGGGCATCAGACACACACACCTTGGACAGCTGCTGTCAATAAGCAGCAGGGATATGTCCCGCAAGCAACACCATGTCCCCTGGGTGTTCTGTCGCCCACCCTCACCCTCAGTGTCTGTGTCACGCCCCACATCTCCCCCCTCACACACACCCTCTGTCTCTCACTGTCCCTCCCACCATCCCACTGTTGTGTTGTGGGGTGGTGGTGAGATGGGTGTGGGCAGACTGCAGCCACACAGTAAGGCTGCTGATTGCTGCCCTATCTGTCAATGCATGTGGATGCCAGCTAGGCTCTGTTGATACTGCAGTGACACCTATGTGCAAACCTATCCCACATATGTGTGGGACTGACTGCTGGTGGTGCGTTACCATGATGGATATGCCACAGGTAGCAGGAGGGTGGGAGCAGCAAAGATGTGGCCCACCCAGGACATAGGCGTCTGCGTGACAGACACAGTGACAGGTGGCAGGTGCTGACAGAAGACAACATTTGCATGTCCACAGGTGGAGGAACTGAGGAAGAAGGCTCGTGAACTACGACAGTTCCACATGCGGTATTTGGAACAGCTCAGCACAGAGGGAGAGCACCACCACAATGGTGAGTATTGGAGGGCTATGCCACAGGTTAAAGTGTGCCATTGAACCAACTGCCTCTGGCCTGCCTTATCTGTACATATGTTATGTGCCACACATGGATGTGCCTGATGTCTGTCACCCTTCACAGGTGGGGATGCCCAGTGACGAGGAACCACACACCTCCACATACAGCTTCCGCAGGCCAGCACACGCCGCACAAGGGGGGAGGATGAGCCCTTGGAGGAGAAACCTGCAGCCCGACCAGCAGGGATCCGAGGAGGAGGGGACGGATGTGGTGGTGGTGGTGTCGGACGACGACATTGCGGAGGAGGATGAGGATGTCACCCACCCTACCCCAAACGAAGGGGATGGAGAGGATGGGACATTGGGGGGTGCAGGGGAGAGGGCCACAGGGGGAAGGGGTGCTGACAGGGTGGGGGGAGGGGGGCCTCTGTCTGGCCTGGGAGGGTGGAGGGAGTATCTGCAGGGAGGGGAGGAGGGGGGTGTGTGGGAACACAGCCCACCACAGGGCCATGGGGGCACCAGTCAGCCACTGCAGGGGTGGGCACAGCACGGGCGGCAGCGCATTCCTGTGCCATCCAGGGCCACTGTCACGGCTCATGCACATGCCAGCACACAGACAACAGGCAATGTGTGTCTGTGTGCTGGCAGGTGTATGCACGATATCTTAGTGGCCGTGGATGACAAACGGCGTGACATCCATGTGGTGTTCCATGCCCTGCAGTGCATGACCGGGGCTGTTCGGCAGGTGGACACCGATGTGTTGCAGCTGGCATCCCGATGGCCACCTGCCGAACAGCGTCACAGGCACCAGCAATGTCACCTGTGACGCCCCCATGTGCCCTGTGTTGCGCAGTGTTCCCCCCCCCCCCTTTTGGCATTTGATGTTGGGCATGTTGCCCGTTTACATATGTTGTGTAAATAAATGGTTTTAGTTTGTACTTTGCATCAATGGCCTTGTGATTGCCTCACACGCACACCATGTATGCAAGGATGGGATATGTCTATCCACCTTCCTGGGGATCAAACATTGGCAATGGACACCATAACGGTAACAGCAACACATGAGGAGCTGTGTGATATCTATGTGGGCATGGCCATGGGACAGGTGTAGGCCCAGAGGATGTTGCCCTGCATATGTTCCCGAGACACAGTCATGTCACAGGGATGGGTCTGGTGGGACAGCAGTTGGTGTTGGACAGCAGCAATGTAAATATGCATGGCACACATGTGTGTCGCAGACACATGTATGCCATGTAGGTGCGGGACAGGCCTGTCAGCATTGCTAAGGACACACCCAATGGGCACACGTATGCCCCCATTGTGCACGGCTGACGGGGATGTAAATGGTGACTGTGCATGAAATTGGTGCTGTAACCCCTGGGGCATGCCGACATATGCAAGTGGGCCCATGTGTACACCTGTGAGTTGTAGCCAAGGGTCAGTGACCACAGCATGTGCATGTCTGGAATGCCAGGTAATGGCATGTGTGCATTAATACCTGACAGTGTGACAATCCCTGCAACAACGGGCCTGGTCTCAGATCATCTGTCCATGGGCAGAGCATTCATGTGCACACAACCTGAGCAATAAAGGGGACACACATTGGAGTGTAACTCTTTAATGTATGCTAGGGTACCCATGTTTGGTCTGCTCTATTGCGACGCCGTCGCCTCACAGGTATGGCACCTGGCAATGGAGGTCCCCATTCCCCTGGCGCCACCCGATCCTCTGGTGCCTGTAGCGGAGGTGGTGTTGGCGGCGGTGGTGGTGGTGGTGGTGTCTGTGGTGGCGGTGGTGCCATCCTCACCAGCGCAGCCTCGATGCCCTCCATGGCCACACACATCCTCTGGTATGGCCGGTCACATATGCTCTGGCGCAGATGGACCATCTCCTGGATGAGACGTTCAGAGGATTGCCGCAGAGCTATGAGTTCCTGACGAATGCCTGTGTGGGGAGAAAATGGCCGTGTGAGAGCTACCCCTGCCAGGTATGACAGTAATACACAACAGGGTGGGACATGTCACACATGCTTTTCCCCTGCATGTTACGAACTGTAGTGGTCAGGTGCATATTTAACTGAATGGGGACATACCTCAAAGGTGTATGTTAGGCCACACACAGGACGTGCCCAATGTAAATGATGTGTGTGACAGGCACAGGGATACCCCATCTCAGCAGGCACAACACTGTCCAGCACATGTACAATATTCCCTGGGACACAGAGCAACAATATGTACATTGTGTGTGTGGCTGGAGGGTGCGCAGGTGATTGCAATGACACCTCGGGATACACATTTTGTAGGGGAGTTCAAATGCTAACAAACATAACATGTGGGATGCAGAGTTAGGGGATACACACGGCATGGGCAGGTGATAGGTGCATTGCTCATGACTATGAGGGATGGGGTGTGAGCAGCAGATTCACACCCAGGACATGGGCCCGTCCACAACTGCACCATGCGTCTGTCAGATAAGGGTGTCACATCCCCCCAGGGGGAGACTCAAGTGGTCAGATAACAGTGCATATAGACCCTATGAGGCATGTGCAGGGCTCACAATGCGTATGTTGATGACAGGATGTTGCATCACAGGGGTACAAGCTGCACATTTGCCTAGACAGGTGTATGCTATGCATGCAACTGCTGGTGGCAGGCCATCGGGATGATTTCAGAGTCACACAAAGGGGGGGGGGCGGGGAAGGTAGCCCTGAATGTGCATGGTAGCAGGGGTGGCAGCAGAAGGCAGAGAGGGTAGGGCTAGGTGGCCAATTTCCCCAATGGAGAGAGGTAATACATGGAGTGAGGCAGGGATCAGTGTTGGGTCTGTTGCTCTATCACATATTCATAACTTACCTGCAAAAGGGACTTACGAGTGAGGCAATCAATTTGCACATGGGAAAAACACTTTTTAAGGTTGTCAGAATCCAAGCGGATTGTGTTAAATTGCAAGGGGATCTAGATATATTGGAAGATGGGGTATCCAAAAGGAAGATGAAATGTAATGTGGAGAGGTGCAAAGGTATGCACCAAAGAACATAAAACTCGACGTATGGGTACATGATGCAAGGTTCCACATTGGGAAACACAACCCAGGAAAAAGATGTCGACATAATAGTGTCAAGCAATAGGACAAACCACCTTTATCACAACACGTATTATACAGACAGTAGAGGCCTATGGCCCGACACAGGCCGTATTCCTTTTTCCTCTGCAGGGGCAGGTTTATCAGGTTAAACACACGTCCACAGTGTGTTGGACAGGACCTGATCAACCAAAGGGATGCACCGGAGCCCCTCACCTCTCAATGTAGACAAAACGCATTCTGCCATCCAAATATAATTAACCAGCAGTGCATCCACGCAAGGGGAAGCCTTGTTGTAACAATGTGAAAGTGGAAATGTGTTACAGGAAGGCCTCCCCTTGCACGGATGCACGACTGGTTAATTATATTCGGATAGCAGAAGGTGTGTGACTGCATTGAGAGGTGAAGGGCCCCGGTGCGTCCCTGTGGTTGAATAGGTCATTCTCAATACACTGTGAAGGTGTGGTTTGCCTAATAAGCCTGCCCCTGAAGAAGGACACGGACCACGGCCTGAGTCGGGCCATAGGCGCATAGTTTCTGGATAATACGTGTGGTGCTAAAGGTGGTTCATCCTATTGCTGTCCACGTTTTCCCTGGGCCCTGTATTGCATGTGGTACGTGCCTGCTGCTGGTACCTACTGTATGAGCAGAGACAGAACAGTCCATAGGTGTGTCTGGCCAAATCAAACAATGATGTGACGCGATATGTAGGTTAATGGGCATGTGTGGCATACCCTTTGGTCGCCTTGCACACAGTGTGTTGCACATACTGTACGCTGATGTGTCTCACACTGTTCGGTATTGTGCACACCGAGTGTGTGTTTGTGTAGTCACACACATTTACAGTCCTGGTAGAGTGTGCACACCTGTTAGTGTATGTACAAAGAACATAAGGGTTATCTGCGTGAACATTTTTGCCCACCCACCTTCACTGTCCCGATGTGACGAGGTGGCATGGGCCCGCAGCTCAGCTCTCAGAACATCCTCCCCGGTATCCCGTTGTGCTGGTGGTGCTGCGTCAGCTGTTCCTTCAGCCAAACGTTGTGTGGTGAGGCTTGTTGGAGGCTCAGTGTGCCCCTCCTGGGGACAAGGACTCACCCCCTGCAGCAGCACCTCTGCAGCCGCAGCATTTTCATGCCCCTCCATGTCAGATGCCTCCCACACCTCCACCTCCTCCTCCTCCTCCTCCTCCTCCTCACGTGGCCGGACTGTGCTGTAGTCACCTGTATTGTAGACAGACACAGATCAAACACATATGTGTGTGCTGTACAGCTACATTTATGTGTGTGTTCAGGGGAAGGGATATGTCATGTTGTGGTTACCCTGCATGTGTGCTGCAAACAGGGCCCCCTACATAACATGGACCTGTTCCAGGGGATCTGGTGTGTGTCAGAGCCCTGCACACCCTGTGTGTCCTCCGTGTTCTAATATATGCTCCCATGTGCATTTCACACGCAGTCCATCTCCCACCCCATCTGGCAGTGGCAGGTGCACACAGGGCTGCACATCACCAACAGGTACACCTTCATTGGCAGCCCCTGTTTGAGTGTGCATGCCATTGCGTAGTGCATATCCCCATGGGACATACTGTATATGCAGTGTTACATGTGTATGCCACATTCCGACAATGTGTGGAACTCGAACTGTACATGATAGTGGGACCATTGACAGGCACATGCAGCACTGTGCGTAGAGTATGTCAGATGCAACATAACACGTCACGGGCAGATACTCCATGACAGTAGAGGTGAGGCGCGGCAGTGTCAGGGGTGTGGGTCAGGGTTACCAGTAACATCACCTGTCTGGAATGTTTCGGGAAGTGATGGGATGTGTGACACATGTTGTATGTGTCCCTGCAACCTGACAGTGGACCATGGGGACACACGCCACTACAAAGATATCTGCAGCTGTGAGTGTCCACGACATATCCCAGTGGGAACATATGTCACCATACCAACACAGGCCGTGTATTGCTGCAAACACAGGGTCAGGGAATGGTTGACACATCTGCCCTTATGCCCTGGGAAGACGTGTATGACCACACCTGGCCAATGCAGTGTGTGCAACATGTGACAGGTAATCTCTGTTTACGCCATGCGTCCCGTGGTGCCTGCTGTGATGCTACTCATAGCGCAACTAGAGACATACACCGTACTCTCACCGTCAACCACAATTGTCGCATTTGTGCACATGTGATTGACCGTGCACATGTGCTACTGTGGTTTTGAGGGGTGTGGTAGCACAGTCACAGATTGTGTGCGTTTGCGGATGTGCATCACCTGCACACATGGCATATCTGCTGGCGCCATATGCTGCATAGTTTCAGGGAACCCACCCTTTCAGATGATGCTTGACATGTGTGTGAGAGGTGTAGGTCCCCTCACATGTTGGGGTGGGGGCATCTCCTTCAAGGGCGTCTCATTGACCATGCGGCTGACATCAGACCCTGGCCTATGTTGGCAATGTGACAGCTGTGTCACGCACAGCTAGTCCTGTGTTGCTCGGTGTATTCCATCTGGTGTCGATGTCATGCTGTGGCCTTAGAGGGGGGGGCGTGCCATGCTCACACACACACAGACACCATGTACCCAGATGGGGCTATGTTGGCAGGTGTGTCTCATGCAGGTGGATGCAGCCACCTATGTACTCAACACACAGAACACATGGCCAATCAGCTAGAACACCTCACCTCGGGGGTGGGGACGGCTGGCCCAAATATCGGACACGGCACAGCAGGGGGCACACTGCGCTATGCAGAGCCAGCTGCTCACACAGAGCGGGACAGGGAGACACAGAGGAGGTGAGAGCAGAGGAGGGGGGAGGAAAACAACCTGGGGGCCATGACCTTGCCTCTGCTGCTGACACCTATGACATAGAGGGGGAAACAATGCCGAGCAGCATTCGTAGTGGAGGTGATTCACCACAACACAGCATTTGCCTGGGATATTCAGGGCCTAACATAACCATCTGAGAACAGGTGAGGTGTGGGGCACTGGGAGACACAGGGTTGATGGCTATGCCTATGGAGGGCATAGCTAACCCGTGAGAAGGAGAGCAGAGTGGCCACATATGTAACAAGATATACCCCAGTACAAGGTACATGGTGTTTGTATTTGCTGTGTCACATCAAAATGCAGACAGGTAGTGTGAATGCTATTATCAGCAGCGGGCCTGAGTCAGGCATTATGAAGGCAGCTATCTGCTGTATGTCATGTGTTTTCCCAAACAGAGCTATTCACAACAGATAACTTGAGGATTTGCCCCGTAGGCCGGTGCGTGGGACACACCTGATCTATTTGGGGGAGTTATTATCCAGGAGAACTTAGCGGCTCGTACATTTGAGACACGGTTCAGTGACACTCCACATACAGGTGACATGTGTCACCCACCACTTGCTTACACAGACAGGTGGGGGAGGGGTTACAACAGTGTATGTCATAGATGTGCAAACAGAGCTGTGACCATCTGGTTCCATGATGTGTCGTCTGGCAAGCCTGACCTCCCCAATACGTTTGATGCACCTTTAGACAGTCCAGCTGTACTGCAGGCATAGTTACTCCTTAGACAGATCACATATCTCTTAGATGACGGTTAATCCCTACACAGAGATGGGTGCACTCAGGGGGATGTGATGAGGATGATGTACCCTTGGATCCCCCTTGGACAATGATTGTATTGCGGCAACAACGAACAGCAGAGCCTGTCTGATCAACGGAGATTGGTGAGGCATGGCCTGACTGTTCATGGCCATCCTAATATGTATGGTGTGTAGATAATGGCCTGCAGAGCATATGACAGTAGAGAGATAGGCTTTAGCGTGACTGGGTTACAGTACAGACACATTGTGGTTCATGCTCCAGTCATAACTTGATGTCTACATGTGTGTCACACAACGTAATGTCAGGGACAGTTTTGATGGGGATGTCTGTTTACTGCATTTGGGGGTAATGTTCCCCTTTGCCACTACTCTGTCTGAGCTACATTCCTTTGTGCTTGTTGCATCACACCGAGAGGTGGGAGGCATACATCAGCATGTCCATGACAGTCCCCGTCCTACATTAGCATTGCACCTTCACACATACAAACCCAAATCCAGGGCCCACCCCACCTCAGACCCTCAAGGCCATGGAGCCAGTGGTAGCACTGTGTGTATTTGTATGACAACATAGGGTATGATGGGGCAGTGCACACAACCTCTGATCCCTGCGTAGGTACATTATGGGGCTGTGGAGATAGATATGGGTGTGCATTTGCAAAGGTGAGCTGGTTACACAATGTTACTATCAGGGAGGTGATGAGATGTGATGGTTATGCGTAACAGACATACCTGCATGTGGATCTGCAGTGTCAAGCATCTCAGGCAGCCCATAGGTGTATACAGGTCCCAGGCGTTCCGCCAGCTGCTGCTCCAGGGGGCTGAGCATTGCTGGTAGGGGGCCCCCGCCACCTGTGCCCCTGGCATGGTGTTTCTCGGCACACATGTGCTGACGCACACCTCTCTTGATATCTGAATATCTTTTCTTTAGGCTGTCTATGTCCCGCAGGGGGCCCCCTACCTCAGCAACTCCATGCCTGACCTCCTCCCAGACCGCCTGCCGTCCTGCTGTGCTGGTCCGTGAGCTAAGACGGCCAAACAGCACCTCGTAGTTCTCCAGGACCATGGAGAGGAGGGTGTGGTTCTCAGCATCCGTAAATCTTATTGCCCTCCTCCGCAGGTTCTCAGGCACTGGTACCCTCTTCCTCTTCCCAGTGTGCCTGCTGGGAGCCAGCTGTGCAGGTGCTGCTATCCCTGGTGCTGCCACTGGCTCCTCAGGGCCCTCAGGACCCACAGGCCCTGCCTCCAGTGGCACTGGTGGGGCCACCTCACCTGCACGCCCCGCACACACACCCTCCCGCACCCTCAGCCTCACACCCTCCCTCTCTCTATCCTTTTCTCTCTCTGTCCCTTCCTCCCTCTCCCTCTCCCTAACCCTCTCCCATTCCCTCTCTCGATCGCTCTGTGTACCCCTCTCTCTCCCCCTCCCCCTCTGGCTCTGACTCCGCCTCTCCATCCCCCTCCACCCACCTCTCTCTGTACACCTGTCCCCTCCCCAACTCACCTCACCCCCTCTGCCTCCCCTACACCACCCACTGAACAGACACCACAACTATGACCTCCTCACACGTCACACAACACATGAACTGTAACAGTAAACAGCACAGTACACAGAGACGTTCACACAATAAACAGGGGACTACGGATATGACAACAGATACGACCACAGGATACAACTGATGACACAGATAACAGAAACCTACCTATCACTAAGACACCTCTCAATACACAGCCTCTTACTACACTCCCGCCCACTCCTCAGTCAACCCTCAACCTTTACCTTGTGTTTCCGTGTCCCTTTGTACCTTTTTTTTTGCGGCGCGCACGTTGCGCATGTGCACCTGTGCGACGGCGCTGCTTGTGGGCGGCGCCGATATCCAATTGCGCATGGGCGTGCGTTAGGCTGTCGTGTTTTGTGCGCGACACGCAAATGATACTCTTAGCGCATGTGCATTTCTAGGAGCATCATGACGTCAGGGCAATGCTTACGCCCATGCTTAACGGGCTCCGCGCACACGCAGACGCTCGTGCGACTCAGTTGGCACATGCGCGTCTCGCTAATTCACACACACTCACGCGCGCCAACAGTTGCACATGCGCGGCACCCACAGCCAGTCGCCCATGCGCAACGTCATGCAGATGCGCAGGATAATGCACATGTTCGCCTCGCACAAGCATCGCAATCCCACAACAGCGCATGCGCACAGTATGGACATACCAGTCACCTGTTTAAATTGCTTCTGCAGATTTGGAGACATTGAGGGTGTTTTCGTAGGCGCGGCGAGTGTTGGTGTGTTGAAACTGAGAGCAGGTGTATGACAGTCTGTTTTGTGAGTTTTGTTTTGACTGTGTTTTCTTTCGTGGTTTGTACGGTGTCCAGTGTTTGGGAACGTGTGTGTGTGTGTGCGCGTGTGTGCGCGTGTGTGTGTGTCTCTGTGTGTGTCGGTGTCTGTGTCTGTGTGTCTGTGCTTGTGTAGCCACACAGGGGTGTTTATGTCTGACATATATTTTATTGCATGTGCCCGGAGACGTGGGCAGATGCTGCGGTTGCCGGACAGGGGAGATGATGCCCATGGGGCTGAGGCACAGGACATGGGTGTAGACCCGCAGCAACTCAGACCTGCAGCTGTGGAGGCCGTCCAGAGAGGTGCTGGGCGTGGAGGGCGCAGACGGCGTGCTGAGGTGCAGGCTCGGCAGCCGCGCCTCTACAGGCCCAGGGCCCAGCTCCAGGGCATGCGTGAGGACCAGGTACTCTCCCTTTACCGACTGAGCACAAGGGCTATTAGGGGGCTCTATGAGGATCTGAGACCTGACCTCGAGCCCCTGACTGACCGGTCCCATGCCATACCAGGTTTAGTCAAGCTCCTTGCTGCGTTACATTTCTTCGCCTCTGGCTGTTTCCAGACCTCTGTGGCCGCAGTGGGTGGCATGAGCCGCCCCACCTTCTCACGCTGTCTCCACCAAGTACTGCGTGCTATGGTCAGCCGGGTGGGGAATTACATAGGCCTTCCCCACAGTAGGCAACATTGGGGGACCCTGAACCAGGCCTTTGAGGCATTAGCTGGGATACCACACGTGATGGGAGCTATTGATTGCACACATGTTGCCCTGGTCCCGCCAAGAGACAGGGAGGTGGTGTTTCGCAACCGCAAACACTACCATTCCCTGAATGTTCAGGTTGTATGTGATGCTAATCTGCATATTCTGAATGTGGTCCCAAGGTTTCCAGGGTCCACCCATGACTCCTATATCCTGCATCGCTCAGCACTATTCAGGGAATTTGAGGAGGGACAGTATGGTGACTGCATATTGCTGGGTGAGTAGTGACCGTTAAATAATGTCATGATGCATATATGACTGTTTTGTTGTGACATCTCTCATGTAGTGCAGCGTTTGCTCTCTGTGCATTGTGATACCGAGCAAACATTCAGCAGTGTGACTAATGATATGGGTTGACATTGTTGGGGGACTGTAGACCTCGTTTACCAGGGGACATAATTGGCCATTTCACAGCCATATTACGGACATATGTGCAATTTATATGCTGGTGTTGGTAGTGGAAATATGCACATATTCTGACGTTTGTGCTGTGTGTGTATTACGATTGGATGTGTATGTCATCTATGCAGAGGGGTGGGGTGGGTGGGTGGGGTTGGTTTGTTACCATACTCACCCACCTGTGCATGCATGGTTTTGGATTGTACCTGTGTTAGGTCCTGTGAGATGTATGTGATTGACAATCCATGCACCTTGTGATTATCATGTGCGTGTGAGGGCCACACACTCACCCTGTCGTGGGGATGTTAGCCATTGATTGTTAGACAACAGAGGGTGGTGGGTTGGGTACGTATCATGCATGTTCTCGGCCTTTGCAAGTGGGAGTACACGTTTGCATTGTTATGTTCATGTTTTTGTCCTGTGCCATTACAGGGGTCCAATCAGGTCTGGGCTTTGCATTACCTTTAGCCACTGCAGATATGCCGTACCAGGGCGTCATTGTATGTGATTATCCTGATGTGACTCGTAATTTGTGTGAGGTGACAGCAAGGGCAAGGGGCCATGTTGTGTAGAGACAGGTAGCTATTGGTGGGACATACACAGGGACGTAGTTATACTCATTAGTTGTGATGTTTTAGTGATCATATGGGCTACAGTGTTGTTTTATGTGTTGTGCTGCTTAACAAGGAGGGATACATGATGGGGACAGTGGCCAGGGTGTCCAATGGGATGTTTGATGGGCAGCAGTCAACAGCATCTGGCGTCAGACTGGTATATGTCGATATGTAGACCTTGGAGGACGCGGGCTGTTGAGGTGATATAATGTTTCTCCTGGCTGAGCTCACGGTCATACATGTTCGTTGTGTGCACCTACATTGCGTCTAAATACATTATTGTGGTTTTTGCTTGGCAAGCATATATTCTGTTTATGTTACATGTGTGTTGCTGTTGTAGTGTGTCATTGGTGGTGATGGTGGTAGGGATGTGACCATGAACTCCATGACAGGATGCCTGTGCTACACCTAGCGGATCATTTGAGGACACAATGTGATTGTGTTGTAGTTTGACAGGTCTTTACAGACTACAGAGGCCCTTTGTTGCATTTCAATCAGCATAGGTGTAATTAGGTCAGGTAGGTAGTTGTTGGTGTCATATATTTCTGTCCTTATGTGTTCTGAGGTTGCTTCTCACGTCTATACGTGTGTCCTTTTATGGTGTGGTGCGTTTATTCATTGACCTGCATTTTATTTTCTGCAGGTGATGCAGGGTATGGGTGTCGCCCCTGGCTGCTGACCCCTGTGCGCCAGCCACGGACACGTGCAGAGCGGAGGTACAATGAGGCCCACGCCTCCAGCCGCTCTGTCATAGAACGCACCTTTGGCGTGTTGAAAAGTCGCTTCAGGTGTCTGGATAGGACAGGTGGGGCCTTACAATATGCGCCAATGACTGTTGCAGAGATAATCGTAGCCTGTTGCATCCTGCACAACATTGCTCTCAGGCATGGTATCCCTGCAGAGATTAATGAGGATGTGGAGGAGGATCCACCGTGCCCCCCTGTACGTGCCTGTGTTGACACACAGGCAGGCACAGCAGTCAGGCGGAGGTTGATTACAGAACTATTCACTGGTATGTATAGCACATCTGCCCACATATATGTGCCTGTGTGTGCATGTGCTGCTTAGTAGGGGTGATGTTTCTGACCAGTTGACATTCAGATCCAGGCCTGCATTGTCCCTCAGGTGTACAAATGTCATAACATGTATGCATGGGTGTTTTTTGGACAATGTGGACAGGGATCAACAGCGGCTGTTGGTGTCGTGTGTGGCTGTGGGTTGGTACACCTTTTGGAGCTTTGGGGGCCACAGTACCAGTGAGTGGCTGTTTGTGATAGCAACTGCTGGCCAGACATAGGTATAGTGTCCTCCTGTGTGTGTGGAGCACGGTGTCAGGCATGTGGTACGTGGTTTGGTGTGGTGGGGAGGGCCATGTTTGTGCGCAGCACTCATGCTATGATTGGTTTGCTTTGTACATTCCTCTTTGGGGGCTTGTGTGTGTGTTCTACCCCTGTGAGCTGGCTATGTGTGTCTCTTTGTTATTTGCAATGCAACATGTCAGACAGTGCACAGTTGGCATGCGCCTGACGACATTCCCATGATGTTATTGATGTCTTGTTACATGTTTTGCTGCAACACAACCATTTTATGGCAAGGTATGCCTCTTCACGTAGCACAGACATGTATGTGGTGAAACATGTGAACATGTTCACTCTGCAGCCAGGGGTCCATCTGATTGCTAGCCTATGTTTGCGGCGGGGTCATTAGTTTCATTATCTTACTTGTACACACATACAGATGTCATGTGGGTCACATCATCAACAGGTGGATTTCATTAGGCAACTGTAACGCTGCCTGTGAGCCCTTTAATGTGGTTTTGTGTTATTAATTTGTGAGCAGGGCATATGTATTTCGGGGTATCTGTACATCCGCCTCATGGCTCAGGTACATGGTATTTGGAGGGCAGGATGGCACAGTATACAGCCACGGATACCTTCAGGACACTAGCAAGGGATGTTAGGTCCACATACACACACAGTCCTAGATGTATGTTTTTGGGAGCAGGGGAACAGGTGGCCTATCCATGGTTCAACATTCTCACAGTTACACAATGGGATGACATGCAGACATCATGGTCAGGTGACATACAGACAGGGGGTTGTTTTTAGCCATACATGTTGTTGAGCTTGCCATGTATTTCAACACACAATCAGCACACACAGTATTATTTGCTGTGGGAGATGTACACTGGATATTATGCATCTACACAGTGGATACATGTGGTTTTGGTGCATATCTTCCAGGTGTCACAGGTCTTTACACTGTGATACAAGACAACATATTGAGGGTACCACACACGGAGAGGGGGTATTGGTTTAAACCTGGTTGACACAGACTGATAGTGTGATCTTTGGATACGTCCAGAACATTGTGGAAACAGCCACCTCTTTAGACATATTTGTGGACCAACAGAGAGGGAGTGTGGCCAACTGACGGCTCTGTGGGGCCCTCCAATTAGCATTGGACATCTACATTATGACACTCCCATGTGCACGATCTGTGCAGTGTGAGGGTGAACAGTCAGTTGTAAGGTCATGTAATGTTGTGTGACAGCTGGGGACATTGAGGTGCAGTGTGTTTTCCACATCTCGTAGTTGACAGTTATTTTAGTTTATATTTTCTCCGCTAAACAGGACATACATGATGACAACGGTGTCGGCGTGTATCATTGGGACATGAACGGACATCCGCCAGATCCTGGAGTTCAAGGTGAGTAGATCTACAGATACATTGTATGTGTCTGGGGTCAGGGGGACAACATATTGGCAGCTATGTGTCTCAGTGGGTAGCTGGTGTTGTTTACTTATTGACGGTGAGCCTCCCTTGCCCATATCGTGCTGTTGTCACACATCTCCCCATGTATCTGTGTTCATAATGGTTAGTGTAACAGCTGTTGTGCCTTATTTACAGCAGATGTACATGTGTGTGTCAATGTCGTTATTTGGTGGATCCTCCACTTGCTGCATCCACCATCTTAGTTAGATCAGCCATCAACAGGGTAGCAATGCATGTGACTCGGCCATTATGTGTACAGATTAGCAGTTGTGCACATACAGGCCATTTATTACAGCTGTTGTGCTGAACTACGCATATTGTGTGGGTGTGTGTGTTTATGGGTTGACTATGTGGTGCTGAATTGCACACGCATGATACATTATCATGTGCTATGATGGGTGTGTGCACCTGGGGGACATTGTGGACTTTGATAACTCTACGGTTGTGATGTTTACATTTCCATAATGGCCCACATTTGTAGTGAGCAGAGCTGAGTCTTGTGTTTGGTGTAACAACTGTTGAGCAATATCTATTTATGTCATACATAGGCATAATGTGGAGATCCATCTACAGGACATTTACATGGTGATTCTAATGGTTTGCCTGACGTCTCTCCCTTCGGTGTGACCTGGTGTGGCTATGCAATAGCTGATGGATTTGATGAGGAACACATGATGCACACATAGGTTAGGTTACATATTTGTTCTTTTGTGCTTACATCCAACTGTGCGTGGCAGGAGGTTTCTGTTCATCTCATGGACATGTAATGTGGCATCTCTGTGGACACAGACATATGCATATAGTGTGTCGCTGTGAGATGCCCGTGTGACATGTTATTGTTCCTATCCTTTTCCATGTGACACCCGTGTCTGCATTAACATGTGATGTTGGTTCTCATCATTGTTTTATATGTTGTGCATATCCTCTGATGTTTGCATTTGCATCCCTTGTATGTGTATTTCCTGCATTGTGCGTCGTGGGAATATTTGCTGCTGTTGCAATGTTTCTAACGTGTGCCATACTTATCCTATCTTGACACAGGGCAGCGGACACACCAGACCCATTTCCTCAGGTGCTTCTCGGCTCCGCATTCCAACACCTGTTGTGTGACAGACCACCATGTTCGTGTTTCTGGGGAAACTGCCATTGGATGTTCCACGTCTGCAAGTTGAACACTGGCCTGTGCTAGACATTACTGCTCTTGGACTGTTTGTTTACCCATGACAGACATGTTCAGGACACATTTTGGGCCATGCTTTGGCTGGGAGTCCTTGTGATTGCAGGGACACGTATGAACATTGCTGGACTGTGTCATATTGGAATGTGAACATTGACTATGCATACCCATGTTTTCATGGGGGTGTTTTGACGTGATCTTGCTGATATCATTGACCCTTTGCTTTTGGGACAGTGTGCGCATTAGGGACTGACATTATCTTTGTCCTATGGTCATCCATCCCCAGTTGTTTGTTGTATATGTTTGGCCCATGTGTGTGACATGGCACACAGTATACGCTTATCTGTTTGTTTCAACAGTAGCATACAGCCATGTAACTGGAATGGGGAAACACATACAGCGTTTTAATCGTATATGTCCACCTGACCCACCCCTCGCCATGATACATGTTTTGCACAAAACACACATTCATGCACAACACCATCCTTGATTGATGTTTTGGGGTGGCAATGGTGTTTCCATTCATGTGTGGCATCACTGTACCATGTTAGTTTATGCCTGGTGCTTGTGCCTCTGACTGACTATATTTGGGAGTCACAGCATGGTGAACTATGTTTTCGGTGTGTTTCACTGTGACATGTTTCCCCATCCTTCGCATATGAACATGCTTGTTGTTGTGTTTGTTTACTGTACGGACATGACACTCTGCATGATGGTCCACACCTTGCATTGCATGTCTGCACAGTCCTGTTCTACCCCCTGCATGAGCGACACTCTCATTGGGACCTTATATTTGTGCTGTGGTAGTGTGGCTGTCCATTTTCCCAAGAAACATCTGCATTCCCTGGACCATGCTATATGTGGGCACATACTGTCTACACAACAAACAATGCAGGGTGACCTCATGCATGTTGTTATGTCTGCACATTTCATCCGGTTGTGTTTTTCTAACTCTTTTGGTCTTCATGTGTCCCTGCTACCTGTTAGCATATAGTCCCACAGCTTTAGCTGATATATGAGGTGTACATTGACACATTCCTGGTGTTGCGAGCAGCCATTATGTGGGAGGCGTGACATTACTTTATAGATGTGTGTGTCATATTACGATATGAGGCCAGCATATCTTATTGTGATTTAGAAACCTCCTCTGTTGCCTGGGGGCTATTTTGGGGGGGACATGTGTTGTGTTTGGGTTTCTGATCTTGCACCACCTGTTGCCTACCTGCAATCATATGTGGGTGACACATGTCGGGCATGCAGCAGCTGCTGTGGTGTGTGCCACTGATACCTGGTGCATATCATGCACCTGATGCACATTTTATCTCGTGCCATTCATTTGTGCTCAGCCGGTGACCTTTACATAGCATGTGTGTTTATACCTTGCTGACCGTGTTCCCATCTTTAGCCAGGGAGGGACACACCTTGAACGTATGATTACACTGTGTATCGTATGTGTGAACCTTCTTCCAAGTAAATTTGCATTATTCACAGACATTTGTCTATTTCTCTACGTTTATTTTTTAACAGACAAGGTGATTCTAATGTGATTCTACAATGTGTCGCTTTGCAGCGGTTATGGCTCCTTGTGACCTTGGGAGTCCAGGGTTTCCTGGAACATGTCCCTCCAGTGACTTGTCCAGGGGCACATGGTGTGCTGTTATGATATGCGTGATGGTTGCCGTGTGTGCAAGACATATTTGGGGACACTATTCTTCTCCTCCAGTCGTGGAGCACATTTGTGTCTACCGATTTGCTGTTAATATCCATGGCCACCTGTGCTCACATTGGTGTATGGTGACAGCTGTGTATGTGTGTGTGATTTTGCACATCACTGTGTCGTCTACGTTTCCATACGGACCCTCCCTTTGTAATATTGTGTGTGTTTGGCTCAGTGTGTTCTTGGGGGCGGGGTGTTTGGGGGCATGTTTGTCACACACGTGTTTATCAGGTTGGCTCCCCAGATCTGGTTTTCAATGTTGGGATATTAAGCTAACTGGACCATTTGTTCACAGCTGGTTCATCACCTGGGCACACACCCTTGTCTCTCGTCAGTGTACAGCAAGGGGTTCACTCTGTGCTGCCTATCCATCAGATATTATCTGTTACATTGGTCTGTGTAATCACCATTGTGCTGTGGCTCTGTTCCTGTGCATGTCCATCACCGCAACACTTCTGCCATCCACTATTACTGTGCCTCAAAAATACATTACAGCACCACCACATGACCATCAGCACACCGCCTTATGCTGACCATTCGTTCTAGGACCCCTAACATAATGTCACACTGAGCCCAGACACTGTGGGGGATGGTGTACCTGCTCCCTGCACTATTGGTCCGTGTCTTCACCATTGTGCTGTGGCTCTTTTCCTGTGCGTGGACATCAGCACACCGCCTGATGCTGCTGGACATAACTGTGCGCCACCCAAATTAACAGTTCGCCGCAATAGATTCATAGACCTCCTGTTGAACCTTTATCCATTGGGGTTCGTGGCTCACTCAGCCTGTTTTCCTTGCACACACTGGGGGATTGAACCCGTGGAACCTGGGTCATTGGTTAGTGTCTTCACCATTGTGCTACGGCTGAGTTCCTGTGGATGGACAGTTGTGCACAGCCTTCCGCCATCCACAACTAACAGCGCGACGCCCACTGCTGCCAGAGACGCACAAGATGGACAGCGCGCGGCCTGCTGACGCACAACATTTACAGCGCATGGCCTACTGCACCCCAGATCTGGCAATGGGACAGATGATTACACGCAAAATAAGCACGTTGCTGCCGCCCAGACGTTACAGCGCGACGCCTATAGACCCCCTACATTAGCGTGCCTCCCAAAATAAGGTGCGAACCATTACTATTCATGCCTCAGCCAGCCTTTTCGGTTTGCGCACACTGGGGGATTGAACCCGTGGAACCTGGGTCATTGGTTAGTGTCTTCACCATTGTGCTACGGCTGAGTTCCTGTGGATGGACAGTTGTGCACAGCCTTCCGCCATCCACAACTAACAGCGCGACGCCCACTGCTGCCAGAGACGCACAAGATGGACAGCGCGCGGCCTGCTGACGCACAACATTTACAGCGCATGGCCTACTGCACCCCAGATCTGGCAATGGGACAGATGCTTACACGCAAAATAAGCACGTTGCTGCCGCCCAGACGTTACAGCGCGACGCCTATAGACCCCCTACATTAGCGTGCCTCCCAAAATAAGGTGCGAACCATTACTATTCATGCCTCACCCAGCCTTTTCGGTTTGCGCACACTGGGGGATTGAACCCGTGGAACCTGGGTCATTGGGTTAGTGTCTTCACCATTGTGCTACGGGTCTTTTCCTCTATGTACCCAGCAGCGCCCCACTTAGCCTTCCCACGCGCTAATGTGAGCCATGCACATATGCGCGACGCGCACACGTACGGGCGTTTTTTTAACTTTTTCTGCCTGGCCCGCCCACTCCTTATATGGCACAGGCACACTACCGCGGCCCCGCACGATTTCGGAGTTTAGTAAACATCCCCCTATGTGTGAAGATATAAGAAGTTAACCTGAAAAGAACAGTTTTTCCCTTCTTTGTGGGTTTTGTTTGTTGATTAAAGCACTGCTAAGAAAATATTAGCTAGAGCCTACAGAAAAGACCAGTTTGTTACCAACCAGGTCTTTATTCTTTTGATTTGATTGCCTGACAAGTTCAGCTGTTGTTTTCCTGATTTTGTTTTTCTAAGTTTAACACTGAAAGCAAGTATCCTGATTTATGTGCTACCAAGCATATCTGTGTTGGGAGAAATAAACCCATAAATAAATATCTTATTGGCTTTATACTCAAGCACAACTAATTATTGTGAGCGGCTGTGTCTGGTGTGAATGGACTGCATTTCCCACAATCCCTTGCAAATCATATTGATATATGCCTTTGCCAAGACTGTGAACATTCTCACCCAGGCAGCCGTCTGACACTAGTCAAGACAAAATATGAAATAAATTAGATAATACAAATAACAATTAACAAGACAAGAATAAATGCTTATGGAGAGAACAAGAAAGGACGAGTTAGGAACAAAAAGCAATAGAAAAATAGCAATAGCAAAAGAAATGGGATTTCAATTTGGATTTGAAGATGGCCAGGGAGGAGGCTTGGCAGACAGAGACAGGTAGAGAATTCCAGGAAAAGGGTGCAGCCAGTTGAAAGGAGCGAAGTCTAGAATTAGCAGTACAAGTAAAAGGCATAGATAAACGAAGACAATTAGATGAGCGGAGTAAGCGAGAGGGGGTGTAGGTAGAGATGAGGGATGAAAGGTAATGAGGGGCAGAAGAATGAATACATTTATAGGTTAGAAGGAGGAGTTTGAACTGGATATGGAAGCGGATGGGGAGCCAGTGAAGTGACATGAGGAGTAATGTGTGAAAAGCGAGACTGACGGAAAATCAGAAGAGCTGCAGAAAGTTGAATAGACTGGAGAGGAAAGAGGTGGTTAGCAGGGAGGCCAGCAAGGAGAAGGTTACAGTAATCAAGGCGGGAGGTGATTAAAGAGTGGACAATCAGTTTAGTAGTGTTATCAGAGAGAAAAGGGTGAATCTTGGAGATATTGTAAAGAAAGAAACGGCATGTTTTAGCAAAGTTTTGGATATGTAACGAGAAGGAGAGAGATGAGTCAAAGATAACACCAAGGTTCCATGCCAAAGAGACAGGAAGGATAACAGAGTTATCCACAGAGATTGAGAAAGGGGAAGGAGGAGGGGAGGCATTAGGGGGAAAGACAAGGAGTTCAGTGTTGGCCATGTTCAGCTTCAAGAGGCAGTAGGACATCCAGGAAGCAATGTCAGAGAGGCAGGCCGAGATCTTAGCTTGAATTTCAGGAGAGATAACAGGTGTAGAGAGGTAGATTTGAGAGTCGTCAGCATAGAGATGATAGTGAAAGCCATGGAAAGAGATAAGGGCACCAAGGGATTGGGTATAGAGAGAGAAGAGGAGCGGACCTAAGACAGAACCTTGAGGTACACCCACAGGTAAAGGGGTAGAAGAGGAGGAGGAGCCACCGAAGTACACACTGAAAGAGCGGTGGGAGAGATTGGAGGAGAACCTGTGTCTTTTGGGGAAACTGCTAGGTACGTATGACCTAGATTGGCCACTGTTGGAAACAGGATACTGGGCTTGATGGACCTTGGTCTGACCCAGTATGGAATATTTTATGTTCTTTATGTTTATGTTAGCTGTCAGTACCACAGCAGTGGTTGTGTGCATAATAGCCTAAACATACTGTGGAATAGTATGAACATGTGCAAGCCCACTGTCTGGAACATACAGGAAGGAAAAAACCTTTATGAGCACCGACAGTTAGAGAGATAAGTCTGGAAATACATATCTACCTATGAGGAAGTATCTTGACAGATACACACATATATATATGTTTATGGCAAGATCCAGAGGGGCATAACATATGCACACGTAACTGACAGACATATGTATCTATAGAAATGTATATACTGTGGTGCAGCAGAGGATACACAGCCCATGGAAGTGCAGGTAAAAGAAGAGCTTACCTTAGATTCAGCGTTGAAAAGAGGCACTAGGCACACTGAAACAGTTGAGCAGGGAAAACTGTTACTACGTGCCAAACAGAAAGCTCATCAGGAACACCTGATTGCAAATCCCCACGTCACGTGCAGGGCTAGGGATTACATAAGACAGGGTTCCAGTCAGTGGAGAGGGAGGCAGGACACAACCCAGGAGGAGGGCAGAAGCCAGAGAGAGAGCAGCAAGAGGTGTGGCTACAGTCAGCTGAGCAGAAACCCCAGAGGAGTGCTGGGAGGAAAGTTTTCTGTCGGAGAACCAGGAAGTGAAGGTAGCTCCAGCACTCAGGACAAGAGGTTTGAGGCAAGCTGCACTGGGAGAAGGCATGCCACCCGAGTTAGTCTTCAAGAGAAGCCAGGAGTGTCCTACCACACAGGAGACCGGTATGTGCCAGCACTAAGCACAGGTCAGTTTAGAAAGAGAGTGTTGGGGGATGGGAACTCCAAATACACGTGCACATTAAGAAATAGCTGCAAAGCTAATAGTAACTTCACTACTGCACAACCAGTCTGGGAGGCTAGAGAGAAGAGATACAGGGAGCCAAGTGCCAAGACAATCCCTACGGATAAAAGGAGGCATCCATGTGCTTACAGAGAAAGGTTTAAAACATATACGTGCCAAGGGCGCGGTCCTGAGCATAGATACAGGAAGCAAGGAGATTCAGACCTTTTGTTCTGGGAGGAAAACCCAGAGAGAAGCTACTGCATGCCAGACAGGTATAAACCTGAAGAGAGAGGAACCTTCACTGGAAGCTATAGTGAGTTGTCACAAGAAGACGTGCCTGAGTACTCCACACAGGAAGAGTGTGATACAGGGAGTTTGGGGAGCGCTGGAGAGGGTATGGTGTGGGAAGATAGCAGCAGCCTTCCAGACCCCTCTCCCATGGACTGTAGCATTTGTTACAAGTGCGGCCCTGCTGTTTAATTGGATGACAAAAAGAACTTTGTGAATTTAAACAAAGGAATATAAGTTTGCTGATACTATTTTTGTTCTTTGCTTGTATCTGAAGTTTTTTTGGTCTTGTTGATAGTCCGAGCGGGACGGGGAATAAAACCCATCTTATTTTCTCATTCACTTTTTGCTCTGAGAGACTCTTTCATTTACCTAGCAAGAGCAGATTACTTGTTTTACAGACCCTAGGCAACCGCCTATATAGGGTTAAAGGGCTCTACCCACGGGCCCCATCACAAGTTGGCGTAGTTTTTTCGGATCCGGTCAACGAGACAAAGAGCTACGGAGCGAGCAGAGCAACAACGCGGGAAGAGCGAAGTTGGCACGCCCGGAGAGGATCCAGGTTCCGAGAGTGCAACGGCAAGCACCTTCTCAAAATAAGAACCTCCACCTGTCTCAGTTAAAGGGTATTTGGGCACAGGTTGGGAGGATCCCTGGTGAGAAGGAAAAGGCTTGGGAGAAAGGAAAAGGAATTGTTTCTTTCACTGTTATTATAGTGCCACACTTGGTGTTCGTGTCTCTGGTTTATCTTCCAGGAAAAAGGGATGGATGCACAAGAGGTCCTAAGATGGATGAGCATGCAATTCGAGAAGCAGGGAGAGCTAGCACGGAAGAACCAGGAGCAGGCCATCGCTGCCCTGACGGACCAACAGAAGCCCCTGACAGACTTATTGCATACTCTTCTGAAGGAGCCAAGGAAAGAGGAGTCGCCAGCAGCAGTACCTATCTGTGGGGTAGGCCCACAGAGTTGTGGGATATGGACACTGGGACAAATGCATAGAGACGATAATTTTGATGATTTTGTGCAGACTTTTGAGAGGATAGCTCTCAATGCTAAGTGGCCAGAAGAGCAATGGGCCGTTAGGCTAGCCTCAGCGCTAACCGGAGAGGCTCAGGCAGCTTACAGGGCCATGCCTGCCGCTTTGGCAGCTGATTATCAGGAAGTTAAGAGAGCCGTGCGTGATAGGCTGGGCTTAACCCCTGCCATGTATAGACGCATGCTCCGGTCTACCCGGATTCAACCTAATGAAACCCCAAAGGCACTATATCATAGAGTGCATGGGCTAGTCTTAAAATGGCTTGAACCCGAGGGTAAACCGGTAGCTGATATAATAGACCAAATTGTACTAGAACAATTCTTTGAGGCAGTGCCGGAGGAAGTGAGAACTTTCCTGACCCTACAGAATTGTAGAACCTCTGCTGAAGCAGCGTAGTTAACCGAAAGGTTCTTTGAGGCTGCAGTAACTAAAGAAGCCAGCGCTGGCAGCAGGTTAGGGTTAACCAATTCTGTAAAAAGTACCAAAGTTCCTCCGAGGAAAATGTCGGGTTCAGGGGAATCCGTATATAGGAAAATGGAAAGTAATAATATGTTAAAATGCTTTAAGTGTGGAAAAATTGGGCACCTAAAGAGGGAGTGTGTGTATCGTACAGCACTTGTTACTAACAATGATCAACACGTAGCAGCAGGTTTCCGTGTGGATGTGGAGGTGCAGGGAGTACCTGCTAGGGCCTTGCTTGACTCGGGGGCCGACCAAAGTATGGTCTCTCGCCGTTTTTGGGAAACCATTGTCACCACTCACCTTCCCAGAGGCATGCAGCTTGAGCTAGGTGAGTGGGCAGTTGTGCTTCGTGTGTCTGGGAACCACTAGGTGAGGTTTGGAACGGCCTCTTGGGTAATGTAGTTCTACAGCACTTGAAGAAATTATAGTTGTGCACGAGTGATTTTCAGGTTAAATAGGAATTTATTCCCCTCCCGGGGTTGGATATCGTTGACCATTGAACAAAAGGTTACAGTAACAGAAAAACCAAGCTTCTGGTATAACAAAAATAAGTAAACTCAAACAATGCTTATCTTCAGCTTTAAGGCACAAAAGAACAGAAAACAGTTTAGCTCCCAAATGCTCTTTTGGACTGTTTTCTTCTTTTCAAATACTCCCACAATGTTAACAAAGAGACTGTACATTATCAGATATCATATATGAGCAGTCCATGTATACCTCAGGCTCAGGGGGTTGATAGGAATCCCATTGCATGGGGTCACTTTCTCCTTCAGTGTCCCGTGGAGAGAACTCTTCTGCCTGCTGGGAAAACCTCTCAGCTTCAGTCAGTGTATTCCCTTCCCCCAACCAGCTAGAGGAGTCTGGGTGTTTACCATAAGTATTGGATTCTCGAGCACACAGCTCCTGGTAAGTGCAAGGATACAAACTGTCCTCTTCTGCTTGGCTATTATGAGTGACGTGCCTGTCTTCTAAACAGCTTTTTCCCAGGAACCTCTCTTGGCTGCAATCTGGTGTCAGGTAAAACTTTTTCTTTCCTTCAGATAAAACCTTTGTAACAGGAAAATGAGCGTTACCTTCAGGATATCTGTAGTTATAAGACTGTGGCTGTCTTTTCTGGCTTTTAGAGTAAACCTCCTTGCTTTTGGAGTGGCAGAAATCCCCAGTGCTTTTGCCAGCTGTGCACTGCTCTCTGCGACCTGGGACTGTATATCTCTCACAGTTCCCCTCCTCCGAGAAGCTTCCCTGAGTGAGATTGGGACTCCCTTCCCTTCTCTCTTCTCCCAGCCTCAAGCCTTGGCTGAATTCAGGGTATCTGTCTTTCTCTATTTGGCTTCTTCCAGGTCTCTCTCTGTGTCTAGGATTATACCTAGGACTTCCTTCCTGCCTCTCGTCAGGTCTCTCCTCATGTCTCTTAGTAGTCTCTCTTCTATCCTCCACTAAGGGATTTTTATCTGTGTTTCTTTTTCCGTTGGGCTGGGCTCCACCCCCCACCAGTTGTTTCCCCTTCCCTGATGAAACAGGAATTAGCTTGTGGGACGGGCGTTCCCTAGCATACTGTGACATTATTTGTTTGGGGTTTCTATGCCAACCCTCCATGCTTGCTTCAGAGCTGTCAACCCTGGTTTCACTTTGCAGTGAATTTTCTGTTTCCATCGGCTCTGAACCTTGTACCTCACGACACCATACAAGCCCAAAGTGATTTGCCCCCGAGTCATACCGAAGGAGTAGCAAATATAAGGTGTATCCATGGATCTTCCGCCGGTTATCCTCTGTACCGGCTGAGGATACAAGGATTGGGGGTTTGGAGAAAAACCCTAGTAGCTGTAGTCCCTAAGCTACCCTTCGACCTGGTGTTAGGTCGGGACTGGCCCCCGTTTGATGAAGGGCTAAAGGAAGGTCTGGTTAAGGGAAAGGATGAATCCCCGGGGCACCCTGAGGAAGTAGGAGAAGAAGGCCAGACCATGGGAAAGAGTAATAGTAAAGGGGAGGCCCTGGTAAATGTGATTCCCCAGCCTTTGTTTGCAAAAGCCCCAAAGATAGCACCTGTCCAAAAAACCCCAGTGGAGGTAGTGACACCCGGTAAAAAGGGCTTCGTGCTAAAGTTCTGTAAAATGTCCCCAGACGCACAGAGTCCCCAGAAAGCAACTGCCGCTGCGGCAGGCTTTGACCTTTTTAGTGCAGTGGAGGGGGTAGTACCAAAAAAAGGGAAGGCTGTAATTAATACAGGGCTGCAAATCCAGTTGCCAGCAAGGTGCTACGGGCGGATCGCTCCCCGATCCGGATTGGCATCGAAGCATTTTATCGATGTCGGGGCGGGGGTTGTGGACCCCGATTACAGGGGAGAGGTCAAGGTACTGCTTTTCAACTTTGGGGAGCAGGACTTTGAGGTTAAAGTAGGAGACCGGGTTGCCCAGATCATATGTGAACGGTTTGGGTCGCCAGAGGTGGAGGAGGTAACCCACCTGGTCCCTACCAGCCGGGGAGGCCAAGGGTTTGGCTCCACCGGACGGAGGGAGGTACAAGGTCTCACTGCCACTGCAGAGACAAAATTAGAGGATGATTTAGGTCCCCAAATTGAAGATTGTAAAACAGTCTCAGCACCGAAGGTCGGCATAGAATTGTCCCTGCAGCAACGAGGCCAGTTAGACCAGTTGCTGGCACGGTTTAAGGACGTCCTTACGCCCGTCCCAGGAGAAACCACCCTGGTCGCGCATGAAATTCTCACACCCCCTGGGAAAATTGTGCGGCTGCGACCTTACCGTTTGCCGGAAGCTCGCAAGAGGGAGGTTGTCTCACAAGTTCAGGAGATGCTGCAGTTAGGCGTCATTGAAGAGTCCAAAAGCCCCTGGTGTAGTCCGGTAGTCCTAGTGCCAAAACTGGACGGCAGTCTTCGTTTCTGCATTGACTTTAGGCAGGTCAATGCTATATCCCTCTTCGATGCCTACCCTATGCCAAGGATCGAAGAATTGTTGGATAGACTGGGGCAGGCACGGTATCTGACCACCCTTGACCTTACCAAGGGTTATTGGCAGATACCGTTGACCCGTGCTTCCAGGCCCAAAACAGCGTTCAGCACACCGCTGGGTTTATTCCAATTTAAGCGTATGCCATTCGGTCTACACGGCGCCACAGCAACATGCCAAAGGTTGGTAGACCAGGTCCTACGGCCTCACCACAGCTACGCGGTAGCATACATGGATGATACAGTCATCCATAGTACCACCTGGGCACAACACCTTCCACGCGTAGAGGCCGTGTTGAAGGCTTTGCGGGATGCCGGACTAACTCTAAATCCCGGAAAGTGCCTATTTGGCGGAACCGAAGTTAAATATTTAGGACACTTGGTGGGAAATGGTACCGTCCGACCCCTACGTGATAAGGTAGAAAGTGTGCAGAATTTCCGGCGACCGCTAACTAAGAAACAACTTAGAGGTTTCCTAGGGTTAATCGGGTATTATAGGCGTTTCATACCCAGGTTTGCGGAAGAAAGCACGGTATTGACAAACATGTTAAGAAAGAATGCACCTAACAATTTACAGTGGACACAAGCAGCGGAGGACGCTTTCATACTTCTGAAGGGGAAGTTATGTAAAGCGCCAATCCTATATGGGGTGGATTTTAATCGTACATTTATCCTTCAAACGGATGCCTCGGAGTCGGGGCTGGGAGCTGTCCTCTCCCAGGAGTTCGAGGGTACTGAGCACCCCGTTCTTTACTTGAGTAGGAAGTTGTCCAGGGCTGAGGGCAACTACTCGACCATCGAAAAAGAATGTTTGGCTATTAAGTGGCACTTCGATTTTATCTTACAGGCAGACATTTCGTGCTGATTACGGACCATGCACCGTTGAAGTGGTTGGGTACCATGCGAAACCACAACCCTCGCCTCACCCGTTGGCACCTGGCGTTGCAGGCTTTCAATTTTACCATACACCATAGAGCGGGAAAGTTGCATTCTAATGCAGACGCCCTGTCCCGTATTCCGGGCTGGGAGCACGAAAGTTCACCATCCCGGAATATCTTAAGAGGGGGGATATGTGGTGCAGCAGAGGATACACAGCCCATGGAAGTGCAGGTAAAAGAAGAGCTTACCTTAGATTCAGCGTTGAAAAGAGGCACTAGGCACACTGAAACAGTTGAGCAGGGAAAACTGTTACTACGTGCCAAACAGAAAGCTCATCAGGAACACCTGATTGCAAATCCCGAGCGGGACGGGGAATAAAACCCATCTTATTTTCTCATTCACTTTTTGCTCTGAGAGACTCTTTCATTTACCTAGCAAGAGCAGATTACTTGTTTTACAGACCCTAGGCAACCGCCTATATAGGGTTAAAGGGCTCTACCCACGGGCCCCATCACAATACATATATGTACAATATGAATATATAGGTCTAAAGATAATTGTCTGCAGTTAAGCAGACGAGATATGTCTATAAGAACATTCACATGGAAGATGTGAAGAGGAACGATTCATCTAATAACAAGAAGGTGGAACCTACTTGAGAAGATATAATCTGTTCCCTCTGGTTAAGATGGAGCAGGAATGCTATCCAGTGAAATAACCAGGATGGTTGCGTGAAAAAACAGGATAATATCAGTCTGTAAACAGCAAATCCTGAGTCCGGTAGAACTCTAACATGGTGAATGGACAGAAAACGCATAGGATGAGATACCAGGTTGACCCACTTGAGGGACAAAGGGGGTATCATGCATTATTTAATTAAATATGTGCTGTCCATGGAGAATTAGGATACCATGAGGACAAGCTACAAAGAAAAAGAGCATATTTCCTGTAGGAGTTGGGTAACTCTTTAGACTGTGTCACAGAGCAGACTCTCTAGAGCCCCCTGTGGAGCTAAAAAACACTACTCCTCAAGTAAACAGTGATGTGTGGAGAGAGCACATGACACAAGGGTATCAGAATGGGTATAAGGGAGTGAGGTCACAAGCCTGGAATTATCACCCAGCCAGTAGGGAGGCAAGGAAGGTCCCACCTGACCCCAATAGGCTAGGGTGTGGTGCAGCTGGGGATTACGTAAATAATCAGCACAGCTCACAGGAGGAGGAAGCAGAGATAGCTGAGGAAGCTGGGAGACCTGAGAGAAGAAGGAGATCAAGAGAATCAAGGCAACCAAGAGAGTTGAAAGACCCAAGGAGAAAGGATATTCCCAGGCAGAGGAGATATCCAGAGTGGGAAGGACACAGACATCCCAGGTCTCTACAGCAAGGCAGAAGGCACTGGCTGAATGAAAGTCTGAGTGAGTCTGATGAACAATTAAGTGAAAGAGATGAGCAACTGAATTCAGACAGGGACAGTGTATGCAGCAGCCTTGATGGAAGCTATGCCCTAAGACACAAGTTACAAGCTAGGAAGAGCTATTCTGAGCCAGAGAGGAGAAATGCTAAGCTGAGCTATGAGAGGCATTTGTATGAGAAACAAAAGCCCTATAATGCTAACTTAAGGAAAGCAGGAAAACTCCAGAGTCTGGGCTACAGACAGAATATAGAACAAAGCTTGTTACCTGTGAGAGAGAACCCTGCAGAGGGATATAACTGGCATAAGCCTTCTCAGAAACTGCCGTTGGAGACAACAGCTGTTTGTAAAGCTCCTGTTAAAACAAAACCCCGAACAAAGGTTCCACTTTCTAATAGCTGGGCAGCTAACTGCTTTACTCTGCCTGATAACCAGAGGCAGAAGAAAGGCTCCTGGTTGAGCAACTCCAGAGAATATGGTAAAGCCAAACAGGTACATTCTGTAGAGAGTCAAGTACGTCACAAGCTGGAAAGTTTGTTGAACAAACTACCTCAGGAGAGAAGTGACGAAGCATCTGTACATGACAGTGTTCCCATGCAGTATGAGCCTTATGCAATAGAGGATAACATTGAATTGCCTGTTGAACAGATGGACTGTAGTTTGATACTAGCTGACCAAATAGAGTCTCTCAGATAGAAGGCTGAACTGCTCCAGAGAAGCCTTTATCTGGAAACCTGACAAGCTGTATTTCTGCTTCCATTCATATTTTGTTTGCTGAAAGGAAAGCTATTTTTGTTATAGTTCTTTTTGTTTACCCGAGAAGGGGTATGTTGATTTGATTGTTATACTTTTGAAAGAATCCTACGGGACGGGGAATAAAACCCAGTTAAACCGATTTCGGTGTCACAACTTATTTGTGTACTGGCAAGGACTATAAATATTGAAAAGGTCAGTACTTTACACCCGGGTGCAGTACCAGCTGTGACCAGCAGGAAGCGCTGCACGACGAAGGGGTAACAACTGTCACATAGGGAAGGCTTATGTCCTTTTATATTATATTATGATAGTCATTAAAGAAAAAACCCCATGCAAGGGCCCATAGTGGAAAGCTTCTCTGTAGGATTGCAGAGAGCATTATGCAGGAGAATTGGGAAATAAAACTGGCTGTTGGAGGAAACCAGCTGCCACTTCATCTATGCTGCCAACTCCAGGGATTTGGAGATGGCAGAAAAGAAGCGATAAGGATTATCCAAGACAGATGAAGCACTATCTTGGAAACACTACTAAGGCTAGACAAAAAGTAGTGGAAGACAAGACTGGAACTTGTAGAAAAGTACCAGTAGTCCAATCACTGGAACTCCTGCATGGGCAGCTGCTGAATAGAACAGCGGAGAGAATCCTTCCGTTTTTTAACAGAGAGAACAGACAGAACAAGAGGAGAAAATCCTGTTCTTGTCTGATGAGCTGCCCAAATGAAAGAAGGGAGGTTACTCCAGAGAAAAAACTCCACACTGGAAAGGAAAGGAAGATTAGAAAGGCTAAGAAAGCCTTCCAGTGGTATGGTACCACTCTTACAGGGGAAACCCTGGAAAAGAGGGTAAAGAAAAATAGGAGCTGAAGGGTGACTCGCCATATGGTAAGTCTGTAGAAGGAAAATTCATGTTGGTACAGAAAAACTATCATGGGATAGTTGGTAAACCTCTCTTCATGGCAGGAAGAGGAGGAAGAACCCTGTGAGCCATAGACATGAATATCCTGACAGCTCAGCATACCTAAGACCAAGTGGATGTCCTGGAAAAGGAATCCATGTGTAGAGTTTTAAATGAAAAAACAGCGAAAAAACTTCTGCTGAGAAGAATTGAACTGTAGGTTATAAAGAGATTGATTAGAACCCTATTGCAGGGTTTATTTTTCCTGGCTTGAATTTGGATTCTTCAGACCAGGGCGAGGTCTCCCCTGCTTGGGAACATCTGTATGATGGGCAGGAGAAGAATAAAACCTTCTTCTTTTAGGGAAAGAAGGTTTGGTAGGGCATTTCCTACCTACTGGGGAAGGAGAAGGCTTAGGATAGCCCTCAGAAACAGGGAAGTCAGTGGAGCACTGAGCAACCTGACGTAAAGACTCCTTATTGAAGAGATTTTCTCCAGTACAAGGAGTATTACCCAGTCTTTGTTGTGCCCATCTGTTCAAGTCTGAAGCTTGGAGCCAGACTCTATGTCGTGCTCCTATGGCTATAGCAGAGGTTCTGCTAATAGACTCAAAAGAGTCTAGAGAAGCACGAGTAAGAAACCAAGAGATATTTTGACTATGACTAAGTAGTAAGGAATAGTCTGCAGGGGCTCTGAAAGAAAAGGAGTTTAAAGAGATCATTTCTTTGTGACCTCCTGAAGGGATAGACTCATATAAAAAATATATGAGAGAAGCCTTGTTGACAGCATAGATGTTTGGAAGGTTTGACGTCCAAAGGCATCTAGTGTTCTAGACTCACGACCTGGTGGGTAAGAAGAGTGCTTCTTACTTTTCACCTTCCTCATTGCTGATCCTACCACAATAGAATGATGGGGAAGTTGAGTCTTTTGAAACCCTGGAGAGGGGGACACCTGATACAGAAGATCAGTTGCTGTAGAAGGTGAGGAATCCCTTAAAGGTGTTTCCCATATTCTCAGAAGAAGATCCTGCAAAGAATGATGTAAAGGAAGCATTATATTTTCCTTTTCTCCAGAAGAGCGTTGTGTAGGATCATAGCCAGGGATAGGAATAGCAAGGAATGTTGCCATGTCAAGGAGAAAATTCTGAAAAGAAGGATCTCCAATGGGAACCATCTCTGGACAGGCTAGACTTGAAGAACTAGCCTGGGCACCGGAGGATGTACTTGTCCGGTGCAGAGAAGAAGCCATAATGGATGGATACTGGTACTGGCAGTTTTGACCTGAGATAGACAGTACTGCATCGTCCATGCTAGGTATCGACTCCAAACTAGGTATAGAAAGGAGCGACCCTGGTGAAAAAAGCATGGAAGGAGCTGGTCCCGATGTTACTGCAGGTACCGACACCGATACCGATACCGGTAGCTGTCCCGGAATCGAAGGCGATACCGACATCGAAGCAGTCATCGGAGGCTGCTCAAGCGGTACCGAGGTAACCGAAAACCGTTGGTGATTATCCTCGGTACCGCGCATCCGGAATCGGTAAACATCGGTTCCGAGACGCGTCGGTACCCAGTCTTCCAGACTAGATATCGATTCCAGACGCGGCATCGAAGGAAGCGAGTCTATCGATGCATGTCTAGAGGGTACCGACATCGGTGGTCATATCAGTGGTGCTGCCGATACTGGAAAGTCACTCTGGGACGTATCGATTGGTCCCGAAGGTACCGAGAACGCCAGATGACGATCCCTGGTGAGGAGTGGATCGCTCAACACCAGTGCCGATGCCGGGGTATCGGTACCGCTCGAAGCGGATGCCACCCCCGAGCATGGCTCAGGTATGTTCTGTGAGGGGTGAGCCCCAGGAACAACCTGAAACCCCTGAAAGGCTTTGGAGACCGAAGACTCCCACCGGGGTTTTGGAGCCAATAGACTCTTGAGGGCAAGGCTGGAGCCATCATCATGCTTGGCATGAGACCTACCACTCAAGGATTGGCTAGTCTTAACAGACTGTTTGTGGGTTACCTGATCCTGTAGAGAAGAAATGGTCGGTGACCTGACACTGGAAGGTAACTCGGTATCGAGGGAAACTCGAAATGGAAAATCTCTTCTCATAATATTGTAGCCTAATGGCTCCGGAGGAAAAAGGTCAGGACCCAAACAGGTTAGACACCAGTTATTGGAGTCTAAAAAGAAAACTGTACTTCCACAGTTAAGGCACTTCTTATTAGAAGAAGGCTCCATAATGGAGAGGCCTTAAAGGCCCAAAAGGTTTAAGACAGAAACTGAGGGAAAAAAATTCCCTGAGTTTGAGAAAAAGAAAAGAAAAACCACCGGCGGTACCGGTGGAGTCGGGGAAACAGCCGCGACCACAAGAAAACAAAGAAATAAAGAATTAAAGAAAAAATTTTCTGCGGTGACAGGAGGACGTCCTGCCGGCTCCGCGGAAAAACGAAAACTGAGGAGAGACAGTTGGAAAGGCGGGAAGGCAGCACGCAGGCGCTGAGGGATGCTCCCAAAAGCTTTCTGATTGGACGCTGGGGAGCGTTCCTGCGCAGGCTCCTTCGGTACCGATGTACCCATATGTGGACTCATTCCTGCTTGTTCCTGGAGATTACTCTGTAGCCGTGTGTTTAAGGCAAAATTATAATGAGGATTTATTCCCTTTCCTGTGTGGATTTCTGTTTTTCTTATACAGCAACAAAGGATTAAACAAACTGTTTCTTCACAGCAAAATAACAAATATGCACCTTCTTTCAAAAACAGGTATAACAATGCTCTTGCTTCTTTGATTAACATAAAGAGGTAATCTCATCCAAGATACAGAGCGTGCAATCCATAGGGCTATAATCAATGTCCTGATTAGCGCTCTCCCATTGCAGCTGCTCAGCGTCTAAACTTGTAAGTGGGTAACACCTTCCACAGCTTTTATTTACACAACTCTCTTGCGAGGCAGCAGCTCTTGGGGCAAGGAACCGCTCTGTATAAGGGAAGTCTTGGGGACCTGTACTGGAGCCTATTTCTCTGAGGCTTCCCCTTTCCTTCCACCAAGGGTTTTCCTTCCAACAATTAGCCTTTGCTTTTCTAGCCGAGCCCACCTCTTGCCCTCTGGAGAAATTGGTGTACTTAGCTTTGTTTCTTGGATAACCAGCTTCCACTCCTTCCTCTCTTAACCAGACACCTTTACTTGGACTGTAGCCTGCTTTGCCATGAGAGTTCCCCTCAGCAATTGTCTGGTCTGGGCTGTGGTAGCCTCCAGGGAAGGCTTCCCTTCTGCTGTTCCTTACTGCAGGGACACACTCAATGATTCCTGGTCCCAGCAAGCTCTCCTGCTTGTGACCTCTGCCCTCCAGCTGCTTACTCACTCTCCTTGGGACGATGCCCCCTCTGGCTTGGGAGACCTGTGCACGAGCACCTCCAGCTCTCTCTGTTTCAGCTGCTTCAGTTACTCTTCCTCACTTTCCTGCTCCTCCTGTGGCACCTCCCAATGCACCTCCATTCACTGCTCCCCCCCCCCCCTACTGGGATTTCCCAGCCACTTTTATCCTCCTGGCTCCTGCACGTTATACGTGCTTCCTGGCCCAGGTGGACGTGATTAGCTTCCTGGCTTTCTACTGCGTCACAGCCAGTGTAAGGAAAGTTTGTTCTACTATTTTCTGAAACCTTACACCCTGAATATGCTTTCTGGCTTTCTGCTGCATCACACCCAGTGCAGGGAAAGCTTGTTCCACCATTCTCTGGCTTCTCATAACCTGAACCTGCTTTCTGCCCTTGTGACTGCAAGGTAAGCTCTTCCTTTTCTCCTGTATCCATGGGTTCTGTGCTGGCCACTGTATCACATATCCCCCCCCCTTAAGATATTATGGGCTGGGGGACTCATGTCCTTACAGCACGTAATACCCAGCCAAAAGCCGCTGTCCTCTCTCGCCAGGGTTTCAAAACATTAATGTGGTACACCTGACAGCGCCCCCTGTCGGTCTCTACCACGTAGGAGACTGGTCCCTTACGATCCACTATGGTGTAGGGTCCCCTCCACTGGGCTTCGAATTTTGGCCCAGGGTCTGCCACCATTATGACTACCCTTTCACCTATGGCCAATTGACCGGGTTTCTTCCCCTGGTCATAGTATCGCTTCTGCTGCTGTTGACTGTCCTGTAAGTGACGCTCAGTGGCCTGCGAAGTTCTTTGTAATCGGGACCTTAATTCTTGCAGAAACTGCGGTACTCCGACCTCTTCCCTTTTTGGCTCTGCCCACTGTTCCCTTAAAATATCCAGGACTCCTCTTGGGGCACGGCCAAACAGTAACTCATAGGGAGAGGCTCCCAATGAGGCTTGTGTGTGCTCCCTATTGGCGTATAAAATGAATGGGAGCATGATGTCCCAGTCAGCCATTTTCCCATCCAGCCCCCTCCTCAACATTAGCTTGAGGGTCTGGTTGAAATGTTCTACCAACCCGTTAGATTGTGGATGGTAGGCTGCTGTTTTTATGTGTTGTATTCCAAAGGCGTCCCATACCTGTGCCAGGTATTGTGACAGGAAATTACTGCCTCTGTCTGTTAACATCTCCTTCGGAAACCCTATTTCACAAAACAATTTAATTAATTCCCCCGCTATGGTCTTGGCCGAAATGTTTCTTAGTGGCACTGCCCAAGGGAAACGGGTGGCCTGATCCATAATTACTAGGATGTACTGAAATCCCCTAGGGGTTTTCAATAGAGGACCTACTATATCCATCGCCATCCGGCGCACTGGTTCCGATATAGTAGGGGTAGGTATCATAGGGACACCTTTTGGTTTTGCGGCCGATACCTCTGACACAAAGGGCAGGCCTCGCAAAAGCGTTTGGTCTCTTTGAATACCCCGGGCCAGTAAAAGCAGGCCAATAGCTGATCGAGGGTACCTAAAACACCCTTATGCCCACCCACCGGGTGATCATGGGCCAGTCTCATAACGACGGCTTTAAAGGCCGTTGGTACCACTAGCTGCTTTCTAACAGCTCCTGTCTGGGGATCATTACTCTCCCGATATAAGATATCTCCCTCCAACAGGAATCTGGGGAGAATATCTCTATCTGACTGGGAGTACTCGAAGGCGCGCTTTAACGCAGGATCCGCCTTCTGTTCTTTTGGGAACGATGGGAATCTTTTGACTAGATCAGCTTGGACCCAGGGAAAACCTAATCCATCCTCGACTCCAGCCCTCAACTGAGCCCTGTGGTGGCGTTCCCATCGCTTTTCTCCCTTACTTTTCTTACAGCTTTTTGCAGGGGGACTGACCAAATCCTCGTGTTGGGGCAGCTCTCCTAAAATTTCATCTAGGGGCCTATCCTCCCCTTCCAGAGATTCTGTCTCCTCCTCTGCAGAGTGGGTAATGTCCTCCGGTGGTTCCGTCCGCTCCCCTGAACCTTGGGCCTGGGACCTCGTGGAGACCATCCCCTTTTTCCCCTGTATGCCTTCTCCTAGGTTCTTATAGAAGAGCGGCCAATCTCGGCCTAAGACTAGGTCATAAGGCAACCTGGGTATCACCACCACTAGGCCCTTTCTCTGGGTTCCTAAACCTCTTATCTTAACCCTATAGAGAGGGTAGTAGGTGGATGACCCGTGCACACAGCGTATTCTAGACCTGCCTTCAGGTTGAATCGGGGTGGACACATTCCTGGCCTGTAGGAGGCGCCAGAATTTCTTTGAAATCATTGTTTGGTCTGCCCCCGAATCAAGTAGGGCCTTGGCTACCACACCTTGAACTTCCACTTCTAGGTGAAAGCCTTCCTGCCTGTATTTTTCATCCTTACTCATCAAAGCTGTTCGCACAACACATTCATCCTTCCTGTGACCCCGCCTCCCACATTTAAAACATTTAATGTGTGCATCCCTAACCTCATTTCTAGGCATATTTCTCACAACAGCTGGTACACCAAACATAGGGTCTTTTTCTGCCTTTCCAAAATTGGCTACCCCACAAGTGTTGCCAGCGCCTCTCTGCGGTTTATGGGCTAATCCAGCCTCCATGAACCTTTCAGTTAGGTGAGCTGCCTCGCTTGAGGTCTGACAATTTTGCAGAGTCAAGAATGAACTTATCTCGGCTGGAATAGCCTCTGAAAATTGTTCTAAGACAAGCATATCAAATACACTTTCCATGGTTCTCCCCTCGGGAGTGAGCCACTTCCAGACCAGGTTTTGGATCCTTTGACGAAGTGCCTTAGGGGTTTCACCTGGCTGGAGTTGGGTCGCTCGCAACATACGGCAGTATACTACAGGCAATAAGCCTAGTCTGTCCCGTATGGCTGCTCTGACTTCTTCATATTTTGTCGCCTGGGCGGCAGGCATAGCCTTGTACACCGCTAGGGCTTCCCCCGTCAGGGATGTGGCTAATCTAACCGCCCACTGCTCATAGGGCCAGCCGGCACTATGAGCTACTCGCTCGAAAGCCTCCAGGAAGTCATCAATGTTATCATCTTTTGTCAATTGTCCAAAGGATAATACCCCACAAGTCTGTGGGCCTACCCCACAATAATGTCCCTCTGGTGTCTTCTCTGCCGCTCGCTCCGCCAGCAAAGTCTGAATCAGGTCGGTCAGCGGTTTTTGTTGAGCCTGCATGGCTGCCAATGTTTGCTCCTGGCTCTGTTGGGCTAACTCCCGCTGTTTTTAAAATTGGAGACTTATCCATCGCAGTATCTCCTGTGGGCTCTCCATCTCCAAACACTGAAACACAAACAGACAAACACAAACACCAAGTGTGGCACTTTATTTTTCCAAAATGCACTATGCTCCGGCTCTGGTGCCTAGTATCCCTTCTCACCAGAATCCCCCTCTGCCTGTGCCCAGATACTTATTACCTGAGTCAGGTGGTGATTCCTGCCTTGAGAAGGTACTCTTGCCTCTCCGGATTCTGGAATCCTCCGGGCGTCGTCAGCAGCAAACCTGTGCCTTGCTCTCCGGCGCTGGTAATTCTGCTGGCTTCCGCTGTATTCTTTGTCCTGAAATCCAAAAAACTATGCCATTTGTCAGACGCTTGCTACCCTTGTCCTTATTAGGCAGTCGCATAGGGCATGTGGTGCAAGCTGCCTTTGTAAAGAATACTCTGTAGCCGTGTGTTTAAGGCAAAATTATAATGAGGATTTATTCCCTTTCCCGTGTGGATTTCTGTTTTTCTTATACAGCAACAAAGGATTAAACAAACTGTTTCTTCACAGCAAAATAACAAAAATGCACCTTCTTTCAAAAACAGGTATAACAATGCTCTTGCTTCTTTGATTAACATAAAGAGGTAATCTCATCCGAGATACAGAGCGTGCAATCCATAGGGCTATAATCAATGTCCTGATTAGCGCTCTCCCATTGCAGCTGCTCAGCGTCTAAACTTGTAAGTGGGTAACACCTTCCACAGCTTTTATTTACACAACTCTCTTGTGAGGCAGCAGCTCTTGGGGCAAGGAACCACTCTGTATAAGGGAAGTCTTGGGGACCTGTACTGGAGCCTATTTCTCTGAGACTTCCCCTTTCCTTCCACCAAGGGTTTTCCTTCCAACAATTAGCCTTTGCTTTTCTAGCTGAGCCCACTTCTTGCCCTCTGGAGAAATTGGTGTACTGTGATGATGAAGGCAGTGCAGAGGCTGTGGAATGCCAGGAAAATGAGACCTGTGCCTTTAAAACTGAGAGCATTCAGGGTTTCCCTAGCAACCAGGAGCTTCTGACTCATAGCACAGTCACGATTAAGCCCCGCCCACTTCAGCACGTCAGAGCTAGAGTGCCTAGCAGTTCCCACGTGTGCTGGGAAAAAGGCGTGGTCCCTGAAAGAGAGCAGCTTAAAACTCCTGCGTGTGAGAAAGTTAAGAGCACCAGTGAAAGAACCAGTGGAGGAACCAGTAGAGGAAGCACTGTCACTGGCACTGGAACTAGCAGAAGCAGAAGCTTGCAAGAAGGAACTCCAGTAGAGGAACTACAAGGGAGTTGGTTGCAGAGCTGGCAGCAAGGAAGTCCAGTGGAGGGACGACAAGGGAGTCTGCAAGGAAGGCACAGACTCAAGGGAGGAGTGCCCAGTCCCCAGCAGAGACTCGAGGGAAGTCTCAGCAGTCAGCAGGAACAGAGACAGAAAGGAAGTTTGCCACAAGAGAGAGGAGTGCATACAGAGAGAAAGCAGTCTGGCTTTACCTATGAGAGAGGGAAGCTACCAAACGGCTCTCCACTAAGGCAAGTGTCTCTTCCTGAGTTTATACCTGTAAGGAAGCTAAAGGATTTAGTTCCTGAGAGGAGAAGTAATTATAAAAGTCAGAAAGATTACAGCAGTAGAAATAATACCCTGTCTACATATCAGTTACCTCAGTTATCTGAAGAGATAGAGCAGAAACAGATTCTGGTGGAGAAACTGAATGATATGATTCAGAGACAAACCAGTCAGCTCATTAGCCAGGTACAGCCTGAAGAATACTATGAGGATGGCAATGAGGAAATGGAGATAGGCAGCTGCTGTGAAGATTATAATGATGACCCAGAGGAAATGCAATGCTCTTATTGTAATGCTGGAGAGCTAGAAGAGTGTTGAGTAAAAACCTTCTGTGAGTGAATGAATGACGTAGCAAGGAATTGGCCTGAGTGAAGGTTACAGCACAGTGCACAGCTGAACATCGTTAAGCCAGCGTTTGCTCTGTGTGAAACCTGCAGCTAAAGGGAAAGCTCAGAGGAACGTTTAAAAGCATTTCTGTATACGGGAGCTGTGAAAGGAACACTCTCTTAAAGAAGCTAAATGTGCCCAGGAGAAGCTTTATGTTTGAGCTGTGAAAGCCAAGTTCCTAAGAAGCTATTTTGCTGTTACCAATAAGACTGTGCATATATATATTTTTCATACCTTTGTGTTGGAGAAGAATCCACTGTTCTTTTCAGCCTGTTACTTGCTTATGGTGGAAAACCACAAATACAACAAATAAAAATAATTCTCTGTTTTGCCTAAACCCTCGTCTACAACTACTTTGCCTAATGAAAGGATAAGTTAAAACTACAGATCCCAGCAGCCCTCCTGGCAGCCATATTGGGAACTCTTATTCTTGGGCATCAAGGCGGCTCCACCTGGTGTGCAGCTATACGCTCCACCAGTGGGGGCGACAGTACTTAGCTGTGTTTCTTGGATAACCAGCTTCCACTCCTTCCTCTCTTAACCAGGCAACTTTACTTGGGCTGTAGCCTGCTTTGCCATGAGAGTTCCCCTCAGCAATTGTCTGGTCTGGGCTGTGGTAACCTCCAGGAAAGGCTTCCCTTCTGCTGTTCCTTACTGCAGGGACACACCCGATGCTTCCTGGTCCCAGCAAGCTCTCCTGCTTGTGACCTCTGCCCTCCAGCTGCTTACTCACTCTCCTTGGGACGATGCCTCCTCTGGCTTGGGAGACCTGTGCATGAGCACATCCAGCTCTCTCTGTGTCAGCTGCTTCAGTTACTCTTCCTCGCTTTCCTGCTCCTCCTGTGGCACCTCCCAATGCACCTCCATTCACTGCTCCCCCCCCCCCCCCAACTAGGATTTCCCAGCCACTTTTATCCTCCTGGCTCCTGCACGTTGTACGTGCTTCCTGGCCCAGGTGGACGTGATTAGCTTCCTGGCTTTCTACTGCATCACAGCCAGTGTAGGGAAAGTTTGTTCTACTATTTTCTGGAACCTTACAACCTGAATATGCTTTCTGGCTTTCTGCTGCGTCACACCCAGTGCAGGGAAAGCTTGTTCCACCATTCTCTGGCTTCTCATAACCTGAACCTGCTTTCTGCCCTTGTGACTGCAAGGTAAGCTCTTCCTTTTCTCCTGTATCCATGGGTTCTGTGCTGGCCACTGTATCACAATACCAACAAGTATAATTTCCACTGGTCAGTGCTGTGTACAAGGATAGTGTAGGAACCCTGATGCTAGGCCCTTACAATGTTTAACTGTGGAAAATCAGCAAACAATGCAACGGCATGTGCCTACCTGCAATGTGTGAACATGTAGGCACCTCCCCATGTCAGCAGTTGATGGGCTGGTGTGTAGTGCAGATATGGGAAGGACACAAGATATGTTTTTAACAGGTCCCATGTACATTCAGTGCTATGTCCAAAGCTCATCCCCTGGACAGATCTTGTATAGGAGCTGGATTGTGTGCATTGTGCTGTATGCCCCTCAATGCAGTCCTATGGTCTGCAAGTCTGATTGTCATGAGCTTGTGTGTAGACAATATGTGGTTTATTATGAGCCACTAACACTCACTATCTATGTTAGGCCCCATATCACATTCCTGCCTGTTATTTTAACCATGACAACCCAGCACATGCATACCATGCAACAACAGTGGAGGTATATGGAAAACCCCAGATGCGGTTGGAATGGTGTGTGTACAAGAAGGTGCAAGTGGGGGCTGTCTGTCACTTGTCAACTTGGATGCCCAGTGCTGAATATGTCATAGGCCATCTATGTCCTTTATAGGCCTGTCAGATGGGGATGTTATTTTACCAACAAGTTGCCCCAAGTCATCTTGGTTATTGTATAATATTGGTTGACAACATGAAAACAAGACAGGAGGGGATGCAGGAGCTCACATGAGGCTGAACCTTGGCTATGGGCTGGCACATTGTGGCTCTGGCAGCATGGCAATAACAATGTTATTTGCTGGGCTGGGATTTGAGCCCCCTAATGGAGTTGCACAGACATGGAGACACAACCCCATGCAATATCCTTTGACATTATGAGGCCCTGCTGTATCAGTTGTGAATCATCTTGCTGTGGACCTCATGAAAATTCTGCCATGGAATGTATGTTGAGTCTGTAAGGCCTCATTCTGTACATGTGTACACAATGTATACCTCTTGTATCACTATTGCATCTATTGCAGTATGCCTTGATGAAGAGCAGCTGTGCAGGGTCTGGATGGGTAGCATGCACTGAGTCTCTATGTGTGAATCAAACACAATGTGAGGGCAGCATGAACAACAAATTTTGCAGTGATGTTGGTAAGCAGTCATGTAGATGATGCGTCCCTTACCCCTCCATGATATCTGGCATATTACTCAATATTACTCAATAGTCTATTGTATGGCTCAAGCTAATGTATGTATATATGCAGTGGCCGTGTGCACCAGGGGTGCTGCTGATAATACCATATGTGTCACAGGGGCTATGGATCATGTACAAGAAATAGGAGGCTCAGCTAAATATAAGTATACCATACACATGTCATCTATACCTCAGACACTGTGTTACTTAGCTGGCAACATTTACTTTTTAAAGGGATGTCTAAGGGAACCACAGGTCAGATATCAGTAATTAAGGCTATGTTGGTATGATGTGTGCAGATCCTCATAGCTACCTCTGAGAAATGACCAGCTGAAAGACAAATGGTGTACCTCCCCAATGGTTGTGACTCTGTGAACAAACACATTGCTCACACATCTGAACATTAGTGGTGTGCCTTTATACACATGTGCTGTCTCACAGAATTCTGAACCATGCATACCATATTTGGTAAACCTTGCTGCTCATAGATATGTCTGTTATATATCTCCACACTGGCCATTTATGACATCGGTGATCTTGGGATGTCAGTGCGGTGAGTGAGTTGGAGGGCATGCAATGACGTGTCCTGCATCATCCCTGGAATTCCCATATCACATATGGCACATGGCTGATGTTTCAACATAGTTCTAGTGAATGTGTGCATATGTATGGATGCTATGTGCTGAAATATATGGTTCCCAAATTTTCATCTGGGTGGTGCAAAGTGATGTATCAGTGCATTGCATGACCACCATCTGTCTAACCTTGATGTGAATGCTCTGGTCAGATGTGGCTCGCCCATTGAAAATCAGGGTCCGCACACACAAACGAGAGGGAGCAGGAGTTAGCCAGGTAGGGCAAAATTAACTGGCTAACCGCCCAGACCCTATGCCTGAAAGATAGCTCAGGAAAATCAGTGCCAAGCTGTCATGCACAGATGGCTATGTGTGTTGCATAGAAAAATGTAGCCACCCAACAACCATGTTTATCAGCCCAAGCCCTGCCACACAATGCCCCTAATACACCCTGATGCCAATCACATAGCATATGGGCATGGTATGGAGGTACATAGCATCTCAGAGGGCTAGCACCTGAGTAGGTGCCTTGCCAAAATCACCAAGAAGCCATTTATACAGGTAACTAAGGCAGTTACCTGTATAAATGCCTTCTGAAATCTGGGCCACGATCTACAATGCTGAGATGGAGGTAGTTATGAGAAGCACATGTGTTGGCACAGTAAAAAACATGTCTCTCACAGGTGCAGACTTAGCTAAATAAAACAGCTTTGGGGTGTCACAGTATGCCCCTATGTCCATGTGGTATACAGGTATAAGAATGTACATGCAATACACAATCTAAGCAATGTATGAAAATATAGATAAGCAGATCAGAAAATGGCCCTTGCCATGTGTGTGGCACATTGTCATGAGAGACATAGGATGAAGCACACATGTGACTGTGTAAGCTGTAAACAAATCAATAATTACACATCTTTATTAGGAAACAACAGGTCAACAAGATCTGTGAACTGGCCAAACATAAAAATTTTGGTACAGTAATCTTCTCAAAATGTACATCATCTGATGTCACTGTGTCACAACATATTCATGCATACACATATGAATACTGTAAATCCCCAAATGGCACAGTGACACCCTGTGTGCAGAATATCACTGCTGGATATGGCCAAACAGAGATGACACGTGTTTATTTATTTGTTTATTTATTTAAAAGGATTTAATATACCGCTTTATCTTTAAATCAAAGCGGTTAACACAGCAAACAAATCATGAGGCAGTATGTATGGGTGAATACATGCAGTGGTTAAATCGACATAGGGTATGTGAGTTTACAGTGTGAATGATTACATGGTGCGCTATATACATTGTGAGCTAGGTACAAGAATTATATACAAGTTGCAGGGGAAGGATGCAGAGGGGTGATGCAGAAATGGGAGTAGCCTGGGTAGCTGGGTCACATGAAGTCCTTGTAGTGTTCTATGAAGAGCTTAGTTTTGAGCAACCTCCTGAAGTCCTTGAGGTCTACAGTTGATCTCAGTTCATCAGGGAGTGAGTTCCATAGGGTGGGCGCTGCCAGGGATAGTGCTGTTCTTGAGGTGTCTTGTCTTGTTCTAGAGAATGCTTTGGGGGTGGTGATGGTATCTGAGGTTCCTCTTCTCCTGGGTCTGGTGCCTTGGTCAGCTCTGATGAGGGGTTGCAGACAATTCGCTGAGGTTCTCTTTTATTTTGAATATGTTTAGAAGTGCCTTGTATTGGATGTGGGAGCTGATTGGGAGCCAGTGAAGGTGGTTGAGAATGGAGGGTAATGTGATCATGCCTTGAGGTGCCCATTATTATGTGGGTGGCAGTGTTCTGTGCTATCTGTAAAGGCCAGAGTGCTTGTTTTGAGAGCCCAAGGTAAATGGGGTTGCAGTAGTCTAATGTGGGAGTGATGAGCGCTTGACAGACAGTACGGAAGTGATCCTGTGAGAGAATAGGTTTGAGGCGTCTGATGGTTCTCATTTTGAGGAATGCATTCCTTGTGGTTTTGGCAATGTGAGGCTGTAGGTTTAGGTCTTTGTCGCGGGTCACTCTGAGGTATTTTACTTCAGTCTTTATTGGTATTGTGTTGTTGTGGTGCACCTTGTGGGGATGTGCAACAGCTTATGTGATGGAGAAGCAGGCTTAGAATGCAGAGAAAGAAAGAAAAAGCAGCCTTTTTTTTCTTTTCCCAAAGAAACTGCAGGCACAGGAAGGGTTAACACCCAAACTAAAGACAAGGATTCCCCGCAGAGGAGTGCAGACCTAGGGACACGCCCTGTTCCCATGGAGACAGAGGGAGGAGATGGGAGTGGTTTGGGGCGGAGTCAAGAGCCATAGGACAGCCCCAAACATTTAGGCAGGGAAGTTGCACTCACAAACAGGCAAGGAGAGAGAAAGAGACGGAGTCACAGACACGGACACGAGAGAAACAGGAGACACAGAAGCAGCTTGCACAGAAGCAGTTTGAAAGCAGGAACAGAGAGCTGAGAAGGTCAGTGGAGAGCTCAGGGGAGGATTCCTCTGAGGAGGAGATATTCTCCAGAAGCTCATGGCCTAGCCCTTCTCACTGTAAGGAGCCTATAGGAAGGAAGAGCACTACTAGCAAGGTGAGCCCTTTACAAGCTTTAAAAGAGCTGCTAAACAGGGAAACCCTCTCCTGCCCTTCCCCACAAGCTCACGTTCTGCAAAGCGTGGCTGGGAGCAAGTCTTGAAGGCTTTACAACCTACAAAGGCTTCTCAGGCGGATACTAAGGAAAGCAGATATCTGAAGGAGCCTAGCGAGGAAGAGATGGACCTGGGGGACAGTTTTGATGCAAGCAGTGTTTCAGATATGGAGATAGACTGTGCTGTCTGTGCCAAGGGAGAGTAAAAGAACTGAATAGGGGTTTAATGAGCTGGAGGAAAACCCAGGAGTTCTTAATTACTGAATGTGCTATCTGTGCTAGAGGAATAAGAACTGAATAGGGTTTTGTTTAGCTGGAGAAAACCCAGAAGTTCTTAACAAGGATATTTTATGAAAAGCCCATAACTTTTAGCTAGGCTTTTAATGGTAGCTTGGCTGATAAAAGCTGCATGGATAAGAAAGCCAGGAAGAAGCTAAAAGTTTATATTGTAACTGGAAGAAATACTACTGCATTTGGAAAGTCTCTTGTTGGACCAGGGAATATTGCTATACCTGTTGTGAAGGTAACAGTAGAGATTTATAGTGCCTCCTGGGGACCAGAAAGCAGACTGCTGTTGTAAAAAGAGTTTTTACATGTGGAACGAAGGTTTAAACTAAACCAAGCCAAGGACTGTTCAATAGGCTTGTGTTTATATGGAGAAGTATCCTGACTTTATGTTTTGTAAGCTTCAAACTATTCTTGCCAAAGAATTTAATTTGGTTAAGAAATCCTTATTTCTTAAAATAAAGAAATATTCCTGCGACCTTTGCACTTGGCTCTAATCCTTTTAAAGGACACAACTACATGCTATTTGGGCTGAATTTATACAAAGGACAATCGGAACCCTCTCGTAACACTAGGCAACCGCCTGGCCACGCGGGGGAGCTCCGACACTTGTCATGGCCAAATTGGCCAGAACAAGGGTGACAAGGAAATAACACACCCCACATACAATGTGCCTCTGCTGCTAAATACCCATTTTGATGTTGTTTCCTGCCTAAACATTTATTGTCACTCATAGAGCCATGGCAGGGACATGGTAAAACAAGCAAAATGTAAATGACAGTCAGGAGTGGCAGACTGCAGTTGTCAGTGCTGGTGCTGCTGGACTGTTTGCTGCCACTAGTCCGTCTCCCTGTCTGTAATAGTGTGTGGAGCATCACATCTATCTCCAAGTTGTTTTCTGCAGCCATGGGTGTCTACATTGAGGCGTGAGGTTTGCCAATGATGATGGGAGAATCCATAGTAAGGGACTGTGACAACTAGGGTGTGCCAAGGATCCACTCAACCCAAGCAGTGGACTGTATCGTCAGGTCAGTGTGCACCTTCTAGATGCACTGATCTGCGACTTGGATATCAACGTCCAGCATTGGCATGTGCTCCTCAACATAAGCTCCATGACTGTATGCCACCCCTTCTCAGGCATCATCTCCTGTTATTGCTATCTCATCCAACCTGTGGGTGGTGGTGACCGCAGATGCACTGTTGGTCCCTTCCACTGTGGGTGGTCTATGCTCTGTGAAAAAGATAATAGAAAGGTAGATTTGCCTGTCATCACACATTATGAGGTACCATCCCAGTGCCTGCAAGTTTTACGTGTCAAGTAGGAAATGTTTAACATGAAACCATCACATTGCCATAACACAGCTACCATTAAAGGTGTAGGACATTCAAGTTGATCAGTACAAATTATGTTCATATCTGCTCAGGCACATAGGCATGTCCATGGCCATGTATTACAGGTGTGTCATAGTTCCTCATGTCTATCAATGCAGCAGGACAATGACTTCTCAGTGGAGGAGTGGCCTAGTGGTTGGGGCAAGGTACTTCAGGCCGGAAGGTCGGGGGTTCAAATCCCACTAGAGGACAGCAACCTTGGGCCGGAAGGACTGGGGTTTCTAGTCCCACAGGTGCTCCTTGTGGTCTTGGGCAAGCCACTTAACCCTCCATAGCCCATGTTCCCTGTAAAATAGTTCTATGTGTGCTGTGCTTTCCTGTCTAATCAATGTGTTTATACCTTAAAAATTTCCTGTCATGATTTGACAATTTCCAATCTGTAATCAAACCGCTGCTGATTGCTGGAAGTAGCGGTATACAAATGTATACTAAATAAATAAATAAACTCTGAGTACTAAACAAGCTAATTACATACAAGATGTTTGATGATGTTAGGCAAACATTATCTAGTGTTGAGGACATCTGGTGTATAGTGCATGTGGTGGACAGGGACTGCCTGTAGACGTCATTGTGTTCAACTTGTCATCCCTGACCCAGAGGTGGTGGTTGGAAAGTGTGAGATTAGTCTGTGTGCATGTTAAAACATCATTGCCTGTTGTCTAAACTATTCTGTCATGTGGCAAATGTGAATGATGAAGCATTCTGATTTGCCATCAAACAAAACGTATAACATTTTCCACAAGGAACACAATGTATGACACGATCACATCAGTCACAGGGAGGAATCTGAAAGTTAGCATTATTATTGCAGTGATATGTAAAGGGCCAATCACACCACATACCAGGAACAAATAGTAAACATAAGCCTGTGCAGTGTATCTGTATGATGCTAATGACACTACACACATACTGCAGTATACAACATATGTGCACCTGGTACCATGTTCCCTGTCTGGTTCAAAGATGAGGCTACTAAGAGCAATGCCATGAGCCTATCCAAGGCCACATTCATGTTGGCTGTTTGCATTTATCTTTTTCTTATCATTGCTCAATGTGCAACACTCCCACTCCTATCACATGTATACACTCAAAATCATACTTGGGAATGTTAGCAACACTATGGTGTTCAATTACTACCTGATGGGATCAAGACGACTATGTAAATGGTAAATCATAGACATGGGGTATATGTATGCATGCAAGATAGGTTTAGATTAATTTATTTAGGAATACGAGGGATGTGATGAGGAGAGCCCTGCTGAACCGATGGAAATAGGAAAAGATAGTGAATATACCTTTAAGGAAAGAGACATTCCTGAAATTCACAGGTTCCAGACTGCAGTCAAAGAAAGAAAGCACGGAGTTGATAGAGCCAGTTTGCCACACCCAAGCTCTGCTGACGTAAGTGCAAGCTTAGGGGGTAATGGCAAACACCTGTGCAGAGACAGAGAAAGGCTAGCTAAGAAGCAGGCTTATAAATCCTGCTCAGAAGGGGAGAAGGGGGTTCAGGATCAGGTTGCGGTTCAAACTGTTTGTGTTCCAGTTTCAGTCCAGAATCGTGGGCAGGTTCAAAGAGTTCAGCGTGTTTCAGCTGTTCCAGGAGTTCAGAGAGAGGAACTCAGAGGAGGAAACATTAAGGGAAGGAGAAGGACGTGGAAGGAGCCTGAGAGTCAGGAAACCACGTGTGCTTTGCTTAGAGAAAGAAAGCAGGGAAGTCTTCTACCTCGGGTCTCGGACCGAAGGTTTCAAGCTGCTCAAAGGTGGGTGAACAAGGCTATAGCTAGAAGTACCAGAACCCAGCCTGGAGCAAAGAACCGTGGCTGAACAGAAGAGAGGAACCAAGGCAACTGAACTAGGGAGAGATATCCCATACTAGAGGTACAGACATTCCTTACCGGGGAAACCAGTGCTGGAGGGAGGTCCAGGGATTTCCCCAGAGCATTCACCGAGGAGCAGATTGTGGGAGTTCAGAGCCAGACGTATATGCTTTAGAACAAGAGGATATGCAAGTGGACTGTGCGGAGCAAAACTCCATATCAGGTGAATTGCCAATGGATTGTACATTATTTATTTATTTACATTCTCTTATATACCGCGCTATTCTGCATCAGTGCGGTTTACATTGAACAAACTGAAATTACATTGAACAGGGCATTATAACTTGGAGATAACTATTTTACAGGGAACATGGGCTATGGAGGGTTAAGTGGCTTGCCCAAGACCACAAGGAGCACATTGTGCCAGACAGAAGCTATGAAAGTCTGTTGATAAGAAATGCTTGATAAAGAAAGGTCTTGAGAAGCAGTGTGAATGAACCTAATTTTGTTTTGCTAAGAAATACCTACTAACTCAAGAGAACGTTGCCAGCTTCTACATTTTTGTGTTTAAAGAGCAGAAGGTAAATGAGGACATTTAACTTTGCTTAAACAGAGAAGCTGTATTTTCTTTTGCTGATTACCTTATGAAAACAACTGCACATGTTTTAAAAGCTTATGAAGCCTTCTCAGTTCCAGCTTATGTATAATTTCTGAAGTATTGCTTGGAGAAGAATATTCTGACGTTGTGTGTTTGAACCTTAGTGCTTTTTGGGGAAAAATAAACTTTTGTCTTTGCCTTTAACCCTTGGCTTACACGACTATCCTTGAACGAGGAAAAACTACAAGTCCCAGAATGCCTCCCTGTGGACAAGAATAGTGTTTAATTCCTTTATTAGAGGACTAAAATTGGCAGCCCTATGCCTCTAGGCCCTCAGCCGGGGCTGTGGTCACGACAGGGAACATCACCCATGTCAAATGTTGTTTTGTGCCCTCAATTCATGTAGGGCAATTGACAACAACAGCATCAGCATATCAGAGATTTATGTTTGTGGAACATATGCAGATATGTGATGTAAAATGCATACCTCTGATGCCTCTGTGTATGATGCACCAATCCCAAATCACTGCCATGTTGTTATGTGTATGGAGCTGTACCATACAGTAGTTGACTGCATGTAGATCCTCTTGGGCTAATTAGGTACTTCACCACAACAGCAGGAGTGATAGCATGCCAAACAGATTCTGTACAGTCACAAACATAGCAGACATACAGATTCTCTACAGTCACAAACACAACAGTCATACATATGTTAGGTTGTAGACCTGAAGCACACAGGATAGTATGCACATTTGTACACATATGCATTTCCTCACATACACATTATGCGACACAGCATTATGAGAAGTAATGCTCGATTAGACGTTGCCAGATTGCTGTGCCCACACGTGTGTATCCATAGTCACGTACAGGAAGGCACACAGGATCATCTTTAAGATCCGGATTAATATTGACTGGGATATTAACTGGGATGGACTAGTTGTATAACATAAATGTACAAAGTTTCCCAAAGTTTTTTTGTCCTGGTTAATTTCCCTGTTATATGTAAACTCATGCCGGCCTATTGCTGTCCGTGAGTCGTTTTGTTCACTGTAAACCGCACTGATGATAAAGAGCGCGGTATAAAAGAACTGATAAATAAATAAATAAATAAATAAATAAAGATTGTGCCTGAGAGCAATGTTGTGCAGGATGCAGCAGGCCAAAATTATCTGTGCCACAGTCATGGGTTGGTATTGTAAGGCCCCACTTATCCAGACACCTGAAGTGACTCTTTAACATGTCAGAGGTGCGCTCAATGACAGAGTGGGTGGAGGTATGGCCTCTTTGTACCTCATCTCTGCAGCTGACCATGGAAAACACACCAGAGTCAGCAACCAGGCCCAACACCCATATCCAGCATCACCTGCAGAAAGAAAATTTGATAGTTCACCAAGTAACATTTGTGCACACACAGTGTCTGAATGTACATAGTAACATAGTATATGATGGCCGATAAAGACCAGTATGGTCCATCTAGTCTGCTCAGCAAGAGAGCAAGAGTAGGTGCACTTGCTGCTCTGTGCAGGTCATGCCTGTACATCTCTATTGCAGCCTGCTCTTCTCCTTCAAATACACACATAAATAATGTTCTTATAATATGTAGCAGATACAATATTGCAATAAACACACCACAGGATCTCAGACTATTGAGAGACATACCAGTGATTTTCTGTCAATATGCTACCACAAATATCCATGCCCATTTCAAACACATTTAAAACCTGCCATATCCAAAATGCCGTACCACCAATTATAGAGGACCAAACTCTACTTAGCAAAACACATCTCTGCAAATATTAAAAGCTATACATCTCTAAAAGCAACAACATATCACCTACTGGTGAAAGAGAACAAGTGCCACTGTCACATAAACAACATGAGCAGACTACCTCGGCTGTGTTAAACATGCTAATCATAGTCCATCAGCAAACCAATAAACAAGGATCAGAATGTACAAACTGAAAGACAACAATTAAACTGGTTACCTGAAAAGCAAAATCATAAATGTTCAACAACACTGGGATGAGAACAATGTTAGGTAAGTGACTCCGGCAGTAGACAAAATGCAAAGAAGCGAACGGTGCACATATGCCAAACCAGACAAAGTGGAGTCAAACAACATTTAGACAACAGGTATGCTTTAACCTTTGCATTTTGGAAATGTGAGCATTCATTTGAACTGGTCCAGTCACCTTCATCTGGTAACTTGACCAGTTCACCAATATCAGCTTTTAAACTAGATAATTGGTGAGAGCTGACAGTCGCCCAAGAGCACATGGTTTGGAACAATGTATCCTTGAAGGATACTACCAAAAGAATGAAGTTAGGACATATCAGCAGAGAGGTTCCAATAAAGGCAAAAGTAGCCCAAATGCCCTTAAGTACGGAGCAGACAGAGCTTAAAGATTCCAAATTACCACTGCCTACTGATAGCCAGATTAATATGAATAAAATACAGTCTCTAAAATGCTTGTATGCAAATGCTAGAAAACTAAAAAATAAGATGGGAGAGTTAGAATATATAGCACTAAATGAGAGGTTAGATAAGATTGGTATTTCAGAGACATGGTGGAAGGAGGACAACCAGTGAGACCCTGTGATACCTGGGTACTATTTATTTATTTATTTACATTCTCTTTTATGAAACAGAGAAGTACACAGTGCAGCAAGCTGTACTGCGTTTACACAGAACAGGTACTAGAAACTTGGATAACGTTGGGGTAACTATTTACATACAGGCATCACGTCAAGACATGTTAGTCGGTAATCCTTTGTCATGGGTAGCTTGCTGGGAGTGTTGCTGTGGCTGTACTCACTGGGTGGTGGCTGCTTGACACACTGTCATCTGGGTAGTATTTGAGGAAGAGATGGTGCTTAAATGCCTTCCTAAACTGGGTTAGCTCAGGAATAGCCTGGATACCAGTTGGGAGGGCATTCCAGCATCTCGGTGCGCAGAATCTGAAGGCCCTGCTTGCTGTTGCAGGGGTACATTGGGTTAATGCCTTCAGGATTACTAGGGTATTGACTGCTGCAGATCTTCTGGATCTATTTGGGGAGATGGTGTGGATAAGCTCCGTGAGTGAGGTGGAGGAGAGCCCATTGATGGCCTTGAATGTCAGTAGTAGGGTTTTGAGAGAGAGCCTGGCTTGTATAGGGAGCCAGTGGAGGTGTTTGAGGATGGGCGTCACATGGTCACTCCTTGAGGCCCTGTGTAGAACTCTCGCCGCGGCATTCATTGCAAGCTGGAGCGGGTTCAGGGTGGATTGTGGGAGCCCTTGTAGGATTGCATTTGCATAATCAAAGTGCGGTATGATCAATGCTTGATAAATTGTCCGGAAGTCATCTGGCTCTAGCAGGGAGCGTAGATGTCTGAGTGTTCGAATCTTGTGGTAGACAGCTCTTACCATATGGCTTATGGGCTCCTTCATATCCAGGCGTTGGTCTAAAGTGACACCAAGGTATTGGATGAGGATTTGGTTTGTAGCTCTGCTTTCTTAACTTTTAAATGAGGAGACGGGGTGAAGTTTTGGTTCCTTGTAATGAAGAGGACCTCAGTTTTCTTGTGTTGAATCCGGAGGTTTTGGGTTTGGAGCCAGTCGGATACTGCGTTGAAACAGTCTGTCAGTGGGGAGAGGTCTAGTTGTTCCGTTGAGAGCGGCATGTAGAGCAGTACATCATCAGCATATATCAAGCAGTCGACATTGAAAGATCGGATGAGATTACAAATGGGCTGCATGTATATGTTGAACATCAGGGCGGAGAGGGAGGATCCTTGCGGAATGCCCTGCCTCTGGTGGAATGGTTCTGATGTTGAGGCCCCGACTCGTACGTGCTGCCACCTGTTAGACAGATATGATTTGCACCATTCTAGTGCTGTGTCACAAATACCCTTCTCCTTTAGTCGCCCCAGGAGAGGTTCGTGGCTTACTGAGTTGAATGCAGCGGCAATGTCCATGAAGATGAGAACAAACCCTTGACGGATGTTGTAAATTCCAGCAATTATGTTATTGAAGAGGGTGGTAAGGAGAGTTTCAACACCATGGGACTCCCTAAAACCATGTTGGCAATAGTATAGTGGAGCGGCGGTTTTGATGTGGCCTTGTATTTGTCTTTGGACTTCTTTTTCAATTATCTTGGCCAGTAGTGGTATACTAGCTATAGGTCTGTATGAGTCCACCTTCTGGGGTCGAGCTTGCTGTTTTTCAGCAGGGGTCTGATGGACGTGTGTTTGAGGGATTGTGGGAACGAGCCTGTTGTAAAGGATAGATTCATAAGCCTGGCTATCAGGGGCGGCCCAAGGGGGGTGCGGGGCCATGTGCGGAGACTCGGTGCGGGGCCTCATTTGCATAAGTGGTCTTATTTGCATAAATATTTGCATAATGTTACCATTCACTAACTTTTAGTAAACATGTCTCTTAATGAGTGTATGGATAAAGAAAGACTAAAAGATTTCTACATTACTATAATCCAGTGCCAACCGCCAGGAACATTAGGAACTACTACAAACGCTGCCCATTTAGAACCCATAGCAAACCCGCTGTATCCTGACAGCATTACCAGGACTCACAAAGCACCAGACCCTACCTATCAAAAGGAAACACTGAAAATATTAAACCAGTACATTTCAGAGAATACTGGGGAAAGAGAACAAGTGGCAATGTCAAATAGGAATTACATAAACAGAATACCTCAGCTCAGTTACACATGCAGAACATAGACCATCACCAAACAAGGAATCGCAATTTAGAAACAGGAAGGCAATAATTAAACTGGGAACCCCAAAAGCCAAACTTGGAATGTACAACAACACTGTAGAAATAAAACTATAAATCAATTTCCTCTTGTACCAAATAAAGCGCAGACGTTAATGATGCACATTTCCCAGAGCTTTCATATTCCAGTTAATAAATTCAAAATAAAGAGATATCTTTCTACCTTTTGTGCATTTTTTTTCAGTTGCAATTGCTCCAGCCACTTTCTTCTGGTGTCTTCATGTTTTCTGCTAACTCTCCATCGTCTGCTGTCCATTTGTAATTTCTTCTCTCTTCTAGTTTTCTTTCCATCCTCTCTCTCTACATCTGCTTTAACATACTAATCTTTCTCCTTTTGCTCTTTCCTCATTCTTATTTCATCCACACAAATTTTACCCATCCATCCTCAATCCCCACTTACTCTCCCAATACCAGGCCAATTGTAGATTTTTCATCCCTCCCACACAAAATATTTTTCCCCTCTCCATTTTACTCTCCCAGCCCCATCCCATTCTAATCCTCCCCCAACATCAGCTCCCTTCTAGTTCCAGTCTCACCCAGCATCCATTCCCTTCTAGTCCCTGCATCAGCCCATTTCCAGTCCTAGCCCCCCATCAACCCATTTCCAGTCCTAGCTCCCCCATCCATTTTCAGTCTGAGTCCCTTCATCAGCTCATTTCCAATCCTAGCCCCCCATCAGCCCATTTCTAGTCCTTTCCTAGCCCCACCCATAAGCCAATGTCAAAGACTAGCTCCCCTCCACTCAGCCCAATTCCAGTCCAAGCCCCCCCATGAGCCTACTTCCAGTTCTAGCCCCTCCATGAGTCCATTTCAATTCAAGCCCCCACCACAGCCCATTTCCAATCTTAGCTCCCCCCAACAGCCCATTTCCAGTCCTATCCTAGCTGCTCCATCAGCCCATTTTCAGTCCTAGCTCCCTTCCCTCACAGCCCATTTCCATTCCAAGCTCCCTCCCCATCAGCTATTTGCAGTTCAAGCCTCCCCGTCCACTCAGTCCATTTCCAGTCATAGCAATCCCCCAACCCATTACCAGTCCTAGCCCCCCATCAACCCATTTTCAGTTTAAGCCCCCCCTATAACCCATTACCAATCTAACCCCCCCATCAGCCCACTTCCAGTCTTAACCCCATCAGCCCATTTCCAGTCAGCCCCCCATAGCCCATTGCCAGTCCTAACCCCCCCATCAGCCCACAGCCCATTACCAGTCCTAACCACATCAGCCCACCTCAAGTCCTAACCCCTCCCCATCAGCCCATTTCCTGTCCTAGCGCCCCCATAGCCCATTAGCAGTCCTAACCCCCCCATAGCCCATTAGCAATCCTAACTCCCCATCACCCTATTTCCAGACAGCCCCCATCAGCCACAGCCCATTACCAGTCTTAACCACCCCCCCCAGCCCATTTCCAGTCCTAACCCCCCATCACCCCATTTCCAGTCAGCCTCCATCAACCCCCAGCCCATTACCAGTCTTAACCACCCCCAGACCATTTCCAGTCCTAACCCCCCCACCCCATTTCCAGTCAGCCTCCATCAGCCCCAGCCCATTAGCAGTCCTAACCCCCCCTAGCCCATTTCCAGTCCTAACCCCCCCTCACCCCATTTCCAGTCAGCCTCCATCAGCCCCAGCCCATTAGCAGTCCTAAACCCCCCCACAGCCCATTTCCCAGTCCTAACCCCCCCTAGCACATTTCCAGTCCTAACCCCCCAGCACATTTCCAGTCCTAACCCCCCCCTAGCACATTTCCAGTCCTAACCCCCCCAGCACATTTCCAGTCCTAACCCCCCAGCACATTTCCAGTCCTAACCCCCCCCCCCCTCACCCCATTTCCAGTCAGCCTCCATCAGCCCCAGCCATTAGCAGTCCTAACCCCCCTAGCCCATTTCCAGTCCTAACCCCCCCCCTAGCACATTTCCAGTCCTAACCCCCCCCCTAGCACATTTCCAGTCCTAACCCCCCCCCATCTCATTTCCTGTTCTAACCCCCCCCCGACATTTCCAGTACTAACCCCCCCCTAGCACATTTCCAGTCCTAACCCCCCCCCCAGCACATTTCCAGTCCTAACCCCCCAGCACATTTCCAGTCCTAACCCCCCATCACCCCATTTCCAGACAGCCTCCATCAGCCCCCCAGCCCATTAACCCCCCCCCCCTCCTTCCCTTCCCTTCCCTTCTGGCAAATTAAAAAAAAAAAAAAAAAACCTGGCTCTAGCTGCTGCCGCTGCCGCGTCTGTCGCAGCAGCGGCAGAATGGAGTGTCCCGCGGGGCCCCTCTCCTCGTTGAGCCCTCTGCAAGGGCTTTCAGATTCGCGAAGGGAGAGTGCTCCCTCGCGTCTCTGTAAAGCCCGCAGGGGCTAATGGGAAATTTCCCATCTGCCCCTTTAGACGCGAGGGGCTGATGGGAAATTTCCCATTAGCCCCTGCGGGCTTTACAGAGACGCGAGGGAGCACTCTCCCTTCGCGAATCTGAAAGCCCTTGCAGAGGGCTCAACGAGGAGAGGGGGCCCCGCGGGACACTCCATTCTGCCGCTGCTGCGACGGACGCGGCAGCAGCAGCAGCCAGAGACAGGGGTTTTTTTTAAATGTAATTTAAAAAAAAAAAAAGCAGAATGTTCTTTGCGCGGGGCCCCCTGAAACGCGGGGCCCTGTGCAAAAAACATTCTTGCTCAATGGACGGGCCGGCCCTGCTGGCTATGAATGGGCTAAGATCACAGCGTAGTTCTTTTATCCAGAAGGCCGGGCAGGGGTCGGTTTGTGCTGTGGTGGTATTGATTGCAGCAATAGTGTCTTCAATGTACTTTTTGGATGGGGTGGTGAAGATGGTCAGGGGTGTTAGATCGGTTGACTATATTGTAATGATAGAGCTGATCAAATTGGTGGAGGGGCTGCGCTCTATGTTAGAGAGGGAATTGAGTCAAAAAGGATTAAAGTTTTGCAGGAAACAAAATTTGCTGTAGAATATGGATTGAAATTCCATGTAAAAAGGGGAAGACGATGGCAGTGGAGGTGTATTATCGACTACCTAGCCAGAATGAACAAATGGATGATGAAATGCTCAAAGAAATCAGGGAAGCTAACAAAAGTTACAGCACCGTAATAATAATGGGTGATTTCAATTACCCCCGTATTGACTGGGTCAGTGTCACGGCAGGACATGCTAGGGAGATAATGTTTCTAGATGAAATAAATGACTGCTTCTTGGAGCAGCTGGAGTTTGTTACCGGAGGATGTAGTAAAAGCTGTTAGTGTAGCTGTGTTTAAAAATGGCTTGGACAAGTTCCTGTAGGAAAGGTCCATAAACCATTATTAAAAGGGACCCAGGATATCACTGCTTGACCCAATACAAGTATTATGGAACCTGTATCTTTTGGGGAAACTTCTAGGTACTTATGACCTAGATCGGCCACTATTGGAAACAGGATTCTGGGCTTGATGGACCTTGGTCTGACCCAGTATGGCATATCTTAAGTTCTTATGGTGTCAGCATGTCCTCTGCTAGCTCACCATAGTCTGCTGTCTGTTTGTCCTGTCTTCTCACATCTAGTTTCCTTCCATTCTCCCTCTACATCTGCTACAACATACTCAACCATCCCTTTTGGTCTTTACCACACAGCTTCCTCTAATCCCTGTGTTGCCGTCACCTTACCATCCTCAGTCTGCATCTACTCTCCAAATACTCAGACAATCATAGAGCCCTCCCTGATCCCAAACAAATAATGTTTGCCCCTTGTCACCACCAGGTGGGCAGGCTGCCGCCTAGGGTTGCAGATCTGTGTCTGATGGTGATTAAGTAGTTGTGAACACGAATGGTTTAAAGTAAAAGGATTTATTTCCCCTCCCGGGGTTGGTTTCTTCAGGTAATATAACACAATACTCAAAACAAATAAGCCATACTTTCTGGCAAAGCACAAAGGAAATTATAACAGCTTTTTCTTGCTTCTTAAAGTAAAGAGTAAATGTTAAACAGGCAAAACTCAGCACATAGCTTTCATATGTGCAAAACAGCACTCTTCACTGATAGTGTTTTCCCTCCACACTATACAGCCTTTTGACTAGCAAAAAGACGTCACTTTATCAGAGAAAATCAATGTGCAGTCCATTGGGTCACTATCAAATGAACATTCACTGACTGTATCAATGACCATAGGCTCCTGCATACATTCAGAATTGTCTGAGTTCTCCTTGCCACAATACTTCTGCAAGTTCCCCTGTAACGTGCCGTCACAGAGTCTCTCTGCACAACTCCCTCTAGGGCTGGAATAACAGCTACCGTATTCCTCGGTGTTTGGGAGGAGAGAGGGAAGCCACCATTCAGGGTTCTTAGAGTTTAATTCCTTCTGGCAGGTTCTACCCTTGGAACATTTATAAGCTCTGGCTTCAGGCTTTGCAAAAGAATATTCTTCTCCCCTGTTAACACGAGGTTTAAGCCTGCGGGGTTTTCTCTGAGGCTTAGGAACTGCTACTATATCTTCCTCAGACATGCACACATCTTCAGGGAAATACCTTTCTCTCTCTGGGGTTGTTAACTGCTCTCTCTTCAGCTCGGTGCTCAAATCCCTTGGCTGGGTATTACTGCCCTGCCCCCACCTAGGATTTATCACACGAGGCTTCTCAGCGTTAACCCTGTAGGTATTTCTTTTATCAGCAAACTTTAACTTTCTACCAGAGTCATTCTCCAGCCTACAGCTCTCAAATACATACTGTTTGTCTTTAGGCTTCCAATCACTCCAGTTGGAACGTTGCCTCTGAGCTCCAAACAGCTTGCAATCAGCAGAACACTTGCAACTGTTCTCTGATCTCACTGGCTGCTTTCTCCTGCAGTGCTCTGGGTAGTTTCTGTGGTGAACCCTTCGTGGTTCTGGCTCTGACTCACGTCCTGGGTCAGAGTCTGAAACTCCTCCTTCTTCCTCTAGGTCAGCTGGTTCAGCTAGTTCACCTAGTTCTCCTCTTTCTCCTCGTTCCACTCCGTCTCCTCGTTCTAACTCTGTATTTCCTGCATAGCTCTTATAGTGGCTATTAGCTCTTCCCCTTTCCAGGTGAATGCTATTAGGAATTGGGGAATGTTTCTCAGCTGGGCTTATTTGCAAACCCCGTGGCTGGGTTTGTTTATGTCGCCCCTGACAACTGCTGCTCACATGGCCTGCCTGCCTGTCAGCTTCAAGACTAGAACTCAGTGAATCCTGTGTTTTTAAGGTAGGAAATGGAACTTCTTCATCACATATCCCCCCCCCCCTTAAAACCTTACGGGCTGCTGACGCCCTCGTCTGACAGCACGTAAGCCTGGGTTGACTATCCCAACGCTTCTCTATTTTGACCAGCTGTACTGATGCTGATCGGTCTTGCCATGGTTTTAGTAAGTTAAGATGGTAGACCTGTTGACGCCCCCTTTCATTCTCGACTCTATACGAGACTGGGCCCACTTTGGCTACCACTGTACAGGGTCCCTTCCACCTAGACTCAAATTTTGGGCCTGCGGTTGGCACTAGGACCAACACCTTGTCTCCTATGTCCAATTGCCTTTCTTTGGTCCCCCGGTCATAGTACCGCTTTTTCCGGCGTTGGCTCGCCTGCAAATTCTCTACGGACACCCGGGAGGTTCTCTCCAACAAGAATCGGGGTAAGGTGGTCCTATCCTCCTGAGCATATTCAAAAGCTCTTTTTAGAGCAGGATCTGCCCCCTGCTCTTTTGGGAAGGACGGGAATTTCTGAACCGTTTCCTCGTTCTAACTCTGTATTTCCTGCATAGCTCTTATAGTGGCTATTAGCTCTTCCCCTTTCCAGGTGCATGCTATTAGGAATTGGGGAATGTTTCTCAGCTGGGCTTATTTGCAAACCCCGTGGCTGGGTTTGTTTATGTCGCCCCTGACAACTGCTGCTCACATGGCCTGCCTGCCTGTCAGCTTCAAGACTAGAACTCAGTGAATCCTGTGTTTTTAAGGTAGGAAATGGAACTTCTTCATCACACCCTCTGCCCCATCACATCCTAGTCCTCCCCCAACATCAGCTTCCTACACCTTCCGGTTCTACCTAGCATCCACTATCTACAACCCCTATTCTAGAATCCCCCACCAACAGACCATTCCCAGACCTGGCCTCCCCCTCTACCCAATTTGGGGAACCGTGCATGTCAGATTGGCTGTAAAGGAAGCCTTCCAGGCCACACCTCACCTGTGTACAGCTGTTGAGGTGAAGAGTGTTGTTGTTCAGGAATGCAGTAGCGCAGATCTAATGTGGGGCACAGGTACACTGGGCATTGGGAGGCACCAAATGGTCATAGCCTCATCATGCCAGTGCCCTACACTTGAACACATCTACCTGATGGAAGGAAAATTGGTGCAATTCATCTGGGCAGCTGTACATAGATGAGATGGGGGCTGAGTGTATCCCTCTGAGGCTGCCACTGATGGGAGATAAACTGCATTTGTGTGACGTTGGTAGTGCATACCCCTCCAAAGAACAGGACCCTGTACAAACAGCACTCCTTCATAATGGGCAGGCCCCTCAGTTCCCTCCAGAATGTATGTTTGGATGACATCTGCTGTTGCTCTGTCATTGCTGCCAGAAGCTCGCTACACAGCCTCCCTGATCACAGGAAAATGTTGTGCAAGATGCTGCAGGTGTCATCAAGCACAGATCAATTGCTCATCAAGGACAACAAACACCTGTTAATCAGAGTTCCAGCTCTGCAAGTACCTTTACAGGCAGTGATTGGCAAGAGATGGAAGCAAGGATATACCACAGAGGCTGGTAGATGGAAATGTGGATATCCAGGTCATGAGAGATGTAACCAGCAGCTCTGCTGCCCAGCACATGCTGGAGAAAAGCACATGATGACAACATCACATGTCCAGATACCTGAAGAGGCTCAAATAACATTCAAATGGAACAGGGGCTTGAAATACTGATCTAAACCTCATGGCCGCATGGCCCCACAAACCACACAGTCTAAAGAAAGTGCATACACATGTCATCATGAAAACACAAACAGTAATATGCAGATCAGTCTGGAGACAGCGATCTGCTGAGATAGCAGCTACAGGTACCAGAATTTGCAGATTCCCACAACCCAAATAACAGACATACGAAACAAGGAAGTACTATGTGCATTTGTAATGCAGCTACAGAAAGGCATTAATGCCCTGGCTGTGGTTTCATATGCCATGGCAGAAACACCAGTGTGTAGCATGTCAGACATAAAAACAGTATTCCTGCAATAGCCCATATGTTGCTTTCACTATGAGATATACTGACATAAAAGTTTCACCCAAAACAGCATGTGAACCTGCCCTATCTGTGATAGTCGTCATGCAACCCATATCTCATAAACAGTATGCACACAGTATATAGAAAAACTACTCACCAAGCAGGACACAGTCCTCATACACTCCATTCTCAAAATGCTGGAATATTGCTGAGTGATGCAGGATATAGAAGTCGTGGGTAGACTCTGGAAACCTAGGAACCACATTCAGAATACACATTTGCATCACAAATAGTATATGATGGCAAATAACCAGTATGGTCCATCTAGTCTGCCCAACAAGGTGGCAAGAGTAGGTGCACCTGCCACTCTGTGCAGGTCACCCCTCCCCATGTCTTTGTTTAGGGGTATACCCACCACTCTGTTCAGGGCACCCCTGTTTGTTGAGATATGTTATGCTTCTTTTTATTTTATCCTGTTGCTATAAAGGGATATACTGTGTCTATCCCATGCCATTTTTGAATTCTGTCACTCTATTCGCCCCCACCACTTCCATCAGAAGGGCATTCCAAGCAGGTGCCATGGGGCAGCCTGGTGCAGAGAGGCCTACAGTCGAGGCTCCGGAAGCCAAGTGTTGGCAAATGCAAGAAGCTTGTGCCTGATGAGGCTTGCAAGAGGGCAGTGTACTTCTCACAAGAGGAGAATGGCATGCTCCTTGCAAATGTGCTTGAGCACTATGAGGAGTTCTATGGGTGTCTGAGCACACAGATCCCTGTCAGCACAAGAAATGTACTATTGGAGCGTATCCGGCAAGCTATTGCTGAGGCTGGTGGACCAAACTGGGATTGTGAGGGCCTATGCAAGAGGTTCAATTATATAAAAAGCTGTCAGGGCACACATCACAGCTGAGCGTCAACATGCAATGGGCACAGGTGGTGGCGGATCCAGTGGGGCCAACCTTTTAGCCCTGGAACAACAGCTGGCAGAGAGACTGGGGCCCATCTACATTCATGGACTGCCCCCAGAGCTCAACACGGTCCACCCATGTACTGGTGGGTGTTAAAATGTGTCCAGGTTTGGAGCTCTCATGGTTATGTGTATGAGTATGTTTATTTCCATGCCCATGCAATATCTGGATGTATCGGCCAGACCAAGGTGCATCACAGTGGTGTACAATCACTGCAAGCAGGTACTGGACACATTGGTCATAGGTGGTGGGGGCAATCCCTACTAGCCACACATTGCAACCATTCCAGGTCCCACACCCCTGCAGGTTCCCCTCACAGCCACCTCCTGCTACCCACACATAGCCCCCAAGGTGACATGTAGACACACAATGCTGAAACAACACATGTCAGGCATCACTGAGACCCAAGGCCACTGACTACCCCTCCCTCCCTGCAGTACACAGCTCTGCCAATGAGTTCTCTCCCCTGGGCCCATCCCATGTGCACAATGCCTATAAACCAGACACCAGACACATGGGACCGCTCAGGGCAATGCAACCCTGTTCATTCCTCACATACCCTGCCCTGTGCAAGCAACCAACACATCCTGTAGATATGGATGGCCATGTGGCCACACATATACCATGTATGTATGTAGGTACATATGTATGTGACCCTATGGCCTCTGTGACTGTTGCATGCATGGTGACTGGGAGGGTAGTGGGGACAGCCACCAAATCTGTACTGGGTGGTATAGTCTGACAGGAATAGCAAGGATACATTGTGGGGAGAAATGTCATGTAACAAAATATTGTGCTAATCAATCAGTGCTGGCTGGGCTGCTTTGGCAGAACCATGTACATGAAGCTGTGTACAGTGTCCTTGAACTGTGTGGTGGTATGATAAACATGCGGTATATCACATTGTGTGAATGGCAACAGATGTATCCCAGATCTTGTGTGGTGGGATATCGTGGGTATATGCCGTGTTGCAGGAAACATGTTGGGGTATGGCATCTGGCATGCACATCAGTTGTATGGAGAGCCAGTAAAGCATGATGGCATGATCAGCATGGAGAATGGTGATACACCACCCATGTCACATTCTACAACTGGAGGAGTGTACCAAGTCTTTGTGAGTGAGAGGCTATATGTAAAATTTACAGATGATTGGGTCACCATTCCCAGTACTCTGGTGAATGTCAGGGTGCCCTGTGAATCAGTGCCCTACAGCCCTCATTGTGTCGGTATCTGGTGCACAACAGTGTGATACGTTGTGTGTACGTGACTGTGTCATAGGTGGCCCCTGGTGTTCTGTAGCTGAGACACTGTGTGACTGATATCAGGCACGAGTGTTGTAGGATGGGTGTTGTGTCCTGTCCCGACTAGCAACAAGATGGTTCATGTAGCAGTGATCTGTGCCTTTTGTGAGATGAGCATGGTACAGTCTGTGATTCCCTGGAGGATGGTGGTGGCCCAAGCAGAGTGTGCACCAAACATACTATGGTTTGCTAAGCATTCATCATTGCCTCTGTGATGGTGGTATAGGTTCTGTGACATGTCACCTTTGTTGGCAGTCTCTGTTGTCATGGTGGAGTATGGCACCAGTTTGTACCTATAATCTAACAGCATCCCTGGAACATGGTACAATGTACCTGTTGAGGTTCATTGTGGAGACACCCCCGGCCATGGGTGCCATGACTAATTGTATTTGGACACAGGGTCCTGTGAGGGTAGTGGCATGCTGCCCCTGTGCAGTGCCACTGGTGCTGTGAGTGTCTTGTTTATATCATGATCACACTGTCAGGATGGGTGTATTCCACAGCATGTTGGTCCTTTACACAATGTATGCCATGTAAAGTGGCCTGTCTCTGGCACAAATGCAATGGCCATATGTGTTTTGAGGTGATCTCAATGGAGATGTGCCACGGGGTTAGGCCTGGGCTTGGCATGTGTCATGTGGGAAAAGGACCTGTGCTGCCAGAGTGGCTGTGGTACAATAGGTCACAATACAGCATTGTGACATGGTGGGTCCCATAGTCAGCTGTCAAGGGCCATGTTGTAGATGACACATCAGACTCGGTAACACGTGGATGCCACAGCTGGGGAGATCAGTATCTACATCTATCTGTTTTAACAGATTGCATGGATGTGGTTGCCAAACAGATGTTGTGTGGTCTGCACATGCCACTGTATGTCTGGACGAGATAGTGACAGGTTAATTTTTGGGACTGTGTAGCAATAGGAGTGTAAGGATGCATCTGCATAGTAACACCACTTGACAGCCCTGACATGGCTCCTGGCCCCATTGACATACCACACAGGTGCCCTAACATTTACCATGTGGTCATGCCACTGCAGTTCCCATGCCATGACATCCCACCCCTAGAAACACCAGGATCCTGTGCCACTGCCAGTCAGCACCACCAACAACCCCCCATCTGTACATAGCCAATGCCAGACATGCTGGGCACAACATAGTCACATGGCCAAGGTCCCCACAGTACCCAATATAACCACACATGTTACATACTATATGCAGCACTCTATCAGCTGCAGATGCCCCTGTACCAACCTGGCTGATGTTGTGCTGCAGACACATCCCCATCCCCCCAAACAGTCACACACCCACAACTTAGCCAGTGGCATTGCAGGGCTGCACTGTCCCTCCATGCATTCCCTCCCTATACCAAAGCAAGATGGCACCAAGCAGTCACACACTGTGCCCCTCTGTCCCATCCCATGTATCCCTATCACCACACACTTATGTCCTGGACAACTACACTATGCAATTGTGTCCCTGCATGCACCAATGTGGACTGCCCTGTTGACGTGCTGCCTGTGACCCTGGACCAGCAAATGATGCACCAGTGTCATGCACATAGGCAACATGTATGTATAGTGCATTGCTAAGGTATCCAACCTCTTTGTGTTAGTCATGTCATGTCACAGTACAATCTGGAATCAACATGGGCTGTGGGGGGGGGGGAGGGGGGTTGACACCATGTATTGTACACAATATACCAAGATATGTTGAGGAGTAAGACATCTGTCATTGAGACACATAAAATAAGTAGACCTGTGAATACATGACAGCAGGACTGTGGCAATACATGCACCCACCAATGTCAATACAATGTGGAGGCACTGTTTGCTGCAATTACAGCTGCAACTATCCTGGGGACCGGCACTATTGGACATGCACATCTGGGCACTGGGATGTAACCCCATTCCCCAGGCCACCCTGCCCAAAATCAATCCATTTCTGATATGTGTTGGTATACAGCACTCCTGCAGTGATGGCATGGATATCAGTTGGACCAAGTTGTGCTCTTTGCCAACACCATACCATGCCATTCATCTGTGTCAGGTTAGGAAGGCTTTGGCAATATATGTTGGGTCATTGTCCTGCTCCCCAATCTCAGGCAGACTGTCACAGGTCATCCATGATTAATGCAGTATCTTTCATGGCAACCATCATTCCAGTACACCTGCCCACCTTTCCTGTCCCTGACAATGATACTGTCAGCAGAGCATGCTGCTGTCATCGCCATGTTTCACTGTGGGAATGGTTGCCCAGGGGTGATGGTAAATGATTACATTGCCCAACACATGGTGCTGCCCATGATGGGCAAAGGGTTAATACTTCCATCTCATCTGCCCTCATGACCAACAGCCATGTGGGGGGGGGGGGTCTGCACATGCCATTTTGCAAACATAAAACATGCTGTCCTATGTCTCTATGTGAGCAATGGTTCTCTGGGCTACTGTTCCATGTGGTCCCACTCTATAAAGTGTCTGGCCTATGGTGGGCTCATGAGAACACATTGGGCGAAGGCCAGCAGAGGTCACAGGTGCTAGCTTTATTGGTTAAAATCCCTTATGCGATTCGGCGTCAAGCCTTCATCGGGGGATACGCATCTAAAAACAACAATAGTAATGAGTAAAACTAATAATATTGCATATTTAAAAACGTCAAGAATATATATAAAGACGTATATAAAACCATGTACTGTACATACATAAATAATACATCCAGTAACATATATTATTAAAACATATATGACAAAAACTAAAACTAATCAGAACATAAGTATAAGAATAAAAGAATAAATGATATGCAATGCACAAACATATAAAGACCAAAAGTAGCCAAATAAATAATTAAAATGCTAAGAATAGCAGACAACTAATATTATCTAACAAGGAGTGCTACAGAGAGGGTACTTACGTAGTGCACCGTATAGGAATGGGGGTCTTGAAAAAGACCTTTTTTCAGTTAATGTCTCAGGGCTAAAAAATAATAAAATACATATAAATACAGAGTAATTCTAGCAAAAAGGGGGACACAGAGCCAGAGGAAAGAGGAGCACAAGGAGAATTTTAAAAAATATTAATTAAAAAAAATTATTAGAAAAAAATTTTGTTTAGTCCATATGGGAAGTAAGAAAACAGAGGCAGGAGAGAGAACACTAATAACAATGGCAATGACCTGATTGTAGTAAATTTAATATTGTGGCAATAAACTGAAGATGTTGAGTTAAAAATGTCTCAGAGAAAGACTTATCCTGATGTGTTGCCCATAAAAACCTGACTTACGACATGTAGACTGAGACTATGGGGTATGTTTACTAAACCGTCTTAATGTTCCCGGCGTTAGCTCCAGCGATAATGTGAAGAATGCCATAAAAGGAGTGGGCGTTCCGGTCTAAAGGTAGCATTTCAGGTTATCGCGCGATAAAGTCCGTTATCACACGATAGAGGGAGCCGTGGCACATTAACGCGTGTTAGCCTTAATTAGGCGCACTGATGTGGAAACACAGCAACAGAGGTGTAGCACAATGGTTAATACATTGACTGATTGAAAAATGGGTCATGAGTTCAATCCCCCAGTGGGCTTAATGCATAAGGCTGTCTGAGGCATTACCCTTTACTTTAAATCAGTGCTGTCTGAGGCATTTTCTTTTTTAATTTAAATTAGTGCTGCCAGCAAACACACCCTCACAGTGCTGTAACCTAAGGTGCCCTATAAGGCACCCTATAAAGCACTCCAGAGGGCACATTATAAAGTGCACTGTCCGCCAAGGCTCCTTATAATGTTCCCTATAGAGCGCCTTATAAGGCGCCTTAAGGTTACAGCACTGTGAGGGTGTTTTTGCTGGCAGCACTAATTTAAATTAAAAAAGGAAATGCCTCAGACAGCCCTATCAAATAACACCACTGTGGGATCAAACCCATGACCTCTGCCTCCACAGTCAGTGAAGTAACCAATGGGCTACATCTCTATAGCTACTAACAAACCCCTGGCTGGCTACAGAAGGACTGCAGTTCACCACACAAACTGTCTGCTGTGGTTACCAGGATAGGGTTAGCCCACCCGTACCCTTGATGCACTGCACATGCAGATCAGCAGTCTACAGATGATCACAAGATGGGATATGCACCTCCACAGCACCTCGGCCTGGTAGGGGGAACTGACCGTGTGTGTTACTGGCTCAGAGTAGCTACAGACCGTCACATTGTGTGGGTACTGTGCTCACCCTGAGGGCGAGGTGGGGTGCCCAGCACCAGGTCCGCAGCACCTGGCTTAGCTGAGATAGGCTATGCTGCAGGTCGCCATCAGTGCCAGTGTGTGATAGGTAGCCCTTGCAGACACACCTAGGATACACTTGTGTCCATCCATATTTCCCAGTCACGTCTAGCCCTTGTGGACTATGATGCACCCAGAATAGTGCATATCCTGTGTGGGTGCCATGGTCACATGATTTAAGTGAAGGGGGGTGTTTGGACCTGTAGGTGGATTATGTAGCACCACCCAACCCACCCTCTGGGGGCTCAGGGTGGGGGGGGGACAGGATCTCCCACCAACAGATCCACATCCTACATCCCTGCAATGGTGGCAGTAGAGGGGACCATCTTCCCCAGTCCTGCTGGGGAACAGGCACCCTACAGCACAGTCAATGCATATCTGTGCACATCCATAAGGCAATGGCAGGCAGACAGACAGTAGGCCTGGAAATGATCAGCAGCCCCCACCACTATCTGACATTCTCCAGTAGCGAGCACAGTGAGTCTCCAGCCGCTGCACCCTGCAAGGTGTTCCAGCCATACACATACTAACTACAGACAGTCTGCTAGCTAGTCCATGTTCCTGGAGGAGATGTGTGCACACAAAACGGGGATGTCAGCACACACACCAAGCAGATAAGTCAGTGATTGGGCCCCCAGAAAGAAGAGCCCATAAATATCACTTGAGAGAACTACTATATAGCACTATGGGGGAACCTAGCCATGCCGTGGTCACTGCTCAGTCAGGGTGAGAGTGACCTCCCAGCAGGACATGCTGTGGCCACCCTGTCTGTGCAGGTGGTGGCCGGGCACTACAATATCCCAGCCATTGCCCTATGCCCTGTGCAGATGCATCCTGCCCAGGCCACCCTGTCCAGGACATACCCACAGTACCTTGCTCCTCATTATGCACATTGGTAGGCTAACACTGGAAACAGTGCAAGCAGTGGGGGCTGAGTAAGGCGTAGGCAGCCACAACACACTGGATAGACAGACACACACTCCCACACCTATGCCAACATTGTACAAATATAGAGGCTTTTGGCAGCCCTGGTCACCGCACCAGTCCTGGGCACAGTGCAGGCATGGTTATGGTATGCAATACTGTTGGAGTCACTTCCCGGGTTGGTAAACACTGTCAGAAACCAAAACTGAAACACACTCCACAGATATCAGAAAGGTTGCTATGATGCAGCTCTATCAGCAAATTGTGCTTACTTAGGAATTGCTATCTGCCATTAATCATAGCAACCTTTTGATACATGTGTAACATATTCCCAAGTTTAGGGCGGCATTGCTAAGGTATGCAAGTGCTAGTATTGGGAGATGCTGCTGCGTGCAGAGCCCAAAAGCCTGACTCTCCATGAGGCTTTGGATAGTGGAGCCTGTGCGTGTGGGTGTTTATGCCCCTGTTGGCCGCTGCTCTAGGGCAGAGGTTCCCAACTCCGGTCCAGGTAGGCCAAACACTTTTCAGGTTTTCATGCTGTCCCTAATGAATATGCATGAGATACATTTGCATACAATGGGGCAGCGCATACTAATGCAGCACAGGCATATTTATTAGGGACAGCATGAAACCTGAATGGTGTTTGGCCCTCCAGGACTGCAGTTGGGAAACTCTGCTCTAGGGATTGCACATGTTTATGGTGTCTGTGCTCTGTAGGGTAAAATATAGGCGTTTCAGGCATGTTTATTTTATCTGCAATAAAGGTTCCATCTTTATTACCATGGTTTAGTACTGGGTAAAATATGGGGACTGGGTTGGCAGGAGCCACAGTTGGGACTTGAACTTGTGACCTTCTGCTCATGAACACACTGGCTGTGTGTACTGCACCACACTGTTGCCACAGGGACAGTTCATTCCCTGGGGATACAATGACTGTTCGTCAGACAGACCCTGTCTGTTGCAGTGCACGGCACCCACCTAAATGGGGCTAGGCCATGGTCTGCTGTGGGCAGAAGCCACTGCCCCCTCCACCACCAGCACTCCTCCGCCACTATGCTGCCATGCCATTATGCCGGTGGTGCTGGTGGTGCGCAGTCCCAGGCCATCCAGTATGCCAGTAGGCAGCTGCCTATGGTGTGGGTTCTTGGGTAGAGGTGCCTACATGGACATGCATGCTTCTCCCCCCCCCCCCCCACACCGCCTGCCAATGTTATGTGCCCTTGGGGGTACCTGCTGGGTAATCTCCCCTGTGACACTGTGGGACACACATTCGTGCCCATGTTGGACCCTCGTCAGTTGATGTCTTGCTGCTTTACAGTTTCGGCATTCCTATGTGCCACTTAGGCATCTGCCTAACATGCACTGTGCCCCAGCTGGACCACAGCATATGCCACCTGCAGCCCTCTATATCCAATTTACAGCATCAGTACAGTTGCCCTTTCCTACGTGCCCACTCTGATGTTACTGCACATGTGAATGCCATAACAAACCTGCCCAATATAGACGTGAAAAAGCCCTGATCACCACTATTTCAATGTGGGATCATTCACTTTGTAGGGGGACAGAGAATAGACCCTTCCAAACATGATATCTTATTTTTTGAGCTTTGTCAGTGGTGTTGCTTTACGTTTATCATTAATATCACTTTTGGCCAGCTTGGTTATTGGGATTTTAAATGTGGTTCAGGTCATTTTCTATGTTTATTTGCCTTTTTGTTCCGTGCACATGTATGGGTTTCCCTGGCTTTGCTGTACATTGCTGACTGAAATGGTTTCTCTTTCCTGCAAATGTGCCTTAACGCGAGGGTTTCACTGGCGTTAGTGTTCAGACCCAGATTTCACAGCGTTAGTGTGCCTGGAGCCTCTCCCCTCCCACTCTCCGCCCATTGACCCCTTCTCTCCGCTCTCTGGGAAACCTTACTCCACCCTTCAGAGCCGGATTTCACAGCATTAGGATGGCTTAACGCCGCAGCCGTGTTATCGCGCACTAAGTGACTTTATCGCGCGATAATGTTACATTATTGTGCGATAATACCGCCGCTGCAACATTAGCGCTGTTTAGTAAACATACCCCTATGTGTGAACGTGTGGGATTATGTGACCCAATATCCATGTCAGCAAAGTGTGGCAAACATGACTTAACAGCATAAACAGGAGTGGTAATGTGATGAGGAGACATTGCACCAATGTACAATCAAAGAACCTCTTCTAGAAGAGATAAAGCACATGAGAAATGTTATTTTATTATTTTATAAGACAGTGAACCATATTTGAGAGAAGAAACACTCATACTTTGAGTAAAATGAAGAAAATTGATAGCATTGAAGGACTGAAATAATCGGAGGGACCATTGTAGTACATATGTATGAAAATGTATAAAACATAATATGAAAACTTAACATATTTTACTTAACATATCGATCATTGTTTTTAATCATGGTTTTTAGTTTTGCATTTTTATTTAATTATTGTCCATTCTGTACAAGTGAAGCACTTTAGTAGGTTCTCAGTCCAGGATTTAAAATATTTTTTGATACGTATAACCTCTCCCTGTCTCTCAGTAATTCACTAGCGGGCTTTTGGTTTTAACATTTGCCCTATCACGATTTTTAACATTCTTTGATTGGTTTTCTTTATGATGTGCAATATGGTTTTATTTTTTATCATGTACCGCATATACATTTTTTTATATATCTTTATCTTGCTATGTCATTTGATCTACTCAATTTGTTTTCATATTATGTTTTATACATTTTCATACATATGTACTACAATGGTCCCTCCGATTCTTCTCTCAAATATGGTTCACTGTCTTATAAAATAATAAAATAACGTTTCTCATGTTCTCTATCTCTTCGAGAAGAGTTTCTTTGATTGTACATTGGTGCAATGTCTCCTCATCACGTTACCATGCCTGGTTATGCTGTTAAATCATGTTTGCCACACTTTGCTGACATGGGTATCAGGTCACATAATCCCACATGTTCACACATAGTCTCAGTCTACATGTCGTAAGTCAGGTTTTTATGGGCAACACACCAGGATAAGTCTTTCTCTGAGACATTTAACTCAACATCTTCAGTTTATTGCCAAAATATTATATTTACTACATTCAGGTCATTGCCATTGTTATTAGTTTTCTCTTTCCCTGCCTCTGTTTTCTTACTTCCCATATGGACTAAACAAAAACATTTTAATAAAAAATGTTTTAATTAATATATTTTTTCCATTATATTTATTGAATTTTCAGTCATAATACAATAACCAAAATAAACTATAAGACAATTAGAAGCACCACAAAGCAATGCAATCTATACATCAACTTCACAGAAAATACATTCTTGGAGGGCTAATAATCCAGACCACATCAAGGGAAACCCGCTGCAATATTAATTAGTAATCAAACATAATCAGAAAACAAATTTCAAAAGGGAATACATTAATAGAGGTGATACAATCAACCATTACCCACCCCTTTTAAACCCTGCCTATCTACCAGAAATTTTTCCAGATGAGAAATGTCTACAAAGACATAAGAAGCATCCTCATAAGTAATAATACATTTGCATGGAAAGCGTAAAAAGAAAGAAGCACCCAAAGCTAAAACCTGAGACTTAAGAGAAAGAAACTGCTTTTGGCGCAATTGTGTAGCACGTGAAACATCCGGAAAAATGCTGATAGACTGACCACAGAACTTGGCAGATTTTACTTTGAAAAAAGCTTTTAAAATTTGTTGTTTAACTGCTACAGATAAGAAGGTCACCAACAAGGTAGACCGTGTAGCAATTTCATCTAGGGAATCCTCAAGAAATGCAGTACGATTAGTGAGAGAAGGAACTATTTCATCAAATTCACCCTCAACAGGATTTACCTTTTTTGACCAAATAGGGAGATAATATATCTGAGCAACTTCAATTACCTCTGATATGGCTAAGACTTCTTTAACATATTTATCTAAAAGAATCTTTGGTGACAACAACCCGGATTGAGGGAAATTTAAAAACCATAAATTACAATTACACAAAGGGGTCTGTTTACTAAACGGCGCACTTGTACGGGGCGCACATGAGCGCTCTAAAAGATGTATTTAAGTGCTCTTAAGCGCCCCGTACGAGTGCGCGGCACATTAACAGGTCCCGCAAGCGTGCGCCGACAACGCGCACATTTGCGGGGCGGTTGGTAATGTGCGAAAGAGGCGTGCCAAGGCGAAATGAGGGCGGAGGAAGGCCCCCTAGGGGCGGAGAGACGGGGTCAGTGGGCGGAATGTGGGAGGGGAGAGACTCGCCGCACAGGAGCGTGCCCGAATCTGCAAAGAAATTTACCGCCAGTGAAACACTCGCGTTAGAGGTGCTGTGCAGGGAAAAGAAACCGTTTCCGTCAGCAATGTGCAGCACAATAGTGGAAGCCCAAAAACCGTGAGCAGTGTGATCTATGTGCACAGATCAAACGCCGTAATGTCACAGGGCACTAACCACACGGGCGCCGCGCACCTTAGCGCATCTGTCAATCACAGCTTCTGTTCTTCACGACGGAACGCCCACTCCTTATACGGCACCCGCTCGGTACCGCGGACCGCACAACACCGGCCTTTAGTAAACAGACCCCAAAGAGTTCTCGAGAGACTCCACTTTAGAATGTAACTATAACGAATCATTAATACCAACCACATTTATAGACTACAAAAGGAGAACTTGAGACTCTAATTTTGTAACAGCCACATCAATCAGCGAAACCTTCTCATCTAGCTGCTGCAAAGATACTGCAGCTTCCTGAGAAAATTTACATAGGGAACCAACTGCTAAAGACACTTTATTTATTTATTTACATTCTCTTATATACTGCGCTATTCTGCATCAGTGCGGTTTACATTGAACAAACTGAAATTACATTGAACAGGGCATTATAACTTGGAGATAACTATTTTACAGGGAACATGGGCTATGGAGGGTTAAGTGGCTTGCCCAAGACCACAAGGAGCACCTGTGGGACTAGAAACCCCAGTCCTTCCAGCCCAAGGTTTCTGTCCTCTAGTGGGATTTGAACCCCTGACCTTCTGGCCTGAAGTACCTTGTCCCAACCACTAGGCCACTCCTCCACCCAAGGAATCTTTAGAATCAATGCATTTCATAGCCCCCCAAAGGTCCTTCAGGGTAACCTCTGCATCTGAGGGCAAAACTGGTAATTCAAAGGAACCCTCCTGTGTAGCAATATAAACAGGGGTTGGTAAGCACACTAGCTTGTTCCCCCTGCCTAATTCATACGGAATCCCCAAACCAACTTCAGTAGACAAAACAGGGCGGGGTGGAGGGGGTCTCCCGTTGGGGCTTAAGGAAGCTCCTTCAGGAGAAGACTGAGCCAAAGGAACAGGAATTAAATGTTTGTCCAGAGGACCAGTCTGCTTAGAATCAGCTGACTCGGAACTCTGAGCTTTGGACTGTATTTTGGCCTTCCTTTTCCCCATAATCAAATATTCAAAACAGAAAATCTATGAACCACAAAATAAGGGGAAAACCACAAAAGCCACATACCTCTGCTGATGCACAAAACACTAGCACTGTATTATAGAGAATGCCATCCACACCGCAGTGACGTCGAAGGGGCGTCAAAGGGGCAAAACCGGCCCTTTTAAACACACCCCTTCGAACATGCCCCACGGTCGCGCTCCGCGGTCGTGGAGAGGCTAAGAAATCAATTTATAACCCAAATCCAGGACCCAGCAGGATCAAGCTGCCCATGGCGTGCCTGCCCATTGGAGACAAGGCAAGGCAGCGTCAGCAGAAAGGCACAGTCCCAGTGCTCCGATGGCCCGGTGTACAGGGCCCCGATCTCCTCTCTCTCGTGCGGCAGTTCCCAGATGATAACACTCAAGTAGGGCTCTTATATCCTCTCAGGACCCAGCAGGATCAAGCTGCTTGTGGCGCGCCTGCCCGTTGGAGACAAGGCAAGGCAGCGTCAACAGAAAGGCACAGTCCCGGTGCTCCGATGGCCCGGTGTACAGGGCCCCGACCTCCTCTCTCTCGTGCGGCAGTTCCCAGATGATAACACTCAAGTAGGGCTCTTATATCCTCCCAGGACCCAGCAGAATCAAGCTGCCCGTGGCGCGCCTGCCCGTTGGAGACAAGGCAAGGCAGAATCAGCAGAAAGGCACAGTCCCAGTGCTCCGATGGCCTGGTGTACAGGGCCCCGACCCCCTCTCTCTCGTGCGGCAGTTCCCCTTAATTAATTAATATTTTTTAATTTTTTTCCTTGTGCTCCTCTCCCCTCTGGCTCTGTGCCCCCCATTTTGCTAGAAGTACTCTGTATTTATATGTATGTTATTATTTTTTAGCCCTGAGACATTAACTGAGAAAAAGGTCTTTTTCAAGACCCCCATTCCTATACGGTGCATTACGTAAGTACCCTCTCTGTAGCACTCCTTGTTAGATAATATTAGTTGTCTGCTATTCTTAGCATTTTAATTATTTATTTGGCTACTTTTGGCCATTATATGTTTGTGCATTGCATATCATTTATTCTTTTATTCTTATACTTATGTTCTGATTAGTTTTAGTTTTTATTTTTATCATATTTTTTAATAATATATGTTACTGGATGTATTATACGTCTTTATATATATATTCTTGATGTTTTTAAATATGCAATATTATTAGTTTTAATCATTACTATTGTTGTTTATAGATGCATACCCCCCCCCCCCCCCCCCGATGAAGGCTTGGCGCCGAAACGCATAGGGGATTTTAACCAATAAAGCTAGCACCTGTGACCTCTACTGGCCTTCGCCCATTGTTTTCTCCTGTTGTTGTTGTGAGGGCTTTGTTCTCTTTGTGTTCCTTCCTATAGTGGGCTCATGGACACATACCCCCATCTCTGTTGTGGACCTGTGCAGCTCCCTCAGTGCTATCCATAGTGTCTTTCTAGCATCTCTGGTCATTGACCTCCTTGGCTGATCTTTGGGTTTGGGTGGGCAGCCTCTCCTGTCAGGTTAGTAGGGGTGCCACATTCTGCCCATGTTGCCATGATGTCTGTGAGGGTGCTTTGTGGTGTAGATGGGTAGATCTGTTACAGTGCCACTGTGATCTATATATCCCCTCAACCTTGTATCTGACCTGTCCTGAGTGGCTCTTGGTGTTCATGTTGCCTGCTTGGTGATGTTGCCCATTCACGGGCCTTATGGAACATGCATATTCATAAGACTAGCATATTCACAGATCAGGTGATATAGATTGCACACAGATGGACCCTTATCAGCTCATTATGTGGTGTTTGTGGCCAATATATGGGGCCAGATCCTATGCATTTATTTATTTTTTTTATGTGCACTTATATACTGCCTTTCTTATATCAAAGCGGTTTACAATGAACTCAAATATTGCATTATTAAGTACATGTGTTACATAGAACTTTGAATACAGGGTGCTCGATAGTAGTAACAAAACATGATAATATTAGTATAGTATTTAACTAGGAATTTCAACCAACTATTTACATGAGGAATTTGTGAGAGGGCATGGTGTGATTTGAGCTAAATATTGACCTTAGGGTTTAATTCATTTATTTATTCTTTCTATGTTAGACTTTTGTCCTGTGTGTCTTGTTTCTGGTGATAGTTGAGTTAGTTGATTACTGAGGGGTGGTTGAATATGACTTGTTTTAGGTAACTGGTCCTCCGAAATGCTCTCTGAATAGAAAGGCTATGTAGGGGTTTAGAAACACCAGGGATGGAAACAGTTGCCCCCCCCCCCCCACACACACACACTTACATTATTGATGTGTGGCCTGCATATAAACAAGGTGCATCATTGTCATCACACCCTCACAATATGACCAATATTGTTGGGCCCGAGACCAAACATCAAAATGACCCTGCATCTTCATGCCATCATGTACATACTGTGACATAACAGCCCATATACTGTGGAGGTAAACACATTAGCAAGGCACTGTACATTGTCCAAATGTCTGGAGGTGGGCATCAACCAGGATGTGAACTGTTATGTCTGTTTGTTGTCTCTCCCCAGGTGACACACAGATGACACTGGAAGAGGTAGGAGACATTGATGACGGTGCCATGGTGGAGTGGGGGCAAGGCGACAGCACTGCAGGGGGCACAGTCCATGTGGATGAGGTACTACTGGCTGCCCACACAGGGTTCATGGGCTCAGATGGGACTGAGTGCATGGAGGTGTGACCCAGTGGATGTCAAAGTTGGAGGAAGATGGGGAGGTGCAGGAGGATTACATCAGCCTCCACCTGACAGCCAGCAGCAGTGGGGAGAATGTGGCAGGCACCCACACCACACCAGTGCGACCTGAGTGGGAGATTGGACCAGGCCCTGCACCAGGGAGTCTGAGGGCACAATATCCACCAGGCCATCTACAGAGCTATTGAGGGACATGACGAATGAACTGCATGATTACACAAGAATGCATACAGACCTCGCTGGTGGGTGACAAACACTTATGTGGCTTGTTGTGGCACATGGTGTGACAGGGTGCAGGTACTGACATGTGGGGGGGTTATTGAATGCACATGCAACTGTCCTACCATGAGCAGACCTGTCTGCTGCGACTGCTACAAAGAACATATGTTGCCAAGATGCCAAGTCTCTGTCATCCCTGAGCACCCATTTGCATGTGTTAGCAGGGCAGCTGTGTGAACATTGCCTCACTATTCACAACCATCATTCCACAGATATCCACCAGGAGCTGCAGGGCCTCTGCCAGAACATGGGGAGGAACTGTGATGTGGACATCATGCTGGCCCAGGGAATGGAAGCAATAGCAGAGAGGCTGCAAGCCATGGTGGAGGCCATCAACTGCCACACAGACTGACTGACTGACATGTCAGAAAGGCAGCAGCCACCAACAGCAGCAGCAGCAAAAGCAAGGGGCACTAGGGGGGCAGGACAGCATGGTCATGGGCAACAATTCAGGCAGTAATGTTGACCAAAGGGATGATGCCCAGCAGCTACTCCAGTAGCATGTGTGTAGTTCTACAGTCAAACAAATGTACACCTGTCTGGCTGTGTCTGTCATTACCACAGCAAGGAATCTGTAAAGCCTCTTACCAGATATTGGTCAGGTTGTGCACCCACCTAGACAGACATGTCATGGGTAAACCCGTCTCTCAAGTGGCCAACATCACATCCCCACCTGTCCCTCCTATATATGTCCCATACCCCCTCCCCCCTCCCATTCTAAATGACATGGACATGCGGGACATTGCTGTTGTGTGGCCACACAGTCATCCCCTCCATGCCACCTGGGATCTTCCTCAGAATGGCATGTGTCCCATACCTTCAATGATCACATCCACTCACCTGTTCCTGGCAGACTCCACGGCCCCTACTCTATGCACCCCCTTCCTGACCTGTGCAACGTGTTTGACACGTTTGGGCTCACCCTTCCTTTAGGACCATGTCATTGCTTGGTGTTGCAGGCTTTGTGCAGAATACCTTTACCCACCAGGTCACCCCTCACCATAGCAGTGGATGTACTCATTGAACCTCAACTACCCCTGGCACACACTCAGTTCTATTGTTCCACAGGTCTGTCATGGATCTGCTACTCTTTTGTCCACTATGCAATGCATGCACACATGGACATGTCCTGGTCCCCAGGCATATGGGTCCATTGTGTAGGACATGGCCACCAACATATCCCCTGCTGTGCCTGGAAGGGTGGTGCCATCTGGGACGTCCCAGGAGGTTGAATTCAGCACTACGCATAGCCATTCCTCACTGTCACACACGGCCAGGCCATAGTTAAACCAAAATAGAAACATCTGTATTTACAAATGTAAAGATACACATATAAAACAATAACAATATGAACAAATGTCAACATGACATGGCATAGCACACAGTGCCAACATTGATGGCAGTAGCTGGTCCCAAAATATTGTCGTCCGTGCCCATGACGTGATGGCAACACCTGGGACCCAGGTGTGCAGAGGGCTAGGGCACTGGTGGCACTGGTCCTCCTGGGGGCCTCCATAGCATGATGGTTCATGATCTGTGGAGGCTGGGTCCATACCCCTCAGCCTCCACAGCTCATGAGCCATTAATACCACAGCATCTACCAGCTGACCCACAGTCTGTGTGGTCTCAGGGCAGGGTGTGGTCCCGGTTCCCCCTCCCCAGACCCCATGCATATGAGGTATGTGTTGAGGTCTCGGTCCACACCCTGGCTGAGGCACTGGTTACCATCCCTGTGCTTGTCCCTGCCAGTGCTGCCGGACTATGGGGCAGCTAGCAGGGCTCCCCTGGGCCCTCTGCAATCATGGGTCCCAGATGTGTGCTCACAGATGGCCTTGTGTGGCAGAATGGCTCCCCAGGGCTATGGGAATGCAGCCCCTCTGTGCCTTCCTCCTCTTCTTTCTGCACCACCCACTCCTCTTCCACCTCCACAACACACACCTCCAGGGATTCATCCTGCCACTCTTCCTCCTTAGGCTCCTCCTCCCCATCCTCATCCTCCCCCTCCTTCTCTTCCTCCCCCTCACCCTCCCTCTCTTCCTCCTTCTCCTCCCCCTCACCCTCCACTTGCTCCTCTTCCCCCACATCCCAGTTAGCTATTGCCCCTTTGTCTTCTGTCTCTGCCTCTTTTTCCTCCTCCTCCACCTCCCTGGCCATGTCCACATATTGTTGTGGCAATGCTGCCTCGCCTTGCAATGGCTGGTAGGCAGCTTCTGGCCCTCCTGGTGCATCTGCTTCATCTACAGGCTCTATGAATGGGCGCAGAGAGTACCACATCAGCCACATGTTCTTTGGCCGCAGGGCAGTCATTAACTGCTACAATGCCTGTAAGCCTTGTACATAGCTGATGGCCCGCCAACCTTGCAGCAGGTAAGCCATTCACAGCGAGGCATACAGTCTCCCCCAATCAAACTGAATATTAACTGCACAGATGAGATGCATCCAGGGGGTGTGGACATGACAGACAAGGGGTTGAGAGTTGACCAGCCTGTGTAGGCAGCTGCAGAGAGGGCCAGATCCCCACTGGTGTAATTGTGGCTAGGTGGGCACCTGACCTACCAACTCTAGATGTCAGCCCCCGAAAATGGGGACACAAGGTGTCCCCTATGATGCCTACACAGAACAGTGGGAAGGGAAGCCCAGACAATGGCAGCATCCCAGCACGGTGGGGTCCCTAGCAGCATGTGTATGGTATGCTCTGAGGGTGGGGGGGGGGGGGTATGTGACCTGCAGTATGCATGTGTCCATACATCATCAGGTAAGGTCTGACATCCATCCATTGAGGTCTGTGTGGACTGTGAGGAGACCTGGCCAAGGGGAGTTACCAGCATGCTGGGGATGGCAGAGATGACTGGCACATCAGGGGGCTGTTCAAACCACTGGGGTGACTGCTGGACTACAGGTGCTGTATATCAGTGAGGGAATGGGAACATATATTGACCTGGCTGAGTGTCCAGGGTGCAGATAGGTGCCCTAATAGTTTGTTTGTGCTGGTATGTGTGGCTGCTCAGTGTGTCAGTGGGACAGGACACCAATTAAACAAGATTCACTGAAAAAAATCTTATCAAAACGTATTTTTTTGTCGGAACAAGCCGGAGGAGGGACGGTATGGAAATCCGTCCCACGCTGGATGGCAGGCTCCCTTTTTTTAATTGTGGTTCCTCACCAACAGAACTTGTTCATCATGTATTTTATCTACAAAATCTGTCCATAGTCTTCATTCATCCTGTAATTGCAGACGTTGCTCCCCAAAAGTACAAATTGCATGACGTGCACGTTTTGGGCTAGTGCCCTGTCTCAAGTGCTCTTACTCCACTGAACCAACAGGCAACAACATCGAAAAACGCCGTCATCGCGGCTAAGGTTAAATCTTGAAAGTGGGACAGGACAGGCAGGTCATGGGTGACAGTTGGATGTATGTTGCACTGAAGAGGGTGGGGCAGTGATGTTGGTAGGTTGGCATATTGGCAGGATGGAGAGCGATGGGGGGACTAGTGTGGCGGAGGGTATCGGTGTGGGGTCTATCATGTGGCCATAGCTATGTTCTGTTTCAGGCAGCAGTAACACATCCCAGGCAGCGACCATAGCATAGGGTGAGGGTGCAAGCACACTTATGTTGAGATAGCACAGGGTGACAATAGCACAATGCAGTCCCCCAGAGCCATCTGAGTGGGTGTGGGCACCTGGGAAATGTATGCAATGGGGGCTGGGGTAGATACAGGGCATACCTGGGATACACCAACTAGGACTGGGTGTATAGCAGAGGTGTACCAACACAGACATGCCTGATGGGGGCAATGGGTGGGTATGGATGAGGCACAGGTGAACCCAGAGCCCTCATGGCCCATGTGGTCCCTGTCTGTCACCCTGTATTTCCGCCAAAGATGTGTCACGGACTGTTAAGTGGCTGTTGATTCCACAGACCATGGGTCAGCACCCTTGGTACAGGCCTTTGGTACCAGATACCTTATGGCAAACCATGGCCTCTATATGCATGATATGGTGTCATTCAAATGTGTGTGTGATGTTGACCCTGGGAAGGGTGTGATGCTGTGCATGACATGTCTGCTGTGACATCACCATCTCTGCAATGTGCATTTGTTGCATGACCATAGCAACCATGAACATGTTGCATCACCACAAAGCTATATGTGTGGACTGGGGGATGACTGACAGGTCCATATGATGCATCTGAGCCAGAATGTCAGCTGCTGCATGTTTATGTATATCTCTATGTGGTCTGGACAGTGTCCCATTCCCCCACACCAGGCATGCTTGCACATATATGGGTAAATGTTCAGGGAATATCCTGTTTGGTGCATGGTGCATGGACATATTCCTGCTGGTACAGTCCCATAGGCCATGGCAATTGCATCACACATGCTGTTGGCCATGGCCATTGCATCACACATGCTGTTGTGTCACACATACACTACATTACTCACCATCTGCAGGTGCCCTCATCTCCTCCTGCAGCCACTGGAGAATGTCAAGCCACTTGCGGCGCATCTCCAGGATCTTTTTCCGCAGATTCTCCACCTGGGGGAAGAGGAATAGATGCAATCTGTGCCATTCAAAACATACCACTGGCGACTCAACAGCAGACTGCTCATGGGCAATGTTCCCGCTAAACTGGGCTGGGTCCTCTGCCAACATTCCCGCTGGAGGGGGGAGGTGCAGAGTGATCGATGCTGTGCACCTCCCCCCACTGCCAGGAATGCCGGTGGAGGACCTGGCACAGATTAAAGAGAACATTGCCCATGAGCAGTCTGCTGTTGAGTCGCCAGTGGTATGTTTGGAATGGCAAGCCAGCATGCCACCATGCACCATATACCGCTCCTTACCCGCCACCAATGTTCTCTTTAATCTGCACCGGGTCCTCCGCTGGCATTCCTGGTGGTGGGGGGAGGTGCACAGTGTCAATCGCTCTGCACCTCCCCCCACCGGCGGGAATGTTGGCGGAGGACCCAGCGCAGTTTAGTGGGAACATTGCTCATGGGTGTGTGTTATGTCACAGTATTCTGGTTGCAGGCTGCAGCTAGCTCGGCCCTTTGAGGTTGCACATTACCTCCCCCCTCACAACAGCACAGCAGTCAATACTGGGCACAACCCCCTTGGCATCACACAGGCATGTTATGGAGACACATATGTTGCCACATTAGTGCACCTGCCTTGGGTCCTACCTATGTACTGTTTGCTGTGTTGTTATAGATCACTGTGAGGGTGTCACATGGCAGCTGATGTGGCCCATATGGCCAGTATGAGAAGTTACATGGCATAGTTGCCCCACACTGTTGCTCTCACACTTCGGCCCTGTCCCACAGTATCTTTCCAACACATCGTGTGCACATGTGTGCGCTGTTGAGACAGACTGACCTTATATGTTCTGTGACAGATGTCCATGGCCACTACCTGTTTCAACCCCCTGTTTGTGGTCTGATGTGAGGTAGCACTGATCCCCATTTGTTGGGACTAGGTAGATGGATGTTATTTGGTATTTCACAATGCTGTGTGTCATTCTGGTAGAACGGACTAATAAATATGGTTACATGTTTGCACTGTCAGCATATGCATGGGGCCACATGTTGGCATTCCAGACATGATTTGGCTGATAGCTACATCTGACGGATGTTGGTGCATTTGGGGCAAGGCTAATGATGATAGGTGGTGAGTTATAGCCTGTGGCTACACCCGGTCAGAGGTGTCGAACTGTATTGTGGGTCACTATCTGCACATGCAGTATGTTATCTGGTTATGGTCCGGTTTTGTCTGGGTTTTATGGAGATGCCAGTACAGTGCCTTGTCAGGCTATTCCTCCTCTCAGAATTTGATCTTTTGTGTTTGTGTACATACAACCTGTTGTGTGATTGCAGGATCTTTATCTTTATCTTTATTTCTTAATTTGATATACCGCTTTGGTCGAAACATAAAAGTGGTTTACAATAGCAAAAAGACTCCGCACCCTGACTATAGGATCATTTTGATGTTCCTGATTGGCCCTAGTAATATTGACCAGATTTCAGCAAAGCCTTTGATACTGTTCCTCACAGGAGGCTAATCAATAAACTCAACAGTTTGGGGATGGGTCCCAAGATGGTGAACTGGTTCAGAAATTGGTTGACTGACAGATGACAGAAGGAGACGATAAACGGAACTCACTCGGAGTTGATTAGCAGTGTGCCCAAGGGTTTGTTCCTGGGATCAGTACTATTCAATGTATTTGTGAGTGATATTGCTGAAGGACTGATTGGAAAAGTCTGTCTTCTTGCAGATGACACATAAATGTGCAACAGAGTTGACTCCCCTGAGGGAGGGGATAGCATGAGAAAACCTACAAAAACTGGAAGAATGGTCTATTGCATGGTAGTTAAGATTTAGGGGTATGTTTACTAAACCGCGTTAGTGTCACCCACGGTCATTTCCACGGTAATCGTACAGATACCCATATAAAGGAGTGGGTGGTGCATCGTACGACAAGCAGTGCCAGGTAACGCACATAACAATGCGCCATCAGATAACGCGTGTCGCAAGGTGCCATATAGGGCACATCACAAGGCACCTTAACTGAAGGCATCTCACAAGGCACGTTGTCATGCGCCCTACAATGTGCTGTCATGATGCGGGCACTAATAAAGTTGGTTTTAAGAAAAGAAATCCTGTTTTAGAAGAACTAGATGTGCAGTTACCTCCAGGCACAGCTAGAGGGAGCAGGAACAGACATACTGGTCTTAATGAACCTAAGCTCACTGATGACCTGCAGCTGAAAGGGAACCAGGAAGTCAGCAGTAGTGGTTCACTTTATAAGCCAGAGCAGAATGCTTCTGGACAGGAGTGGTATAAGCAGCAGTGGCATAAGCAGAGGAAGGAGTGGACACAGCAGGAGCTGAGGAAGGAGGAGAAAGAGGAAGAAGGAACTGGAGCTGGACTAGAAGGAGAAACAGCAGAGGAGCCTGGAGGCTATCAAGGACATAAGCCTGATTGCTGTGGAAGAAGCCAAGCTGGAAGCTGGAGGAGAAACAGACCTCACAAGGTGGGAAGCCAGAAAGCCCAAACTGGACCTGTTGTGCAAGGGGAGTTTGGTGGAAGTTGCTCCAAGGTGAGAGGCTCTGCCACGCCTAGTTCCTATACTCTGCCTGTTTGTAACCTAGAGAGAAGAAAGCTAAGAACCAGAGAGGGAGGTTCTGACAGAAGCTTATCTCTAGAGGATCATTGCCCAGTTTCACCTATTCAGAGGGAAAAGCAGTTTTATAAGCAACGGAAGTTTTTACTCAATGAGCCAAGGTATGAGGCATTGAAGATTAACTGTAATGATTGTACTGCAAAACGTTATGCTAAAAGAAGTATTCCTCCTAAGCAAAACAAGAGTCAAGACTGGTTCACTAAACTACCGCCAGCCTTAAGAGTCCCTGGTTATGTGAAGCCAAACTCCCAAGTAGTAGATTACCATGCTGAAATAGACAGGGACAGTGGAAGCCCTTTGAATCAGTATAGGGGAGAGGATTTGATGGAAGTGGATTCTCCCAGCACTATTCCCTCACCTTTGCCTGAGGAAATGGAATGTAATTGGTGCACTGCCTATGCTCCAAAGTGTGTATGCTCCACAGAAGAATAAATGAAATATAATTTGATGTTTATTATACTGAATATTACTTTGAAGAAAACCTGCTTTAAACTGTGAAGTAACAGTTAACTAGCCAGTGAATATTGGTACCTTTTGAAACAAAGGACTGTTTCTGTTATCTAAAATATCTCTTAGTTGAACCTTGCTTTAAACGGGGAATAAAAGCCTTTATTACCCTACACTTGGACTCTTTGTTCTTTAACAGCGCTACCTAGTGGCGTATAATCTTTGTGTCACCGGCAACCGAGTGACATAAATGGCGTAGTTTTTAGGATTTTGCATATAAGCCTAAGAGATACAGCAAAGAAATATAGAAATAAAATTGCCAGTGTTCATCTTTAAGAAAAAAAAAAAATCAAAAAACCCGGACCGGAGTCAAAGAGAACCGGACCAGAGTCAAAGAAAACCCGGACCGGAGTATAAAAAAAAAACGGACCGGAGTTAAAGAAAACCTGGACCGGAGTGCCAGAAAGGAAAACCCGGACTGGACTTTTGAAAAGAACCAGATCGGACTTGGAAAACAAAACGTGGACCGGACAGCAGCAAAATTCCGGAACGGAAGGCGAGTTCCTGGAAGGTGCTACTGTCGTTGGACGTCGCTTAGCGGGGTCCCGGTCCACTGAGTCTGAGTCCTCCTGAAAAGTAAGTGAAGTAAAAAAAAACAATCCCAAGACAAGATAGAAAGGTTCCAGGCAGTTTACCTGTCTTTATTTTTTTTCTGCTAGCAGAAGACCAGTCACTTGGTTACAGGAAGGAACTGGTAAAAATACAAGCCTTGCATGTCGGTTATATATGTTTTTTTCTAGCATTGCTCTAATACAAAAGCACCCCTGTAACCCCCCTTACCTAGCCCACCCACGTATCCCCCCCCCTCTTTGTTCCCTTACATAAGCATTTCTAAGGCTATTTGTTACATAGCTGCCAGGTGCATAGATTGTAGTGGTTAAGCATACATATGAGGGTAAAGATAGTTCAGCAAGATAGCGGTCAGACCTATATGTAAAGAAAAGGTGACAAAAAGATTATAAAAGGTGGCAAAAGATTATAGATTATAGGTGCCATTTCGATGTCTCGTTTCTGACGTCTACATATGTCCGAGAGACCCATCTCTGACGTCTGCTGAAGGGTCAAAAGGTTCCTATGCTCCTATCTATGACACCTACAGTGGAAGAACACCTGCTGCAAAGGCCTACATGCCTAAGGTGAATGAGAGCTCTTGATTGGTTGCACGAGGGGTGGCTGTGGTTTTTGCAGCCCCTCTGTGGTTAGGCTCCTTTTCCTCTCGAAAAGGTCAGCCAGCTGCGAATTATAAAACATAGTATAATGTATTTTTGTTTCTCTGCTGCTGTTTCTCTGCATCTAAAACTGCAGGCCTCTCAGCCTCAAGAAAGTTTGGTTCAAGTACTGCTCTTGGCCTAAATGTTGTCCTCTCTCTATTCCCTGTAATGCCTCCTTTTCCCATCTCACTACGACGCGGAGCCGCACCACCGTTGCTGAGAGCCTGAGTCTACACTTCTACCAGGTAATGGGTAGAAGGGCCTAACTTGTGGGGATACAAGTGTCTGTCAGTTTGGGGAAAAAAAAAAACACAAGAAAGAGTAGGGCTGAATGTTGTACAGCCGCACTTGGTTTTTGTTTGTTTCTTTTCAGGGATCATCGCGATGGAGCAACGCGACATATTGGATTGGATGGCCTCACAATTCAGTAAGCAGGCTGAACTGGCTGCGCAGACACAGCAGCGTGCTATCCTGGCGATGCAGGAGCAGCAAAAGCCAGTCCTGCAGATGCTGGAGACTTGGATGAGCCATCAACAGAAGACACAGGAAGCAGCCGCTGGACTCATAAAGCAGAGCTCAGGACTGAGCCATGGTCTGGTAGGACTGGGATCCTGTGACTCTCTGACTTTTGGGAAGTTGGGGGAAAAGGATGATCCAGATGAATTTCTGGAGGCATTTGAAAGAATTGCCCTTTCAGTGGGTTGGCCAGAGGACCAATGGTCCATCCGACTGGCAGTGTCCCTTACGGGAGAGGCACTGTCAGCCTACAGGGCAATGCCTGCTGCGTTAGCTGCAGACTATAGCGAAGTGACAAAAGCCATCAGGGAACGCCTGGGCTTGACCCCACTTACCTATAACCGCAGGCTACGTGCAGCACGACTTGAAGTAGGTGAAACGCCTAAGTCATTGGGTCACCGACTGAGGCGCTTGGCTGAAAAGTGGCTAAGGCCCAGTGAAAGATCCGTAGATTCATTGATCGATATGATTGTTCTCGAGCAATTCATGACTGCAGTGCCTGGTAAAATCAAGAGCTTCCTGAGGCGGGGCCAGCGAGGCAGCAGGATGGCGGCTTAAGAGATGAGCTCCGGTCCCCCCTGGCTTGAATCCTGCAATAAACGTGGTCGACCCAAGCGATTACTGACACCCGCACCCGATTTGAATTGGGGAAGGTCAGTGCGCTATGGCGAGCGGGAAACCCATCAAATTGGATTTCGCAGCAGCGGTCAACGCGGGCAGTAAAAGGGCGAAGTCAGACCCTCTATCACCGCACAAGCAGGCCCCAGCGCGCGAGGCGGAGGACTCCCTCAGAGAGGTATTGGGAGAGATCCGTTCTGTCAAGGAGCTTGTGGTGGCGAACGGGGATGCGATTGCCCGAGTGCAATCAGAGTTGAGTGAAATGAGGGGGCATTTTACAGAACTCACGGTGCGAGTGGATAAGACCGAAGCCATTCTTGCCTCGCACGCCACGCAGCTCGGGCAGCTCGGCAAGGCCTTTAAGAAGCTGGGCCGATTAGCGTTGCAAATTGAGGATCTTAGCAACCGCAACCGCAGAAACAATGTGCGGTTGGTGGGCCTCCCAGAGGGCGCAGAGGGTGCCGACCTGTTTGCCTTTTTGGGGAAAATGATCCCGACAGTGTTGAGGCTGAAGCTATCTGGTCCCCTGGAGTTCGAACGCGCTCACAGAGTTCCTGCGCAGAGGAGCCTGCAGATGAAAGGCCCTAGACCAGTGATTTTCTGCATGCTGCGCCACCAGCAAGCTATACAAATTCTCCAAGGAGCTAAGTCGCAGCCAGCCCTTACTTTTGAAGGCAAAAATATATCCTTCTATCCGGATCTCTGTAAAGCAACGGTGGACAAGCGTCGGCAGTTCCTGGCCATGAGACCTCGACTTGTGCATCTACAGGCCCGGTTCGGGATCTTCTACCCAGCTCGGCTGAAAATCACGCTGGATAATCGTACCAAGGCCTTCGAGGATCCAGATGAGGCCATGAAATTTATAGAAGAACAGGAGGCCCTTCAAATGCACTGACATTGTCTGTGGTGTTAGTCTGGGTGAATGAGGATTGAAGATTGATGGCCCACCGTGAATTTGCTAAATTAACAGTCTATATATGCCTTTGTCTGGTTGGGATGGGCAGTCTGCTGGGAATTGGCTGCTAATCTGTTTTATTTTCTAAACTGCTTATGATGTTTTTTTCTCTTTCCCCTTCTCCCCCCCCTTCTCTTGCTTTGGGTGATGTTTTTATAGTAAGAAAAGTGCCATTCCCTGTTCTCTTCTTTGGTTGCTTGCTGTCATTCCTCTTATGTGGGGATGGACGTCCAGTTTCAGAGGATGGGATTATACTAGGTCTGGAGTACATGTTCGGGTGTGGGTTGTTAGCTGCTGGGGCTATATGGGCATATGTGAGAGCGGGGTTGGGTTGGGACCTATATCTTTAATTGGGGGTACCGTGCGGCCTCTCTGCAGCCGTTGCTGGTCCACCCAAGTATTGCTTGCCTCTGTCTGTCAGGGGAAGTTGTGACACCTTGTAGGCCTTACCACATATACTGGTTGATGCTAATGTTGCCATTTATGCGAGTCCAGAGAGTGCCAATATGGGAGTCGCGAAGTCTAGCTACAATGTATTGCAGTGTAGATGTTCTCGCTTAGGATTTTATCCCTGAATGTGAAGGGCATTAAACATCCCATGAAGCGGAAAAAGATATTGACATATTGTCAGAAGCAAAAAGCTGACATAATTTTGCTCCAGGAAACACATCTGCCTTCTCACGAGGCTCTGAAGCTCGCTGGGGGCAAATATTGCTTGGTCTCTCAGGCGCCAGCGATAGGTGGCAAAAATGGGGTGCTCATCTTAATTAGCCAGGCCTGTCAGGCGCAGATCATCTCTACCAGAGCAGATGCTGAAGGGAGATGGGCAAGTGCACAGATCATAGTGGATAAACGGCAGTTGGTGTTAGTAAACGTGTACGCCCCTAACTGTGATTCCCCCAAATTTTTCCAATCGCTTGCAGAGATGCTTACAGACTTTTCTCCACATCCTATCGTGCTGGGCGGAGATTTCAATATGGTGCCCGACCCCCTCATTGACTGTCAGCCCCTAGGGTTGCTAGGAGGGGGCGAGCGTCTGTAGTGCTGGAATCTATTATTGAAAATATTGGCATGGTGGATATCTGGAGAGTGCGGCATCCTTCGGAACGAGATTACACCTTTTTTTCTCATCCGCACAACTCTCATTCCAGGATTGATTTCTTTTTGGTCTCTCGTTTCTTTGCCAGAGAAGTTGAGAGTGTCGAAATTCTGAGTACGCATATCTCCGACCATGCGGCCATCATTATGGATCTAGGGGCACGAGCAGCACCGACTCGAGGAGGGGGCTGGTTTTTTCCCCGAGCTCTCCTTGCAGAAGAATCTTTCAAGCTCTATGTCCAACGAGCCATAGAAGAGTATTTCGATCTCAATCGCCCAGAGGAAACATCTATATGGGCTTGGTGGGAGGCTTTCAAGGCCTCGATCAGGGCGAAAATAACCAGCTATGTCATAGCTGATAATAGGAAGTCGAGGGCCGAGCTGCAAGACCTTGATTCCCAGATCAGAGCCGGGGAGCGAATTTTGCAAGGGCAGTTTAGTTCCGTGGTCCTCAACCGGCTTCAGAAGCTACGGTATCAATTCAATGCTCTATTGAGCAGGGAGGTGGAACATAGCTCTTTCGACTCTCAGGCCCGTTACTATACGGAGGTGAACAAGGCTGGGAAGTTGTTGGCCTCTAAATTGAACCCGCGCAGTGCTAAAGCGCATATCGTGTCTATAGTAGATGAACAGGGGGTTTCTCATGACGAGAATGCTGAAATAGTGGAGGAATTTCGAAGCTTCTATCAGCAACTGTATTCCTCAGAAGGGTCTAGCGAAATATCCATGATACGGGATTTTCTTGTCCCCATCAGTCACCCGGTATTGGAGGCGGAGCAGGTTGTGGACCTCAAAAAGCCGCTAAGTATCACTGAGATTCGGGAGAGGCTCCAGGGGATGAAGAGCGGAAAAGCAGCGGGCCCGGATGGGATACCGATGGAGTTTTTTCAGGTTTTTGCAAAGAGTCTCTCTTCCCATCTCCTGACTTATTTCTCTCATCTCCAAGAGCAAGTGAGTAACACTGGGAGTTTCGCGGAAGCCACAATCGTGGTATTGGGAAAACCGGGCCGAGATCCGCAGCATGTAGGGAGTTACAGACCAATCTCGCTGCTGAACGCTGATTATAAGTTATACTCGGCTATTCTGGCAAACCGGCTCAATAAAGTTCTCCACCTGCTCATTCACCCTGATCAATATGGCTTCATTGCCGGAAGATCCACGTCGGACAATGCACGCTTACTCTGCAATGTACTGGGACTAGCAGATCGCATGGACGTTCCCCTTGTTGGGCTGTCTGTGGACGCTGAGAAGGCCTTCGACAGGCTTGAATGGCCCTTTCTATTTGCAGTCTTGGAATGGTTCGGGCTTCCGGAGGAATTTTTGAATATGATACGGGTGCTATACTCTCGCCCGACTGCAAGGATTCTTGCCAATCGTGTGCTTTCTAGCCCCTTCTATTTAGATAGGGGCACACGTCAAGGATGTCCGATGTCGCCCCTTCTTTTCAACTTGGCTTTGGAACCACTTGCCTTACTCGTTCGGCAGACAAGGGAGATTAGGGGGGTTACAATTGCGGATTCTCATATCAAGGTATCAGCCTATGCGGACGACATTCTGTTTTTTTTACAACCAGAGTCAATAGCTCCATTAATGCAAGTGATAGCTTGTTACGCCCAGCTCTCTGGCTACAAAGTCAATTGGGTGAAGTCCTTGGCCTTCCCCCTAAACAAACTGGCGCATAGCAGCATGGTGCAGGAATTCTCCTTTCAATGGGAGACTAAAGCCATTAAGTACCTGGGAGTCCTTTTTGCTACCCCTCTGGAGGAAACTATTCGAATCAATATTGACAAAATAAAGGAGATAGCTAGATCTTTTACGTTAAAATGGTCCCCTTTGCACCTTACCTGGTGGGGACGCATGGAATCCATCAAGATGGTCCTCATGCCCAAGATCAACTATATTCTCGGAATGATTCCCATTTTGTTTCCAGCAGCGGTTTATAAGGATGTGGAGAGAATCTTGAACAACTTTCTTTGGGATGGTAAGCCGCCTAGAATTGCCTTATGGAAATTGAAGGCCAGCAAGAACGCGGGGGGAGTACACTTTCCCGATTTTCAGTGGTACCATTTTGCGGCGGTGCTCAAGCAGGGGGGACTGTGGGGAGGTATGGCCCATAGTCCGCAAAAACCAACCTGGCTGGCCCTGGAAGAATGGCTCTGTTATCCCTGTCCATTGGGGCTGTTGATGGGCATGCGGCACGCGGAATCATCTAAAGTTGGCCGTGTCATCACATCTACGCAAGCTGCCTTTCAGAGCTTGCTTCCTCTTCTTGCCAGAGAGAATCCGCCCTCTCGACAGGTTCCCATATGGCACAATCCGCTGTTCAAAATTAACAAGGTGTCGGTTGCCTGGGAGACCTGGCAGAAATGTGGCATATGGACTGTTGGTCAGCTTTTTAAGGGTGTGGAGTGGAAGACTTTTCATATGCTCCAGTCTGAGTTTGGGATCCCTGGTACCAGTTATTTTCAGTGGGTGCAACTTCGGCACTGTATATCACGAGTGTGGCAAAATCCATCTGAGTTGGCGGCATCATGGGGTCTGGAGGAAATTATGTCCGAGGTCTGTACAAGGAAGGGCAGTATTTCTCGACTATATGCATACTTTAGGTCAAAAAGTGTATGTCCAACCTCTGGTTTATCTACAGTATGGGAAGCAGAGACCGATTTTAAGATGACTCCTAAAGCTTGGAGCATATTCTGGGGGCCTATCGTGCGTGTATCCAAATCAGCGAAGTTAACGCAGTCTATGTTCTTCCTTGCACACAGAGCATATGTTACTCCAACGAAATTGGCTAAATGGAGCTCTGCAGGCTCTTCTCTCTGTTGGTCCTGTTGCACTGCCCCGGGCTCCCTAAGGCACATGTTTCTGGAATGCCCTCTCATTCAGGGATTTTGGTTTTCTGTGTGGTCTCAAATTCAGAAGGTGTTAAATATATCGATCCCTCTGTCTTGGAGGATCCTAGCACTGAGATCCTTGGTAGATATTCCTCGGCTGAGTAGAGAGGATTTCTTTGTGTTTAACTTTATGATCACTGTTGCTCTCAAACTGATTTTATCACATTGGAAGGATCCTCAGATGCTAACTGGGCCTTTATGGTGGAATACAGTCTGTTTATATTGCAAATACGAAAGGGCGCAAGATAAGTATGACAAATGCAGGGGTTTGAAGCCGACTCGTTATAAATGGTACTCTCTGGATCGCTATACCCAATAGGGGGTCTGCAGATTGAGGGCTTGATCGGTAGAGGCATACAAGGTGCAGGGTGGGAATTGCGTGGGTGAGGGGTGGTCTTGTAGGGTTTCGGGGTTTTTTCTTGCTCCGGTTGTATGTTGGATAAATATTCCATTGTAATCCATATTTTTTTATTTTTTTTTTTTTGTGTGTGTATTGTTGTTCTTGTTTAAAAATGTTCTAAAAATAATAAAAAAAAAAAAAAAATCAAGAGCTTCCTTATTCTTCAGAATTGTCGCTCAACTATGGAGGCGATTGCCTTGACCGAGAGGTATTTGGAGGCCGAATTAATTACTCAGCCTATGGAGGGGGTAGCTAAGACAGCCATAGCGACATTCAACCCAGTCTCAGGAAGTCTCTACCAGGCTAAAACATCTAATGTAAAGGGTGATAAAAAGGCAGAGAAAAGTCTTGTTAAGAGATGTTTTAACTGTAGAAAGTTAGGACATGTCATGAATGAATGTAGGGTACGTACTGCTCTCATGGGGGAGCATAATCATTTATTGTCAGAAGGTTTTGTACTGAATGTCACGGTGCAAGGGGTAGCTGCAGAAGCCTTGCTGGACTCTGGTGTGGACCAGACAATGATTTCGCGCAAGCTCTGGTCTACCATTCAAGAGCAAGCTGCGTCCGCCCCAGACCGTCCAGAAGGCCATGTAAGGATTAAGTGTGTACATGGTGCTGCTACCTTGTATCCCGTGTACAAATTGCTGGTCAAAGGTCTGGGAATAGAAAAATTTATGTTCATAGCAGTAGTCCCTAGATTGCCCAAAGAGCTGGTTCTTGGTAGAGACTGGCCACAATTCGAGAAGGGCCTAGAAAAAGGTTTAAACCCCAGAGAGGCTTTTGTCTCCACTCGTGGCCAGACGAGTGCTGTAGAAAAACCCTCATGTTCTAGGGAAGAAAGTGTAATTGATCTCCCATCCCATGATGACTTAGTCAACATTCCTCCGGATAGGGATAGAAAGACTAGGGCTCAAAAGCGAAAAGAGAGAAAGGGACGCTCTCAAGGCCGAGCGGGTTTGGAAGCGGGTGAAGAACTACCATGGATCCCAGCGGAACTGGTAGAGAAGTTCCCTTCATTCGCCGCTGAGCAAAGAGAGGACCCTGTGCTAGCACACGCATTTGAATATGCTTCAACAAAAAGAAATGAGTTTCCTCGCTTCATAAAGGAAGAAGGACTCCTGTACCGAGAGAGTATCGACCCACGGACTAGGAATGTCCGAAAACAATTGGTAGTCCCAAATACCTTTAGGGCAGCAGTACTAAGGATAGGCCATGATCACCCGACAAGCGGTCACAAAGGGGTACAGGGGACCCTTGACCAGATACTGGCCAGATTTTATTGGCCAGGAATTTTTAGGGAGGTCGCACGATTTTGTGAGTCCTGTGCCTCCTGTCAAAGGGTGACCTCCATAAAACCCGCTGGAGTGCCATTATTACCAATGCCAGTGATAACGGAGCCTATTAAAAGGATAGCCATGGACATAGTTGGCCCCCTTTTAAGGACTCCCAGGGGTTTCCAATATATATTGGTTATTGTTGACCAGGCAACCCGGTTCCCTTGGGCCATACCCTTGAGGAATATATCAGCAAGGTCTATTGCCGGGGAACTTATAAAACTGTTTTGTGAGGTGGGCTTCCCTCAAGAAGTTTTGACGGATCGCGGTACAAACTTTTTGTCCAAATATCTAGCCCAAGTGTGGGATGCTTTTGGCATCAGGCATTTCAAAACCTCCGCATATCACCCCCAATGCAATGGTTTGGTAGAGAGGACAAACCAGACCATCAAGCAAATGTTACGACGAGCGCTGGATGGTGAGATGGAAGAGTGGGACACAATGCTGCCGTTTATTGTATGCCTGCAGAGAAAGGACACAGGCTTCATTAGGCACGTCGCCTTATGAGCTAATGTATGGGAGATCACCCAGGGGGGTGCTCGGTATTCTGAAAGAGCAATGGGTGGAACCCGAAGAAAAGGAAATAGGGATACCACAATTCTTAAAGAGATTAAGAACACGATTAAGAAAAACTTCACGATTTGCTGAGGGGCAACTGAAGTGCAGTCAGAAAAGACAAAAACAATATTATGATAGGAATACCAAGCCTAGACACCTAGCTGTAGGTGAGAAAGTAATCGTCTTGGTATCAGGCACCACGCCAAAATTTGAAGCCAGATGGAAAGGACCTTATGTAGTGGCTCAACCACGAGGTACAGCATCCTATTTAATAAGGGATGAAAAGGGACATGAACAGGTCTATCATATCAATCTCCTTAGACGATGGCATGAGAGACACGCCTTATTTACATCAACACAACAGAGCTCTAAGATTACGTGCTGTAATGAGGGTCATTCAGCCCGTAATATTTTAAGAGGGGGGATGTGTCATGATGCGGGCACTAATAAAGTTGGTTTTAAGAAAAGAAATCCTGTTTTAGAAGAACTAGATGTGCAGTTACCTCCAGGCACAGCTAGAGGGAGCAGGAACAGACATACTGGTCTTAATGAACCTAAGCTCACTGATGACCTGCAGCTGAAAGGGAACCAGGAAGTCAGCAGTAGCGGTTCACTTTATAAGCCAGAGCAGAATGCTTCTGGACAGGAGTGGTATAAGCAGCAGTGGCATAAGCAGAGGAAGGAGTGGACACAGCAGGAGCTGAGGAAGGAGGAGAAAGAGGAAGAAGGAACTGGAGCTGGACTAGAAGTAGAAACAGCAGAGGAGCCTGGAGGCTATCAAGGACATAAGCCTGATTGCTGTGGAAGAAGCCAAGCTGGAAGCTGGAGGAGAAACAGACCTCACAAGGTGGGAAGCCAGAAAGCCCAAACTGGACCTGTTGTGCAAGGGGAGTTTGGTGGAAGTTGCTCCAAGGTGAGAGGCTCTGCCACGCCTAGTTCCTATACTCTGCCTGTTTGTAACCTAGAGAGAAGAAAGCTAAGAACCAGAGAGGGAGGTTCTGACAGAAGCTTATCTCTAGAGGATCATGCCCAGTTTCACCTATTCAGAGGGAAAAGCAGTTTTATAAGCAATGGAAGTTTTTACTCAGTGAGCCAAGGTATGAGGCATTGAAGATTAACTGTAATGATTGTACTGCAAAAAGTTATGCTAAAAGAAGTATTCCTCCTAAGCAAAACAAGAGTCAAGACTGGTTCACTAAACTACCGCCAGCCTTAAGAGTCCCTGGTTATGTGAAGCCAAACTCCCAAGTAGTAGATTACCATGCTGAAATAGACAGGGACAGTGGAAGCCCTTTGAATCAGTATAGGGGAGAGGATTTGATGGAAGTGGATTCTCCCAGCACTATTCCCTCACCTTTGCCTGAGGAAATGGAATGTAATTGGTGCACTGCCTATGCTCCAAAGTGTGTATGCTCCACAGAAGAATAAATGAAATATAATTTGATGTTTATTATACTGAATATTACTTTGAAGAAAACCTGCTTTAAACTGTGAAGTAACAGTTAACTAGCCAGTGAATATTGGTACCTTTTGAAACAAAGGACTGTTTCTGTTATCTAAAATATCTCTTAGTTGAACCTTGCTTTAAACGGGGAATAAAAGCCTTTATTACCCTACACTTGGACTCTTTGTTCTTTAACAGCGCTACCTAGTGGCGTATAATCTTTGTGTCACCGGCAACCGAGTGACAGTGCCCAACCTAAGGCGCCATGTAGCCACCCCTTGAAGGCCACGTATAAGGTGCCGGCAGGGTGCCCCATAAGGCACCATAGGTCAAGGCACCTGAAAAGCAGGACATGGGGTAGCAGCCTGCACATGAACGCCGGGTGCCACACAGCTGACAGATGCAAATAGATGGACAGAAGGATGGTTAGCAACTGTGATGAGGGTAATATGTGCTGGCAGCACAGATCAGCAGAGATATGATTGTTACAGGAATGACAGGTACCAGTATAGGAAAGGCATAGAAGAAGGAGAACAAAGAGGGAGCAAACCCATGACTACTAGCCTGAAAAGTACGCACAAACCAATAGGCCACACCACCACTGTGAGGTCCACAGCAATGGCTGCATACAAGAACACTGCAGGGCACCACACAAAACGCGTGCTGTGTGCCAGGAGAGGCCATCCCAAACAGTCACCATGATGCAATGCACATGCACAATAGGTGTCCATAGCTCATATCACAGTCTGTAAGTGGGACGGGAGCCACATAAAAGCACATGCACACATACCATGAGATGTAATGCAGTGTAAACAGCATGCAAAAGAGCATGGGAGCGATACACGAAGGGTGTCAAGGGCCAGCTGAAGGGACAGCTAAGTGGACGGCCTGTGGACCAGGGCAATGGAATGGAAAAGGAGCATGTGAGAATTCAACCTGCACAGTGATGTGGCACAGCCCAGCCATCAACTGCAGTACCAATCCACCAAGCCGACTGGTCACATGGACACTACAAAGATAGCCATATGTAACACACAAAATGCGAAAGATAGGCTGCAGAGAGGGCACACTGTGGTACACAGCGCAGAGATGGAAGGGTGTGTGGAGAGGTGACGAGGCTGCAGCCATTGCATGGGCAGGTTAGCAGAACACAGGAAAGGAAAAGGAACAGAACATGTGGGAATCAAAATGGCAACCTATGGACTGCCAACGGGTGTCTGTGACCACTATCCCAAAGAACCCCCACAACTACAATGCAAACAAGTTACCACAAAAGGCACACACTGGACCACAGTGCTGAAACGGACGGCCCCTCTGCTTCACCACGAACAGCAGACATCACGTCCCTCACCCTGATGCACCTTACGCCTGGGATAAACTCACGGGGTCAGTGTGCCAGGCACCCTCGCAAACACACATCCAATCCATGCTGAGAGCCCACCTACCCGCTGCTGCCTATGGACTCCAACTACCCTGATCCCCCCACCGTTGCCTCTCCTACCCCTGCTCCCACATTCTCTCACTTATCCTAACTAGAATGTAAGCTGTGGTGAGTAGGGTGTCTGCTCGACATGTCTGTGCAGCGCGGTGTACAATGGGCAGTGACAGACATAAGTACTGAGTTATCTCTGTAAGTAACCATTTGTCTATCCCGCCGTACCCGCCGTATCAAATAAAGCAGTGGCCAATGGAGGGCCATGTGGCATGCCCAAGGCCACAAGGAATGGCAATAAGACTTGAAACCCCAGTCCCGACGTTGTTGTCCCCAGGTGGGATGTGAACCTACGGCCCTCTGGCCTGAGGTACTGTGTCCTAACCAACAGGCCATGTCTCCGACTGTGCAGGTGCAATAGGTGTGATTGTAATTAAAGTAGTGAGATTAAACCTTGTGATGTAACTATACCCATACACGGTACACTGTAACAATACCTGTACACCTACCCCCTCCCCCACAACCCCGTACCTGGATGGTGTACCCCAAGGATCTGGCGTGGATCCCCCCTTACCCCCTCCATACACAGTCCCCTGGTGTGCCCATCAGCACCCATGACTGGCTGTACCAGCTATATACTGATGGCTCACAGAGCCACCTACACGCACCTGAACCCTACCCGGCTAACCAAACCATGATCCACGCCTGTCATGATGACATCACTGCCTGGATGTCTCACCATGGCCTGAAAGTGAACATGGCCACGACCGTACCTCCCATCCATCATTGTAACACCTCCCTGCCCCCCCCTTGTTGTCGGTGTCTGTGGATAACTCTGTACCTCCCCCAGAGTCCCCAGGCTGCAATCTGGGCCCATCCCTGACCCTTCACCCCCTGTCACGACACACAGCCATCTGATAGCTAACACCTGCCCCCCTTCCTCCACAACAGCAGTGAAACCCGCCCCATCCACCCTGAACACACCACCAATATGCCCATGCACTGCCCAATCACATCCCATCAGTACCTCAGTAGTCTGCCCCCTGCAGGTCTCACATGGACACACCTCATTCCCCATCATTCTGTGCAATAATTTGCCATGCATCCAACCGTGTGCCAGGCTAGTCATGGCCACACTACCCTCCGTGTCAGGTCACGTCAAAGCCTCCCTAACCTTTACCGTACCCATGTCAAACATCCCCTGCTGAGCTCAAAATGCAGAGACTCTGTGGCTACCCACCACCCCTTGTCTCCCATTTCCCCATACAAACATCCCTGAAAACATTTGCACCAAGCAGACACCCACCACCTGTACAGTACACCCCTACTGCGAACCCCACACTCCGCCCCTCTCTCTGTGATGCCCCGTATGCCATGAGCAAACTTCCACTGTCCGTACAGCTGGCACCATCTCCAACTGCCCACAAATCCAGGATGAAACCACATGTCCTCGCTGCAGCCATGGAAGAATGATTCCCCTGACACCCCCCCCCCCCCCACACACACACACACTGTCCCCAGCAATATCCCTCCCACCCCATCTGTGTCCATGCTGACTAGATAGTAATCACTGATGCGCAGAACATGTCTCCCAGCTGTCTGCACTGCACCGCATTCGCCATGTAGCACTATACAAATGCTCAGTAGTAGTAGAAGTACATGTCTGCACCATCACAGCCACAACACCAGAACACACAGCTGACAGGTGGCACATATCAGGCAGGTACACCAGGCTGACAACACACACACAAGACAAGAAGGTCTGAAGATACAGAGATGTAATGTCATGCTGCCACACAGTAAAGTGCATACGCAGTGCACAGGCAAATGCACAAACATGCCAATGATGTCATGTCCCAATGGCCCAGCACCACCCCTCAGATGTGTAGACCTGATGTGTGGGTATCAGTGGGTCATACAGCAGCGTAGATGTCCCTAGAACAGCATGTGATGTGCTGAGAAAGTCCAGACATCAGGTAGCCATGTAAATAAACACCTTTAATGCACACATGGCATCAAAAACAGTGACAAAATGCAACATGAGGACACGGTATCAGGACGAGAGTCACATGTGGGCAAAAAGCAAAGAAGATGGGATCCCACTAACATACAGAGGTAGCACTATGTGGAAGTCACACCGTAATGGGAGCCATGGAAACAGGAGCAGTCATAATATGGCAATGTACAGGGACTGCACAAATGAAGCCTGGAAATGCACACAACCGCCGCCACAGTGCAAAGGTACTAGTGCAATGTGAGTGGAGCAATGTCATGTCAGAAAGAGGACTGTGCACACATGCAAAGATAAGCCTGCAAATCAATGTACATTGCCACATCTGTCCAGTAAACACACACAATAACATGTACTGTGGTGCAGCAGAGGATACACAGCCCATGGAAGTGCAGGTAAAAGAAGAGCTTACCTTAGATTCAGCATTGAAAAGAGGCACTAGGCACACTGAAACAGTTGAGCAGGGAAAACTGTTACTACGTGCCAAACAGAAAGCTCATCAGGAACACCTGATTGCAAATCCCCACGTCACGTGCAGGGCTAGGGATTACATAAGACAGGGTTCCAGTCAGTGGAGGGAGAGGCAGGACACAACCCAGGAGGAGGGCAGAAGCCAGAGAGAGAGCAGCAAGAGGTGTGGCTACAGTCAGCTGAGCAGAAACCCCAGAGGAGTGCTGGGAGGAAAGTTTTCTATCGGAGAACCAGGAAGTGAAGGTAGCTCCAGCACTCAGGAGAAGAGGTTTGAGGCAAGCTGCACTGGGAGAAGGCATGCCACCCGAGTTAGTCTTCAAGAGAAGCCAGGAGTGTCCTACCACACAGGAGACCGGTATGTGCCAGCACTAAGCACAGGTCAGCTCAGAAAGAGAGTGTTGGGGGATGGGAACTCCAAATACACTTGCACATTAAGAAATAGCTGTAAAGCTAACACTAACTTCACTACTGCACAACCAGCCTGGGAGGCTAGAGAGAAGAGATACAGGGAGCCAAGTGCCAAGACAATCCCTACGGATAAAAGGAGGCATCCATGTGCTTACAGAGAAAGGTTTAAAACATATAAGTGCCAAGGGCGCGGTCCTGAGCATAGATACAGGAAGCAAGGAGATTCAGACCTTTTTTTCTGGGAGGAAAACCCAGAGAGAAGCTACTGCATGCCAGACAGGTATAAACCTGAAGAGAGAGGAACCTTCACTGAAAGCTATAGTGAGTTATCACAAGGAGACGTGCCTGAGTACTCCACAGAGGAAGAGTGTGATACAGGGAGTTTGGGGAGTGCTGGAGAGAGTATGTTATGGGAAGATAGCAGCAGCCTTCCAGACCCCTCTCCCATGGACTGTAGCATTTGTTACAAGTGCAGCCCTGCTGTTTAATTGGATAACAAAAAGAACTTTGTGAATTTAAACAAAGGAATATAAGTTTGCTGATACTATTTTTGTTCTTTGCTTGTATCTGAAGTTTTTTGATCTTGTTGATAGTCCGAGCGGGACGGGGAATAAAACCCATCTTATTTTCTTATTCACTTTTTGCTCTGAGAGACTCTATTATTTACCTAGCAAGAGCAGATTACTTGTTTTACCGACCCTAGGCAACCGCCTATATAGGGTTAAAGGGCTCTACCCACGGGCCCCATCACAGTACGTAGAGCTACAAAGAGACGTCCACAATGGTGCACATACCCACACAAATCCCACCCCGGCACATGCACCAGTGTAAGAGACGAGTCAGGCACATGCGCATGCATCATGTACATTTAAACACCACAGAGTGCTGCCACATATCCACTGTAACACCCCCTGCAATGGTCAAACAGCAATCAGAGATGGTGGCATGCATCACAGTGTTCTGGAGGAATATAGTGTGTCATGTACAAGTGGAAGTGGACCACACAAATAAGCAGGACCTGCAGAATGTATCTCCTGTGCCACATACGTGGCTGCATGTACCCGTGTAGCCAAATGTTGGTGCAATGCCTGCAATGCGAGCCCCACACATTGGCGACACACAGCTACACAATGTCAGATGGATGTTCTGACGTAGAAGCTTCTCAAGAAGCAATGGAGATAGATGGAGATCTGGTGGAGAAAACTGGTACTGCAAGGGAAAGCAGGATTTTCTCTTCAGAAAGAAAAAAACAGGTAGCTGATCAGGAACCATACCTCACCTTAGGGGAGGAGATAGGTCAAGTCCCTGATTGGGCACGCCCAAGCAGGAGGTGGGCAGTGCAACACACGGGGAGCTTGTTAAGCAATCAAACACAGAAACAGTGTGTGGAGAGACAGGAAGAGTTGGAGAAGGAGAGAGAGAAACAGCAACGGCAAGGAGAGCAACAAGGCAGCTGTGTTCCACGGAGGAGCAGTTTGGAGTCACGAAGCAAGTACTTGGGAGACTCAGGGGCAGTGAGAGACTTCTATGGGAAGAAGGGCTCAAGAGCACTGAGAGACCTGAAGATACAGCCCATGATTCCAGAGAACCAAGCAGGACCTTGGAGCAGAAACCAGAGGGATAAAGATTTCTCCTGGAGACACTCTCAGCACAAGGTATGAAGTGGGGTCTGTCAGACGGCTGCCTGGGTGAGAATCTTCACAGTCTTGGCAAGTGCATATATCTATATGATTTGCAAGGGATTGTGGGCAATGCAGTTCATTCACACCAGACACAGCTGCTCACAATAATTAGTTGTGCTTTTGGGTAAAGCCAATAAGATATTTATTTATGGGGTTATTTCTCCCAACACAGATATGCTTGGTAGCACATAAATCAGGTTACTTGCTTTCAGTGTTTAACTTGAAAAAAACAAAATCAGGAAAACAACCTTTAAACTTGTCAGGCAATTAAAGCAAAAGAAATAAGACCTGGTTGGTACAAACTAGTCTTTTCTGTAGGCATTAGCTAATGTTTCCTTAGCATATATCAAACAACAAACCAAAAGCCACCAAGAAAGAAAAAACTGTTCTTCTCAGGTTAACTTCTTGTATCTTCCCACATAGATTCAGAAGTGATTCTCTCCTAGCTCACAAGCAATTAGGTAAGGCTCAATTGCTAGCAGTTATCCAGCTGAAACCCCTTAGCTGGCTTGCTTTCTACTGCATTGCTAAAAACCTTACTCAGGAGCTTTTCTGAGTAGATTAAAGAACAAGTTTGTATTTCTTTGTGATGGTTGCTGTACTTTATAACAGAAAATCACCAAAGGAGTTTAGACAGAGAGCAGTCCATGTAAACAGATTCTTCATCTGCTATCATTCCCCCTTCTTCAACAAGCATGGGTTCAATATCATGGATTGGCACAGATGAATCTCTCAATGGAGCACTTTCAGGAGAATACTTGTTTCCCTGCTGTCTTTCAAGGTTATAGCTAGGGCATAGATCAGTGTTCATACCTGAGCTTCCATTGCTGTTAGAGTTCCTCTCTATATAGCCTGGCCAGTATGTAGTCCAGTTCTTATGTCCAGCCTTCCAATCCAGATCCCTGGACACTGGATCTCTCTTCACATACCTTCTGGCACGGGTCTTAGGGTCCCTTCCACGTGCAGCCGTCTCCCTCACAGGTAGTGTCTGGAGATTCCTAGCTCTGCAGCACCATTCCTCTGGCTTTCCCCAGTCCAATGGTATATGCTGGCCCTTGGAATGCCTCCCAGTATACGTACTGCTCTGGACTCTTCTAGACCTCTCAAAGGCTTTTCTCCTCTTTCTTCCAAAGGGTTTCTTTCCCTCTCTGTCCGTCCGGTTTGGCTTCTGCTTCTGATGATCCTTCAGATGAAACTGATGATCAAGCTCAAGCTGATTCTCAGGATAAGGATAATTCTCTGTAGAATAAACTCTACCTTTATTCTGCTTAGATGAGTGCTCCTCCCTAACACAGCGCAGCTGTGCTGAATCAGGCCCTGCCCTTTGAGATGAGTGCTTAGGGATTACCTCATAGCCCTCCTGATTGAACACACATTTCCCCACTTCAGCTCCTCTAATGGCTGTTGGAAACCTGGTGCATTCTGGGACTGGTAGTCTTTTATAAGAAAATTACGTTTTCTTATTTCTACCAGAACTGACAGGTTGCTTGTTCAGAGTCTCTTCACCTTTTCTATAGCTCCTTCCTGAGCTATGATAAGCTTCCTTATCACATACCCCCCTGCTTAAGTTATTACGGACTGGTTTAACTGATGAAACTTCTTCTCTACAGTCCGTGATACCTACGAGAGTGTTCTCTTTTTGAAGCTCACTTACTTCCTGACTGGCTTCAGGGTCATTATTATTTACAGGCCTCTCCTTCCAAGACTTAAGTACATTAATATGGTAGGTCTGCCTACGCCCTCTTGCATTTTCTACCATATAAGACACTGGGCTCACTTGTTTAACAACCTTCCATGGCCCTTTCCACTGTACTTCAAATTTTGGGGCTGTACCTGCTACTTGAACCAAAACCTTTTCACCAATGCTTAATTGGCGGCTTTTGGCCTTCCTATCATACCACCCTTTCTGGCGAACTTGACTGTCCTGCAGGTTCCTCTCAGCAACCTGCGAGGTCCTTTTCAAACGTGCTCTTAAGTCACGTAGAAACTGTGGCACCTCCTGACTTCCTGGTTCAGGATCAATCCATTGTTCCCTCAAAATATCTAACAAACCCCGTGGAGCCCTACCATACATCAATTCATATGGAGTTACACATAGGGACACTTGAATTCTTTCCCTGCAGGCATATAAGGCAAAGGGCAACAACATATCCCATTCTTTTACCTCTCCTGCTAACCCCCTTCTCAACATTTGTTTGAGAGTTTGGTTGAATCTCTCCACCAAACCGTTTGATTGTGGATGGTAGGCTGAGGTTTTTACGTGATGAATGCCAAAGGCATCCCAGACCTGGGCCAAATATTTGGATACAAAATTGGACCCTCGGTCAGTCAACACCTCTCTTGGGAATCCCACTTCACAAAACAATTTTACTAGATCTAAAGCTATTGTTTTTGCAGAAACATTCCTCAATGGTATGGCCCAGGGAAACCTTGTTGCCTGATCTACCATAACTAGGATGTATTGGAAACCTCGGGCGTTTTGACTAATGGGCCTACAATATCCATGGCAATGCGACCAATTGGGTCTGTGATAATTGGCATGGGGATCAATGGCACCACCGGTGGGTGAGCCGCTGTAACTCGCTGACACGCTGGACATGCAGCACAAAACTGGGCAGTTTCTTTGAAAATACCTGGCCAGTAAAAACGCATAAGTATTTGATCCAGCGTTCCTTGCATCCCTTTATGACCTCCCACTGGATGATCATGTGCTAGTCTAAGTACTAGCCCTTTGAAAGTTGTGGGTACCACCAATTGTTTACGTATGGTCCCATTTCTGGGGTCCTGACTCTCTCTATATAATATTTCATTATCTAGTCTGAATCTGGGCAACTCCTCCCTGACCTCATGAGCATACTTAAAAGCTCTGGTGAGAGCTTGATCAGCTCGCTGCTCTTGTGGAAAGTTAGGAAACTTTGCCACTAACTCAGCTGGCACCCAGGGTAAACTTTGACCAGCTAATATCTCAGCCCTACCCTGTGCTCTGCAAAGTCTCTCACGCCGCTTTTGTGCTTTCAACTTTCTTACTTTACCAGATGATGGAGTTATTAAATCATCATGAGAGGGTAAGTCTCCTAATAACTCTGCCTGCTCCCCCTCCTCCTTCTGCTGGCTCTCTACCTTAGCCTGCGAGCGGGTGGATACAAGGCCCCTCTTATTCCCTATAGTTTGGCCTTCTGGAAGCTTAACCATCTTTTTAGCTAGGGACTGAGGACTTCCAAAGAAAGGCCCGGGAGCTATTTCCATTATTCCTTCTCCCTCCTTCTTTCCTAGCCCTTCCACTAGTTCCTGCTTAAATCTTGGCCAGTCTCTTCCTAGAACCAAATCAAAGGGTAGCCTAGGCACCACTGCTAACAGGACTTCCTCTTGTTCCCCCAGGCACTTAACCTTTAGCCTATAGGTGGGATATGATATTGCAGCACCATGAATGCATCTGATGTGAACTTGGCTTTCAGGGGTTCTAGGCACAAATCCTTCTTGGGCCTCTATCCTCTTCCAAAGCCTTTTTGACATCATACTCTGGTCTGCCCCAGAGTCTAACAAAGCATTTGTGGTAATTCCTTGCACATCAACCATCAAAAGAAATCCATCTTTGGGCTGTTTTAAATCCACACCAACTAAGCTAGTGTGTGTCTGGCATCTCTTTTCTAAATGTCCCCATTTTCCACACTTAAAACATTTCTTTCTATTCCACTGTGTCATCTGGTTTGATACAGTACATTCATTTTCAGAAACATTTTTAATTATTTTCTTTTCTGATACAGCACATCTTGCCTCAGCACCAATCTTCAGAGGGCCAACCATTCTATGGCAAGCCTGCGTGGCTTCCAAGAATCTCTCTGCTAGCATGGTTGCCTCTCCAAGATTTTGGCAATTTTGCTGTATAAGGAAAGTGTGCAAATCTTTAGGGACCGCAGGCATAAATTGTTCAAGCATTATAATGTCTAATAACATTTCTACCGTCTTTTGCTCAAGCTCCAACCATTTTACAGCTAAACCTCTGATTCTCTGACTCAGAGCCCTGGGTGTTTCACCCACTCTCAATGTAGTAGCTCTAAACATTCGCCTATACTCTGAAATAGACAACCCTAGGCGATCTCTAATAGCAGCCTTTACATCCTTATAATTCAAAGCCTGGGCTGCTGGCATTGCTCTGTAAGCTGCAAGCGCCTCTCCAGTTAATGAGGCTGCCAGCCTTACTGCCCACTGGGTCTCTGGCCATGCTAATGCTTGTGCCACTCTTTCAAAAGACTCTAGAAAATCATCAACATTATCATCTGGAGTTAGCTTCCCAAAACTAAATGCCCCAATTCCTTGATTGAGTCCCACACTGTCCACATGTGGTGTACCAGTATTTACTGCTGGTCTTGCATCTGTTCCACTTTGGTTCTGCAGTTGAACTAGGGCTTGCACCAGATCAAGCACTGGCTTCTGCTGGTCCATTAAGGCTTTCATAGCAGTGTCCTGAGCCTGCTGTGCTAGCTCCTGTTGCCTGCTAAACTGGGCTGCCATCCAATCAGCTAGTTCCCTTGGATCCATCTTGACCCCTGCAAGAAACAAAGAAAAAAAAAACAAAGTGCACCACCTTCCAAACAGGTGTGGTTCTTTTTCTACTTTTTTTTTTCAATTACCCCTGTGCCTTACTCCCATCCACCACTAGACATGCCCAGGTACTTATTACCTTGTGTCAGTGATGAATCCAGTTCTGCACAGGGTCTTTTCCTCCTGGGACAGCTTCCTGGAACATCCACTTCTCCTCCAAAGTGCAGTTGAGGGAAAATCTTTTTTTTCCAGCTTTAAACTTGAACTTTAATTGTAATCCTCAGCAAGTATATCCCTTTTGTGCAAAAGCAATCCGAAAAACTATGCCATTTGTCAGACGGCTGCCTGGGTGAGAATCTTCACAGTCTTGGCAAGTGCATATATCTATATGATTTGCAAGGGATTGTGGGCAATGCAGTTCATTCACACCAGACACAGCTGCTCACAATAATTAGTTGTGCTTTTGGGTAAAGCCAATAAGATATTTATTTATGGGGTTATTTCTCCCAACACAGATATGCTTGGTAGCACATAAATCAGGTTACTTGCTTTCAGTGTTTAACTTGAAAAAAACAAAATCAGGAAAACAACCTTTAAACTTGTCAGGCAATTAAAGCAAAAGAAATAAGACCTGGTTGGTACAAACTGGTCTTTTCTGTAGGCATTAGCTAATGTTTCCTTAGCATATATCAAACAACAAACCAAAAGCCACCAAGAAAGAAAAAAACTGTTCTTCTCAGGTTAACTTCTTGTATCTTCCCACATAGATTCAGAAGTGATTCTCTCCTAGCTCACAAGCAATTAGGTAAGGCTCAATTGCTAGCAGTTATCCAGCTGAAACCCCTTAGCTGGCTTGCTTTCTACTGCATTGCTAAAAACCTTACTCAGGAGCTTTTCTGAGTAGATTAAAGAACAAGTTTGTATTTCTTTGTGATGGTTGCTGTACTTTATAACAGAAAATCACCAAAGGAGTTTAGACAGAGAGCAGTCCATGTAAACAGATTCTTCATCTGCTATCATTCCCCCTTCTTCAACAAGCATGGGTTCAATATCATGGATTGGCACAGATGAATCTCTCAATGGAGCACTTTCAGGAGAATACTTGTTTCCCTGCTGTCTTTCAAGGTTATAGCTAGGGCATAGATCAGTGTTCATACCTGAGCTTCCATTGCTGTTAGAGTTCCTCTCTATATAGCCTGGCCAGTATGTAGTCCAGTTCTTATGTCCAGCCTTCCAATCCAGATCCCTGGACACTGGATCTCTCTTCACATACCTTCTGGCACGGGTCTTAGGGTCCCTTCCACGTGCAGCCGTCTCCCTCACAGGTAGTGTCTGGAGATTCCTAGCTCTGCAGCACCATTCCTCTGGCTTTCCCCAGTCCAATGGTATATGCTGGCCCTTGGAATGCCTCCCAGTATACGTACTGCTCTGGACTCTTCTAGACCTCTCAAAGGCTTTTCTCCTCTTTCTTCCAAAGGGTTTCTTTCCCTCTCTGTCCGTCCGGTTTGGCTTCTGCTTCTGATGATCCTTCAGATGAAACTGATGATCAAGCTCAAGCTGATTCTCAGGATAAGGATAATTCTCTGTAGAATAAACTCTACCTTTATTCTGCTTAGATGAGTGCTCCTCCCTAACACAGCGCAGCTGTGCTGAATCAGGCCCTGCCCTTTGAGATGAGTGCTTAGGGATTACCTCATAGCCCTCCTGATTGAACACACGTTTCCCCACTTCAGCTCCTCTAATGGCTGTTGGAAACCTGGTGCATTCTGGGACTGGTAGTCTTTTATAAGAAAATTCTGTTTTCTTATTTCTACCAGAACTGACAGGTTGCTTGTTCAGAGTCACTTCACCTTTTCTATAGCTCCTTCCTGAGCTATGATAAGCTTCCTTATCACAGGTCGAAGCAGCTAGCAGCTATAATATTGGGAAGCAAGAAAGCTGGAAGGATAACTTTAAAAGCCAGAACAAAGTCAGACAAAACTGTGGCAGTTTGGTGCAGCCTGAAAAGCATTCAAGCAGCACGAGATATTCTAATAAGCCAGCTGGAGCCTACAGCTTAGAAGCTAATAGAAAGAAAACGGCTGAGCCTTATTGGAGAGATGTGAGCCAAGATAATCCTGACGTTTCTACTTTTAAAAGCCTGTTCAGAAACTCTCCAGAGCCAGTTGAAGTTTTAAAGGAAAACCCAGCACTTACTTTTACAGATAAGTGGGGGAAGGGTTTTATTAGCACACCGAACTGTGGTGCTGACAAAAGCAGCCTTGCTAATTACCATGAGATAGACATCTTAAGCCAATGTTTACCTGAAGCAGGAGAAAGACTTCAGTGTAGCAAAGGGAAAACGCAGGCTGAATTACTTCTAACAGAGTTCAGGGAATTCCTAGAAAGAAAGGCAGTTTCTCCTTCTAATTCAGCACAGCACGCAAACAGCTGTGAAGAGGAGATGCCCTTAGATGTTTCCCTGCCTTCCACAGAGCAAGAGATAGCAATGGATTGCTCAACTTGTACCATTGAAAAGGACATTAATTAAAGTGCTTTAAAAGTTATATGAAAGAAATATAACAGAAGTTACCTTACTTGTTATCATGCTGAGAAAACTTATGAAAGTTGAATAAGTTAAAGCATTTTTCTGGATGTAAGAAGCTTTGCTGTTGTACCAGACTTTTTAGTTTCAGTTCATGAAAGAGTCACATGACAATTTGAATGTGAATCCAGAAGCTAATGGACACTTAGCCCAGCATTGCAAACCCTGTATATTTTGGTTTTCTCACTCTTGTTTTTGTGCTATAAAACTTCTTAGCGTCTGTTTGCACTGAACTGCAAAGCAGGAAATAAACCTCATAAAAAGAAATTTCTTTGCCTGCCTTTAACTACTTGAGCACACAACTACAATCTCAACCCCTTCAGGAGGCTCAGGACTACATCACCCAGAATCCCTAGGGTCTCATCGTAGTACCTCACCCCTGAAGGGCACCAAAGGCCACCTCCACCTGGAAACCCTCAAGATCCAGGTAGTGGGTGGGTGGCAAAGTGGCATAGTATTGAGGATACTGCGCAGGCGCAGGAAGTAGCCACATCAGGAGCTGCAGAAGCCAACTTCTCAAGGAGCCCCGCTGAGGAGCAGCTGAGCCAGCCGAGGAAGGGGACTGCAGGAGGCTACAGGATCTTCCATTGCTGATGTGCATGAAAACCACCTGAGCCAGGTAAAGGGTATCCACCCCGGGTAACCAGGATACCAGGGCAAGGGTGTGTCCTAGGGTAACTAGTGGAAAAAAAAAGGGAAAATATGGAGAATAAACACAGAAAAGACAAGTGTACTGTGTTATCGCACTTGGGTCTGTATTTCTCTGTATTCCAGGGTTCCAAGATGTAGATGGAAGCCAAGGATATCTTCCAGTGGATGGCAATGCAGCTGGAGCGTCAAAGAGACCTTTCCTTGGAGGCACAGGAAAGAGCAAACGCTAGCTTCCAAGAACAACAGAAGCCGCTGCTTACGTTGTTGGAGGAATGGCTGAAAGAAAAGAAGCAGGCGACTGCAACACCAGCGTCTACAGCAGGTTCCGCTCTCACAGACTCTTTACATTCTGTTAGTCTGCAGGCAGGAACTCTGTTCAATTTTGGTCAACTTACGGATAGAGACGATGTAGACGACTTTTTGGAAAGCTTCGAGAGAGTAGCACACCTTAGCGCCTGGCCTAAGGAACATTGGGCAATACGATTAGCAGCATCCCTTACTGGGGAAGCGCTGGCCGCTTACCGTGCCATGCCAGCTGCACTGGCCGGAAGCTATGAAGAATTAAAGAAAGCAATAAGGGAGAGATTAGGGCTCACTCCTTTGGTTTACCACACTCGCTTAAGAAATGTGAAACTAAAGCCTAGTGAGACCCCTAAGTCTTTGTGTCATAGAATACGTAGTTTAATTGACAAATGGTTAACTCCAGAAGGGAGATCTGTGGAGTCAATTCTTGATGATTTGGTGCTAGAACAGTACATGAATGCTCTACCCAATGGAATCCGCACCTTCCTGATCTTGCAAAACTCCCCAGGAAGCTGTTGCACTCTCGGAAAGATACATAGAGGCAGAGCTAACTGCCCAGAGAGGTGGCACTACTTCCCAGGAGACAGTCATCAGCGGATCAGAAAGGAGATGGAGGGTGCAGGAGGACCCTATAAAAATGTGTATGCCATTGTGGAAAAATCCTGTGAGTAAGCAAAGATGCTATAAATGTGGGAAAGAGGGACATCTTCAAAAGCATTGCTTTGTTAAAACTGCCTTAATAGCGGATGCCGCTAAGAAAGATAGACAGGGATTTCTACTTTCTGTTGAAGTACAAGGAATTACAACCCAAGCTTTGCTAGATTCAGGGGCTGAGTTAAGCATGCTCTCTGAAGAGTTTTGGCAGAGAATTGAAGCCAAGCAAGGCGGAGAAGTAATTCAGCCTGTGAGCTCAGTAAAAATACGATGTGTTCACGAAGGAACTTCCACCTATCCAGTTTATAAGCTCCATATAACAGGGTTAGGTGCACAGAGAACTATTCCCTTAGCAGTTGTCCCGGGTCTTCCCCATACTGTAATTCTAGGCAGGGATTGGCCGCAGTTCTATAGAGAGATGGAACGAGAATTACAAGTGAAAGGCGCAATGGTCTCCACAAGAGCCCAGTCCTCAGCCTTAGAAAGTAAGGAAGAAACCTCAGAGGATCTCGAAGGAGATCTCCCCTCTGATGAGGCATTGATAACTACCCCAGAAAGTAAAGTCAAAAAGGCCAAGTCTGAAAAACGTAAGGAGAAACAGACTCACTCTAAGAATAAGTCTGAAGTACAGGCAGGGCAAGAGCTGCCATGGGTACCAGAGGAGCTAATGAATAAGTTTCCCACGTTCCCAAATGAGCAGCAAGCAGACCCCGCTCTCACCCAGGCATTCAAGTGGGCCCAGAGTACTAGGGATACATTGCCTAGATTTCTCCTAACTGCAGGAATACTCTATAGGGAGAGTAAAGATCCCTTCACGGGAGATAGCAGAAAACAGTTGGTGGTGCCAACCACCTTTAAAAATATAGTGTTATGGTTGGCACACGACCATCCCGTCTGGGGACATAAGGGTATTCAAGGGACCCTCGATCAAATCCTAACCCGATTTTATTGGCCGGGTATTTTTAAAGAGACGGCCAAATTCAGTGAGGCTTGCCCCACATGCCAAAGAGTTTCAGCGGCTCATCCCAGGGATGTCCCTATGATACCATCACCTGTGATAAAGGAGCCAATCCATAGGATAGGGGTAGACATTGTCGGACCTCTGATTAAAACCCCCCGAGGATTCCGATATATCTTAGTGGTGGTGGACCACGCTACAAGGTTCCTGTGGGCCATGCCACTACGCACCATATCTGCAAAGGTGATAGCAAATGAACTTATTAAGTTATTTTGTGAAGTAGGTTTCCCCAGGGAAGTTCTCACCGATAGGGGGAGCAACTTCATGTCGAAGTATTTAGGGCACGTGTGGGATGCCTTCGGCATTCACCACATTAAGACGGCAGCATATCATCCCCAAACGAACAGTTTAGTCGAGAGACAAAACCAGACCCTTAAGCGAATGCTACGCCGAAGTTTGGAGGGTGGAATGGACAACTGGGATACAATGCTTCCCTTTGTTCTCTATGCGTACAGAGAAAGAAAACAGGCCTCATTAGGAACAGCACCGTATGAACTACTATACGGCCGGTCTCCCCGCGGCATTCTCGACATTTTAAGAGAACAATGGGTAGAACCAGATGCAAGGGAAGTAGAGGTGCCCGAGTTCCTAAAGGATCTTAAGAAGCGGCTACGCCGGACGTCACAAGTAGCAGTGGACAATTTGAAGCGTAGTCAGGTTAAGCAAAAATCCTATTATGATAGGAACACAAAACACCGTCAATTGATGGTAGGAGAAAAAGTTATTGTAATGGTAGCTGGGACAGAACCAAAACTTGAGAGCCATTGGAAAAGCCCTTATAGGATAGTGCAACCTGTAGGACCTGTTTCATACTTGGTTGAAAATAGAAGGGTTGCAGGCAAGTTTACCATGTCAATGTTTTAAAACCATGGCATGATAGAGTAGCATTAGCCCAAGTAGCCACAATAGCCTCTCCTGGACAACAGCCTCAACAGAAGCACACTAGCACAGAACCCATAGATAGTATCACGTGCTGTGCCGTCAAGCCTAAGCCAGCCCGTGATATCTTAAGGGGGGGGGGGGGATCTGTGACGTAGAAGCTTCTCAAGAAGCAATGGAGATATACGGAGATCTGGTGGAGAAAACTGGTACTGCAAGGGAAAGCAGGATTTTCTCTTCAGAAAGAAAAAAACAGGTAGCTGATCAGGAACCACACCTCACCTTAGGGGAGGAGATAGGTCAAGTCCCTGATTGGGCACGCCCAAGCAGGAGGCGGGCAGTGCAACACACGGGGAGCTTGTTAAGCAATCAAACACAGAAACAGTGTGTGGAGAGACAGGAAGAGTTGGAGAAGGAGAGAGAGAAACAGCAACGGCAAGGAGAGCAACAAGGCAGCTGTGTTCCACGGAGGAGCAGTTTGGAGTCACGAAGCAAGTACTTGGGAGACTCAGGGGCAGTGAGAGACGTCTATGGGAAGAAGGGCTCAAGAGCACTGAGAGACCTGAAGATACAGCCCATGATTCCAGAGAACCAAGCAGGACCTTGGAGCAGAAACCAGAGGGATAAAGATTTCTCCGGGAGACACTCTCAGCACAAGGTACGAAGTGGGGTCGAAGCAGCTAGCAGCTATAATATTGGGAAGCAAGAAAGCTGGAAGGATAACTTTAAAAGCCAGAACAAAGTCAGACAAAACTGTGGCAGTTTGGTGCAGCCTGAAAAGCATTCAAGCAGCACGAGATATTCTGTCACCCTGCACCCACTCCCTAACCTTGAGGGTTAAGGAGGGATGGGCTTTTTGTAGTTGTGGGGGCCAATGAAAGTCGGGAACAAGAAATTTATTTTTATAAGGATTTTATTTTCCCCGCTCCTTGGTGGACAGGAACAGGTGAGAGGATAACCAAATCAGGAACAAAGAAAAATCCAGGCTTTCAATACTGTGCTTTAAACTATTCTTCACCGTGGAGGCACATTACATCATGTGTCCTTTCTATCTTGTATTCAGAAATAATCAGGTGTAGAAATAATACTGCTCATCTGTTGAAACCAGATTACATTCCAGCTTATTTTAGTGCTTCATAAGCTCTTCATTTCAGTTGCTTAAACACTACTCATTTCATAAGCTTTGCATTCAGGTATTTGGACAGCATAACAATCAGAATAAAGTACAAGATACGACCATTCAAGCTTGGCCCTTGTCAGCTCTGTCTATCAGCCCAATTGAGCAGTCCATTGGCTGATTAATGTCTATCATAGGCACCGGAGCAGGTAAGGGAATTCCTGTCTCAGGACTATTTCCTGCTTGAACGGAGTTCTGTTCAGAAACAGCTCTTTTGTTTAGGAACTGTTTAAATTCGTTGAGAAGCAGTTCTGCCTGTCTTCTAGCTGGACTACCGGGAGGATATTCTCCTTGCTTAGGCAGGTAATTATTTACTTCTGGAGAGCAAATAATGCTGTCTCTGTTTAAACACTCTATGCCTGTGGTGGAGTTACCCCTCCCCCACTTATCTCTGTTTGTAAGTGTTGGATCAACACGTTCCTCTGCACGAGCTCTCCTCTTAAAGAATGCTTCAAAGGTAGGACCTTCTGAATTACCGTGGCCTAATTCTCCTGTGAACAGTTCAGCTGAATTCTTTACATCAGCTTGCTTGTTAAAAGCTGGAGCTGTTTGTTGAGAAAAGCTAGGCTTATTTAAAGAGGTTTGAGGCTGTAGCCAACGTCTCTCACACTGCCTGAAACTATCCTGTGCTTTAAAATCAGGATTCACTCTTTCTGGCTTATAAAACTTGTCAAAGGAATTAAATGTAGCAGGTACCTTAAAATGAGGCTTGTCAGAGAATGCCTTGCCAGGGTGCGTTTCTCTCCAAGGGTAAACTCCGTCTCCCAGAAACCTAGGCTTTAATCCTGGGTCTCTCAGTGCTTCCAACCTCTGTTGCTCCCAGACGGTTCTTTCAGGCACTGAGTATCCCTGGCACCTACTTCCTGGTTCTGAATCAGTTTCCCTTGTTTTGCAGCTGGGCAGTGTTTCTCTAGCTGGGTCAAAGGACTCTGCATTCAAAAGAGCTTCTTGCCTTTCCAATGTCCTTTGCCTTCTCACTCGTGGGCTCAATCCACTTTCACTTCTCATTCCATTCGTACTGCTTATTCCCCATCTTCCACTCGTTCTCATCCTCATCCTACTCCTCCTACCACTGTCTTCCTTCTCTCTGCTTAACAAGGGGCCCCTGCTCTGGGAAGTCCGCCTCCTACTAGGGCGTGCCCAATCAGCAGCTCTGGTTCTCTCCTTCCCTGAGGTGAGCTGTGTTAGCTGATTAGTTGCCTGCAGCTTGTGCTGAGAATGGAAAACCTTGCCTTTTCCTGCAATACCTGAACCAACCAGCGGGTCAGTATCAGTTTCCATGGCTTCTGGACTTGCCACTGCGTCACAATTCTAATAAGCCAGCTGGAGCCTACAGCTTAGAAGCTAATAGAAAGAAAACGGCTGAGCCTTATTGGAGAGACGTGAGCCAAGATAAACCTGACGTTTCTACTTTTAAAAGCCTGTTCAGAAACTCTCCAGAGCCAGTTGAAGTTTGTCAGACGGCTGCCTGGGTGAGAATCTTCACACTCTTGGCAAGTGCATATTTCTATATGATTTGCAAGGTATTGTGGGCAATGTAGTTCATTCACACCAGACACAGCTGCTGACAATAATTTAGTTGTGCTCTTGGGTAAAGCCAATAAGATATTTATTTATGGGGTTATTTCTCCCAACACAGATATGCTTGGTAGCACATAAATTAGGTAACTTGCTTTCAGTGTTAACTTGGAAAAACAAAGTCAAAATCAGGAAAACAACAAATGAAAAGCTACAAAGCAAGAAACAAACTGTTCTTTTCAGGTTAACTTCTGATTACTTCCCACATAAATTCAGAAATGATTCTCTCCTAGCTCACAAGTAATTAGGTAAGGCTTAATTGCTAGCAGTCACCAGCTGAAACCCCTTAGCTGGCTTGCCTTCCACTGTGTGGGTCAAATCCTGCTTCAGGAGCTTTTCTGAGTAGATTAAAGAACAAATTTGTATTTCTTTGTGATGGTTGCTGTACTTTATAACAGAAAGTTACCAACGGAGTTTAGATAGAGAGCAGTCCATATAAACAGGATCCTCATCTGCTATTATTCCCCCTTGTTCAACAAGCATGGGTTCAATATCATGGATTGGCACAGATGAATCTCTCAATGGAGCATTTTCAGGAGAATACTTGTTTCCCTGCTGTCTTTCAAGGTTATAGCTAGGGCATAGATCAGTGTTCATACCTGAGCTTCCATTGCTGCTAGAGTTCCTCTCTATATAGCCTGGCCAGTATGTAGTCCAGTTCTTATGTCCAGCCTTCCAATCCAGATCCCTGGACACTGGATCTCTCTTCACATACCTTCTGGCACAGGTCTTAGGGTCCCTTCCACGTGCAGCCGTCTCCCTCACAGGTAGCCTCTGGTGATTCCTAGCTCTGCAGCACCATTCCTCTGGCTTTCCCCAGTCCAATGGTGTATGCTGGCCCTTGGAATACCTCCCAGTATATGTACTGCTTTGGACTCTTCTAGACCTCTCAAAGGCTTTTCTCCTCTTTCTTCCAGAGGGTCTCTTTCCCTCTCTGTCCGTCCGGTTTGGCTTCTGCTTCTGATAATCCTTCAGATGAAACTGAGGATAATTCTCTGGATATCCAAGGTGATCATGAAGCTCATGAAGATGGTCATCTGTAGAATAAACTATACTCTTATTCTGCTTAGATGAGTGCTCCTCCCTAACACAGCGCAGCTGTGCTGAATCAGGCCTTGCCCTTTGAGATGAGTGTTCCATCCTAGCACAGCGCAGCTGTGCTGAATCAAGCCCTGCCCTTTGCAATGAGTGCTTGGGGATTACCTCATAGCCCTTTTGATTGAACACACGTTTTCTCACTTCAGCTCCTCTCATGGCTGTTGGAAACCTGGTGCATTCTGGGACTGGTAGTTTTTTATGGCAAAATTCTGTTTTCTCATTTCTACCAGCACTGATAGATTGCTTGTTCAGAGTCACTTCACCTTTTCTATAGCTCCTTCCTGAGCTATGATAAGCTTCCTTATCACAAGTTTTAAAGGAAAACCCAGCACTTACTTTTAAAGATAAGTGGGGGAAGGGTTTTATTAGCACACCGAACTGTGGTGCTGACAAAAGCAGCCTTGCTAATTACCTTGAGATAGACATCTTAAGCCAATGTTTACCTGAAGCAGGAGAAAGACTTCAGTGTAGCAAAGGGAAAACGCAGGCTGAATTACTTCTAACAGAGTTCAGGGAATTCCTAGAAAGAAAGGCAGTTTCTCCTTCTAATTCAGCACAGCACGCAAACAGCTGTGAAGAGGAGATGCCCTTAGATGTTTCCCTGCCTTCCACAGAGCAAGAGATAGCAATGGATTGCTCAACTTGTACCATTGAAAAGGACATTAATTAAAGTGCTTTAAAAGTTATATGAAAGAAATATAACAGAAGTTACCTTACTTGTTATCATGCTGAGAAAACTTATGAAAGTTGAATAAGTTAAAGCATTTTTCTGGATATAAGAAGCTTTGCTGTTGTACCAGACTTTTTAGTTTCAGTTTATGAAAGAGTCACATGACAATTTGAATGTGAATCCAGAAGCTAATGGACACTTAGCCCAGCATTGCAAACCCTGTATATTTTGGTTTTCTCACTCTTGTTTTTGTGCTATAAAACTTCTTAGCGTCTGTTTGCACTGAACTGCAAAGCGGGAAATAAACCTCATAAAAAGGAATTTCTTTGCCTGCCTTTAACTACTTGAGCACACAACTACAATCTCAACCCCTTCAGGAGGCTCAGGACTACATCACCCAGAATCCCTAGGGTCTCATCGTAGTACCTCACCCCTGAAGGGCACCAAAGGCCACCTCCACCTGGAAACCCTCAAGGTCCAGGTAGTGGGTGGGTGGCAATGTACAACATACAGCGTGCATGTGAGTTCCTGCTGTAGATGTATGGACAAGTGTCCACAGTGTAAATTCCACCTGTGACCCTACAAGTCCGGCTATGACCATCCCAGATTACATGGCCATACAAAGTCACAAGTGACGTCCCAATGTTCCACAGCAATGCAAAGGTGATGTGTCTCTGCTGCGATAAATGGAACCCCCAGACAGAGCAAGGCAGCATCGGTTTGTCAGCCCCCCCCCCAGTGTTGCCCAAAGTAGCAGGCCAACAATGATGTCGGACATAGGCATGTGTCCGACTCGCATAGGTCCATCTCCCACTGGCACTATCACCCAGGGACCGTTGCATGGAGATATCCTGTCAAACCACAGTTGGGTGATGGGGACTCCAGATGCAGCGTAGTAGATGTGCCTTGTATGTTGGCTGTTCCCTGTGTTAAAAGAAGAGAAAAGGTAAAGGTGTGCTACACACACCATCAGGTCACAATGCAGACAGTGACAGCACATTATGTGCATAATGAATGCCCAGATATTAAAGCATGACACGGCCGCAACACACAGCACAATGCATGTTGACCACAGCAGGAGATGTCACTGCAGACCAGGTTACCATCTTAACATGGTCATGTCAATGCCCATGTCACACAGGCATTCTAGAGGTCCATAGCATGTCCAGCAGTGGTGGTGCACAGAGATCCCACAGAAAGGCACGATGATAGGAAACAGCCCAAAAAAAACATCTACATGTGGATGTTAGTCACAGAAGATCTAAGGTGCAACCTACCTTCATTGTACAGCAGGTGTCTGATGGAGACTGTCTGAGCCAGGCAAAGGGCACAAGGGGCCACAGTAGAGGTTGTGGATGTCAATGAACTGCATCCAGCACCACGTCGTTATGGTGAGCCATCAGTGGTACATGTCCAAGGTATGGTGAGTTGCGTGTAACCGAAACGTTGATGCGTAGTGTCCTGTCAGCAAACATGAGACATGTCAGGCAACAATACATAACACATGCACACAATGTACACAAGGGCAAAAGAAGAAGGTCACAGAGAGACGGGTGAACACCACTGCACAGGTTGCCAGACACATCCCTGCACCAGACAATGGCATAGGGCATCAGAAGGTACCGTCACCTAGACATGCCCCAAACACACAGATACATACACTGTGAGACAAGGTGAGCATGACGCAAGTTGCATACGGCAGGTCTGTGCACAATCAACGACCAGTCGAGACAATCATTACAGTCCATGCAATGAAACACTAATGTTGTGTAACACCACAATGCCAGAGAAGGCTGCATGTGCTATCCACCAACCCCACACCCTGTGCCTGGAGACACACACAGCCCGGTAACATGTGCCCTAGATACAGTGTGTAAACACCCGAAATGTGCACAGGCAAATGGCCATATGCGTGTCAACCGGAACATATGGGGGGATGGAGCCGCAGGCCAAACACGTGTACAACAACAGAGGTGCAGTGGAGAGGGAATCACAGATATGTGTAATGCTGTACTGCCCCCACAGTACACTTACCTGTATGTCCACCCACCCCAGCCACCTGCAGGTCTGAATGATGTACACACAGTTCCCACATGCACCACAGCACTGGACAGGGTCGGCAGCCTATCCTGGGGGGTCAAAAACACAAGTGACATATATATATGTCATGATAGTGCCATGAAACACATAGGTCAGCACAAACATGGAGACATATATGCACATCCCCACATATGCAGAACTTACAGGAGAACAGCTCCTCGATCAGATGTTGCCTGATTGCCATCCCCTCACGTGTGTCACCATGGCCACGTACAGGATGGCACACAGGATCCTCCTCCAGATCCTCATTAATTTCGACTGGGACATTGTGCCTGAGAGCAATGTTGTGCAGGATGCATCAGGCCAGAATGATATATGCCACAGTCATGGGTCCATATTGTAAGGCACCGCCGGTCCTATCCAGACACCTGAAGCGACTCTTCAGAACGCCAAAAGTGAGCTCAATGACTGAGCGGCTGGAGGCATGGGCCTCCTTGTACCTCATCTCTGCACCTGGCCGTAGGAGATGCACAGGGGTCAGCAACCAGGCATGACAGCCATATCCCGCATCACCTGCAGAAAAAATGTTGTATGGTCAAGCGGCAGATGATGGACACACGAAAGCACAGAAGTAGCAAAGTTTAACTGGACAACAGATAAACAGGGACACAAACATACAACATCATAGAATGGCACACGATGGCACAGTACCAGTGTCTGAAGCTGGGAGACTCAGAACCCCGGGGAAGGCTAATGAGGGCAACACACATCAACTGTATCCAGGCCAAACACATAGCCAAAAACCTGTACCCAAATGGCAGCAGTGGCAGGCGTGAAGGCATCTGGCCGACAGTGGCAAAGCATACTGGAAGGGGCAGACATGCGCATGTGTGCAACCATGTGATGCCCATGATACAGTGCATGCACAGCAGATGTCACCGGAACACATACCTGAGGGGTCAGGTTGGAATGGCAGTAGAGACAAGATAACGTGGGCAGACATATAGCATACATTATACATAAACTATTCCATTGGACTGGTTTCCTATATAAGGTAGTAAATAGGGAAGAGTTTTCTCGAAATATCATCATATCTAAAAACTCCACTTGAATTGGATCAATGTGAGGCGTAAATTTAATATGTAACCTGATTGTATCAAGCCAAGTTATGAATTCTTGTAAAGAAACCAAATCAGATGACCAGACAAAGAAAATGTCATCTAAATAACGTTTCCACAAAAGAACATGTGAAAAGTATGGGACTTATATATATATATATATATATCTTTCCTCCAAATCTGCCACATATAACGTGGCCACCGATGGGGCTACAGTAGCCCCCATAGCGATACCAGAAATTTGCTGAAAATAAATTTACTAAACTATCGTAGTTTTCACCCTGGGTCTTTGCAGAAGGGACTGCCTTATGGTCAATTTTTGCGGATCCGCCGGCTTTGTACATCTACGGAACAATTTAGACATCATGCACAGGAGCTGTTTGACAGGCTTATTAGTAAGGGGTGTCCGAGATCGGTGCTCTCTAGAGCGTACCGTAGAGCATTATTTACTCATCGTGAATGGCTTTTGGAATTCCCTTTACAGCCAGTAAAAACTAATGATGAAATGTTGACAGGCGTTTTACCCTACATGAGTCATTCCTCTGCAGTACTTGCAATTTTGAAAAAACATTGGCCAGTGCTTTCTTTGCATTCATGTTTTGATAAACCATTGTGTGTGACTTATACTTGGGGGACCAATTTGCGTGACATGTTAGTAAAATCAGCTGTGGCCGTGGATCGACCTGAATACCCGTTGAGTGGGACTGGTGTCCACTCTCCGTGTCAAGGTTGTAACTTTTGTGCCACAACAATTTCAGGGACTTCATGGTCTGATTTATACACTGGTCGGATTTTTTACCGCCGGTGGAAGACTTCATGTATGTCTACTTTCGTAGTTTATTTTATAGAATGTGGATGTCCCTCTAGATATGTAGGAAGCACTACCTGGGCTGTTAAGGTGAGATTGGGTGAACACGCTTCAAGATTTCACCATGCAGTTCTTACTGCTCCTATGATGCAACACAGCTTGGATTTTAATCATACTTTTGATCAATTAAGGTGGACTATTATAGACCATGTCCCGCTGGATCCTAGAGGTGGAGATCGGATAGCAAAGTTGAACAACGATGGATTTTTCAATTACATGCTGTTTCTCCTGTGGGACTTAATCGAAAAATCGATTGGTTGGGACCCCCTGACGTAGCACCTTTGCTCCATGGGTGTTCCCTGATCTGTGAGAACCCCCTGTATGTGATTGGTGTTCTGGGATGATGGCCGTTTTTCAGTTAGCCAATCATGACTTAGTATCCCCTATTTGATCAGCCTTATGTTCGGCGTTTTTTGGTAGTTGGAGTTGAAGATTAGGTGACACGCTGGATCAACAATATGAGCGCTTGACACAGGGGTTTGGATTACCCCGAAATGTGCACATTGTGCGTGTGGATAACCAGATAAGTGTTTACTTCGGCAGTGGGGTTTTCTTAAAATTTACAATTTGCAAAACTTATGAAGTTTATATGAATAAAAGGGACATGTACTGTTCAGGAGGGGGAGTTCAATAGTACCTTCCTCCCACGGTTTATGCCCAACAAAAAATAATTGTAGAGGAAAGAGGGGTTTTTTACGGTATCGTTTATTGAGTAATTTCATTGATTGATTACCGTTGGGGATTTTTTTGGTAGAGCTACCAAGTTAACGACTGTTGCCGCCTCTGCTCTGCCCCAACGCCCATGACATGTCCTGATGCTAAGCGGTTAGCATCGGGGCATGTAGGGGAGATAATCGGGGATATTCAGCAGCACTAACATGGTTGAATATCCCATTCAGCTCTCACCTTCCAGAGCCACTCCTCTTCAGAACCTGCAGTGATTGCAATGACATTAAAATGCAGTACTAACTAAACCTGTGCTTTCGCCAGCTGCTTTCACTCCTTTTGTCTTACTTCCTGTTTGCATGGGGGCAGAAGCAGTTAGTCAAATCACAGTGTTGGAGGTTTTGGGTAAGTGTTGTGTTTTAATGTTATTGTCGCTGCCACAGGTCCCGGAGAGCAGGACCACTGCAGGAATATGAGGCACTCTAGGCAAACCTCATTCCTTAAGCCCTGCTACTCCTGATCATGCCCCAATTGCCACAGCTTCTGCTCCTTTCCAGGGCATGCAGCGGTGGACCAGCTGTTTCCACCCCCATGCAAAAGGAAGTGGAATCAGAGAGGTGGAAACAGGAAAAGCATCGCCACACCAGAAGTAATGGTAAGCAATGCAGTGCCCTTTTAAAAGTGTTGTTGCTGCTGCTGCTGCACGTCCTGGAGAGGAATAGAGGCTTCATCAATGTGCAGCCCTCTGAACACTGGTGCTCTAAGTGACTACCTAGTTCACTCAGGGGGAGTGCCAGCCTTGCTGGAGAGGGATGCCAGTGGTGGCAGTGGGTGGGCCTGGGAATGTTGCTGTTCTAGGGGACCGCCTATTTTGTCTAATAGGTAGCCTGGCCCTGTTTTCAGATATGTTTTTGGAGTGAAGTATATGTGTAATATTTTATGCCATAGATTTTTACTATGAATCATAAATTGGGTGGATGATGAAATGAGCAGTAGAGTGATATATATGGTTCGCAGGTTGCGCATATGTAGAAGCTCACATTGCTGATGGTCCCATTAAATTTTATTAATTTGTAGAGATATTTATAGAGGACATAGTTTATGATTTTTATAAAAGTGACTACATTTGATGCCTTCTTGTCCTTTAAACCAGAGTTTCTCAACTTAGTCCTCTGCACATACCTTAGACAGTCAGGTTTTCAGGATAGCCACAATGAATATGCATGAGAGAGATTTGCATTCAAAAGAGGCCATGCATGGAAATTTCTCTCATGCATATTCATCGTGGCTATCCTGAAAACCTGGCTGGCTAGATCTGCCCGAGGACTGCGTTGAGGACCCCTGCTCTAGACCCATCGGTTATAAAATTAGCTTCCTAAACTAGTATTAAATTAGGTGCTTTTTGTGGGATCCTTATAATTCACCAGGAAAGTATTCCAATAGTTTGACTTATTTGGTTCACTGCATTCGTCTTCAGCTCGTTACGGGAGTCACGGGAAGTTCTTTATCTCTGTCACGCGAGCTAACTCTAGTTGTGGGGAACGTTCTGATCACCAATGTGAAACTGAGCTCTGAGTCTCTGACCAACGGAAAAATTATCTGCGCAGGCATCAAGGGACTGACCTGTCGCTTTACTCGAACTTCGGCGGTGGCCTCTTCACCATAGATCCGGCGGGTTCGTAACACGGTCCTTCCCACGTTACTTGGGCTTCGGAATTTGGTGATATTTGTTTCTGTTTATCAGCATTATCGAAAGCCAGAAATAAGAAAATAAACCGCCCGAGTGTTTGTTCCGCACCCTGGATCAAGGGATGAATAGACGGCGGTTTCCGCTGCTGAGCCTTGCCACGTTAGTAACTATATTTCCCTACACAGGTGAGATATTGTCTGTTTTGCGTTGGGTTGTACATTGCTGCATAATACCGATTACATTAATGAACAGAACTACTGGGGCTGTGCATTCAGAATTTCTTGTACCATCTAGTTTAGTTGAAATAATGTTGTTTATGCGCAGCCTTTATTTAAAACATGTCCTTTACAATTTAGTGTTTAAGAAGCTTACGTCATGGGTCTGGATAAAATCCACATGCTCTCAGACCCACTGAGGATCCGGTGTTTAATGACGGAGATGTAAATGGGGATTGGTTCCTGCCTGCAGCTTTGGACCTAAGTTCGATTCAGGTCAGGTTTCTTTAACAGCAGTGAAAGACTAGACTGAAGTTAGATGTCGGCCATCCAGCTGTGAATCCAGAGTTTGATCCGCCATATCCCCCAGATCTAAGCCTTTCACTGCTAGAAAAGAAACCTGCCTAGCGTTGCACACTAGCTCCGGAGACCTTTCCAGCTGTAGGATGCATGGACTCTGTGTCCTTTCTTCCTTTATAACTGAGATCCTCTGGATTTGGCGGATCCCCTGGATCTCAGTAATGGAGGGAGAAACACCCAGTCGATGCATCTACAACGGGAAAAGCCTCCGGATTTAATTTGTCTTTCACTGCTGGGAAAGAAATCTGATCTAATTTCTGCCTAACGCTGCAGGTGACTATCGCACCAATTCTCATTTAAATCCTGATCAACTAAATAGATAAAAATCAGATCCTCTGGAGATATGATTTAAGATAATATAACCTATATCTGGAGGATCGAGGTTTTACCTATTTCCTAGTGAGAGGGCTCCAAAATCCCTCTGCAGACTGTCTCCTTCAGTTTAAGGTAGGCTTGGGCGCTCAGGACAATTGCCCTGTATGCTGGCCTTGATTTCCAGGTCTGATCTCTCCATTAGGTGTTTGCCTAGGGTGGCAGACCCTGGTGGGCAACACTTTTAGAATGGCACTTAAATGAATAAAAATCTCCAAAGGGAAATAAACAATATTATTATGAGACAATTGTGAATTGACATCCAAGGGAAAAAGTGATTGATATGGTATGGCTGCAGTTTTACATCTATTAAAAAGTTGATCTCATCTATCTTTCTATCTACACTTATTTCTCATACACTCCAAGCCCGTATAAGCTGCCTGCCTATGTGACATGGCTGCCTGGATGTCTCATTGCCATTTGAAAATGAGCATGGGCAAAAACAAGCTTCTTATTTTTCCCCCTAAACCCTCTCCCCTCCCCTCCCCTCCCCACACCTTCCTCCTTTCTCTTTCTCTATCTCTATTGGTAAGGCTCTTCTGCTTCTGTTTCCTCAGCTCACAACCTTGGGGTCATCTTTGATGCCTCCATCTCCTCCACACATATCAAACAGCTGGCTAGAACCTGTCGTTTTTTCTCTCTATAAAATTTGCCACTTCCTTTTCTGAACATACTACTAAAACACTTATCTACTTTTTAGTCACCTCTTGCCTCAACTATTGCAAATCTCCTCCTTGCTGGTCTCCTCTTCCCTTCAGTCTGTTCAAAACTCTACTGCGTGGTTAATCTTCTGCCAGCCCCAATATACTCATATAACCCCTCTTCTCAAACCACTTTGTTGGCTTCCCTTCTGTTTCCACTACAAACTTCTCCTTCTGATCTATAAATGCATTCATTATCTCCAGGAACAAGCAGGAATAAGTCATCACATATGGGTACGTCGGTACCGACGGAGCCCGCGCGGGAAAGCTCCCCAGCTTTTCAGATTAAAAGCTTTTGGGGCCTCCCACTGCACATGCGCGCTGCCTTCCCGCCTTCCTGACCAGCTCTCGTCAGTTTCTTTTTTTCCGCGGAGCCAGCAGGTCGTGTTCCTGTCACCGCTGAAGAAATTGTTAATTTTATTGTTTTCTTTAGACCGCGTACCTGCCTTCCCCATTCTGAAACCGGTACTGCCGGTCTCTCTTTCTTTCTTTTAAAAAAAAAAAAAATATATTTTTTTTTCTTTTCTTCAGCACAGCTTGGTACTTTGTTAGGCCTTCAGGCCTACACAAATTCTCCTCATGGAGAAGCCAGTTCCTGGTTTTAAAAAGTGTACCAAGTGCAGTGCTGTCATTCCTCTTACAGACACCCATGAATGGTGTCTTAAATGTTTAGGACCTGACCATTCCATACCGGACTGCCCATCCTGCTCCCAGATGTCGAAACGTGGATTGCAGAACCGGGCCAACAAGTTCCATGTGCTGTTTCCTTCAGAAGCATCACAGTCATCCAGGTCTTCCTCTCCGGATGGATCTCAGGTAACCAAAACTCCAGTGGGCAAATCCTCTAAAAGCAAATCTCTTTCTAAAGATCGAGAGGCTCTCAATTCTGAGTTCGAGGATTCTGCCCAGGCCAAAAAACCCCGGTGGGAGGTTCCGGCCTCCAAAGCAATCATGGGGTCACAGGTTGACATCGATGGCGTGGCCTCGACAGATCACCTGTTGTACTGCTCTGGGGTACCGGCCCATACCGGTACCGACATCCAGGCAGCAGTGGCGTCTATGGGCACTACTGTCCAAGTCATGCAGCAGGCCATTCTGGCTTTTATTAATGCTGCTACGCCTGCAGTACCGGGTCCGGTTCCGGTAATGGCTTCCATACCGGAACCGAGGCCATCGTCTTCCAAACGCAGATCGGTTCCGCATGCCGGATCCGGGCTTTTGCCCGGTACCGATCCCATACCCAGTACGCCCGATGTCGATACCGAACGGTATGCGTATCGTGCGTTGGAAGCACATAGAGGATACTCTGCTTCTTCAGAGGATTTTAACTCCTCTGATGATTCTGATGAGTTCTCCCTTGATCTTCCTGAGGAGCCTTCTTCTCCTAACAGGAGAATGTCTCCACCAGAGGATTTGTCCTTTCAGGACTTCATCATAGAAATGGCTAAAGGTCTTTCTATTGCTTCATCCTCTGAAAAGGAACCCAGATCAAAGAAACTGGATATTTTAGGATACTCTAAGTCTCCTAAAGAGGCAGTCACCCTGCCTATCCATGCAATCCTTCAAGAACACTTGATGGACTTATGGGAGGCTCCTCTAACATTGTCTCCTTCTTCTCGCAGGTTGGACACCATGTACCGTGTCCCCCCTTCTCCTGGTTTCCAAAAAACCCAGTTGCCTCACCATTCTATTGTGGTGAAGTCTGCAATGAAGAAGATAAAGAGTACCAAAAGGCACTCTTCTACTCCTCCAGGGCGAGAATGTAAGACTCTAGACTCTTTTGGCAGGAAACTTTTCCAGGCTACTATGCTTATAGCCAGGATTAATTCCTATAGTCTTTACATGGGCATGTTTCTCAGTGAAATCGCTCTAAAAGTTCGGCATTTTGCCCCCTTTATCCCTGAGGATAAGAGGGAGCAGTTCATTTCCTTAGTGAAACACCTTTTGGATATTTCAAAGTTCTCCAACAGGGCAGCTTTTGATTCCTTTGAGGGTGCTGGTAGGGCTTCGGGCATTGCTATAGCAGCCCGACGTCTTGCTTGGCTCCAGGCTTCTGATCTAGAACCTTGGGTCCTAGATGGCTTACGAAATCTGCCCTGTACAGGTGAGAACTTATTTGGTGAGGAGTGGCAAATTAAGGCCACTCAAATGGATGCAGAAAATGCCACCTTAGATAGACTTTCTAAGTCTACCTCCACTCCTGCCAAGAAGAAATCTTTTAAGAGGCCTTATTACAAGAAGTCCAGATTTTCCACAAATACTGGCCAACAATCCTCTCAGCCTCGTTTTGCTGCTAAACGTCAGCAACCTAAACAGGCAAGGTCAAAGCCTGCGGCGTCTGCTACGCCTCAGCAGGCTCCACCCCCTCAGGGGTTTTGACTTGCCCCTAGAGAACTTAACTTTTCTGGCTCTAGAACAACCAGAGCCCCTCACCATACCCGGAAGGTTAGCTCACTTTGCTCCCAGATGGGAGCAAATTACATCAGAGCAATGGACCCTCTCTATCATCAGAGAGGGTTACAAACTCCATTTTTCCGACCTTCCTCCTTATACTATGGTGAGGCAGTTCAATTCTCCCCCATCTCTCCTGGCCCTCTTGGGTCAGGAAGTCTCCTCCCTTCTTGCCCAGGGGGCAATAGAGGAGGTCCCTCTTCTTCAACAGGGGACGGGATTCTACTCCCCTTATTTTCTAATACCAAAGAAGACAGAGGGCTTCAGACCAATTCTGGATCTGAGAGAATTGAACAAATTTCTGTTCAAGGAGAAATTCAAAATGCTTTCTCTGAGCATTCTCCTTCCATACCTTCAGAGTCAGGATTGGCTTTGTTCTCTAGACCTAAAGGATGCGTATACACACATACTCATCCACCCATCCCACAGAAAATACCTTCGATTTCTGTTTCAGGGAAAACATTTCCAGTACAGAGTACTCCCCTTCGGTCTAGCCTCTGCTCCAAGAGTGTTCACCAAATGCATGGCAGTCGTAGCTGCCTTTCTAAGAGGCCTGGGAATTTTCATATTCCCATACCTGGACGACTGGCTCATCCGAGCTCCCTCTCAGTCCCAGGCCCAAATTTCCCTGGACCGCACAAGGCGTCTTCTGCAGTATCTAGGACTGGTAGTAAACCTTCCCAAGTCTCAACTAATCCCTACTCAGTCTCTCGAGTTCATAGGGGCCCAGTTAGACACCATCACTGCAAGGGCCTACCTGCCTCAGGTCAGGGCCCAACGCCTGCTGAGTTTGGCCTCCCAAGCTCAGTCCAGCAGTCATTTGACAGCCCGGGAAATGCTGCGACTTCTGGGCCACATGGCCTCCACGGTACATGTGGTGCCCTACGCTCGTCTGCATATGAGAGCAGCTCAATGGACCTTGGCCACCCAGTGGACTCAAGCATCTGGAGCGCTCTCCGACCAAATACTCACCTCAAGCCGTCTATTTTGGTCCCTCCAATGGTGGACATCCACCAAGAATCTGTTGTTGGGGGCCCCCTTCCAACCTTTGTTGCCCCAAGCAACCCTCACAACAGATGCCTCCCAGACAGGGTGGGGAGCTCATCTTCAGAACCTCTCCACTCATGGCACTTGGTCTCCACAGGAGGCCACCCTTCATATCAACCTCCTGGAACTGCGAGCAATTTACCTTACCCTCAAGGTCTTCTATACCCTCCTTGTCAACCTGACTGTCCTAGTTCAGACAGACAATCAGGTAGCCATGTTCTATATAAACAAACAAGGAGGGACAGGCTCTCTGTCGCTTTGCAACGAAGCTCTCAGATTATGGGCCTTCGCCAGAGAGCATCAAATTCACCTTCTTGCAGTGTATCTTCCAGGAGTTCAAAACTCTCGTGCGGACAGACTCAGTCGAGTTCTGCTTCCACACGAATGGTCCCTACATATGGACCAGATACGCAGAATCTTTCAGGAATGGGGGACCCCGGACATAGACCTCTTTGCAAGTCCGTGGAATGCCAAACTTCCCCGGTTCTGTTCCAGAACTCAGTGTCAGGGAGCTCAGGCCCACGATGCCTTCCTCCTGCATTGGGGTCAGGAATTCCTCTATGCCTTTCCACCCATTCCTCTAATATCCAAGACTCTGTTCAAGCTCCAGAGGGATCACGGGACTATGATCCTCATAGCTCCCCGCTGGCCACGCCAGGTGTGGTTCCCTCTGCTTCTGCATCTCTCCCAGGGATCCTCCCTGGACCTGGGAGCTGCGCCAGACCTTCTGTCTCAGGAGGAGGGGACTTTGTGGCACCCAAACCCCAAATCCCTACATCTCAGAGCTTGGTTACTGAAGGCCTAAGTCTTCAAGACTTTAATCTTTCTCAACCTGTGACAGATATCCTTCATGCCTCTAGGAAACCTTCCACGAGGCGTTCTTATGCTTTCAAATGGAAACGTTTTTCCATTTGGTGTGCTCAGCAGGGTCTTGACCCTCTAGCACTTCCTTTGAATTCCCTCTTGGACTATCTCCTGCATCTTTCAAATGCAGGCCTTAAGACGAATTCAGTAAGGGTCCATTTGAGTGCTATTGCAGCATCCTTAAAACCTATAAATGGACAACCTGTCTCCTCTCATCCTCTTGTTGCACGTTTCATGAGAGGCCTGACTCTAACTAAACCTCCCATCCGACCTCCTCCGGTAGCATGGGATTTGAACCTAGTTCTAGGTCAGCTTATGAAGCCACCTTTTGAGCCTTTGGACTCTACCTCCTTCAAATTTCTTTCCTGGAAGGTTGTTTTCCTTATTGCAGTCACTTCGGCTCGCCGCATCAGTGAACTGCAGGCTTTAGTGGCTCATCCACCGTCTACTAGTGTTCATCATGATAAGGTGGTCCTTAGGACGAATCCCCACTTTATGCCCAAAGTGGTCTCGCCTTTTCATCTTAATCAAGAGGTATATCTACCTGTCTTTTTCCCGGCTCCTCATGCATCCAGTGCAGAGAGGAACCTTCATACTCTGGATTGTAAAAGAGCTCTTGCCTTTTACCTCAACAGGACTCAACCACATCGAAAGTCTTCCCAACTTTTCGTGGCTTTTGATCCTTCTCATTTGGGACTTCCAGTCACCAAGCGTACACTTTCCAATTGGATCGCTCAGTGTATTTCTTTTGCTTACCAGAGTAAGAACATTTCTCTGGAGGGCCATGTCACAGCTCACAATGTGAGAGCCATGGCCACTTCTATGGCTCATCTTCACTCTGTGTCCATAGATCAGATCTGTCGAGCAGCCACTTGGGCCTCGGTTCATACCTTCACAGCCCATTACTGCTTGGACAAGGACTCCCGCCGGGATGCCTTGTTTGGTCAGGCTGTCCTCAAACACCTGTTCCATACTTAAACAACTCCTGCCCACCTTCCCTGGATGGATGCCTGAGATCCATGCGAAGATGGTTTACCCTTGGAGGGGGATCTCCCAGGCATCTTAGCTAGGGAGTCCCCATATGTGATGACTTATTCCTGCTTGTTCCTGGAGATAGCACAGTTACTTACCTGTAACAGGTGATCTCTGGGAACAGCAGGAATTAGTCATCACAACCCACCCACCTCCCCTAGGAGTTGTATCTCTATCTATCTATCTTCCTGTCCTCTCTCTCTATTGTCTCAGCTTTAAACTCGAACTGACGAGAGCTGGTCAGGAAGGCGGGAAGGCAGCGCGCATGTGCAGTGGGAGGCCCCAAAAGCTTTTAATCTGAAAAGCTGGGGAGCTTTCCCGCGCGGGCTCCGTCGGTACCGACGTACCCATATGTGATGACTAATTCCTGCTGTTCCCAGAGATCACCTGTTACAGGTAAGTAACTGTGCTTTACTGCTCCTCAATACCTTTTTCTCTCTCCCTATATCCCTCCTCATGCACTCTCTCATCTACTGGCTTGCTTCTCTCTTTGCCCTTTTCTTCCACTGCCAATTCCAGACTTCAGTCCTTTCAATTTATGCCTGAAACAAACTACCTGAATTTTTACCTCGGGTTTCATCTCCGCCCCTTTTCAAATCCATGCTAAAGTCTCACCTCTTTCAGGCTGCTTTTGAATCTTAATTCCTTGTCCTCCTTACCCTTCCCTATTGTACTGTCTGTCTTGATTAGATTGTAAACTCTGAGATGTAGAGAAGTCTTTTTTATATGTGTCTTCACAGAGCTGTGTACACCTTGTAGCGCTATATAAATGATTAATAGTAGTAGTACTTTTGCATGGCTAGTATCAAAGCAGTTTACATAAAAAGAAAACTCATTAATTTTATAAGTTCCTTTTTTTCTTTAAGGGAAGTTCAAAGGATCTCCTTCAAATTCACAACTACTACTATTTATATCTACAGTGGTATCAGATGTATTGACAGAGCTGCTAAATTATTCAGTTGTAAAAAGGAAATTTTAGACCATTCCTGGATTTCTGAAGGCCCCATCATTGTGCATTATGGGATCTTTAATATTTATTTCTATGGTTAGAATTGCGGACTACAAATACCACACTGCTTTGAGATGTATGTTTAAAACCAGGACTGGCCAAAATGTCTTCCTCCTGGGTAATTTAGCATCTTTGGTAGTGCACTTGCTACTCCACACAGGACTGGTGTTAGACATGCATGGGTCCAGGGCAGAAACTAGTGAGGGGGTTCCAAAGTCCATCTGCAGATGGTCTCCTTCAGCTTGAGGTAGGCTTGGGAGCTCAGGGCAATTGTGCTGTATGCTGGCCCTGATTCCCAGGTCTGACCTGTCCACTAGGTGGTTGCCTAGGGTGGTGGACCCTGGTGGGCGACACAGTGATCTCCTCCTAAGCAGCTACAGCGCCACGGTCGTAGGCATAGTTTGGGGGGGGGGAAGGCGGTAGGAGTGGAGGAGTAGCCTAGTGGTTAGAGCACTGGCTTGGTAACCAAGCAACCAGGGTTTGATTCCCGCTAGCACTCCTTGTGGCCTTGGGCAAGTCACTTAACCCTCCATTGCCTCGGAAGAAAGGCCTGGCAATCTACTTCCAGTGACACTGCCAAGAAAACCTAGGAGCTTCGGGGTCGCCAGGGGTCAGGACTGACTCAAAGGCACACATTGCATTTTTTGCAAGGTGGTAACACCACTAAATATTGCAGGCACTAGTGGTGATCTGGTATCCCTGCACTACCCACTGTCAAAATGACTTCCTTACCCTTTGCCCCACCCCCTCTCTCAAAGTAATAAGGCAAACTACATGATGGCCAGTGTGTGCACACATTCACGGCCTGCTGCTCCTGTCCCCTTTGACAGGAAGTTGCATCTGAGGCATGGATGTAGTTTAGGGGGGTAACAGTGGCCTTTGCCTCCCACCTCCCAAAAAAGGCTGAGAAAAGGAAAGGGTGGCTCTGGAGGAGTCTGGGGCAGCCAATCTCTGGTGGCAGAGGGTGGCTCTGGAGGAGTTGGGGGCAGCCAATCTCTGGTGGCAGAGGGTGGTGCTGGAGGAGCCTAGGGCATCCAATTAGGGGCAACAGAGAGCAGCACTGGAGGAGCCTGGGGCAGCCAATCCTGGTCGACTGAGGGAATATTTCCTTATCGTATCTCCGGGCCAGTCCAGGGAACGGTAGGGTTGTCAATCCCCTTCAGCAGCTGACGATTGAAAACGGTAAGTTTTTCTGCTGACAGGCTAAGCCACTCCCTCTGGTGTCAGTGCTCCAGTCTTTCAGTCCTCAGCAGCTGAACAGGACGTCTATGCTGGCATTCTCCCTATTTTAGAGTGACAGGCTTTATTTCTTTATTTGTTTTGCTGAACGGGATAGCCCTAGCGGGGCTGTTAATTCTGATATACTTCCTGCCTCTCATATGCATTAAATTGATTTTAAAAGGATTTTATTATAGCTCCCCGGCTGCCATTGAGAGCGGCGGTGAAAGGCAGAGCCTGCTTTTCAAGGAGCCTAATCACTTGTGCGGGAATTGGTCCTGGGAGCCCCAGTGAACCACCTTCCTTCTTAAGCGCCACGCGTCCCAGCCCCCGCTAGCGGCGGGATAGTGGGAACGCGGCAGAGTAGTGCTTCGCGCCGGGAGGTGTCCGGTGAAGGTCAGGGGCTTATTTTGTTCCCCGGCCGTGCATGCGGCTTCGCGCGCTGCTCTGGGGCCCGGAGCAGTGTGACGGGGGGGTTTTCAGTGTGCGCTTTTGTGTCTTCGGCTCCAGCTGAAACCAGCTTCGGAACGCGGTGTTTTTAGGGTTGCCGGAGTTGGGCAGGATGGAGAGCAAAGCTGCGGCTGAGTCAGACATGCTTCTGATTTCATCTGAAAAGGCGGGAACGGCGGCCATGTTATTGGAGCCTGCCGTTTTCTCCCGCAGGTCCTCTTAAGCAGGGGAAGAGGAAAGCCAAAACTAATAAGGATTCTCCTTCGGTGAGTAAGACCCCAAAAATTTTACCTGAGTCTCAGGAAGGGCTTTCATCTTTCTTCTCCCCGGATTTCATCTTAGCCCTGCATAAAGCCTATTTGTTAAAGGCTTCTCAAGGGGTCGGTTCCTCCTCCTCTCCCTTCCCTCTGACTGACAGAGCTCCTACCGATAGGGGTGTGGATCCTGCTGAGGGTCCTTCACAGAAGTGTGTAAAATTAGGTTCGGGCTTGGGAAGCTTAGAACTGCAGGTGTCAGAGCCTCAAATGCTAGAGGACGGAGAGGTCCTGTCAGAGACAGGTTTTGAATTTGGTCCTGAGGAGTTGGAAGATGGGGAAATTGCTCCCGGGGAGGATCCTAATGTGTTTAGGGTTTTTCATAAGGAGGAACTAGGAGCCCTAATCTCTCACTCTTTAGCAGCTTTGAATATCCCTCTACCTACAGTGGCCCAGGAGCCGCTGGAGGATCCGTTGTTGCAGGGGTTCCGCACGGAGCACCGCTGTATTCCTGTGCACCGTGTAATAAAGCAAATGATCGAGTCTGAGTGGGAGTTCCCAGAAGCTACTCTGCGGGGTAGTCGCACACTGGGGCGTCTCTATCCGGTTCCGCAAGAGGAGAAGGAGTGCTTGAAAATGCCTAAGGTGGACGCCTTAGTGTCGGCGGTGACCAAGAAGACCACGATTCCAGTGGAAGGAGGAGCGGCTCTTAAGGACTTGCAAGATCACAAGCTAGAGGGGCTTCTGAAGCAGGCCTTTGATTCAAGTACGCTTTCCCTTCAGGCATCCATCTGTGGGGCGTATGTGTCGCGAGCTTCCATCCGTTGGCTCCAAGTGGAGGCTTCTGCGGATAAGAGTGATAGCTCTTCCTCGGAGGGCGCTAAGTTGGAATCTGCGGCGGCGTATCTAGCGGATGCCTGCTATGATTTGGTTAGGATTTCGGCTAAGACTATGGCCTCGCTAATCGCAGCAAGGCGTTTCCTTTGGCTGCGGAATTGGGCGGCCGACGCTTCTTCCAAGGCCAGGCTCAGTAAATTCCCCTATAAGGGCAAGCTGCTCTTTGGGGAGGCCTTGGAGAAAATTGTGAAGGATCTGGGAGACTCCAAGGGGGGTCATTTACCGGAGGATCGGCCTAAGATGCCCAGAGCGGGTACAGTTCAGCAGCGGCAAGGTAGAGATTCGCGAAGGTTCCGGGGGGCTCGCTTTGCTCCTTATCCCAGAGGGCGTTTTGGGTCTCGGGGGCAGTCCTTTCACGGAGCGCGTGGGTTCGCTAGGAATTATTTCGGTGCCCAGCAGAGCTCCTCCAAAAAGGCACAATGACTGTCAGCTGGTCCAGGCGGAGACTCCGGTAGGCGGCCGCTTGCAGGGGTTTCTCTCAGCCTGGACCGCAATCACTACGGACTAGTGGGTGCTGGAGATCATTTGAGAAGGTTATGTCCTGGAATTTGCTCAGCCATTGCGGGAGGCGTTTATGATGTCTCCCTGTGGTCAGGGTCCCAAAAGACAAGCGATAGCCGACACTCTTTTGCGGTTGTTGCGCCTTCAGGCGGTGGTTCCGGTCCTCCCGACCAACACGGATTAGGTCGATACTCTATTTATTTCATGGTTCCCAAGAAAGAAGGTTCTTTTCGCCCGATTCTCGATCTCAAGTTCGTCAATCGCTCGTTGCGAGTTCCGCATTTTCGGATGGAGACTCTCCGTTCGGTTATTTGAGCGGTTCGTCCCGGGGAGTTTCTCTCTCTTCCATAGATCTCACAGAAACATATCTGCACATTCTGATACGAACAGAGCATCCAACGCTTTTTGAGGTTTGCCGTGCCCATGGGTCATTTTCAGTTTCGGGCCTTGCCCTTTGGTCTAGCAACAGCCCCTCGCACTTTCACAAAGGTCATGGTAGTAATTGCTGCGGCATTACGGAAAGAAGGCATCCGAGTGCATCCTTATCTGGACGATTGGCTGGTCAGGGCTGGATCCCTTCCAGAGGCTGTCGCGGCAACCTCTCGGGTGGTGCAAGTCCTGGAGGATCTCGGTTGGGTTCTCAACCAGGCGAAGAGTCAGTTGCAACCGGTACAGAGGCTTACTTACCTGGGGGGCCTTCTTCGACACCGCAGTAGGAGCGGTGTTTCTGCCCGAGAACAGAGTGTTAAAGATTGTCAGTCAAGTGCAAGCATTCTTGAGATTGTCGGCTCCTTCGGCGTGGAGGTACTTGCAGCTCTTGGGCTCCATGGCGGCGACCTTGGATCTAGTTCCGTGGGCCAGGGCACATATGCGTCCTCTTCAACAGGCATTGCTCTCCAGATGGTCTCCGCAGCTTCAGACGCTCATGCAGTGGTTAAGTTGCCCGGAGGGGGTACGCGTCAGTCTGAACTGGTGGCTCGATGCGACCCATCTTCGGGCAGGGGTTTCTTTGCAGGATCCAGAATGGGTGCTAGTGACCACGGATGCGAGCTTATCCGGCTGGGGGGCTCATTGTCTATCTCGCATGGTGCAAGGCCTTTGGTCCGCGGAGGAGAGTGCGTGGTCGATCAATCACTTGGAGCTCAGGGCGGTTCGGCTGGCTCTGCGGAAGTTTGCCGGATTGCTTCAAGGGAGAGTAGTACGGGTTTTCTCGGACAGTTTAGTGACAGTCTCGTATATCAATCGTCAAGGGGGTACAGGCAGTGTGCCCTTGCTCGAGGAGAGCCAGCAGTTGATGGTTTGGGCGGAAACTCATCTTGTAGCCTTGTCAGCGGCGCATGTAGCGGGCAAGGACAACGTTCAAGCCGACTATCTCAGTCGACACGCTCTAGATCCCGGAGAATGGGAGTTGAACGTGGCGGTGTTTCACGACATTACCAAGCGCTGGGGCACGCCGGTGATGGATCTGATGGCTACCTTCCTCAACGCCAAAGCCTCTCGGTTTTACAGCAGGCGCAGGGAGCACATGTCGAAAGGTCTGGATGGTCTAGTCCAGCCATGGCCATTGGACAAACTGCTGTATGTCTTCCCGCCGTGGCCGCTGATCGGCAGGGTCATTCATCGGATAGCGCGGCACAGGGGACTGGTGATTCTCATTGCTCTGGACTGGCCCCGACGTCCTTGGTATGCAGATCTGGTGCAGCTCTTGGTTGAACCTCCCTGGCGTCTGCCCGCTCGTCTCAATCTGTTGTCTCAGGGTCCCATGCTGATGCCGCAGGTGGATCGCTTCTTGCTTACGGCTTGGCTATTGAAAGGGAGCGGTTGACACGCAAAGGTTACTCGGCGTCAGTGGTGTCCACCATGCTACAGTCGAAGCGGTCGTCCACTTCTCTCGTGTATGCTCGGGTCTGTCGAGTCTTTGAGGCTTGGTGTGTGCAGCGTGCCGTACGTCCTTTTTCGGCCTCCTTACCAGTTCTCTTATCTTTTCTTCAGGATGGTCTAGAGAAAGGCTTGTCTCTCAGTACTCTGAGTTCAGCTAGCGGTCTTGACCTGCTATAGAGGTTCTGTGCAGGGGGGCCGATTGACAGTTCATGTGGACGTGCAACGTTTTTTTCGGGCGGCCAAGCTTATCAGGCCGCCGGTACGGCCAGTAGTTCCTCCGTGGGATTTGAACTTGGTGCTCGAGGCCTTAACTCGGGAGCCGTTTGACTCGTCTATCGGGTTACGGGAGCTCTCCTGGAAGACAGTGTTTCTAGTAGCCTTGTGTTCGGCTAGAAGAATTTCGGATCTCCAGGCGCTGTCTTGTCGTGAGCCGTACCTCCAATTTTTGGCAGAAAAGGTGGTGTTGTGTCCGGTTCCTTCCTTTTTGCCTAAAGTGGTGTCGTCATTTCATGTAAATCAGGCGGTAACGTTGCCCGTTTTCTCCGGTCTGACGGGGTCACGGATGGATCGGTCTCTTAAGAAGTTGGATCTGGGTAGAGTGTTGCGGAAGTATCTTAGGACCACTGAGTCATTCCACCATTCCGATAGATTATTTGTGCTGTTTGCAGGCCCGCGCAAAGGTATGGCGGTGTCGAAAGCTTCGATTGCCAGGTGGGTCAAGCGCGCGATCGTGGCGGCGTATGAAGCCGCGGGAAAGTCGCCTCCGGAGGGGCTTAGGGCTCATTCCACCCATGGTCAGGCGACTTCATGGGTGGAGTGTGCATTAGTTCCTCCGGTGGATCTCTGTCGGACGGCTACGTGGTCCTCTGCATACTTTTACTAAGCACTATCGGTTGGATGTTCTTGCCAGAGCGGATGCGAAGGTCGGTGCTTCTGCCATTGTAGCGGGGCTCGCGGGTCCCTCCCGTTTTTAGGTACTGCTTTGGTACTGCCCTACCATTCCCTGGACTGGCCCGGAGATACGATAAGGAAGAAGAAATTAGGTCTTACCTGCTAATTGTCTTTCCTTGAGTTATCTCCGGGCCAGTTCAGGGCCCTCCCAGTCTTTTCATTATCTATATGAGCGGTGAAGGGTGTCTGAGCTAGGGAACAGTTCAGAGGCAGTTAAGGGGCTGTTCCCTGGTTTTTCTGGAAGTTGGTTTTCTTGGGGCTCCCTCGCAGAGGTGCGGGGGAGGGAGTTTTCCTTTTCTGGTTCCCCTTGCACACATAAAGGGGGGGGGGGGGAAAAAAAAATAGAATAAATAAAAAACAAAAAATGCACAAAGGCTGAAAGTGGCAGCCGTCGCAGTGCCGTGTTGAGATTCGGCTACGGAAGTATGCAGAGTTTTCGGTGCTTGAATTGTTTTGTTGGTTTTCTTTGGGTTCTGTTTCCAGTTTTTGGGGGTTAGGCTGCTTGACCAAAAGGAGACTGGAGCACTGACACCAGGGGGAGTGGCTTAGCTTGTCAGCAGAAAAACTTAGTTTTCAGTCCTCAGCTGCTGAAGGGGATTGACAACCCTACCGTTCCCTGGACTGGCCCGGAGATAACTCAAGGAAAGACAATTAGCAGGTAAGACCTAATTTCTTCTTAAATTCTTCAGTTTTCTAGGCCCAATACTTGAGATCTCTGCCACCAGGATCTCTACTGCTGCCAATACCATCAAGGATTGCTGCTAGCTAGCCTTGTGTTAATCTTTTGGGCCCTGCTGCCTTTGCTCGATCTGCCTGCCAGCTCTCTTCCTTTTTTGTTCCCCCCCCCCCCCTTTTACAAAGGTCCATCATCTTCACCATCTTTTCCTCTCTTTTCTCCCCCACCATGACCTGTCTACCATCCCTCTCTTCCTCCCCTCCTCCCATGGTTTCACCATCCTTCTCTCTCTTCTGGTCCTTTTTGTTCTTTTGTTTGTTTTATTTATTTAACAGGTTATCTATACGGCCTTTTCCTTCAATCAAAGTGGTTTACATGGCAACTACAAGGAAATACACAGGGAACAAAGATGGGGGGTGGTGGAGGAGAGGCATGCAGGATTCTTCAGTAAAGCTAGTTTACATTTTTAAGTATATACATATACAATATGTACAGCACGTGGCGCATGAGGTGGTCTTGGCAGAGTCCATTCTGCTGATGAGAATAGTGGTCATGTTGAACATGGACCACATGTTTCCTGCATGTCTCGGGAATGCAGGAGGCTTCAGGGGCAGCACAGTGAGTCAGTAGAGCTTTCTGTATCCCTCAGTTTGGTTCTGCTGGGACAGCAATTTCTGCAGGAGTTTAGACTGTTTTCTGAAAGCTTTGGCAGGTCTCCATCTCCCCATCCTGCCTGTTTGTTGTTTCACCTTTGGAGCGGAGAGGTTGAGGGACTGCAAGAACGTGCAGGGATACTCAAGAGCAGTTCTGGAGGGTGCATTGTTTCCTCCCACTTGGAGTTGTCCCATTTATCTGGACTCGTCTAGCAGGATGAAACGGAAAGAGACATTTGTTTTTACTTGCTAATTTCCTTTTCTTAAGTCTTACTAGAGCAGTCCAGGACCCTCCCAGGAAGACTGGGGTACTGTAAGTTTTGCAGAGGATTCCTCAGCTAAGCAAGTCAAAGAACTAGTTATCCATGCATACTGTTGAGCTTATTTGTATTGATTTGTTCTATACATGTTGTTTCTTTTTTTGTGTTATTTCATGTTAGTTTGGGCAAAAGCATACTTTCAGGTTACAGTACTGCACCACTCCTTATGCTGGTTATGTTGTCGCTTAAAGTGAGAGTTCTTAGCCTGCATTTGTTGGTTAGGGAGCACAACCCACTTGTCTGGACTGGTCTAGCTGGATTTAAGGAAAGGAAATTAGCAGGTAAGAACACATTTCTTCCTTTTAATGCAGTTACAGGCCCTTGGACTCAAGAGATGTTGCCTTCCTTGTAACTTGACAGCGTTTCAGGACAGCGGGATTAAACTTGATGTGTAGCGCTTACCAGTGCTCCATACATGGTGAAGACAAAAGAACTATGAGGTGTGGGTTTGTTTGTTTTTTTTAAAGAAAGTTTTTTTGTTTCCTCCTCAGCTTTACCACTGTACAGAAATGCTACACAATGTAAACCCAAGAACACACACAGGCCAAACTGGATATTCAGAGACTTTAACCTACCAGCTCTTCAAAATACCCATTCCAAAGCCTTCTTTGAAGCACTCAATGACCTTGGCTATGAACAGATAATCGAAGCACCCACCCACCGGAAAGGAAATACACTAGACCTCGTCTTCATCCCACAACCAAACATAAGTCTGAACTTCAACTTTGACCTAGCCATCACCCCAGTCCCATGGTCAGAAAAACAACCTAATCAAATTCCAGATACCCATGCATCAGGATAGCAACCTGCCTAGGAAAGCAGCCGAGAACTCATCGGCACCTACAGGACGTTTCAGACCCTTTGACAAAGAAGCGATCCTCAATGAAGTCCTTCTAAACCGCAAGCTGGCTTCGTCTAACCTGGAGGAAATGATGGCCACATGGAATAACAGCCTGAGATCCTTCGCATGCCTACCTGCCCCAGACAAGCTATCTGCACCAGATAATCCACCAAGAGGTAGGAAATCAGCACAATGGTTCTCCGCGGATCTACGGACCTCACTACTTCTCCTTAGGAAACTAGAAAGAAGATGGCGGCACTCCCAGTCCTCAGCTGACTAGGCAGCCTACACCTCCCACCTGAAGGTACACTGAGACTCAATCTCAGTGAAAATGAAAGAATACCACTCTGAACTCCTGCGCCACTCCCTAAACAAACCTCATGACCTCTTCAACATAGTGAAGACCCTGACGAAAGAACCTTCACCCACCCAATGAACCATGTCACACCCTCAGGAGTATGCAGACTACATACTAGCCAAATCCAGCAATGTCAGTGCAGCCACGAAGTCCATTCCTAGTCACAGCCCATTCCAACTAATGCCGCTCACCTCTCTCACAACGCTATCGGCAGAGGCATCGAGGACATCATTGCAGCCATCAACTCCACCACTGCCCCAAACGACCCCTGTCCAGCATTCTGGATAAGATCTCTGCGCAACGAACTCAGCCCAACTCTAGCCAAGATCATGGAGCTGTCCTTCTCCACAGGAATCTCAAACAGACGTCAATCCAGCCCCTTCTGAAGAACAACAAACAACCCCCAGAAGGTAGAATCCTATTGACCAATCTCAAGCATCACGCTTCTAGCCAAGATAATTGAGAAGTTCGTCCAATGGCAAATCCAAGACCATAGTGACTCCACTGCCCCTCTCGACCCATGCTAACATGGCTTCAGGGAATCACATGGAGTCGAAACACTTCTTGCCATGCTTCTCAACACATTAATCACAGGGATTGCCAAATCAGACGAGGATATGCCCTGATCTTCTTGGATATCGCTGTGGCTTTCGACGCCGTCAACCATGAACAACTCCTGATATGTCTCCAGGAGAAAGGAATCCAGGGTTCAGCCTGGAGCTGGTGCAAATCGTATTTAACAGATGGATGGCAGCAGGTACAAACAGGCTCTATGACCTCTGAGCCTTTTCAACAAAAACATGGCGTTCCCCAGGGCTCCTCGCTCTCTGCCCTATTATTCAATATTTATATATGCAGCCCCTATGTGCAATCATCCGCTCCTTCAACATCGCCTGCCTGATTTATGTGGATGACGTACTGCTCTTCACCCCATTCACTATTGACCAACCAGACTTCTCATCACTAGTAAAATGCTTTGAAGCCGTAACTAACTGGCTCCACTCAGAGTCTCAGGATAAACTTCAGCAAGACAGACGTGCTGTTCATCACAAGGAATCAAACCTTCTCTCCACCGGCAACATTAAAGACTAGAGACGCCGAGCTCCTGAGTAGATCTATCATCTGCTACCTAGGAGTCACCATCAAGAAAGTCTACCATAAGATGCAGACAATTCAACATCTCCTACCCTTGCTGCAACCAGAAGACTTCCGAACAGTTTTCCAGGCACTTGTAAGCCCCCCACTTTGATTACGCCAATGTGATCCTGCATGGACTCCCTAAGAACACACTACACCCACTACGCTGCTGCCTGCTTCCTACATGGGGCCTCTAGAAGAGACCACATCACTCCAATCCTAAAAGACCTGCACTGGCTACCAATCTACTGCCGGCTCACCTACAAAGTACTGATAACATTCAAAGCCATCAACAAAATATCCTCTACCTCCTTGACTGACCTCCTCCACCCCACTCCTGCAATCAGAGCAAGAAGGTCTTTTGCCACCAACACACTAATAACCCCCCGTGAAGTAACAAAATGCACTCAGGCAACAAAGAACATAGCTTTCATGTTCTACGCACCTACTTGCTGGAATGAGCTCCCAGCCACCATCCGCGCGATCACTGAACTTGCCCAATTCAGAAAGGCACTAAAGCACCACCTTTTTCTCCTACACTACTCCCAGGCCAACAACACGTCCTCAGCCGCCATACTCCCTACAAGCTAACTGTAAATATCAGAGAATCCTGTAAATAAATTACATCCCTGTACATAGTTCTTAGGTTAAGCCATGTCGCTACAACTGTGCAGTGACATCCTGCTTAGACTGTATATAGCCTGCATATAGTTACCCCATTTCTAAATCCAAGTTGCATTGCCCGTTCAGTGTAAGTGCAAAGCAGGCTCTTCCTGCTCTGTACAAAATGTTATCTGTAAACTGCACTGATTTTAAAGAGCGCGGTGTATATAAGAGCATTAAATATAAATAAAATAAAAAATGTCAGCTACTCAGCGACTCTCGCCTCTTCTTTTCCTTCTGCTTGGGGAAGTGGGCCTGGTCCCCCACAAAAGGTTCCCCAAGGATTACCAATTACCAGTGAATAGCTCAGACAAAAATTGATTGGCTACAAGAACTCTTTATTTGAGGCAGCAAAATAATTGTAAATGCAGTTAGCAAATGTCAGTCTGAAAAAATGGCGAGCAGTGTTCCCTCTCTTAAGTGAGAGCGAAAACGGCTCACGACCCTCTACAGTAGCACTCTTATATACCTTTCTATAGCAAAGTTCCAGTGAATTCTGCCTGAATTACTGACGTCATTTGTAAAACTTGCAAAAACCTGCAAGGCCAGAAGAACATCTGCAAGTGCTCTTCCCTCAGGACCCTCCCATGTTTATCACCAAACAGTTGGTATTTCAAGGTCTGCTCAAGGTCCGCTTATCAACTGGTCGCAGCCCCCCTGTCTCTGCCTGTGCTGTGTACATGCCTTTCCATTTCCTGGAACTCCATCTCCTGGCACTGTCTATTATCTTCAGGGCTCAGAGTATTCTTCCTGGTTGGCCAGTATTTCTCCTGTATTTCTCTGGGCCTATATACTTTGCACGTTCCCGTCCAAAGTGTCTAGTTCCCCAGGCTCTCCCAAGGCCGCAAAATACTCTGCTTCGCTAGCCCACATGCGTGTCTTCTTGTGCCAATCATATGTTACTGTGTATATTTTCAGGCAGGTAAGGGTGCAATCATAGAAAGCAAACCTATAAAGCAGGCCTGAAATCCACATAGACTAATTATCCCTTCAGGGATATCCATGGGGACAAGGGTTTGTTGCAGACTTTCTCTTTCTTTCTCATCTGTGCTCCCTGGATTGGGCAGTGGTGTTAACATTTCACTAAAAAAACAGGAATAAAAAATGGGAAAGGTACAGAGGAGGAAGTCTGAGGCAAAATTGAATTTGGCTGTTGACTAGGCAGGCTGGCCAGGTTATTCAAGACATCAGCCTTCTAGACTCATATATTTCTTAACTTACTAAGCACTGCAGTGTTTTTTCCAGAATTTGTTTTACAGCTGGATGGCATAAAGGAATACTTTTTTTTTTTTCCTTTTCCTCTCAAGCCCTTCTAGATCCACTGAAGTCTGGTTTTTATTCTCTACATTCCACAGAAACAGCTCTTACCAAAGTCTCCAGTGACTTGTTCCTCATCAAATCAAAGGGCCTTTACTCAATCCTCACCCTTTTTGACCTTTCTACTGCCTTTGACATGGTTGATCACCACCTTCTCCTTTATACCTGTCCTCGCTTGAATTTAGGGGCTCTATTCTGTCTTGTTTGTTTTTCTTCTCTCTCTCTCACCACACTTTTAGTGTATGTTCTGCTGGATCCTCCTCTACTGCCATCCTGCTTTCAGTTGGTTTACCTCAGGGCTCTCTCTTGGGACCTCTCCTTTTTTCTCTCTACACTTAGTCCCTTAGTTCACTTATTACGTCCCATGGTTTTCAGTATTATCTTAATGCTGATAACTGTACAATCGCATACAATTCCCTTGGATCTCTGCTTCCCAAGTGCATGACACTGCACTTCTTCACATTGGTCTAACGCTTGGCAGTTAAGATTTATTCTTCCAGCTTATGTAGATCTTTCTTTGTTGCAAATTTTCATGTTATCTGCAAAAAAGAGAGACTTTTCCATTCAGTCTTTCAGCAATATTTCTCAACATTCCGAGTACCGGTCCCAAGACCAAACTCTGGGGGCACACCTTCCTTTCATCTGAGCAAGTTCCATTTGTCGTCACTCAGTCAACCAATTTCTGATCCAGTTCACCATCTTGGGACCCATCCCTAAGCTGTTGAGTTTATTGATAAGCCTCCAATGAGGAACAATATCAAGGCTTTGCTGAAATTTAGGTAGATCACATCCATTGCATGCCCTTGATCTAGTTCTCTGGTCACTCAGTCAAAGAACTCAATCAGATTTGTTTGGCAATATTGTCCTTTGGTAAAACCATGTTGACTCTGATCATGCAACCTGTTGGTTTGGAGGAAGTCCACTATTTGCTCTTTCAGAAGTGCCTCCATTACTTTTCCCGCCACTGAGGTAAGACTTACTGGCCTCTAATTTGTTGCTTCTTCCCTACTACCACTTTTGTGAAGAGGTACCACATCAGTCCTCCTCCAGTCTTTTGGAAGTTCTCCTGTCTACAAAGATCTATTAGAAACATCCTTTAATGGCCCTGCAAGAACCTCTTTGAGCTCTTTCAGTATCCTGGGATATATCCCTTCCGGTCCATGACCTTGGTCACTTTCAGTTTTGCAAGCTGACCTAACACATCATCTTCTGTGAATGGTCTGGTATCTACTCCATTCACATTTGTATATTTGTCAATCACAGGTGGTCCTTCTCCAGGATTTTCTCTAGTGAAAACAGAGCAGAAGTATTTGTTTAGCATTTTTGCTTTTTCAATGTCACTTTCCATGAATCCGTTCCCAGCACTTTTGAGTCCTGCAATTCTATCTCTGGTTTTCCTCCTCTCCCGAATATACCTGAAAAAGGCTTTGTTGCTACATTTCACATCTTTAGCAATCTCTTTTTCTGCCTTTGATTTTGCTATCCTTATTTCTCTTTTTGTCTATCTCTTTTTCTGTGTTTCTGTTTGTGAACTTCTGAATTTTGTGAAAGCTGTGTTTTTTGCCTTTATTTGTGCAGCCACTTCTTTGGCGAACCAAATAGGTTTCCTTTTGCTCTTGTTTTTATTTACTTTCCTTACATATGTATCTGTTGCCCCTTTTATTGCCTCCTTTAGTTTAGCCCATTGCAATTCCATTTCCCTTATCCCCTCCCATCCTGCCAACTCCTCCTTCAGGTACTTGGCCATTTTACTGAAGTCAGTGTTTTTAAAGTCTAGAACTTTGAGCTTGTTGTGATTAGATTCTACCTTGGCTTTTATCTCAAACCATACCATGTGGTGATCACTGCTACTCACATGGGCACCCACCCGGATATTTGACACGTTATCTCCATTGGTGAGCACTAAATCCAGCACCAAGCTCTCTCTGGTCGATTCCATCACCATTTGTCTAAAGAATGCATCTTGGAAGGCATCCACATTTTTTTTACTTTCCAGATTTGCAGAAGGAATACTTCAATCCACATCGGGTAGATTAAAGTCACCCAATATGATCACTTCCACCTTCATGGCTAACTTTGCAATATCAGCAATCAATTCGCTATCCATTTCTTCAGTTTGAATTGGAGGTCTGTAGACTACACCAGATCTCCTCTTTCCAATACAATCCACAGCGCTTCTTTTCCCCACGTCCTTTGCATTTCAGCAGCTGTAATATTGCTTTTGATATATAGTGCTATTCTTCCTCCTTTTCTATCCTCTCTCTCTTCTAAATAGATTGTAGCTAGCTATGGCTATGTCCCATTCATGTGACGCGGTAAACCATGTTTCTGTAATGGCCACAATGTCCAAGTCCATTTCCATCATTGGGGCTTCCAGATCAGCGACTTCGTTGGCTAGGCTTCAAGCATTTGTGCTCATTGCTTTCCAGCATTCGTTGACCGGCTTGCCTGTGTTTTGCATGGATTTTGTTCTACACGTCCCTTCCCACTTGCCATTGATGTGTGGTTTAAAAGTGTAGCTGTTGGAGTGACATCCTGAACTTGTCCTTCTCTATCCGTCACACCCTATCCTTAGTTAATGCATGTCCACATACTGCCTGAAGTTTTCACTTAGGATCCTTTTCCCTGTGATGGAGAGATGGATCAACAAGAGAATATGCTAGGTGGTGGACTACATCTGTTTCCCCAGTCGCCAATATATCTAAATCCTTCTTGTTTGCACCAGGTTTGGAGCCATGTATTAAAGTTGTTTATGTGATGCAGCCTTTCTGCCCCTTTACCATGAACAGGTAGAACTTCTGAAAATGCTATAGTGTTAACAATGGGCTTGAGTTTCTCTCCCAGTCTGGAAGTCCCTTTGAATTGCAGAGGCATTGTTTCTAGCCAGGCCATTTGTGCCCAAGTAGATGACAACATCAATTTTGAAGTGCTCAGTTTCTGCACTAACTATACCAACAATTTGGTTTGTATTCCCTGCTGGCTGAAGAGCCTGGGAGGCATTTGACCATCTTCTCTCCCTTTGAACTGTGTTCCCAAGTTGGTGCCTCTGATGATGGAATCTCCAAGTATTAGTAGTTTTCTGTTTTGTGATTTTTTTTTCTTCCTATTTGGTGCATTATCAGTAGATTTGGCATTGAGCCTCTCATTTAAGGGCACTTCAGTTTCCACAGATTGGACACCCTCATTATCCAAGGCAGAGAAGACATTATGCAGGGATATCTCTCGATCTATTGAGTGTCTCTGCATTACAGGTCACAGCCTACCAGAGCCCACTGTGATCCATTTGATCCTGGGCTGTTTGATTCTTTGTGGGAGCGGTGATGGATTTTGTTCAGTTTGTACCCTAGAGGAAGTGTGTTTAATTGCAGCTAATTCTTCCCTTAGTAAAGTCGATTCTTTATGCATAGCTGAGAACTTCAGGCATATAGGACAAACTCTTAGGCTTGAGGGACAGGAATGAAAGTACCACAGTTATTGTACCAAGTAGATGACTTGCTGATTTAGCTGTCCTTTGCTGCAATATTAAGTAGGAAACCTAAGTAGAAGACCAGTTCTCTGCAATCTGCAAAAGCAAATGAATATTCCTTATTGTCACTCCAGTCCAGTCCCTCATCACTGGGTAGTGCACCTCCTCCTGCAGCTTTGAGTCTGAGCATGTCAGAACTCTGATGTCACTTGGACTAACACCGGTGGCACTTCCCATCAGCCCCCAGTGTGCTCAGTCTTCAAGCAGCAGGAGGTTGTAGTGAGCCTAGGTGCTGGGCTCACTGGAGTAACAGATAAAGAGCAGCTAGTTTTATTTAGTGAGGTGGTTTTTGTTTTGGTTTTGAACTCTCTTTCTGTTTCCTTTTCTTTGGGTTAAAGTTTATTAAAATAAAACCATTATTTTTCTTAGCTCCGGTTTCAGGCACTAGCAGTGCTAGACGGTGAAAGGGGGACTCACGTTTTTTTTCTTCTTTTTCCCCCTCTTCTGGCTTGTTTCACTCTCCCCTCCTGGTCTGAACGGAGGGGATTGCAGTGGCGTTCAGTCTCCCCCCGGTTCGAGCGGCTCCCAATCACTTCTGTGCTGAGTTGCCATCGGAGAGCTGTGACAGCGTTGTTTGCTGTGCCAGTCTGGGCATTCTCTTCGGCGTGGTGGTCTGGGCTCCATCTGAGACAGCAGCGGTGCTGGAGTGTCCGCTCCGAGGCGTTAGTTCCACATTTTTTGGGGGGGAACGCTGAGAGGCATCGCAGCGCGGCCTAGAGCCACGTGGTAAGCCCGTCACAGAGCCTGCTTAACTTTTGCCAGGAACGGTGTTCTTTTTTTCCTGCGTTTTAGTGCTGGCCGTTCTGTTTCAGTTTTTTCCTTTGGGATTATACCGCTGTCGTGGTTTTGAAAGGAATTTATAGAATTTTTAAATCATCGGAGAGGTGTTTAGAATATATATATAGAAAGACCACAGCAGATACACTCAACACCCCAAACTACACTAAAGCATGCAAATCCACCACACAAAGAGCCCTATCACTGGCGGCTCCAACATTATGGAACACACTCCCAGATGAGCTACGGTCAACTGAAGATCCAAAGGACTTCCGAAAACACCTAAAGACATTGCTCTTCACCGAATACTATGGCCCAAGCACATAAACAGACTATACAGACTCAGACCAACCACATAACAGAACCTCAGACTTGATTGAAGATCAACCACAGCATGCTGCAGAAACAGCAAACCCTTGTATATAACTGTAAAAAGCACATGTTGTAAATAGCTCACGCTAATCAGCACACCTACACCCATGCACCCTCACTGTACATAAACCTAACTAACACAAACACCATTACCACTGATTGTTTGATGTGCACACCGCCTTGATTGAAGGATAAGGCGGGATAGAAATACCCTTTAAATAAATATAAAAAAGAAAAAAAAATGTTTTTGTTTTGGATTCTTTTTGTATTGTTTCTAAGGCCTGAGTTAACAACTGTAATTTACTGTGGGGAAAGTTGCCCAGATAGGCTACTACAGGGACTTTCCCTAATGCCTTCGCGTCCACAGTGCCTGGTGTGTGGAACCCGACGGGGCACGGTATCGGAGGATGGGGTTTTTTGCGGTTGTGCGACAGAAGCAGCCATTATGGAACAGGAGATATGAGCAAGCTAACGACGTGGCGTTAGCTGCGATGTAGGAACCCCAGGCGTCTGGGGATGTTACTGCTCCTCCGGCGCATTCTCTGTCTCCACTACCGGTACCTGTGGCAGTCCCCGGGCCTTCTGTCCCTCCACCTGTGGGTGGTGGAACTCTTTCTTTTTTTTTTTTCCGCGGAGTTTGTTTTATTGCTGCACGATGCCTTTTGTTTGTGACAGCAGGGTGTGTCTGCGGAAGTGTCGGCTCTTAGAACATGGCAGGGTGTGATCCTGTGGAGAGACTCGAGCAGGCCAGTGTGATGCCTACAAAAAAGGCTCGTTCCAGCGAGGATCTCCTTGCTTTGTCGGATTGGCAAGAAGTTGAGAACTTTGAGTTGGAACCTGAAGCTGGAGGGGAGGAGCTCGAAGAAGGTGAAATTCCGGAGCTGGAGGATCAGACGAAAATAATATGTGTCTTTCCGGAGAGAGGAGATGCCAGCTTTGATTACAGAGTCGCTCCAAGCTCTCAATTTATCAGTTCCTTTGCCGCCGGAGGACAAAGGGGTGGAGGATCCTCTTATCCAAGCAGTACGAAAGACTCGGGCTGTATTTCCGGTTCACCGGGTGGTAAAGCAAATGATCCAGGATGAATGGGATTTGCCGGAAGCAGCATTTAAGGGGGTTCGGTCTATGAATCTGCTCTATCTGCTGGCAGATCAGGAGTGGGAGCGTTTTCGTTCTCCGTGAGTGGATACAACAGTTTCAGCTGTCACAAAAAAGACAACCATTTCGGTGGAAGGCACTGCAGCCCTTAAAGATAGGCAGGACCGGAAGGTGGACACGTTGTTGAAGCAGGCTTTTGACGTTGAAGCCTGAAGGGACAACGCATTAATTTGTGGGGCCTGGGTAGCAAGAGCCTGTCTTCGTTGGTCGCAGCGATTGCAGCTCCCAGCGGAGGGAGCACAAGATCAGTTGGCTGACGTCGCCAGATTAGAGTCTGGGGCGGCTTACCTGGCTGATGTACACTATGACCTCATTAGAGGTTTGGCAAACAGTATTGCGTCTTTGGTGATGGCACGGCGTTACCTTTTGGCTAAGGAACTGGGCAGCGAACAGTTCCTCCAAGTCCCGACTTGGCAAGCTTCCTTTCAAGGGGAAGCTGTTGTTTGGTGAGGACCTAGACAAATTGGTCAAAGACTTGGCTGAGTCGCAGGGAGGCTGCTTGCCAGAGGATAAGCCGAAGCCGAGTTGGGCAGCGACAGCTCTGCGAGGGCAGTCGCGAGACTTCCAGTGTTTTTCGTACCTCTCACCTGGGAAGATTCCAGAGGGGGAGGTATCCCTCACGTGGGCAAGGTTTTTGAGGATTTAGGGGAGCGGGCAGGGAATTTGCCAGACCTGCTGCCTCAGGATTAAAGAAGACGTAATGAAGGGGGGGGGGGCAGCTCAAGTTGAGATGCAGCTTGTGGGAGGTCGGCTACGGGAATTTCTCTCAGCTTGAGTCCAGATTACATCCGACCGTTGGGTGTTAGAGGTTATTCGCGAGGGTTACACCCTTGGGTTCGCTCATCCGATGACTGACTCTTTTGTCCTTTCTTCCTGCAGGGCACGTACCAAAGCGGCGGCCATGAGACAGACTCTGGATCATCTTCTACAATTAAGAGCTGTGGTCCCGGTTCCTCCAGATCAATGCGGTTGTGGTCGCTACTCCATTTATTTTGTTGTTCCCAAAAAGGACGGGTCCTTTTGCCCCATCCTGGATCTCAAGTGGGTAAACCGTTGTCTTCGGGTTCCTCGTTTTCAAATGGAGATCCTAAGGTCCATGATTGTTGTGGTGAGAGAGGAGAATTCTTGACTTCTCTCGATCTTATGGAAGCGTATCTTCACATTCCTATCAGGCCGGAACATCAGCGCTTCTTACGGTTTGCGATGCCTCAAGGTCATTTCCAGTTTCAAGCTCTACCATTCGGCCTGGCAACAGCGCTGCGGGTTTTTACCAAGGTAATGGTGATAGTAGCAGCAGCCCTGCGAAAGAAAGGCATCTTGGCACATCCTTATCTCAACGATTGTCTGATCTGGGCAAAGTCCGAATCCGAGAGTGTTCAAGCTATGACAAGAGTGGTTCGTTTCCTAGAGAGTCTAGGCTGGGTGGTCAATACCACCAAGAGCAGCCTGGCTCCTTCACAGCTCCTGGAATACCTGGGGGTCCGGTTCGACACTCGGGTGGGGGCAGTGTTTCTTCCGGAGCGTCAGGTCGAAGCATTGCACTCTCTGGTGCATGATTTTTTTGAAGCGTCCAGCGCCGACAGCATAGCAGTATCTTCGCTTGCTCGGAACGATGGCAGCTACTCTGGAGGTAGTTCCATGGGCGAGAGCACACATGCAGCCATTGCAGAGGTCTCTGCTCTGGTGCTAGTGTCATCAACGGGATTCCCTGATCAAGCGGCTGCCTTGTCTCACTGGCGGTGAGAGAGGCTCTGTGCTGGTGGTTGCGTCCAGAAAGTCTTCTAGCGGGAATACCTCTTGAGCAGCCGCAGTGGGTTCCGATGCTGACTGATGCCAGTCTGTTGGGCTGGGGGGCTCACTGCAGGGAGCTCTTTGCTCAAGGGACCTGGAAAGGTCAGGAGCTCGGTTGGTTGATCAGTCGACTAGAACTGTGGGCAGTGGCATTGGCTTTCCGGGCTTTCGAACCCGAGCTGCTGGAAAAGGCAGTAAGAGTTCTGTCCGACAATTGCTCGGCGGTGGCCTATCTTAGTTGGCAAGGGGGTACAGGCAGTGTAGCCATGGAGCAAGAGGCGGAGGCCTTGTTCGCCTGGGCAGGACCTCAAATTCAAGCGCTGTCGCGGCACACATTGCCGGGGCAGACAATGTGACAGCGGATTTCCTCAGTCGAGTTTGTGTGGATTCGGGAGAAAGGGAGCTTCACTCTGAGGTCTTTACTCAGATCACTTGCAGGTGGGGGGTTTCCCATTATGGATCTAATGGTGACGTTCGGATCCGCCAAGGTGAGTCGCTTCTTCAGCAGAAGAACAGAAAGAACGTCCGAAGGCTTGGACGCGTTGCTTCAGCGGTGGCCCTCGGAGGGTCTTCTGTATGTGTTCCCTCGATGGCACTCATAGAGTGCCAGGGGAGAGTGATTTTAATCACTCTGGATTGGCCTCGTTGACCGTGGTACGCTGACCTGATTCATCTGCTTGACGGCAATCCATGGGCTCTGCCGTTGCGGGAGGACCTGCTAAGGCAGGGTCCGCTTCAGATGCTGCAGGTAGCTCAATTCTCACAGCCTGGCGATTGAAAGGGACAGGTTGAGAAGGAAAGGCAATTCAGGACCTGTAATCTCTACCCTGCTCTCAGTCAGAAAGAGGCCGACTTCTCTAGCTTATGTATGTGTTTGGCGTATTTTTGAAGCCTGGTGTGAGGCTAGACAGGTTTGTCCTTGCTCAGTCTCTGTTCCGGAGGTTTTAAATTTTCTGCAGGACGGTTTTGAGAAGGGTCTGGCGGCCAGTTCGTTGCGAGTGCAGTTGGCAGCGATCTCTTGTTATCGTGGAAAGGTCCAGGGCGTGGCTTTGGGGTTTCACCCTGATGTCTTGTGCTTCTTGAAGACCGTATCTTGCTTGTGTCCACCTCGTAGGGCACTAGTGCCTTCCTGGGATCTCAATTTGGTATTGACCCTGTTGACAAAGGAACCATTCAAACCCCTGGAGCAAGCCTTGCTGAAGGATTTGACTCTTTTAAGACTGCTTTTCTGGTGGCAATCTGTTCGGCACACAAGATTTCTGAATTGCAGGCTTTATTTTGCCGGGAACCGTTTCTGTCTTTTTTGCGGGAAAAGGTTGTGCTTCGCCCAGTTCCATCTTTCTTACCTAAAGTGGTGTCTCTGTTTCATGTGAATCAATCGGTATCCTTACCAGTGTTGGGGAGTTTTGGGTTTTGTGTTTGTTAGATGTGAAGAGAGCTCTTCGACATTTATCTGAAGGTATCGGAGAGTTTCCGCAAGTCCGATCACTTATTTGTTCTCTTTGGAGGTCCACGGCGGGGCGAGGCTGTAGCCAAAGCCTCTATTTCCAGATGGGTCCGAGAGGCCATAGCGTCAGCTTATATTTTGCAGGGGCGTCAGGTGCCTCTAGGTTTAAAATCACTCTCCCCAACCTGACGCCATTCTACCAGAGCTCAGGCCGCTTCATGGGCAGAGTGTAGTTTGGTGCCGCCGGTTGAGATTTTCAGAGCAGCCACGTGGTTTTCCTTGCATACTTTCAGTAAGAATTATCGTCTGGATGTCCAGGTGGCAAGGGATGCCTGTTTTGGGTCAGCAGTGTTGTGGGCTGGTATGCCAGGTCTCTCCCATTAATTTACTGCTCTCCTTATCGTCCTTCCAGTCCAGTCCCTCACCACTGGGATATAGCAAAGAGTAATTAGACTTACCTGCTAATTGTTGTTCCCTGAGGAACTCCAGTCCAGTCCCGGATCCCACCCAGGGTTTCTTTCGTCTGATATGGTTCTTGTTTCAGAATTCAATGGAGCTGGATCATGACGCAAGTGTAAAGGTATGGGTCGCTGACTTACATGCTATGCTATTTTTCTCTCCGTATTGCCCTTTCTTTCGGAGAAAGTGGAGGGAGTTCCCCTCTTAGTTTGGGGGAGTGGGGAATGATGAATAATAGGTTAAGTTGCAGTTTATCAAGTTTTTAAGGTTGTTTGTTTAAGCTTATTTGTTGCTCCTCTGCGTTTGCTTTGTCATTAGGTCACTGGGGGCTGATGGGAAGTGCCACCGGTATTAGTCCAAGTGACATGCTCAGTCTCCAAGCTGCGGGAGGAGGTGCACTACCCAGTGGAGAGGGACTGGACTGGAGTTCCTCAAGGAACAACAATTAGCAGGTAAGTCTAATTACTCTTTTCTGTTCCAAGTAGCTATATATCACAAGTGTCCCTGGCCAGTAGACCTTATATGAACTGAGGGCACACTCAAGATACCTGATTTAAAGGCTATGCAAGGAATGTAGGCAGTCAGAGTATTCTTAAAAACCTATATCCAACAGTTAAAATTTATATTAAAAATAGGCAATTGTAAAGTCTGAAAGCCTTAGCTGAGTGTGTAGTCTTTTTGAAGCTTCCTTCCTTGTTTATAGAGTCATCAAACAACTTATTGGTGCAGAATGGGAAGTATCCGAGGCAGGGCTCAAGGGTGGCAGGGCGATGGTATGCTTATATCCTATTCCACAATGGGAGAAGGCTCTCCTTAAGCTACCTAAGATGGATGCTCTGGTATTGGCAGTTATAAAAAAAAAAAAAACTACCATCCCTGTGGAAGGTGGAACAGCCTTGAAGGATGTGCAGGATCGCATGCTTCAAATGTTGACGCAGGCATTTGAGGCAAATGCCTTAACCCTTCAAGCTTCCATCTACGGAGCTTATGTTACAAGGTGTGATGATGAGAGCTGCCAGGAGCAGATGGAAATAGAAGAAAACAATATGTTTGTGCCTTTAAAATGAGTGACAGACCAGTTTTGCACAGAGTTTGCAAGGCAAGCTTGAAAAAAAATCCTGTCTCTGCTGAGGCTAAGCCACACCCAAGCTCTGACGTGGGGGCAGGCTTGGGCAGTGATTGTAAACACCTGTGCAGAAGCAAGGGAGTGGCAAGCAAGAAACGGTTTTTAAAACCTGAGTCAGACCAGAGAGGGTAGTTCCAGAAAGAGAAGGAGAAAGGATCCCAGGAGAGATTCCAGGAGGGAGTCCAGGAAAGATTCCAGAGGGAGCAGAGATCCCCGAGCTCTGAGAGATCCTGGAGAGAGGAGAGATCCCAGGAAGGAAGGAGGGGAGAAAGGCATAGGAGCTCTGACTTCCAGCTGCTGAAAGATGCCAGTAAGAAAGGAAGCAGTCTGTGTCTGAGAAATGCTCCCAAGCTTGAAGCTAGCAGATGTATAGCTGGAAAGCTTACAGACGAGGTGGAACAGGTTGCAGTATCCAGTGTGCAAGAGCCACTGCTGAGGACTTCAATTGCTAGAAGGTGGGTGGATACGCTTGGCTGTGGAAAGAGCTGGAGCCCAGTTGAGAGCAGAGAAGCTGAACCAAGCACACTAGAAAAGTTAAGGCAAGTGTTCCCAGGGAGAAAAGCTCACGCTCCCAACATAATTGATCCTTATCAGAAAGAACAGCTGTGGAGTGAGTTTCAGAAGTTTTTAAAAGACAGGAAGTCTGAAGCTTTTGGAACCGTAGAAAGGGATAAGCATTCTGTGGCCCCAGAGGATATGCAGATTGATTCCTTTGAGCAAGAGTATGACCCCGGGGGAATCCCCGATGGATTGCTCTTTTTGTCTGAAAGAAGACTAGAAGCTGGTAAGCAGTGCTAAGAAAGGAAAGTAAATCGTGGTGAAAAGCAATATGTGCATAACTCTGTAACTGAAAAGAGTTTCTTCTGAAGCAAAGAAGGTTTTTGTTGCTTAACCAAGAGTTTTGAAAAGTAAAGCATTTGTTAGAAGAAGAAGTTTACCTTTTAGTTGAATGAATACCAGAGACTACGCTGTGCATGCTAATTTGTTTGTTGAGAACAGCTGCCAGTGTTAGACTTTTGTTCAGCATTCTTTTCCAGTTATCCATGTTTTCATCTTATGTTTGGAGAAGTATCCTAATGCCTGTGTTTTAATGCTTATGGAAATCCCACAAAAATAAATATTCTTGTGCCTTAAAACCCACGGTTTCACACTACAATTTGCCCTTGGATAAAAAAGCCAAACTACCAGTCCCAGAATTCCTCACTGGAGACAGACACAGTAAAGCTTTATTTAAGGACATATCATGGCGGCCCTATGCCTGTAAGCCCCAGGGCCCAGGCTAGGGTATCACAAAGGGCGTGTATTCGCTGGGCGCAAGCACTTTCAGATGCCGATCCTGAGATGCAAGGCAAGCTCTCAGAAGCTGCCATGCTGGATTCTACTTCAGCTAATTGGGCGAATGCCTTCTATGATTTGTTGCGGTCTTTTTCTAAAAGTATGGTTTTGGTGGCAGCCCGACGTTTCCTTTGGTTGCAAAATTGATCTACAAATGTCTCTTCGAAGATCCGACTCGGCAAACTCCCCTTTCGGGGCAGGCTGTTCGATGAGGCTTTGGATAAGTTGGTCAGAGATCTGGGGGAGTCTAAAGGAAGTTATCTTCCAGAGAATCGGCCTAAGCCTTCAAAGCTGGCATCTTCGGGTAGGGAGCAGCCATGTGATTCCTGTAGGTTTTGGACGACCTGATTTGTTCCATATCAAAGGGGCTGTTTAGCAGCCCAGGGGCAGTCCTTTTGAGGAGCGGGAAGAGGTTACTATACTCAATCTTTTGTGTCTCCCAAGAAGCCACAATGAGATGCAGCTGACCCAGTTGGAGTTAACTCTGTAGATGGACGACTGCGGCGGTTTTACTCAGAGTAGGTTAACATAACTTCAGACTAGTAGGTTTTCAAGGTTATCAGGGATGGATACTCTCTAGAGTTCGTGCATCCTATTTCCGATGCGGGTGCTCGGCAGGACGACAGCACGAAGGCAAAGGAGCTTGCAGTATGAGATATATTGCAGTGGCTGATTTACCTGTAGGTGGTGGTGGAGGTTCCATCGGACAAGTGCAGTCAAGGTTAACATTTCATCTATTTCCTAAGCGTCCCTCCAGTCCAGTCCCGTCCCTTTCCTCTGGGTTGTGCTCCCCTTCCAGCAGCTTTTTGATGAGACTAGGATATAAATACCACTGGCACCTCCCACCAGCTCCAATATGCTCAGTCTCCAAGCAGCTGGAGGAAGTCAGTAAACCAGGGGATTAGGCATACTGGAGAGACACTTTGGAAGATAGTTGGGGTTTTCCTTTATTCCTTTTAAATTTCCTTTATTTTTCTTTGGCTCTCCCTCTCAGGCAAGCAGGCTGTTCTGTTCGGGCCTGGAGAGGGACCTTCTCGCCCCCTCCCCCCCCAACCTACTGCTTCTGGGGAGCAGTAGGCTTCGGGGGAAGAAAGCAGCAAAAGCGGCTCCCGATCCCAGCAAGGGTGAGGAACTGCTGTTTCTCTATTTGCTGCATGTCGGGCCTGCCCATCTACTTTTGTTCTGCCTCGTTGCCGAAGCCCCTGGGGCGGCTGAGCACGAGGGCGGGACAACGTGGCCAAACGTGATGCGGGGCAGTGCAGGAGAGAGCGTGCACAGATCGGCAGTTCGGTGGAACGTCAGGCAGCAGCGAACACGGTGGCGGACCATGTGGTGAGGTGAGTTGACCACGCAGTCACTGGCCGCGCATTGCAGGAAGGCCTACCACCCCGGGGGGGTTAGAAAGGCAGTTGGTCGGAGGCAGGCTCTTTGTTTTCGCACGACCTTGCGGACCCAGGCCTGAGAGAAAGAAACACTTCAGAGGAAAGTGTAAAGAGATGGGAGAGTCTGTTGGGGTTAGCGGGGCCCTGATTATAAAGTTTGAGTTCTTTGGGATGGCCATTTATTTCTTTAATTTCTCGTTTAAAAAAAAAAAAAAAAAAGAGAGAAAAGAAAGGAAGAAGTGTGTGTGTGTGTGTGTGTGTGTGGTGTGTTACATTGGTCCCCTAGGATGGACGCAGCCATGTCAGCAGTTATCAAGAAGACAGCCATACTAGTTGAGGGCAGTGCGGCCCTAAGAGATGCCCAGGACAGGAAGTTGGACACATTATTAAAACAGGCCTTTGACATCAGTGCCCTGGCTTTCCAAGCGTCCGTGTGTGTGACTTGGGTAGCCTGAGCTTGCCTGCGATGGTCTCAGCAGCTTCAGCTGCCTAGTGACCTTCCAGGTGGCTTGGCGAGTGAAGCAGCAAGAATTGAGCCAGGGGTGGCCTACCTTGCACATAAGTCACTATGATCTCATCAGGAGCCTGGTGAAGAGCATGGCTTCTGTGGTGGCGGCTCGTCATTACCTTTGGCTCCGTAACTGGGCAGCAGACGGTTCTTCGAAGGCCCGCCTCAGCAGTCTCCCCTTTAAAAGAAAGCTGCTTTTCGGGGAGGATCTGGATAAATTAGTGAAGGAGCTGGGGGAGTCTAAGGGAAGTAGGCTCCCTGAGGATAGGCCGAAACTGAGTCGCAACTCCATGCCTGCGCGGTCTCGGCTGCGGGATTCCCTTAAGTTTCAGGCGGCTGGTTCGGTACCCTTTCAGAGAGGACGCTTTCTCTCCAGGGGGCAGGGTTTCCGGGGATTTCGAAGGGCAGGAAGGGGATTTGGTGCCTCTTCCTCCATCTCCGGTCCTAGGAAGCTGCAATGAGGCGAGGGTGGCCCAGGCGGGGGTTCTGCCAGTGGGGGAACATCTGCGGCAGTTCTTCTCTGCCTGGGTCCGGGTCACTTCCGATCAATGGGTTCTGGAGGTTGTTCAAGAAGGGTATGCCCTTGAACTTGGAAGACCAGTCCTCCCATTGTTCGTGCAGTCTCGTTGCAGATTTCCGACCAAGGCCACAGCGGTGAAGAAAACTCTGGCGTGGCTTCTGCTCCTGGGAGGGGTCGTGCTGGTTCCTGAAGACCAGTGCAGCTGCGGTCTGTACTCCATCTATTTTGTGGAAATCAAAAAGGAGGGTTCCTTTCGCCCAATCCTCAACCTGAAGCGAGTCAATTGCTGCCTTCAGGTACCTCATTTTCACATGGAAACCCTGAAGACGGTGATAGAGGCAGTATGACAGGGAGAGTTTCTAACATCTCTCGACCTCACCGAGGCGTATCTGCATATACCTGTCCGCATATCGCATCAGCAGTTTCTGTGTTTTGCGGTACTAGTGGGACACTTTCAGTTTCAAGCATTATTGTTTGGTCTGACGACAGCTCCTCAAAACTTTACCAAGGTCATGGTTGTGGTAGCCGCGGCTCTATGCAAAGAAGGGATTCTGGTCCACCCCTACCTCGACGACTGGTTGATCCGGGCCAAGTCCAAGGAGGAAAGTGTAAAGGCAACGGCCAGGGTGGTCTGTCTCCTGAGGAGCATAGAGTGGGTGATCAATCTGACCAAGAGCAGATTGGTTCCCTCTCAGGAGATCGAGTATCTTGGGGCAAGATTTGACACCCGCAGAGGCAGGGTGTTCTTGCTGGTTCAGAGAGCGATGGAGCTACAGCGTCTGGTGTGCCAGTTCCTAGCCATTAGGGTGCCCTCTGCTTGGCATTATCTTCAAGTGCTGGGGACCATGGTGACGACGATCGATCTAGTGGCCTGGACGAGGGCCCACATGAGACCTCTCCAGCGGTCCCTTTCCGTCACTGGTCTCATCAGCATCAGCTATTGTCCACGGCGCTTCCGTGTCCCCCCAGTGACCATGGGGGCCCTGAAGTGGTGGCTCCAGCCAGGGAATCTGGAGCAGGGCATGCCCCTCGATTCCCTTCAGTGGATTCAGTGGATGACTGACGCCAGTCTGGTCGGTTGGGGGCTCACTGCGAGGGTCACTGGAGTGCCCTGGAAACCCAGTGGTCCATAAACATGTTAGAAATGTGAGCGGTGGCAGTGGCATTCAGAGCATTTGAGGGCTGGGTCTGCCAAAGGACAGTCCGGGTGCTATCGGACAATGTGACCACGGTGGCCTATATCAACCATCAGGGTGGCACGAGCAGTCCTCTCTTGGAGGAGGAGGAGGGGAGTCTGCTGGACTGGGCCAAAGCCCATCTGCAGGCCTTGTCGGCGGCGTATGTAACCGGAGTAGAAAACGTCATGGCAGACTACCTGAGCAGGTTCAAGGTGGATCACGGCGAATGGGAGCTCTGTCAGGAAGTGTACGAGCAGGTAGTGTGCCGATGGGGGGCCCCCCATCATTGATCTCATGGCAAGATGAGGTCAGCCAAAGCAAGCCGCTTCTTCGGCAGAAGAAAGGAAAGGATGTCGGAGGGCCTGGCTGCTCTGGTTCAGAGGTGGCCCACAAAGGGGCTTCTGTATGTGTTTCATTGATTGGGTTTTCCAGCGAGTAGAGGCCCACCGAGGGTGGGTAGTTCTGATAGCCCCGGACTGGCCACGGTGACCGTGGTATGCTGACCTCATATGGCTGCTGGCTGATCGTCCCTGGCAGTTTCCGGTGAGAGATGATCTCCTAGCTCAGCACCCAGTTTGGATGCCACAGGTGGATCGATTCTTGCTTACGGCCTGGCTCTTGAAAGGGCAAGGCTGCGAAAGCAAGGATATTCCGGGGCAGTGATTGCGACATTACTAAATGCTTGGAAGCGTTCAACCTGTCTCTCCTACGTGAGAGTCTGGCACATCTTTGAGGGCTGGTGTGCAGCCCAGAGAAGAGGCCTATGGCGGTTTCGGTTCCAGAGGTGTTAGATTTCTTACAGGCAGGTTTTGAGAGAGGCCTCACTGCCAGTTCTTTGCGGGTGTAATTAGCAGAGATTTCCTGTTACTGGGGCAAAATTCAAGGTAAGTCCTTAGGTGAACATCCGGACGTAGGGTGGCTCCTGAGCGTGATGAGGCACCTGCGGCCACAGCAGAGGTCGTCATTTCCTCCCTGGGACCTCAATCTAATGCTGGACTCTCTAGCTGGGGCACCCTATGAGCCAGTAGGGCTCTGAAGGACTTGACTCTCAAGACAGTTTTTCTGGTCGCTATCTGTTCAGCTAGATGTATTTCGGAGCTTCAGACTCTTTCGTGTTGCCTTCTGTTCCTCTCCTTCAAAGAAAAGGTGGCCTTGCGGACAGTGCCTTCCTTTTTGCCCAATGTGGTCTTGCCTTTTCATGTGAATCAGCCGGTGTTTCTTCCATCCTTCTCTAAAGTTGGGCAGGGGCCCATCGATGCTCAGCTGTGCTGTCTGGACGTTTGCAGAGTGCTGAAGCACTACCTGAATTGTACAGAGGAGTTCCGCAAATCGGACCAGTTGTTTGTCTTGTTTGGGGGGACCAGGTAGAGGAGAGAGGGAGGCCAAGGCTTCCATTTCCAGGTGGATTAGGGAGGCCATTGCTTTGGCATACTTTCTGAAAGGAAGATCCATTCTGGTGGTGTTCCAGGCACACTCTAGGTGAGCCCAAGCAGCCTCATGGGTGGAGTTCAGTCTGGTTCTGCCGTTGGATATTTGTAGAGCAGCTACGTGGTCTTCCCTGCATAGTTTCACCAAGCATTACCATTTGGATGTTCAGGCAGCGGGAGATTCTGGGTTTGGGAGAGCGATACTTCGGTTTGTTCTTGCAGGCCCCTCCCATGCTTGAACTGCTCTGTTACATCCCAGAGGAAAGGGACTGGATTGGAGGGACGCTTAGGAAAGAGTAATTAGACCTTACCTGCTAATTAGCGTTCCTGAAGGAACTCCAGTCCCTGATCCCTCCCAGATTTAGGCTTCAATGTGGATGAGGTGTCACCGGCCCTAAGCTTTAGTAGACCAGAGCGGAGGAATGTTTCCTCGCCGAGGGGTTCCGGTGACGCAGTGGAATGGACAAGCTGAGTGCCCTGGTGACAGAGTTTAAGGGCAAGAGGTGTGTTTAGTTAAGCTGCCTCCTCTTTGGGTGGGGGGTGGGAAGTCCTTCCGGGGTTGGCGGGAGGTGGTATTTTGGAGTTTTTCAATTAGAGATAGTTGGTTTGTTAATCTGCTTAATTGTCTCTCCGTTAAGTCTGCTTTGTCAATAGGATACTGGAGCTGGTGGGAGGTGCCAGTGGTATTTATATCCTAGTGTCATCAAAAAGATGACATGCTCAGTCTCCAAGCTACTGGAAGGGGAGCACAACCCAGAGGAAAGGGACTGGACTGGAGTTACTTCAGGAGCGCTAATTAGCAGGTAAGGTCTACTTACTCTTTGTGGTTCCATAGAAGGAGGGATCCTTCAGGCCCATTCTGGATCTCAAACATGAACAGGGCTGTGCGAGTTCCACATTTTCGCATGGATATGCTGCATTCGGCCATTTTGGAAAGGCAAATATCTCATATCTGTAGACCTTACAGAGGTGTATCTGCACATTCCAATTCTCCCGGAACATCAGATTAGGCGGTTTGTGCTGCCAATGGTTCACTTTCAATTCTAGCCACAGGGCAGAGCATAGCTACAAATGTCATGGTGGTGGTGGCCGCAGCACTCTGCCGATAAGTAGTGTTCGTCCCTGTCTGGACATTTGGCTGAACAGAGCAAAGTCAGAGTCTGAGAGCACTCAAGCTACCAGCCAGGTAGTGATTTTCCTACAAAAGTTTGGTTGGGTGGTCAACGTGGCGAAGAGCAACCTAGAGCTCTCTCAAGAACTGGTTTACCTGGGAGTGCATTTTGACACTGTGGCAGACTGGTGTCCTTGCCTCTCGAATGCTTTCTCAAGATTCAGGAACAAGCAAAGCATTTTCTAAACATGGAGGCTGCCTCGGCATGGCATTACCTGCAGCTCCTCAGGTCCATGGTGGCCTCCCTGGAGCTGGTGCTGTGGCCCAGGGTGCACATGAGACCATTAGAACAAGTGTTGCTCTGTTGATCTCCGCAGCATCACCTGCTGTCCAAGAAGCTCGTCTGTCCCCTTGACAGCAGGATGCGATTGCTTTGGTGGCTCTGAAGGGAAAACCTCAAGGCGGGGGTGCCTCTAGAGCCCCCAGAATGGATTCTCCTGATGACTGATGGCAGCCTTACGGGCTGGGGAGCGCACTGCAACTTTAGGGTGATGCAAGGTCTTTGGTCGTGGGGGGGGGGGGGGGGAGGGTGAAGAGTGCTTGGTCCATCAACATGCTGAAGGTGTCTGTTATCGAGGTTTGAAAATTGTGGTGAATATCAACTGATGATTTTTGTAAGAGTTGGATTTCTTTGAATTCCTGAAGAAGCCGAATAGGTGAAACAGAAGCTTTTGTTGGACATTCAGAAGTTAATAATACAAAGGAAATTTCTTAAGATAGCGACAACAATTCGCCGCTCCTTTGGTATCTTATAAATATATTGAAAGAATTGGTGTCCTGCTGGTGGCGTTGATTGAAGTCTCTACAATGCTCAGATAAGTGTATAAATGTTTTGAGTATGGTGCATTGAGTTATTGAGTAAAAAGTATTTTGTTTCTCTCATAGGAACTAACTGGGCAGTTGTGGGCATGACGATTGGAATTTTATAATGAAGTAAAATAAAATTTAAAAAAATTGCATTGTGAGAATCCCTAAAAAGTACTTTTTGGGTATAGGTATTTATTTAATCTATAGTAGTTTTATGAAAATTTAAATTAAAATAGAAAGGTTATGACCCATGATGTGAGATTTGCCGCTTGACCCTATGGTGATTTATTTCACCACATGTAGGGGAAAGCATATCCTGAGGTCATATATACCTTTTTGAGTATGTGAGATTTGAAAATTGTTAGTTTATTTGTGAATACAGTAGTTTGGTGTTTATAAGGTGTGTGTATTTCTTATATATTAACTGACAAATGCTATGGTGAGTCGGTTCTTCAGCAGACACAGAGAGTACATTCCCGAAGGATTTGAAGCGTTGACCCAGTAGTGGCCCAGAGAGGGTTTCCTGTATGTACCCTTCAAGGCCCCTTATAGGCCATTTGTTGCGAAGGATAGAGCTTCACAGAGACCATGTGATTTTGATTGCTCCAGATTGGCTGCAGAGGCCATAGTATGTGGACCTCCAGCGCTTATTGGTGGTGAAGCTGTGGCATCTGCTGGACATACCTGACCTAATATTTCAGGCATCACTACTCCATGCCCCAGGTGGGTCGATTCCCACTTATGGCCTGGCTCTTGAAATGATGAGGTTGAGGCAGAAAGGCTGCTCTGCCACAGTGGTGGGTACCTTGCCAAAGTCTTGTAAGCGGTCTACATCCTTGTTGTACGTTAGAATCTGGTGCATGTTTGAGAGTTGGGGATTCAGACAATGGTCATCGAGCCTTATTGGCTTCATTCCCTGAGATCTTCTGATCTGGATAAAGGTCTTGCTCTGAATCCCTTAAGGGCGCAGGTAGCGACCTTGACATGATGTAGCGGAAAGTACAAGGCCTTTCCCTCATGGCTTGCCCTGATATTTGTTTACTTTGAGCAGTGAAACAGGTTTGTCCTCTGGTGCGTTCTGTTATCCTGGTATGGGATCTCAATCTTGTTTCGATGATGCTGATGGAGTTGCCATTTGAGCTGCGCTGGCATATCTCGGAGCTGCAGCCTCGGCCTTATAGGGAACCTTTCCTTTTTTTTTTTAAAATACTTTATTTAAATCCACCAACAAAGAATAACAAAAAGAACAACCAACAAAGTCTCCACGAGTGGTGTACTCTTATCCCCTCCGGAGGACAACAGAAAGAATACAACAGGCGGGTTATATCATATTATCCCCTGCCTCCCCCCCCTCCCCCACCCCTCCACACACTCCATCATCAGCAGAATAAGAAGCTAAATCAATGATTGGCAGCTACAACCAACCCCTCCCCACTCCCCCCCCGGGGCCAGCTCACAGTCAACTCCCCACCTGAAGAACCTCATTACGACTGCAAACCCCTAGCTGCTGAATATAGGGTTCCCATATTGACATAAACACTGTCCAACGCTTGACACTGCCCCTTGCAAGCCAACACTCCATCAACATCAGATGGTGAAAACTGTTCCTCCACTCACTGAAGGTTGGCGGCTGACGTTCTCTCCACAACCGGAGGATCGGCCCTTTACCCACCAGACAGGCCTTCCGCAAAAGTAAACGCTCCCCTGCCTTCACAGGACAGGGAGACGCCATCTGGTCCAAAACTACAAAGGAGCCCATCCATCGAACCCGTTGTTGCAACAACTGACTCAGGAACTTACATATCCTCGTCCAATAAGGGTGTACTCCACGACAACCCCACCACATGTGCAGTAATGTCGCCAGGGGTTCGAAGCAGCGGGGACAGCTGCCATCCAACCCCAACCGACTACGAAAGGCCCGTCGCGGAGAGAAGTGGGCTCTAGTCACACATTTAAATTGAATCTCCCTCCAACGGGCCCCCTGCGCCACTCGAACAATCCGTTTCAGGGCCTTACCGACCAGTCCCGGAGCTACCTCCCCACCTAATTCAGCAGCCCAGGCCATCTCAACTCCCCGATAGTCGGGAATTGTCCGGTAACGATCCAGCCGAGTCTTCAATTGGGAAATCGACGGTGGATCATCTTCCCCTAAACTGAAAAATTCCAAAAGCTGGGCCAATCGGTCAATTTGCAATGCCTCCCGTGGCAATGAGGCCACGTAATGAGAAACTTGCATATATGCAAAGCAATATTTAGTAGGCAGATCATACTCCCGACTCAAAGTCAGAAAGGACTTGCAGCGTCCCGAGGGGTCTACCAGATGGCCTATATTCCGTATACCTCGTGCCCACCATGCTCGGAACCCGGGAGGAACTGAACATTCCCCCGAAGGGGTAACCAACTGGAAACACGCCACAATGTATTCCAATATTTATTGAGCTGTTGCCAGGTACGTCTAGCCGAATCCACTAATGCACTCCGCCGGACCACGTCCGGGAGATCACTGTGCCGCCCATGCAAAACCCCCAGCAAAGTCAATGGAGCCACTAGAGACTCCTCCACGGCCTGGGGCGTATAGTCTTCCGTCTCTCCCAACCAATCTCCCAGATGCCGCGCCTGACACGCCAAGGCATACATCTTCAAATCAGGCAGTCCCATGCCCCCTTCCCTCCATTTCCCCAGTAACCGACCCCACGGAATCCATGCCCGCTTCCCCCTCCAAAGAAACGACTTAAGAAAGGCTTCGACCTTATGCAGGTTCCGACATAGGAACCAGACGGGCAGGGTCTGCAGCCAGTACAAAATGCGTGGTAATATAACCATCTGTATCGCCGCTATTCTCCCAGACAAGGACAACGGAAGGGACTCCCAGGCCTTAAGCTGTATCGCCAGATGCCGCAAGATACGATCCAAATTGCGTCCATATAGCGCCTGTGGTTGTCTAGTCAACACGATACCCAAGTAAACAAAATCTTCCCCCGCCCACCGGAGGGGAAAGGACCCCCCCCAGGAACTACGGAGACACCCCAAGGTATCCAACGCCTCAGATTTGTCCTTATTAATGCGAAGGCCTGCAAGTGCCCCAAAACGCCCAAACTCCTCCAACAGATGCTGAAGGGAAGCGACCGGAGAAGTCACATGGACTAACAAATCATCCGCAAATGCCGAAAGGATAAATTCCTGCGAGCCCATCACCACACCCTTTATCGCTCTCGAGGACACAACAGTGCGAATCAGAGGGTCCAGCGAAAGGACAAATAGCAACGGGGAGAGGGGGCAACCCTGACGTGTACCCCGCTCCAAGACAAAGCCCTCCGAAAGCACTCCGTTGCACAGAATCCCCGCCGTCGGTGTCACATATAAGCTCTGCACCATTTTACAGAAAGCAGGCCCTATACCATATTGCGGCAACAGCCCCCATAGATATTGCCAATTCACCCTATCGAAGGCCTTTTCTGCATCGAAGCTTACAAGTAACGAGGGTATCTTTCGAGCGTGTACCCATTCCAAGGAGGCCAAGATTTTCCGAAGATTCCGAACTGCCTATCGCCCTTTAACAAAGCCCACTTGTGCATCATGGACTAATTGTCCCAACACTCCAGCCAGCCGTAGGGCCAAAATTTTCGCAAGGATTTTTAGATCAAAATTGAGGAGGGAAATAGGCCGATAAGAGGCTGCTAGCGTCGGATCCTTACCCGGTTTTGGGATCAAGGTAATATGAGCATGATTCTGCCCCCAACGAAAGGCTCCCTGCTCCCCCCTTTCACTAAACAACTCTCGCAGCAATGGGCTAACACAATCACCGAGAACCTTGTAAAATTCCGCCCCCAATCCATCTGGTCCTGGTGCCTTACAGCAGCTAGCCGAGGAAATAACAAGTTGTATCTCCTGAGTAGTGATGGGCTGATCTAGCAATCCCCTCTGCGCCTCTGTAAGCCGCGGTAATTCCAGATCTCGCAAATAGTCCGGCAGGGTCATATCGGATCCAGGCTCTGTCTTATACAGCGATTGGAAAAAACTATGAAAAACCCTGGCAATGTCCACATTCTCCTTATACATCTTCCCCCCCGTCATCTCGGAGGGCCGCTACAAAGGAGGAACCTCGCCTGCCCCTCAAACAGCGAGCCAACAGTTTCCCAGGCCTATCTCCATAGCAATGTAACCGATACCGATAATAAAGAACCGATTTCTTAGCTTTCTGGTGCAACAGCTCATTGAGAGCTACCTGGGTTTTCCAGAGCCTCTTCTTATTCACAGCCGACGGTAACTGGGCACACCTACGCCGAAGTTTAGTAACCTGTTGTTCAAGCGCAATGATGCGCTCCGCAAGTATCCGACGCTTCCGGGCTGCATATCCTATAATATCCCCTCTAAGAACCACCTTCGCCGTTTCCCACACCAATTCGGGATCATCCACATGAACCTGGTGATCACTTGCAAACTCTTTCCATCTTTGACGTAGAAACTGGTGAAATTGCACGTCATAATACAACCCCAAGGGGAACTGCCAAAGACGTGTCCGAGTGCTATCGCCACCCCACTTCAAGTCTAGCCAGACCATCGCATGGTCCGATACTTCCAAGGGGCCAATCTGGGCCGCCTCTGTGTGAGCAAACAAAGCCCCCGATAAAAACAAATAATCTATGCGTGCACTGGTACCATGTGCCCTGGATTGGTGGGTAAAGTCTTTCTCGGAAGGATGCAACAGCCGCCACGGGTCTATTACACCCAATCTCTTACAAAAGCGTTGCAACATCCGGGAGGACAACGCCCTCTCCCTCGCTGCTCCCCCCCCGAGACGTATCCAAATCCACATCCATGACCCCATTAAAATCCCCCCCAATAATCATGGGACAGTCTGGAAGCTGCTCCAGTTTGGAGGCCGAGCCATTATAAAAACCAGAGTCAGACACGTTGGGTCCATAAAGTACCCCAAGGGTCACCGGCTTCCCCTCTAATTGACCATGGATCAGAAGAGATCGACCCACATCATCAGCCAGAACAGTCTCTGCCACGAACCGGATCCTCTTGTGGACCAAAATAACCACTCCCCCCTTATTCCCTACAGCCGGAGATCCCCAAACTTGCCCCACCCAATTCCTACAAAGTTTACTATGCTCCTCAGTCGTCTGGTGGGTTTCCTGTAACAGGGCGACATCACAGTTGTGCCGGGCCAATGCTTGTATTACTTTATATCGTTTAATAGGGTTCCCCAATCCACAAACATTCCAGGTAATTACCCTTAAAGTAATGGGGCAGTGTCAAGGCTCTTCCAAAGAAAAAAGGCAAATCGCCCATGAGGGACTCCCCCAGCCTGAAGCCCCCCGCAATCAACTACCAAAGCAGTACAATGCTGCCAATCCTTACACCCCAGAGTGTGAACCCTCCCGTCCCATAACTTCCCCCCCTCCCCCTCGCTCCCCCCTGCTCCCCCCCTTCCACCCCACATCCTTCCATCCCCTCTAGTCCGTCCAACAGGTCGGACAACTTCCTTTGGCAATCGGGGCCGCCCCAAGACACACTCTCAATGATCCCCTCATAGCAGCATCTAAGAAGGCCATATCCTCCTCCTCCCCTCTCTTCCCAATGATTACATACCACACTAACCGCAAGGACTGGCCAATTATAACCATGGGACCCACCTCCTGGTGGGCAAACGCTCCCCCTACCCAACCCGTTCGCACCTTCTTACCGCCCATACTTAGTCTTCCCCTCATAGCCAGTTCTATGTGAGTCCCATCTCCAAGGAGGGAGCCCGGCATGAGCCGACATAAGTAGCAGTAATAGCTCCCGTAAACCAATAACCCATAAACCACTCCCCGAGTACATTCCCACCTACGAAGTTAACCCATCCCCCTCCCACCGCCCATCCGCACATCAAGCTGCCGCCCCCATGACACTCCAATAGGCTGAATCGAAGCAGAGCCCTGGGCCTATACTAAATCGCAGCCTCGGGGTCACCCCTCAGCCCTCCCATATCACACGCCCTCACTCCCCCCTACAGGCCATACAATCTATCCACGAGGATCCCCTGGGATCCAACACTCAACCCCCCCCAAACCGCCCGGGACCCCTTCTCCAAACCCGGGCCCTAGCAGATTTTAGCCCATACACTTTCCCAACTCTCCCTACCCGAGTGATTACATGTGCCACTAAGCATCTAAAAATGCACACTGACATAGTGTCCAGAGCTCTACGGCAACAGTATTATTAACAAGAAACATAGTTGCAACCCATTCCCTTGTGTATCTATCACAGACTAGAGTTGCAACTAATTAGCTTACCAGCTGCGTATATTCCCCCTCCCAACCCCATGGTGCCCGAGCTCTGCAGCAACATTATTATTAACAAAAAATACAGTTGCAACCTGGTATCCCGTTCATCTATCACAGGCTAGAATCACAGCGAAGTAGCTAACAAACTGCATATATACCCCCTCCCAGCTCCAATCATGTTGCAACCCAAGGCATGGGAAAGAGGGTGGGAGACAGATAAAGAAATGAGAGACATGGAGATAAACATGAAAAGCATGGAGGGGGGAACTCAGCAGCATATTCCAGGGTATGCAGAAGTCCCAGGGAGCAAGAGCCCATCATTGCCTCTTTGCTTTGGTTTTCATCACCCGAGCGTCCTCTGCAATACAGTCAAATCGATTAATCACCATCCATACTTCCAATGACGCTCTCAGGAGTTAGAGTCCGCCGGTATATTCAAAGTCTCCAAGAAAGAAGCCGCTGCCTCAGGAGTCAACAGGTAGCGTGTCTGGCCCTGGAATTCTACCCGCAAACAGGCTGGATAAAGGAGGGAAAATCGCACTCCCTTTTTTAGCAGTTGTGCACAACTATTTGAGTAGGCCCGGCGTTGTTGGCTGACCAAAACCGAATAATCCTGGAAGACGAGGATTCGCTCAGCATCATGTTTTTGCCCTTTACTACTTCGGGCGACCCGGAGCACCTCTTCTTTCTGTCTGTAGTCCAAGAACCGAGCGATCACCACACGCGGGCGTTGAGCCTGGTCACGCCTGGGGCCCAACCGGTGCACTCGTTCCAGCCTCACAGGAGTATCCCCCTGGCCGCCCAGAAGCTTTTCAATCCAGGCCAACAGGAAGCCATACAGGGCGCCATCTGTTAGTCTCCGGTATTCCCACGAACCGCAGGTTCTTGCGCCGCCCGCGGTTCTCCAGGTCGTCAAGTTTTCCCCCCTGATGCTTGACTAGGGACTCCAGGGCCTCCACTTTGGCTTGCAGTGGATGCAGAATATCCTCCACATTAGAGACACGCGTCTCTACCTGCTGCACTCTTCCCGTGAAGTCGGTAACGCGCTGACTGACATTATGGATCTGTTCCTTCAGGTCCTGGAAGCGGGCATCGAGCGCTTGCACCACCGCTGCCGACACCTCTGCAACCAACCCTTGCGTGCCTCCCGAGACAGGACTACTGGGCGCCCCCTCCGCCATCTTGGCCTCTGGGACTCGTGGCTTCTCCCTCCGCAGGGTCTTCGATGCCATCTGGTTAGTTACCGCGATCCTGGCACTCCGTTCCCGTCCCACTACTATCAGCCACGCATACAAGTACCAGTAAGCGGGGATATCCACATAAAGTGGGCTTTTATCGCAGGTTTGCAGGGTAGGCTACCCGGAGCTGATCAGAACACGACCGATCAGCTCATTTGCCAAACTGGAAGTCCTCAACCTTTCCTTTTTTATCTTCAAGGAGGAGGTGGTAGTGACACCTCTTTCTTCATTTTTACCTAAGGTCGTCTCAGTCTTCCATTTGAAGCAACCAGTCTTGATATCAGTGTTTCATGGTGAGAAGAACGATCTCATAGCCTGGCAGTTGCACTTGCTGGACGTACATAGGATCATATGTTGATATCTTCGTTGTACGGAGTTGTTCTGTACTTCGAAGAGCCTTTCTATGCTGTTTGCTGGCTCCTGCTGCTGGGTGAAGGAAACCATCATGTTGGCCTATCTGCTGAAGGACAAACTCCTTCCCATGGCATTACATGTGCATTCGACAAGTACTCGGGCATCTTTTTGGGTGGAGTGTGGTTTGGTGCCGTTAGTTAATATTTGCAAGGTGGTGACCTGGTTATCACTTCTTTCGTTCACGTGTGACTATAGACTGGATGTATAGGCATAGATGAACACGCAGTCCAGGGCTAGTGTGCTACAAGTCGGGCTTACGGGTCCCACCTGTCATTAAGTACTGCTATGGTACATCCCACACAACTGGACTGGACTGTACTGGAGGGATGATAAGGAAGGTGAAATTAGATCTTATCTGCTAATGATTTTCCTCTAGTTCCTCCAGTCTAGTCCAGGACCCTCCCTTGCTGCCTTAAGATGATCTTTCATATTGATGCAGTGGGCAAGCCCTGACCGGTGGCTCCCGGAAACTAGAGTAAACAAGGTTTTTTTTTTCAGCGTCCCAGGTTCATTTAGCATGGATTGCTGATATGTCGCTAGCGAATACTGTTCCATGGCGGGCACGTCATGATTTCTTGCCCTCCTCGAGGCATGTATATAGTTACTGAACTGTTGATGTTAAACATTAAAAAAAAAAAAAATCAGCATAAACAAAGATTTATCTCAAGATTTGTTTTCTTTTTTAACTCTTGTTATGCTTTCTTTGAGGTCTGCTTGTTCAGTAAGATACTGGTTATGGAGTCAGTGTAAGGAGCTCTTCTACTGTGACATCTCAAACCTGACATGCTCAGTCTCTGACTGCTGGTATGAGGAGATAACCCACAATTCTGGTCTGGTCTGGTCTGGACTGGACTGGAGGGTCTCAAAGAAAGATCATTAGCAGGTAAGATCTAATTTTGCCTTCCTTTCTACACTCACTACTAAGACCCTTATTCTCTGACTAGTCACCTCCTGTCTTGAGTACTGTAACCTGCTCCTCTCTGGTCTCTCTCTGAATCACCTTTTCCCTTCAATCTGTTCAAAACTCAGCTGCATAGCTTATCTTATGCCAGTGTTGCTATGCACATGTAACACCTCTACTCTATTCACTTCGCTGGCTCCCTATCAGTTTCCGCATTCAATTCAAACGTCTCCTACTGACCTACAAGTTCGTTAATTCTGTGGCTTCTCACTACCTTTCCTCTTATCTCACTCTAACACACTTTCTCAGGAACTCTGCTTCCTTTTCTGTCACTGCCAACTCTAGACCTTGTTCATTCCACCTTGTTGCTCCATATGCCTGGAAAAAACTACCTGAGTTCTCTAGCCCTATTCAAATCAGGCTAAAAACTCATTTTGAGGCTGCTTTTGGATCCTAATGTTCCTCATCTCTATCCATTGTCGGAACAGGAGCGTGAGATGTTTCGTTTGCCACAAGTGGATGCAGCCTTGTCGGCTGTCACGAAGAAAGCAACGATTCCGGTAGAGGGCAGCGCTGCCCTGAAGGATGGGCAAGACTGGAAATTGGACTCTGTTGAAGCAGGAGGTCAATGCTCTGTCCTTGCAAGCTTCCATTTGTGGAGTGTGGGTGGCGAGGGCCTGTCTTCGCTGGTCGCAAAGACTGCAACAACCAGGAGAGCAGGCGCAGGACCATCTGGCACATGTAACTAGACTGGAATCGGGGGTGGCTTACCTGGTTGATGTCCACTATGACCTCATTAGATTAGGGGTTTTTAACCCAGTCCTCGGGGAACCCTAGGCCAGTCAGGTTTTCAGGATTCCCAAAATGAATATGCATGAGAGAGATTTGCATGTTCTGCCTTCATTGTATGCAAATCTATCTTATGCATTTTCATTGTAGGAATCCTGAAAACCTGACTGGCCTAGGGTTCCCCAAGGACTGGGTTGAAAACCTATGCATTAGAGGTTTGGCAAATAGCGTGGCTACCTCTGGCTTCGGAATTGGGCAGCAGACAGTTCCTCTAAGTCTCGGCTTAGCAAGCTTCCCTTTAAGGGAAAACTGTTGTTCGGGGAGGACCTCGACAAGCTGGTCAAGGACTTGGGTGAGTCAAAAGGAGGTCAGCTGCCGGAGGATAAGCCCAAGCCAGGTCGATCATCGGCATCTTCATGAGGTCAGGCGCAGGTTTTTCGATGTTTTTGTACCTCCCACCTGGGAGGTTTCCAGAGGGGCAGATTTCCCTCTTGAGGTCAAGGTTTCAGAGAATTCCGGGGAGCAGGCAGAGGGTTCGCTAGTCCCGCCTCCTCGGGATTTAGAAAGCCCCAATGAAGCAAGGAGGGCCCAGGCTGTGGTACAGCCCGTGGGAGGTTGGCTTCGGAAACCTCTTTCTGCCTGGGTCCAGATAATGTCCGACTGCTGGGTGTTGGAAGTCATTCGCAAGGGGTATGCCCTCAAATTCGCCCAGCCAGTCACTGACTCCTTTGTTCTGTCTCCCTGCAGGGTGCGGAACATAGCAATGGCGGTAGAGGAGACTGTCTCGCCTTCTGCAGCTGGAAGCGGTGGTTCCTGTTCCTTGAGAGCAGAGCAGCTCGGATCAATTAATCCATTTATTTTGTGGTCCCCAATAAAAACGGGTCCTTTTGCCCAATTCTGGACCTCAAGTGTGTAAACTGTTGTCTTTGGGTGCCGCACTTTCGCATGGAAACTTTATGGTTGGTAATCATAGCGGTACGAAAGGGGGAATTTTTGACGTTCCTCGATCTCACCAAGGCATATCTTCACATTCCTAAGGTTTGCAGTGCCGTGGGGGCATTTTCAGTTTTGGGCGTTGCCATTTGGTCTAGCGACAGCACCGCATACTTTCACAAAGGTGATAGTGGTAGTAGCGGCGGCTCTCTGCAAAGAAGGAGTGCTGGTACACCCTTACCTCGACGACTGGTCGATCCGGGCAAAGTCCAGAACGGAGAGTGTTCGGGCTACGGCCAAGATTGTACGACTTCTAGAGAGCCTCGGTTGGGTGCTCAATGCGGCCAAGAGCTGATTGGTGCCTTTGAAGGTTCTGGAATATTTGGGAGTACGATTCGATACTCATGTGGGGACAGTTTTTCTGCCAGAGCACCGGGCTCAAATGCTCCACCTCTTAGTGCACAGTTTTCTGGGATGCTCATCTCAGACGGCCTGGCAGTATCTTCAAGTTCTGGGAATGATGGCAGCCACTCTGGAGGTAGTGCCATGGGCAAGAGCACACATGCGTACATTGCAGAGGTCTCTGCTCTGGCACTGGTCTCATCAGAGGGACTCTCTGGCCAAGCGGCTACCCTGTCCACTGGGGGTCAGGGAGTCCCTTCAATGGTGACTTCGGCCAGAAATCTTGGTGGCAGGAATGCCTCTCGAACAGCCGCAGTGGCTTCTGGTATTGACCAATGCCAGCTTGGTGGGCTGGAAAGCTCATTGCGGGGAGCTATTTGCTCAAAGGACCTGGAAAGGACAGGAAGTCGAGTGGTCGATCAACCGTTTGGAGCTGCAAGCAGTAGCTTGAGCACTCGGCGCATTCGAGCTTCACGTTCTAGGTGGGCAGAGCCTCGCCTCTAGGCGCTGTAAGCAGCACATATTGCAGGAGTAGACAATGTGACGGCAGACTACCTCAGTCAAGTGCGCGCGGATCCCGGGGAATGGGAGCTTCACTCAGAGGTCTTTGCTCAGATTGTACACATGTGGGGGATGCCCGTTATGGATCTGATGGCTACGTTCCTGTCTGCCAAAGGGAGTTGCTTCTTCAGCAGACGGGAAAGGATATCAGAGTGTCTGGATGCGTTGCTGCAACAGTGGCCCACGAAGGGACTCCTCTGTCATCCCTCCTTGGGTTCTCATAGGCCAGGTGGTTCAACACATCGAAGTTCACCAGGGGCGGGTGATTTTAATCACTCCAGATTGGCCACGGCATCCGTGGTATGCCGATTTTAGTGCGTTTCCACGTCGATCAGCCATGGCGACTCCCGATCCAGGAAGATCTCCTACGACAGGGGCCGCTTCAAATGCCTCAAGTGGATCGGTTCTCACTTACGGCCTGGCCATTGATAGGGCGAGGCTAAAGAAGAAAGGTTATTCCGGATCCATGATTGCTACCTTTCTCACAGCCAGAAAAAGGTCAACTTCACTAGCCTATGTCCGTGTTTGGCGGATTTTTGAGGATTGGTGCGTCAGGTTCGGCTATCTTCGGTTAAGATTTTGGAGGTCTTGAGTTTCTTGCAGGATGGTTTTGATAAGGGTCTGGCAGCCAGCTCGTTGAGGGTTCAGCTGGCTGCTATTTCTTGCTATCACAGGAAGGTCCAGGGCGTGGCCTTGGGCTCCTACCCAGATGTCTTACATTTCTTGAGGGCGGTATCCCGGTTACGGCCTTTGCGCAGAATGGTAATTCCTCTTTGGGATCTCAATTTGGTCTTGGGGGCATTGACGGGTCGCCAGGAGTCAGGATTGACTCGAAGGCACATATTGCATTGCATATTTGTAAGGGCGAAGCAGCGAACAAGGCTTCCATTTCCAGATGCGTTCGTGAAGCCATTTTCTCAGCTTATATCTTACAAGGTCGACAGGTGCCCTCAGGGTAGCGGGCTCATTCTACCAAGACTCAGGCAGCTTCGTGGGGTGAGTTTAGCTTGATTCCTCCAGTTGAAATTTTGCAAAGCAGCCAAGTGGGCCTCTTTGCATACCTTAAGTACCCATTATCGGCTGGATGTCCATGCAGTAGGGGAAGCCTGTTTCGGAAAGGCAGTTTTGGCAGGTCCCTCCCATTAAAATACTGCTCTGTTACATCCCAGAGGTGCGGGACTGGACTGGAGGGACAATGAGGAAAGAGAAATGAGACTTATCTGCTAATTGTTGTTACTTGAGAAACTCCAGTCCAGTTACGGATCCCACCCAGGGGGTCTGTCGGCTAATGTGGAGCTCGTTTGCTGCGGTCTGCAGGACAAGAGCGACGGGTAGCAGCAAGCTGTTTGTTTATCAGACTAATACTGGTTTCTATTCGGTGTTTTCTTCTCTTCTGCACTTTAGGGCATTTTCTCTCTATTCATATCTATTCCTGCCTCTTTCTGCAGTGGGTGAAGGAGTTTCCCTCTTGTTCTGGGGGGGGGGGGGGAGGGTAGTTATGGTTAAAATCAATAGTTTGTTTATTTACTTGAAGTTTAGCTACTTAATTGTTGCTCCTCTGAGTTTGCTTTGTCATTAGGTCACTGGGAGCTGGTGGATGGTGCCAGCAGGATAAGTACAAGTGACTTCAGAGTTTGACATGCCCAGTCTCCAAGCTGCTAGAGGAGGTGCACTACCCAGAGGTGCGGGACTGGACTGGAGTTCCTCAAGGAACAACAATTAGCAGGTAAGTCTAATTTCTCTTTGCCAATCATGATGAGGATGAGGAAGATTCTGGAGTGGTGTACCTCTTCAGGAAGGAGGCGCTGGCTAGTCAAATTGATTCAGAATATCTGAGGACCCAGTAAAAAGGTCCCCATAATAAGGGATCCTGTCTTGGTAGGAATCCCTCAGCTATCAAGAGCATTTCTGGTATATCTGCCAATCAGAAAAGTGATCCAGTATGCTTGAGTCCTTGCATATGCATGCTTTCTGGCATTAAGGTCCTGGCAAAGCTTTCTTTTGTTCACGGCAGATGTTGATGTTCTTATTTTGGTCCATAAGGTAGTTGCCTTAATTCTGAATGTGATTTCATCATACCATCATTTCTGTGTAAGGAGGTGCGGTATTAAAGTATTTCCAGAATAAGAAGCTAGAAACCATTCTCAAGCAGGTGTTTTGAGGAAGCAGGAATTTCTTTGCAGGCAGCCATATGTCCAAATCTTGTAGCCAGGTCCTGTTAAGATGGATTCAGTAAACCCAAGTAGTGGGATTTGTGTTGGAGTCAGTCATAGCATTCCTTGTGGATGCCTTGTATGATCTTATTTGGGCATCAGCAGCAGGCATGATCATTGTAGTGGTTGAAAGCAGGAGCCTATGGCTTAGCCAGTGGGTAGTGGATGCTATTTCAAAGACTCACCTAAGTAAGCTTGCCTCCAAAGGATGCTTGTTTGGCAGAGTTGTTAAGACTTGGGATACCTTAAGCAGTGCTTTTCCGAAGACAGAGACTGTGCAGCGGCAAGGGGCTAAAAGAATATGATAGGAATTTTAAGAATTTCACCAAGCCAAGTTTTCCCAGAGGATTAGGTTGCAAAGCCTTTTGTAATGCTAGGAAAGGACAATAATCGGGTGGCCCTCTTGCAGCAGGAGCCAGGCTCTCTTCCGGGCCGTTCCGGAGGAAGGATGCCTTTAGGAGTTTGCCCAATACTGGCCATTGTGATGAGGAAGTTCCATTCTCTACCTTAAAAACACAGGATTCACTGAATTCTAGTCCTGAAACTGACAGGCAGGCAGGCCATGTGAGCAGCTGTTGTCAGGGACGACAAAAACAAACTCAGCCACGAGGTTTGAAAACACGCCCAGCTGAGAAACATTCTCCAGTTCCTAATAGCTTGCACCTGGAAAGGGGAAGAGCTTATAGCCACTATAAGAGCTATGCAGGAAATACAGAGTTAGAACTAAGAGATCTAGGAGAACTGGCTGAAGGAGGAGAATTAGCTGAAGCAGCTGACCTAGAGGAAGAAGGAGGAGTTTCAGACTTTGACCCAGGACGTGAGTCAGAGTCAGAACCAGGAAGAGTTCACCACAGAAACTACCCAGAGTCCTACAGGAGGAAGCAGCTAGTAAGGGCAGAGAACAGGTGTGAATGTTCTGCTGATTGCAAACCCTTTGGAGCTCAGAGGCAACGTTCCAACCGGAGTGATTGGAAGCCTAAAGAAAAACAGTATGTATCTGAGAGCTGTAGCCTGAAGAATGACTCTGGTGGGAAGTTTAAGTTTGTAGATAAAAGAAATACCTACAGGGTTAATGCTGAGAAGCCTCGTGCAGAAAATCCTAGGTGGGGGCAGGGCTTTAACACCCAGCCGAGGGATTTAAGCACAGAGCTGAAGAGAGAGCATTTAACACCTCCAGAGAGAGAAAGGTATTTCCCCGAAGATGTGTGCATGTCTGAGGAAGATATCCTAGAAGTTCCTAAGCCTCAAAGAAAACCCCACAGGCTGAAACCTGGTGTTAGGAGGGGAGAAGTATTAAAGCCTGAAGATAGAGCCAGTAAGCTTTCCAGGGGGAGAACCTCATACAAGAAGTGGGACTATAGAAACCCTGAATGGTGGCTTCCCTCTCTCCCAGACACTGAGGAATACGGTAGCTGGTATTCCAGCCCTAGAGGGAGTTGCACAGAGAGACACTGTGGCATAAGAACATAAGATATGCCATACTGGGTCAGACCAAGGTCCATCAAGCCCAGTATTCTGTTTCCAACAGTGGCCAATCTAGGTCATACGTACCTAGCAGTTTCCCCAAGGGACACAGGTTCCACAATGCTTGTATTGGTTCAAGCATTGATATCCTGGGTCCCTTCTTAATAATGGCTTATGGACCTTTCCTCCAGGAACTTGTCCAAACCTTTTTTTAAACCCAGCTACACTAACAGCCTTTACTACATCCTCCGGTAACAAATTCCAGAGTTTGATTACACGTTGAGTGAAAAAATATTTTCTTTTATTAGTCTTAAATAGTTTACCCTGTAGCTTCATTGCATGTCCCCTAATCTTTCTATATTCTGATAAGGTAAACAATCAATCTACGTTTACCCGTTCCACTCCGCTCATTAATTTATAGACTTCTATCATATCTCCCCTCAGCCGTCTCTTTTCCAGGTTAAAGAGCCCTAACCTTTTTAGCCTTTCTTCATAGGAGTATCCTTCCATCCCCTTTACCATTTTGGTGGCTCTTCTCTGAACCTTTTCTAATAACTCTATATCCTTTTTAAGATACGGCGACCAGAATTGCACACAATATTCAAGGTGCGGTCTCACCATGGAACGATATAGAGGCATTATAATATCCTTTGTTTTATTTTCCATTCCTTTCCTTATCATACCTAGCATTCTATTTGCTCTCTTGGCCGCCGCTGCACACTGGGCCGAGGGTTTTAACATGGTATCCACAATGACGCCTAAATCTTTTTCCTGGGTGGTGGTTCCTAAAGTGGAACCTTGCATCGTGTAACTATAGTTTGGGTTGTTCTTCCCTAGGTGCATAACCTTGCACTTGTCCACATTAAATTTCATCTGCCATTTTGATGCCCAGTCTTCCAATTTATCAAGATCCTCTTGCAATTTTCCACAATCCTCTTGGGTTTTAACAACTTTAAATAGTTTTGTGTCATCTGCAAATTTGATAACCTCACTCGTTATTCCACTTTCCAGGTCATTTATGAATATGTCAAAAAGCAACGGACCCAGAACAGATCCCTGGGGTACACCACTATTCACCTTTCTCCATTGGGAAAATTGGCCATTTAGCCCTACCCTCTGCTTTCTATCTTTTAACCAGTTCCTGATCCACAATAGTACACTGCCTCCTATCCCATGACTCTTTAGTTTTGCCAAAAGTCTCTCATGAGGGACCTTGTCAAAGGCTTTCTGAAAGTCCAGATACACAATATCAACCGACTCACCTTTGTCCACCTGATTATTCACTCCTTCAAAAAAACATAACAGATTAGTAAGACAAGATCTTCCTTGTCTAAAGCCATGTTGGCTGTCTCTCATTAGTTCATGACTATCTACATGCTGAGTAATTTTATTCTTTATGATGGTTTCTATCATTTTTCCCAGTATTGACGTCAGGCTCACCGGTCTGTAGTTTCCCGGATCACCCCTGGAACTCTTTTTAAAAATTGGTGTTACATTGGCGATCCTCCAATCTTCAGGTATTAGAGATGATTTTAATGATAGTTCACTGATTACTAATAGCAGGTCTGCAATCTCATATTTCAGTTCTTTCAATACCCTTGGATGTATACCATCCGGCCCAGGTGATTTGCTACTCTTCAGCTTATCTAATAGTTGTAATACATCTTCTCGATGTATCAATATTTCCTTCAATTCTTCTGCACCTTTAAATACCACTTCAGTCATGGGTAACATCCCTACATCTTCCTCAGTAAAGACTGAAGCAAAGAATTCGTTCAGTCTCTCCGCTATCGCCTTGTCGCCTCTTAGTGCTCCTTTAACCCCTTTATCATCTAATGGACCAACTGACTCTCTCACAGGTTTTTTGCTACGAATGTACTTGAAAAGGTCTTTACTTTGCGTTTTTGCTTCTGCAGCAAGCTTCTTCTCAAATTCTCCCTTTGCCTGCCTTATCAATGCCTTGCATTTGACTTGCCAGTGCTTGTGCTGTTTCCAGGTTTCGTCGTTTGGCTGTTTTTTCCATTTCCTGAAAGATGCTTTTTTGGCAACAACAGCCTCTCTGACCTCAACTTTAAACCATGCTGGCAGTTTTTTGGACTTCTTTCCACTTTTCTTAAAGCGTGGAATACAGCTGGTCTGGGCTTCCAAGATAGTATTTTTCAACAACAGCCAAGCCTGATGTACGTCTTTAACCTTTGCAACTGCTCCTTTTAGTTTTTTCTTGACTGTTTTCCTCATTTTATCATAGTCTCCCTTTCGAAAGTTAAAAGGTAGTACTGTGGATTTCCTTACTATCCCTCCTCCACTAATTAAATCAAAGGCGATCATGCTATGATCACTATTGCCAAGTGACCCCAACAACCTTATCTCTTGCACTAGATCTGGTGTTCCACTAAGGACTAGGTCTAATATGGCTTCCCCTCTGGTCGGTTCATGAGCCAGCTGCTCCAAGAAGCAGTCATTTATTTCATCTAGGAACTTTATCTCCCTAGCATGTCCTGACGTGACACTGACCCAGTCGATACCGGGGTAGTTGAAATCACCCATTATTATTACTGTGCTGTAACTTTTGTTAGCTTCCTTGATTTCTTTGAGCATTTCATCATCCATTTGGTCATTCTGGCCAGGCGCTCGATAGTACACCCCCACTGCCATTGCCTTCCCCCTTTTAGATGGAATTTCAATCCATATAGATTCTATAGCAGATTTTGTTTCCTGCAAAACTTTAATCCTTTCTGACTCAATGCCCTCTCTAACATAGAGAGCAACCCCTCCACCAATTTGATCAGCTCTATCATTACGATATAGTTTGTACCCAGGTATCACAGTGTCCCACTGGTTGTCGTCCTTAACACTTATTAAAAGAGGGCTGCTACACAGTACCCTGTCTTGTGCTGCTGAGGTAAGCTATATTCTGATTTGATTTAAATTATAGCTCTTAGCTGCTGCTAGACTCTAACTTCTTATGCAATTTAAAGTACAAGCTCTCTAAATTTAACTAGACGGTACGTTACAGGGGAACTTGCAGAGGTATTCTGATAAAGAGAAGTCAGATAATTCTGAATGCATACAGGAGCCTATGATCATTGACACACTCAGTGAATGTTCATTTAATGGTGACCCAATGGACTGCACATTGATTTTATCTGATAAAGTGTCGTCTCTGTGTTAGTCAGGGCTGTGTAGTGTGTAAGGCAAACACTACAACTGAAGAATGCTGTTTTGCTCATAGTGAAACTATGTGCTGCGTTTGAATGTTTAACTTTGACCATTTACTTTGAGAAGCAAGAAGAAGCTGTTCTACTTTCCTTTATGTTTTGCCAGAAAGCACGGCTTATTTATTTTGAGCATTGTGTTATGTTTATTTGAATAATACGACCCCCGGGAGGGGAAATAAATCCTTTTACCTTCAACCACTCGTGTTGCATAACTACTTAATTGCCATCAGACGCAGACCTGCTAGCCCTAGGCGGCAACCTGCCCACCTGGTGGTGACACCATCGATAACTAAGGAATATTGGGTCCTGTCTATAATCTCAGAAGATTATGCACCAGAATTGCTAATGGAGGAAGCTGTTCATTCTTTAGACTGACTGGCTCCATTTCTTGTGCGGCATAATTCCATTCTCACGAGAGGGGGCAATGAAGGTACTACAGATACTCTGAAGATTCAAGAAGGGTGGGTATTCTGGCCCATCATGGATTTGAGGCAGGTCAATTTTTTCCTGTGGGTGCTGAAATCCTATGGTTCATTATCATTCCTCCAGTTTAGTCCTCAACCTCTGGGTAGTGAACCTCCTCCTGTAGCTTGGAGACTGGGCATGTCAAAAACTCATGACATCACTGGATATAGCTTCTGGTCTCTCCCATCAGCCCCCAGTGTGTCCAGTCTCCATGCAGCAGGAGGACGTAGTGAGCCTAGCTTCAGGGCTCACTTGGGGGAACAGATAAGGAGCATTTAGTGTGACAAATTCTATTCTGATTTTACTTTGGATTTTTACCTTTAATTTACTTTTCATTTTACTTTTAATTCAGTTACCTTAGGGTTAATTGGCAATCAGGGATTAGTTCCCTTTAGTTGTTAGGAGCAAATTTCCTTATTTACAGCCAGGCTCTTTAAATTAGTAGCAGCTCTTACCTTCCCTCCTTGTCAGTTATTTTCACTTGCTGCAGGCAATCGCCGGTGTGGATCTCTCTCCCTTGACGGTACGGGAGAGAGCTCTGGGACCCGTACAGCCACACTGAAGCTGTGTGAGACGGAACCTCTCCGTTGCTGCGGGATTTTAATTTTACTCTGTGGAACTGGCTGAGCGGTCCTCGCCGCGGCTGCCAGACGCATCAGCGCGGCTTGAGGATCGGATGAATTCAAGGCGGTAGGAGCAGGCTGCATGGCTTTTGGTCCTGCAGGTAAGGCCTTCGGGCTCTGTCAGTCTGCTGAGGCCTCCTTTTTGCAGCGGCTGTTGTTTTTGGCGCCAAAATTCATTGGCAAAGGGGCGGACATTTTCTCTCTAGGTATTTGAACCGCATGGCGAGAGTTGCAGTGAGATGCCTGTGTGAGGAAGACTACAGGCAGAATAGCTAGATTTTTAAGTCTAGTGTTTGTTTCTTTTATTAGTAGGTTTTTTTAGGCTCGGGGGGTTGCTCGGCCTTAAGGGGGCTGTTGTCAGTCCTCTTTATTTTTAAGTTTATTCTTAGTTTTATAGGACAGCAGTTTTGGCATTGATCTCTGATGCCACGTGTTCTTTCCCTCCTAATCATGTCTCTGAGAAGCATCTGTTAAGTCCCAGGATATTAGGCAAATTGCCAGCTTTTAGGTTCTTCAAGAGCAGAGCCCTAACTTGTAGTTGGAAGGAGGGACAGGCTGGAAGTGTGCTTTTGTGTAGTCTATAGTGAAAGTTGCCCAGACGCCTGTGGTTTCACAGGGACAGGTTTAGGAAACCTTAGGATATAAAAAAATATGTATATAATAATAACAGTTAAACTGTCAACCAAGAAGTGCCTGTGCTACGGTCTATGGCCACCAGAGGGCAGCTGGTACACTCAATAGTGCCTTTCTGAGACCGTGTGTATGCATCCATCATCAGATTGATCATTCTCTGCAAGTTAGGGAAGAAATAACCACAGGGCCACCTCATGGGCAATCAGGGGTTAGTGACTAAACAAGCAACTGTAATGTTCTGCAAATCAAGATTATATGACCAAGATTTAAAGCTCTTAACTTCTGTATCGTTTGTCGGGCTCTGGTGCCCTAAAGGCCACTGCATGGCAGTGCTGCTCATGAATCACATATAGTATTCAGTGCCCCCATCCCTGGGGGGGGGGGGTGTTAAAATACAAAATCATATTCCTCATCAGGTTCACACAGGCAGTAACCTCTAAGACCTCCACTTGCAAGGTTGTCGGTGTATCCCACTGCTATTTCTCTGACTGCGGGGGGGGGGGGGGGCGGCCTGTGTGTTTCATAGCTCCACTTAGCATGCCCTTCCCAGGAAATTCTCATCTATTTCTAGAGCCTGTGCTGTCAGAGCAGGGCTTTAAGCACTTAGCAGGGGCACTGACCCGTCTGTGCCATCTTGTTAAAGGGCCCGTGCTGAGAGTGAAGAGAAGGACGTCTAGGTAGCACAGTCTGGGGCTTAGCGCTCCAGGGCACTGGAAGGTTTCATAAAGGAAGTCAATACTCTGTGTATGCTCCATGCATTCAGCCTATGTTCAAGCGTGCTCATTGCACTGTGTTTTGGTGACAGGTGCTGGGTCACCCATATATGTAGATGTGCATTTTGTATGTGCTCACAGTTGCTTAGGCATGATTTTTGGGTGCACTCTTTGTAGACCGAGACTGCATTTCTTTGCTCAGACTGTATTATCAGATTAAGGTAATTTCTCCAGTAATGGGGGGATGTCGATTGTAAAAAAAAACGTGCGTGAGGTCCTCATGGTGTTTCATGGGGTTGGAGATGCAGTCGTGGGATCTGCTGTTGAGTGAGTCGTCCGGAGGAGCTACAGTGTTAGTCACCAGTTTCCCTTTCTCTTTGGGATTTGCTCCCAGAGCCTAGCCCCTCTTTCTCTCTGATGTCCAGGACGCAAGCTCCCCATCTCACTGGACAATCTATTCTCAGCCTTTTCTCAATGCTGGCAAAAGGACTGGGAAAGCGATAAAGGAAGACTAGGAACCAGCACCAGCTCTGATGTCTCTCCACTGCCAGTGTTTGCTACAGTCACATATTCACAGTCAGTTATTTATTTGAGTATACTGATTGCCTACAGGTCAGGGTGGCATACAGTCTATTACGGTATTTCTATTTCCCTTGTCCCTGAAGGGCTCACAATTTATGTTTTGGTACCTGAGGCAGAGGGTTAATTCGCTTAACGAAGGCCAGAAGGACCACATGTGGGACCAGAAACCCCAGTTTTTATGGCCCAAGGTTGGTGGTCTCGATTGGAATTCAAACCCTTGGTCCTCTGGCAACTTGCCTCAACCACTAGGCCGCACTGCTCCGTGTGAGCTAGCCACAGAGTCATAGGGCCAGGCGCAGCCTGTTACTCCCAAGGCAGAGACCTTGGGGAGGTTCCGTTCATAAGGATACGAGAAATGCCATACTGGGTCAGACCAAGCTCTTTCAGGTCCAGTATCCTGTTTCCTAGGGTAGCCAATCCTGGTCTTAAGGACCTGGCTGGTTTCCAAAAAGACGAATAGGCTACTCAGTGCTTGTATCGGGGCAAGCGTTGGATTCATGTATGCTCATATTTTAAGGGTTCCGTTGCATGTACAACAGATGTGACGCTCTGTTGGGTTGTGTGCCTTGTAGAACATCTTGAGTTGGTATAAAAAATAAATATAGAATTTTCCAGCTTCTCTCTAATAAAAGGTTATGGACCTTTCCTCCGGGAGCTTGGCCAAAAGCTTTGTTAAACTCCGCTACGTTCGGAGATTGTTTCGCGCAAGGCTCTTGGAGTACACAGGAGACCCAGTGGTCTATCAACCAACTGGAAATGCGAGCAATACGCCGGGCGTTGCAGGCGTTCGAAGCTAAGGTGACAGGTCGAGCGGTGCGAGTGCTGTCCGACAACTTTGCGGCAGTGGCCTACATCAATCGGCAGGGCAGAACCATAAGTGTGGCCATAGAGGCCGTGGCGGAGGGTCTGTTGATGTCAGATAGAGCTTTGGCTGCCAGCGTTTTCGGTGTCGCATGTTGCGGGTAAGGACATTGTGATGGCGGATTTCCTCAGCTGGGTCCGAGTAGATGCCAGAGAATGGGAGTGGCATCCGGAGGTGTTCGTACAGATCGGTCGCATATGGGGACAGCCAGTAATGGACCTCATGGCGGCGTTTGGTGGCGTTTCACTCTGCGTAAGTGGGTCGCTTCTTCAGCAGACGATGCGAAAGGAGGTCGGAAGGCATCGGTGCACTGTTTCAATGGCGGCCGTCGTCCTGTCTTCTCTGTCTTTCCACCGGGGGCACTCAGAGGTCGAGTGGTTCTGCGTATCAAAGCGCTTTGGGGAAACGTGTGGTTGGGGGCCTCAGGCTGGCCGAGGCACCCATGGTATGCCTGCCTCCATATGGTTGCTCGACGGGAATCCATGGAGGTTTCCGACATTGGAGATTCTGTTGCTACGGAGTTCCCTTCGAATGCCTCGGGTGCATCGGTTTTTGCTTACGGGGTGGCCATTGAAAGGGCAAGCTTAAGGAAAAAGAGTTGCTCGACAGCAGTCTTTGCCACCTTGCCGCAAAAAAAAAAAAGTCTACGTACCTTGCATATGTGCGCATATAGCGCATCTTTGAGGACGGGTGCTCGCGGAGGCACGCTCGCGCGACAACAGTGTCAGTTCCCTTGGTATTAAGTTTTCTTCAGGACGGGTTTGGTAAAAGACAGGTCCTGGAGAGTTCAGTTAGCAGCTCTGTCTTGCTATAGGGGCAAAGGACAGGTAGTGGCTCTCATGCACAGGTCGATGTGGTATGCTTTCTCAGGCGGTTACCAGACTGTAGCCCTGTCGTAGGATATTAATTCCACCGGGGAAGCTCAAGTTGGTTTTAGGAGCGTTAGCTAGCGCACCATTGGGTCCCTTGCCACAGGCATAGGTTAAGGGTTTTGCCTTGAAGATGGTATGTTTGATGGTCATCTGTTTGGCGAGGTGATTTTTGGAGTTGCAGGCATTGACCTGTCAGGAATCGTTTTTTGTCTGTCTCCAGACAGAAGGTGGCCTGGCGGCTGGTTCCGTCGTTGTTGCCAAAGGTGGTTTCTACGTTCACCTAACTAAAATGGTCTCTCTTCCAGCGCTAGGTGCGGCAGAGGGGAGCGTATTGAACCGTAGCTTGCGCTGTTTGGACATCAAGAGAGCACTGCGGCAGTGTTTAAAGGTTTCAGAAACTTTCGCAAGGCGGATCGTTTCTCTTCAGGGTGTTTGGAGGGCCCCGCAAAGGAAAGCGGTGGCGAAGGAGTCCATTTCTGGATGGATTGGAGCGACGAGTGCGTTGGCTTATGTTCTACGCGACCGTACAGTCCCAGGGAGCTTACGAACTTGCTCTACCAGAGTGCAAGCATCTTCTTGAACGGAGCACAGTTTGGTTCCGCCAGTGGACATCTGTAGGGAAGCCTCTTGGTTGTCTCTCCATACTTTCAGTAAGCACTACCGCCTAGATGTTCTGGCAGCTAAGGATGCCATTTTCAGGGAGGTGCTGTTGAGATCCGTCTGGAAAGGTCCCTCCCAATGATTACTGCTCTGATTCATCCCAGAGGTTGAGGACTAAACTGGAGGAATGATAAGGAAATAGGAATTACACTTACCTGGTAATTGTGGTTCCTTGAATGACTCCAGTTTAGTCCTCTTTCCCACCCGGGGATGGGGTCTTAGTAGTGGTTTCTCTGTTGGGGGAAGTGCAAGGTTAAAAGTGGATATAGGTCTTCAGTGGTGTTCAGTCGTTTTGATGCTTCCATTTGTTTTGCGCTATATTGTTGTTATTATATTATGATATTGTTATATATATATTGCTATATTGCTCTGGATTGTTTAGGGCTAGGCATTCAACGGAAAGGAGAGCAGTCAGGAAGCAGTCCCTTTCCTTCTGGAAGGGGAGTAGTAGGTAGATAGGTTATATGTTCTGCGTGCCCTTGAATATAATGTTAAGTTAAAAAAAAAAAAGTTACTGATTTTTTTTTGCTCCTTTTGAGTCTGCTTTGTCAGTAGTTCACTGGGGGCTGATGGGAGAGACCAGCAGGCTATATCCAGTGATGTCATGAGTTTTTGACATGCCCAGTCTCCAAGCTGCAGGAGGAGGTTCACTACCCAGAGGTTGAGGACTAAACTGGAGTCACTCAAGGAACCACAATTACCAGATAAGTGTAATTCCTATTTAATGATGATGATCATACAGCCAGGAGAGTTTCTGACATCTATGATGTATGAATCTGTTGGAGGCTTAACTGCACATTTTGATGGGGGGAGACATCTAAGGTTTCTCCAGTTCTTCTTTATGGGAGAACAGTTTCAATTTCAGGTCCTCCTCATTCTTGCAATGGCATCAACACCTTTACCAGGGTAATAGTTGTGGTGGTGGCACACCTCAGAAAAATATGGGCGCTTGTGCATCTGCAATTGGAAGATGGCTAGTTCGAGCAAAATCAAGAGGGAAGCAATTGCTCAACAAAGAATTTGGGATGGATTGTGAACCAGAACAGTAGCTGTTTGTTCCCTCCCCAAATGAAGAAGTATCTGGAGGTGTTACTCAACACTTGTCAAGATAAGATACTTTTACCAGATGCTTGAGTGGACAACATACTTCACTCTCAGGTAGTCAACCTATTCCAGTTGGGCGCCTCCACAGAGTGGGACTACATGCAATTCCTTTGCTCCATGTCAACAGCAATTGAGATGGTACCTTGGACAAGGGCACATATGTAGCCATTATAGAATGCGCATGCTAGCTTCCAGTTGAAGGAGATTCCTGCCAAAAGAGCCCTCAGGGGAGAGGGGGATGCGACAACAGATAGCATTGATGGAACGGCAACATCCTGTGGAAAAGGAGTCCTTCGCAATACTCAGCAGGGTTCTCATGGCGACAGATGCAGCATCTAGTATTTGGGGCTGCACTGCATGGGACAGGCAACCCAAGGATGTTAAATCGGGTATAAGACTATCTCCAGGAACAAGCAGGAATGAGTCTTCACATATGGATACGTCGGTACTGACGGAGTCCGCGCGGGAACGCATCCCACAGCGCCTGCGTGCTGCCTTCCCGCCTTTCCCAACTGCCTCTCTCCAGTTTTCATTTTTCCGCGGAGCCGACAGGACGTACTCCTGTCACCGCAGAAAATTCTTCCTTTATTTTTTTGTTTTCTGTGGTCGTGTCTGCCTTCCCTCGACGCCACCAGTACCGCCGGTGTTTTTTCTTTCTTTCTTCCTACAAAATCTTTCTTTTTCTGAGGAAATATTTTCTTATTTAGTGCCTGACGGTTTTTCTGGCCGCTAGGCCTCCATACTTTCCTTCATGGAAATGCCAGCCACTATCCTTAAGAAATGCTTAAACTGTGGCGGTGCCAAATTAATTTTAGACACTCATAATTGGTGTCTACCCTGTTTGGGTCCTGACCACTACCCGTTGGATTGTCTCTCCTGCAGGAGTGTATCCAGAAGGATTTTTCAGCATCGAGCTCAACTCGATACGCGGTCCCCATCGAAATTGAGGGCCGAATCTTCTTCTTCACAGGTAACCAAACAAAAGTCTGTTAAGACTAGCCCGTCCTCGAGCGGTAGATCTCATGCTCAGCATCGAGATGCCTCTGGCGTTGCCCTCGAGGACAATTGGGCAATAAAACCCCGGCGGAAGTCTTCGGCCTCCAAAGCAATAACGGGGTTTTCAGGTTGTCCCGAGATTTTCATCTCCGTGGACATGCCTGAGGCATGCTTGGTGGTTGTATCCGCTTCGAGTGGTACCGATACCCCGGCATTGGCTATGGTGATGGATGAAATATTCCTCCCCGATGATCGCAGTCTAGCGCTCTCGGTTCCTTCGGTGCCGTTAGAGTCGCTGCAGACCGATCTTCCAGCATCGGTATCGACTTTGGTACCGGTTCTGGTGTCAAAATCGGTACCCCCATGCTTGTTTCGACAGACTCGCTTCTCTCGATGCCGAGTCTGGAATCGATCACTAGCCTGGATGATTTGGTACCATTCGTCTCGGTACCGACCTCAGATGGTACCGAAGACACTGCTCCGGTGATCGAAGTCTGGCACTCTCGGTTACTTCGGTGCCGTTTGAGTCTCTGCAGACTGATCTCCTGGTATCGGTATCCACTACGGTACCGATACCGGTACCGGAATCTACATTAGCATCGGTGTCGATACCTTCCATGCTTGTTTCGACAGGTTCGCTTTCTTCAATGCCGAGCCTGGAATCGATCCCTAGTGTGGATGATCTAGTTCTGACTTGTCCTGGTACCGACCTTGTACGATACCGAAGACCTTCTTTTAAAGACGATCCGATGCTCCACCCTTTCGGGTCCTCTGATCCAGCAGATCAGAATGAATCCAGAGGTATTAAGACTGGATCTTCAACGGGTCTAGCCTTTACCCCTCATTTTAGAGGGTCCTCCTCAGGGGAAATTTCTTTTCAAGCGTTTCTGCTTGATATGGCAAAATTACTTGCTATATCTATATCTGGTCAAGATCCTCTACCAGGGGATTCAAAACCCTTGCTTTTCCCCTGGAGTCCAAAAGAAGTCCCCATGCTTCCTTTGCATCAGACCTTACAGGATCTGCTATTCCAGATGTGGGAGTCTCCCTTATCGGTATCCCCACACTCTAGGACAGCTGACTCTCTGTATAGGGTGACACCTTCTCCAGGTTTTCAAAAGACTCAACTTCCTCATCATTCTATTGTTGTAGAATCAGCAATGAGGCGTATTAAGAGTGCAAAGAAGCACTCTTCTTATCCGCCAGGTCGGGGGTTTAGAACTTTAGATGCCTTTGGATGTCGATGCTTCCAGGCATCCATGCTTTCAGCAAGAATTCTCTCATATATTTTCTATATGGGATTATCTCTTGAAGAGGTCAATAAGAATTTAGTACTTTTGACCCCTTTTCTTCAAGAACCTAATAGACCAGCTTTTGCTCTATTAATCAGTCATGCTCAAAATGTCTCCAAGTTCCTTAATCGTGCTTCCCTGGACTGCTTTGAGTCTATTAGCAGAACCTCTGCTATAGCCATAGGAGCACGACGCATGGCCTGGCTCCAAGCTTCGGACTTGGATAAAGGGGTACAAGAAAGACTGGGAAATACTCCTTGTACTGGAGACAATCTCTTTAACAAGGAGGCTCTATTCCAAGCTGCTCAGTTCACCACTGACAGTTTTGCTTTTAGAGGATTGTCAAAACCTTCCTCTATCCCAGCTGGCAGGAAATCTCCTAGAAAACTTTATCACTCTGGGAGGAAAAAGTTTTATTCCTCTTCTAACCATCATACAGATGTTTCCAAACAGGGGCAACATCAATCTGCCCTAAGAAAATCACAACCTCAATAGGCTCAGCAAACCCAGCAATCGCAAGGTTTCTGATATAGCATTCTTTGAATTTCTTTTTCCTGTTTGAGGTTTACAACCTGTAAGCTGCTTCTTATTAACAGAAGCATCCACACTGACTCAATCCGTCACTCTAGGCATGAATCTCTTGTCACAAGGGATATCTATTCTTTTAGCTCCAAGAGCTATTGAGGACACTCATGCCCTACAGGTAATACGTTTGTCCTCTCCTTTAAAGAGAATAGAGGAGTAACAACCATCCATTAGTTGGGCTATGCCCTTCACCTTCACAGTTCTCCTGTGCGAGGATATCTCTTCCTTGGTTGCAAGAGGGTTTTTTCTTCTCAGACTGTAAGTCTTCTTAACTCTGTATCACTTATATCCCTCTTATCTGAGACATTCAGTCTCTAAGAGTGATACCATGAAACTGGAGGGCTTACTCTTTAAACCCATAGGTTTTCTTCAGTACCTATTCCAGTAAAGCGATTTCCATTCAGAGTTGCTCTTCCCCTTTGCAAACTTTTTTTCTGCTGCCTTAATAACAGATAATGCCAAGAAAGGTTCTACAACCTTCTTAGTCATTTCATATTTGCAGGCAACTCACCTGTCTACTATTCCTAGCCATCCTCAATTCCTTGGATCCAGCAGAATAGGTTTCATTGCCTACTAGCAATTAAACAGCCAGGTTTCACCTGAGCAACCTGCAGCATGTTCTCTGCAATTATACAACAAAGATCTGCAACTATGGGCCTTTGCCAGAGAGCATAAGAGCCATTCCTAGTACGTAACTTCCAGATGGTTAAAAAGGCTTTTCCCCAGTCATGCTCCCACATGACTGGTGGGTTTCCTACCCTTACCATCTTTCTTAACCTTTCCTTCTAGGGAAAGGGGACCAGGGCTTAGTCCACGTGAAAGCATAAGGAATTGCTCCATTCCCTAAGTGGTTCCACAACTCAGTGGAACTTCTTTTAACAGGGTGCACTCTTCTCTCTGTAGTCGGTCCTTGTCTTATACTTTCCTTCTAATGTCCAGTATGTCATTGAAACTTCTGTTGGACAAGAAACACATGATACTCATATTGCCTCATGAAGGAGCAAACATGGTATCCCTATATATTGCGTCGTCTTCTCCAGCTACAACACTGAAGTTAGAAGGATCCAGACTTCCTGTCTTAAGACTAAGGATCTCCTCTGCACCCCTTCACGTGGGCCTCCATCCTGGTTATTCAAAGGCTAGAATTTTTAAAGAAGTCTAGACCTTTCCTTCTAAGTAGGAGCATTCCACTGACTTTTCTACTTATAACCACAGAGAGATTCTCTTCACGGGTATTCCCCCTTCTGTCATTAGATGAATCTCTCTGTACATATGTATCCACATATGTATATGTATGTCTATATACATGCATATTTATATTATATATATCTATATCTGACTCTGAAAGACATATTGTCCATATTAATGCTGTTTTCAGCATACCATAAGGATTTATATGCAGAACCAATTTCTGTGGTAATTACAAGATACCTTCTTTACCGTAACCTTTCAGATGATGTTACCTCTGAAGCTCTCTATATAATGTCATTCTCCTAAGCCATGTCAATTAGGAAGGACATTACTGATCTTCAGGAAATTGGAGGCTACAACGCCTACTGCAAATTTCCTTGTCTTTCATTCGGATGACAGGGTCTTAAAGACCCACTCTATTTCTACAAAGAGTACATCTACCCCTTTTTCATCCAAATCAGTCAGTTTTTCCTCGCCTCTTTTCCTAGAGCCTTATTCTGCTCCAAGGGCAAAGAGCTTGAAAACCTTGCCAAATAGAGGTTTCAGTTTTCTACTGAAGTCCTACCTCCATTAGACTTCCCCAGTCCTCATCTGGGATTAGTTCCAACCATTAAGGCTTCTAACCTCTACCTCTATTGCAAATTTCTCTCCTTTACATCAGTGAGGTAATTTCTTGAGGATACTGTACTGGCTCTTAATAGCAGACCCATATCAGCCTCATTATTACTTCGCAATATCTTTGGGTAAGGTCAGTTTTGGCCTATTGTAATTCAGTATCTGCTGACAATTATGATCTACACAAGGACTCCTTTCTAGACGCCTTGTTTAGTCAAGCTGTCCCACAGCACACCTTTTTGATTCAACTCCTACCCTCCATCCCTAGGATGCTTGAGGATCTGGGAAATAGCATGGCCCATCCTTCAGATGAGCAATATCATGGGACCTCCTCCAGGCATCTCAGCTTGGGAGTCCCCGTATGTGAAGACTCATTCCTGCTTGTTCCTGGAGATAGCACAGTTACTTACCTGTAACAGGTGATCTCTGGGAACAGCAGGAATTAGTCTTCACAACCCACCCTCCTCCCCTAGGAGTTGTATCTCTCTATCTTTATCTTTCCCTTTCTTCTCTCTCTCTCCTTTGTCTCAGCTTTAAAACTCAACTGGAGAGAGGCAGTTGGGAAAGGCGGGAAGGCAGCATGCAGGCGCTGTGGGATGCTCCCAAAAGCATTCTGATTGGACGCTGGGGAGCGTTCCCGTGCGGACTCCGTCGGTACCGACGTACTGTCGCGCCCCCTACTGGCCAGGCAGTAGCCTAGGAGCGGGGGACGGAACTTCTTTAAATGTTTCTTGTTTGTTACCTATGTTCCCAACAGGATGCCTGCTGGGAAATGTAGTTGTGAAGTTGAAATAAATTCAGCCGAGAGGATTTTCATAGGCACACAGGATTATTTATTTATTCTTCAGCCAAATGAACTTTCTTTCTTGCAGTTCAAAAATATCAAAACATAACGGGGGATATTTTCTCCGGTGAAACAAAACCAAAAGAATAAAATGCTTCTGAGGTCAGCTTGTTACAGTGCCAAACAGTATTTCTCCATGTGAAAACAGCCAGTAATCTTCCTGTGCCAAACAGCTTCCAGCTTGGTTTAAACAAAAGCTTTACATTCTTCAAGCTATGTATAACATTGGCATCTTTACTGCAAACTATTTTTCTCTCACACAGACTGCTTTTTTTTAGTGGCTGTATTACAGACTCTGGCTTCACTTTCAAACAGTCCTTTTTCAACTCCGGGCCATGCCTCGGAGATCAGCAACTCTTTTGCATATTTTTCTCAGCACTGCCGCACTGATGACTAAGCTTCCAGGTTTCCTATCTTCTGAAAACCTTATAGCTTTTCAGTTTTGAGCACAAACTAGAGAGCAATCCATTTCATTATCTGAGGGCAATTCCTCTAGCACAGATTCTTCCAGGTCCATGCTTTCTACCTCAGAGTCTGTTTGTAAATGATTTAACTCTGTCTCAGAAATGGCAGGATTTAGTTTCTCTAAATCTTTTAACACTTTCTTTAATACAGATTCTTCTCTCTGCTGAGGGCTACTAGAGGAATTAGGGAGTTTCTTATTTCTCAGAACGCTCTGAGAGGATTTCAAGGTGCTCACCTTACTCTGTGGAATTAAGCTCTCCTCAGACTTTACTGCCGAAGGCTCTGTTTCCATCTGCTCTCCTGGAGACAGCTCTCTGCCATTTTCATAGCTTGGCTTCTCCCCCTGGTAAGCTCTCCCTCTCAACGGATTTCTCCTGTATCTCTTACAGGTCTCAAGGGTGACTTCTATATCTCTGGAAGGCACTACCTCTCTCACAGTTCCTGCTTCCCTGGCAGCCTCTGTTTCTCTGGCACACTCTGCCTTTCTCCAAGAAGTCTCTGCAGACGTCTCTGCTGAAGTTCCCTTGGTTCTCCGTGTTCCCTCTGAACACTCTTCTCGTGTTCCTCCTGTCCTTGTTCTCCTTCTCGTTCCTCCACCAGTTCTGCTCTCCTCCTCTCCCCTTGCTTGATTTTCCCTTCCGTTTCCCAGCTCCACCCCCAGCTGTTCCTCGTGAGCAGGGCTGGTTACCATGGAGCTAGGGTGTGGCTCTCTATCACAAACTTTCTGCAGGGAGTTTTTTTCTGAAGCTGGAGTTTTAACCCCTAAACTCCTGGAGCTAATTCCTTTTTCAGAGGAAAATACCTGGTTTTTCCCTCTTTGCCTCTGCTCTCCCACGGCTTCACCACCACAGTACCCATATGTGAAGACTAATTCCTGCTGTTCCCAGAGATCACCTGTTACAGGTAAGTAACTGTGCTATATCAGCAAGCTGGAGCTGATAGCCATCAAGTTAGCCCTACATCATTTTCTCAGATTCTAACCAGGAAAACAGTGTGGGTGCTCTCAGACAATGCACTGGCAGTTGCATATATCAACAAGGTACCAAGAGCCATCAGCTGGCTGAGAAAGTCAGTCAGACAAACGCTTGGACAGAGGTATTTGTAGGAGCTAATAAAGTGAGAGATATAGTGGCTTACCTTTCTCATTTTTTAGAAAAAGATGTTTGACAGCAGCCAGCAAAAAAGGGTGCTTTAAATGGGACAGCTATGATGTTGAAATATTTCAGGACCTTGTCCCAGCAACACTGTAGCATCGGCGCACAATGAAAGAAGTCATGGCATATTCCTTAGCGTCTCTCCAGTCCAGTCTCTTTCTTCTGGGTTATGCCCCCTTCCAGCAGCATGGAGACTGAGCATGTCATCTTTTTTGATGACCTTAGGATACAGATAGTCCTGGCACCTTCCACCAGATCCAGTTTTTCTCAGTCTCCAAGCAGCTGTAGGGAGTCAGTAATCCAGCTGATAGACTTACTGGAAAGACCTAGTGTTAGTGGGGGAAATTTTGGCAACTGGTAGAGGCCCGGCGGCTGAGCGCAAAGGTGGGAAGATGCGCAGCCGCCAATGCCGGACAGTTCACAGGAGACGAGGTATCCCCAGCTGAGTGCTGTTTTGTGGCGGAGAGCCGTGGGAGACGCTGAGGCGGCTGGGGGGCAGGAGCACTACAGCGAACCGCGTGTGGCTCTGAGGCAGTTGCACAGTTTTTGGCGGCACGTTGCAGAGGCCCCTTTCGGCTTTCTCTGTGCAGCGGCAAACAAGGTAACCCCTTCTTGCTCTCTTTCGCACCCTTTTCGCGCCGGGATTGAAGTGGCCTGTTCAGTTAGAGTGCAGGTTTCTTTCAGTTTTTAGCTTTCTAGTTGGCTGGTAGGCCTCATTTTCTTCTTTTGGGGAAAAAAAAACAAAGCAAAGAGCAGTTTGTGTTTTTATTTTTCTTTAGCTTCTCTCGGCTTCTTGCTAAAGTTTGGGCCTTTCGGGGGGACGGGGGGGGGGGGGGGGGTTCCACCATGCATGCTAGACCGCAGTGGTTAGTTTGCAGGACTCGTCAGGGAACCGTGTCAGAGACCGGCGTGTGTAGAGGCTGTGCAGCTGAGGCAGCCTTGGTGGAACAAGGCATTCTGGCAGTTCTTCTCAAGACCTGCTTCCACCCGTCTCTCAGGAGTCGGGGGAGCCTGAAGAGACCATGGGCTGCTTCGGGCCTTCCTTTTCCCCAGGAGCAGTCTGGCCTTCCTCTAGCACAACCCAGCCCCTCCACCTCTTTGAGTGGCTTGGAGACTGAGAGAGGGAGGGGGTTTTTCCCCTGAATTTGTCCTCCTGATGCATAAGGCTTTCTGCCTGCGTCAGCTGGGGATGCAGGGACAGGGATCGGCCCAAGGGGATCTTATAGTGCGTTCATCTGAGTCCAAGGGTCAGGAGGAAGCAGGGGTTCCTCCTAAGTGTGCTAGGCTCTCCCATGCGGAGGTCCTCCGTTCCCCTCCATCTGAGACACTGGAAGGAGAGATCTCAGACAGGGAGTTGGGGGATGACGAGGAGGAGCTCAAGGAGGGTGAGCTACCTGAAGAGGAGCACACTAGGATCATTAGTTTTCCGCCGGGAGGAGTTGTCTGCTTTGATTGGGGAAGCTTTGAAAGTGTTGAATATGTCAGTGGAGGTCCCAGCAGCAGAAGAGATGCTGGAGGATCCGCTGATTCAGGCAGTCAGGAAATCACAGAAGGTCTTCCCAGTGCACCAGGTGGTGAGGCAGATGATTCAAGAGGAGTGGGATCAGCCGGAATCCGGGCTAAGGGGGGTATGCTCTATGATGAGGCTGTACCCTTTGCTGGAGGGGAAGAAGGAATTGCTCTGCTCTCCTAGAGTGGATGCTGCCCTTTTGGCAGTGACAAAGAAGACTACGATTCCAGTGGAGGGCAGTGCTGCCCTCAAAGACACCCAGGATAGGAAATTAGACTTGTTGTTGAAGCAGGCCTTTGACATGAGTGCCCTTGCCCTCCAGGCTTCGGTGTGTGGGGCCTGGGTAGCCCATGCTTGCTAGAGATGGTCTCAGCAGCTTCATTTGGCTGGTGACCATTCGGGTGAGTCGCCTGGACAGGCTGCGAGAATTGAATCTGGGGCTGCTTACGTGACAGTCAATATGATCTCATCAGGAGCTTAGCTAAGAACATGGCTTCGGTGGTGGCGGCGGCTCGTCGCTACCTTTGGCTTCGCAAATGGGCTGCGGATGGTTCCTCTAAAGCCCGCCTCAGCAGACTCCCTGTTTAAGGGAAAGCTTCACTTTGGGGAGGACATGGATAAGTTAGACTCCCCCAGCTCTTTCACTAAGGGAGGTAGATTTCCCGAGGGTAGACCAAAGCAGGGCCGCCTTCCTGCTCCTTTGCGATCGCAGCCTCAGGAGTCACGAAGGTTCCGGGTGGCCCAGTCTGCGCCTTTTCAGAGAGGACGCTTCCTCTCGAGGGGACAGGGCTTCTGGGGGTTTCGTGGGGCAGGCAAGGGGTTTGGGGCCTCTTCCGCCGCCTCAGGACTTAGGAAGCCGCAGTGAGACGACAGGGGCTCAGCCGGGGGTTCTGCCAGTGAGGGGATGTCTTCGGCAGTTCTTTTCGGCTTGGGCCCGGGTCACGTCCGATCAATGGGTCTTAGAAGTGGTAAGAGAGAGCTATGCTCTCGAATTTGCAAGACCTGTTCTGCCTTCCTTCGTGCTCTCCCCTTTCAAGTTGCTGGCCAAGGTAGCGACAGTGAAGGAGACACTGGCGCAGCTACTGTTGTTGGAAGCAGTCGTGCCGGTTCCCTTAGACCAACGCGATTGCGGTCGATACTCCTATTTTATTTTGTGGTACCCAAAAACGAAGGCTCCTTCCGACCAATCCTAGACTTGAAGGGTGTCAATTGCTGCCTCAGGGTGCCTCATTTTGGAATGGAGACTCTGAAGTCTGTAATAGTAGCAGTAAGGCAGGGAGAGTTTCTGATGTCTCTAGACCTCACGGAGATGTATTTACATATTCCCATCCGCGAGTTGCAGCAACAATTTCTGAGGTTTGCAGTACCAGGGGGACACTTCCAGTTTCAAGCGTTACCGTTTGGCTTGGCCACTGCTCCACGCACCTTTACCAAAGTCATGGCGGTGGTGGCTGCGGCTCTGTGCAAAGAGGGGGTGTTAGTTCACCTGTACCTAGATGACTAGCTGATCCGGGCGAAGTCCGAGGAAGAGAGTCTGAAGGCAACGTCCAAGGAGGTAGACTTCCTAAGGGGTCTAGGATTGGTGATCAACCTGGTGAAGAGCAAGTTGTGGCCCTCACAGGAAATAGAGTATCTGGGGGCAAGGTTCAACATGGCCAGGGGCATGGTGTTCTTGCCGGATCTCAAGGCAAAGGAACTAAGGCGGCTGGTGCAGCATTTTCTAACCATGAAGGCACACTCAGCCTGGCGTTATTTTTCAGGTCCTGGGAACCATGGTGGCAACGATAGAATTGGTGCCTTGGGCCAGAGCAGACATGCGGCCTCTTCAGAGGGCCTTACTCTGGCACTGGTCTCATCAGCGTCAGCCCATGTCCGTGACACATTCCTGCCCGTCGGTGACCAAGGAGGCATTGCAGTGGTGGCTTGGGCCAGTGAATCTGGAGCGGGGTATATCTCTCGAATCCCCGCTATGGGTGCAACTGATGACGGGGGGCTCACTGCGAAGGTCAGTTTGCCCAGGGTCTCTGGACTGCTCAGGAGGCTGTGGTCGATCAACAGGCTGGAGTTGCGAGCAGTAGCTCTAGCCCTAGAGAGTTCGAGCCGATTCTCAGCCAAAGGGCAGTCCAGGTACTGTTCGACAACATGACCACAGTGGTATACATCAACCGTCAGGGCGGCACAAGCAGCCCTCCCTTGAAGGAGGAGGCGGAGGGTCTGTTGGAATAGGCCAAGTTCCATCTAACGGCCTTGTCAGCGCAGCACGTAGCAGGAGTGGAAAACATAATGGCAGATTACTTAAGCAGAAACAGTCAATCACGGGGAGTGGGAGCTCTGTCAGGAGGTGTATGAGCAGGTAGTGCACCATTGGGGGACTCCCATAATAGATCGCATGGCGCAGTGGGAGTCGGCCAAGGCGAGTCGTTTCTTCAGCCGAAGAAAGGAAAGGATGTCAGAGGGCCTGGATGCTCTGGTTCAGAGGTGGCCGACCTCCAGTCTTCTGTATGTGTTTCCTCCTTGGGCTCTCTTAGGCAGGGCTCTTCAATGGGTAGAGGAACACCCGGGTTGGGTGGTTCTTATAGCACTGGATTGGCCTCGGCACCCGTGGTACGCCGATCTCATGCGGCTTCTGGCCGATCATCCGTGGCGCCTTCCGGTGAGGGACTGTCTCCTGACTGAAGGTCCAGTGCGCATGCCGCAGGTGGATCGGTTCTCGCTTACAGCCTGGCTATTGAAAGGGCACTGCTGCGGAAGTGGGGTTACTCTGGAGCAGTGATTTCCACCTTGCTGAATTCCCATAAACGCTCGACCTGTATTTCCTATGTGAGGGTCTGGTGGGTTTTTGAGGGCTGGTGCACGGAGCACCAAAAAAGGCCCCTTTCGGCATCTGTTTCGGAGGTTTTGAATTTCTTACAAGCAGGTTTCGATAAGGGTCTGGCAGCCAGCTCTCTGTGGGTTGTGATAAGGAAGCTTATCATAGCTCAGGAAGGAGCTATAGAAAAGGTAAAGTGACTCTGAACAAGCAACCTGTCAGTTCTGGTAGAAATAAGAAAACAGAATTTTCCCATAAAAGACTACCAGTCCCAGAATGCACCAGGTTTCCAACAGCCATTAGAGGAGCTGAAGTGGGGAAACGTGTGTTCAATCAGGAGGGCTATGAGGTAATCCCTAAGCACTCATCTCAAAGGGCAGGGCCTGATTCAGCACAGCTGCGCTGTATTAGGGGGGAGCACTCATCTAAGCAGAATAAAGTAGAGTTTATTCTACAGAGAATCAGCTTGAGCTTGATCATCTTCATCATCAGGAGGATCATCAGAAGCAGAAGCCAAACCGGACGGACAGAGAGGGAAAGAAACCCTTTGGAAGAAAGAGGAGAAAAGCCTTTGAGAGGTCTAGAAGAGTCCAGAGCAGTACGTATACTGGGAGGCATTCCAAGGGCCAGCATACACCATTGGACTGGGGAAAGCCAGAGGAATGGTGCTGCAGAGCTAGGAATCTCCAGACGGTACCTGTGAGGGAGACGGCTGCACGTGGAAGGGACCCTAAGACCCGTGCCAGAAGGTATGTGAAGAGAGATCCAGTGTCCAGGGATCTGGATTGGAAGGCTGGACATAAGAACTGGACTACATACTGGCCAGGCTATATAGAGAGGAACTCTAACAGCAATGGAAGCTCAGGTATGAACATTGATCTATGCCCTAGCTATAACCTTGAAAGACAGCAGGGAAACAAGTATTCTCCTGAAAGTGCTCCATTGGGAGATTCATCTGTGCCAATCCATGATATTGAACCCATGCTTGTTGAAGAAGGGGAATGATAGCAGATGAAGAATGTGTTTACATGGACTGCTCTCTGTCTAAACTCCTTTGGTGATTTTCTGTTATAAAGTACAGCAACCATCACAAAGAAATACAAACTTGTTCTTTAATCTACTCAGAAAAGTTCCTGAGTAGGATTTTTAGCCATGCAGTAGAAAGCAAGCCAGCTAAGGGGTTTCAGCTGGATAACTGCTAGCAATTGAGCCTTACCTAATTGCTTGTGAGCTAGGAGAGAATCACTTCTGAATCTATGTGGGAAGATATAAGAAGTTAACCTGAAAAGAACAGTTTTTTTCCTTTCTTTGTGGCTTTTGGTTTGTTGTTTGATACATGCTAAGAAAATATTAGCTAAGCCTACAGAAAAGACCAGTTTGTTATCAACCAGGTCTTATTTCTTTTGCTTTGATTGCCTGACAAGTTCAAATGTTGTTTTCCTGGTTTTGTTTTTTTCAAGTTTAACACTGAAAGCAAGTAACCTGATTTATGTGCTACCAAGCATATCTGTGTTGGGAGAAATAACCCCATAAATAAATATCTTATTGGCTTTACACTTGAGCACAACTAAATTATTGTCAGCAGCTGTGTCTGGTGTGAATGAACTGCATTGCCCACAATCCCTTGCAAATCATATAGATAGATGCACTTGCCAAGACTCTGAAGATTCTCACCCAGGCAGCCGTCTGACAGGGTGCAATTGGCCGCTATCTCGTGTTACAGGGACAAGATTCAGGGAAGGTCCTTGGGTGAACATGCCGACATAAGTCGATTTCTGAGGGCGGTGAGGATGTTTGCGGCCCCAGCAGAGGTCGCCCATTCCTCCCTGGGACCTCAACCTGGTATTAGATGCCTTGACTGCGGATCCTTTCGAATCAATGCAGCATGCGTCTTTGAAGGATGTGACTCTTAAGGCAGTTTTCCTGGTAGCCATCTGTTCGGCTAGGCGTATTTTTGGAGCTTCAAGCGCTGTCTTGTCCGCCCTTCCTCCTTTTTTTAAAGAGAAGATGGTCCTTCGGACAATCCATTCCTTTTTGCCTAAGGTGATTTTTGCTTTTCATGTGAATCAGACGGTTTCTCTCTTTTCCTAGTCTTGAAGGACTAGAAAAAGGGACTGTTACTTCTGAAGAGAGATCTGCAACTGTGAGTATATACTTCTGGTAATTTTCTAAAAGGAATTCTTTGTATTAAAGCTAATTAATCTGTGAACCCACTATTTTTTGTTAAATCAGTCAGGGCATAGTAGCAGCAGTTTAAGTTTAAATATAAAACACAGAGGAGAACTTTCTGGTTACATTTCATACCCAGCAGAGAGCTTGTAGTTTAAATGTAATAGTCACTCAGGGCTTGGCATCAGCAAAGTACTTTTAGCTTAAATTTAAAACACAGAAGAGAGCTTTCTGGTTAAATTTAGAACCCAGCAGAGAGCTTGTAGTTTAAATTTCATAAGAAGTTAGAGCCTAGCAGCAGCTAAGAGCTATAATTTAAATCAAATCAGAATTTAGCTTACCTCAGCAGCACAAGACAGGGTACTGTGTAGCAGCCCTCTTTTAATAAGTGTTATTTCCCTCCCTCCCCACACCTACCCACCCCTGGGATAATCGTAGCTTTATAGGTACTGTCATGCAGCGAGGGCTGATGAAAGCCAAGATGAAAAAAAAGAAGCCGTTTGTCAGAAAGGAAAAGATGTGCACAAGGTGCAATATTCACAGGGACCAGCTAGAGGGAGCAGGACTATGTTCAGAGAGACTGAAAGGCCATGCCCAGCTGGTCAACAGCACCTGACAAACAGTTCACAATCCTCAAAGGCAGGAGTCCTTTATAAGGAGAGGAAGGAAGACTGGAGAGGAGGACCACCAGGAGTTAAAGAAGAACCAGCGCAAGCTAGAGGAGGACCACCTCGAGCTAGAGGAGGACCGGGTCAAGCTGGAGGGAACTCTGTTCGCTGGCAGAGGCGAAAGCAATGCACTAATTGCAAGCAGGAACCAAAGGAGAATCAGCTGGGAAAGCAGAGCCAGGCTGAGCAGGGAAGCCAGGAACTGGGCTTATGCAGAAGCAGGCGCTTACCAGGGGAGCTGATTCCAAGGCTGAAAGGTAAACCAAACTTTCAAAGGAAAGATTAGCATCAAGCTTCTGAGTGGGGGAAGCAAGCAAAAGGAGAAAACCTCTCGTCTTCATACTGCTGCAATACAAGGTATGCTAACTACATTCCTAGGAGGAAAGCTGTACCTTTTAAAAGTTCTTGTGAAGGTAGTGTAAAACCTTTGAGAAGAGAAAGCACAGCTAATCCTAATATAGCACGTGGCCAATGCCCCTGGCTAGGCCCAAGATACTGGCAAGTGCTTCAGGAGATACATAAACCTTCAGAACGTATTATTCAAGAAACTGATGACACAGAGTTAGACATATCTTCTCCAGAGCCGATGCAAGTGGAACTGGTTGAACAATTATCAGAGGAAGAGATGGATTGCTCTCTCTGTGTTTCCAGTAGCATAGAGTCTTTGCTAGACTTATGAACTGCCTGTATTGTCTTCAGAGTGTCTTTAATTTGCTAAGCAGAAGAATAATGAAAATGTGGTTTCATGCTGGAAGCTGTTTTGAGCACTGCTAGTACTGTGAAGTTTTAACAGTTTTTCCTTAAACACAGAGTTTCTTTCATTCCTGAATTTAAGGACATTTGCTTTGAGTTGTAACCCAATTTTGAACCCATGCGTAAAGGGAATAAATGCCTTTTTCTTCCCACCACTCTGCTTTCATGGATTTCTTTAAGGATTGGAGCTAAAAACCACTAAGACCAAGTTCCACTTGGCTCTTAAAGGACTCTCCTATCATAACAATAATATTTTATATCCCACCTGCCCTTGCGACCACTGGCCACCAGGGGGGTGCGCGACAGTACTTACACCTCTTAAAAGACAGGAGGTGCTCTCAGGTGAAGCTCATTACCCAAATCAGTCATACACTAAGGACCTGAGATTAGTTAAGCTTCAGGTGAACAAGGTATATTACACGTATTAGGTACAGTTTTATTAGTATAAATATCCATAGCAACCCTTAGTAAGTAAAGAACTTAGGTCTAAACACAAACTTAAAACTAAGATGCAGACAGCAGTCCAGCAGCGGGATGGGGGCTTTCCAGTCTTTTGCATTGAGTGTCACATGTATGATTTTCTCCCGGTTGGTGAGAGGTCTTACGTGTTCACTAGGTGCAAGGAGCTCTTTGCTCTCAGGGAATGAGTCCGTTCTCTAGAAGCTAAAGTAGCAGACTTGGAAAGAATAAGACAGATAGAGAGGTACATAGACGAGACCTACAGGGATATAGTCCTGAAGTCCCACCTCCAGTCTGGCAGCATCCCTGTTGCCATGGAGGAGAGAGGTCACGTGACAGGAAGTGATCCTGTAACTAGGACCTGTCCTCCAGGTGATGTAAAACCCTCTCGCACCGAGGAAGTTTCTCCAGGGCCATGTGCCCATGAGGGAAGGGTTAGGACAGCCGTTACAGTTGGTGATTCGATCATTAGACATGTAGATAGCTGGGTGGCTGGTGGACGTGAGGATCGCCTGGTAACATGTCTGCCTGGTGCGAAGGTAGCAGACCTCATGCGCCACCTAGATAAGGTCTTAGATAGTGCTGGGGAGGAGTCTGCTGTCTTGGTACATGTCGGTACCAATGACATAGGAAAATGTGGTAGGGAGGTTCTGGAGGCAAAATTTAGGCTTTTAGGTAGGAAGTTGAAATCCAGAACTTCCAGGGTAGTGTTCTCCGAAATGCTTCCTGTTCCACGCACAGGACCCAAAAGACAGTCAGAGCTCCGGAGTCTCAATGCGTGGATGAGACAATGGTACAGAGATGAGGGTTTTGGATTTGTTAGGAACTGGGGAACATTCTGGGGAAAGGAGGGGCTCTTCCGAAGGGATGGGCTTCACCTTAACCGGGATGGAACCAGGCTGTTGGCATTAACCTTTAAAAAGGAGATAGAGAAGCTTTTAAACTAGATATTAGGGGAAAGCCGACAGTCGCCCAAGAGCGGATGGTTCGGAAGAATGTATCTTTGAAGGATACTACCAAAAGCAGAGAGGTTCCACAAAAGAGTAAAGTAGCCCAAATGCCCTCAAGTATGGAGCAGACTGAGCTTAAAGATCCCAAATTACCCATGTCTAACAATAGCCAAATTAATATGAGTAAAATACATTCTCTAAAATGCTTGTATGCAAATGCTAGAAGTCTAAAAAATAAGATGGGAGAGTTAGAATATATAGCACTAAATGAAAGGTTAGATATGATTGGAATATCAGAGACATGGTGGAAGGAGGACAACCAGTGGGACACTGTGATACCTGGGTACAAACTATATCGTAATGATAGAGCTGATCAAATTGGTGGAGGGGTTGCTCTCTATGTTAGAGAGGGCATTGAGTCAGAAAGGATTAAAGTTTTGCAGGAAACAAAATCTGCTGTAGAATCTATATGGATTGAAATTCCATGTAAAAGGGGGGAGGCAATGGCAGTGGGGGTGTACTATCGAGCGCCTTGCCAGAATGACCAAATGGATGATGAAATGCTCAAAGAAATCGATGAAGCTAATAAAAGTTACAGTGCAGTAATAATAATGGGTGATTTCAACTACCCCGGTATCGACTGGGTCAGTGTCATGTCAGGACATGCTAGGGAGATAAAGTTCCTAGATGAAATAAATGACTGCTTCTTGGAGCAGCTGGTTCATGAACCGACCAGAGGGGAAGCCATATTAGACCTAGTCCTTTAGTGGAACACCAGATCTAGTGCAAGAGTTAAGGTTGTTGGGGCCACTTGGCAATAGTGATCATAGCATGATCGCCTTTGATTTAATTAGTGGAGGAGGGATAGTAAGGAAATCCACAGTACTACCTTTTAACTTTCAAAAGGGAGATTATGATAAAATGAGGAAAACAGTTAAGAAAAAACTAAAAGGAGCAGTTGCAAAGGTTAAAGACGTACATGAGGCTTGGCTGTTGTTGAAAAATACTATCTTGGAAGCCCAGACCAACTGTATTCCACGCTTTAAGAAAAGTGGAAGGAAGTCCAAGAAACTGCCAGCATGGTTTAAAGGTGAGGTCAGAGAGGCTGTTTTTGCCAAAAAAGCATCTTTCAGGAAATGGAAAAAACAGCCAAACGACGAAACCTGGAAACAGCACAAGCACTGGCAAGTCAAATGCAAGGCATTGATAAGGCAGGCAAAGGGAGAATTTGAGAAGAAGCTTGCTGCGGAAGCAAAAACGCGAAGTAAAGACCTTTTCAAGTACATTCGTAGCAAAAAAACCATGAGAGAGTCAGTTGGTCCATTAGATGATAAAGGGGTTAAAGGAGCACTAAGAGGCGACAAGGCGATAGCGGAGAGATTGAATGAATTCTTTGTTTCAGTCTTTACTGAGGAAGATGTAGGGATGTTACCCATGACTGAAGTGGTATTTAAAGGTGCGGAAGAATTGAAGGAAATATCGATACATCGGGAAGATGTATTACAACTATTAGATAAACTGAAGAGTAGCAAATCACCTGGGCCGGATAGTATACATCCAAAGGTGTTGAAAGAACTGAAATATGAGATTGCAGACCTGCTATTAGTAATCTGTGAACTATCATTAAAATCATCTCTAATACCTGAAGATTGGAGGATCGCCAATGTAACACCAATTTTTAAAAAGGGTTCCAGGGGTGATCCGGGAAACTACAGACCGGTGAGCCTGACATCAGTACCGGGAAAAATGGTAGAAGCCATCATAAAGAATAAAATTACTCAGCATGTAGATAGTCATGACCTAATGGGAGACAGCCAACATGGCTTTAGCCAAGGAAGATCTTGTCTTACTAATCTGTTATGTTTTTTTGAAGGAGTGAATAATCAGGTGGACAAAGGTGAGTCGGTTGATATTGTGTATCTGGACTTTCAGAAAGCCTTTGATAAGATCCCTCATCAGAGACTTGGCAAAACTAAAGAGTCATGGGATAGGAGGCAGTGTACTGTTGTGGATCGGGAACTGGTTAAAAGATAGAAAGCAGAGGGTAGGGCTAAATGGCCAATTTTCCCAATGGAGAAAGGTGAATAGTGGTGTACCCCAGGGATCTGTGCTGGGTCCGCGGCTTTTTGACATATTCATAAATGACCTGGAAAGTGGAATAACGAGTGAGGTTGTCAAATTTGCAGATGACACAAAACTATTTAAAGTTGTTAAAACCCAAGAGGATTGTGGAAAATTGCAAGAGGATCTTGATAAATTGGAAGACTGGGCATCAAAATGGCAGATGAAATTTAATGTGGACAAGTGCAAGGTTATGCACCTAGGGAAGAACAACCCAACCTATGGTTACACGATGCAAGGTTCCACATTAGGAACCACCACCCAAGAAAAAGATTTAGGCGTCATTGTGGATACCATGTTAAAACCCTCTGCCCAGTGTGCAGCGGCAGCCAAGAGAGCAAATAGAATGCTAGGTATGATAAGGAAAGGAATGGAAAATAAGACAGAAGATATTATAATGCCTCTATATCGTTCCATGGTGAGACCGCACCTTGAATATTGTGTGCAATTCTGGTCGCCGTATCTTAAAAAGGATATAGCGATTTTAGAAAAGGTTCAGAGAAGAGCCACCAAAATGGTAAAGGGGATGGAAGGATACTCCTATGAAGAAAGGCTAAAAAGGTTAGGGCTCTTTAACCTGGAAAAGAGACGGCTGAGGGGAGATATGATAGAAGTCTATAAATTAATGAACGGAGTGGAACGGGTAAACGTAGACTGATTGTTTACCTTATCAGAATATAGAAAGACTAGGGGACATGCAATGAAGCTACAGGGTAAACTATTTAAGAATAATAAAAGAAAATATTTTTTCACTCAACGTGTAATCAAACTCTGGAATTTGTTACCGGAGGATGTAGTAAAGACTGTTAGTGTAGCTGGGTTTAAAAAAGGTTTGGACAAGTTCCTGGAGGAAAGGTCCATAAACCATTATTAAGAAGGGACCCAGGATATCAATGCTTGAACCAATACAAGCATTGTGGAACCTGTGTCCCTTGGGGAAACTGCTAGGTACGTATGACCTAGATTGGCCACTGTTGGAAACAGAATACTGGGCTTGATGGACCTTGGTCTGACCCAGTATGGCATATCTTATGTTCCTTCTCGGGTGCGGGCTGGGGGGGGGGGGGGGAACGATGCTCGTTTGCGACTTTTGGATGTGCGCATAGTTTTGAAGCATTACCTGAATCAGACAGCCTCCTTTCGCAGGTCAGAGAGATTGTTTGGTTTTGTTCGGGGGGGGCGCGGAAAAGGGAGACGGCGTCCAAGGCGTTCATCTTTAGTTGGGTCAGGGAAGCTGTTTCTTAGGCATATATCCTAAAAGGGAAGCAAGTACCGGTCGGGCTCCGGGTTCATTCTACTTGAGCTCAGGCAGCCTCATGGGCGGAATTTAGTCTAGTTCCGCTACTGGAGATCTGCAGAGTTTGCTTCCTGAGTTTCACTGCACGCTTTTGCCAATTATTACCGGTTGGACGTTCAGGCCGTAGTTGATGCAGGATTTGGAGGTTCGGTGCTTTGGTCCGGCCTTGCAGGACCCTCCCAGGCTTGAACTGCTCTGTTAAATCCCAGAAGAAAGGGACTGGACTGGAGAGACACTAAGGAAAGAGTAATTAGGCCTTACCTGCTAATTAGTGTTCCTGAAGGATCTCCAGTCCAGTCCCTGTTCTCACCCAGTTTTGTTGTTTTTCTAACAGATTTTGTGGGTCTGAAGCTAGATGCGGGCTAGCCAAAGTGAATGGATGAGCCGGTGATGCGGCATTGTGGATGACTGAGGGGCCTAGGTATGAGTAATGGCGATCTCAAGTAAGCCGCCTCCTCTTCGGGGGGGGGAGGGAATTTCCTTCCGAGGGAGGTGGGCATTGGTGATTTTTATAGTTTTATAGTTGAAAAGTTCTATAGTAGTTAGTTTGTCTCTCTGTTAAGTCTGCTTTGTCAGTAGGATACTGGATCTGGTGGAAGGTGCCAGGATTTTGTGTATCCTGAGGTCGTCAAAAAAGATGACGTGCTCAGTCTCCATGCTGCTGGAAGGGGGGGGCACAACCCAGAAGAAAGGGACTGGACTGGAGATCCTGCAGGAACACTAATTAGCAGGTAAGGCCTAATTACTCTTTAGACCGGGGAATGTATTAGATATAAATAGCTGTTTCCTTTTGCCCTTCAGTTTGAAATCAATGGAGTGCCTAAGAGAATTTGTATTGTGGATGAGGCTTGGGCGCAACTTAAAAAAAAAAAAAAAAAAAAAAAAAAGGTGGAGTCCCCCAACTTGCTGCTGAAAGCAACCGTGGTAGCATGACAGTCATTAAAGCTTATATTTGGAGCAGCTTCACTGACAAAGGGTGCATGTGTGGGACTAGAGATGGCATCTGCTTTCGAAAGGTGCTACTGAAGCCTCTGGGAAAATATTTGATACTTCAGACAAAGGGACCTGAGAGAGGAGGCCAATCGGACAAGGGAACAACTTGCTGGATGATTTGATTCACCTGCTGGAGAGAGGGGCTTAACTCTCTGGTGAATATTCCCATGTGGAGATTAAATTTGGAGTATTTGGTTAGATTAAGGAATATTTATAAGATGCTGTTTTAAGCGTGATGTTCATTAAAACTGTGGGATGAGTGGGGTAGATTGAAAGGGAGGTATGGACTGTATGGCCATGGAATGCAAGGTGGAAGGTGCAATGGATGCAGAGCACTCATTCTGGGCACTTCCTCAAAGGACAGAATGGCAGAGGAGAGGTCTGCTGGATTCGTGAGCTTGCGAGTGGGTTGTTCTGGAAGTTATGGCATATGGACAGGGAGATAAATTGAGGACAATATGGCCACTGGACTAAAGATAAGCTCTCTAATTCTCAGATTTCCTAACTCTCTCTTCAGAAACGGCGTTGTTATGCCGCAAACTGGTGAGATTAGACCTGAATGTAGTTTTCATACAAGAAACTCACTTATTGCCACAGTATGAGAAACTGATTAGTAATCCAAAATATACACAGCGCTATTTTTGTTCTAGGGAAGATCAGAGGAAAACATCAGAGGTCGCGATCCTTATTAGTGGGGACCTTCACTTTCTGGTCCAAAATGTGGAGAAGGATAGGGAAGGCCTGGTGTTAGTTGTCAGGGGGCTCTTCAGGGTCAGGAAGATACTCTTGCAAATGAGTATGGGCCCAGTGAGGATCAGAGTACCTTCTGGAAGGCTTGGTGTGGTGGAGGAAGGGATGAGTACAAGAGTCCCTATTACTGGGAGGGGATTTTAACGTAGTACTTTACCCATATCAGGATAGGACTGGGGGGGGGGGGGGAGCAGGAGAGGAAGTGAGGGGGGGGGGGAGAAATGGGGTTAAAAGAACTGAAGGGTTTAATTAAACAGTACACTTTGATGGATGTGTGGAGACTGATGCATCCCCAGAGGTGCAATTTTACATGTTACTCGGCACATCATGTCCCTTAAACCTTTATAGACCTATTACTGGGTGACCAAGTTTGAATCCAGGGAGTAGTTGTAGCTAAAATTGAGATGGTATCCTGCTCGGACCACACCCCAGTTTGGGCAGAGTTTTTTTCAGGAGCAGGTCAGGAGCATAGTTGCTCTTTCTGGAGACAGAATGACAATTAAAAGTATTGAGGGGCGATTAATGAATACCTGTTCTAAAGTGATAATGGGGAAGTGGACTATGGAATGATATGGGGTGGACTTAAAGCAGTGTTATGAGGGAGGTTTGTACAGTGGGCTGCAAGAAAAAAACGTAAGTGGCAGGAAAAACTCAAGGAACTCATACAAACAGTGGAGGAGCTGGAACGGGTGCATAAACAGTGTGAAAACCAGAAAACTCTTGTCCAATTAGGGTGAGAACAGAATTAATGGATGCTTAATTGGAAAAAATAAATTATAATATGAAACGGACTAATCAACAATACTATGAATTTAACAATAAGGCAAGAAGATGGTTAGCACAAAAGTTGAAATGACAGTCAGTAATATATAAAATTAAGGGAGCCCAAGACAAAATGCTGTTTAAGAATGAGGATATCAGAAATCAATTTGCTTAGTTTTATCAGGGGCTTTATGCAATTGAGAAAGGCAGTACCTTAGCAGCAGCTAGAGGAATATCTGGAGGGAGTGGTGCTGCCACATGTTCCAGGGGACGAGATGGAGGCCTTAAAGGGGAATGTTGACAGAGGCAATCAGAGCTGCCTACCAATAAATCCTTGGGTTTAGATGGGTTATCAAATAAATTTCATAAATTGTTTTGGACGTAAAGTGGCCCTTTTTCTAGCAAGGGTGTTTACTTCTGTTTTGCATGGAAAAGGGCTTCAGTCATCAATTCATGCATGTAGGAATATAAGGCATACCTCAACTGGGCAAAAAAACAGCTTGCTGGTGGGTCTTAACGATCAATTTCCTTGCTAAACAATAATGTGAAAATACTACCTAATATCTTAGCGAATAGATTGGAGCAAACTTTGCCCTGGATCATATACTCTGACCAGACAGGGTTTGTGCAGGGCAGACAAATGGGAGATATTAGGTGAACTCTCCACTTGATTTGGACAGCTCAGAAAAAACATCATTAGGGATTCATGCAGAAAACAGGGATGGGATTGTAGTATGTGAACTAGATCAGGGAATTGTATGAAAACCTTGAGGCTGTCGTTAAGATCAATAGAGAATATACTGAGGCCTTTAAATTGGATCACGGAACAAGGCAGAGTTGCCTACTGTTGCATTAATGGGAATAGTAATATCAGCCATTGTAAGAATAAAGGATGGTATTGAGGCAGCTTTATTTAGCTAGAGTGCTTCTGATTTATACACATTCAAGACCAAGTGCTGAGTTTTAATTCATGTTGTAATCTGGTATAATGCAGTACTGCATTGCTGTTGAAAGGACTGCTCCCAGGTAGCATGGTATATTAGAATTCAGATATTGTCCACAAATATATATTGACTAATACCCAGGCTTTGAATCCATGTACCAAGGGGAGCTAGAAATACTTTCAAAAGTGTAGGTGACAAAATCAAGCACTGGGGCACTCCTGACGATATTGAATAGGAGACTGAAATTGTCTCCCCAATCAACAACAATCTAAAGCTGAGGTAGGATGAAAACCAGTCCAATACCTTTTCTGATAAGTACCTATTGGAGGCAGGATTAAGTAAAAGAACATGCTCCACAAGATCAAAGGTAGAGCTAAGGTCAAGTTGAATTAAGAGAATCACATGTCCGCTTTCCCAATGGGAATAGATTTCATCTAACATGCCAGATAGGGTGTTTTTTGTGCTGGGGCCCAATTGAAACCCAGATTGCTAGGCTGAAAGTAATTGTTTTCCAGCTGTAGCAGTCCATTTTGGTAGTCCTTCAAGGCTCAACCAATCTGCACTTGTAAGTTTTTAACTTCTCAAATATACTCAAAATTATTGGGATAAAAAGGGAATTCTTTGGGTTAGAGCTGATAAATCTGTGCATTTTAGAATTCATTGTTTTTTTCCGAGTCAGTCAGGTCTTAGTACCACCAGAGAGCTTGTCATTAAGTCAAATCAGAGTATGGTTTAGCATAGAAAGTAGACAAGATTCTCAAGAGCAAATATCTCTCTCCATACGAAGAAATAGACTTGTCCAGGCCATGGTATTTTTTTTTTTAAACCATCTTTTATTGGTCTTGTGACATACAGGGAAAAATATAAACAGCAGATATTGCATGACAACAAAGCCCCAAACCCGTAAATTAACAAGTCCTCAAACCTAGCCATACCCTATACATTCTGCAGTCAAGAACCGAACATGAGGAAATAAACCAGCCTTCCCTGCTCCTCAAGCCACCTGTGAATTGCTCCCCACGCATCAGCTACAAAAAAAAATCCACACATTAACTGGAACAAGTAACAAGAAAACCAAACCAAACAAAACATGTGTGTGTGTGCATGTGCAAGCGCCCCCCCCCCCCCAGGCCTCCCATGTACTCTCTTAACTCGATACCTTCTCCAAATAAGCATCCCAAATCTTATGAAACTTCCATTCGTGTCCCCGCAGGCGGTAGGTCAACCAGTCAAACCGCACCGCCGCTTGCACCTTACCTCCCCAATCCGCCTCTGACGGGCCCGACACACTCTTCCACCTCCCCGCAATCGCCACTCTGGCAGCCAGACGCAGCTTCTCTGCTAACAACTCCCGCCACTTCCCCCCCAACCCCCTTCCGGGGCCCCCAGCAACCACACCCTACTGTCCCGGGGTACTCCGGGCCCCCTCCCCCCGCACACCGCCCGTATACTACCCTCCACACTCCCCCAAAAGTTCTGAAGCACAGGGCAGTCTCACCACATATGAAGGAAACCCCCGCTCCCACCGCACCCTCTCCAACAAGCATCCGAAGGCCGCCCCCCCACCAAAAACAAACTCCTAGGGGTACGATAGGCCCCATGTAATATCTGCAGTTGAGTCTGCCTCCAGGAGGATACCCAGGAGCCACGATACATCCCGTCATATATCCTATCCCAGACCTCCTCCCCCACCGCCACTCCCAACCACCTCTGCCACCTTGCCTGATGAATGGGCGGGCCTACCCCAGCACCCTCCTCCATCAAAACTCGATAGATCCGGGCGATTAGCCCCCTGTCCCCCGTCCCCTGAAACAATACCTGCTCCAGTTGCGTACTCTCTCGGGAAATCTGCGCCAACACATCTTTACTCCCAAGAAGATGGCGCAATTGAAAATATTGGTAAAAGGGAATACGAACCTGCACCACCCCCTCCAGGTCCCGCAGGGATCGAATAACCCCGCCCACCACAAAATCCCTGAGCTTATCCAGCGTCCCCTCCACCAGCATTCGTCCTTTCCGAACCCAACCCACCTTCCCCAGAGGGAGGAACTCTCCGATAGTAGACCAGGGCGAGAGCGGGCTAGGGAACCATCCCCGCCTCCGACCCAGCCCTGAAATATCAATCATAGCATCCACCAGGGGGTGCCCCGTCTTGCTATGCCTGCCACTCCCCCCGTCTCCCTCTACCAACCACTGCGCCCAAGAGAGAGCCCCCAACACCGTCCTCTCCAGCTCCACCCAAGGCACTGCGCCCTCCCCCCCCCGGCATGGTCCCTCCATGCCCGCAAAATGCAGGCCTGGTGATACCACCGCAGCGAGGGGAACCAGATCCCCCCCTTGTCTTTACCCAAAAGGAGACTACCCCGCCGGATCCTGGCCTTCTTACCCCCCCAGACAAATCTCAACAAACGACTCTCCCATCGTCTCAACATACTCCCTGGGACCCCCAGAGGCAACTGCGAAAAGAGAAACAAGAATTTCGGGACCACCATCATTTTCAGCGCTTCCACCCTACCCCACCAACTAAGTTGCAACGACGCCCACCCATCTAACAACGAAGAGATCCGCCCCATCAGCGGCCGGTAGTTCAACTCGAACAACTGCGCCGGCTCCGCAGAAATATGGACCCCCAAGTATTTAATACTACCCGCCGCCCACCGGAAGGGGAAATCAGGAATAGTCTCCTTGCGCACGCCCCCCAAAGCCAAGGCCTCCGTCTTGGACAAGTTCACCTTAAAACCCGAAACCGCCCCAAACAACTCCAACTCTCGCAACAAGACGGGTACCGATTCCTCCGGATGGGTCATAAAAATCAATGTGTCATCCGCATAAAGTAATATCTTATGGGACTCCGCACCGACCACCACCGGCCGTATCTGAGGCTGGGCCCGGATCTTTACCGCCAGGGCCTCTATCACTATAGCAAAAAGCAGGGGCGAAAGGGGGCATCCCTGCCTCGTACCCCTCTGCAGATAAAACCGCTCGGATACCTGATCATTCACCCATATACGCGCCGCCGGCCTCTGGTACAACGCCTGCACCCCCTGAATAAAACCCTCCCCCAGCCCCATCCTACCCATTACCTGAAACAAAAACCCCCATTCCACCCTGTCGAATGCTTTTTCCGCGTCCAGCGCCACGCACACCGCCAGAGACCTCCGGCTCCGAACTAAGTGGAGCAACCCCACTGCCCTCCGCACATTATCCGCTATCCGCCTACCCTTTATGAACCCCGTTTGGTCCGGATGGATGAGGAACAGCATACTATTTTCCAATCTGGTCGCCAAGATCTTCGCGTAAAGTTTAGCATCCGCATTCAGCAGTGCAATGGGGCGATAATTCGCACACCTCTCGGGGGAGCGGCCCTCCTTAGGTAAAACTACAATATTGGCCTGAGCCATCGACTCCGGAATACCCTCCCCTTTCAACAGGCCGGAAAATAAACGTGCCAGTAACAGGGCAACCTCCTCCCGCATCATGTGGTAGTATTCTGCCTGAAACCCATCTTCCCCCGCCGCCTTAACCTTGGGCAACCTTTTAATACCCGCCAACACCTCAGGCACGGTAATCGGTCTCTCCAACCAACTCGCCGTGTCCTCATCTACCCGTGGGAACACTACCTCCCGCAGATATTCATCAATCTTCTCCATACTCACCCCGTCCTGTCGCTTATATAAGTCCTCATAAAACCTCCGGAAAGCTGCACAAATATCCCGACTCGCGACGGCCCGCTCTCCCCCCCCCCCCACAATCTCGCGCACAATCCTACTCTCCCTCTTCCGTTGCAACTGGCCGGCCAGTAACTTCCCCGCCCGATTCCCCCCTTCCATAAAATTCCGCTTAGTAGCCCGCATCAGCCGCTCCACCTCCTCCGACTCCAACGCATTAAGCTTCGCTCTAATTCCCACCAACCGTAGGCGCACCCCCTTAGACCCCCCCACTGTGTTCCGCCTGCAAGCGCCCCAGCTCCTGCATAAGCTGCTGGCGTTGCCTATCCCGCTCTTTTTTCCATCTACTCCCAAGTTGAATCATAATCCCCCTCATATATGCCTTCCCTGCATCCCAGAGTGTGGCATCCGCCACTTCTCCAGTATCATTCCACCGGAGATAATCCTGCCACGCTTTCCGAAGCTCAGCGCTCCCTGCCTTGGATTGGTACATGGATATATTACCCCGCCACCCCCCCTCCCCCCGCCTTCCCCCTCCACTCTCCTATCACCATCCCGTGGTCGGATAACGTAAGGGGCAGTATCTGTATATTCCGCAATCCCCCCAATTGATCTTTACGCCCCAAGAGAAGGTCCAACCGAGAGTAAGCATCCTGTTTGGCGGAATAGCAGGTGTATTCCCGCCCCCCCGGGTTCTCCCACCACCATAAATCCACTAAGGCGAATTCCCCCAGACACCGCTGCAACTCCTTACCCTCCCGCCCGTGCCGGCTGCGGCAGAAATTGGACCTGTCTCCTTCCCCTATCACACAGTTCATATCCCCCCCACGATCCAATCCCCCTTGGCCTTCCCCTGAAACTCCCGAAACGCATCCACAAAAAAGGTCCCCTTGCGCCCATTAGGGGCATAAAGATTTAAGAAGGAGACCTCTCGCAGATCCACTCTCCCCACCACCCAAACCACCCTCCCCTCATCATCTCCCCCATTATCGTAGGGAATAAAGCGCACCCGCTTGTGGATCAGGATCACCACCCCTCTTTTTTTGGAACTAAAGGTAACATAGTAACATAGTAACATAGTAAATGACGGCAGATAAAGTGGACCCAAACACTTGCTCAAAGCCCTGGGTCCGGAGTTTGGCCTGCTCCCCACGCGTTAAGTGGGTCTCTTGGAGTAAAGCCACATCCACCCGGTGCTTATTGAGTTGGGCGAGAACCCGTTTTCTCTTAATCGGGCTATTAAACCCCCGAACATTGTAGGAGGCAACTCTTAAGCCCCCCGTCTCCTTCTTACTCATCATCCATTTTCTAGACCCTCTTGGCCCACGGACCGGGGCCCTAGGGCCACCCACACCACACACACACTCAACCAAAACCCAACAACCCAAACAGCTCACATAACCCATACCTCCACTCACGCCACAATTTTTATCCTTATGGACCTCCACCAGCCCACTCCACAAGACCACCCCCACCCGGGCCCCCCCCCCCCCCCGCCCGCGACCCTCAACCAACAAACCACATATCCCCCCCTTCCCAGTTTCGCTTCCCGGGCCGCCAGGCCAAGAGGAGAATACCCCCAAGCACAGCCCTCCAACCCCTCCTCCCCCGCCCCCCAGCAGAGCCCTTCAGCAATACGTTACAGGCCTATCCAGTCCATTTTGTCCATCATGGTGAGCCCCTTCAGCTCGTGTCCTCTAGTCCCGCCGGGGAATGGGTGCGCGGCAATAGCTCTTGCTCGGCAACCCGGCTCGCCGTCTGGGAAAGCAGGAACTTCTCCAAAGCGTCCTTTGTTGAAAAAAACCGCCGCACGCCGTTCACCAGCATGGTAATCTTCGCCGGATACCAAATCGCCACCTGCACTCCCCTCCGGGCCAGGTTCTCCTTCCATTTAATCAAGTCTTTCCGTCGCTTAACTGTCTCCGAGGCAAGGTCAGGAAACACAAACATCTTCCACTCCTTGAAAGTCACCACTTTGGATTTGCGGGCGGCCTTAATCACGTGCTCTCTGTCCTGGAATCGAAGGAGCTTCACTATCAACGCACGTGGCGGGGCCGACTCTCCAGGCTTAGGCCGCAATTCTCTGTGCGCTCTCTCCACTTCATACGCAGGAGCGGAGGGAGCCCCAGGAAAACAGGTCACCAACAACTCTCTGACAAATCCCAGAGAGTCCATGCCTTCCGCTCCCTCCGGCACGCCAAAAATGCGCAGGTTAGATCTCCTGTCCCGATTCTCCATGTCTTCCGCCTTCGCATGTAGCCAGCTAAGCTGTTGTTGTAGCGAACCCACCGTGCGCTGCATCTCCGCCTGCGAGTCCTCAGTCGAGCTCACCCGGGCTTCCACCTCCTCCAGCCGATGCCCCAAGGCCTCGAATTTTTCCGCCAATTTCTGAGAGACTCTCTCCACTATCTCCTCCTTAGAGTCTTGGATCTCCCGCAGCACAGCCTCCAAGTCGGTCGTCGGGGGCACTTCGCTCTCACCCCCCGCCAGGCCTTCAGAGCCGCTCGGGGAGGACGGCGCCGGTTGTGCCCGCAGTCCATTCCCCTCCGCCTTCCCGGCTCCCGCTTTAGCCGCATACATATCTTTAATCGGGTTCAGCGGCTTAGCCTTTAGCACCTTCGGCATGTTCTCGGTTGGGCTAGGGGGCTGTTCCTACCCGAAGATTACCGGGGCAGCAGAGAGCTCTCTCACATGCGTCTGCTCTCCTCCGCGGCCAGACCGGAAGTCAGGCCATGGTATTTTTAATAACATCATATGGCTATTTATTTATTTAACAATTTTTCTATACCGCCTTATCTTAAAATCAAGGCGGTTTACAAAGAACTTCAATTTACAGAGAACTTTTAAAAGTAACAATTAACACTTTGTTTCAATACATACAATCTTCCTTAGCAAACATGGGGAGGGGGCGAACTGGTAATGATAAATTATAACTTATGTACAAGGTGATGTTTATGGAGGAGTTCTTGAGGGGGGGGCATCATGTTTTGTTGAAGTGCTCAATGATAGTATTTGTCTTGTTACGTATGGATCTGGCATTTATAAGGCCTACTGATATGTTCAAGTTGTGTATGTCCAGAATGGGCCGGAGGCCTCCAGTTCTTTTTGGGACACGGAAATACCACGCATAGAATCCTTTCCCCAGAGGTGTTGGGGTACAGGTTCCACTGCCCTGTCCCTGAGTAAGCCTGCAAATTCTGTGACGAGTAAGGCCTGGTGGAGGAGAGGCCATGATGGCTCCCCTGGGAAGAAGTATGGAGGGTATTGCTGTAAATGGAGAAAGTACACGTCCTTCACCACCTGCAGGACCCATTGGTCTGTGGTAATACTGAACCACTCGTGGACGAAATAGGCCAGATGACCCCCTGTGGGCTGAGGTAGGACTTCTGGGGGAGGGGAGGGGAGGCCCTGCCCAGGGAGTCAAAAGCTGTTCCCCGGTTGGGCGGTAGTTGGTGTCTGAGTCTTGGGAGCCTTGGGTTTCCTAGGCCCATGTCCCTGGCCTTTCAGTTGAGGCCTAGTTTTGCTGCCCAGGGTAAGAGTAGTAGTGGCTGGCCTGAGGATAGCCCTTCTTCCTTGAGAAAAAAGTATTTTTCCCCCAAGGATCTTTTCATGGGGAGGACTGAGGTCTTTTTGGACAGCCTCAATTTCTGGCTTTGTCGAACATTGGGTTTCCCGAACAGATTCTCGCCATTGCAGGGGACATCCAGGAGTTCTCCTGCACCCACTACTCCAGGTCTGAAGTCTGCAACCACACCTGGTGCCGGGAGCAGATGTCTGTGGCCGCCACCCTGGATGCCAACTCGAATCAGTCGTAGGCGGTTCAAGAGAGGAATTTGGAGCAGTCGGAGAAGGCAGCTGCCAAGGACTGGAACCTATGCAGAGGTTCCCCAACAAGGCCCGCCAATAACCTCGAGAGCTCCTGGATTAGGTTCTTTAAATACACCGCCCATGTAGAGCTCGTATGCCTGTAGGCGGCACCTGAGCATGGCGCCGTGGTAGCACTTACAGCCTATGGTGTCGAGGGCCCGGGCTTCCCTGCCAGGGGGAACTGAAGAGTAGGTCTTTTGACTCTTCAGTTTCTGATGGAAGACTCCACCACCATGGAGTTGTGGGGAAGTTGCAGTTTGTGGAAGCTAGGGCCCTTCCGGACACAGTAGATCGTGTCATCTGAGCTTCTAAGGAAAGCTTAAGTTTGATCTCCTCTAGTATGGACTGGTTTGTTCTTCAGGCAGTCCATGATATACACAGTATCCGTCGCCAGCATCATCATTCAAAAGCATCAGTTTTCTTCCTGTCTATCTTTTTCATTGTCCAACATTCACAAACCGAGCAGAAATATCATGGAGACCACCACCAAAGATGCCCTAAAACAGGCATGTCCAACTTCGAACAGGTTGTGATCTTCTTTTTCTGGCCAAAAGTGCCGGTGATCTACCACCATGAAAATTGAGTTTCAAATTAGTTTCAAATTAAATTTTAACCCAATAAAGTGGTGGTTTTCCCCCCCCCCCCCCCATTTTTAATGAACCTTCTGCCATTTACTTGGATGTGATCAGCTGTTAAGTAAATTAAGCAAAAACAAAACCGAGAGACGAAGATCCAGTAAGAACTACGAGGGGAAATGGAAAGTACATTTTTTCTTAAAGTTTTATTGAGTAATAACTTTCTTTAACTGTTTTAATAACTTTCTTTAACTTTTATTGAGTAAGTTGTGTTAAATTTAGGTCGAGTATTGATCCAGGCTGATCTTGCACAATCTTTAATATTTTGCTCTTGCTCATTAGCGAGACGTCTGAGCCTGCATTTCATCCACCAGCTTTTTGATGTTGGGTGAATACTGCGTGAGGGCCACACTCAGGGAATCCTAGAGATGTTCATCTGTCATGTTGGAACGTTGTGTACTCTTTGTCATTTTCAGATGGGAAAATGCAGATTCACACAAATAAGTTGAACCGAAACAGGAGCGTACAGCTTCACTGCATCTTCTCAAGTTGTGAAATTTTGTCTCTAGGCACTAGCTTCCAAAACGATTCTTGCTCAGCATGGGTCTTGAGGAAAATGTCATTTTTAAGGGATAATATTTTGTTTTCAAGAGATGGCTTGTTCAATGAATAATTTTTACTGATAGCAGCTGCAATTTCTTTAAATGTCCACATCTACTTTGAATGGGTATGACAAGTACTCCACAACTGTTCCAATTTTTTGGAAGTCACAGAATCTATTTTCGAATTCCTGGATAACAGAACATATTTCTGTCACATATTTCTTGTTCTGAAAAACAAAATTTGGATATTGTCCCTGATGGTCCTGCATATTAGGAAAATGATCAAAAGTGTTGTTTGCAAGGTCAGTCATCATTAGCTCAAATTTGCTCTTGTAGGATGAAACTGTACTCATCTTGCCAATGCATTTGTTTTTACCTTGTATTTCAAGGTTCATATCACTTAGTTCGCCTGTAAAGTCAGCGAGAAATACCAGATCACATAACCACTCCTCATCTTCCTACTCTGCTTGGTCATCTCCCCTCTCCTTCAATAAACTTCTTATTTCATTCAGCAAATCACGAAATCTTTGTAGAAATATGTGCCTACTTAGCCACGTTATATCTGTGTGCAAAATGATTTCTGCTGTCCCTTCATCAAGAGTAAGATTGAAAAGCCGTCTTTGAAGTGATCTTCCACAAACTGAATTTACAATTTTGAAAGTGATGTCCATGGCGGTCTTTGTGTTGAGTCTCTTGCTTGCCGAAACTTGCTGGTGGATGATGCAGTGGTAAGAGAGGAAATCTGGGAAGTCCATCATGCTGTCTACAGAGGGCTATGAAATTGTTAACCTCACCTGTCATTGCTCTTGCTCCATCAGTAGTGATGGAAACAAGTCTATACAGTGCAAGATTACACTTTGTCACAAAAGAATGGAAAGAACTGAATATTTCCTGACCGGTAGTTCTCCCTTTTTAAAGAAATCATTCCAAGTAGTAGTTCTTTAACAATGAAGACTTCAAAAACCATCCTCAGGCCAGCCACTACTACTCTTACCCTGGGCAGCAAAACCAGGCCTCAACTGAAAGGCCAGAGACATGGGCCTAGGAAATGTAAGGCTCCCAAGACTGACACCAACTACCGCCCAACCGAGGAGCAGCTTTTGACTCCCTGGGCAGGACCTCCCCTCCCCTCCCCCAGAAGTCCCACCTCAGCCCACAGGGGTTTGTCTGGCCTATTTCGTTCACGAGTGGTTCAGTATTACCACAGACCAATGGGTCCTGCAGGTGGTGAAGGACGTGTACTTTCTCCATTTGCAGCAATACCCTCCACACTTCTTCCCAGGGGAGCCATCATGGCCTCTCCTCCACCAGGCCTTACTCGTCAAAGAACTTGCAGGCTTACTCAGGAACAGGGCAGTAGAATCTGTACCCCAACACCTCTGGGGAAAGGGTTCTACTCATGGTATTTCCATGTCCCAAAAAGAACAGGAGGCTCCGGCCCATTCTGGACCTACACAACTTGAACAAGTTCCTGGTGAGGGAGAAGTTAAAGATGCTCTCCCTTGGATTGCTGCTGCCTTACCTCCAGGAAGACTGGCTCTGCTTCTTGGACCTCAAAGATGCATACACCCACATCCTGATCTGCCCCTCCCACAGTCAATACCTGAGATTCATTGTGGGGAGGCAGCACTATCAGTACAGGGTGCTGCCCTTCGACTTTGTCTTCCTCCCCAAGGGTCTTCACAAAATGCCTGGCGGTCGTGGCGGCCCATGTGCGCATTCAAGTGGCCCACATCTGGATGACTGGCTCATCAGGGCAGCATGGCCCTCGAGGCCAGTCAAGCCACAAGTCTCACCATCGACACCCTGCAGTGATTGGGATTCATCATCAACTACCCCAAGTCCAGTCTCTCCCCAGTTCAGGACCTGGAATTCATAGGGACCCAGCTGGAAACTCTGCAGGTCAAGGCCTTTCTCCCAGTGGAAAGGACCCACCTCCTGATGTAGTTGGCAATGGAGGTGTCAGCTCAACTGCTCCTCTGCTTGTTAGGCCACATGGCCTCAATGATTCATATCACGCCCTTGGCTCACCTGCACATATGGGCAGCCCAGTGGTGCCTCCGGTTTTAGTGGGCGCAGGCCACAGGCATGCTGAGGGACAGGTTGCGGGTCACCCATCAGCTGATGGCCTCCCTTGCCTGATGGCAGTTTTTGCACCACCTCAGGGCAGGGATGCCCTTCCAGGCACCGACACCTCAGAGTCCTAACAACGGATGCCTCTCTTGTGGACTGGGGAGCACATTGCGAGGGCCACTGTATTCAGGGCAATTAGTCCCTAGGGGAATCCATCCTGCAAATCAATCTCCTTGAGTTCAGAACCATCCTTCTGGCCCTACAGGCCTTCTGCCACCTCCTGAACAACATCTCGGTCCTCATACAGACAGATAATCAGGTTGCCATGTTCTTTGAGAAGAAGCAGGGAGGCACAGGCTCGTACTCCCTCTGTCAGGAGGCAGTGGCTCTCTGATCCTTTGCAGTGCGCAACAACATGCTCCTGAGAGCAGTGTACTTGCCGGGTCAGGACAATCATCTGGCCGACAAGCTCAGCAGGGTCCTTCGCCCACACGAATGGCGCCTGCACCCAGGGTGGCCCGGAGGCTCTTCTACCTCTGGGGAAGACCCTCGTTGGAACTGTTTACTTCCCCAGTGAACTCACAGCTCCCAAAATTCTGTTCTCCTCAGCCACATCACAGGAGGATGGCAGCGGATGCGTTCCTGGTCTCTTGGTTGAGGGGCCTGCTTTATGCGTTCCTGCCGACCCCCCCCCCCCCCCCCGCTTGATAGCCAAGTGTCTTTTCAGTAATCTTAATTGCTTCCAAGTGGCCCAGGCAGCCCTGGTTCCCCCTGTTGCTCTCCTTATCAGTGGCAACCCCAGTCCATTGGGCCAGGATCCAGACCTCCTGTCACAGGAGGGGGGCTCCCTGCTGCACCCCAACCTGGGGTCCCTAACATTGACAGCTTGGCTGCTGAAAGGGTAGCACTAGCCCCTTTCAACCTTCCCAGTGAGGTTGAGGAGATCCTCCTGGCCTCCCGAAAATGATCCACCAGAAAGGTTTATGCCTCCAAGTGGAGGAGATTTGCAGTCTGGTGCGCAGAAAGGAAGATGAATCCATTCTCCTGTCATCTACAGCTTGTGCTGCAGTACTTTCTGCATTTCTCAAAGTCTGGTTTGACGTCCAATTCAGTGAGGGTGCATCTCAGCGCCATAGCAGCTAATTATCACCCTATAGATGGAAACCCCTCTCAGGCCAGTCCCTGGTCTTCAGGCTCCTCAGGGGCCTTCTGTTATCCAGGCCCCCTCTCCGCCCTCCTGTGGCGGAATGGGACCTCAATGTGATGCTCTCCCAGCTCACCAGGCCGCCATTCGAGCCTCTAGCCACTTGCCATCTGAGCTATCTCTCCTAGAAGGTGGCCGCCTTGGTGGCTGTGACGTCCATTCATAGAGTGAGCGAGCTACAAGCCCTAGTGGTGGATCTGCCATATACCAGGTTCTATACCAACAGAGTGGTGCTTTTGTACACACCCCAAGTTCCTCCCAAAGGTGGTGTCTGCTTTTCACCTCAATCGGGAGGTGGTTCTCCCCACTTTCTTTCTGCTGTCCCAATCTGGCAGGGAGGAATTAGTCTTACATACCTTGAAGGTGGACGCGGCTGGGTTGGCAGTGACTAAGAAAACAACGATCCCGGTAGAGGGCAGCGCAGTGCTCAAGGATGCCCAGGATAGGAAACGGGACACCTTGTTAAAGCAGGCCTTCGACATTAACGCTGTAGCTCTCCAGGTGTCAGTGTGTGGGGCCTAGGTGTCCAGGGCTTGTCTCTGTTGGTCTCAACGGATTCAGCAGCCAGGGGATCTGTCAGGGGATTCAACAGGAGAAGCTGCAAGAATAGAATTGGGGGCAGCCTACCTCGCAGACACTCACTACGATTTTATCAGGGATCTTTCAAAGAGTATGGCCTCTGGTGGCGGCGCGCTGCTACCTCTGGCTCCGGAATTGGGCAGTGGATGGTTCCTCCAAGGCCCAACTCAGCAGGCTCCCCTTCAAGGGGAAACTGCTTTTCGGGGAGGATTTATACAAGTTGGTAAAGGAGTTAGGTGATGCAAAGGGAGGAAGGCTCCCGGAGGATAAGCCAAAGCAGAGTCATAATTTCCCTACTGCGCAAACTCAGATGAATGAATTCTGGAGGTTTCGGTCAACCCGTTTTGGTTTCTTATTAGAGGGGGCGGTTTCTCTTGAAGGGCCAGGGCTTTTGGGGGTTTCAAGGAGCCGGTAAGGGATTTAGTGCTACCTCTTCCTCCTTGGGATCTAGGAAAACACAATGAGGCCAGGGGGGGCCCAGCCGGTAGGGGCGGCTGCATCAGTTTTACCCTGCCTGGGTCTGAGTCATGTCAGATCAGTGGGTCCTGGAGGTTGTCCAGAACGGTTATGCTCTCGAGCTAGAACTCTAGATTCTCCCATCGTTCATTCCGTCTCTCTGCAGGACTCCAGCCAAAGCCGCAGCGGTAAGGGACACCTTGGCGCATCTCATACTATTAGGGGCGGTAGCCCCGGTGCCCGTAGACCAGTGCAGCTGCGGTTGGTACTCCATTTATTTCGTAGTGCCCAAGAAGGAGGGGCTCTTTCGGCCCATCCTCGACCTCAAGCAGGTCAACCGTTGTCTGCGAGTGCCACATTTTCACATGGAGAGGCTGACGTCTGTTGTTATAGTGGTCCGCAGTGGGGAGTTCTTAACTTCTCGTGACCTGACGGAAGCGTACTTGCATATTCCCATCCGTCCGGCTCATCAACAGTTTGTGGAAGGAAGGAGGAGGGGGGGGGGGGAAGGAGAGGAGCGGGGGTAGGGGGTGGGGAGAGAGTTAGGGTAGCGATAGGAAAGGGTGTATATAGGAGGGAAGTAGGGGGAGGGTAGGGAGGGGGGTGTAGGGCGACAGGGAGGGGAAGGGAAGGGAAAGAGGGGGGAAGGGAAATGTAAGAAGGGATGCTAAGGAGTGAGGTAAAGGATTGTGGAGTATAGGTAAAGGGAGGATAGGAGGATGCAACGGGCACATTTGGGGGCTAATGTTATAGGTTACATTCATGGTTGATGATCATTGCTGAATGTAATGAGAGGGTTTTTTTGCTTGATGTATATTGGCTGGTGAAAAAATGTAATAAAAAACTCAAAATTAAAAAAAAAAATTCTAGATGAAATAAATGACTGCTTCTTGGAGCAGCTGGTTCATGAACCGACCAGAGGGGAAGCCATTTTGGACTTAGTCCTTAGTGGAACACTGGTGTAAGAGATAAGGGTGTTGGGGCCACTTGGCAATAGAGATCATAGCATGTTCGTGTTTGATTTAATTAATGGAGGAGGGATGGTAAGTAAATCCACAGTACTACCTTTTAACTTTCAAAGGGGAGACTATGATAAAATGAGGAAAATAGTTAAGAAAAAATTAAGCGGAGCAGTTGCAAAGGTCAAAGACTTACATCAAGCTTGGGTGTTGTTGAAAAATACTATCTTAGAAGCTCAGACCAGCTGTATTCCACGCTTTAAGAAAAGTGGAAGGAAGTCCAAAAAACTGCCAGCATGGTTTAAAGGTGAGGTCAGAGAGGTGGCTGTTGCCAAAAAAGCATCTTTTAGGAAATGGAAAAAAACAGCCAAATGCCGAAAACTGGAAATGGCAAAAACACTGGCAAATTAAATGCAAGGCATTGATAAGGCAGGCAAAGAGAGAATTTGAGAAAAAACTTGCTTTGGAAGCAAAAACACATAATAAAGGCTTTTTGAAGTACATTCATTGCAAAAAACCTGTGAGAGAGTCAGTTGGACCATTAGATGATAGAGGGGTAAAAGGGGGCAGTAAGAGGGGACAAAGGTATAGCGGAGAGACTGCATGAATTCTTTGCTTCAATCTTTACTGAAGAAGATGTAGGGATGTTACCCATGACTGAAGTGGTAGTTAAAGGTGATACTTGTCACAACCCCATCCCTTTAGCCACGTGCTTAAAGGTCAGGATGGACATTATTGTTGTTTTGAAGGTAGAAACTTTGTTATCCCAGAAGCATGCTGGTACTAGTAGTCCCTTTCTTCATAATGAATAGTTGTGTAAGCCATGTGAATGGTAAAGTATAGGGTTTTATTCCCTTAATGCACAAAAGGTTCAAACGAAGGCAACAGGATTTTCACCTTGTTCAGGATTTTCACATAAGGTATTTACATAGGTCAAAAACTTAGATATGCTTCACAGTCTTTGTTAGGTATGCAAGGTTCAAACAAAACAGGTTATACAAACAAAAGTAATGCTTCTTCTTTCAGCTTGTCAAACAAAACTGTTTCAAAAGTATATCCTGCATGCTATATTTCTCTCAAGGATTCTAAACTCCCAGCACAACAAAGCGTACAGTCCATAGGGCATTCATTTAGCAAGGTTCAGCAGGGTCTATCTGCATAGCCTCTTGTTCTGCTGAGATATCTGTTGCCCCTGAGCTTTCCCCATATATTCCTGGTTTTACTTCAGAACTTCTTTCTAAGGCTCTCCAGCCTGGCTGTACCCGGTCTGGCAAATATGCAACAGGACTTTTGGTAAGCACTCTTTCTATAGGTTCCCAAACCTTTCTCCAGCTGCGTTGGCTGCTCCTACGACTCCCTGGCTTCCAGGCCTTTCTGGGACCTGGCCTCGGTTCCTGATTTAGATCTGTGTCTCTTAGACTTTTGGGCTGAGTCTTGTTCACCCACCTCTGAACTCCTTGTGGCTCACATACAGGGGAAGAAGCATGAAGGTACCTCTGAACTCTTGGGTCTGCGTCTCTGGTATTCTCCCTACCAGGCACTCTCCCGGTTCTCCTTCTGTCCCTCCTGAAGACTTCCTTCTGGAGCTTCCCAGCCTGAAACTGGCTCTCCTGGAACTTGTTCCTTTTCTGTAAGGGCTGCAAGTTCAACTGCCTTTTCTCCTCTCTTTGGAGCCGTCTCCTTTCTCTTTCTTCTCTATCAGCAGCTGCTGCGGCTCGTGCCTCTCCTCTCCTCTCTGGCTTGTCTATGCTTTGCTTATAGAGCTGTTTCTCAGCTAAGGATTCTGTCCCTCTGACCAGGTGTATCTGATTATGCTTTGAATTAGTTCTTGCATCATCCCAACCTGGGCGTGTCAGCCTACCTTCTGAATCTCCGTGTATGCTCCCTCTAGCTGCACTTCTCACTAACTGCGCTTTATGTATATCATTTCCTTTAAAGAGATCAGTGTTTTCTTCTACCTCCATGGGTTTACTGGCACCTGCTTCATCACATACTGCAGAGGAATTGAAAGAAATATCGATACACCGGGAAGATGTATTACAACTATTTGATAAACTGAAGAGTAGCAGATCATCTGGACCGGATGGTATACATCCAGGGGTGTTGAAAGAACTGAAATATGAGGTTGCAGACCTGCTATTAGTAATCTGTGAACTATCATTAAATCATCTGTAATACCTGAAGATTGGAGGATTGCCAATGTAACGCCAATTTTTAAAAAGGGTTCCAAGGGTGATCTGAGAAACTACAGACCGGTGAGCCTGATGTCCGTACCGGTAAAAATGGTAGAAACCATTATAAAGAACAAAATTACTCATGTAGATAGTCATGGCTTAATGGGAGACAGCCAACATGGCTTTAGACAAGGAATATCTTGTCTTACTAATCTGTTATGTTTTTTTGAAGGTGTGAATAAACAGGTAGACAAAGGTGAGTCGGTTGTTATCGTGTATCTGGACTTTCAGAAAGCCTTTGATAAGGTCCCTCATCAGAGATTTTTGGAAAAACTAAAAAGTCATGGAATTGGAGGCGGTGTACTATTGTGGATCAGGAACTGGTTAAAAGATAGAAAGCAGAGGGTAGGGCTAAATGGCCAATTTTCCCTAATGGAAAAAGGTGAATAGTGGAGTACCCCAGGGATCTGTGCTGGGTCCACTGCTTTTTGACATATTCATAAATGACCTGGAAAAGGGAATAACAAGCGAGGTTATCAAATTTGCAGATGACACAAAACTATCTAAAGTTGTTAAAACCCAAGAGGATTGTGGAGAATTGCAAGAGGATCTTGATAAATTGGAAGACTGGGCATCCAAATGGCAGATGAAATTTAATGTGGACAAGTGCAAAGTTATGCACCTAGAAAAGTACAACCCAAATTATGGTTACACGATGCAAGGTTCCATATTGGGAACCACTACCCAGGAAAAAGATTTAGGGATCATTGTGGATAACATATTGAAACCCTCCACCCAGTGTGCAGCAGCGGCAAAGAGAGCAAATAAAATGCTAGGTATCATAAGGAAAGGATTGGAAAATAAAACAAAGGATATTATAATATCTCTGTATCGTTCCATTGTATGACCACACCTTGAATATTGTGTGCAGTTCTGGTCGCCGTATCTTAAAAAGGATATAGCGTTTTTAGAAAAGGTGCAGAGAAGAGACACCAAAATGGTAAAGGGGATGGAAGGATACTCCTATGAAGAGAGGCTAAGAAGGTTGGGACTCTTGAAACCTGGAAAAGAGACGACTGAGGGAGATATGATAGAGGTCTATAAATTAATGAATGGAGTGGAACAGGTAAACGTAGATCGATTGTTTACGTCGTCAGAATATAAAAAGATTAGGGGACATGCAATAAAGCTGCAGGGTAAACTAAGACAAATAAGAGAAAATATTTTTTCACTCAACGTTTAATCAAACTCTGGAATTTGTTACCGGAGGATGTAGTAAAAGCTGCTAGTGTAGCTGGGTTTAAAAACGTTTTGGACAAATTCCTGGAGGAAAGGTCCATAAACCATTATTAAAAGGGACCCAGGATATCACTGCTTGACTCAATACAAGCACTGAGGAACCTGTGTCTTTTGGGGAGACTGCTAGGTACTTATGACCTAGATTGGCCACTGTTGGAAACAGGGTACTGGGCTTTTGGTGTACCTTGGTCTGACCCAGTATCGTATATCTTATGTTCTTATGTTTACGAAAAATTAGTGCATGTTAGCATTACACAAATATTTACGCAAATGAGGTCCCTTATGCAAATAAGGCCCCACTATGAGTTTCTGCACATGGCCCTGCAGCCCCCTTGGGCTGTCCCTACTAACAATTCACAATATTCTCTAATTCTCTTCTGTTTAGTCCTCTTGCTCTAATTTTATTCATGCATTTCACAACCGGTAGGATAACATGCTGTAAATTAAAAAATTTTCCAAATAGTAATTCTTGGTGTATACTGCAGAGATATTTTAGTAGAGGGTGCTAAAAAGATTTCAAGCAAAGTTGCAGTCCCAGCTGCTTTACCTATCATTAACAGTGCTCTGGCAGTATAAACACTGATGAATTTACTAGAATCTAGTTGCAGATTTTCTAGGCATGACTTTACTTTGTCAAATATGTCTGATCCTCTTGTTTTTCCATGAAGTGACTCAAGACCAATAAGTTCTGCAATTATGTTAAAATTATCATCAATTCCTCCTATAAAAATGCTTTACTGGGCTACATCACATATGTCAGCAGATTCATCCAAAGATAAAGAAAAAGTACAAGCATGGGCAAGGTTTTTCAGTTGCTCAGATACATCATGCGAAAGTTCTTCAGTGCATCTTGTAACTTTTTGCTTTGACAGACTGATTTTGTCTACTTGATTTTTTTCAATATTTTTATCACCAAGACATCTTGCAAATATTTGGAGACCAGGCTTAACAATTTTATTCTTCATCAGAGAAAGGCTTCTGTTTTTTAACCAACGCAAAGGCAATTTTGTAGGACGCTTTCGTCATCACCAATTTTCCACAACGTCTAATAACATATATCTTTTGTCTTCTTTTTATTTCATTCTTTCTCTGGGAACAAGCAGGAAGTCAGTCCTCACATACAGGTGACGTCGTCACCTGCGGAGCCCTCATGGAAGCATTTCCTCAGCTTTCAAAGAAAGCCTTTGGGTGTTGCCACCACGCATGTGTAGCCCCCTTCCCGCCCAAGGGTGCCATCTTGGTCTCCTCTTTTCTGCAGAGTCCTTCAGAATTCTGTCTGCTTTTCCCTAGAAAAAGTAGATTTTTCTACTTGAGTTTCATACTCTTCTCTCCGGTTGTGTACTGGTACTCTTCCTGAGTAAGATGGCACCGTTGGGCGGGAAGGGGGCTACACATGCATGGTGGCAACACCCAAAGGCTTTCTTTGAAAGCTGAGGAAATGCTTCTGTGAGGGCTCCACCAGAAGATGCACTCCTTGGTGCCCCTGGGTAGGGAAGCCTGCACCTTGGACACCCTCGGCAGAAAGTTCTACAAGGGCTCGATGCTCATTGGCCGGATCCAGGCCTACCAGCTGTACATGGGGCATGTGCCTGAGAGACCTGGCGAAGGAGCTCATTGGGTTCTCAGCTGCTGTCTCCTGCAGCAGTTCAGGAACCTGTTCAGAGCCATCCATTAGAGCTTCAAGTTTATGACTCGAGCAGCCTATGACTGCTTCAAGTTAGTGGCTAGAAAAGCTGCGGTGGGCATCTTTGCCGGCACCAAGCCTGGCTACAGTCTTCTGACCTTGAGCAATGGGTTCAGGACAAATTGGTTATGTTCCATGCCAAGGGGAGAACCTCTTTGGCAAACCCATGACAGAGAAGGCTGCCGAGTTGGAGATCAAACTCCTGACAAGGACCAGGCTCTCCAAAAAGACTGCTACCCTTCCCCGATGGAAGGACTCTGGTAAAAAGCCCTTTTACCTGAGGAAGGGGGCTGCTTACAAAAACTACTCACATTTCTAAGCCTACTCTGCTCCCTATCAGTAAGCTAAGGGACAGAGCCATGGCCCTCATAAGCAGAAAGCTCCCAAGCCTGGAGGAAAGGTCCATAAACCATTATTAAGAAGGGACCCAGGATATCAATGCTTGAACCAATACAAGCATTGTGGAACCTGTGTTTCTTGGGGAAACTGTTAGGTACATATGACCTAGATTGGCCACTGTTGGAAACAGAATACTGGGCTTGATGGACCTTGGTCTGACCCAGTATGGCATATCTTATGTTCTTATAAGCCCCAGGCGTCTGCTCTCTCCCAGCCTGGTTGGAGTTTGTGACTCCTTGGACATAGCCTCTCTACCTCAAGGAGGACAGTAGCCCTCAGGGAGACATCTGATTCATTATGCCCACAGGTAGCCAGCCGTCACCACCAATTCCTGGTGGTCAGGGATTTCTACTTTCTTCACCTGGCACAGACACCTCCTTTCTTCCCGGGAGAGCCCCCCAGGTCTCCCCTTCACAAGGTTCTTCTACTGCAGGACCTCACAGGCCTTCTTGAGGACCAGGCGGTGGAACTAGTACCCCAACATCTCAGGGCCAAGGGGTTCTACTCCACATATTTTCTCATGCCATAAAGGACAAAGGGCGTATGGCCGATCCTAGACCTGTGGAACTTGAACAAGTTCCTGGTGAGGGAGAGCCCCTCAGGTCTTCCTTACACCGGGACCTTCTACTGATGGAGTTGGAAGGTCTTCTCAAGGACAAAGTGGTGGAATTGGTGCCCCACCATCTCAAGGGCAAGAGGTTCTACTCCAGGTACTTCCTCGTGCCAAAAAGGGCAGGGGGCCTAAGGTCCATCCTCGACCTGTGCACCCTCAACAAAGGGAGAAGTTCAAGATGCTCTCCCTTGGAACATTGCTGCCCTATCTCCAGTAGGGAGATTGGCTATGCTCTTGGACCTGAAGAATGCTTATACCCACATCCTCATTCACCCCAGTCACAGGCAGTACCTTCACTTCATGGTGGGAGGGAGGCCACTACCTGTTCAGGGTACTACCTTTTGGCCTGGCGTCTGCCCCCAGGGTCTTTACCAAATACCTGGCAGTAGTGGCTGCCTACCTCCGTCTACAGGGGGGTATTCATCTTCCCCTACCTGGATGACTGGCTTATAAAAGGAGGCACAGCCGCCGAGGTGCAGCAAGCTATGGCTCGCACCATCCATGTCCTGGAACATTTGCGGTTCATGATAAACCACCCCAAGTTCCCTCTTCTGACACAAGATCTGGAGTTCATAGGGACAAAGTTGGATATTTATTTATTTATTTAACAGCTCTTATATACCGCGCTATTTGACATCAGTGCGGTTTACATTAAACAAAATACACTCAGATTTAGAGAACTTGTCCAAGTTACAGGTAACAGGGGAATAAAACAAGGATTAACTGGGGAATAGCATATGAATAATTTAAATAAAAGCAATTATATCAGACTAGAGATCTTGAGTGGGTATAGAGACATGTCATATGGTCCAGGCAAAGACCTTCCTCCCCCTGGATTGGGCCATCCATCTCAGGGCATTGGCCGCAGATGTTCAACACCATCCCTCGGTGTCGGCTCGGCTTCTGCTGCGCCTACTTAACCACATAGCCTCCACAGTCCATGTCACCCCAGACACACATCTGTACTTGAGGGTTGCCCCCCAAAAGACCGCCGTCGCCACCTCACTCTGCCTTCAAAATAAAAAAAAAATAAAAAACTCCCACCTAAGAAGCAACTGCTGCTGCTGCTCCGGCAGCGGCAGAATGAGGAGCCCTGCGGCCGCCCACCCGCCCGCCCCTCCCCCCCTCCCCCCCGCGGAGAGCCTGATGATTTCCCCTGGTTTCGCCGGCTCCGCTTTGCAGAGCCGTGGTGAAGGGACAGTGTTTCCCTTAATCGTGGCTCTGTTAAAGCTGAGCCCGAGGTGCTGATGGGAAACCAGCATGATCAGAGAATAAAATGGTCAGACGACAAAGGTAGAAAAAATAATTTTATTTAATTTTGGTGATTGGAATTTGTGCTATTTTTATATTCTACACCAGTGATGGCTAACCTTTTTGAGCCCGAGTGCCCAAACTGCCGCACAAAACCAAAGAATTTCCTCAAAGTGCCAGCACGTCAATTAAACCTTAACAAGATTTTAGTATCTAAAAACTCTTTATAAAGCTGCCTGAACTATGTAACATCATTTGTAAAGGTTGGAATCTTTGTATTGTCAGAGAATCAATTTGATTCACAATCCTTTGGTTTTCATTTCAATTTATTGGCAATTTATAATGTTTTAATGATTTCATTCAATTTAATGAATTTAAGAAGAATTTGATTCAGTTACACAATATATTTTAAATGTATTATTCACATAACATGTCAAATGTATCCTGAGTAAAAAAAAGATAAACTTCTTAAAACTGTTAACTGTGTCAGGACTCGGTGTGTATTCCCAAAGAATCTATACATGAAAAAAATTAATGTGATGTTTGTTGTTGCATGCATGCTGATAACTTGTCAATCCTTGGCTCATAATGCGTTAATTTCAGAGCAACACATGCAGCACTCATGTCATCCGTTAATCTGTTTCTAGCATCACTTTCCCATCACTGAATATAGCACCCACTACAATATTAACAGCACTGCCTTTTCCTATGTAGGATTCTTATTATGTGAGTTTTGGGTGTTAGTGCTGGCATGGTAGATTTTCTCTAAGTCCCGAATATCCAAATTACAACGTATTAAAAATATGGCCATAAAACGTCTCCATAATGCGTCTAAATTTGACCTTGTGACTTCTTCGCTCATTAAAGGTCACTGGCTTCTCATTAGTTATCAAATAAAATTTAAGATTCTGATCTGACCCATACAGAATTTTATACAGGAATTCCTTTATATTTGTCCAGTCATTTAATTGCTTATAAATCTAGCCTATAAAGCCATACCTGGAACAAGAACTACCTGAAGTGCAAGCAGGGTTCAGAAAAGGTCAAGGAACGAGGAACCTGATCATTCTCTTGCACAATCTGTACATTGATCAAGAAGCAACAGTTCGAACGGAACAAAGAGAAACAGAATGGTTTAAAATAAGCAAAGGTGTAAAACAAGGCTGCATACTTTCCCCCTACCTGTTTAATTTATATGCAAAACAAATCATCAGAGAAGCAGGATTGTATGAAGACAACAGAGATGTGAAGATTGGTGGAAGACTCAACAACCTTCGCTATGCTGTTGATACCCAGGGGCTGCTCAAGGCAATCTGCTGTCCGAGGTGAAGAATGAGATGGTGCCCCCCCACTTAGAGGGAGGAAGGGCTTTTTCAGAATTCCAATCAGGGACTGAACCAAACCAAAAAGCCGTTTAGATTATATGGAGGGAATGTGAGATGTTTGCACACAGGGCCGTACCAAGCTGCTATCGTGCCCTGTGCGACTTGCAGCTTGGGCACGCGCCCCCCCCCCCTCCTCCCCATACCTCCATCCAGCACTGCTTGCTCTTTCCCTGCTGCTGCCGCCCTCTGTTTTTTTTTCACGGCGGCACCGGCAGCAGGGAAAGAGCAGGCAGTGCTGGATGGAGGTATGGGGAGGAGGATGGGGGCATGCGCCCCATCTGAAAGGCGCTGGCACTTTAAGCAGATCTGTCCCTACCTGCTCTGACATTGCATCAGAGGAGGGAGGGACCAGACCTGCTTAAAGTGCTGCGAAAAGGCTTGGGGGCACAATTTGGCTGCCTTCTATTGTCCTGCCAGCGGCAGCAGGGCAACAGCATACAGCCAAAATGTGTCCCCTAAGCCTTTGCGCCCTGTGCGACTGCACCGCTTGCACAGGGCTAGGTAGGTCCTATTTGCACACCAAGGAGCTAAAAGAGAGCAAGAATCAACAGCACAGTTTATAAAACTAAATTATAACTGATTTTTATTTTGTTGTTATAAACTGCGTTATGGTTCTTGCTTTTTCTTTTTCAACATATATTTTGCATCCACAGTAGGTGCAGAGCAGAACCAGGACATTCACCCACAGAACTCAATATTTAAAAAAAGAAAAAAAATCTGATTCTGATCATCTCACTAACAACAACAACAACAACAAGCACTATTCTCAAGTACCAGGCATATTGTGAACTAATACAAAACCCTACAACAAAGAGCAAACCTACCATACCATATCAGCACAAACTTCCAAAACTCACATAAGGAGTCCATCAAAGTAAAAATAAAATTATGTAGACAAAATTTAAATTGAAACCCCAAGAAGCCAGAGTCCACATGCAGTGCAACATCAAATAAATAAGAGATGCAGTTCCCCAATATAGTGTAAAATATAAAAATATGCGTGCATTATCCTTGCCCTGGAAAAATGGGAATTCCACTCACCTCTGATGGTGCTCTGGCACGAAAATAGGGTTTGGCACGGCCTTTCTGACATCTTGGGGAGCTTGAGTGACCAAGAACAGGAACAGCAGCATGACCACAGCATGGATTGAAACAAGCAATATCTGGCTTCTGGGCTCCAGTGCAATGGCGGGTCCTGTTTGTCATGCACTGGAGCAGAGTTCAGTGCAGTCATGGAAGCCGGGATGGGAGCAGCATGTAGACGGCACTAGAGCAGCATGCGGTGACCAGTTAAGGCCCGCTAGGAGAGACTTGACTGCTGCAAGCTGTTTTTTGAGTGGTGCTGGCTGCCTCCTTCCCCAGCCCCCCTGGAGTGTTACTGATGAACTTGTCTGCACAGGGACATGCTCTTTGAGCTTACAGTCTAAAACTGGGAGATACAGAATGTGAAGGATGCTATTGCCTGCATGCACTTTCCTCACCAGAACTTGAGGGCCTTTGATGGATTTGGCTGGAGTGGCAAGTATTTGATCATAGAAGAGTTAGTCATGCCATCTACAAGCCAGTTTGCCTCTGTTTTTTGGGGGGAGCTGGTGTGGCTGAGTGTTTGTGGTTAAAGCTAAAGAGATTGCCTTTTTTTGCCTAGGATGACTGTGTGCTGGATTGCCTGTTAGTCCTTGTTTTTCCACTTGTGCCTGGGTGCTTTTTTCTCCCAAGGAACATCCTGTGAGTGGCCCCAAGTCCCATCCAAAGGATAGGAGGGGGGGGGGGGAAGAACCAGAGGAGCAGCAGACACTCTTATTCCGTGCGAGTGATCTTCAGTTTAAATAAAAACCAAGCCAGTGCAGAGCCTTCCTGCCTCTGAGGAGCCACCGTGCAGATGTGTCCCGCCCCCAAAGGAAGTTACATTAACTTCCTTTTTGGGGCGGAATGCATCTGCATGGGCTCCTTCACAGAGACTGAAGGCTGTGCACCGGCTTGGTTTTTATTTAAATTGAAGATCAGCCGCAACCGCAACCGCCGCCGCCGCTAGAGAGGGTGAATCTGCCACTGCCGAGAAGCGGCCTCGGCAGTGGAACAAACTTGAGCGTTTTAATTTTTTTTTATCTTTTTGAAGGAACATAGTCTTAAAATGGGCCCGCGTGCCAGCTGCAAGGCCTTCGCGTGCCACAGCTGGCACGCGTGCCATAGGTTCGCCATCGCTGTTCTACACAGTATTGGGGAACTGCATCTCTTATTTATCTGATGTTGCACTGCATGTGGACTCTGGATTCTTGGGGTTTCAGTTTCAATTTTGTCTACATATTTTTATTTTTACTTTAGATTGTGGTTACTTGTTCTGTACTTGGTGAGGGTCGATGTTGTGTGTGTGTGTGTGTGACTGAGGTCAGGTGTTCTGTTAACATGCAGTTTGTACATAAAGATCTGTACTATACTGTAGTAATTTGACTTGCGCAGCTTTTCAAATGGGTGTATGGATGTTCCAGGGCCCACTGTAGTATTTTAGGTTTTTTGGATGGGCTCCTTATGTGACTTTCGGAAGTTTGTGCTGGTATGGTATGGTAGGTTTGCTTTTTGTTGTAGGGTACTGGAGAATAGTGGTGATGTTAGTGAGATGATCAGAATCAGATTTTTTTAAAAACATTGAGTTCTGTGGGTGAATGTCCTAGTTCGGCTCTGCACCTACTGTGGATGCAAAATATATGTTGAAAAAGAAAAAGGGAGAACCATAACGCAGTTTATAACAAAATAAAAATGGGTTATAATTTAGTTTTATAAACTGTGCTATTGATTCTTGCTGTCTTTTAGTTCTTTGGTGTGGAAACAGGACCGTACCTAGCCCTGTGCAAGCAGTGCAGCCGCACAGGGCGCAAAGGCTTGGGGGGCACATTTCGGCTCTCTGCTGTTGCCCTGCTGCCGCTGGCAGGACAATAGCAGGCAGTTAAAATGCGCCCAAAGCCTTTTTGTAGCACTTTAAGCAGGTCTGGTCCCTCCCTCCTCCGACACGATGTCAGAGCAGGGAGGGACAGATCTGCTTAGAGTGCCGGTGCCTTTCAGATTGGCTGCATGCCCCCCCTCCTCCTCCCCATACCTCCGTCCAGCGCTGCCTGCTCTTTCCCTGCTGCCGGCGCCACCGTGAAAAAAAAAGAGGGTGGCAGCAGCAAGGAAAGAGCAGGCAGCGCTGGATGGAGGTATGGGGGGAGGGGGGCGTGCGCACAAGTTGCAAGTCGCACAAGGTGCGATTGCAGTTCGATATGGCCCTGTGTGCAAACATCTTGCATTTCCTCCATATAATCTAATCGGCTTTTTGATTTGGTTCAGTTTCCGATTGGATTTCTGAAAAAGCCCCGCTCCCCTCTAAGGTGGTGGGGTGGAGGGGGCGCCATCTCATTCTTCGCCTCAGGCAGCAGACTGCCTTGAGCCGCCCCTGTCTGGCAGCCATGGGTCCTATGGCTCTTCCACTTATTGGTGGAGGCACTGACTCCCTTGTGGAATTCCCCGGGGCTCTTGTCTCAAGAATATGGCTCTCTTGCACCCCAATCTGGGATCTCTATCATTGACGGCGTAGCTGCTGAAAGGGGTAACCCTAGCCCCTTTCAACCTCTCTGGAGAAGTGGAAGAGATCCTGCTGGCCTCCTGCAAGACCTCCATCAGGTGGACTTATGCCTTCAAATGACATGTTCTCAGTGTGGTGCAGAGAGCAATGGGTGAACCCATTCTCCTTCCCGGTACAGCTGGAGCTGCAGTACCTCCTTCATCTCTTGCAGTCTGGCTCAAATCGAACTCTGTCAGAGTGCGCCTCTGTGCCCTGATGGCACACTACTACCCTACTGAAGGCAAGCCCCTCTCAGACCAGCCTTTGATAACCCACTTCCTGAGTGGGCTCCTATTGTCTAAACCGCCCGTGCGCCCTACAGCAATAGAGTGGGACCTCAATGTAGTGCTGGCACAGTTCACCCACTTGCCCTTCTAGCCCTTGGCTACCTGCCACAGAGGATCTCTAAAGGTAAAAAGGGGACTGTTGTTGTTGTTGATATGGAAGGGCAGACTAGATAGGCCATGTGGTCTTTTTCTGCAGTCTTGTTTCTGTTTCTATTATAATATCCCTTGTTTTATTCTCCATTCCTTTCCTTATGATTCCTAGCATTCTATTTGCTTTCTTGGCTGGCACCGCACACTGGGCAGAGGTTTTCATTGTAGTATCCACAATGAGGCCCAAATCCTTTTCCTGTTTAGTAATGCCTAATGTGGAACCTTACATTGCTTAATTGTAGTTTGTGGTGTTCTTCTCTAAGTGCATAACTTTGTATTTGTCCATATTAAATTCCATCTGCCTATTTGATGCACAGTCTTCCAGCTTATCAAGGGTCTCTTGCACTTTCTTACAATCCTCTTGTGTTTTAACAACTTTGAATAGCTTTGTAATCTGCAAATTTGATCACCTCCCTTGTTTCCATTTTCAGATCATTTTTGAATATGTTAAAAAGCAGCGGGCCCAGCACAGATCCATGGGGTACTCCACTATTCATCTTTCTCCTTTGAGAAAATTGGCTATTTAGCCCTAGTCTCTGTTTTCTATCCATTTTAACCAGTTCCTGATCCACAATAATCCCCTGCCTCCAATCTCATGACTTTTTAATCAAAGGTTTTCTGAAAATCCAGATACACTATATCAACTGACTCACCTTTATCTACCTGTTTATTCACACCTTTAAAAAAATGTAAGAGATTAGTGAGGCAAGACTTTCCTTCGCTAAAGTCATATTGGCTTTCTCCCATTAAATCATGATTATCTACATGTTTAGTAATTTTGTATTTTATAGTGGTTTCTACCATTTTGTCCGGCACAAATGTCAAGCTCACCGATCTGTAGTTGCTTGAATCACCCCTGGAACCCTTTTTAAAAACTGGCTTTAGTTGGCCATTGTCCAATTCTCAGGTGCTACAAATGGTTTTAATGATAGTTCACGAATTTCTAAAATTAGGTCTGCAGTTTCATATTTCATTTCTTTCAGCAACCCGGGATGTATGCCATCTGATCTAGATGATTTGCTACTCTTTATCAAATAATTGTATTAGATCTTCCCAATTTATCGCAAGTTGTTTCAATTCCTCTGATATATGAAATTACCTTTAAATATTATTTCTGTAATGGATAAGTGTTCTACATCTTTTGCAGTAAAGACTGAAGCAAAGAATTCTTCCTGTTTCTCCACTCTGACCTTCACCTCTCTTAGTGCCTCTCTAATTGACTTTCTCACATATGTTTTGCTACGATTGTAATAGAAACTGTTTTTATTATGCGCTTTTGCTTCCATGGCAAGTTTCTTATCAATTTCTTTCTTTGCCAGCCTTATCAATGCCTTGCATTTAACTTGACAGTAGTCATGTTGTCTCCTGTTTTCGTCATTTGGCTCTTTTTTCCATTTTCTGAAGGATTTTCTCTTAGCTATAACAGCCTATCTGACTTAACCTTTAAGCCATGCGACTGTGTGGCTTTCTTTCTACCTTCCTTAAAGCGTGGCATACATCTGATCTGGGCTTAAGATTACTATTTTTAAATAATGCCCAGGCCTGATGTAAACTGTTTAAACTTTTGCATTTTTTCCTTTTTTTTTCTTAACCATTTTCCTCATTTGATCATAGTCTCCTTTTTGAAAGTCAAATGCTAGTACAGTGGATTTCCTTGTTCACTCCCTCCATTTATTAAATCAAATGTGATCATAAGAACATAGGTATGCCATACTGGGTCATACCAAGGTCCATCAAGCCCAGTATCCTGTTTCCAACAGTGGCCAATCTAGGTCATACGTACCTAGCAGTTTCCCCAAAAGACACAGGTTCCGCAATGCTTGTACTGGGTCAAGCATTGATATCCTGTGTCCCTTCTTAATAATGGTTTATGGACCTTTCCTCCAGGAACTTGTCCAAACCTTTTTTAAACCCAGCTACACTAACAGCCTTTACTACATCCGCCGGTAACAAATTCCAGAGTATGATTACACGTTGAGTGAAAAAATATTTTCTTTTATTAGTCTTAAATAGTTTACCCTGTAGCTTCATTGTATGTCCCCTAGTCTTTCTATATTCTGATAACGTAAACAATCGATCTACGTTTACCCGTTCCACTCCATTCATTAATTTATAGACTTCTATCATATCTCCCCTCAGCCGTCTCTTTTCCAGGTTAAAGAGCCCTAACCTGTTTAGCCTTTCTTCATAGGAGTATCCTTCCATCCCCTTTACCATTTTGGTGGCTCTTCTCTGAACCTTTTCTAATAACGCTATATCCTTTTTAAGCTACGGCGACCAGAATTGCACACAATATTCAAGGTGCGGTCTCACCATGGAACGGTATAGAGGCATTATAATATCTTTTGTCTTATTTTCCATTCCTTTCCTTATGATACATAGCATTCTATTTGCTGTCTTGGCTGCTGCTGCACACTGGGCCCAGGGTTTTAACATGTTATCCACAATGACGCCTAAATCTTTTTCCTGGGTGGTGGTTCCTAATGTGGAACCCTGCATCGTGTAACCATAGTTTGGGTTGTTCTTCCCTAGGTGCATAACTTTGCACTTGTCCACATTAAATTTCATCTGCCATTTTGATGCCCAGTCTTCCAATTTATCAAGATCCTCTTGCAATTTTCCACAATCCTCTTGGGTTTTAACAACTTTAAATAGTTTTGTGTCATCTGCAAATTTGATAACCTCACTTGTTGTTTGTGATAATGACAGCAATGCTGAGCAGATGGATTGGGAAAATAATGAGCATTGTACCTTTTAAGAGTAAGGGCAAGTCAGGTTCCCATAGAAACCGAAAGCTTCTAACTAGAACTGAGCCCAGCCATAGCAGTGACGTAGGAGCTGAGTGGAACTCTAATGAGTTGCACATGAGTAGCCAGAGGGGTGTGGCTGCTGAAGGAAGCCGTTTTAAACCTGCTTCAGAGCTAGAGTTCAGGAAGAGAGGTGGAGAGAGAGCACACAGAAGCCACGAGGGAAGCAACGACAGCAGACAGAGCAACGCAGGCAAGGAAGGCAAAGAGGAGAGCAGCAAAGACGGAAAATTTGGAACCCAGAACTAGCAAAGGAGGATTCTAGAAGGTCCATTTCCTTTACCTCAGGAGCACTAGAAGCAAAGCCAAAACCTCTGTGGAAACTACCCGAAGAAAAGGTAGAAGAGTTTACCGATATGAGGGAGGAAAGCTCTGATTACAGAAAAGGCATTGCGAGTGAGAAAGGTACGTCTGCCATAATTCCTAGCCAGAGACTTGCTGAGGAGATTGTACAGCAGTTAAAGAACAGTGCTAATAAGAGCAGAGATAGCACTGCTGCGAAAACATCTCCCGTCAGAAACATTCTTAGTAAGTGTTTTGAAATAGACGTAAAGGCTGTTGCTAAGAGCTTACGTAAGAATCAGTTTCCTGCAGAGGGACAACATTATTGAACAGCTGCAAGAAGTTCTCAGTGACCTGCAGTCTAGAAGTTCCCCTAAGCAGAGTTATAATGATTGGAGCGAGGAGATGATTGTTGACGTAGAAAGCACTCCTGATACAACTGATATCTGTGAGATGGATTGTTCTTTATGTGAGATTGATCACTTGGACCTACGTTAGACAACCTTTGCATGAAGGTAATGCAAAGTTGTTTTCTCCTGAATGTTTGCTGTGAAGAAACAGTTTGCCATATGCTTTATTTTCTAACTTTGAATTGCTCCTGTTTCCTATTGTTTTGGAAAGTAATCCGTGTCATGTTTTGAGCCAAGAATCTGTGTGTGAAAGGGAAAACCCCAAATAAAAATTTATCTGTTCAAATGACCCTCGTGCCACAACACCTTTGTTTGATAGTAAACCTAGACTACAACTCCCAGCGTCCCTTGCTGCTACCTTAGTCAAAAAGGACACTTGAAGACAAAGTAGAGGTCACCCTTGCTCTAGAGTCACCAGCCCTAGGAGGGGGCAGGACATGTTCCACTTTCCAGGTCATTTATGAATACAGTCAAACCTCGGTTTTCATGATTAATCCGTTCGAAAAAGTCTGACTAAAACCGAAACGTATGAAAACTGAAGCAATATTTCCCATAAGAAATAATGTAAATCCAATTAATCCGTTCCAGACACCCAAAAATATTCACAAAAAATACATTTTATAGAGAATAACTATATTTTTACATACAGAAAACAATGAGAAATAAATATAAATGACTAATGAAATGGATAAATGAACATTTAACATCACTGAAAGCAAGCTAAGTACAGTACTGTACAGTACAGTATGTTAACATCTGGCCTTAGCCACCCCTGACAAGCTGCTGTGCCCAGCTCTCTTCGGAATCACATTGAATTCAGTCCATTAAAATACCTTTACATTATCTGCTCAATGCTTCAGAATGGCAGAAAATCTTAATGATATAGCTTCAGACGTACCCTGCAAGAGAAAGAACTGCCTCCCACATTCATGCAACATCTCCTGCTTACGTTGACAGCTTTTCTTCCCTGCTACCGGGACAAAATCTCAGTCAAAAGACGTTGAAAACCGAAGCAATGCATGAAAACCGGGACAAAATCTCAGTCAGAAAAGACGTTGAAAACCGAAGCGTATGAAAACCGGGGCAAATGAAAACCGAGGTTTGACTGTATGTCAAAAAGCAGCGGACCCAGCACAGATCCCTGGGGTACACCACTATTCACCTTTCTCCATTGGGAAAATTGGCCATTTAGCCCAACCCTCTGCTTTCTATCTTTTAACCAGTTCCTGATCCACAGTAGTACACTGCCTCCTATCCCATGACTCTTTAGTTTTGCCAAAAGTCTCTCATGAGGGACCTTGTCAAAGGCTTTCTGAAAGTCTAGATACACTATATCAACCAACTCACCTTTGTCCACCTGTTTATTCACACTTTCCGCTTTCTCCCCCTCCCCCCTTCCCCCTCCTCCCCCTCCTCCCCCTCTACACATCTTCCTCCTCTCTCCCACAGTTGGTCCTCCTTCCAACCCGTGACCATCTCAGATCTATCCAAGGTATATTCCTCTACTCGGAAAACCACCTGCACCTTAGATCCCATCCCCTCCCAATGGCTTCTGGATACCTCTCTAGCCCTCTCTCCACAGATACTCTCCATTGTCAATTCTAGCCTCTCTTCTGGTACCTTTCCTTCCATCTGGAAGCACGCTATTATCCGCCCCATCCTTAAAAAAGACTCTCTTGATAAATCCTCACCAGCCAATTGGCGCCCCATTTCGAATCTTCCCTTCCTTTCAAAAATTCTTGAAAAACTGGTCTACGCCCAACTCTCCTCCCACCTCGAAGCCTCCCTGATTCTTCACCCCCGTCAATCCGGCTTCCGTCCCAATCACAGTACCGAAACCATTTTGCTCTCACTCCTTAACGATCTGCGTATTGCCGACGATCACGGTCTTATTTCCATTGCCGTTTCCCTAGACTTATCTGCTGCTTTCGACCTTGTAGATCACCGTACCCTCCTAGCTCGTTTACACGATATTGGGCTCTCTGGTTCTGTTCTCTCCTGGTTTCGCTCCTTTCTTTCCCGTAGGTCTGTCTCCGTTTCTACGGGTCTCTCTTCCTCTCCCCCAACCCACCTCCCATGTGGTGTTCCCCAGGGTTCTGTCCTTGCCCCCCTCCTATTTAATGTCTTCATGGCCCCCCTTGCCCTGCTGGTCCAGCAGCACGGCATCACAGCTCATTACTATGCAGATGATATTATTCTCCTTCACCACACCGACCCCACCACCCTGGACCTCGCTCCCCTCAATTCCTGCCTGACCTCGGTGGCCACCTGGTTCTCCTCTAACTTCCTACATGTGAACCCCTCTAAAACATTTGCCATCTGGTTTACCTTCGGTGCTCCAGCCCTCTCCCTTGCTCCCCTTTTGTCCTCCACTCCACTTCCTCTTGTTCCCTCCCTACGTTACCTGGGGGTTATCCTGGACTCTGCCTTATCTTTCAAAGAGCATATTTCCTCTGTGGTGCAACGGTCCTTTCACACCCTTTGACAACTTCGTGAAGTTCGCCCTTTTATGTTTAAATTTGTTTATTCAAGTACACCCAACAAGAAAGTACAAATTACAGAAATATCAAATTACAGATGCATCCAATTACATATACCAACACAAGGTTCCCGCCTAAACTTCTAATACCAACAGTAAGGTCAGTCTACTTGACAGAAGGCTGTCCGGATCCCTTAAATGTAGCACAACCAAATAGGTGTTTTAACTTTTCACCCCCCTCCCCTCTCCCAAAGCGCACCCCCATCCCCCCCGTCCTCCCCTCAGTCAACGACACTCCACTGCCATTGCTACCTATAATCTAGATGTGTGTCCTATTCCGAAGCCCAATCCTAATCCTAAACCTTGGCCCATTGCCCTCCCCCTCACCCCCCCGCGACCCCCCCACACCCCCCCATCTCCTTTCTTCCTACCCCCACCCCCCTCCAGAAGCCCCTCCCCCCTCTACTTCCAGCATTACCAGTCAACGAGGCAGGCATATAAACCACCAGAGTACCAAGTTACCCACTAGTCCCCCCCCAAGATCCGATGGCGTGCCCGAGCAGGCAGCAACTGAAGATGAGGGCTCCAGCTTCTCAAAAAACGGTCCCATTTGGTCGGGAACCATGGGCCCTAGTCTGTTCAAACAATAAGAGGTTATGCAGCCTAATCCTTCACTGCCCATACTTTGGGCCTCCCTTCTCCAACCAAGCATGTAGAATAGTCATACGTGCAGCTACTAGCACCAATCGTATCCACCTCCATTCATGACAACGCAAACTCTCTGCCCACTCACCATCCGAAATATCCAACACCAAATTCGCCGTTGTAAAAGTCAACCCATCCCCCATGCATCCCCGCACATGCCTTTGGACTCCCCCCCCCCCCAGAAACTCCCCAGGTTGGGGCAAGACCAAAACATATGGCCCAACGTGGCCGCTTCTGCCCCACATCTCGGACAGCTATTCGACGTACTAAGTCCCGCTCTCCATGCTCTATTAGGGGCGCATAGTACAGCCTTCTGATTAGCTTATATTGCATATCACAATGGGCAACCACCCAACTTAGCTCCGGAATCGTGGCTATACTTTGTGCAATCCCCTCACCCGTAATCTCGACCCCCAACTCACAAGCCCACACATCCGCTAATCCAGCTTCATCCTCCCCCACCTCCAATTCCTCCAAGGTTTTACGCAAAGATGTTACACTCGCCCCCTGCTCCCCTCCCATCAACACCTCTTCCATCTTCGAACTTACCACACCCAGCAACGACACCCTTGGGATGCAACCTACATAACTCCGGAGCTGGACATAGGGAAACATATCTATTCCAGTAAGCCCATAACGATCCTTCAGCCGTGGAAAGGGCTCAAGACTACCATTTTCCCTAAGCATGTGCTCTAATGTCGTGATCCCCATCCTCTTCCAACGCAGAAAATCCTTCCCCATAATCCCTGGCACAAAGTCCTTATTCCCTTGAAGGGAGAGAAAGGGCGTATGCAGGGGTGACACCCCGACTTTCCCACACAAATATCGCCACCCCTTCCGCACTGGGTCCAGCAGCACTGCTCTAGTCATCGAATCAACCCCAGCCATCGACTGGGCATGTAGAAGGTAACCCAGGCTCAGGGGCTGCACCAACGCCTCTACCATATCTAATGGTGTATAGTCCCCTATCCTCCAAACCCAATCCCTTACATGACGAAGCAGGCAGGCCATGTTATACTGCTGGATATCCGGAAGACCCATCCCTCCCTGCCCCCATGCCCTCTGTAACCTACCTATGCGGAGCCTGGGCCTGCCCCCCCTCCAAAGCAACGTGTTGAGCGCCTTATCTAGAAGGCGCAGATCCTGACGCTTCAATAGTAGTGGGAGCGTTTGCAGCAGATACAGCAGCTTCGGAAATAAAGTCATCTTGAACAAAGCAATCCGACCTCCCAACAACAAAGGAAGGTCCCTCCATTTCTGCGCCTTATCCGCCACTTCACTAATTACTTTTCGTACATTAACGCGATAGAGTTCTGTTAAATCCGCAGGTATATAGACCCCCAAGTACTTAAACTTCCCGGCCGCCCATTTCAAGGGAAACCCCCTTCCCCACCTAGCGACCAACTCGGGATCCAACGGAAGCGCCTCCGATTTGTCTAAGTTTAACCTAAATCCTGAGAGTCCCCCATATTCCTGCGTTAACGCCAACAAAGCCGGCAGCCCGACCCGCGGCTCATCTAGGTGGATCAACAAGTCATCCGCAAAAGCGGCTACGCGGAACTCAGATGTCCCAATAGAGATCCCCCGAAAAGCAGTTGAAGATCGAATCTTATGTAGTAGGGGCTCCAGTGTCAGCACAAATAGCAGCGGCGACAGAGGACACCCCTGTCTTGTTCCTTTCTGAATCCGAAAGTCAGAGGACATATTTCCATTCACCATAATAGCTCCTATGGGATCCGCGTAGAGTACTCTAATCACATCGACAAAGAAGCCACGCACTCCCATAACCTCCAGTACCTGGTACATAAACTCCCAATCCACCCTATCAAACGCTTTTTCAGCATCAAAGCTGATAAGCAGAGATCTACGGTCCTTACGGCTCGCACACATTGAAGCCAGGAGTCGGTGCACCCCGTATACGGCGTGCCTCCCTTTCACGAATCCCACCTGATCCCCATGAGCCAAGGCCAGAAAAAATTCCGCAAGGCGATCGGCCGTGATTTTCGCCAATATTTTAATATCGACGTTCAACAAAGAAATTGGCCGATAAGAACCCGGGGCCAGGGGATCCCTCCCGGGTTTAAGCAAGACTGTAACTAAGGCCTTATTCTGCTCGTATGGGAACCGCCCAGCCTTTATTAAACCTTCAAAGTAATCTCCCAATGGACTTATCACCCCATCCCCCAATATCCGATAGAACTCCCCCCGCAAGCCATCCATTAAAGGGGCCTGTCCTTTCTTCAAATGCTTGGTCCCTTTCAATATTTCCAGCGGAGATATAGGCTGGTTCAAGAACCCCAATTGTTCTTCAGTCACCATAGGCAACTTGCAGGTCTGGAGGAATGCACGCCCCCCCATCCCCACCACCCCTTTCCATACCATATAACTGTTGGTAATAATCACAGAAGACTTGTTCAATCTCTTCCGTTTGACTCCGGAGCGTCCCATCGCTATGCCTTATGACCCCGATATGCCTGGGTCCCCCCTCTGCTCGCACTAAGGATGACAACAATTTCCCAGCCCGATTCCCATGCTGAAATAGCCGATGGCGGTAATACATCATCGACTTCCTCGCTCGTTGCTGTAACAGAGCATCCAGCTCCGCCTGCACCTCCTGAAAATGAAGTTTATGAGCTCCTCTCTTGTGTTGGGAGTACACGTGCCGTGCTTTAGCTAATTCTCTTTCTAGTTGTAAAATTCTACGATTCATCCTCTGTCGCTTAGAACTGTGGTAGCTGATGATTTCCCCTCGAAGGACCGCCTTCCCAGCTTCCCAAAATAACACAGAATTGTCCCTATGTTGGGCATTAGTAGCAACATAATCCGCCCATTTCGCTCGAAGGTGAGCCTCAAATAAAGCATCCCCTTCTAAATCTAACGGATACCGCCATACCCGACTGCGACCTATGTCTTTGGACCTCATTTCCAGCAGCACCAGCGCGTGATCAGAAATGACTGACGGACCAATCTCTACCCTCGGAATCCAGCTGAACAGCTCTTCCGAAACCAAAAAATAGTCCAAGCGTGACCAAGTCCCATGCCCCCTCGACAGATGAGTATATTCCCTTACGCCGGGATGCAAAGTTCTCCAAATATCCAGCAAATTATTCCCTTCACAGATACCCAGTATCCACCGCACTCCCCTTCGATCTCTAGTTCCTAAGCTACCCGAACGATCCCAGTCTTCATCCATCACCGAGTTGAAATCACCGCCCAGAATCAAACTATAGCCTGTTATACTAGAGATAAGAGAAGTGAGTCGCTGATAAAAGGAGGCTTCATACGTATTGGGTGCATACACCGATCCCAAGACCACATGCAACCCATTCAGCATACCCCATACGAACACATATTGACCCTCTGTGTCTGTCACCACTTTTTCCTCCACCCATCCCAACCGCTTGGCAATCAAAATAGCCACCCCCCTTTTCTTCCTCACTGCCTGCGCCCCATATACTGTGCCAATCCACCCTTTCCCAAGTTTACCATGTTCTACAGAAGACTGGTGCGTTTCTTACAGCATCGCAACTTCTATGTGCTTTCGTTTTAACTGCTGCATTACCTTATATCTCTTTATAGGGGATCCCAAACCACAGATATTCCAGGACCCTATCCGTATGGTCTGAGCCATATATGCTCCACTCCAAAAAGGAGTATATTGCAAGAGACTCTCCGCCCCTTGATGCGAGCCCCCCCCAGCCTGAGGCCCACATCTCCCATCCCCCCGAGCACCTGCCTTTCCAACACCATCCATATCTTCAGTCACACACCCCAGTTTATATGCCGGATCTCGTATTCCAATCCCAGCCCCCCTCCCCCAGCCCCCCCTCCCAGCCCGTTGACCACTGTGCCCCATAGCTACCCTGCCCCCCCCCCCCAGGCCCTCCCCTCCTCGCCCCCCTTCCTCCCCCCTACCTGCTCAGCACTCTCCTGTCGCCATTTTGGCCCCTCCATTGCCTCCGTGTCATATAGAACTCAACCCTCCACTCTTGGCTTCTTAACCCTGCTATGCCCCTTCTAACCTTCCTAAGTACCTCCCACTTCTAACCCCCATGACCTCCTTAATATGCTTATCAGCCACTAGCTTAGCAATGTAACACATTAAATCAAACCCAATGAAGCCCCAAGAGATACCCCCCCCCCCCCCACCAGCCCCCATAAATACTGTCAGGTAGACTAAACCTTCAAAATAGAAAAATTTGGTGTATCCCTGGGAACATGATAATTGTCCTAACAAAACGTTAAGCTCTAAACATTGGCACAACTGATAAAGGAAATAAAAATAACAATAACAACCCTGATGGGGGCGAGGGTAGCAAAAGATATACAAGGCAATGGGTGGATGCAGGACTAGTATTACAGAGTACCTATGTTATATGTCACTTGCAAATGATTTAAAAATTGTTCTCTCTTATTATGAATTCAAGAGACTAATACAATGGAAAATCGTACTGCCCTTGCAACTGGAGAAATGTCCAAACATGTGGTTCAGTCTTGCTCTACCCTGCCGTTCAATGGAGAAATTGAGATGTTGCTAGATCCCTCAGAACAGATCCTAGTAGGAAGAGACTGAGGGGCTTGTTTACAAAGCCGCGGTAGTGGTTCGCGATCGCGATCGCAGCCGCGGCCCCATTGAAATCAATGGGGCCGCGGCTCCGATTACGATCGCAAACCGCTACCGCGGCTTTGTAAACAAGCCCCTGAGTCCTGCTTCTCCACTCCACATGCCGCGGTCAACGTTGTCAGTAACTGCGGTTCGCAAGGTCCAAATATCAAAAGTTAAAAAGTAAAGCAATGGGCCTTTATGACGAGCCACAGCCTGAAACACCCATCACAACTCCCCATGTGTCAGAATCTGCAGAGGTTAGATCCTCCTCTGCCGCCCTCTGCTCACTGGGAGTTTCTCCTTCTTGTATGTCCAGGCTTCCTCCACCGAACTCCAGAAGGCAATCGTCTGCCGGCAAAATGATAAGCCTTCTGCCTTTCCTCCATGTTGTAGATCTCCCAGCACACACCAGTAATAAGAAACACCATACATATAACCAAATTTTTGGAACATGCAAACTCGAGGCCTCCACCCTACACGGGTGCCTTCACAGATAATATCCCACCATGCCTCTAATCCACCATCATCAGTTGCAGCTACCACGGTTAGCAAAATGTGGCCATCACAAGTTACAGAGAGTCAACACTCTTCAGGTGTTGCCGAGGCACTACCAGTTGTTAATCAGGGTGGCAAATTGCACAAGGGAGGAATAAACAGTGAATAAAATGGAAGAATCGAACTCTGGCCAACTCCCGAAGCTGTCTGTCTCACCAGCGCTGCTTGCAAAATGCCGTCGACTCCACCGGGGTCTCAAACACATGCTGCACTCCTTCCCACTCCACGCGCAGCTTTGCCGGATAGGCCAGGGTGAAACGCACGCCATGTGCCACTAAAGCCCCACACACCTCCTTATATGCCCTCCTTTTCATGGAGACCCAGGCCGAGTAGTCCTGAAAGACCAGGAGGTTCGCTGCTGCACTCTCTCCGTCGCTGTTTTCGTGATGCCCGTAGTACACACTCCTTTTGATAAGCACTCAAAAATCGAGCTATGACTGCTCGAGGTCTGTTTTCCGCCACGCAGAGTGGGCCAATGCGGTGTATTCTTTCCACTGTCACAGCACCAATCCCGTCCTCCAGGTCCAAGTTATCCCGGATCCACTGCTCAATAGAGCCTTTCAAATCCCGGTCCTTCACTGACTCCTTAACTCCAATAAAGCGCAGATTTTTACGGCGACTCCGATTTTCCAAGTCTTCTAGTTTCTACGCCTGCTGCTTCACCATTTAACTCTAGGGTTTGCAGCCTGGTAGAGACCTGCGCCTGCCCGTCTTTGAGGGAGCTGATGCAATGTTCAGCCTGTTCAACCCGGCCAGTGAAGTCCGACACTGCCTGAGCCAACTCGGACATCTGCGAAGCCAGCCCGCACAGCTTGTCTTCCAGCGCCTGCACAACTGCACGCGACACCTCCGCCACCATGCCGCTCGCCGAGCCGACGCCTGGGTTCACTGCCTCCACACCCGCCATCTTGGCCTCTGCTCCGCGCGGCTTTTCACGCCGGCTGATTTTAGTGGCCATGAACAGTCTCACCAATACTACGCCACCACCGCCTCTCTGCCAAGCTCACACTGGTCGCTATTTCCTCAAATTCTTTCTCAAATTCTGTCAAGCGGGTATATAATATGCACTAGGAGGGTAACGAGTCGCCGGAGCTAGGGAGCTTACGTCAACCCTAGTCCACCATGCCACCGGAAGTCCTACCCTAATGTTAAATTAGTTCGCCCTTTTATATCAGCCACTTCTATGACCACACTACTCTTATCCCTGGTGGTATCTCGTCTAGACTATTGTAATGTCATTCTAGCCGGCCTTCCCCAATCACAATCGCAGAGACTCCAACTGGTTCATCACACAGCGGCACGTATCCTGATGCATACCTCACGTTTTGATCATATCACCCCTCTCCTGATTTACTTATACTGGCTTCCACTTACCTATCGCATACAATTCAAGGTGCTCATCCATGTACATAAAACCATCCATACCGGTGTTCCCCTTTACCTCGCAGATCAAATTCGTCTTCACTCCTCCCATCGTTCCCTCAGGTCCATTCATCGGAACCGCATGTCTCTTCCCTCTCCATCACAGGCTCATCTCGAATCCACCCGTTCCTCTGCTTTCTTCTTCTTAGGCCCCCGGCTCTGGAACTCGCTTCCCCTTGCCCTCTGCCTAGAACCCTCCTACAAAACCTTTTAAGACTATGCTGAAGTCCCATCTATTTTGCTCAGCTTTTAACCTCCCTCCTCCCCCTACCCCCTCAGCTCCCCCACCCCGCTGATTTCAGATGTTCCTTAACCCTCCACTATTATGTAATATTTCTGCTTTGCCTTGCTGCTCTATCCTCCTTTCTTGTTCTATCCTATCTCATACTCTCCTTTCCTTTTATTATGGCGTTCTTTTCCTTTTCAGCAGCCTTACTATTTCTGTTATTGTAAACCGCTCTGGTACCTTGAGTGTGAGCGGTATATAAAATGTGTTAATAAAGATAAAAATCTTCCTTGTCTAAAGCTGTTGGCTGTCTCCCATTAGGCCACGACTACCTACATGCTGAGTAATTTTATTCTTTATGATGGTTTCTACCATTTTTCCCGGTACTGACGTGAGGCTCACCGGTCTGTAGTTTCCTGGATCACCCCTGGAACCCTTTTTAAAAATTGGTGTTACATTGGTGATCCTCCAATCTTCAGGTATTAGAGATGATTTTAATGATAGTTCACAGATTACTAATAGCAGGTCTGAGATCTCATACTTCAGTTCTTTCAACACCCTTGGATGTATACCATCCGGCCCAGGTGATTTGCTACTCTTCAGTTTATCTAATAGTTGTAATACATCTTCCCGATGTATCGATATTTCCTTCAATTCTTCCGCACCTTTAAATACCACTTCAGTCATGGGTAACATTCCTACATCTTCCTCAGTAAAGACCGAAGTAAAGAATTCATTCAGTCTCTCCGCTATCGCCTTGTCGCCTCTTAGTGCCCCTTTAACTCCTCTATCATCTAATGGACCAACTGACTCTCTCACAGGTTTTTTGCTACGAATGTACTTGAAAAAACTCTTTATTTTGCGTTTTTGCTTCCACAGCAAGCTTCTTCTCAAATTCTCCCTTTGCCTGCTTTATCAATGCCTTGCATTTGACCTGCCAGTGCTTTGGCTGTTTCCAGGTTTCGTCGTTTGGCTCTTTTTTCCATTTCCTGAAAGATGCTTTTTTGGCAACAACAGCCTCTCTGACCTCACCTTTATACCATGCTGGCAGTTTTTTGGACTTCCTTCCACTTTTCTTAAAGCGTGGAATACAGCTGGTCTGGGCTTCCAAGATAGTATTTTTAAACAACACCCAAGCTTGATGTAAGTCTTTAGCCTTTGCAACTGCTCCTTTTAGTTTTTTCTTAACTATTTTCCTCATTTTATCATAGTCTCCCTTTCGAAAGTTAAAAGGTAGTACTGTGGATTTCCTTACTATCCCTCCTCCACTAATTAAATCAAAGGCGATCATGCTATGATCACTATTGCCAAGTGGTCCCAACATCCTTATCTCTTGCACTAGATCTGGTGTTCCACTAAGGACTAGGTCTAATATGGCTTCCCCTCTGGTCGGTTCATGAACCAGTTGCTCCAAGAAGCAGTCATTTATTTCATCTAGGAACTTTATCTCCCTAGCATGTCCTGCCGTGACACTGACCCAATTGATACCAGGGTAATTGAAATCACCCATTATTATTACCGTACTGTAACTTTTGTTAGCTTCCTTGATTTCTTTGAGCATTTCATCATCCATTTGTTCTTTCTGGCCAGGCGGTCGATAGTATACCCCCACTGCCATCGCCTTCCCCTTTTTACATGGCATTTCAATCCATAAAGATTCTACAGAAAATTTTGTTTCCTGCAAAACTTTTATCCTTTCTGACTCAATGCCCTCTCTAACATAGAGTGCAACCCCTCAGCTCTATCATTACGATATAGTTTGTACCCAGGTATCACAGTGTCCCATTGGTTGTCCTCCTTCCACCATGTCTCTGATATTCCAATCATATCTAACCTCTCATTTAGTGCTATATATTCTAACTCTCCCATCTTATTTTTTAGACTTCTAGCATTTGCATACAAGCATTTTAGAGACTGTATTTTATTCATATTAATTTGGCTATTGGTAGACATGGGTAATTTGGGATCTTTAATCTCTGTCTTCTCCATACTCGAGGGCATTTGGGCTACTTTACTCTTTTTTGGAACCTCTCTACTTTTGGTAGTATCCTTCAAGGATACATTCTTCCGAACCATCCGCTCTTGGATGACTGTCGGCTTTCCCCTATTATCTAGTTTAAAAGCTGCTCTATCTCCTTTTTAAAGGTTAATGCCAGCAGCCTGGTTCCATCCCGGTTAAGGTGAAGCCCATCCCTTCGGAAGAGCCCCTCCTTTCCCCAGAATGTTCCCCAGTTCCTAACAAATCCAAACCCCTCATCTCTGCACCATTGTCTCATCCACGCATTGAGACTCCGGAGCTCTGCCTGCCTTTTGGGCTCTGCATGTGGAACGGGAAGCATTTCGGAGAACGCTACCGTGGAGGTTCTGGGTTTCAACTTCCTACCTAAAGCCTAAATTTAGCCTCCATAACCTCCCTACCTCATTTTCCTATGTCATTGGTACCGACATGTACCAAGACAGCAGACTCCTCCCCAGCACTATCTAAGACCTTATCTAGGTGGCGCGTGAGGTCCGCTACCTTCGCACCAGGCAGGCATGTTACCAGGCGATCCTCACGTCCACCAGCCACCCAGCTATCTACATGCCTAATGATCGAATCACCAACTATAACGGCTGTCCTAACCCTTCCCTCATGGGCAGATGGCCCTGAAGAAACTTCCTCGGTGCGAGAGTGTTTTACATCACCTGGAGGACAGGTCCTAGTTACAGGATCACTTCCTGCCACACCAGGCTGATGCTCTCCTGTCACGTGACCTCTCTCCTCCATGGCAACAGGGATGCTGCCAGACTGGAGGTGGGACTTCAGGACTATATCCCTGTAGGTCTCGTCTATGTACCTCTCTGTCTTCTTATGTTTTCCAAGTCTTCTACTCTAGCCTCTAGAGAATGGACTTGTTCCCTGAGAGCAAAGAGCTCCTTGCACCTAGTGCACACGTAAGACCTCTCACCACCTGGGAGAAAATCATACATGTGACACTCAATGCAAAAGACTGGAAAGCCCCCATCTCGCTGCTGGACTGCTGTCTGCATCTTAGTTTTTAGTTTTTGTTTAGATCTTTAAGTTCTTTACTTACTAAGGGTTGCTATGGATATTTATACCAATAAAACTGTGCCTAATACGTTTAATATACCTTGTTCACCTGAAGCTTAATTGATCTCGGGTCCTTAGTGTATGACTGATTTGGGTAATGAGCTTCACCTGAGAGCACCTCCTGTCTTTTAAGATGTGTAAGTACCTATAAAGCTACGATTATCCCAGGGGTGGGTGGGTGTGGGGAGGGAGGGAGGGGAATAACACTTATTAAAAGAGGGCTGCTACACAGTACCTTGTCCTGTGCTGCTGAGGTAAGCTATATTCTTATTTGATTTAAATTATAGCTCTTTGCTGCTAGGCTCTAACTTATTATGAAATTTAAACTACAAGCTCTCTGCTGGGTTCTAAATTTAACCAGAAAGCTCTCTTCTGTGTGTTAAATTTAAACTAAAAGTACTTTGCTGATACTAGGCCCTGAGTGACTATTAAATTAAAACTACAAGCTCTCTGCTGGGTATGAAATGTAACCAGAAAGTTCTCTTCTGTGTTTTAAATTTAAACTTAAACTGCTGCTACTAGGCCCTGACTGATTGATTTAACAAAAATAGTGGGTTCACAGATTAAATAGCTTTAATAGAAAGAATTCCTTTCAGAAAATTCCCAGAAGTATATACTCACAATTGCAGATCTCTCTCCAGAAGTAACAGTTCCCTTTTCTAGTCTTTCATGTTATGATTGCTATTGTCAAGCGGCCCCAAACCATTACCTCTCTGATTAGATCCTGCGTTCCACTGAGGACTAGGTCTAAAATAGCTTCCCCTCATTTTGGTTTCTGAACCAGCTGCTCAATGAAGCAATCATTTTATCTCCCTGGCATGGCCTGATGTAACGTTGATCCAGCCAGTACCAGAATAATTACACAGTAATATAGTTTCCTTATCGTCCCTTCAGTCTAGTCCCAAACCTCTGGGTTAAGCACCTTTTCTCGCAGCTTGGAGACTGAGCACGTCACTCTTTTGGTGACACCAGTATAAATAGCCCTGGGACCGCCTCCTTGCTCCAGTAATCTCAGTCTCCAAGTAGCTGGAGGAGGTGTGAGCCCAAGAGGTTCGTGGCTCACTGGAGGAATGATTAAGGATAGGAAGTAGTTAGTGTAGTGGATTTAAAAAAAAAAAAAAAAGGGGGGGTGTTTGGCCCTTTATATTGGCATTTTTTTTGTTGAGTGATCTTTAAATTTGGGCTTACTGTAAAGGCTGCCCTCCTTCTCCCCCTCCCTGAAGCACTGACAGGGGAGAGTGAGGGAGTTGAGATTGGGGTCTCCAGCTCACAATCCCCCAGAACGGGTGAAGGGCTGTAGAGAAGCGATGCTCGGGCCGCGCACAGCATGCGGCCAGTCAGAGCCGTGGCGGTGAAGACAGAAGCGGCTTGATCCCGACGCAATAACTGCAAAAAGAAAGCAGGGGCGCAGGGATCCGACGCAAGCGGATCGACGGCGCCAAATGAGGTAAGCACTGTAACGGCAGCAGAGAATCAGCTAGTGGGCTCGGCGGTGTAGCATGCAGGAGCTGGCAGGCCTGGACTGCGTGGTGGCAGCGCAGGAAACCGGGGAATGTTTGATTTCTCTTCATAGGTAGTAAGAGGCCTTTACTTTTTGGAAAGATAGCAATAGTTTAGGCAGTAATTACCTGAGCATTTGGTAAATAAAAAAAAAAAAAAAAAAAGGGAGAATATTAACTAAGTTTATTTAGTGGTTGGTTTCAGCGAGTAAGGGCTTAAGTATGCCTTTTAAGCCTCTCTGCCTCCTTTGTGGGATCAGGAAAGGGTCTGTTTCAGAGGCAGGGGTGTGCAGGGGCTGCGCACAAGAAGCGACCTCAAGGGAAATGGCAGAGGATAGTGCAACAGAGAATTTAAGAGGGGATGCTTCTTTCTAAACTGAACCTGTTTCCCCATCCACGCTACCCCAGGAGCCAGTGCTGGGGCCATCCACGGCTCCAGATACCCTCGTGTCCCAACCTCCTTTGCAAGGGGACTAGCGGTAATTTTTTCACAGGAATTTATGGCACTACTCCAGCAGGCTCTAGGACGTGGGTTGGCAGGGCCTGCAGGGGAGGGGATGCTGGGGGCCAAGCGCCCGGGGACGCCACTGGATGGGGGAGCTAGTAGCGTTCCGTTTAAAAAGCCTAAGCTGCTGACCGATAGGACAGAGCAGATCCTGGGCTTGGAGGATCTGTCAGAGAATTTAGAAGACTCGGAGATAGGACCTGGAAGAAGGTGAGATAACAGAGTAGGAGGACCAGGCAAGGGTGGTACGCGTGTTCCGACGAGAGGAACTGTCAGCGCTGATCAGAGACTCTGAAGGCATTGAACATGCCGGCAGCAGGACAGGCGTAGGATACCACTTTGGAGGACCCTTTGTTACAGGCAGTTCGAAAGTCCCAGAAAGCTTTCCCAATACATAGGGTATTTAAGGAAATGATTCAGGAGGAATGGGATGCCCTTGAGGCAGGCCTGAAAGGATTCAGAGAGATGGCGCGTCTATACCCGTTGGAGGAACCAGATAAAGGAGCTTTTTAAATCTCCTAAGGTTGACGCGGCAGTATCGGCGGTCGCCGGTCACTAAGAAAACTGCGATTCCAGTGGAAGGAAGTGCCGCTCTTAAAGATACACAGGATAGGAAACTAGACTCTTTGCTAAAGCAAGTCTTTTAGGTAAATGCACTGTCAATGCAGGCTGCCATTTGTGGAGCATGGGTGGCAAGGGCTTGTCTTAGATGGTCCCAAAGGATTAAGGGAATGCAAGTGGAAGAGGCGGTCGATGAGGCGTCCTGGATGGAGTCAGGGGTGGCATATTTGGCAGATCTTCAGTATGATTTTATTAGAGGCCTTTCTAAGAGTATGGTGTCGGTGGTGGTGGCGCAAAGATATCTGTGGCGGCGGATGGGGCCTCCAAGGCAGGGCTTGCTAAGCTCCCTTTTAGGGGCAAGCTCCTTTTTGGAGAGGATTTGGACAAGTTAGTAAAGGACCTCGGAGAGTCTAAGGGTGGAAGGTTGCCGGAGAACAAGTAGAAGCAGAGTCGTCCTCTGGCACCTTCCAAGAGTCAGCAAAGGGAATTTTGCTGGTTTCGTCCGGCGAGATTTGGTCAGTTGCAGAGAGGAAGATTTCAGTATAGATCCCAGGGGTTTCGGGGGTTCAGGGGAGCAGGCAGAGGTTTTGGAGCCTCCTCCCCCTCGACCCTCAAGAAATCGCAATGAAGTGAGGGGGTCTAGGCACGGCTAGTACTCGTAGGGGGTCGTTTATCCTGCCTGGACCCAAGTTACGTCCGATCAATGGGTGTTGGAGGTAATTCAGAAAGGTTATGCGCTCGAGTTCCAATGACCAGTGTTCGACGCCTTCATTCAATCTACATGCAGAGCGAAATCAAAACTGGCGGCAGTAAGAGAGACTTTGGAGAGGTTGCTAGCCCTCAAAGCGGTAGTGCCGGTTCCGGCAAACCAATGTGGATGCGGTCGGTACTCTATATATTTCGTGGTGTCGAAAAAGGAGGGAACCTTGAGGCTGATCCTGGATCTAAAAAGGATAAACTGGTGTCTGAGTCGCATTTTCGCATGGAAACGCTGAGATCAGTGATAGTGGCGGTTCGGCAGGGAGAATACCTCACCTCATTAGATCTTCGGAGACGTATCTGCATATACCTGTCAGGTTAGGGCATCAGAGGTTCCTTCGCTTTGCGGTACCCATTGGACATTGTCAATTCCAGGCGATGATGTTGTTTGATTTGGCAACAGCGCCCCAGACCTTCACTAAGGTCATGGTGGTGGTGGCGGCGGCGGTGCTGGCGCTGCGCAAGGAAGGGGTATTGGTTCACCCTTACCTGGACGATTGGCGGATTCGTGCAAAGTCGAAGAAAGAAAGCGAGAAAGCTACCTGCCGAGTGGTACAATTCCTACAGAGCCTAGGGTGGGTAGTCAATGTGGCAAAGAGCAAGTTGGAGGCGTCGCAAGAGTTGGAATATTTGGGCGCTTGCTTCGACACAAAGAGCGGCAGAGTGTATCTTCCGCACCCCAAGATCCAAAGACTGCGTCATCTTGTTCGAGCCTTCCGGGAAAAAAAGGGCTCCCTTGGTGTGGCATTATTTACAGCTATTGGGAACGATGGCGGCCACGCTCGAATTGGTGCCGTGGGCCAGGGCCCACATGAGACCATTGCAGAGAGCTCTGCTCAGAAGGTGTTCGCATCGGTCGGATCAGTTGTCCCAAAGGCTGGTCTGTCCGCTGGAGACACGTCAGTCACTGCAGTGGTGGCTGGCTCCAGGGTGTCTAGAGAAGGGGATGCCTCTGGAATTGCCGGATTGGAGGTCGTTGACGACAGATGCAAGTCTGTTCGGCTGGGAGTCTCACTTCGAAAGACAGTTTGCCCAGGGTCAATGGACGGAACAAGAAAGGAGTTGGTCAATCAACAGGTTGGAGTTAAGGGCAGTCACTCTAACGTTAAAAGCCTTTCAGCAGCATCTGCAAGGGAGTGTGATCCGGGTGCTGTTAGACAACGCCACAGCGGTGGCCTATATCAATCGTCAAGGTGGTACCAGCAGCACGGCTCTCGAAGAGGAAGTGGAGGAGCTTCTGAGCTGGGCCAAATTGCATCTGAAGGCTCTATTGGCAGAACATGTAGCAGGGCTGGACAATGTGACAGCAGATTTTTTTGAGTCGAGTCAAGGTAGATCCGGGAGAATGGATTATACATCAAGAGGTTTTTGACTTGCTGGGGCCCTCCAGTAATGGACTTCATGGCGACGTTCTCATCAGCAGAAGCAGAAAGATTTTACAGCAGAAGGGAAAGGATGTCGGAAGGTTTGAGTGCGCTGATGCAGAGGTGGCCGGAGGAGCAACGCCTATACGTATTTCCACCGTGGGTGTTAATAGGTCAGGTACTGCAGCGAATAGAGCGTCACAGGGGTCAGGTGATACTAATTGCGCCGGACTGGCCAAGGAGGCCATGGTATGCCAACCTAATGCATCTCCTGAAACTGCTGGTCAGGGGAGATCTGTTAGTGCAGGGGCTGTTGAGTATGCCTCAGGTGGATCGGTTCTCGCTTACGGCTTGGCTCTTGAAAGGGCAAGGTTGATTGCCAAGGGGTACTCAGCAGTGGTGATTTATACCTTATTGAGGTCCAGACGTAGATCTACTTCAGTGGCGTATATCCGTGTTTGGCGGCTGTTTGAGTCTTGGTGCAAAGATAGGCGAGTAAGGCATTAGGTGCCTCGGTTCCGCAGATTTTGTCATTTTTGCAGGATGGTTTTGATAAAGGACTAGCGGCAGCGTCTCTACGAGTTCAGTTGGCGGTGCTTTCTTGCTACCACGGGAAGGTACAAGGGGTGGTGCTTGGGACACGTCCAGAGGTAAAAGATTTCTACGGGCAGCGGCACTGTTGAGGCAGCCATGCAGAGCGTCGGTCCCTGTGTGGGACCTCAACTTAGTGTTGGAGGCGTTGGTACAAGAGCCGTTTGAGCCATTGGCGAAGGCAACTTTGAAGGATCTTACGCTGAAAGTGGTATTTTTGGTGGCTATTTCGTCGGCTAGGAGAATCTTGGAGTTGCAGGCTTTGCCTTGTAAAGAGCCCTTTTTGTCCTATGACAGGAAGGTAGTTTTGAGGACGGTGCCTTCATTTTTACCTAAGGTAGTCTCGGTATTTCAAGTGACTCAGGTAGTATTGTTGCCAGTATTTGAGAGAACAGGCAAGAATAAATCTAAAGGATAGTTTCATCGGTTAGATATCGGTAGGGCATTAAGGCAATATTTGCAGAAAACGGCCCTGCTCTGCCAGATGGACAGATTGTTTGTTTGTGTTGTATGGGGGGCCGAAACAAGGGCAGCCGGCGTCAAAGGCATACATTGCTAGATGGATTAAGGGAGTGATTGCGTCAGCGTATATTTTAAAGGGCAAGGCAGTTCCGAAGGGCTTAAGGGCCCATTCGACTAGGGCACAGGCGGCTTCCTGGGCGGAATATAGTTTAGTGCCAGCAGTGGAGATTTGTAAGGCGGCGACCTAGTCGTCATTGAATTCTTTTGTCAAGCATTACCGACTGGATGTTCAGGTGGAAGGGAACACTAGGTTTGGATCAGCAGTGCTTCAGGTTGGTCTGGCAGGTCCCTCCCGATTAAAATGTTCACTGCTCTGTTACATCCCTAGAGGTTCGGGACTAGACTGGAGGGATGATAAGGAAGGTGAAATTAGACTTACCTGCTAACTGTTGTTCCTTGAACTCCAGTCTAGTCCCGCATCCCTCCCTGACGTAGTGTGGTAAATGGTAGCCTGAAGCAAGGTAAGATTTATTAAGGGGCTGCAGAAGCGGCCTTGGGGCTGCGGTCCATGAGGGGAGTGGGGGTGTGAACGGACTTAAAAGTCTTAGTGTAGTGCCTGCGGGGGAGGTCCTCGGGAGAAGCCGGGGTAAGCCTAAGCCTAAGCCTAAATTGCTGGGTAACTTGGTTAGTTATATGAGGTTCATACTGTTCTAGATTTATAGTTATAAGGTTTAAGATAACAATGTATACTTACTTATTGTTCTGGTGAGTCTGCTTTGTCAATAGGTTACTGGAGCAAGGAGGCGGTCTCAGGACTATTTATACTGGTGTCACCAAAAAAGTTACGTGCTCGGTCTCCAAGCTGCGAGAGGAGGTGCTTAACCCAGAGGTTTGGGACTAGACTGGAGTTCCTCAAGGAACAACAATTAGCAGGTAAGTCTAATTTCACTATATATGACTACAGATGAATACCAGTATAGTCCATCTAGTCTGCCTAGTAAGGTGACTAAAGTGGTTGTAACCATTGCTCTGTGTATGTCATCACCTCTCTATGCCTGTATTTAGAGTTATATACGCCACTCTGTGCAGGTCGCCCCAACTCTATTTATTGAAATATAAAATAGATTTGTTTGCTTTGATTTCATCCTCCTGCTATGAAGGGATCCACTGTGTTTGTCCCATGCCATTTTGAATTCCATCACTGTTTTTGCCCCCAGTACCATGAGGAGGGCATTCCAAGCATCCACCAACCTTTCAGTGAAAAAGTATTTCCTGATGTTGCTTTTTACTGCCTTGCAGCTTCATCAAATGCCCTCTAGCTTTACAGCTTCCCCTTTGAAAAAGGTTTGTTCATTAATACACTTTAAGTATTTAAAGGTCTGTATCATATCTCCCCTGTCCTTCCACTCCTCCAGGTTATACATATTTAGGTCTTCAAGTCTCTTCACGTATGTCTTCTGGTGCAGCTTCCAAATCATTTTGGTCACTTTCCTCTGAACCATTTCAAGTTTTTTACTAGTACTACTACTGATCATTTGTATAGTGCTACAAGGTGTATGCAGCGCTGTACAGACACAAGTAAAAGAAGGTCCCTGCTCATCAGAGCTTACAGTGTAGTCAAGACAGACAATTCAACAGCTGAGGATGAGAAGATATCTAAGGGAATGGTAAGGAAACGCATAGGAGACTAAGTGGATCAGGATCAAAAAGTGGCCTTGAAGAGTTGAGTTTTCAGCCTAGATTTGAAAAGGGCCAGGACAGCAGGAATCGGTCCTCACATATGGGTGATGTCTGTGCTGAAGGAGCCCGCGTGGATGCATCTCCCCAGCTTTCAAAGAAAGCCTTTGGGAGATGCCACCATGCATGCGTGGTCCCCTTACCGCCTAAGGGTGCTAACTTGCTCATTCAGATGACATAGCTAGGATGGTAGTAAAAATAAAACAAGGTAGAGAGGCATCTACTAGGGAGGAGGGAGAGTTGTGAGGACTGATTCCTGCTGTGCCAGGAGAACACCTGTTACAGGTGAGTAACTATGCTTTCTCCAGGAACAAGCAAGAAGTCTGTCCTCACATATGGGACTCCCTCGCTCCAGGCTGCCGAGGGGCTGAACCACAACAGCACAAATAGTGACCAATTTGGGTAGCCATGAGTTGCAGAAGCAGAGTCCCCAACTGAGAGATTTTGCAAGACCCTAGTGTCCAGTGGCGCCATCACTCTGGTAGCCTGAAGGGTTGAAAGGCAGGAGTTGCCTACATCCTGAACAGATTCCGGAGTACCATGTGGCCGAAGGCACAGCCCAGATGGGACTCTCTTTCCAGGCAGTAGTGAGCTGTGAACATATGGATTGAAGATCATGTGGCAGCTTTGCAGATCTCCTTCACTGCTATTGAGCGCAGGTGTGCCACTGATGTGGCCATTGCTCTCACACGATGAGCTATGATCCAGTGCTCCAAGGAGAGCCCAGCTCGTTCATAGGTAATGTCAGTACAGTCCACCACCCATGTACGAAAGTTGAGGAGCTTTGCGATGGTCCTGGGTCTGCTGTAGGTAGGACAGGACCCGTTTGCAGTCCAATGTATGGAGTATAGTCTCCTCCCAACAGGCGTGCCACAGGAAAAGGTAGGAAAGATCACCTTCTGGTTGAGGTGGAAAAGAGCATACCACTTTTGGGAGGAATTTGGGGTGAGTGCAGAGCACCACCACCTTCTTGCAGAATCTTGTGTATGGTGGCTCTGCCACCAAGGCTGAAGCTTGCGAGCGGATGTGAGAGCTACCAGGAAGGCAACCTTCTATGAAAAATACCGCAGATGGCAAATAGTTAGAGGCTCGGATGGCAGCTTGGTGAGCTGAGAGAGCATCACATTGAGGTCCCATTCCACCGCCAGGGGGGCAGAGGGGGGCTTCGACAACAGGAAGCTCCAGAGGAACAGAGAGACCAGGGGCTGACCCAAGAGAGGCTTCCCTTCGATAGGGTTATGGTGTGCATCAATTGCACTCGGCTGCACCCGCATTGAGTTGGACTTTAGTCCAGTCTGCGACAGATGCAGGAGGTATTGGAACACCAGTTTTCACCAGGCAGGAGAATGGGTTCTCCCACTTCTCCGCACACCATACCGAGAACCTACGCCACTTAAAGGCATATGCTCGCTTTGTGGAGGTCTTGCGGGAGGCCAATAGGACCTCCTCAACCTCTTCTGGGAGGTTGAAAGGGACCAGGGCTACCCTTTCAGCAGCCATGCTGTTAATTTTAGAGACTCTAGATTGGGGCGTAGGAGGGAGTCGCCCTCCTGAGACAGAAGGTCCAGGGCATGGTGCCGCTGACAGGGAGAGCAGCAGTGGGAACCACAGTTGTCTGGGTTACCCGGGGGGGGGGGGGGCAATTTAGTATCAGTGCTGCCCTCTAATCGCACTGGACTTTGAAGAGGGTCTTGGCGACCAGAAAGGAATAGAGAATGCCTTCCATCCACGGGATCAGGACAGCATCTGCCGTTACCTTTGCCGGATGTGGCTGCCGCAAGCAGAAGTGGGGCAGCTGTGCATTGTCCAGGGTGGCAAAGAGGTTCATTACGAGCATCCCCCAGAGATGCAAGAGCCGTGAGGCCACTCTGGTGTTCAGGCGCCATAAGAACATAAGAACATAAGATATGCCATACTGGGTCAGACCAAGGTCCATCAAGCCCAGCATTCTGTTTCCAACAGTGGCCAATCTAGGTCATACGTACCTAGCAGTTTCCTCAAGGGACACAGGTTCCACAATGCTTGTACTGGTTCAAGCATTGATATCCTGGGTCCCTTCTTAATAATGTTTTATGGACCTTTCCTCCAGGAACTTGTCCAAACCTTTTTTAAACCCAGCTACACTAACAGCCTTTACTACATCCTCCGGTAACAAATTCCAGAGTTTGATTACACGTTGAGTGAAAAAATATTTTCTTTTATTAGTCTTAAATAGTTTACCCTGTAGCTTCATTGCATGTCCCCTAGTCTTTCCATATTCTGATAAGGTAAACAATCGATCTACGTTTACCCGTTCCACTCCGTTCATTAATTTATAGACTTTTATCATATCTCCCCTCAGCCGTCTCTTCTCCAGGCTAAAGAGCCCCAACCTTTTTAGCCTTTCTTCATAGGAGTAGCCTTCCATCCCCTTTACCATTTTGGTGGCTCTTCTCTGAACCTTTTCTAAAATCGCTATATCCTTTTTAAGATACGGCGACCATTCATGCGTCTGAAGCATCCTGCCGAGTCTGCCCACCAGGAGGTTGTCCTGACCCGGGAGGGAGACCACCCGCAGGAGCATGATGTTGCAAGCTGCAAAGGAAAGGAGAGCCACTGCATCCAGGCAGAGGGAATATGATCCCGTGCCCCCCTGCTTGTTGACTTAGAACATGGCGACCTGGTTGTCTGTCTGTACCAGTACTGACTGGTGTCACAGGTGGTGGCGGAACACCAGTAGGGCCAGCAATATTGCGTTGCGTTCCAGAAGATTGATCTGTAGCAGGGTTTCCTCTTGGGACCAGCTGCCTTGCGTGCGGTGATCCTTGTAATGCACCCCCAACCGAGGAGGAAGGCGTCCGTGTTCAGGACCCTCTGGGGCAGGGGCTCCTGGAAAGGCATTCCGGCACGGAAGTGACAGGGAAGTTGCCACCAATCAAGAGACTCCATCAGCTGGCGGGATATCCTGATTCTATCCCACATTCCGTCCATGGCCTGCATCCACTAAGCATGGAGGCGCCACTGGGCGGTTCACATATGCAGGCGGGCTAGCTGGGTCACGTGGACCATGGAGGCCATGTGGCCCAGAAGGCAGAGGAGGAGACGGGCTGGCACAGAGTCGCGGTGCTGCATTTCTACCGTTAACTCACTGAGTTGGTCTGTCCTTTCTCTGGGAAGAAAAGCTTTGGCCTGCAGGGTGTCCAACTGAGCAACTATGAATTCCAGGCTTTGGGCTGGAGTGAGGTGAGGTTTGGGGTATTTATTTATTTATTTAGCTGCATTTATATCCCGCTTTTCACCGGGTCAAAGTGGTTGGGGGATACATTTAACACGAGAGGATTTGAGACACATACACTAATATTTACAGGGAACATGGGCAATGGAGGGTTAAGTGGCTTGCCCAAGACCACAAGGAGCACCTGTGGGACTAGAAACCCCAGTCCTTCCAGCCCAAGGTTGCTTTCCTCTACAGGGATTTGAACCACCGACCTTCCGGCCTGTGGTACCTTGCCCCAACCACTAGGCCACTCCTCCCTCTCCGTAGTTGATGATAAATCCCAGGTGCTGCAGCAGGAGAGTTGCACACCCTGTGGCCTAGTGGGCCTCTGCGGCCTTGCTGCCCCTAATAAACCAGTCATCCAGGTAGGGGAAGACGAGGTTCCCCTGTAGACGTAAGTGGGCAGCGACCACTGCTAGGCATTTTGTGAAGACCCCTCGGTGAGGAGGCCAAGCCAAAGGGTAGAACTCTGTATTGGTAGTGCCTTCCTCCTACCATGAACTTTAGGTACTGCCTGTGGGGGGGTTGATCAGGATGTGTGTGTAAGCATCCTTTAGATCCAAGGAGCAAAGGCAGTCTCCCTGGAGGAGGTAGGGCATCAGTTTTCCAAGGGAGAGCAACTTGACCTTCTTCCTTACCAGAAACTTGTTAAAGTTTCCAGAATTTTAAAATACATGGATTTGATCAGCTTTAACCTAAAGAATTGCTTTTTCTACAATATTTAGATTATTTCCCAGCAGGTAAATACTTAGAAGTGCAGATTTCTTCCCAGCAGTCAGTTTCTCTTGGTAGTCCTTTAAGATTGAAAATCCAAAACTATTGAATTTAATTATCTTTCTAGCATATAGGAATTAAGCAAGCCACATACATGGAGGGTTATAATCTTTTAATATAGATGCCTTTTACATTATCCAATTTACATATTTATTTTTTTAGTATTTAGCTCACACCTTTCCAGTAATAGTTCAAGGTACATTACGGTCAGGTATTTTAGGTATTTCCCTGGAGGGCTTACAATCTAGGTTTGTACCTGAGGCAATGGAGGGTTAAATGACTTGCCTGAGGCCACAAGAAGTGTCAGTGAGATTTGAACCCTGGTCTTTCTGGTCCCAGGCTGCTACCCTAACCACTAGGCGGCTACTCCACTCCTGAACATTTTATTGACTCTTGTCTCCACTCATCTGCTGGTAGGGGAACATAACCCACTTGTCTGGTCTGGTCTGGTCTAGCAGGACTCAAAGAGAGGACATTATCTGGTAAGTAAAATGTCACCTTTTATATGAGAAAATGGCTTATAAACTTATCCTCCTAGTACCTGGGCCATGTAGTTTGCTCCTGGTTGCTAAGTGTACTGCCAGTAACGCTTGTTGTCTGGGGACAGTGGCATTCTGTGGTTAAACTGTAAAATCCAGTTTTTGAAATCAGTTGGCAGTGAGTGACATATGAAGGGTAATTTTTAGAACAAATTTTTAAATGCTTTTTATAAAGTTACTCCATGCATAGAAGTACATGTGATGACGACAAGAATTTGTGTACTTGTATTCTGTATTGGTGTAGGAGTGTTCAGGGTGGGTATTGGATGAAACACAGACATATAATTTTTTTAAATAAAATAAGTGCGAACATTTATACCTGCTTCTGAGGAGGTATAAATGACTGCAGCTTCATTTTTGCCATGATTTATGTTACTTTATACAATTTTATAAAGATACATAAATATCTTGCCCTCTCAACCTTGGCGACATTTTACAAAACTTGAATTCATTAGATAGTTTATTATGCTTTTATTTATGTTATTTCAAACCATTTGAATGTTTCATAACTATTTCATTCAAACTCCCTTTCTCCTCTCCCTTGTAGATCAAAGACAAATAGAGACAACGTAGATATAAACGCATGCATGCACATATAGACATGCACAAGGTTTAGAAAGAATTCCGTGAGATTTGTTCCTCAAGCTTTTCCCATCTTTATTCAAATCTTTATTTGTTTTCCCCTAATTGTATTGTGTTTGCATTTATTTCCTTAAGGTTGTGATATAACTTCACAGTTAACGTCTTATGAAGTTACAATTCCAAAGAAACTGGAACCAAGGGATGGCAGAGAAATTGAGGTAATTTTTTAGTGAAAATTGGGATTCTCAAACTTAGGGGTATGTTTACTAAGCAGCGATAGCAGCTTCCATACGATATCTGCTTCACTGCCGCTGCTTAGTAAACATACCCCTTTGACTCTGCTCCTCTGACAAAATAAATAGGGATAAACAGAATGTGATATTCAGCAGCACTATCCAGATAGTGCTGCTAAATTTTATTTAGTTAGCTAGGCTTATATACCGCTTTTCTATCAGTCAAAGTGTGGTAGGCTATGGCCTATAATAGCCTGCAAATATGAAAGGCCTGTAAGGTAGGCCCTGATTCCAACCCCCATCTGAGAAAAACCAGAATCTGTAAGAGTTTGAGAAAACTGCTTTAAACTGCTTAATAAGAAGTTTTCATTGATTCATAAATCCTTTATTATTCTCTTGTGCTCTGATGATAGAAATGTTTCAATACTTGCATTCCTAGAGCTAGAAACGACCTTGCAGTAGAATTGTATCAATACCTAGAAACTGTGCCATTGTTAGAGCAATCCTAGAGGAGGGAACTGGGTGCTAGGCCCAGGAAGGGTCCCTGATTGGACAGGTGCAGGGGGCGTTGGGACCAATAGAAAGTTTGCATGTATCAAGCTGAAAAGAAATGTATAAAATGAATATGTTTCTGTAAGAACTTTGCTCAGTCCTTTTTGAAGCTTGACTGTCTGAGCCTTGTGCACAATAAATTGGCTTGGACCCTGCAATTGACTCCTGGAGTTATTCATTGTTTGCACTTCGCTGCTTCATATTCTTGGTGCGTTGACCGGGAAGTGCAAGTAGTGGATGGTATTCAAGTGAATATTCCATGTATTTCGCCTCTAGGTTTGGCCCGGTTGGAACCGTGTCTGTCCGACCGCAGGGGAAACCTCAGGCGCCACCGGTCCTCTTGTATCGGGGAGGGTTCCGCCTTGCCTAGGCAGGCCACTGGGTCCAGCTGGCCAACACCTCCGAACCCGAGGGGAGTCCAGGATCCAACCCATGAACTGGTTTGGTATCGAGAACCGGATCCAGTGAGTAGACATTTTCTTGTTCAATAGTCAGTGAAGCCTGGGGAAAAGCCTTGCATGAGTATGCGAGACTAATTTGTATAGACTAACTGGGAAAAGTCTTGCATAAGTGCGCAAGACGAGAGAACTTGATCACTTCTCATAAGGGCGGTCTTAGTACGCTCCGCATAAGGGTTAGCGGAGCAGAAGCCATCGACCCTTTCGTTTGGGGATAGTCAGTCAGTAAAACCTTGGGCATTTGAAAAATGATTTCTTGTTGCTGGTATGAATGTTTGTGTGACTGAGAGGTCTTGAAATAGACCAAGTGAGAGCGGCCTCCTGAGTAGAGCAGTTCCTGGCTGGTTGACTGCGCCCAGGTCGCGAAAAGGAGAAAGCATTTGGTGTTTGTCCCCCTCATTGTTTTGTGGGCTGTACGGACCCCTTACCAGCAGCCATACTGCCTACCCTTACTGTCTGTTGTCGTGTACGTCATTACGATTATGGGAGGGGCGGAGTCCACGCATACTTCGTTGGAATGTATGATCAAGAATTTCCGTAAAGGATTTTCCGGAGACTACGGAATAAGAATGTCTCCGTCCCGATTAGAAATGCTTTGTGAAAGGGAGTGGCCAGTGTTAGCTACTTCATGGCCCCGTGAGGGCATCTTTTGATATTGGTATAGTTTCCCGTGTTCATCAGATTGTACAAAAAATGTTCCCTGACCAGTTCCCCTACATAGACTCCTGGCTGGGTATTTGTGAGAAGCAGCCCTTTTGGATGAAGCGTTGCTATGAGGAACAGTGTAGAATACTAGTAGCAACCACCAGGGGAACCTGGAAGTCTGAGGAAGGGAAGCCACCTGTGTATTCCGCCTCAGAGTCCCCAGAAATCCTGGCCCGTTTACCCCAGTATCCATATAGGTTAGTTCCCCCAGCTCCACCACCTGAAGCAGAACCTAATGAGGTGACCCAGCAATTACTGTTGCAGCAGCAAAAGAAGCCCACTTCCCCGAGTGATAGCCTCGAGTCAGGCCCAAGTACATCAGGAGGATCAGGGTCCCCCGATGATACTGGAAGCGGAGGTTCTCCTGCCAGTTCAGGGTCACCTGTTAAGGAAGCTTATACCCGAGAACCGTATGATTTAAGTAGTGTAACCCCGAAGAAGAAGGAGAAAACAAGGCACCTAATGCCATTACGCCAAGCACCTGGTCTACCTATCCTAAATGAACAAGGCCAGATGGCGCCAGGACCAGCCAGTCTAATCTACGTGCCTTTTTCCACTACTGATTTATTGAACTGGAAAACGCATTATGCATCCTATACTGAAAAACCCCAAGAATTGACGGAGTTAGTGTCTAGTATAATGCAAACTCATCAGCCCACCTGGTCTGATTGCCGCCAGCTCCTGTCCACTCTCTTTACTACCGAGGAGCGAGCGCGAATTGTGCAAGCAGCTATCCGCTGGTTAGAAGAGAATCCCGTAGAAGGGGGGGAAATGAATCTCCCACAAGCAGCCGCCGCAGCTTTCCCAAATGAAGATCCTAGATGGGATCCAAATGACGAAAGGGGGGCGACGGCCCTAACTCAATTTCGCCAAGCCTTGCTGCAGGGCCTGAGGAAGGGAGGCCAGAGGGCAATGAATATCGGGAAAGTATCAGAAGTTATCCAGGGTCCGAATGAGAGCCCAGCGGCCTTTTATGAGCGGTTGTTTGAAGCCTACAGATTATATCCCCATACGATCCAGCCGCCCAGGAAAATTTGCGTATGGTAAACGCAGCTTTTGTCAGTTGGTCCCAGAAGATATAAAACGAAAATTACAGAAACTGGATGGATTTGCAGGCATGAATACAGCCCAGTTAATGGAAGTTGCTCAGAAAGTGTTTATGAATCGTGAAAATGAACGTGACACAGAAAGTGAACGTAAAATGAAGAAAGCAGATCTTCTTGCTGCCGCTTTAGTTGAACGATGTGAAGGAGGTTTTCCTAATTGAATGAGCAGAGGACGTGGAAGGGGTCGTGAAAATAATTGGACCCCACTGGGTGCGAATCAGTGCACCCATTGCAGAGAAGAAGGACATTGGAGAAGTGAATGCCCACATCTTGAAGACTCCACCCCCAGGAGGGGAGGAGGGAGTCCCTGGAGAACAGGAGGTCAATTCCAGCGTCGTGGAGGAATGAACCGAGCACACTTCCAGCGAGAGAGGGAAGAAGCTATTGAGGGAGTGGTAGTTGCGACAAGCTATGGCATGGATGAAAACTAGGCCAGCCCGGGCTCCAAGTTCACCCGGGGTCCCCAGGAGCCTATGGTCAGTTTGAAAATAGGGGACCAATACATGGACTTTATGGTGGATACAGGAGCTGAACATTCAGTGGTGGCAAGGCCGGTGGCCCCTCTTTCCTCTCGAACTGTCACTATTGTTGGGGCCTCTGGGGCTAAGGCCACCAAGCCTTTCCTGCAGAACTGCACGTGTGAACTAGGGGGACAGAAAATAACGCACCAGTTCCTGTATATGCCTGAATGTCCTATTCCACTTTTGGGCCGAGATATGCTTGCAAAGCTCCAGGCACAGATATCCTTTGCTGAAGGGGGAGACATGCAAATGACTGTGAACTCAAAGCCTGCCGGATTGATGATACTGACTGTCCCCCGAGAAGAAGAGTGGCGGTTCTATAGTGCATCTCCAACCAAGTCAGCTAGTTCCTGTATACCCACCAACCTTATAGCCCCACCTGAAGTATGGGCAGAAGATAATCCACCTGGCCTAGCGAAGAACATAGCCCCTGTCATTGTCACCCTCAAGCCAGGAGCGGAACCAGTGCATGTGAAGCAGTATCCTCTTCCTCGACCAGCTATTGAAGGTATTCACTGTCATCTAATGAAACTGCTGAAGTATGGACTTCTCAAGGAGTGCCAGTCACCTTGGAATACCCCCCTTCTCCCAATCAAGAAACCTGGGACAGGGAATTACCGCCCAGTACAAGATCTGAGGCGGGTAAATGATGCAGTTGAAACTATACACCCAGTGGTACCAAATCCTTATACTCTCTTGGGACTGATCCCCGCTGAGGCTACTCATTTCACTGTCCTGGACCTGAAAGATGCCGCCTTCTGCTTACGTCTGGCCCCCACCAGTCAACTTCTGTTCGCTTTTGAATGGCAAGACCCCACTACAGGAAGGCGGGGTCAACTTACCTGGACTCGATTACCCCAAGGATTTAAGAATTCACCTACTCTCTTCAGTGCTGCTTTAAATCAAGATCTCTCAAGCTACTCTGTGAACCCAAGGAAAAGGGTTCTTCAGTATGTGGACGACCTGCTCATAGCCACAAATTCAGAAAGTGAATGTCTACAAGCCACCAGTGAACTCTTGCACCTTCTAAACGAGGCTGGATACAAAGTCTCCAGAGCCAAGGCACAATTATGTCAAACTGAAGTTAAATATCTAGGATTCCAGTTGTCCAGCGGAATTCGACGCTTGGGACCGGAACGCAAAGAAGCTGTATGCAGTATTCCTACCCCAACCGCCAGGAGGCAAGTGAGAGCGTTCTTGGGGGCCGCAGGGTACTGTCATATATGGATCCCCAATTTTGCTCTGCTGGCAAAACCCTTGTATCAAGCTACCGAAGGAATGGAAAAGTCTCCATTGGAGTGGGGACCTGAACAGGATGCAGCATTTCGATCCCTAAAAACCGCTCTGATGTCATCATCAGCTCTGGGCTTACCAGATGTCCAGAAACCTTTCTGCCTCCTACGTTCATGAGTCACAAGGAAATGCACTAGGGGTGCTGACTCAATCTCTTGGATCCTGGCAACGGCCAGTAGCTTATCTGTCAAAACAGTTGGATGTGGTTGCCAAAGGTTGGCCCCCTTGTTTGAGAGCTGTGGCAGCCACAGCCCTCCTAGTGAGCGAAGCAGACAAGCTCACTCTGGGACAAAATCTTCAAGTTACTGTACCGCATTCTGTTCTGACCCTCATGGAACACAAAGGAAGTTTCTGGTTCACAAATTCATAGATGTTGAAGTATCAGAGCATGCTGTGTGAAAACCCTCAGATACAATTGAAGGTCAGTCAAGTTTTGAACCCTGCTACGTTGCTTCCAGTTGGTCCTGGCCCCCTTGATCCTGATTGTCTGGAAATTATGGACACTATATTCTCAAGTCGCCCGGATTTGACTGATGTCCCTTTGGAGGACCCTGAACGGACTTTCTTTGTGGATGGAAGCAGTCTCGTCATCAATGGACATCGTTGTGTCGGGTATGCAGTGGTGACCCTTGATCTGGTAGTTGAGTCCTCAGCTCTGGCCCCAGGAACTTCAGCACAGAAGGTTGAACTGATAGCCCTCACTAGAGCACTGACCTTAGGAGAAGGGCTCCGTCTAAATGTGTACACAGATTCTAAGTATGCCTTCACAACTTTACATGCACATGGAGCCCTGTATAAAGAACGAGGGTTGATTACTTCGGGAGGCAAGTCCATCAGATATGGGCCCGAGATATTGATATTATTAGACGGCGTGTGGGCCCCTAAGCAAGTTGCAGTCATGCACTGTCGGGGTCATCAAGCAGGAATAGGAGAAGTTGCCCGAGGGAATAGGTTTGCTGATGCCACCGCCCGAAAAGCAGCCACAACTGAACGAGTGTTGACCCAAGATACTTCGGTGCAGGCAGCCTTATTCCCTGTGCCCCTCAGCTCATGGGCCCCCCGATACACTGCGAGAGAATTAGATTATTTCTGTGAGAAGGAGGGGGGTGTCCTAACAGAGAAAGGATGGATAGTGTTGCCACCTCCAGAGGGTAGCCCACCACCAGGTCCCACAGTAATCCCTGAAGCATTAGGACCAACCTTTGTTCATGCTTTTCATCAGGCCACACATTATGAGAAGACTGCTATGGAAAGAACCCTGAAACCTCATTTCTGTATTTCACTATTAGGACCCCTGTCCGCCTCAGTGGCTCATCAGTGTTTAACATGTGTTAAGAACAATGCTAGGCAGGGTCCCAATCCACCTCCAAGAGTCCAGTCAGTGGGAGTCACTCCCATGAGTGATGTCCAGGTGGATTTCACTGAAATGCCATGAGCAAATGAATATCACTACCTGTTGGTCCTAGTGTGTACCTTTTCTGGGTGGGTAGAAGCTTTTCCCACTCGAACTGAAAAAGCCCGAGAGGTCACTAGAATTCTGCTCCATGAGATTATCCCCCGATTTGGGATACCATCGACTATAGGATCAGATAATGGACCCTCATTTGTGTCCCAAGTAACCCAACAGTTAGCCCGAGCTCTACAGATACAATGGAAGTTGCACACAGCCTATAGACCCCAGAGTTCAGGAAAAGTAGAACATATGAATAGGACCCTGAAATCTCAGTTGTCCAAACTCTGTCAGGAAGCACACCTGAAGTGGCTCCAGGTTCTTCCTATAGCTCTTCTTAGGATATGTTCTGCTCCAACTAAGTCTTTAGGAGTTTCCCCTTTTGAGATCTTGTATGGGCGACCCCCACCCATTGTACAAGGAATAAAAGGGGATATGAAACAGATTGGATCTGAAATAACTAGACAAGAACTATTGGCTTTAAGTTCTGTTTTGCAGAGTCTCCACACCTGGATGCAAGATCGATTTGGGGGTCCACAAAGAAACAGCGCTAGGGAGGGGGGGGGGGAGGGAGGGGGGGAGGGAGGGGGGGGAGGGGGGGAGGAAGAAGACAAAGGGAAGGGGAAAGAAGGGAGAGAAAGGGAAAAGAAGGGGAGGAAAGAGAAGGAGGGGAGGGGGAAGGAGAAGAAAGGGAAAAGGGAAGGGGGGGGGGAGAGAAGAGAGGGAGGGAGGGAGGGGAAGGAGGAACTGTTTTAAACTGTTTTAAACCCAAACTAACTCCGATATTGGACTAACATATTGTCTCTCTAGGAATCAATACAGGGGAGACCCATAACATTAAAAAATGGGGACACCAGACAGTGCTCGAAAAGAAGTCCAAATAAACACATCCAAACATTCTAATCTCTCTTGCCTTCACAAGATCCGATGGCCACCTCGTACCACGTGATCCACTACAGAATTCTGAAACAATGTTCATACTTGTGGCACGTTGGTATACAATGATTCTACATCCAAGGTAACCATAATTGTATCGGGACCCAAATTGTTGAAGGCGGAAAGTATTTCAATTACATGAGCTGAGTCTCTAACATACGAGCTCATTTTTAACACAAAAGGTCGAAGAATGACGTCCAAAAATTTTGAGATGGGTTCTAGCAGGGACCCTATGGCCGAAACTATGGGTCTACCAGGAGGGTTGTCTAAAGACTTGTGAATCTTAGGTAATACATATATAGTGGGCATGATAGGATTGGTAACTGTGAGAATATCTCTCTCTTTTCTTGTCAGATGTCCGGTTTCGTAGGCAATTGAAACAAGATTGTCTATACTACTCTTAAGGGCTTCTGTCGGGTCTTCATTGAGTCTGAAATAAAATGCTTTATCATGAAGTTGTCTATCAATTTCTGCGATGTACTTCTCTTTATCAAGGACAACAACAGCGCCCCCCTTGTCTGCGGGTTTAATAATAATCTTAGAGTTAGTCTGATGCAGATTTTGAGAATCAATCTTCAGCTTTGTGAGAGAGATTCCAAGAGCGTAAATATCCCATTTGCGCTATCAATAAGGCATATGTCAGAGCGAGGGATTCATCAAGGGCTGACTTACTCAGACTACGTCGTAGGGAAAATGGACAAGACAAAATGGTTTGTCCTCTAAACTATTCCTTGATCTCCCATAAGATTATTGATATTCTAAAAAAAGAATGGCACTTGGTACAAGCCGTTCCAGGTTTTGAGAAAATGGAACTAATGGTAGCCCATAGAAGAAGTGCCAATCTCCGAGATCTTCTTGTATCCTCAGCTCTTACTGAGAGAAAACCCCCCTCAAGTTACAAAGGTCAATATCATTGTGGACACTGCTCTGTATGTATACACTCTCTTCCGGTTCGAAGATTCTTCACACATCCTATCACCCAGAAAAAATATTACATACATGATCATTCTAATTGTGCTACTACAAACGTAATATATGTAATTATATGCCCATGTAAGATGCTATACGTTGGAAAAACTAAACGTACGTGTCAGGATAATTGAACACAAGAGTAGTATTAGAAGGAAGTTGGAGGATAAACCATTGGTTCAGCATTGGCTCGAGAAGAATCATTCCCTATCGGATTTGCGTTTTTTTGTGATAAAGAAGGTGATACCCAACTGGAGGGGCGGGGATAATGACAAGCCATTATTAAGGCTTGAACAAAAATATATTTTTTTGATGGATACGTTAACTCCTCGGGGTCTGAATTTAGAACAAGACCTTTCCGTGTTCCTATAGGATACTTGTTCATATATTTTTAGCATCCTGTTCTCGAGCTGTGGTTTCTTCCTTTTGCACCTTTACTTGTCTCCTCCCCCCTCCCCCTCCCCTCCCCTCCCCCCTCCCCCCTCCCCCCTTTCCCCCTTTCCCCTTTTCCCCCCTCCCCCCCTCCCCCCTCTCCCCTCCCCCCCTTCCTTTCCTTCCTCTCCTTTCCCTCCCCCCCTTCCCTCCCCCCCTCCTCCCCCCTCCTCCCCCCTCCTCTCCTCCTCCCCCCCTCCTCTCCTCCTCCCCCCTCCTCTCCTCCCTGTCTCCCTTTTTTTTTTTCCCCCTCCCCCTCCTTTCTCCCCCCTCCCCTTCTCCCCCTCCCTTCTCCCCCTCCCCTCCCCCCTCCCCCTCCCTCCCCCTCCCCCTCCCCCCTCCCCCCCCCCCTTTTCTCTTTTTCCTTTCCTTTCCTGGTTTTGGTTTCCCAGTTAGTTTATCAGATTCATTATGTATTATTTATTTTGGTTGCTTGCAATTGTAGTCAATGGTTTTAAACATTTTTTTAGAGTAGAGCACCTTTTGGTTTCTGTTTGACTGGGTCTGGATTCCATCGGCAGGATCTCAGCTTTTAAATGATGGTTCAAGATCTATGATCCCCCTTTGGTGGATCATATGATTTCTATTAATGCCTTTTTTCAGTGTTTTGTTTTATAATATGGTAGATTTTGTTTTATTATTCATACACTTGTTTTCTCGTATTTCCGGTCTGGCCCTCCATTTAATGCGCACGCGCCGGCGTTCTTCATCTCTTTGAGAAACTTGAAACGGCTTTTTGTATGTGGTTTGCTTGGTTGATATTCTTAAGGTTCTTTTTATATATACATTGTTGCAGGCTTTGTATTTATGTACTTGATATCACTGTGGGCGCTCACTATCACAATTTGAAAGTTATATTGTAGTCTCTCTTTGAGTAACTTGAAACGGCTTTCTGTAGGTGTGTTGTCTGTTTGGTTTTCATTAGGTTCCTTACATATATAATGTAGCAGGCTCTGTATTTATGTACTTGACATTATTGCGGGTATTCATCTTTATTGTCTTAATGTCTTAATCATGTCCTTTTTAATTTTGTTCTTACGGCGTTTTCCTGCATTTGAAAGTTTTTTAAGGCAATGCATTAAGATTCGTGTTCCCCTCGGGTTGGGTGAAGTTTTATTTTTATAGCCTTTTTTAACAGTCCCTTGCTTTTTAATGTGATCTGGTTTTAGAGTAGGGCTTTTTCTGGAATTTATCATGAATTTAACTCTTTTGGTTGGGTTCTCCTCGAACGCATTTTTAAACGGACATGTGCAGCTGATTCAGTCTTCTTGTAGGAGTTTACAATGCTCCTTTGTTTTGCAGATTTAAGTTTTCGCTTATTGTTTCAGTGCTTGTATCAGATCTTCCCTGCACTCTGTGTTTGAGCCTATAATAACCCAATATGCATTTCTTTTAAGGTTCTATGAACATTGTTTCAGAATCCTGTAGTGGATCACGTGGTACGAGGTAGCCATCGGATCTTGTGAAGGCAAGAGAGATTAGAATGTTTGGATGTGTTTATTTGGACTTCTTTTCGAGCACTGTCTGGTGTCCCCATTTTTTAATGTTATGGGTCTCCCCTGTATTGATTCCTAGAGAGACAATATGTTCCTCCAATATCGGAGTTAGTTTGGGTTTAAAACGGTTTAAAACAGTTCCTCCTTCCCCTCCCTCCCTCTCTTCTCTCCCCTCCCTCCCCTTCCCCCCCTTCCCCCCTCCCCTTCCCCCCCTTCCCCCCTCCCCTTTCCCCTTTCCCTTTTCCCTTTCTTCTCCTTCCCCCTCCCCCCTCCCTTTCCCCCCCCTCCCCTCCTTTCCTTTCCTCTCCTCTCCCCTCTCCCCTCTCCCCTCTCCCCTCTCCCCCTTCCCCCCTCCTTCCTTCCCTTTCCTCCCCTTCTTTTCCCTTTCTCTCCCTTCTTTCCCCTTCCCTTTGTCTTTCCTTCCCCCTTCCCTGCCACCCTCCCCCCTCTCCCTTTCCCTCCCTCCCTCTTCCCCCCCCTCCCTCCCCCCTACCCCCCACTTCCCTCCCCCCTACCCCCCACTCCCTCCCCTTTCCCTCCTCCCCCCCTCCCCCCCCCCTTTTTTGTCTTTCTTTCTCTTTCTGGGCTCGTATAACCTATACATTTTTTATCTAATTTATTATTCTACTATTGGCTTATGTGTATGGTCATGTATTTTTAATGGGGGTATTTTTTTACAATTAGAAATATATTTATATTTTTATGGGGGTAGCATCCAATATCTTCTATTCCTCAATATGAAGTAGCATATTCTTATCTTTTCTATAATTTTAATTATTGTTATTATTATTTTATTTATTGTTATTATTTTTTTAAAGTAGAGTGCAATATTCGTACATGATTTTAATTTTTTTAATTATCTGTTTTGGCGTAAGTTTTCCATTTTTTAATCTTTAGAAGCTTTTCCTTTTTTTTTTTTTTTTTTTTACATCTTTTATTTATGAAATTTTACAGTGAAAACACAGCAAAATTAAATTTCAGAGAAACAAATTACAAGAGGCATAAAGTATCCTTAAACTAATACATAATAAGAATATAGCCCACATCAATGGGGAGAAATCCATCCAATACAAAAAGGAAATACAAAAATAAAAGAAAACAAGGCTTTTAGAAGCTTTTCTGATAGTTGCGACTTCCATTGTCTCTTTTGAGCCTGGTGTAGTCTATGCACATCATACCCACAGGTAATGTTCAATTTTACAATATAGTTTTTTAGTATTAGTTTTTTTCATTTAGACCTACTCCTTTAGTCTCCTCATCCCTTCTCATCTTTGATTGTACATAGTTGTTTTTTACATTTTTGGTATATTCTTGTACAATTATAAATGTTTGATTTTATGTCTTATTTTTTGTATTCCTCTTAGCATCTTTAGTTATTTATTTATTTAATAAATTTATTCCTTATACACTTAGGTATATGTATGTATACATATTTATATGTTAACTGACCTATAGCATAATTTATTTAATATATGAGGATTCAATTTTAAGTGTTTGTATATGGCATCTTTTACATTTTTTGTTGCATGTGTTTGTATGATCACAAATTGTTTGGTATTTTTTATTGGATTCCATTTAGCACTTTTAATTATTTATTTATTTAATTATCCTATTTATGTACATATGTATGTATACATATTTATATGTCATCAGATCCATAGAACAGTTTATTGAATAGACTTATATGTCACCAGATCCATAGTACAGTTTATTGAATAGATTAGGGTTTATTTTTATTGACTGTATATGGTTTTTTATGATTTTAATTGATTATTATTGATGAGTTTTCTTTGCAAGGCATTTGATATAGTCCAATTTCGCCTTTATTTTATGTATATTGTATATTTATGTCACAACTTTTTATTTTTATTTTAACCCTTCTTTTTTGGTATATTTATTGTTTATTTATACTAATATGGTTTTACAATTTATTTTTTAGTGTGTCCTGATAGCCCCTGAGGAAGTTGTATACGAAACACGGCCTGTGTTGGGCTTAGGCCACTTATTTGGTTATAATAAATTCATTGGGTGTTGAATCTGCCGCTTCCTGTTTTTGTTTCTGCAAGATCGATTTGCCCATCAATCTGATAGAACCTCTGCATCCCTTCAAGCCTGGAGTGTCAGTGTGGATCAAAGAGTGGAGAAAGACACCATTGGCACTGCATTGGAAGGGACCTTATGTTGTCATCTTATCAACCCCAACTGCCGTAAAAGTCGCAGAGCTTGAACCCTGGATCCATCATAGTCGAGTAAAACCAGCAGCCGCTCCTGAACTTGGTCAATGGACTTCAGTAAATGACCCTGAGACCCCATTGTGGCTTACATTACGGAGACAACCAGCATTGTAAGAGTCTTTGGAATCAACAATCCTACCCCTGTCACCCAGCGTGGCAGTCAGTAGGTCTACATACAGCGGGAACAGAAAAGAAGAAGAAGAAAAAGACTCTACAAGTTTATCGTTCTCAATATTTCAGTTAATCTCAAGAGACTGTAGTCATGATGTTCCTCTACTACTGTCTTATGGGGGCGGTAGCCCTGGGATTCCTGGAAAAGACTTTTGCCCTACCCCCTTGTGCAGCTTGCATAACTGCCACCCGAACAGGGATAAAGGTTACTCAGACTTTACTTTATCATTCCTACTATACTTGCACTGGTAGTCGATGTGTGTATAATGGTACAAAATTAAATATCTGTATGAAAGGGAAGAGTAAGACTTGCTTCAGTCCTAGTCAGAACCCTTCCTATTATGTACTGGAGCTGCGTTGGAATGATGAGGAGGGGGCCCTCATAAACGCCACACGACAACTCTCCGATCCCACAAAGTATGTTATCCTGAATTTTGATGCCTGTGATGTGATAAACAGAAATGCCTATCACAAGTGTGGATCTTGGGAACAAGCCTACTACTATGATGATAAATATGTGTGTCCTGAAGGAGCATACGGATGGGGACAGTGTACTGGAAAGTATTCCCCAACCGTCTACAGCAAATCATCTAAAGATGCCTACTGCTGTCCAAAGTGGGAATGCGTGTATTAAGCTACTTGGTCTGGTGGGCCTACTGGGCGAGATGGAGCTAAGCGTATAGCCAGTTTAGAAAGGTTATCATTACCTGAGCCTCGGAAGTGCAAGAAAGGTGCCTGCAATCCTCTACAGCTCCTCATACTTAACCCTAGCCAGTGGAAGCAGGGGTACAGATTTGGATTACGTATAGCGGGAGGAGGTATAGATCCTGGAACTTTTCTACATATACAGCTGAATACTAAGACCCATGTATCTGCACCTTATCGAATACACCATACCTTCTATGAGGCCATGCAGGCGGAGTTTGCAATCCCTCACACCTCCCAAAACTTGTTCATTGAACTCGCTGGGGCAGTAGCATCTAGTCTCCACATCTCTGATTGTTTCTTCTGTGGCGGAACTAAGATGGGATACCAATGGCCCTGGGAGGCGCAAGAAGTGAACTATTCCATTCCTTATAAATAGACTGCTTTACATAACACTACTAGTGAGTGGGTACTGGCTCACCCTATTGTTGGTAACTTGTGTTTCGCTCGTACAGGACCACAGTTTACTATGCTAGTTGGACAGCTGGTCTGTCTCAATCAGAAGTGTTACAACAGTACCACTAAGCAGACGTCCTGGTGGTCGGGGGTAAACACTCCAGAGCCCTCCAACCCTTTAGTCCTCTTTCCTACTCTTGCTAAGATCTGGACTAATCTGGCTTCTCATAGTACCTGGCAAGCTCCACCCGGACTATATTGGATTTGTGGGATTCGAGCATATGCAAAGCTTCCTCACCACTGGGGAGGAGCATGTGTATTAGGAACTATACGACCTTCCTTCTTTCTTTTGCCCATTTCCCACGGAGAACAACTGGGTTTCTCTATGTACAAGAGTCTACAGAAACAAGAGGCCTTGAAAATAGGCCAATGGGACAAATGGAATGATGAGGAGTGGCCACCTGAGAGAATTATTTCATACTATGGACCTGCCACTTGGACACAAGATGGGACATGGGGATACCGCACTCCTGTATATATGATAAATCATATTATACGCTTACAAGCGTATATATGAAATAATAACAACTAATGAAACCAGTAAAGCACTAACTCTTTTAGCTAAGCAGAGTACACAAATGCGTACAGCTATTTATCAGAATCGTTTAGCTCTAGATTATCTGTTAGCAGCTGAAGGTGGTGTATGTGGAAAATTGAATTTAACTAACTGTTGCTTGCAGATTGACAATAATGGACAAGTTGTTGAAGATATAGCTACTCAAATGCGAAAGCAAACATATGTGCCTGTCCAGACCTGGCATGGTCTGAAGCTTGATGGGTGGTTTGGTTCAGCGTTTTCATGGTTAGGTGGTCTGAAGAACCTTGTGTTTATTGTATTATTCATATTGGCTGTATGCTTATTGCTCCCCTGCCTGTTACCTCTTTGCTTACGTATGATAACTTCAGATCTCCAGGAACAAGCAGGAATGAGTCTTCACATATGGGTACGTCGGTACCGACGGAGCCTGCGCGGGAACGCTCCCCAGCGTCCAATCAGAAAGCTTTTGGGAGCATCCCACAGCGCCTGCGTGCTGCCTTCCCGCCTTTCCAACTGTCTCTCCTCAGTTTTCGTTTTTCCGTGGAGCCGGCAGGACGTCCTCCTGTCACCGCAGAAGCTTTTTTCTTTAAATCTATAATTTTTTTGTTTTCTTGTGGTCGTGGCTGTTCCTCCGACTCCACCGGTACCGCCGGTGTTTTTTCTTTTCTTTTTCTTAAACTCGGGGAATTTGTTTCCCTCAGTTTCTGTCTTAAACTTTTTGGGATTTAAGGCCTCTCCATTATGGAGCCGCCTTCTCCTAAGAAGTGCCTTAACTGTGGAACTACAGTTTTCTTTTTAGACTCCAATAACTGGTGTCTAACCTGTTTGGGTCCTGACCCTTTTCCTCCGGAGCCATTAGGCTACAATATTATGGGAAGAGATTTTCCATTTCGAGTTTCCCTCGATACCGAGTTCCCTTCCAGTGTCAGGGCACTGACCATTTCTCTTCAGGATCAGGTAACCCACAAACAGTCTGTTAAGACTAGCCAATCCTTGAGTGGTAGGTCTCATGCTAAGCATGATGACGGCTCCGGCCTTGCCCTCAAGAGTCTATTGGCTTCAAAACCCCGGCGGGAGTCTTCGGTCTCCCAAGCCTTTCATGGGTATCAGGTTGTTCCTGGGGCTCACTCCTCACAGAACATACCTGAGCCATGCTCGGTGGTGGCATCCGCTTCGAGCGGTACCGATACCCCGGCATCGGCACTGGTGTTGAGCGATTCACTCCTCACCAGGGATCATCATCTGGCATTCTCGGTACCTTCGGGACCGATCAATACGTCCCAGTTTGACTTTCCAGTATCGGCAGCACCGCCGATACGACCACCGATGTCGGTACCCTCTAGACATGCATCGATAGACTCGCTTCCTTCGATGCCGAGTCTCGAATCGATATCTAGTCTGGAAGACTGGGTACCGACGCGTCTCGGAACCGACGCTCACCGATTCCGGATGCGCGGTACCGAGGGTAATCACCAGGGGTTTTCGGTTACCTCAGTACCGCTTGAGCAGCCTCCGATGACTGCTTCGATGTCCGTATCGTCTTCGATTCCGGCACAGCTACCGGTATCGGTATCAGTAGTCTGGAAGATACCGATACCGGTAACTGCAGTAACATCGGGACCAGCTCCTTCCATGCTCTTTTCACCAGGGTCGCTCCTTTCTATACCTAGTTTGGAGTCGATACCTGGCATGGACGATGCAATACTGACTGTCTCAGGTCATAACCGCCAGGACCAGTATCCATCCATTAGGGATCCTTTTCTGCACCGGACAAGCACATCCTCTGGTGCCCAGGCTAGTTCTTCAAATCTAGCCTGTCCAGGGATGGTTTCCATTGGAGATCCTTCTTTTCAGAGTTTTCTCCTTGACATGGCAACATTTCTGGCTATTCCTATCCCTGGCTATGATCCTACACAAAGCTCTTCTGGAGAAAAGGAAAATATAATGCTTCCTTTACATCATTCTTTGCAGGATCTTCTTCTGAAAATATGGGAAACAACTTTAATGGTTTCCTCACCTTCTACAGCAACTGATCTTCTGTATCAGGTGCCCCCCTCTCCAGGGTTTCAAAAGACTCAACTTCCCCATCATTCTATTGTGGTGGAATCAGCAATGAGGAAGGTGAAAAGTAAGAAGAAGCACTCTTCTTATCCACCAGGTCGTGAGTCTAGAACACTAGATGCCTTTGGACGTCAAACCTTCCAAACATCTATGCTGTCAACAAGGATTCTCTCATATATTTTTTTTATATGAGTCTATCCCTTCAGGAGGTCACAAAGAAATTCTCTTCTAACTCCCTTTCTTTCAGAGCCCAAGACTACAGACTATTCCTTACTAGAAACATAGAAACATAGAAACATGATGACAGAAAAAGACCACAAGCCCATCTAGTCTGTCCTTCCATAACAACAACTACAACAGTCCACTTTTTACCTTTAGAGATCCTCTGTGTTGGTCCCATGCTTTTTTGAATTCAGTTACTGTCCTCATCTCTACCACCTCCACTGGGAGACTATCCCACGGATCCACTACTCTTTCCGTAAAGAAATATTTCCGCATATCACTCCTGAATCTATCTCCCTTCACCCTCATCCCATGTCCCCTCGTCGCAGAACTTGCTTTCAATTGAAAGAGGCTCTCTCCCTGAACATTTATGCCACGGAGGTATTTAAACATCTCAATCATATCACCTCTATCCCGCCTTTCCTCTAAGGTGTACATATTAAGATCCTTAAGTCTGTCCTCATATGCTTTATAATGAAGACCACTAATCATCTTAGTAGCAACCCTCTGCACCAACTCCATCCTGTTCACATCCTTTTGAAGGTGCGGTCTCCAGAATTGCACACCATACTCCAAATGAGGTCACACCAAAGACTTATACAGAGGCATTATCACCTCCTTTTTTCTGCTAGCCATTCCTCTCCGTATGCACCCAAGCATCCTTCTAGCTTTTGCCGTCGCCTTTTCTACCTGTTTAGCTACTTTAAGATCATCGGACACAACTACGCCTAGGTCCCGCTCTTCTTTAGTGGACAAAAGTACTTCACCTCCTATACTGTATTGCTCCCTTGGATTGCTGCAGCCCAAATGCATGACCTTATATTTTTTAACATTAAATCCCAGTTGCCAAATTCTAGACCATTCTTCAAGCTTAGCTAGATCCCTCCTCATGTTATCTACACCTTCCTGGGTGTCTACTTTATTGCAGATTTTGGTATCGTCCGCAAAGAGGCAAACCTTACCCGACAGCCCTTCCGCTATATCACTAACAAAGATGTTAAAAAGAATCGGACCAAGGACAGATCCCTGGGGCACACCACTGGTAACATCCTTCTCCTCAGAGTGAGCTCCATTTACTTGTACTCTTTGTCGCCTCCCACCCAACCAATTTCTAACCCAAGCAGTAACGTTAGGGTCCATCCCTAGGGCGCTCAGTTTGTTTATAAGTCGCCTGTGAGGAACAGTGTCAAAGGCTTTACTGAAATCTAAATACACCACATCTAGAGCTCTCCCTCGGTCCAACTCCCTGGTCACCCAGTCAAAGAAATCAATCAGATTTGTCTGACAAGACCTGCGTCTGGTGAATCCATGCTGCCTCGGATCCTGTAATCCGCCGGACTCCAGAAACCTCACTATTTTCTCTTTCAACAGCGTTTCCATTAATTTACTCACCACTGAAGTTAAACTAACCGGCCTGTAGTTTTCAACCACATCCTTACTTCCGCTTTTGTGTAAAGGCACCACATGAGCCTCTCTCCAGTCCTTTGGCACCACTCCCGACTCCAACGAGGCATTGAAAAGGTCAGTCAGTGGAGTTGCTAGAATGTCCCCAAGTTCCCTCAGTATTCTAGGGTGTATCCCATCCGGTCCCATCGCTTTGTCTACTTTAAGTTGAGCTAATTTCTCACGAACACAGTCTTCTGAAAATCGTTCAAGATGTCCCTCGCTTCTGTTCTTATTTGTGGGTGTTTTCTGAGGTCCTGCTCCTGGTTCTTCATCTGTGAACACAGAACAAAAATATTTGTTAAGCAATTCCGCTTTATCCTTATCAGCTTCTGCATATTCCCCCCCCTGCACCCTTGAGTCTGACAATACCACTTTTGCCCTTCCTCTTCTCACTAATATATCTGAAAAATGTCTTATCCCCCCATTTTATTGCATTGGCTATTTCCTCCTCCTTTTGAATCTTTGCCTTTTTCCAAATACAGATGCCTGTCTTCCTCTCTCTGTGATCTCTTGTATTTCATGAAGGCCTCCCTCTTTTTCTTCACTTTTTCAGCTACTTCCTTCGAAAACCATAGAGGTCTCCTGTTCCTTTTGCCTTTGTTTACCATTTTAACAAAAAGGTTGGTTGCCTTTAAAATACCCCCTTTCAGTTTTGCCCACTGTTGTTCTACATCCCCCAGCTGTTCCCATCCCACTAATGACTCCCTGAGGTATTGGCCCATCTTCGTAAAGTTAGTCTTTCTAAAGTCTAAGATCTTCACCTTGGAATGGATTCTAACAGCCCTAGTCCTAATACTGAACCACACCATCTGGTGATCACTGGATGCAAAATGATCTCCCACTACAACATCAGAAACACTTTCACCATTGGTAAGCACCAAGTCCAGTATGGCCCCTTCACGTGTGGGGTCTGTTACCAATTGCCTGAATAGTTCTCCCTGTAGAGAATCCAGGATCTCCTTACTCCTAGATGATACTGCAGCAGGAATGTGCCAATCAACATCTGGCATATTGAAATCTCCTAGCAGTAGCACTTCCCCTTTCCTAGCAATGCTGCGTATGTCTTCAATTAACTCTCTGTCCACCTCTTCCTCTTGTGAGGGAGGTCTGTATAGCACACCAATGCAAATAGATTTCTCTTTCCCTCTTTCTAGTTTAACCCACAATGCCTCCTCTCTCCCTTTTAAGCTCTGTATTTCCAAAGCTTTAATAGTAGTTTTTACATATAGTGCTACTCCTCCTCCCCTTCTTCCTACCCTGTCCTTTCTGAATAAAGTATAGCCAGGTATAGTTACATCCCAGTCATGGTTTTCTGTGAACCATGTTTCTGTAACTGCCACTAAATCTAAGTCAGACACTCCCACCAAAGCTTCAACTTCAGAGATCTTATTTCCCATGCTACGGGCATTAATACACACTGCTTTCCATATGTTACCCCTGTTACCCATTTCCATAAAGGTATTTAATGTATCACTTACCTGGGGGCTTTCACTTACCTGGGGGCTTTCTTCACCCATCCCTAACGAATCTAGTTTAAAGCCCTCTTCAGTAGATTAGCCAGTCTACTACCAAAGATGTGTTGACCTTTCTAGGACAGATGGATGCCATCTCTGCTCTGCAACCCTTGGAACAGCATCCCATGGTCTAGGAAACCAAAACGCTCTCGAAGACACCATCCACGCAGCCATGCATTAATCTCCAGGATGCGAGCCTCTCTGCCTTGGCCTTTACCCTCAACAGGGAGGATTGAAGAGAACACCACCTGTGCACCTACCTGCTTCACCCTCTGTCCCAGAGCCATGAAGTCAAAAAATCTCTTGGTTTCTTACTCGTGCTTCACTAGACTCTTTTGAGTCTGTTAGCAGAACGTCTGCTATAGCCATAGGAGCATGACGTAGAGCCTGGCTCCAGGCTTCAGACTTGAACAGATGGGCACAACACATACTGGGTAATACTCCTTGTACTGGAGAAAATCTCTTCAATAAGGAGTCTTTACGTCAGGTTGCTCAGTGCTCCACTGACCTCCCTGTTTCTGAGGGCTGTTCTAAGCCTTCTCCTTCCCCAGTAGGTAGGAAATGCCCTACCAAACCTTCTTTCCCTAAAAGAAGAAGGTTTTATTCTTCTCCTGCCCATCATACAGATGTTCCCAAGCAGGGGAGACCTCACCCTGGTCTAAAGGATCCAAACTCAAGCCAGGAAAACTAACCCTGCAATAGGGTTCTAATTAATCTCTTTATAACCTGCAGTTCACTTCTTCTCAGCAGAAGTTTTTTCACTGTTTTTTCGTTTAAAACTCTACACATGGATTCCTGTCTCCAGGACATCCACTTGTTCTTAGGTATGTTGAGCTGTCAGGATATTCATGTCTATGGGTCACAGGGTTTTCCTCCTCTTCCTGCCATGAAGAGAGGTTTACCAACTATCCTATGATAGTTTTTCTGTACCAACATGAATTTTTTCCTTCTACAGACTTACCATATGGCAAGTCACCCTTCAGTTCCTATTTTTTTTTCTTTACCCTCTTTTCCAGAGGTTCCCCTGTAAGAGTGGTACCATACCACTGGAAGGCTTCTTAGCCTGTCTAGTCTTCCTTTCCTTTCCATTGTAGCGCTTTTTCTCTGAAGTAACCTCCCTTCTTTCATTTGGGAAGCTCATCAGACAGGAACAGGATATTTTCCTCTTGTTCTGTCTTTTTCTCTCTGTTAAAAAACAGACAGATTCTCTCTGCTGTCCCATTCAGCAGCTGCCCATGCAGGAGTTCCAGTGTTTGGACTACTGGTACTTTTCCACAAGTTCCAGTTTTGTCTTCCACTACTTTCTGTCTTGTCTTAGATGAAAACACTATCTTGGAATCCCTACTATCTTGGATAATCCTAATCACTTCAGACTTATCACACTATCTTCTTTTCTTGCCATCTCCAATTCCTTTGGATTTGGCAGCTTAGTTGACGTGCAGCTGGTTTTTTCCAACAGCCAGTTTCTTTTCCAATTCTGCTGCATAATGCTCTCTTCAATTCTACAGAGAAGCTTTCTACTATGGGCCCTTGCTAGAGAGCATGGAGTTTTGTCTCTAATGACTATCCTATATGGTTGGAAAAGGCTTCCTCAGTCTTTTTCCATGACTGTGGAGGTTCTCCACACCCTACTATCTCCTTTTATAATACGGGACATAGGCCTTTTCTACGTGAACGTCTAAAGAGTTCTCCAATTCCTACATGGAATATGCTCTTTTTTCCTTGCAGCTTGTCCTCATGGTATCCTACTCCTTCATGGACAGCACATATTTAACTAATAACGTATGATACCCCTTTGTGTCCCTCCAGTGGGTCAACCTGGTATCTCATCCTATGCGTTTTCTGTCCATTTACCATGCGGGAGTTCTACAGGACTCAAGACTTGCTGTTTACAGACTGATATTATCCTCTGTTTTTTCATGCAACCATCCTGGTTATTTTCACTGGATAGCATTCCTACACCATCTTAACCAGGGGGAATAGATTCTCTATATATCTTCTCAAGTAGGTTCCACCTTCTTGTTATTAGATGAATCTTTCTCCTTCACATCTCCCATGTGAGTGTTCTTATGGACATTTCTCTATCTGCTTAGTTGCAGACATTTATCTCCAGACATATATATTCATGTATGTATATATCTCTATATACTTCTCTATAGATACATATGTCTGTAAGCTGTGTGTGCATATGTTATGCCCCTCCAGATCTCACTATAGACATATAGACATATATATATATATATATATATAATATATATACTAGAGGTTCCAGACAGTGGGCTTGCGTATATTCTGCGGCGACCCTGCCCGGCTCAAGGGGTTAAGGACATGAGCAGCCGCTGTACTTCGTGAGGGAAGGAGGAAACCTTTGCCCCCAGGAATGCTGGGAGTTGTAGTTCCAGTTCTTCTCACTCCGAATTAAAGAAACTGTAGTTGTGGTTTCTTTATAATAAGTATTTTATTAAAGCAAAAGGTAAATGTTCCATCACATGCAAACAAGGGTGCTTCCAAAGGCAAACAGAAACTTCAGGTTAAATGCAACTCAAAATACAAATGCTGCTTTTTCACTTTCCAGCAAATTGCTCTCTTTTGCCTCCAGAGGTCAGTTGGCTTCACTGCACCTCTTACAGCCACAGTTACTTTCACTATGCTGAGAATCAGGTGGAGGTAATTAGAACTTCCATTTTCACGGCAATACAACAGCTTTACAGAACTCAGCTCACACACGATAAAGGCAGTTCCCTTCAGCTTGGCTTTCCTATACAACAAAATGTACAGTCCATTTGTTCACACTCAGGTATGCTTGTATTTCCCTGGGTTACTCCTTCAAGCTGTGCTGAATTATTTGCCTCTTGTGATACTAGCTGTTTTCTAGCCTGTAAGTCTAAAAACTGTTGGAAGCTCTGAAGTAGCAATTCAGCCTGTTCCTTATGAGAGAGGGCACTACTATCTGCTATAGCTTTTCCCTTCTGCTCAAGGCTGTTTGTCTTCTCTTCCTTTAAGATAAAGGTATTAGGATAATTGCTAGTTTCTTTGGCAATTGACTCATAGGAGGAAGAATTATCTCTATATTCAGCTTGGCAGCCGGGTGGCCAATTACTCACTGTTTGTGCAGTACTTCTGCCTGCAGACGGCTCCCAGGCTCTCCAGCTGATCTGTTTGTTGCTCTCCGGCACAAACGACGTTTCAGGGAATGATTGCTCTTTCACCTGTGCTTGTCCTGAAGTCTTTCTCCCCCAAGGCGATGCCTTCCAAGGGCTATCCACTTCAAGGTTAAATCCTCTCTGCGTGGGACTTCTGCTTATTTCCCTGGAATAGGATTGTGCAGGTTTTCTTCTTATGCCAGGTTCCAAAATATCATTAATCACTCCACTGGCTTTCCAACCATCGCCTTGTTTCTTCTTCCAATATTCCTTCCTTCCTTTACCTCCTGTATTCCTTGTACTTCTTGTACTCCTTGTACCACCTCCACTCGTGCTTCCTCTACTCGGGTCTCTTATCCTTCCCTTACTCGGGTCTCTTATCCGTTCTCCACTCGGGTCTCTTATCCGTCCTCCCTTACTCGGGTCTCTTATCCGTCCTCCCTTACTCGGGTCTCTTATCCGTCCTCCCTCTTCAGAGCCATGCTCTGGTTTAAATGTACATTCTCTTTTGGACACGCCCCTTCCTAGGGCTGGGTGTGCCCAATCAGAACTGCAGGGCTCCTCCCCTGGGCTGGTCTCCCTACTCAGCTCTGAGGAATAGAGTCTCTCTTTTTTCCTTGCCCTGTCATTTTGGTATAAATCCTGCTGACCCTCAGGATTTTCTACTATCTCCATAGGCTCAGGAGGGCGCTGTTCACCACAATTCATACTGTCCCTCAGCATGTCTGGGGTATTATGCACACAACCACTACTGTGGTTCTGACAGCTCCTACTTTAACTCTAGGTCTAGCTATCCCTGAAGTTCCATGCTTCAATCTCTTTCCTATCATCAGATAGGAAAGACAGGGTGGATCTTCAGTAGTTCTGAGGTTTCAGCCCTTCAGACATCTGTCCTCCTTGGGAATACGGGCTTTTTCCCATACCCCTCTTCCCTCCAGGGCTGGGTTACTTTGTCCAAATCGGTCAGTCTTCCTCTTTTGCTCCTAAATGTTAATGACTCTGTAGCCAAAAGAGTTTTCAGCTTTTTCCATAAAGCTTTCTACTAAAGACCTGCCGTTTTTATACTACCCCAGTTGACACCTGGGTCACCTGTCAATTCCAGACTTGGACCTTCACCTTCACTCCCGTGAGGTCACCTTGAAGATTCCTCCACTGGACCTCCAATAGACTCCATCAGCCTCTCTACTTCCTTCAATCCAGTAGGTGAGGTCCATATTGTGATTGTTCATTCAATATTTTTCATGATAATTATCATATATACCAAGGACTCCTTTCCTGTAGTCCTTGGGTTAGCTGTTTTTCTACAGCTCCTCTCTTACAACTCCTACCCACCATCCCTCATGGGATGCCAGAGATCCATGTGTGGGAAGTGCAGTTCTGTCCAGAGACACGCAATTTATGGGATCTCTCCCTGGCATCTAAAGCTAGGGAGTCCCCATATGTGAAGACTCATTCCTGCTTGTTCCTTGAGATAGCACAGTTACTTACCTGTAACAGGTGATCTCTGGGAACAGCAGGAATAAGTCTTCACAACCCACCCACCTCCCCTAGGAGTTGTATCTCTCTATCTTCCTTTCCTCTTTCTCTCTCTTTGTCTCAGCTATAAAACTCAACTGAGGAGAGACAGTTGGAAAGGCGGGAAGGCAGCACGCAGGCGCTGTGGGATGCTCCCAAAAGCTTTCTGATTGGACGCTGGGGAGCGTTCCCGCGCAGGTTCCGTCGGTACCGACGTACCCATATGTGAAGACTTATTCCTGCTGTTCCCAGAGATCACCTGTTACAGGTAAGTAATTGTGCTTTATTGATAGCACTGTAGAACGGAAGGCAGCTACAAAAGTATTAGCTATGTGGCAATATTACCCTATACTCCAAAATGTTGCTTTTACGCAAGTATAATGTGTGATTTAATTCTCACCTTTTCTCACTTGCGGGTGAGAATAATCAAAGGGGGGAATGTGGTAGGCTATGGCCTATAATAGCCTGCAAATATGAAAGGCCTGTAAGGTAGGCCCTGATTCCAACCCCCATCTGAGAAAAACCAGAATCTGTAAGAGTTTGAGAAAACTGCTTTAAACTGCTTAATAAGAAGTTTTCATTAATTCATAAATCCTTTATTATTCTCTTGTGCTCTGATGATAGAAATGTTTCAATACTTGCATTCCTAGAGCTAGAAACGACCTTGCAGTAGAATTGTATCAATACCTAGAAACTGTGCCATTGTTAGAACAATCCTAGAGGAGGGAACTGGGTGCTAGGCCCACGGAGGGTCCCCGATTGGACAGGTGCAGGGGGCGTTGGGACCAATAGAAAGTTTGCATGTATCAAGCTGAAAAGAAATGTATAAAATGAATATGTTTCTGTAAGAACTTTGCTCAGTCCTTTTTTTGAAGCTTGACTGTCTGAGCCTTGTGCACAATAAATTGGCTTGGACCCTGCAATTGACTCCTGGAGTTATTCATTGTTTGCACTTCACTGCTTCAAACGCAGTGTACATTCAGGTACTCTTTGTGTGTGTATTTATTTCCCTTGTCCTCGAAGGGCTCACAATCTACATTTTTGTACCTAAGGTTAGTGGCTTGCCCAGGTTCACCAGGAGCACTTGTAGGACTAGAAACTCCAGTCCTTCCAGCCCAAGGTTGCTGTCTTCTAGTGGGATTTGAACCCCTGGCTCTCCAGCCTGAGGTAATTTGTCCTAGCCACTATGCCACTCCTTTCTCTGTAGTCTGTCTGGTTAAGCAGTGGTAGTTTATGGGGAGAGGAGGCAGGTGCAAGCATTAACCAGGTGAGTGCCAACACTTAGCCGATTTGTGTGATTTTCAGCAGCCCCTGTCTGGACCACTTAGGCTGCATGAAAAACTTGCCTAAGTTGCAATCTAGACTAGGAATGGCTGAAAATCACACTATTCAAGCCAGTTGCTAACATTCATTTATATTAATTTGGAGTCTTATAAATAAACTCAAAACATGGGGGGTGGGAGGAGGGGGAGGAGGAGGAGGAAAAAGACCTTGGTATTACCGAGCTACAGAATTTCAGGCTTGTTTTCAAATTTATGCCAGTATTTTCCAGGACCAAGTGAGAATGCTGTATGGCTTGTTCTCTTCACATCACAGGTCAAGAAAAAACTTCCTAACCATGTTTGTTAATATTATATAGAAACTTAATTCTCTAACACATTGTGGCTGTCATGGCTGCCAATAGCGTGACTGCACGTAACATCACATCAAGGGGCAGTATTGAGTGCAGCTGCACTATCATAAGTCAGATAGCATGACAGCTGCCCAAAAATAATATCTGGTGATACAGCTGTGATTAAGCTGACCCACTGCACATCCCAGTCCTCCTCTTTCAGTAAAGCACTCTTAGCACTCAAGACTGCTTGCACTAGAGAACTCTCAGATTTATAAGCCGCTTCTTATCTTCCTCCGATTAAGTTTCCCCCACCAGAGAAGCGCCCTGATGCAAACCTGGTAAACCTTGTCAAAAATCCTCTCTGATTAAGCTCCCCCATAGACTATAGACTCCCTTCAATCATGCCCCTTCCCAAATAATAGACTATCAGGAGTCGTTCTCCTCTGCTCCTGCCCTTTCTTTTGTTGGAGTACAGAATGGTGTATTTGATCCTTAGTGATGGTTTTGTGGTACTTCCACTAGGAGTCAATCTGATTGACCCCTAGCGGTAAAGCTATGAGACTGTCTCTAGAGGTCAGATCTGCCATTTTGAACCCTGACACAGGAAGGGACAGGAGTGGGGTATCATTCCTCCATCCTATACTAGAGTACTAGGGAGCAGTTCAGTAAGTGGAGGGAGGTGGGGATTGGGGCAGTCTGGTGGTCTGCTATGTGGGAACTTGATTGGAGGGGGATCTTCATTGAGGATTACCTTTCTGGGTGGGAGGGGTCTAAATAAGGGAGCTCTCTAATGGAGGGGCTCGATCAGGGGAGGTTTATGGATGGGGGGTTTCTCAGTGGACAAGCAGATAAAATGAAGGCACATTTGCTGATGAAGCTTATGGGCTGATCCATTTGGGCATGCATGGGAGGTCTTGTGCCTCCTGACACACTGCTTGTTTCATTTTTTTCAGCATATGCACAACTGTCACCGTTGAACACTCCCCCAAAAAACCCCAAACAAACCTGAGAACAACTTTGTTCGTCACCTCTGTTGAGCCAGTCATGCCAGAACTCTCCATTCTAATTGCTGCAGCGTTGGACATTAACAGTGCTCTTCCTTCGGGTTCACTCAGTACACTGCCAGGGGAGAGAGCAACGAAGAAAGACAAGAAACAGAGCTGCTCTGGAGAACATGGCACACCGGTGGCTGCATCTTTTTCAGGAGTTGCTGGGCAATCAAACATGGACAGTGCCTCTTCTCACACTTCTCCAGGAAGCAAAATTAGTGAGCAAATCAGTAAAAAGCACGTCAAAGTAAAGAATATATAAATCCAAGAGTGTTGAAAGAACTGAAATATGAGATTGCAGACCTGCTATTAGTAATCTGTGAACTTTCATTAAAATCATCTGTAATACCTGAAGATTGGAGGATCGCCAATGTAACGCCAATTTTTAAAAAGGGTTCCAGGGGTGATCCGGAAAATTACAGACCGGTGAGCCTGACGTCAGTACCGGGGAAAATGGTAGAAACCAACATAAAGAACAAAATTACACAGCATGTAGATAGTCATGGCCTAATGGGAGACAGCCAACATGGCTTTAGACAAGGAAGATCTTGTCTTACTAATCTGATGTTTCTTTTGAAGGTGTGAATAAACAGGTAGACAAAGGTGAGTCGGTTGATATAGTGTATCTGGACTTTCAGAAAGCCTTTGACAAGGTCCCTCATCAGAGACTTTTGGCAAAACTAAAAAGTCATGGGATAGGAGGCAGTGTACTATTGTGGATCGGGAACTGTTTAAAAGATAGAAAGCAGAGGGTAGGGCTAAATGGTCAATTTTCCCAATGGAAAAAGGTGAATAGTGGAGTACACCAGGGATCTGTACTGGGTCCGCTACTTTTTGACATATTCATAAATGACCTGGAAAAGGGAATAACCTCACTAGTTATCAAATTTGCAGAAGACACAAAACTGTTTAAAGTTGTTAAAACCCAAGAGGACTGTGGAAAACTGCAGGAGGATCCGGATAAATTGGAAGACTGGGCATCCAAATGGCAGATGAAATTTAATGTGGACAAGTGCAAAGTTATGCACCTAGGAAAGAACAAACCACACTATGGTTCCACAATGCAAGGTTCCACATTGGGAACCACCACCCAGGAAAAAGATTTAGGAGTCATCGTGGATAACATGTTAAAACCCTCCGCCCAGTGTGCAGCGGCGGCCAAGAAAGCAAATAGAATGCTAGGTATCATAAGGAAAGGAATGGAAAATAAAACCAAGGATATTATAATGCCTCTGTATCGTTCCATGGTACGACTGCACCTTGAATATTGTGTGCAATTCTGGTCTCCATATCTTAAAAAGGATATAGTGTTATTAGAAAAGGAACAGAGAAGAGCCACCAAAATGGTAAACGGGATGGAAGGCTACTCCTATGAAGAGAGCCTACAAAGGTTAGGGCTCTTCAACCTGGATGAGAGACTGCTGAGGGAAGATATGATAGAGGTCTATAAATTAATGAATGGAGTGGAACAGGTAAACGTAGATCGATTGTTTACGCTATCAGAATATAGAAAGACTAGGGGACATGTAATGAAGCTACAGGGTAAACTATTTAAGACAAATAAGAGAAAATATTTTTTCACTCAACGTGTAATCAAACTCTGGAATTTGTTACCGGAGGATGTAGTAAGAGCTGTTAGTGTAGCTGGGTTTAAAAAAGGTTTGGACAAGTTCCTGGAGGAAAGGTCCATAAACCATTATTAAAAAGGGACCCAGGATATCAATGCTTGACCCAATACAAGCATTGTCGAACCTCTGTCTCTTGGGGATACTGCTAGGTACGTATGACCTAGATTGGCCACTGTTGGAAACAGGATACTGGGCTTGATGGACATTGGTTTGACATATCTTATGTTCTTAATATGGCTGCTGTGGAATATCTGCATTCTGAACCTTTGGGACATGTGAAGGATCCCTCACAGCACTTTTCTTCACCAGCTCAGCCTGCAGTAAGAGACATGGGGGGGGGTCTATTTTATTTATTTAACTAGGCTTATATACCCCACCCAGTCTCTAACCTTTCCTTTCTCTCTAAAATCCTCGAAAAGGCAGTTTTCTTGCAGCTTGTCCACCATCTTGATTCTTTTCATTTTCTCCATGCCCGGCAGTCTGGTTTTCACCCATGCCACAGTGTTGAGACAATTATCCTATCTCCAGGAACAAGCAGGAATGAGTCCTCACATATGGGTACGTCGGTTCCGACGGAGCACGCGCGGGAAAGCTCCCCAGCTTCCCAGAAAGAAAGCTTTTGGGAGCCTCCCACAGCGCATGCGCGCTGCCTTCCCGCCTTTCCTAACCAACTCTCCTCAGTTCTTCTTTTTCCGCGGAGCCAGCAGGTCGTGTTCCTGTCACCGCTGAAGTTCTTTATTTTAATTTATTTCTTTGGTCGCGTGTCTGCCTTCCCCGACGCCGGACCGGTACCGCCGGTCTTTTCTTTTCTTTTCTTTCAAAAAAAAAAAAATTATACTTTTCCTCACTTGGTGTATTTTTCTTCTTAGGCCTACAGGCCCACAAGAAAATTTTCCCTCATGGAAAAACCAGCCTCCGGGTTCAAAAAATGCACTAAGTGTAGCGGTTCTATTTCTGATACCCATGAATGGTGTCTTAAATGTTTGGGTCCTGAACACTCCATTCCGGATTGCCAGTCCTGCTCCATAATGTCTAAAAGAGGGTTACAGAACCGAGCAGCCAAGCTCCATATGCTGTTTCCCATGGATGCACCGGTGGTGGCATCGACATCTTCCAGGTCTTCCTCTCCTGATGGGTCTCAGGTAACCAAACATAAACCTAGCAGGTCCTTGAAGGGCAAATCTCCCTCTCAGCATCGAGATGCCTCCGGGCTTGCCCTCGAGGATCCTGCCCCAGCCAAACAATCCCGGCGGGAAGCTCTGGCTTCCAAAGCTCCTCCTATGGGGTTACAGGTTGACATCGATGGCACGGCCTCGACCGATCACCTATTAGACTGCTCTGGGGTACCGGCATAATCTCCCGGTACTGACATTCAGGCAGTCGTGGCATCCATGGATCACACTGTGCAATCCATGCAGCAAGCTATAATGGCTTTTATTCAAGCTGCGACGCCGTCAGTACCGCAACGAGTTCCATTGTCGGTACCGGCACCAATACCGATACCGGTACCGACTGCATCGACATCGGTCAGGATACCGACTCAGGTTCCTTGTCCAGGGCTATCTCTCGGTACCGATCCGGTACCGGGGACGCCCGATGTTGGTACCGATCGATACGCGTATCGATCATTGGAAGGGGACAGACGATACTTGGATTCCTCTGATGATTCTGATTCATCAGATGAGTCTCCCGAAGTATCCATTACCCTTCCTGAGGAGCCTACTTCTCCAAAAAGGAGACTGTCTCCTTCAGAGGATTTGTCCTTTCAAGACTTCATAATAGAAGTGGCTAAAGGACTCTCTATTTCAGTAACCTCTGAAGCAGAGCCTAGAGCAAAAAAATTTGATATTTTAGGATACTCTAAGGCTCCCAGAGAGGCAGTCACCTTGCCAATTCATGAAATTCTTCATGAACATATGATTGACTTATGGGAGACTCCTCTCACCCTTTCTCCTCATTCTCGCAGATTGGACACTATGTACCGTGTCCCTCCTTGTCCTGGATTTCAGAAAACTCAGCTTCTTCACCACTCCATTGTGGTGCAGTCAGCTATGAGAAAAGGATAAAGAGTACCAAAAGACACTCTTCTGCTCCCCCCAGGAAGAGAATGCAGGACCTTGGATGCTTTTGGTAGGAAAATCTTCCAAGCCAGTATGCTTATTGCCAGAATCAACTCATATAGCCTTTATATGGGTATGTTTCTAAAGGAAGTTGCACAAAAGCTGCACAACTTTCTCCCTTTTATTCCAGAGGATAGAAGGGATGAATTCCTCCTTTGGCTTAAGCATACTCAAGATATTTCAAAGTTTTCCAACAGGGCAGCCTTTGATTCCTTTGAGGGTGCCAGCAGAGCCTCAGGCATTGCCATAGCTACTCACAGAATTGCTTGGTTCCAGGCTTCTGATCTAGAACCCTGGGTTCAGGATGGCTTAGGAAATCTGCCCTGTACGGGTGAAAATCTCTTTGGCAAAGAGTGGCAAATAAAAGCCACTCAAATGGATGCAGAGAATTCTGCTCTGGATAGACTTTCTAAGTCAACTTCCATTCCAGCCAAGAAAAAGTCTTTCAAAAAGCCTTTTTACAAAAGGAGCAGATTTCCTTCCACTTCTGGCCAACAATCTTCTACAGGTTGCTTTGCTACTAAGCGTCAGCAACCTAAACAGGCCAGGCCTAAACCTGCAGGGGCTGCTACAACTCAGCAGTCCCAACCCCCTCAGGGTTTTTGACTTGATACTAGAGAACTTAACCTTTCTGGCTCTACGACAGCCAGAACCTCTCACCATTCCAGGAAGGTTAGCTCATTTTGCTCCCAGATGGGAGCAAATCACATCAGAGCAGTGGATCCTCTCTATCATAAGAGAGGGCTACAAACTTCATTTCTCAGACCTTCCTCCCTACACCATGGTGAGACACTTCAATTCTCCCACATCTCTCCTCGACCTTCTGGATCAGGAGGTGACTACCCTTCTGGCCCAGGGGGCCATAGAAGAAGTTCCTCTTCTTCAACAGGATCAGGGTTTTACTCCCCCCTATTTTTCTCATTCCAAAGAAAACAGGGGGATACAGACGCATTCTAGATCTCAGAGAATTGAACAAATTCCTATGCAAGGAGAAGTTCAAGATGCTTTCTCTAGGCACTCTCCTTCCATACCTGCAGAGTCAGGATTGGCTTTGTTCTCTAGATCTCAAGGATGCGTACACTCATATCCTCATCCATCCATCTCACAGAAAATTCCTACGTCAGGCCCGTTGTCAACGTCTAGTGCAGTTAGCCTCCCAGATTCAGTCAAAGAGCCATTTAACTGCCAGGGAGATGCTACAGCTGCTAGGCCATATGGCTTCCACAGTACATGTGGTACCCTATGCTCGCCTACACATGAGAGCAGCTCAATGGACTTTGTCCACCCAGTGGACTCAAGCTTCAGGAGCTCTCTCAGACCAAATAGCAACCTCCAAACGTCTCTTTTGGTCTCTCCAATGGTGGATGTCCACTCAAAATCTGTTGCTGGGGTCGGTCCCCCTTCCAACCTTTGTTGCCCCAGGCAACCCTCACAACAGATGCCGCCCAAACAGGTTGGGGAGCTCATCTACAAGATCTCTCCACCCAAGGCGTTTGGTCCCCACAGGAGGCCTCTCTTCATATCAACCACTTGGAACTTCGAGCAGTATTCCTAGCTCTCAAGGTCTTTCATACCCTCCTCAGCTACAAGACAGTCCTCATTCACACGGACAATCAAGTATCCATGTTTTACATAAACAAGCAAGGAGGAACTGGCTCTCTGTCGCCTTGCAACGAAGCTCTAAGATTATGGGCCTTCGCCAGAGAGCATCAAATCCATCTCCTGGCAGTATATCTCCCAGGAATCCAAAACTCTTGGGCAGACAGACTCAGTCGAGTTCTGCTTCCACACGAATGGTCCCTGCACATGGATCAGGTACTCAGAATCTTCCAAGAATGGGGAACCCCGGACATAGACCTCTTTGCAAGTCTGTGGAATGCCAAACTTCCCCGGTTCTGTTCCAGAATTCCGTGTCAGGGAGTTCAGGCCAAGGATGCCTTCCTCCTTCTTTGGGGTCAGGGCTTCCTATATGCCTTTCCATCCATTCCTTTGATTCCCAAGACTCTGTTCAAACTCCAGAGGGATCAAGGATCTATGATCCTTATAGCTCCACGTTGGCCACGCCAAGTGTGGTACCCTCTACTTCTGCATCTTTCCCAAGCCCCCTCCCTGGACTTGGGAGCTGCGCCAGACCTTCTGTCCCAGGAGGAAGGGACTTTGTGGCATCCAAATCCCAAGTCCCTTCACCTCAGAGCTTGGTTACTGAAGGCCTAGACCTTCAAGACTTCAATCTTTCTCAGCAAGTGAAGGATATCCTCCATGCTTCCAGAAAACCTTCCACTAGACGTTCCTATGCTTTTAAGTGGAAAAGATTTTCCATTTGGTGTGCTCAAAAGGGTCTTGACCCTCTGGCACTTCCTGTGAATTCTCTATTGGAATATCTCCTGCATCTCTCCAATGCAGGCCTTAAAACAAATTCAGTAAGGGTCCATTTGAGTGCTATTGCAGCATCCCTTAAGCCTCTCAATGGACAACCTATCTCCTCTCATCCTCTTATTGCAAGATTTATGAGAGGCCTAACTTTAACAAAACCTCCCATTCGACCTCCTCCGGTGGCATGGGACTTAAACTTGGTTCTTGGTCAGCTTATGAAGCCACCTTTTGAACCCTTAGCCACTACCTCCTTGAAATTTCTTTCATGGAAGGTTATTTTCCTTATTGCAGTCACTTCTGCTCGCCGCATCAGTGAACTGCAGGCCTTAGTGGCTAATCCACCTTATACAAGGTTCCATCATGATAAGGTAGTCCTTAGGACAAATCCTCACTTTATGCCTAAAGTGGTCTCACCTTTTCATATTAATCAAGAGGTATATTTACCTGTCTTTTTTCCAGCTCCTCATGCATCCAGTGCAGAGAGGAACCTTCATACTCTAGATTGTAAAAGAGCTCTTGCTTTTTACTTGCATAGGACACAGCAACATAGAAAGTCTTCCCAGCTTTTTGTTGCTTTTGATCCTTCTCATTTAGGACTTCCGGTCTCTAAGAGAACACTGTTCAATTGGATTGCTCAGTGTATTTCTTTTGCTTACCAGAGTAAGAACCTTTCTCTGGAGGGCCATGTCACAGCTCACAGTGTGAGGGCCATGGCCGCCTCTATGGCTCATCTTCATTCTGTGTCCATCGACCAGATCTGTCGAGCAGCCACCTGGGCCTCGGTTCATACCTTCATAGCCCATTACTGTTTGGACAAGGACTCCCGCCGGGATGCCTTGTTTGGTCAAGCTGTCCTCAGACACCTGTTCCATTCTTAAACAACTCCTGCCCTCCATCCTTTAATGGATGTCTGAGATCCATAGGAAGACGAGGAACCTTTCAGGGTCTCATACCCTTGGGGATCTCCCAGGCATCTTAGCTAGGGAGTCCCCATATGTGAGGACTCATTCCTGCTTGTTCCTGGAGATAGCACAGTTACTTACCTGTAACAGGTGATCTCTGGGAACAGCAGGAATTAGTCCTCACAACCCTCCCACCTCCCCTAGGAGTTGTATCTCTCTCTATCTTTCCTTTCCTCTCTCTCTCTATTGTCTCAGCTTTAAACTCGAACTGAGGAGAGTTGGTTAGGAAAGGCGGGAAGGCAGCGCGCATGCGCTGTGGGAGGCTCCCAAAAGCTTTCTTTCTGGGAAGCTGGGGAGCTTTCCCGCGCGGGCTCCGTCGGTACCGACGTACCCATATGTGAGGACTAATTCCTGCTGTTCCCAGAGATCACCTGTTACAGGTAAGTAACTGTGCTTTCTTTCCTGAATGAAAATCACGTAGCACATGATTGTGGTGATCTTTCCTTGGCTGTATCCCTGGATCTCTCTGCAGCTTTTGACCTTGTCGATCACTCCATTCTTCTATCTTGCCTTTGGGAAGCCGGTATCGGGGGTGGCGTTCTTCACTGATTTCACTCTTTTCTCACGTTCCTTCACAGTCTTCTCAGGTGATGTGTCCTTGGACCCTCTTCCCCTCCCCTGTGGAGTCCCACAGGGATCACTTCTTGTCCCTCTTTTATTTAGTATCTTTCTGGCACCACTCACCTTCCTTATCCAATAGCTAGGAATATCAGCGTACTACTACGCCAATATTATCCTCCTATGCCATACCAGTTCCCTTCAACTGGACCTCACCTCCAATTCCTATCTCTAATCTCCTGTTGGCTTTCCCAGAATTGTTTCCATCTCAATGTGTCCAAAACCATAGCCATGTGGTTTTCCTTTGGCATTTCCTTTCCCACAGGGCCCCTGTTCTTTCTGGTTCACCTATTCCCCTAGCCTCCTCTTTCTGCTATCTAGGGGTGATTCTTGACTCTAGTTTAACATTTTACGACCATATCTCATCACTCACATGACGCTCTTGCGTTTATCTCCGACAGATCCAGGCCATCGGTCCTTTTCTATCCACTACTGCTCTGACTCTTGTTATGCTCTGCCTTGAGTTCTGCAACCTTGCCCTTGCTGGACTTCCTCAGTCTCAACTACACTGATTGCAACTGATACAAAATACTGTTGCCAGATTCCTCTTCATGCTTCCCATCGTGATCATATCACCCTGCTATTTATTCAATTGTACTGGCTCCCTATAGATTATCGCATCCGCTGTAAGGTTCTCACTTTTGCTCACCCTGCCATTTACATTCAGACCCCGCAGTATCTATCTGACCTCTTGCATTTCGACATTCCCACCCGCAGCCTTCATTCAGCTCATATAAACCGCTTACATCTCCCTTCCCCATCACATGCTCATCTACAGTCCACCAGTCATTCTGTTTTTTTCTTTCTGGGTCCTTCCCTGTGGAATTCCCTTCCCACCACCCTCCAGCTTGAAGCAGTTTTCTCCAGGTTCAAATCATGTTTGAAAACGAATCTATTCTGTTCCGCCTTTGATCTTCCCTGCTCCTCTCCTTGAGGATCTCTTCCTTTCAGAATTCCCTAACTCTTTTATATATGTCCTTTGTCTTTCTTTCTCTTTCCTATCCAGCATTGTGGTTCCTTTTCTATTTCAGCGTTAGCTGTTCTCTGATTAACTTGTATATTGCACACCGCCCTGGTGTTATGAAGTGCGGTCTATCAAGATACTAAATAAACATAAATGGGTCATAACCCTCTCACCAGAGAAAAGAACTTCAAAACTTTTCCTCTAAACTGCTCCTGCCTGACCACACAGGTATCCTCTTTTTTTTTTTCTTTTAAATTTCCCTTTCTTCTTAAAAATTGTCTTTACCTTGGTACCTTGTGTCCACCATCTTTACCATGGAGAAACCCTCCAGTGGTTTCAAAAAATGCACCAAGTGCTTCAGCACTATTTCGGTGACAGATAAACATGATTGGTGTCTAAAATGCCTTTGTCCCCAACCATATACTCCTCTGCAAACAGATATGACGAAGAGGGGCCTAGGAAACCGGGCCAAAATGTTTGGAGAGTTCTCACCATCGGACTCTGTCATTGGCCTCCCCTTCCTCCAGGGCATCCTCATGCTCACACGGTTCCAAGCATTCAAAGGAGTCTAGGCACTCAGAGAAGAAGACCAAAAAATCCCCATGTCGTCTTCAAAACCTTTGAGAGATAAGGTAAAACTCTGGGACTCCTCAGAGAAGCTGAAGGATCTGAAGGAAAAGTCCAAAGATTCCTCAGGCAAGTCTTGGGAATCGAGGGAGAGATCCCACTCTAACCACCAGGACTCATCCAGGACTTCTGTCTCTGAACATCGGTCTAGGCATCCCTGGCGGGAGGACTTGTCCTCCAAAGCCTCAATGGGGAATTGGGAGGCACCCGAGACTTCGGTCTCCAGAGAACCCCCGAATCCTTGCTCTGGTACAGTGGCACCCAGCCCCATTCTTTCATTGGACCAGATGCAGGCAGCCTCCTTGGATCAGCGGAAGCTGTCCTTGGAAAGAACTATAGAGGTCCTCCTTGCAGCTTCAGTTCCTCTTACTTAGACAACCTCTGAACCACATCCAGTAGCATCAATTTTGATGACTCCATCTACTGTGGTGCAAGCTTCCACATCGGTACTGCCTTCGGCATCGATGCACTCTGCACCGAGAACCGAACCCTTGGTACAGATACCAGTATTGGTAACTAATAACCCGTGGTCTACCACGGGTATAGGACCCAAGGACATTACTGAACATCGACACTGTTTGTCGCCGTCTACATAGTCTATTCGAATTTCTCCAGTTCTGACGACCATTCTTTCAATTCTGATGACCTCCAGAACATCGCTTTGGAACTCTTGCCTCCATCCATTAGTACTCGGCATAAATCCCCTCCTGGAGACATGCTGTTTCAGGTGTTCATCCAAGACATGGTTGTTGGCCTTTTGATCCCAGCAGCATCAGAACTGGAACCAAGAGCGGAGAAGCTGGAAATACTCTAGTATCCTACAGCTCTGAAAGAGGCCGCAATCCTCCTGGTACACTGCATCCTACATAATCTTATGCTCCGGATGTGGGAAAACTCTCTCACTTTCCACGATCAATTGCCGACTAAACACCATATACAGAGTACCAGAGTGTCCTGGATTCTAGAAGCCATAACTTCCACACTATTCCATGGTGGTGGAATTGGCGATGCATTGCATAAAACTGGCAAGAACCGTGCCTCGATTCCTCCAGGAAGGGAATCGAGGAATCTCAATTTCTTCGCCTGGCATTCCTTTCAGGCATCCATGCTGGCCAGCAGGATTAATTTTTACATTCACTATATGGGGATGTTCCTCAAGGAACTCAACAAAAACTGGGAGGGTTTCCTCCTCTTCCTGCCGAAAGAAAAGAAGCCTGCCTTCCAGGCTGTTTTGGCACACAGCCAGAATGTCTCAAAATTTGTAAATAGGGCAGCATTTGATGCCTTTGAGTCAACCAGCAGGACTTCTTCCATCGCCATTGGTGCAAGGCGACTAGCTTGGCTCCAGGCTTCGGACCTAAAACAATGGGCCCAAGAAAAACTGTGCTATATACCCTGCACTGGGTAGAACCTTTTTGGATATAAAACTGGAGGGAGAAGGCTGGAGAGCTCGAAACAGATGACACAACCCTGAAGATGCTCTCTAGGAAAACTGCTGACCATACCAAGAAAAAGGCAGCAGCTAAAAAAAGAGAAGGTTCTCTTCTTGTATTCCCAACCAGCTTATTGGACCCAACAGAAACAACAGGGTCCTAAGCAGGCGATAAAGCACAGATTAACCAAGACAGCCAGCCACCCAAGCACCGACAACACCAAGTTTTTGACTCCCACAAAGGGAGCACAGCCAGTCTTCTCCTACACATTCAAGAGCCCATCACCATCCCAGGAAGACTGTCACTTTGCACAACAATGACATTTTGTCACCACAGAGCAGTGGACTCTGTCCATAGTTCAGAAAGGTTACCAACTGAACTTTTGGGAATTTCGCCCTCACCATTTCAGAGGGGATTTTCCCACCAAGCCTTGCTGACTTCCTGCTTGAGCAGGATATCCAGGGAATCTCCTTAACCAAGGAGCCACAGAAGCAGTTCCCCCAAATCAACTGCTACTACTCCCCTACTTCCTCATTCCAAAGAAGTCAGGGGGCTACAGGCCTATTCTCGAACACAGGGAGCTAAACAAGTTCCTTGTAAAGGAGAAATTCAAGATGATCTCTCTGGGAACCCTCCTTCCCTATCTCTACCTACAGGAACATGACTGGCTCTGTTCCCTAGACCTCAAAGAGGCCTACATATACATCTCGATTCACCCAGACTACAGACAGTACCTTCGCTTCACTTGTCAGGATATCCATTATCAATACAGGGTCCTTCCCTTCGGTCTTGCATCTGCACCAGGGGTCTTTCCAAAGTGCATGGCTGTGGTGGCAGCATATCTTCGAAAGAACAAAGCCTTCATCTCCCCTTACTTAGATGACTGGCTAATAAAGGCAGACTCTCCTGGAGAACTCTGCTCATCTTGTCAAAGGACTATGGCACTATTGCAGCACCTGGGATTTGTAATAAACCTCCTAAAGTCCCACCTCAATCCAACCCAACGATTTGTGTCCAGTATGGCTCCTATGAACTCCAAATAGTCCAGAGCCTTCCTTCCTATGGACCGCATGAGCAAGTTAGTGGACCTAGCCACCCACATATGCCAGTGGCAGTCTGCCATGGCTTGACTTCCTATGCCTCTTGGGGCACACAGCTTCCACAGTACATGTAGTTCCTTATGCGAGACTCCACATGCGACAAATACAGTGGACTCTATCAACCCAGTGGATCCAGGCCACAGGGTATCTATGGGACATCATACAAGTACAGGGTATCTATGGGACATCATACAAGTAACATGCCCTCTGGCCGAGTCTCTCCTATGGTGGTGCACCCCAACAAATTTTCTTGTAGGGTCACCTTTTTGGATGCCCCAACCTCAACATAAGCTGACTACAGATGCATCCAAGCTCGGTTGGAGAGCACATTTGGATTCCACCACACAAGGTCTTTGTCAAACTAGGACTCCACACAGCAGATAAACCTCCGCAAGCTTCGAGCAGTCACGAATGCCCTCAGTGTTTTCCAACACTGCCTCTCCAATAGTCTGATACTAGTCAGGACAGACAATCATAGTAACATAGTAAATGACAGCAGATAAAGACCAGTATGGTCCATCTAGTCTGCCCAGTAAAATGGCAAGAGTAGGTGCACCTGCCGCTCCGTGCAGGCCACCCCTCCCCATGTCTTTGTTTTAGGGGTGAACCCACCGCTCCGTATAGGACACCCCTGTATGTTGAGAAGGTAGTTAAGTTTATTTTGATTTGATCCTGTTGCTGTAAAGGGATCCACTGTGTCTATCCCATGCCATTTTGAATTCTGTCACTATTTGCCCCCAACACTTCCATTGGGAAGGCATTCCAAGCATCCACCACCGACCACCCTTTCAGTGAAAAAGTATTTCCTGACATTGCCTTTCAATTTACCCCCTTGCAGCTTCATGTTATGCCCTCTTGTTTTACAGCTTCCCCGTCTTTGGAAGAGGTTTGTTCGTTATTTCTCTTTAAGTATTTAAAGGTCTGAATCATATCTCCCCTATCCCTCCTCTCCTCCAGAGTGTACATATTTAGGTCTTCAAGTCTTTTCTTATAAGGCTTCTGACAGACTCCAAATCATTTTGGTTGCCTTCCTCTGAACAGTTTCCAGTCTTTTTATATCCTTTGCAAGATATGGTCTCCAAAACTGAACACAGTATTCCAAGTGAGGCCTCACCAGTGACTTATACAGTGGCATTAGTACCTCTTCCTTTCTGTTGGTAATTCCTCTTTGTATGCAGCCCAACATCTTCCTGGCTTTTGCCACTGGCCCCATCAAGTGGCAGTGTTCTACATAAACAGACTCCCTTCCTCTATGCCAGGAAGCCAGCAAGCTATGGAACTTTGCCATTCTCCACCACATGCACCTTCGTGCACTTTGTTCCAGGAGAGTCCAATCACTTGGCGGACAAACTGAATCAGATCTTGCAACTTCACGAATGGTCTTTAGATCCAGAAACAATGGCAAAACTCGTTCAAACCTGGGGAACTCCAGTGATCTCTTTGCCACTCCACAGAACTCTCATCCTCCACAGTTCTGCTCTAGGATGCCATCCAAATTCAGTCTGGCATCCGATGCCTTCATGACTACTTTATGCGTTTCCTCCCATTCCCCTGGTTCCGAAGACCCTTCTCAAACTCCAAGCAGACAAGGGATCTATGATCCTCATAGCCCCTTGCTGGCCTCATCAGCCTTGGTTTTCCCTCCTGCTTCGGCTAACTCAGACTCCGCTGATCCCACTGGGATCCAGGCCAGGTCTTCTGTCTCAGGACAATGGAACAGTTCTCCATTTCAATCTGCAGTCTCTCTACCTGACAGCATGGTTCCTGAGAACATGATTTTTTAAAAATCTATCACTACCTACAGCCTAAAAGATATCCTCCTTTCTTCCCGAAAGCCTTCAACCAGAAAGACACAATCTCCAGGAACAAGCAGGAATGAGTCTTCACATAGGGTACGTCGGCGCCGACGGAGCCCGCACGGAAAATGCTCCCCAGCATCCAATCAGAAAGCCTTTGGGAGCATCCCCCGCGCCTGCGCGGTGGCTTCCCGCCTTTCCCACTGCCTCTCCTCAGTTTTTCGTTTTTCCGCGGAGCCAACAGGACGTACCTCCTGTCACCGCAGAAACTTTTTTTCTTTAATATCCTTATTTTCTTGTTTTCTTGTGGTCACGGCTGTCTTCCCGCCGGTACCGGTACCGCCGGTGCCTTACTCTTCTCTTTTCCGACTTAGAGAAACAATTTTTCTTATGGGGTCCAGACAGTCAACTTGCCTATTATCATACGGCTCAGTAACTGGGACTGGTTCTACTATCCATTACTGCTGTGATGTCAACAGCTTCTATTTTTGTTTACATCCCCAAATCTAGGCAGTCTCAAACCTCACTGTCTTCCTATCTCTTACCAGCTAGGAAAGACAGTGTACATCTTCAGTATTCCTGAGTTCATTTCTGTTCTCCTTGGGAATAGGGGCTTTTTTCCATACCCTCTCTTCCCTTCCGGACTGGGCTAATTTCCAGATCGGTCAGTCTTCTTCTGTTAGTCCTCAATGTTTATGGCTCTGTTCCTAAACGAGTTCTCAGCTTTTCCCGTAAAAGCTTCTCATTGGAGACTTGCCGATCTTCTCCTGCCCCGGTGAACACCTGGGTCTCCTGCCCATTCCAGATTGGGACTTCTCCTCACTGCTGTGGAGTTACCTTGAAGATTCCGTTACTGCATCTACTGTCTACTTCCTACAATCCAGTAGGTAAGCTCATTAGATGTTTTAATGATACTTGACATACATTCTAAAGACTTTTTTCCCTATAGTCTTTAGATCTGCTGTTCCTCTACAGCTCTGCTCTATTCAACTCCTACCCCCCATCCCCCAGGGGATGCCGGAGATCCAGATTGGGAAATGCCGTCCTGTCAGGGATACGCATTTTATGGGATCTCCCCTGGCACCCACAGCTAGGGAGTCCCCATATGTGAAGACTCATTCCTGCTTGTTCCTGGAGATAGCACAGTTACTTACCTGTAACAGGTGATCTCCGGAACAGCAGGAATTAGTCTTCACAACCCACCCACCTCCCCTAGGAGTTGTATCTATCTATCTCCTTTCCTCCTCCTGTCTCAGCTATGAAACTCAACTGAGGAGAGGCAGTGGGAAAAGCGGGAAGCCACCGCGCAGGCGCAGGGGATGCTCCCAAAGGCTTTCTGATTGGATGCTGGGGAGCATTTTCCGTGCGGGCTCTGTCGGCGCTGACGTACCCTATGTGAAGACTAATTCCTGCTGTTCCGGAGATCACCTGTTACAGGTAAGTAACTGTGCTTTCTTTCAAATGGCATAGATATGCCTCATGGTACTCTCAAAATAATCAAAATCCCTTTGAAGCATCAGGACCAATGCTTCTTCAATACCTCTTGCATTCGTCCTCTCTAGGACTTGTTCGTGTGCATCTCAGTACTATTTCAGCTTTTCGTAAACCTGTAGATGATCTGCTCTACAGTTTCTCTTGTGGCATGTTTCATGAGCGGCCTCCTCCTCACCAAGCCACCCCTTTGGCCACCACCAGTAGTATGGGATCTTAATGTGGTATTGGCTCAACTCCTCAAGCCCCCGTTTGAGCCCCTAGCAATCACACACCTACGATACTTATCTTGGAAGGTTTTATTCCTCATAGCCTTGACCTCAGCCAGACACATTAGTGAGCTACAAGCCTTGGTGGCTCATACAGTGTATATATGATTTTATCATGACAAAGTCGTCCTTTGGACACATCCCCACTTTCTGCCGAAAGTGGTGTCTCCTTCCCACATCAGTCAGTCGGTGATCCTTCCGATCTTTTTCCCAAGACCTCACACTTCTCGTGCAGAAGCAACTCTACATACACTTGACTGTAAGAGGGCTCTAGCCTTCCATCTCCAAAGGATGGAGGGCATTAGGAAATCCTCCCAGTTTGTTTCCTTTTATTCTAATCACCTGGGTCTTCCACTAACAAAACATATGTTCTCCAAATGGATAGTGGACTGTATTTCTTTTGCATACGATAAAGCAGAACTTTCCCTCATGGGTCATGTTACTGCTGATAATGTCAATGCAATGCCAACATCGGTGGCCAATCTACACTCCATGGCCATCAACGAGATTTGCCGAGCTGCAATATGGTCCTCTATCCATACCTTCGCAGCCCATTACTGCTTGGACAAGGACTCCCGCCGGGATGCGGCCTTTGGCCAGGTGGTCCTTCAACATCTCTTTGGAACATAGAAACAACTCTTAACCCCGCCCTCTTTCTTGCCAGATCTCCTTGGCAGGGAAGTCTAGGTTTAGATGACCTTGTTTGGCTTACTGACCGGTTCAACTCTTCAGAGATCTGGGAGCTAGGGAATCCCATATGTGAAGACTATATTCCTGCTTGTTCCTGGAGATGGCGTAGTTACCCACCTGTAACAGGTGATCTCTGAGAACAGCAGGAATTTAGTCTTCACTACCTGCCCTCCTCCCCTTGGAACTATAGGGTTGTTTTTTTGTTTTTTCTTACTCCTATTCAGCTACAAACTCAGCTGAGGAGAGGGAGTTGGCAGAGTGGGAAGGCAGCGGTGTAGGCGCAGTTGAGTGCTCCCAAAGGCTTTCCGATGTCACCCATATGTGAAGACTAAATTCCCGCTGTTCCTGGAGATTACCTGTTACAGGTGAGTAATTATGATTTACTTGTCATTTAGAAGCTAAATATAAGACTAACGGGGGGATTCAGGGCACATGCAGCCTCAGCTGTCCCACCTATCTATTACTTTGGAACCTGTGCTGAAATGCTCCACATCTTCCAAAGCCTATTCCTATATTCCTCCAGATACATTCTAGATACTGTGTGATATAAAATGTACCAGGTCACTATGCTAACCCTGAGAATTTTGGTGCATCACTGCTAAATGGTCCATTATCATTTCCTAATAGACCATACTACTAATCCAAACATCTCCAAGTAGAACTGGTCTCAGTTTCATATCACCATTCAGAAATGCACCTATCATTCTCCTTACTTTTACTACTCCTACTTCTACTTATCATTTGTATAGTGCTACAAGGTGTATGCAGCACTGCACATACAGATGTAAAAGACAGTCCCAGCTTATTAGAGCTTACAATATAATTTTTTATTTATTTACATTCTCTTATATACCGCACTATTCTGCATCAGTGTGGTTTACATTGAACAAACTGAAATTACATTGAACAGGGCATTATAACTTGGAGATAACTATTTTTTTTACAGGGAACATGGGCTATGGAGGGTTAAGTGGCTTGCCCAAGACTACAAGGAGCACCTGTGGGACTAGAAACCCCAGTCCTTCCGGCCCAAGGTTGCTGTCCTCTAGTGGGATTTGAACCCCCGACCTTCTGGCCTGAAGTACCTTGCCCCAACCACTAGGCCACTCCTCCAATCAAGACTAACATCGCAAAACTGTGGACTAGAGTATGGTAAGATACAAATAAGTGGTGGACAAGAGAGAGTGGGGCATCAGGATTCAAAAGCAACCACGGTGGGTTTTTAGCTTAAATTTGAATAGGGCTAGAGAAGGAGCCTGATATACTGACTCAGGAAGTTTGTTCTAGGCATATGGAGCAGCAAGGTGGAATGAATGAAGTCTGGAGTTGGCAGTGGCAGAGAAGGGCACAGATAAAAGAGATCTCCAGGAACAAGCAGGAATGAGTCTTCACATATGGGTATGTCGGTACCGACGGAGTCTGCACGGGAACGCTCCCCAGCGTCCAATCAAAACGCTTTTGGAAGCATCCCAACACGCCTGCGTGCTGCCTTCCCGCCTTTCCCAACTGCCTTTCCTCAGTTTTTGTTTTTCCGCAGAGCCGGCAGGACGTCCTCCTGTCACCGCAGAAAATTCTTCCTTTATTTTTTGTTTTTTCTTGTGGTCGCATCTACCTTCCCTCGACGCACCGGTACCGCCGGTGTTTTCTTCTTCTTTTTCTTTTACAGATATTTCCTTCTGTAGAAATTTTTTCCTATTTGGTGCCTGACAGGCTTCGGCCTGCTAGGCCTCTCCATTTCCCTCATGGAAATTCTAGCCACTTGAAAGTGTTTTAACTGTGGCACTACCAAATTACTTTTAGACACCCATAATTGGTGCCTTCCATGTTTGGGACCTGAACACAATCCGCTGGACTGTCCCTCCTGCACTATTATTTCTGCAGGAAGTTTTCAGCATCGAGCTCAACTCGATACGCCATTCCCCTCAGTCCTGAGGGTACCAGCTCCATCTTCTTTTTCACAGGATCAGGTAACCAAACAAAAGTCTGTAAAGACTAGCCAGTCCTCGGGTGGTAGATCTCATGTCCTTCATAGAGATGCCTTTGCGCTTGCCCCCGAGGACATTTTGGCTTTAAAACCCCGGCGGGAGGCTTCTGTCTCCAAAGCACTAACGGGGTTTCAGGTTGTTCCCGAGGTTTTTACCTCGGTGAACATGCCTGAGCCATTCCCGGTGGTATCCGCTTTGAGCGGTGCCGGTACCCCGGCATCGGCAATAGTGCTGGATGAAACATTCCACACCGATGATCGCAGTCGAGCGCTCTCGGTATCTTCGGTGCCGCTAGAGCCGCTACCGACTGATCTTCCGATGCTGGTATCCACGTCGGTACCCTCCCGATATGCATCGATAGACTCGCTTCTTTCGATGCCGAGTCTAGAATCTATCTCTAGTCTGGATGACTGGGTACCGACTCATCTCGGTACCGACTTCAGACGGTACCGTAGACATTCCACTGATGATCAAGGTCTGCCACATTCGGTTACCACGGTACCGATAGTGCCATTACAGACTGATCTTCATATAATCGGTGTCACTGACGGTACCGGTACCGGTTCCGGTACCAGTATCAACATCGACATCGGTGTCGGTACCTCCCATGCTAGCTGGCTTGCTTCCTTCCATACCGAGTTTTGGAATTGATCCCTAGCATGGACGACTTGCTACCGACGAGTTGTGGTACCGGTTTTCATCGGTACCCACAACTATCTTTCAAAGATAATCCGATGCTCCACTCCTCCAGATCTTCTACAGAATCTGGATGAGCAGGTGGCTGCTGGAGCTAGTTCTTCAACAGATCTAGCTCTTCCTCCTCTTCCTTGAGGACTCCCCTCTGGGGAGATTTCTTTTCAAGCTTTTCTGCTTGATATGGCAAAGTTACTTGACATTTCTATATCTGGTCAAGTCCCTGCACCAGGGGATCCACAACTTATACAATCCCCTGCAATCCAAAGGAAGTCATTATGTTTCCTTTGCATCAAACCTTGCAGGATCTCCTATTTAGAACGTGGGAAACTCCTTTAAGGGTATCTCTACCTTCTAGGGCAACTGATCTTCTATACAAGGTGCCCCCTTCTCCAAGTTTTCAAAAGCCTCAACTCCCTCATCATTCTCTGGTTGTAGAATCAGCAATGAGATGTGTTAAGAGTACTAAGAAGCACTCTTCTTATCCGCCAGGTCGTGAGGCTAAGACTTTAGATGCCTTTGGACGTCAAACTTTCCAGGCATCCATGCTTTCAGCAAGAATCCTTTCATATATTTTCTATATGGGATTATCTCTTGAGGAGGTCACAAAAGATTTATTACTTTTGACCCCTTTCCTCCAAGAGCCTAAAAGAGCAGATTTTTCTATGCTAGTCAGTCATGCTCAAAATATTTCTAAGTTCCTTACTCGTGCTTCCCTAGACTCTTCCGAGCCTGTTAGCAGAACTTCTGCTATAGCCATAGGAGCACGACGTAGAGCCTGGCTCCAAGCTTCAGACTTGGACAAATCTGTACAAGATAGACTGGGAAATGCTCCTTGCACTGGAGAAAATCTCTTTAATAAGGAGACTTTACTCCAGGCTGCTCAGTTTACCTCTGACACTATTGCTTTTAGAGGCTTGTCTACGCCTTCCTCTATCCCAGTTTGTAGAAAGTCTACTATTAAGCTTTGTTCCCTTAATGGGAGAAGGTTTTATCCATCTTCTACCCATCATACAGATGTTTCTAGGCATGGGAATCAACCAGCCAGGCTCAGGAAACCACAACCTCAACGGGTTCAGCAAACCCAGCAGCCGCAAGGTTGCTGATAGACTCTTCCCTGAGTCCTTTTTTCTCTTTGAGGTTTAGATCCTGTAGTTGCTTCTTACCTCTACAAGCATCTACATCGGTTCCATCCTAAAATTTACATATGTCCCTCTCAAGGAGACATCCTAACTATTAGCTCAATGAGCTTCTTGAGATGATTATGCTTTACAGGTACTACAGTTACTCCTCGTCCTCTGAACTACACAGAGGAGTAACAGCTGTCAATAAGGTCACCATCCCTTACCTTTGACTTTTCTCCTGTATCAGCATCTCTCTTACTACTTATTAAGGATTTCCTCCACAATAAGTCTTCTTTTCAACTATGCCACTCTTTCCAAGACATTTGGTCTGTAAGAGTGATACCACTTTACTGGGAGTTTTTTCCTTAAGCCCCTAAAAGTTTCTTTCAGAGTTGTCTTCCCCTTGCATTCTTAGTTTTTTCCTGGCAGCTTCTCAGACAGTAGCGGAGTCTTACCTCTCCTACTTATGTCTGTATTTCTTTCCCAACCTTGGGACCTTTTGCTGCCCTATCAATAGTTAGCACTGCAGGGGCTCTTACTGCTTAGACCACTGACTTGCTGTCCAAGCAGCCAGGGCTTGTTCTCCAATTTCAATGGTTTCTGGCCTTGCCACTAAGTCCCAGACGGTTTAAGAACCTTTTCTGGCTATTGTTGCAGACCTTACCTTCTCTCCTTAGCCTTCCCCAATTCTTGGGCTTGGCGGAGTAATTCATGATACCTACGGGCTCTTGAACATCAGGTTTTCTTCTAATTAACCTGCAACATGCTCTCTGCATCTCTACGGAGCAGCTCTTCACTATGGGGCCTTGTTAGAGAGCACATAATGTCAGATGGTTAGGAAGGGTTTTACCTAGTCAGGCTTACTGGATTCTCCCTGCCCTTACCATTTCCATTAAAAGCTTCTTAAATAAAGGTCACAGGCCTTTAATTAAGAGAAGACCTAAACAATTATCCAATTCCCTGGTTGCTTCACATCTCCAGGGGACCCCTTCACCAGAGATGGTTTTTTTTCTTTCAGTATAGACCATCCCTGTCTGGTTTTTTCCTTCCATCCTCAATTCTTCATGGCGTGATCCATGTTGAGCACAAGAATGCACCATACCCCTTTTTACCCTCATTGAGGGTAAATATGGTATTTTTAAGGCATCTTTTTCTCCAGCTACCTGCTGGAGTTATGGAATGATTCAGACTTACTGTCTGCAGATTAAAAACATCCTCTGCATTTTCCAGGTAGGTCTCCACTCCTGGTTTTTCAGGGGCAAGAGTTCTTAGAGGACTCTAGACTTCTCTTGCCAATGAGAGAACTCCCTGAGCTTCCTACCCTTAACCAGGAAGCAGGGATTCTCTAAATATCTTCTCAAGCAGGCGCCTCCCTTCTTGTTAGATAAATCTTTCTCCACATACCCTATGTGCGCACATGGGTATGTGTGTGTGTGTGTGTGTGTGTGTGTATAGATATATAGATATAGATATATAGATAGATAGAGAGAGAGATATAGAGATATTCCACTACGGACCAACAGATACTCTCTATCCCTTTCCATGCTGTCCCAGCATACTTAGGGTTCTCCATGATCAACCACTTCCTGTGGTAGTTCAGGAGTTTTTGTACCATGACCTTCTCTTTAGGTACACCTGAAGCCCTCCACATACTTTCCTTTTCCATTAGGAGGGACTTTTTATGAATCTTCAGAAAATGGGAGGCTACAATGCCTCTTTACTCCTATCCTTCTTGTTATCGGATATGGAGATCTTCAAAGCTCCCTCTCCTATAAGAACTACGTCTCTTAAGGTCAAAGGAGTTTCAGTTTTATCTAATAGAGACTTCCGCGTTCTCCGCTAAGTCCTACCTCATTGAACTACCCCAGTTCCACTGGGATTGTTTCTCTCACTCTAAGGGTTCTACCTCAGCCTGTTTTTTGCACAGTTGTTTACCTCTTCTTACATTGAGGTACCCCCTGGGGATATTCTGTTGGTTCATATTCACAAATCCACATGAACCTCCATATACCCTTCTACAATACCACCAAGCGAGGTCCATACTGGTTTATTGCTCTTCAATATTACCACTAAATATCACCTGCACAGAGCCTATCTAGCATCCTGTTTGGTCCAGCTGTTCCACAGCACATCTTTTTAGCTTAACTCCTACCCTCCATCCCTGGAATGCCTGGGGGTTCAGTAAAATAGCATGACTCTCAAACTCGCAACATGCTGGGACTCCTCCAGGCATCTTAGCTTGGGAGTCCCTATATGTGAAGACTCATTCCTGCTTGTTCCTGGAGATAGCACAGTTACTTACCTGTAACAGGTGATCTCTGGGAACAGCAGGAATAAGTCTTCACAACCCACCCACCTCCCCTAGGAGTTGCATTTCTCTATCTCTATCTTTCCCTTTCTCGCTCTCTCTCTCTTTGCCTCAGCTTTAAAACTTAACTGAGGAGAGGCAGTTGGGAAAGGCGGGAAGGCAGCACGCAGGCGTGTTGGGATGCTTCCAAAAGCGTTTTGATTGGACGCTGGGGAGCGTTCCCGCGCAGACTCCGTCGGTACCGACGTACCCATATATGAAGACTTATTCCTGCTGTTCCCAGAGATCACCTGTTACAGGTAAGTAACTGTGCTATCTGCTAGAGCAGCAGAGTTTCCGAGGAGGCGTGTAGGGCGAAATACGAGAGGAAAGGTAGTGAGGAGCCGTAAGATGAATGTATTTATAGGTCTGCAGGAGACATTTGAACTGGATATTGAAATGGATAGAGCGCCACTGAAGTGATTGAGAAGAAGGATTATGTAAGCATAATGACAATGGTGGAAAGTAAGCCATACAGTTGGGTTTTGAACAGATAGAAGGGGAAAGAGATGATTGAGAGGAAGACCAGCAAGTAGCAGGTTACACTAATCCAGGCGGGAGATGACTAGAGAGTGGAATAGCAGTGTGTTCAAAAAAGGAAGGGACACATATTTTGCTGCTGATATAGAGAAAGAAGTGACTGGTTTTGGCTATTAAAGATTACCCCAAAGTTATGAGCCGAGGAAACAGGGAGGAGTGTAGTTTTATCCACAGAATAGAGAAGGGAGGACATTGGAGCTGGGTTTAGGGGGAAAGATCAGGAACTCTGTTTTGGCCATATTAAGTTTCAGCTGATGCTGGGAATTCGAGGCAGCAATGTCAGATGAGCAGGCTGAGATCTAGGACTGAATTCCTGAAGAAATTTTAAGTTCAGAGAGGTACATCTGAGAGTTGTTAGTGTAAAAAAGATGGTATTGAAAACCATGGGAGGAGATATGTGTACCAAGAGACTGACTAGAGAGAGAAAAGGAGAGGTCCCCAGACAGAGCCCAGAGGTATACCAACTGAAAGTGGGATGGCAGAAAAGGAGAATCCCACCAAAAAATGCACTAAAAGTGTGTGATGGGAGAGATACAATAGTATTATTACTACTACAACTACTACGAATCATTTGTATAGCATTACAAGGTGTACGCATTGCTGTACATATAGATGTAAGATATAGTCCCTGCTCATCAGAGCTTACATTCTAATCAAGACAAAACATATAGTGAGACTGAAGACTATTGTATGGTAAAATATACACATATAAGTAGTGGAGTGGATTTGAATGGGACTAGAGAAGGGGCCCGAAACATAGGGGTATATTTACTAAACTGTGGTAACGTTACATACGCGCGTTAACATTACTTAACGATCGTTAACGTCCCCGGCCGCGGTAAACACCGCAGAAGGTGGAGAGGGCGGAGAGAAGGGGTCAGTGGGCGGGGAGAGGCCCCTTTCACACTAACGTGCTGAACTGAAGGGCTGAATCCTACTGCGAATGAAAACCTGCCGTTAGATGCACATTTGCAGGAGAGAGAAACCATTTAAGTGTCAGCAATGTGCAGCCTAGGCAGGGAGCCCAAGAAATGTGATAGTAGTGCTCCATTTTCAGCAACACCATAGTGCCAAAGTATGAATGGCCACATGTAGCATGGGCAGCTGGGGCACAGGGTGGACCAGGCGGGCGCCTAGGTGGCACATAGGAACACAGAAACTGGAAATCAGCAAGACAACAGCTGACCAAGGCCAAACACAATCCATCTATATCTATCTGGTTCACCCTAGCCAATAGTTGCTAGGGCACTGACCTGACATCCCCCCCAGCCATCCCCCACCCATGTGGAAGGGACATAATATTGGTAGGCAGTGATTGGGGGATGTGAGGATGTCCATGTATGGCCCCTCACCCCGGGATCTGCTCCATAGGCGGGCGCCTACCTACACAGTGGATAGCCTGGGACTGCGCACTACCAGCACTGACAGCAAATGGCCATGTCAGCTTGACAGGGGGGGTGCCACCTCCCTGCAGTGGACCTAGGCCATGCCCTGCATCAGTACATGGTGTGCAGTGCAACATACAAAGTCTGGCTGAGGAACAGTACAGGTAGCCACAGGGACTGTTGAGCATCTGTGGCAACAGTGTGGTGCAGTACACCCAGCCAGTGTGTCCAGAAGGAGAGGGTCACAGGTTCAAGCCCCACCTGTGGTTCCTGCAGAGAATGTCCCTATGTTAGCTCTCTGACTGGGAGCTCTTAAAAGGGTTTTTTGTACCTTTTTAAAGCAAGGTTACTTTCTTTTTGGTGCTTTAGTGGGACTTTCCTTGAGCACAGTAGGTGGTTGAACTCCAGTAACCTCCTCAGCTTTGGGAACTGCTAACACCTAATCAGGTGTTATTTCCCTCCCTACCCACCCCGTCTCCCACCCACCCCTAGCAAGTAGTCTTGCTTTATAGGGCACCTACCCATTTGACAAAGCACAGAGAATTGGACCAGCACATTTTGAATATAATTAAGGAGATTTAACTGCTTTTTCTCTGAAAGGACAGCTGGGAAACCGGCTGGTACTTGGTAGATCTCTCTCTTTTGTTTTAACAGATACCTAAGCTCCACGAACAGAACAATGGCTGGGAAAAATCATATCGCTAAAGCTGTTGCCCCCATTACAGCTTCTGCCTCGGTCCAGACAGAGGTCCTAATGCCAGTTGAAGGACCAGTTCCATGTGCAGAGTGCCTGCATGCTGAAGCTCTGAGGAAACAAGTGGAGGAACTCAGAGAGGAGGTGGCGAGGCTGAGGAGCATTCAAGACAGTGAGAAGTACATTGATGAGATGCTTCTTGCAGCAACCAAGCTCTCCAGCAGAGGAGAAGATGGGTGCAAACAGAATGTCGATGGTTGGACACAAGTCACCAGGGCCTGCAGAATCACCAATCCAACTTCTCCAGCCCTTGAACTGAAGAACCATTATGCAGCCCTGGAAGTGGAGGAGGTGAAAGCATCTCTGGAAAGGGAAGAACCAGAGCTCAAGTACCCCAAAGTTGCAGAATCGGTGACCACAAGGAAACGAAGGGTAGTGGGGGTTGGAGACTCTCTTCTGAGGGGTACTGAGGCATCCATCTGCTGACCAGACTTGATGTCCAGAGAGGTATGCTGTCTGCCTGGTGCCAAAATCCAAGCCCACTGACTATTACCCAATGTTGCTAATCCATGTTGGAACAAATGATACTGCCAGGTATACCTTGGAACGTATCAAAAGTGACTTCTTGGCTCTGGGACAGCGGGTGAAGCAGTTAGGTGCACAGGTGGTGTTCTCTTCAATCCTCCCTGTTGATGGTAAAGGCCAAGGCAGACAGGCTCGCATCCTGGAGATGAATGCATGGCTGCGTGGATGATGTCATCGAGAGCGTTTTGGTTTCCTAGACCATGGGATGCTGTTCCAAGGGTTGCAGAGCAGAGATGGCATCCATCTGTCCAAGAAAGGTCAACACGTCTTCAGTAGTAGACTGGCTAATCTACTGAAGAGGGCTTTAAACTAGATTTGTTGGGGATGGGTGAAGAAAGCCCCCAGGTAAGTGAAAGCCCCCAGGTAGGTGATACATTAAATAACTTTATGGAAATGGGTAACAGGGGTAACATATGGAAAGCAGTGTGTATAAATGCCTGTAGCATGGGAAATAAGATCCCTGATGTTGAAGCTTTGGTGGGAGTGACTGACTTGGATTTAGTGGCAGTTACAGAAACATGGTTCACAGAAAACCATGATTGGGATGTAACTATACCTGGCTATACTTTATTCAGAAAGGACAGGGTAGGAAGTAGGGGAGGAGGAGTGGCACTATATGTAAAAACTACTATTAAAGCTTTGGAATTACAGAGCTTAAAAGGGAGAGAGGAGGCATTGTGGGTTAAACTAGAAAGAGGGAAAGAGAAATCTATTTACATTAGTGTGATATACAGACCTCCCTCACAAGAGGAAGAGGTGGACAGAGTTAATTGAAGACATGTGCAGCATTGCTAGGAAAGGGGAAGTGCTACTGACAGGAGATTTCAATATGCCAGATGTCGATTGGCACATTCCTGCTGCAGTATCATCTAGAAGTAAGGAGATCCTAGAATCTCCAGAAACAAGCAGGAATGAGCCTTCACATATAGGTGTCGTCGGTACCGACGGACCCTGCGCGGGAACGCTCCCCAGCGTCCAAAAGGAAAGCTTTTGGGAGCATCCCACAGCGCCTGCGCGCTGCCTTCCCGCCTTTCCCAACTGCCTCTCTCCAGTTCTTCTTTTCCGCGGAACCAGCAGGTCATGTTTCCTGTCACCGCTGAAGAATTTCTTATTTTCTTATTTCTTATTTTCTTTAGTCGCGCGTCTGCCGTCTCGAGGACCAGTACCACCGGTCTTTTTTTCTTTCTTAGCAAAAAAAAAACCAACAAAAAAAACGTTCTTTCTACTTCAGTGCATTTTCTTCTGTGGCCTTAGGCCTACAGTCTTTTTCCTCATGGAAAAGCCCGCCTCCGGGTTTAAAAAGTGCACAAAGTGCAGTGGCACTATTTCTGTCACAGACACCCATGACTGGTGTCTAAAATGTTTAGGTCCTGATCATTCCATCGCGGATTGTGAGTCCTGTTCCATGATGTCTAAAAGAGGGTTACAGAATCGGGCAGCCAAGCTCAGTACCCTGTTTCCCTCCGATGCAGCTTCTGTGGCATCAACGTCTTCCAGGGCTTCTTCATCCCATGGATCTCAGGTAACAAAACTTAAGTCCGGTCGGTCCTCAAAGGGTACATCTCCCTCTAAGTATCGAGATGTACCCGAACTCACTATTGAGGAATCCACACCGGCAAAATTACCCCGGCGGGAGGCTCCGGCTTCCAGAGCATTATCTATGGGGTCACAGGTTGAAATCGATGGCACGGCCTCGACCGATCACCTGTTACAATGTTCTGGGGTACCGGCGGTTCCCGGTACCGATATCCAGACATTGGTGACGTCGATGGATCAGAATATTCTGACCATGCAGCGTGCCATTACGGCCTTCATACAAGCTGCGACACCCTCGGTACAACAACAAACTCCATTGATACCGATTCCGGTTCCGGATCCAGCTCCGGTTCCGATACCAGTACCGCTCGCATCGGCATCAGCATCGACAGCAGCGGTACGGTATCCAGTAATGCCTGTTAGTACCGATTCGGTACCGATGACTCCCGATGTCGATACCCCCCGGTACTCGTATCGGGCTCTGCAAGAGCATCCAGACAGTCGATACTTCAATTCCTCTGAAGAATCTGATTCATCAGAGGTTTCCATTGAAGCATCGGAAATCTGTCCTCAAGAACCCTCTTCTCCAAAAAGGAGAATGTCTCCTCCTGAGGACTTGTCTTTCTGGGACTTCATCAGGGAGGTAGCCAGAGGCCTGTCTATTACAGTAGCCTCTGAGACTGAGCCCAGAGCCAAAAAATTGGATATTCTCCAATATTCTAAAGCTCCTAAAGAGGCAGCCATTTTACCAATACATGAGATTCTTTATGACCACATGTTGGGTATATGGGAAACTCCTCTTATAACCTCTCCTTTTTCTCGCAGGTTGGACACCATGTATCGTGTTCCTCCTTGTCCTGGATTTCATAAGACTCAGCTTCCTCACCACTCTATTGTGGTAGAGTCTGCTGTGAAAAAAATCAAGAGTACAAAAAGACACTCCTCTGCTCTTCCAGGAAGAGAATGCAGAACCCTAGATGCTTTTGGCAGGAAAATCTTCCAGGCCATTATGCTTATAGCCAGAATCAACTCCTATAGTCTCTATATGGGGATGTTTCTAAAAGAGGTTACAGATCATCTATATACCTTATCTCCTTTTATATCAGAAGATAAGAGAGAAGAATATCTTACCTGGTTTAAACATGCACAGGATGTATCCAAGTTTTCCAATTGTGCTGCCTTTGACTCCTTTGAGGGTGCCAGTAGAGCTTCAGCTATTGCCATAGGCGCACGCAGAGTAGCTTGGTTGCAAGCCTCTGATTTGGAATCTTGGGTACAGGATGGTCTGGGCAACCTTCCCTGTACAGGTGAAAATCTGTTTGGCAAAGATTGGCAAGCAAAAGCCACCCAGATGGATGCTGAAAATTCTGCTTTAGATAGACTCTCTAAGTCTACTACTACTCCTTTCAAGAAGAGGTTATTCAAGAAAGGATCTTTCCCAAAAAAAGGGAAATTTTCTTCTAGTTATGCCCAGGCCTCTTCTCACGTTCGTTTTGCTGCAAAGAGACAGCAACAACCAAAACAGGCCAAGCCTCAGGCTGCCATGACTGCTACAGCCCAACAGCCTCAGCCTCCTCAGGGCCTTTGACTTTCCACTAGAAAACTTAGCATTTCTGGCTCTAGATCATCCAGAGCCTCTCACCATCCCAGGAAGGTTAGCTCACTTTGTTCCCAGATGGGAACAAATCACAGCAGAGAAATGGACCCTCTCCATCATAAGGGAGGGATACAAACTACATTTCTTAAACCTTACTCCTCACACCATGGTGAAACAGTTCAACTCTCCAACATCACTTCTCGACCTTTTAGGTCAAGAGATTGCCACCCTTCTTGCCCAAGGGGCCATAGAAGAAGTACCCCTTCTTCAACAGGGCTCAGGGTTCTACTCCCCCTATTTTCTCATCCCAAAGAAAACAGTGGGCTACAGACCCATCCTAGATCTCAGAGAGTTGAACAAGTGTCTATGCAAGAAGAAATTCAAGATGATTTCTCTTGGTACTCTCCTTCCATACCTCCAGAGTCAGGACTGGCTTTGTTCTCTAGACCTCAAGGATGCGTACAACCATGTCCTCATCCGTCCAACACACAGAAGGTTCCTTCGGTTCCTTTACCAAGGAAAGCACTACCAATACAGAGTGCTTCCTTTCGGTCTGGCCTCTGCTCCAAGAGTGTTCACAAAATGCATGGCAGTGGTAGCTGCATTTCTACGCACTCTAGGGATATTCGTATTCCCATATCTGGACGACTGGCTCATCCGAGCTCCATCCCAGGCAGAGGCTCAGACTTCCCTAGCCTGCACAAGGCATGTTCTTCAGTATCTGGGATTGGTAATCAATATTCCCAAATCCCATCTCAGCCCCACTCAATCTCTAGAGTTCAAAGGGGCCTTACTGGATACCACAACTGCAAGAGCCTATCTTCCCCAGGCCCGTTGCCTACGTTTGGTGCAGTTAGCCTCCCAGATTCAATCAAAATCCCTTTTAACTGCTCGGGAGATGTTGCAACTCTTAGGCCACATGGCATTTACAGTGCATGTGGTTCCTTATGCTCGCCTTCACATGAGGGCAGTTCAGTGGACTCTATCCACCCAATGGACCCAGGCATCAGGTTGCCTGTCAGACAAAATAGCAACCTCCAGTCGCCTCTTTTGGTCCCTCCACTGGTGGAAGTACACTCAAAATCTGTTGTTGGGGTCCCCCTTTCAACAAGTAATACCCCAAGCAACCCTTACCACAGATGCCTTTCCAAAGGGTTGGGGAGCTCATCTACAAGATCTCTCCACTCAAGGCATCTGGTCTCCACAGGAGACATCTCTCCATATCAACCTCTTAGAGCTCAGAGCAATCTTCTTAGTTCTCAGAGTCTTCCACACCCTGCTCAGCTACAAGACAGTCCTCATCCATACGGACAATCTGGTAGCCATGTTCTATGTGAACAAGCAGGGGGGGACGGGCTCTCTGTCGCTCTGCAACGTAGCTCTGAGATTGTGGGCCTTCACCAGAGAGCATCAAATCCATCTCATGGCAGTGTGTCTTCCAGGGGTTCAAAACTCTTGGGCAGACAGACTCAGTGGAGTTCTGCTTCCACAGGAATGGTCCCTCCATGGGGACCAGATAGCCAGGATTTTCTGTATTTGGGGTACCCCAGACATAGACCTATTTGCAAGTCCGTGGAATGCCAAACTTCCCTGTTTTGTTCCAGGATTCCGTGTCAGGGAGTTCAGGCCAAGGATGCCTTCCTCCTTCACTGGGTGCAAGACTTCCTCTATGCCTTTCCACCTATTCCCCTCATCCCCAAGACTCTGTTCAAGCTTCAGAGAGACAAAGGGTCTATGATCCTCATAGCACCACATTGGCCACGCCAAGTGTGGTACCCTCTACTTCTGCATCTCTCTCAAGCTCCCTCCCTGGACCTGGGGTCTGCTCCAGATCTCCTCTCCCAAGAGGAGGGAACCCTGTGGCATCCAAATCCTCAGTCTCGTCATCTCAAGGCCTGGTTGCTGAAGGCCTAGACCTTCAAGATTTACACCTTTCTCAGCAAGTGAAGGATATCCTTCATGCTTCCAGAAAGCCTTCCACCAGACGCTCTTATGCTTGCAAATGGAAAAGGTTTTCCATTTGGTGTGCAGAAAATGGTCTTAACCCTTCTTCAATACCTTTGAATTCGTTACTAGACTATTTGCTGCATTTATCCCATGCAGGCCTTAAAACAATTTCAATCAGGGTCCATTTGAGTGCTATTGCAGCATCCTTGAAGACTCTTAATGGACAACCTATTTCCTCTCATCCTCTTATAGCAAGATTCATGAGAGGCCTTCTTTTAACTAAACCTCCCATTAGACCACCTCCAGTGGCATGGGACTTGAATCTGGTTCTTGGCCAGCTTATGAAGCCACCCTTTGAACCCTTAGCCACTACCTCCTTGAAATTCCTTTCCTGGAAGGTGTGACACAGCAGATCTGTCCTATGCTATAGAAGTGCAGAATTCTGAGAGAAACAGGCCAGATTCTGTCAGGCAGTTTAATCAGAAGCTTCCCTGTTGCCCTGAGCAACCTAGGCAAACACGAGGTTTGCAGCCTTGCCTCCCTGACAAGCAATTCTCATAGAGAAAAGAGAATGATTTGCACGTGAGGGAAGCCACGCCTTCAAGGCACTATAAGACCTGCTCAGGCAGAGGAGCAAGGGGGTGGAGTTGCAGTTGCAGTTCAAGCTTGGGTACCTGCTCTTGTTCTTGTGGTGATTCAGGTTATGATTCCAGTCCCAGACTAGGCTCGGGTGGGGACTCAGAAGAATTCAATTTCAACTTACCTTGCAGAAGGAAAGCAGGTTTTACTTCACGTCAGAATCCAGGCTGGTTTCCAAAGCCTAAGGCAGCTTACAGAGGTAATTGCCAAGGGGGTTGGAGAGGAAGCTGCCCTGAGTGTGACCCAGGAAGCTCTAGAGAGAGTTGGAGGAGGGGTTACACTAGACATGCTGGCAGAGACAGAAGCCAGAGTGAGAGAGAGCTGATTGATTCCGACGGCACTGAATTTGCAGGCACACGCTGTGAACCACTGAGGATTCCCCAGGAGAAGCTCACAGTAACCCCAGGAGTGGAGTGAGGAAAGCTGCAAAACCAGAGGTCAGTAAGAAGTTAACCAAACCTCTGACGCAGAGAGAATTTCCCCAGCTCTTTGAGAGTGTGGAACGTGACATAAGCAGGAAGCCTTATGTAAATGAGAAACAAGGTGTTAAGACACAGTTGCCTTACTTTGAAAGAAATCCTATTGTGGAAGATGTGTGTATGAGGGATATAGAGGATTGTATGCATGAAAAGTCCAGACACCGATTAACTAAAGGGAAGTCTGTTTGCCATGAAAACCAGCAGTTTGAGCTAGCAGCCATTAAGGGAAACAGAGGGTTTAAAGATAGCCCGAGAACAAAGCATACTAGGAAGCCTGTCTTTCTACCCTCCTGTTATAACGTTGATGATAATTTCTGGCCATGCTCTTATGAAGAGGGCTTAATAAACTCTGGAGAAGAAACAGGGTTGAGAAGCATACAATCGGGCTGTGCAAAAGACAATGACATAGAACCCATGTGCACAGAGGATAATACTTTGTCTCCACAGTATGAACAGATGGATTGTTCTCTAATGTTGGAAGAAGAGCCAATCTCTTTATTATAAAGTTCTGAGCAATTGATTTCATAACACTGTTTGAAGCTAAGAGGAAGCGATTAGCTGCAGTGAAAAGTGAATGTGTTTGGAAGCAAGTTGCTATACTTTACTTTGTCAGTTTGTATCCTGAGTTTTCTTTGAGTTGCTGTACTATTTGAAAATCCTAAAACCCCGGGAGGGGAAATAAAACCCTTATTTGAACTTTAACCACTTTGGACTCACAACTACAATTATTCCTTAGTGAAAGATTCATGCACCCCTATTAACCTAGCCTACTGCCTACGCCTCGGCTTCGCTGGGATATAGGGGGTGACAAAATGGCGCAGTAGTTGGATTTTTGAAAAAAAAAACAGCACTCGATACTACTAACAAGCTCTACAAGGAAGGTACGGCTGATTGGAAAAAAAAAAAAAGTGTGTGGAATTGAAAATCCTGAAAAAGGAAAAACCTGCACCGGAGTGTCGGGAGAGGATCTCCACATCCAGAGCTGGCCAAGACCTTTTTTCTCAAGGCAAGATCCTACACCGTGATCAGGTACAAGTGACTGGGCACGGGTAGCAAGGATTGAGTGAGAAAAAGGGGGAAAAAAGAAAAGTTAAAAACCAAGTAGCAGCGAAGGGACAGAAAAAAGTGTGTTCCGCACTTGGTGGGCTTGTTTTTCTTTTCTTTCAGATATCAACGCTGAGATGGACCCCGCTGAAATGCGCAGCTGGATGGAGGCCCAGTGGAAGGCCCAGGGAGAACTCGCACGGCAGGCACAAGAGAAGACGATGGCTGCAATGGCAGCGCAGCAGAAGCCCCTTCTTGAGATTCTCACTGCGCTGGTGAAGAGACTGAGCCCCACAGAGGAGGACATTGTTCAAGTGACCCCTGTGGTAGGACTAAATAGTTGTAATGCATTGACACTAGGGCCTTTGCAGCATTCTGACAGTTTCGACGATTATGCAGAAGCTTTTGAGCGGATCGCTGTAGCGGCCCGGTGGCCACTAGATCAGTGGGCAGTACGATTCGCCGTGTCTCTAACAGGAGAGGCACTAGCTGCGTATAAGGCGATGCCCGCTGATCTAGCGTCCCAGTACCATGAGGTAAAACTCGCAGTCAGGGATAGGCTAGGGCTGACGCAGACCCATTACCGCCGTCTCTTTAGGCAGGCCAGGATCCTGCCAAAAGAAACACCAAAGGCCTTGATGCAAAGGTTAACAGGCCTGGCATCAAAATGGCTTGCTCCCGAAACAGCTACAGTAGCCTCCCTGCTAGATGCTGTAATACTGGAGCAATATTTTGAAGCCATACCCCCAGAAGTAAAAGCCTTTCTCTTTTTGCAAAAATGTAAGTCCACAAAGGAAGCAGTGCAGCTAACCGACTGCTATTTTGAGGCAGAATTAGCTGGTGCTTCTCAAGGCCAAATGTTAAAGGTTACAGGCAGGGAAAGAATGCCAGGGACAGGAAGAGCTTACTCCCAAAGAGGGCCTATGAAAAATGAAAAGAGTGCTGAGGTAATGAGATGTTTCCAATGTGGAGAAAGAGGGCACATTCGCAAATACTGTACTGAACATGTCGCCCTGATATCTGGGGGGGAGAAACACACGGGGGAAGGGTTCGTGATAGATGTTCTGGTGGAAGGTGTAAAAGCCGCCGCGCTCCTGGACACTGGAGCGGACCAGAGCATGATCTCTCGCGAAATGTGGGAAGCCATTCAGGCACAAAATCCTTCTATATTGAATGGTGTGAATGGACGTGTGAGAGTAAGGTGCGTTCACAGAGCTTCCTCCTTCTACCCCTTGTATGAGATGTGTGTGAGGGGGTTAAATACCATAGGGAGGGTATTAGTGGCTGTTGTCCCTCGACTTCCCTTTGGGGTAGTTTTAGGGCGAGACTGGCCCCCATTTGAAGAGGAAATGGGTAGGGACCTTGAAAGGAAGTCAGGCCTAGGCCAAGAGAAGTCCCTAGGTGAGGGTGAAGCGCCACCCCAGAACCCCAAGATAGAAGCCATTGCCCAAAAGATACCAAAGCCTCTATTTGGAAAACCCCGAATAGAGACAGTACCCCCGGTTAAAAAAAAATTTGTGTTGAAATTCGTGAAAACAGCCCCACAGGCAAAGAGCCCACAGAGAGCTACTGAGGCCTCAGCGGGTTACGACCTATATAGCAATGAGGATATAATAATTCCCAGAGGAGGAAAGAGCCTTGTGAACACCGGGATACAAATTCAAACACCCGAGGGATGCTATGGCCGCATAGCACCCCGGTCGGGCCTGGCAGCCCAGCACTTTATCGACGTGGGGGCAGGGGTAATAGACCCCGACTACCGGGGTGTAGTTAAAGTCCTTCTTTTTAATTTCGGGAAAGAGGATTTTACAGTGAAGAAAGGGGAAAGGATAGCTCAACTTATATGTGAGCGTGTAGGGTTCCCCATGTTAGAAGAAGTACCTTCCTTAACCCCCACCGATCGAGGGTCAGGAGGGTTTGGGTCCACAGGGAAAAAGGATATAAAAAGCTTAGCGGCTATAGCAGAGGAGAGGACGGAAGAGGACTTAGGTCCACAACCTTCCGATTGGAGGGAACAACCAGAGTTGCGGACGGGGGCAGAACTGTCTGAGCATCAGCAAGTAGAGTTAACCCGTGTACTGAAAAAGTTTTCAGATGTCCTTACTGCTGTGCCCGGCGAAACGCGCCTGGTGGCACATGAGGTCACCACAATCCCGGGGAAAATAATCAGACAGCGCCCATACCGGTTGCCCGAAGCTAAGAAAAAAGAGGTTATCGCCCAAGTTAAGGAAATGGTGGAGATGGGGGTGATCGAGGAGTCCCATAGCCCGTGGTCTAGCCCCATAGTCCTAGTGCCCAAGCCCGATGGTACACTTCGTTTTTGCATCGATTTTAGACAAATTAATGCAATATCCCAATTCGACGCGTATCCTATGCCGAGGATTGACGACCTATTAGATCGTCTGGGACAGGCCAAGTTCCTTACAACCCTCGACCTCACAAAAGGATACTGGCAAATCCCGCTGACGAGGGATTCAAAGCCAAAGACAGCCTTTTCAACTCCCATAGGCCTTTTCCAGTTTAGGCGTATGCCCTTCGGGCTACAGGGTGCGGCGGCTACTTGTCAGCGACTGATCGATCAAGTCCTGAGGCCGCACCAAGAATACGCTGTCGCCTACATGGACGACGTAATCATCCATAGTAGCACGTGGCTAGAGCACCTATCCCAAATTGAGGCCGTATTACAGGCCATACGAAAGGCAGGCCTTACCCTAAATCCCAAAAAGTGCCTTTTTGCAGCTAGGGAGGCCAAATATTTAGGGCATGTCGTAGGGAACGGGGTAGTCAAGCCCCTAGCAGATAAACTGGAAAGTGTACGGAATTTTCCGCAACCGGTAGACAAGAAGCAGGTTCGTAGCTTCTTAGGCCTGATAGGCTACTATCGGAGGTTTCTCCCCAGATTCGCTGAAGAAACTAGCATTTTTACGGGGATGATAAAAAAGAACGCCCCTAATAGGGTGTGCTGGACTCCGGAGGCAGAAGAGGCATTCGTCTCCCTGAAGGAGAAGTTGTGTAGGGCTCCCGTATTAAGGGGAGTCGATTTCAAGCTGCCTTTTATTGTCCAAACGGACGCCTCTGAGACAGGACTCGGAGCCGTCATGTCCCAGAAGTTTGAAGGGGTGGAACACCCGGTAATGTACTTAAGCAGAAAGCTATCCAGCGCAGAGCGGAAGTATTCAACGGTGGAGCGGGAATGCTTGGCCATCAAGTGGGCAATAGAGACCTTAAGGTTTTACCTAACGGGGCGAAAATTTAAGTTGGTTACCGACCATGCGCCATTAAAATGGCTCAGCCAAATGCGCAACAATAATGCCCGTCTTACAAGATGGCACTTGGCCTTACAAGCCTTTAGTTTTGAGGTGCAACACCGAGCCGGGAAGCTGCATGGGAATGCTGATGCCTTAAGTAGGATTACACGCTGTCAGACGAGGACGTCAGCAGCGTGTAATAACTTAAGGAGGGGGATATGTGACACAGCAGATCTGTCCTATGCTATAGAAGTGCAGAATTCTGAGAGAAACAGGCCAGATTCTGTCAGGCAGTTTAATCAGAAGCTTCCCTGTTGCCCTGAGCAACCTAGGCAAACACGAGGTTTGCAGCCTTGCCTCCCTGACAAGCAATTCTCACAGAGAAAAGAGAATGATTTGCACGTGAGGGAAGCCACGCCTTCAAGGCACTATAAGACCTGCTCAGGCAGAGGAGCAAGGGGGTGGAGTTGCAGTTGCAGTTCAAGCTTGGGTACCTGCTCTTGTTCTTGTGGTGATTCAGGTTATGATTCCAGTCCCAGACTAGGCTCGGGTGGGGACTCAGAAGAATTCAATTTCAACTTACCTTGCAGAAGGAAAGCAGGTTTTACTTCACGTCAGAATCCAGGCTGGTTTCCAAAGCCTAAGGCAGCTTACAGAGGTAATTGCCAAGGGGGTTGGAGAGGAAGCTGCCCTGAGTGTGACCCAGGAAGCTCTAGAGAGAGTTGGAGGAGGGGTTACACTAGACATGCTGGCAGAGACAGAAGCCAGAGTGAGAGAGAGCTGATTGATTCCGACGGCACTGAATTTGCAGGCACACGCTGTGAACCACTGAGGATTCCCCCAGGAGAAGCTCACAGTAACCCAGGAGTGGAGTGAGGAAAGCTGCAAAACCAGAGGTCAGTAAGAAGTTAACCAAACCTCTGACGCAGAGAGAATTTCCCCAGCTCTTTGAGAGTGTGGAACGTGACATAAGCAGGAAGCCTTATGTAAATGAGAAACAAGGTGTTAAGACACAGTTGCCTTACTTTGAAAGAAATCCTATTGTGGAAGATGTGTGTATGAGGGATATAGAGGATTGTATGCATGAAAAGTCCAGACACCGATTAACTAAAGGGAAGTCTGTTTGCCATGAAAACCAGCAGTTTGAGCTAGCAGCCATTAAGGGAAACAGAGGGTTTAAAGATAGCCCGAGAACAAAGCATACTAGGAAGCCTGTCTTTCTACCCTCCTGTTATAACGTTGATGATAATTTCTGGCCATGCTCTTATGAAGAGGGCTTAATAAACTCTGGAGAAGAAACAGGGTTGAGAAGCATACAATCGGGCTGTGCAAAAGACAATGACATAGAACCCATGTGCACAGAGGATAATACTTTGTCTCCACAGTATGAACAGATGGATTGTTCTCTAATGTTGGAAGAAGAGCCAATCTCTTTATTATAAAGTTCTGAGCAATTGATTTCATAACACTGTTTGAAGCTAAGAGGAAGCGATTAGCTGCAGTGAAAAGTGAATGTGTTTGGAAGCAAGTTGCTATACTTTACTTTGTCAGTTTGTATCCTGAGTTTTCTTTGAGTTGCTGTACTATTTGAAAATCCTAAAACCCCGGGAGGGGAAATAAAACCCTTATTTGAACTTTAACCACTTTGGACTCACAACTACAATTATTCCTTAGTGAAAGATTCATGCACCCCTATTAACCTAGCCTACTGCCTACGCCTCGGCTTCGCTGGGATATAGGGGGTGACAAAGGTTATTTTTCTCATTGCACTCACCTCAGCTCGCCGTATCAATGAGTTGCAAGCTCTAGTGGCTAATCCTCCTTATACAAGGTTCCATCATGACAAGGTAGTTCTCAGAACTAATCCACACTTTATGCCTAAAGTGATCTCACCCTTTCATCTGAACCAGGAGGTTTATTTACCTGTCTTCTTTCCAGGACCTCATGCATCAAGTGCAGAGAGGAGTCTTCATACCCTGGATTGTAAAAGAGCACTTGCTTTCTATTTACAAAGGACACAGCAACATAGAAAGTCCTCTCAACTTTTTGTTGCTTTTGATCCTTCCCATTTAGGACTTCCAATCTCTAAGAGAACTCTGTCCAATTGGATTGCTCAGTGTATTTCCTTCGCCTACCAGAGTAAGAATCCTTTCTCTAGAAGGCCATGTCACGGCTCACAATGTGAGGGCCATGGCAGCCTCTATGGCTCATCTAAACTCTGTGTCCATCGACCAAATCTGTCGAGCAGCCACCTGGGCCTCGGTTCATACCTTCACAGCCCATTACTGCTTGGACAAGGATTCCCGCCGGGATGCCTTGTTTGGTCAGGCTGTTCTCAAGCACCCTGTTCCATACCTAATCAACTCCTGCCCTCCATCCCTGACTGGATGCCTGAGATTCATAGGTGTTGATGGAGCCCTTCCAGGGACTCACAATCAGGGTGATCTCCCAGGCATCTCTAGCTGGGGAGTCCCCATATGTGAAGACTCATTCCTGCTTGTTACTGGAGATAGCACAGTTACTTACCTGTAAAAGGTGATTTCTGGGAACACCAGGAATTAATCTTCACAACCCTCCCACCTCCCCTAGTAGTTGTATCTCTCTATCTTTCCTTTCCTCTCTCTCTCTCTCTTTGTCTCAGCTTTAAAACTCGAACTGGAGAGAGGCAGTTGGGAAAGGCGGGAAGGCAGCGCGCAGGCACTGTGGGATGCTCCCAAAAGCTTTCCTTTTGGACACTGGGGAGCGTTCCCGTGCAGGCTCCGTCGGTACCGACGATACCCATATGTGAAGACTAATTCCTGCTGTTCCCAGAGATCACCTGTTACAGGTAAGTAACATGTGCTTTCTCTACAGGGAGAACTATTCAGGCAATTGATAACAGACCCCACACGTGAAGGGGCCATACTGGACTTGGTGCTTACCAATGGTGAAAGTGTTTCTGATGTTGTAGTGGGAGATCATTTTGCATCCAGTGATCACCAGATGGTGTGGTTCAGTATTAGGACTAGGGCTGTTAGAATCCATTCAAAGGCGAGGATCTTAGACTTTAGGAAGACGAACTTTGCAAAGATGGGCCAATACCTTAGGGCGTCGTTAGTTGGATGGGAACAGCTGAGGGATGTAGAAAAACAGTGGGAAAAACTGGAAGGGGATATTTTAAGGGCAACCAACCTTTTTGTTAAAATGGTAAATAAAGGTAACAGGAAAAGGAGACCGCAATGGTTTTCGAAAGAAGTAGCTGAAAAAGTGAAGAAAAAGAGGGAGGCCTTCATGAAATACAAGAGATCACAGAGAGAGGAAGACAGGCATCTGTATTTGGAAAAACTTAAGAGAAGCTAGCAAAGTAGTCAAGAAGGCAAAGCTTCAAAAGGAGGAGGAAATAGCTAATAAAATAAAATGGGGGGATAAGACTTTTTCAGATATATTAGTGAGAAGAGGAAGGGCAAGAGTGGTATTGTCAGACTCAAGGGTACAGGGTAGGAATATGTAGAAGCTGATAAGGATAAAGCTGAATTGCTTAACAAATATTTTTGTTCTGTGTTCACAGATGAAGAACCAGGAGCAGGACCTCAGAAAACACCCACAAATAGGAACAGAAGCAAAGGACATCTTGAACAATTTTCAAAAGACTGTGTTCGTGAGAAACTATCTCAACTTAAAGTAGATAAAGCGATGGGACCGGATGGGATACACCCGAGAATACTGAGGGAACTTGGGGACATTCTAGCAGCTCCACTGACTGACCTTTTCAATGCCTCGTTGTTGTCGGGAGTGATGCAAAAGGACTGGAGAGAGGCTCATGTGGTGCCTTTACACAAAAGCGGAAGTAAGGATGTGGTTGAAAACTATAGGCCGGTTAGTTTAACTTTGGTGGTGAGTAAATTATTGGAAACGTTGCTGAAAGAGAAAATAGTGAGGTTTCTGGAGTCCAGTGGATTACAGGATCCAAGGCAGCATGGATTCACCAGAGGCAGGTCTTGTCAGACAAATCTGATTGATTTCTTTGACTGGTTGACCAGGGAGTTGGACCGAGGGAGAGCCCTAGATGTGGTGTATTTAATTTTCAGTAAAGCCTTTGACACTGTTCCTCACAGGCGACTTATAAACAAATTGAGCACCCTAGGGATGGACCCTAAAGTTCTCCAGGACCAAGCAGGAAGTCAGTCCTCACTTATGGGTGACGTCGGCGCCGACGGAGCCCTCGCGGAGCAATTTTCCCCAGCTTTCAAAGAAAGCCTTTGGGAATTGCAGCGCGCATGCGCGGTCCCCTTCCCGCCCAAGGGTGCCATCTTAGCCAGTCTTCTTTTTTCCACGGAGCCCTACAGACGTACCCGTCGTGTCCCCGCGAAAAAGTTGATTTTCTTTAGATTTACTCTGTTTTTCCATTCGGTTCGATGCCGGTCTTTTTCCCGCCGGACTCGCGACGCCGGTCACGAGTCCTCTTCTTATTTTTCGGTTTTTCTGACTTAGTCAGTTTTCGTTTCGGTTTTTCCCTGGCAGCCCGGTCCTTTGACCTCGCCGGGGCCCTTTTTCCCCCGATGGCTGCCAGTGGTTTCAAGCGGTGTGGTCAGTGTGACCGAAATATGTCACTAACTGACACACACGACAATTGCCTCCGCTGCCCGGGCCCGGATCATGAAGAAATGATCTGTGGGCCTTGTGGCAAACTATCCTCCAAAGCGTTGAGAAGTCGGCGGCATCAGCGGGATAGAATCTTCGCTGACCCCAGCCGTACCCGGACCTCGTCGGAGGCCTCCGCGTCCAGGGGTTCCAGCTCGGACCGTCGCCGGAGTTCCTCCGACAGGGGTTCTCCCTCCGGGGACCATCGACGGAAGGTGAAACCCGCGAGGGCGGCGTCGGTGGACGCTCCTGGCTCCGCGAGGGCCAGGTCGCATAGCCCCGATAGCCGCCCCGGGTCCTTGGAGAAGGAGCACCTCATGAAGCGACCTCGCCTGGAGTCGGAGCTGCCTGCTCGGGTAAGTCCTGTGGTCCTTCTGGACTCGCCTCCACGACAGCCGACGTCGGGCCCGACGCCGTCGGGGCCCGAGTCGGGGGCTGCTGGGTCACCTGAGCTCGGACTCAGGTTGACGGCCTTGGAGAGCAGACTGTCTGCCTTCATGGACCAGCAGCGGGCACTGCTCGCTGGCTTCGCTGGCGCCGCTGCCCCGACCGCCGGGACGTCGACGTCGAAGTCGACCCCGGAGACCGAGCCGATCCTCGAGTCCATGCGAACTCGAGTCGATCCTCGGTCGAGGTCGCCCTCGGCCTCCCGTTCGGGACCGAGGTTGCCGACGCCGACTCCCTCGGCGTCGGGGCGGCAGGCGCCGCGCCCTGCCCGGGCCGACCCCACCGAGTCCTCGTCGGAGTCGGTCTGGGAGTCTGAAGAGGAAGAGTCGCCTGATTCTTTTCGGACTCGGTGTGTCCCCTCGGACTCACCTGAGTCCGAACCTCGGAAGCAGTCCCCCCCGGAGGATGCCCGGTTCTCGGACTTCGTCAGGGATATGGCCAAGGCTTTGGCCTTCCCTGCGGATCCCGAGGAGGAGCCTCGAGCCGAAGAGCTCGACGCCCTCCAGTATGACTCTCCCGCCAGGGAACACTTTACTGTACCGGTTCCTCCCATGCTGGAACGACTACTCTTCCGCATGTGGGAGAGTCCGGCCACCTCGCCGGTCCTGAGCAAGCGGGTCGATTCTATCTATCGAGTCCGCAAGAGCCCTGGCTTCCAGAAAGCACAGCTACCACACCATTCCATGGTAGTGGAATCGGCCATGCATCGTCTTAAGAGCCAGAAGATGCACTCCTCGGTGCCTCCTGGCAGGGAGGCCCGTAACCTGGATGGCCTTGGTAAGAAGTGTTTCCAGGGCTCTATGCTCGCCTGTCGTGTCCAGACCTACCAGCTATACATGGGCATGTATCTCCGAGACCTGGCTAAAGAGCTAGCCGGCTTCTCCGCTGGTTTGTCCGAGGAACCCTTGCGGAGGTTCCTGGCCTTGTCCACTGGCATTCGGGAATGCTCAAAATTCATGTCCCGAGCAGCCTATGATGGCTTTGAAGCATCGGCTCGAGTGGCCGCAGCCGGCATCGGTGCCCGCCGACAGGCTTGGCTTCAGTCATCTGACCTTGAGCCCTGGGTGCAGGACAAGTTGGTCGATGTCCCTTGCCGAGGCGAAAACCTCTTTGGCAAGCCCATGGCTGATAAGGCTGCACAAATTGAGACAGAGACTCTCACCAGGACTAGGCTTTCTAGGAAGACCTCCGCCCCTTCCCAGAAAAAGAAGGGCTCGGGAAAGAAGTCCTTTTACCCGAGGAAGGCGACTGCCTACAAACAATACCCCCACTATCAGGCCCCTGCAGCTCCCCAACAGGGCCAGCAGGCCAAGGGACGGGGTAACGGGTCCCGTAGGCAGCAAGCCCCCAAGCCTGCACCACCAGCCCCTGCTCCGCAGGGTGGGGGTTTTTGACTCCTTAAGCATAGCCTCTCCCCCCCCCGCTGGCTCCTCCCAGCACCGGAGGCCGGCTGGTTCACTTCGCCCACAGGTGGTCCAGCATCACCTCAGATGCCTGGGTGCTTCAAGTCGTGCGAGAAGGCTATCTTCTCCACTTCCACCAGGTCCCTCCCTCCTATTTTCCGGGAGAACCTCCACGACCCCCTCTGCACAGGGAATTACTCCTTCAGGAGTTAGCAGGTCTTCTACAGGATCAGGCGGTGGAACCGGTGCCCCACCACCTGAAGGGTCAAGGCTTTTATTCCCGGTATTTTCTAATACCAAAAAGAACAGGAGGCCTCAGACCCATCCTGGACTTGCGCAACCTCAACAAGTTCCTCGTGCGGGAGAAGTTCAAAATGCTTACCCTTGGAATCCTTCTGCCCTACCTCCAGCAGGGAGATTGGCTATGCTCCTTGGATCTAAAGGATGCCTACACGCACATCCTCATCCACCCAAGCCACCGCCAATACCTAAGGTTTGTGGTGGCAGGAAATCATTACCAGTACAGAGTACTGCCCTTTGGCCTGTCCTCCGCACCGCGAGTCTTCACAAAATGTCTCGCGGTGGTGGCGGCCCATCTCCGGCTTCACGGCCTCTATGTCTTTCCGTACCTCGACGACTGGCTCATCAGAGCAGCGTCCGCTCTGGAGGTCACCAACGCCACGCGCCGCACGGTGACTCTTCTGCAGTACTTGGGCTTTGTTATAAACTTCGCAAAGTCCACTTTGCTCCCCTCACAGGATCTCGAGTTCATCGGCGCAAGGCTGCACACTCCTCAGGCACGAGCGTACCTACCGCTCGACAGGGCTCAACGGCTCATGGACCTAGCCTACCGTTTTCGCAGCCAGCCCCTGGTCTCCGCCAGGCGCTTCCTGAGACTACTCGGCCATATGGCTTCCACCGTCCATGTGACCCCCAATGCCCGCCTGAATATGCGGCCTGCTCAATGGTGTCTCCGCCGGCAGTGGCGACAAGCCACAGGCGGCCTAGCAGACCTAGTGCGCGTCTCCGAGCCGCTGATCTTGTCTCTCCGGTGGTGGCTTCAGCGGCCGAACCTGATATTCGGCATGCCTTTCCAGTCACCTCAGCCGGCCCGGGTGCTGACAACAGATGCATCCCTCCTGGGCTGGGGAGCGCATTGCCAAGGGGCACGTACTCAGGGCCTCTGGACCACGTGGGAGTCTGCTCAGCAGATCAACTTCCTGGAGCTCAGGGCGATCCGCCTGGCTCTCAAGGCCTTCTCCCACCTGACTTCTCACCAGTCCGTCCTTGTCCAGACGGACAATCAAGTTGCCATGTTCTACGTGAACAAGCAGGGGGGCACGGGCTCCTTCCTCCTCTGCCGGGAGGCACAGAAGCTCTGCTCTTGGGCCGTCAGTCACGGCGTTCTCCTCAAGGCAGTTTATCTCCCAGGCCAAGAGAATTGCCTGGCGGACAAACTCAGCAGGATCCTCCAGCCGCACGAGTGGCGTCTGGATCCCTTGGTAGTTCAGAAGCTCTTTCTAAAGTGGGGCCTCCCCACGGTGGATCTCTTTGCCAGTCCTCACAACCGGCAACTTCCTCGCTTCTGCTCTCGTCAGCCACACCCCCTTCGGGTTGCGGCGGACGCTTTTCTACTCTCATGGTCGGGGATCCTTCTGTACGCTTTCCCTCCCATCCCGCTAGTCTCTCGGACTCTCTTCAAGGTTCTCCGAGACAAAGCCTTCATGATCCTGGTGGCTCCTCGCTGGCCCAGACAGCCGTGGTTTCCACTCCTGCTGCAATTAGCGGTGGAGGATCCGTTCCCTCTGGGGTTTCAACTGGATCTCCTCACTCAGGATCAGGGGTCTCTGCTACACCCCAACCTCAGGTCTCTCAATCTAATGGCCTGGCTGCTGAGAGGGTAGTCCTTGCTCCCCTCCTCCTGCCGGCAGAGGTGGAAGAGGTCGTCCTAGCTTCTCGGCGACCTTCTACTCGAAAATGCTACGCCCTTAAATGGCGTCGCTTTTCAGTTTGGTGTACCCGACAGTCTCAGGATCCCTTCTCCTGCCCGGTGTCGGTGGTCTTGCAGTACTTGCTTTACCTCTCTAATCTGGGACTTAAGTCCAACTCCGTCAAAGTTCACCTCAGTGCTCTTTCAGCACATCATGTGCCGGTGGACGGCAGACCTCTCTCCAACGACCCTCTCGTAGCGAGGTTTCTCCGAGGTCTCCTTCTACTTAAACCACCTCTGCGCCCGCCAGCGCCTGACTGGGACCTGAATGTGGTTTTACAGCGGATCACCTGTCCGCCTTTTGAACCTATGGCTACCTGTTCTCTCCGTTTTCTTTCTTGGAAAACACTGTTCTTGATAGCCCTCACTTCCGCTAGACGCGTAAGTGAATTGCAGGCCCTCGTGTCTGATCCCCCTTACACTCGGTTCTACAAAAATAGGGTAGTCCTATGGACTCACCCAAAATTTCTTCCAAAAGTGGTCTCCCCCTTTCACATCAATCAGGAGGTGGTACTTCCAACCTTCTTTCCCAGACCACACTCCAGCCGAGCTGAAACGGTCCTCCATACCCTGGACTGTAGAAGGGCTTTGAACTTCTACCTTGACCGTACGCGGGAGCACCGTAAAGCTGCTCAGCTTTTTGTGTCTTTTGACCCCAATAAATTGGGGCTCCCGGTCTCCAAGCGTACTCTGTCCATCTGGGTTGCGGACTGTATCTCTTGGGCTTATGGGGCAGCCGGACTCTCCTTGGAGGGTCGAGTCACGGCTCATTGCGTTCGGGCAAAGGCTACGTCAGTGGCTTACCTCCGCTCTGTTCCGCTGGCAGACATCTGCCGGGCCGCTACTTGGTCTTCGAGCCAGACTTTTGCGGTCCATTACTGTCTCGAGAGGGAGTCCCGCAGGGACAGTGCTTTCGGACAGGCAGTCCTCCGTAATCTCTTCGAGGTCTGAGCAACTCCTACCCTCCATCCCGGATGTGGGCTACCGGTGGGTAATAATTCAGCGAAGATTCTTTCCTTCTGTGCTGCTGAGCTAGAGGGAGCTCATTTTTGTGCTTAGGGTCTCCGGTAGCCTTGAGCTTGGGAGTCCCATAAGTGAGGACTGACTTCCTGCTTGGTCCTGGAGAAAGCGTAGTTACTCACCTGTAACAGGTGTTCTCCAGGAGCAGCAGGAATCAGTCCTCACAACCCTCCCTCCTCCCCATGGAGTTGCAATCATCTGCTTTAGTTTTTTTTGCAAATTTTTATGCTATCTTTTTTAGCTATGTCATCTGACTGGCTAAGATGGCACCCTTGGGCGGGAAGGGGACCGCGCATGCGCGCTGCAATTCCCAAAGGCTTTCTTTGAAAGCTGGGGAAAATTGCTCCGCGAGGGCTCCGTCGGCGCCGACGTCACCCATAAGTGAGGACTGATTCCTGCTGCTCCTGGAGAACACCTGTTACAGGTGAGTAACTACGCTTTACTGCTTGGGTTAGAAATTGGTTGGGTGGGAGGCGACAAAGAGTACAAGTAAATGGAGCTCACTTTGAGGAGAAGGATGTTATCAGTGATGTGCCCCAGGGATCTGTCCTTGGTCCGATTCTTTTTAACATCTTTGTTAGTGATATAGCAGAAGGGCTTTCAGGTAAGGTTTGCCTCTTTGCGGATGATACCAAAATCTGCAATAGAGTAGACACTCAAGAAGGGGTAGATAACATGAGGAGGGATCTAACTAAGCTTGAAGAATGGTCTAGAATTTGGCAGCTGGGATTTAATGTTAAAAAATGTATGGTCATGCATTTGGGCTGCTGCAATCCAAGGGAGCAATATAGTATAGGGGGTGAAGTACTTTTGTCCACTAAAGAAGAGTGGGACCTAGACGTGGTTGTGTCTGATGATCTTAAAGTAGCTAAACAGGTAGAAAATGCGACGGCAAAAGCTAGAAGGATGCTTGGGTGCATACAGAGAGGAATGGCTAGCAGAAAAAAGGAGGTGATAATGCCTCTGTATGGCTACTAAAATGATTAGTGGTCCTCATTATAAAGCATATGAGGACAGACTGAAGGATCTTAATATGTACACCTTAGAGGAAAGGCGGGATAGAGGTGATATGATTGAGATGTTTAAATACCTCCGTGGCATAAATGTTCAGGGAGAGAGCCTCTTTCAATTGAAAGCAAGTTCTGCTTTGAGGGGACATGGGATGAGGGTGAAGGGAGATAGATTCAGGAGTGATATGCGGAAATATTTCTTTACGGAAAGAGTAGTGGATCCGTGGAATAGTCTCCCAGTGGAGGTTGTAGAGATGAGGACAGTAACCGAATTCAAAAAGCATGGGACAAATACAGAGGATCTCTAAAGGTAAAAAGGGGACTGTTGTAGTTATGGAAGGACAGACTAGATAGGCCATGTGGTCTTTTTCTGTCGTCATATTTCTATGTTTCTATGTTTTACCCTACAATGCAGTTACAACAGCAACATGTGCAAAGCCCAAAGCAGCGGCGAACAGGGGTACAAACACCACCTACACAGGCTCCACAATCCAAAGATGCATGGAGAGTCAGGCTGTTGGCCCCAGCATTGAGCTGAAGTTATCACCAGAGCACTACTTCTACTCCCTGCACAGTTTAGCAATGTCAGCACTGTGATCAGGACCAGTGTAGCGGGCAGGGTTGCCAACCACCCCTATCTTTGTAGAATGCTGCAATAGGTGTGAGCGTGTATGTATGTCTGTCCATTGTTCTGTGGCTGCCCACCCTTCACTGGGCCCAAAATGTCCCACTGTTACCAGCGTTAGCCTGAATAGGTGCATAATGAGGAGCAAGGTATTTTGGGTATGGCCCGGACAGGGCAGCTTGGCCAGGATGCATCTTTAGAGGGTGTGGGGCAATGGCAGGGACACTGTAGTGCCTGACCACCACCTGAATGGACAGGGTGGCCACAGCATGGCATGCTGGGAGGGCACTCACTCTGATCGAGCAGTGACCATGGCAGGTCTAGGTTTCCACATAGCGCTCTACACTATCTGCCTCCAGTGATATATTTGTGTTCCCCAGTCCTGGGGTCCCAATCACTGAGTTGCCTGCTTGCTGTACATAGTTCCTCTGTGAGCAGGCTGGTGGACTGTCTGCAGTTAGACTGTGCATGGTTAGAACACCTTTAAGGTACAGTCTGACTGTGCTGTCTGCTGTTGACTGGCAGACAGTGGTGTGAGGCAGTTGGGGTTTTCCATATCTAACCCCAGCATTGCTGCTGGTCTGCCACTGCTCTAGTCATAGGTATGGCTTTGGCCTACCAACCCGGGAGGGCTTTCTCATACAAACAGAATGGAGGTTGCTTCTCTGGGGCAGGGTCACCTGTTCTTTACCTACAAAAAGGGTGATGTGGTATATACCACTGCGACCTATAAAGGCACTGCTACACATACCTCATGCAATTCTAGGAACCCCTCTGCCCTGATAACAGCTGCTCATGTCAGCCAGACGCTAACACAGGGTACACACCAATCTGGCTGGTGTCTGGTGTCTGGTCCCACAGGGCCACATGTGACTGCAGGATACAGATGGACACCAAATTACATTTGGCTGTACTGCAAGGTAGACCTGTCACACACTGGTAGTAATGGGGATGTTCAACAGGACCTATCTCTAGCACCACATGTACTGCGGACCTAGTGCTGGACACCAATCCTATCCCTCAGGGTGACCACAGAACCTGCACAATGGCATGGTCTGTAGCTACTCTCTGCCAGTATCACACACTGTCAGTTCGTCTTTCCAAGCTGAGGTACCGGAGAGGTGCAGACCCCATTTGATGATCAGCTGTAGACTGCTATTCAGCATGTGCATTGCATCATGGGTATGGTGGGGTTACCCTATCCTGGCACTCAGAGCAGACAATTTGTGCGGTGACCTGCAGTCCTTCTGTACCTAGACATTGCTGTGACATACACCATGGAGGTATAGCCTACTGGTTAATACAATGCCGTTCTTGGCAGTGTTCATGGGTTCAGTTTCTTATTGTTCCCCCCTCTCATGCCTGTCCTACTCATATAGTGTGCATGCCTGTAGAGGTCATATTTTTGCAGATCTGTGCTTCCAGCCCATAATACCCTTGCCACAATTGCCAACATTCCCTCGGTCTGTCTATCTGCGTCTGTCAGCTGTGTAGAGTCCTGTCTGCCAGTGCAGGCTGCCACCCCATGTCACACCCTTTCCTGCATTGTGCCTCTTCATGCTTGCCTCGCCTGTGCCTGATCTGCATGGCACCACCACGCCTCTGTCCACCCATCAGTGTAACTATCCTGCCACCTCTGCCTCCACTGGGGGACACGTATTCCCATTGTCTGCCACCAACTGTTTTTCTGGTACTTTACATTGCCAACACCCTGTGCTGTGGTACAGCTGCCCCACCATGTTTGTCATCAGTACTGGCAGGCACATGGGATGCCCGCAGATATGGCAGGTCCAGCAGCTCCCACTTCTCCCTCCTTCACTCACCTGTTCATTGCCTTTCCTGAGTGCTCTCTCTAGTGTTAGGGCTACATCTGTCTCTGTTCCGCACAGGTCATGCATGTCATCCTGAGGCACCTTGCAGTCCCTAGGGCACACTAACCTAGGACACCATAACCTTGTTAGGCCACTTTAACCTATGGTTCCATAGCCCAGGGTGCCTTCTGCAGCGCCTTGTCCAAGGGTGCCTAATATGGCGCTTAGCCTAGGAGGCCCTATAGGGCGCCTTTCTGGGCACCTTAAATGGCACCTTATAAGGCACCTTACATGGCACCTTACAAGGCGCCTTGCAAGGCGCTTTACAAGGCGCCTTGCAAGGCGCTTTACAAGGTGCCTTGCAAGGTGCCTTACAAGGCGCCTTGTAACGCTCGTTAGTCTAAGGCGCCTTGTAACGCGCGTTAGCTTTCTCTACCTTTACCGCGGAACCTACCGCGAATGACATTACCGCAGTTTAGTAAACATACCCCATAGACTCTGATGATTTGTTCCAGGTATATGAAGCAGCGAGAAGGAATGAACAAAGTCTGCAGCTGGCAGTGGCAGAAAAGGGAACAGATAAAAGGGATCTGCAAGAGGTACGGAGCTCCGGAGGAGGAGGAGTATAGAGTGAGATAAGAGAGGAAAGGTAACGAGCAGCCACAGAATTAATTCATTTGTAGGTCAAGAGGAGAAGTTTGAACTGGATGTGGAAACTGATAGGAAGCCAGTGAAGTGACTTGAAAAGAGGGCATAGCGGCACTGGCAGAAGATAAGCTGTGCAACTGAGTTTTGAACAGCTTGAAGGGGAGAGAGATGATTGAAAGGGAGACCAGCGAGAAGCAGTTTAAAATAGTCAAGGCGGGAGGTGACTAATGAGTGGATAAGGGTCTTAGTAGTGTGAGTAGAAAGGAAAAGACAAATTTTGCTGCTGTTATAGAGAAACAGGTTTTATTTATTTAATTAATTAACTAAATTTTTTTAGGTCGCCTTATCCTTACATCAAAGTGGTTTACATTAAACTCAACATATTATAGTATAACAGCATTATTAGTTTACATGATAACAGTGTAAAGGTGCAACAGTATAACATTCTGAACGACTAAGTAATGGGTACTTAACTGTCAGGGTAATTTAACTCATGCTAGAACTATTTACAGGAGGGTTTTCATGTATGAGAGATATCATTATATGGTCAAATTTTGAACAAGTAGCTATGGGTAATATGTGACATTTCCAAAGTGTTCTTAAAAAGGAGAGTGTTTAACTTTTTCCTAAAGTCTCTTGTGTCCTGCGTGGATTTTACATCCTTCGTCAATGTGTTACAAAGCGAAGGAGCTGTGAGCGAGAGCGCTCTCTTGGTTGTGGTGTCCTTGACCTTCGTGTAACGTTGGGAATTACTATTCTGTTCTGTTGATGTTCCTCTCTTGGATGTGCCCAGAGAAAGAGAGAGTAGTCAAAGATGACCCCAAGGTTGTGAATTGAGGAAATGGGGAGGAGTGTAGTGCCATCCACAGAAATAGAGAAAGAAGGAAGGGGAAGGTGGTTTTAGGGAGAAAGAAAAGAAGCTTAGGGGTATGTTTACTAAACCGTCTTAATGTGCGCTCTGACACGTTAGTGCGCGATAAGGCACCTTATTGCGCGCTAACGCGCTCAGCGGCGCAAACGAGCGCTGAAGGCGGAGTAAAGGCTCCCTGAGGGCGGAGGAAGGCTCCCCAGGGGCGGAGAGAAGGGGTCAATGGGTGGAGAGTGGGAGGGAAGAGGCTCCCTGCACACTAACGCTGTGGATTTCGGGGCTGAAAACTAACGCCAGTGAAACCTTGGCGTTAGAGTAGATTTAAAGGGAAGAGAAACCATTTCCGTCAGCAATGTACAGCAAAGCCAGGGAAACCGACACAAGGTGATAAGTGTGACACATGTGCACAGAACAAAAGGGCAGATAAACATTGAAAATGACCTGAACAAACTGGAAAAAAAACATAACCTAGCTGGCAATAGTGATATAAATGGGAAATATAAAAAAACACTATCAAGAAAGCTCCAAAAAAAAAGATATCAATTTTGGAAGGGGCTATGCTCTATCCCCATATAAGGTGAATGATCCCACAGTGAAATAACGCTGATCAGGGCTTTCCCTTGTTACTGGACAGGTTTCCTATGGCATGCACATGTCCCGCAACAGCAGGGTGGGCATGTTGGAACGGGCAACTGGACAGATGCTGGAAAAGGGGACACAGAGGGCTGCAGGCGGCACATGCTGTGGTGCAGCTGGGCCACAGTGCGGCCTAGGGTGATGCCTAGGTGGCCCATACGAATGCTGAAACAGTAGTGCAGCCAGACAGCAACTGATGAGGGCCCAACACGGGCACGAGTGTGTTTCCCACAGTGTCACGGGGATAGTACCCAGCAGGTACCCCCAAGGGTACAGAACATTTGCAGGCAGTGCTGGGGGGAAGCGTGGACATCTATGCAGGTACCCCTACCCCAGAACCCGCACCATAGGCAGCCACCTACCCGCACACTGGATGGCCCGAGACTGCGCACCACCAGCACCACCAGCAGAAGGGCATGTCAGTATGGTGACAGAGGGGTACTGATGGTGGAGGGGGCAGTGGCTGCTGCCCACAGCAGACCATGGCCCTGCCCTGTTTAGGTGGGTGCTGTGCCCTGCAACAGACAGGCTCTGTCTGACAAACAGTCATGGTATCTCCAGGGAATGCACTGTCTCTGTGGCAACACAATGGTGCAGGGCACACAGCCAGTGTGTTCAGGTGCAGAAGGTCACAGGTTCAAGTCCCAGCTGTGGCTCCTGCCAACCCAGTCCCCGTATTTTACCCACTACTAAAATGCGGTAATACAGACAGAATCTTTAGTGCAGATAACGTAAACATGCCCAAAATGCCTACATTTTACCCTACAGAGCACAGACACCATAAACATGTGCATTACCTAGAGCAGAGTCTCCCAAAAGCAGTCCTGGAGGGCCAAACACCATTCAGGTCCCATGCTGTCTCCAATAACTATGGCTGTGCTGCATTTCTATGCACCGCCCCCATGGTATGCAGATGTATCTCATGCATATTCATTAGGGACAGCATGAAAACCCGAACAGGGTTTGGCCCACCAAGACCGGAGTTGGGAACCTCTGCCCTAGAGCAGCGGCCAACAGGAGCAGACTCACCCGCACCCACAGGCTCCATTATCCAAAGCCACCTGGAGAGGCAGGATTTTGGGCCCTGTGTGCATCTCCCAATACTAGCACTTGCATACCTTAGCAATGCCACCCTAAACCTGGGAATATGGTACACATCTATCAAAAGGTTGCTATGATTACTGGCAGATAGCAATTCCTACGTTAAGCACAATTTGCTGATTGAGCTGCATCATAGCAACCTTTCTGATATCTGTGGAGTGTGCTACAGGTCTTGTGTCTGACAGTGTTTACCACCCTGGGGAGTGACTCCTACAGTATTGCGTACCATAGCCATGCCTGCACTGTGCCCAGGACTGGTGCGGTGGCCAGGGCTGCCAAAAGCCTCTATAGTTGCACAATGCTGGCATAGGTGTGTGGAGTGTGTGTCTGTCTATCCAGTGTGTGGTGGCTGCCAACACCCTCCTCAGCCCACACTGCTAGCACTGTTGCCAGTATTGGCCTGCCAATGTGCATAATGAGGAGCAAGGTACTGTGGTTATAGCCCAGACAGGGCGGCCTGGGCAGGATGCATCTGTACAGGGCATAGGGCACTGGCTGGGACATTGTAGTGCCCGGCCACCACCTGCACAGACAGGGTGGCTACAGCATGTCCTGCTGGGAGATCACTCTCACCCTGACTGAGCAGTGACCTTGGCATGGCTAGGTTCCCCCATAGTGCTATATAGTATTTCTCTTAAGTGATATATATGGGTTCTTCTTTTGGGGGCCCAATCACTGACTTATCTGCTTGGTGGGTGTGCTCACATCCCAGTTTTGGGTGCACACATCTCCTCCAGGAACATGCACTGTGGACTAACTAGCAGACTATCTGCAGTTAGTATGTGTATGGCTGGAACACCTTGCAGGGTGCAGCGGCTGGAGACTCACTATACTCACTGCTGGAGAATGTCTGACAGTGGTGGGGGGCAGCTGAGCATTTCCAGGCCTACTGTCTGTCTGCTATTGCCTTATGGAATGTTACAGATCTGTACTGACTGCCCTGTAGCGCATCTGTTTCCCAGCAGGACTGGGGTTGTTGGTCCCCTCTACTGCTACCATGGCAGGGCTGTAGAATGTGGATCTGTTGGGGGGAGATCCTGTCCCCCACCCTGCTCCCCCGAGAGCAAGTTTGGTGGTACTACATAATCCGCCTATGGGTCCAAACACCACCACCCCCTCCCCTCCCCTCCCCTTCCCTCCCCTCCCCTCCCCTCCCCTCCCCTCATGTGACCATGGCACCCACAGAGGATATGCACTATTCTGGTGCAACATAGTCCACAAGGGCTAGATGTGACTGGCATGTACATATGGGCACAGGTGTGTCTGAAAGAACTACCTATCACACACTGGCACTAATGGGGACCTGCAGCATAGCCTATCTCAGGGAGGGCAGGTGCTGTGGACCTGGTGTTGGGCGCCCCACCTCACCGTCAGGGTGAGCACAGTACCCGCACAATGTGACGGTCTGTAGCTACTCTGTGCCAGTAACGCGCACGGTCAGTACCCCCTACCAGGCCTAGGTGCTGTGGGGGTGCATACCCTATCTTGTGATCATCTGTAGACTGCTGCTTTGCATGTGCAGTGCATCATGGGTACGAGTGGCTTAACTCTATCCTGGTAACAACAGCAGACAGTTTGTGTGGTGACCTGCAGTCCTTCTGTGGCCAGCCAGAGGTTTGTTTGTAGCTGTAGAGCTGTAGCCTACTGGTTACTTCACTGCCTATGGAGTCAGAGGATGTGGGTTTGATCCCACAGTGGGGCTATTTATTAGGGCTGTCTGGGGCAGTTTCTTTTTTTAATCTAAATTAGTACTGCCAGCAAAAACACCCTCACAGTGCTATAACCTTAAGGTGCCTTATAAGGCGCCTTATGGGGCACCTGAGGATTACAGCACTGTGAGGGTGTTTTTGCTGGCAGTACTATTTTAAATTTAAAAAAGAAACTGCCCCAGACAGCTCCAATTAATAACCCCACCGTGGGATCAAACCCACAACCTTTGGCTCTACAGGCAGTGAAGTAACCAGTGGGCTACAGCTCTGAACAAACCCCTGGCTGGCTACAGAAGGACTGCAGGAACCACATGAACTGTCTGCTGTGGTTACCAGGATAGGTTTAATCCACTCATACCCATGATGCACTGCACATGAAGATTACAGCACTGTGAGGGTGTTTTTGCTGGCAGCACTGCTTTAAAGTAAAAAGGAAAATGCCTCCAGCAGCACTGCTTTAAAGTAAAGGGTAATGCCTCAGACAACCTTACTCATTAACTCCACTGGGGATCGAACTCATGACCCCTGGTTCAGCAGTCAATGTATTAACCATTGTGCTACCCCTCTCTTGCTGTGTTTGTTGGTCAGCACGCCTACTTCAGGCTAACGTGCATTGACGTGCCACGGCTACCTTTATCGCACGGTAACCAGAAATGCTACGTTAAGACAGACACGCCCACTCCTTATATGGCATCCTGCACACTAACGCCGGCTGCACATTAAGACTGCTTAGTAAACATACCCCTTAGTTTTGACAATGTTCAATTTTAGACAGCTGTGAGACATCCAAGCAGCACTGTCAGATAATCAGGCTGAGATCCGGGACTGGATTCCTGGAAAGATTGCAGGCACAGACAGGTGGATCTGAGAGTCATCAGCATAGAGATGATTCTGAGAAGCATGGGAGTAAATAAGTGCATTAAGGAACTGAATGTAGAAAGAAAAGTAGAGGTCTCAAGACAGAGCTCTGAGGTGTAGGTCAACGGAAAATGGGATGGCAGTAGAGGATCCACCAGAACATATACTAAAAGTGCGCTGGGAGAGGTAACAAGAAACCAGGACAGAGTATCAAGGAGAAGATGGTGATCAACAGTGTCAAAGGCAGCAGAATGATCAAGAAGGATTGGGATCGAGTAAAGGTCCTTGGATTTGGCGAGGAACAAGTCACTGGCAAGAGCCATTTCTGTGGAATGTAGAAGATGAAAGCCAAATTGGAATGGATCCAGAAGGGCTTGAGATGAAAGAAGGTCAAGACAATGTTGGTGAACCGCCTGTTCAGCTAGGGGTGATTTTTTTTTTTAATTCTTTATTTTTCTTTACTAATACTTATATCCTGACAAGCATTCTTGTATGACCAGAGTCATTATGCATTAAATCAACTTACAAGTGTAGTCTGTCAATATTCTGTCAATATACATATAGCAAAGTAACATGTTACCAAAACCATACAGCAATAACCATCTTCTTGAGGAACATATCCCCTCCCTTCTTCTCGGGTCTACGGCCCAAGCTACCTCTGAATTATGAATATGTACAGTTGAAATACTCTGCTAATCAGGCAGGAGTGGGGAAGGAGGCCAATTGGGGGGGAGGGGGGGGAGGTAGTACCAAGGCGGTCTAGAAGGCTACAGCGGTGGAGTGGTAAGGAGCCAATCAAGAAGTAGTCTACTTCAGGGTTCCTGAATGAGAGGGGAAATGCCCTTTGAGTAGACCCTTCCTTTCTCAATTTAGGTAGTGGAGATATAGCAGAGGCTCTCCAGGAACAAGCAATAAGTCAGTCCTCATATATGGGGGTGACAGCGCTGACGGAGCCCATGCAAAGCATTTCCCCAGCTTTCAAAGAGAGCCTTTGGGATATGCTACCACGCATGTGTGGTCACCTTCCCGCCCAAGGGTGCCATCTTGCTTAGTCATCTTTTTTTCCGCAGAGCACAATGGATGTCCCATTCCCCCAGAAAAAAATCCTTAATGAATCCTTAAAAGTTAGCCTTTTCCAGGTTTGTGTACCGATGCCTCTTCCTGCCTCAAGCCGGCACTGGACCCGGCACTGTTCTAAGCACTTTTTCCCATTTTTCAGTCAAGGCTTGCCTTGACCGGCATTCACACTTTTTCTTCGCCCTGGGGTCATCGACCTCAGCTGGTTGTTTCCTACCATGTCCCCCTTTGGTTCAAAAAATGTGACCACTGCAGTCAAACCATGTCAGTCACCAACACCCATGATTGCTGCTTACGTTGCCTGGGACCGGACCATGACAGCACCTCCTGTGACCCATGACGCTCAAGACCAGTAAAAAGAGGGCAGAGTTGCAGGAGAAGCTGTTCCCAAGGTACGAATTGGTACCGGCCTTCCCGATGCTGAGCACAAAGACCAGCACTTGCGTGAGGCCCAAGCGGTGGTGGTGGCTCTTCTGAGAAGACCCCAGATCCCAAGAGAAAGAAGAAAAAAATCCTCTAAGTTCGTTTAGATTCCACCGGAGAAACCTGGTAAAACTGCTCGGAGAGACTTGGGTGGCTCTGAGCAGCGCCCTACCAAGGTCCTCAAAGAGGATGCATCGGCCGGCGGAGACTGTGCCAGGTTCCTCAAGACCATAGTCCTCATTGAGGACACACTCGTGAGAGTGCTGGTGCCAGGCCCGAGATCCTCTGTCGTGCGGAAAGCTGCGGGGCCTTCTGGCTTGGAAATCAGAATGGCGTCCCTGGAGCAGAACATCTGTTATCCTGACCCTGCAGCAGGCAATGATGGCAGGTTTATCCAGATCATCTGCTCCGATCGCAGGGCCTCTGACTGCGGGGGAGTCCCCGGTTGTTGAGCTGAGCTCCAAGCACCACCGACCTCGAGTATGCCCTTGGCCCCAGTCAAGGATCCAGTCCCATTCCTCGGGTGTCCAATCTTCCCCAGCCAGTTTCCACGACTCAGACCCCAGGTCCTCAGGAGGCTTCCGGCCCCTTGGTGTTGGGCTTGCGTCAAGGAAGTCAGGTCCTCGGATTCGTTGTCACCCCTCAACTCCAAGTGAGAGACAGATGACGAGGCATCCCCAGAAACCAGATGGCACTGAGACATTCTCTGACCCATCTCCCCCGGCCATTCTCCTCCAGAGGATGTGGCCTTCCACAGCTTTGTCAAGGATATGGCCAGAGCCCCCTCAGTGCAAACAGAGGCAGAGAAGGATCCACACACAGAAGAGCTGGAGATTCTCCGGTATAAGTCTTCCACCCAAGGAAATGATCACTGTGCCAGTGCAGTTGATCCTCGAGTGACTACTGTTGAGAATGTGGAGACCCCCGACGTTGGTACCAGTGGTCAGCTGGCACCTCAACAGCATATATCATGTCAGGAAAGGGCCGGGGTTCAACAAGCCCCAACTCCCATTTAACTCCATGGTTATCGCGTCAACCATGCAAAAACTTAAAAGTCAGAGGTAACTTGGGCTGTAGACCCGAGAAGAAGGGAGGGGATATGTTCCTCAAGAAGATGGTTAACTATTTTCCTCATTTTATCATAATCTCTGTTTCAAAAGTTAAAAGGTAGTACTGTGGATTTTCTTACCATCCCCCCTCCATTAATTAAATCAAACGTGTGATTATGCTATGATCACTATTGCCAAGTGCCCCCAACACCCTTATCTCTTGCCCCAGATCTGGTGTTCCACTAAGAACTAGGTCCAAAATGGCTTCCCCTCTGGTCGGTTCATGAATCAGCTGCTCCAAGAAGCAGTCATTTATTTCATCTTGAAACCTTATCTCCCTAGCATATCCTGCCATGACACTGACCCAGTCAATACTGGGGTAGTTGAAATCACTCATCATTACTGTGCTGTAACTTTAGTTAGGTTCCTTGATTTCTTTGAGCATTCCATCATCCATTTGGTCTTTCTGGCCAGGTGGTCGATAGGATCAGTCCAACACAAAAGCACAAATCCACATTAAGCAAAAAGAACCAGTCCAAGACGTGGATAGCAGAAGGATGAATGATTTTATTAAATGAAAAGGTAGCCAATGGCCTGACACAGGCCATGTTTTGTTATGCCTTCATCAGGGGCTTATTTGGCTGGGCTACAAGTAGAAAATTATATAAATTGTCAACAATAAAATTCAAATGTAAATAATTAAAATAAACACCATCAAAATTAAAAAACTATACACATATAGTGAATTATCACCCATAACCAGCATAAAAAAGTCTGTGAACATAATAAATATTATTAAAACAGATAAAACACCATGATGGGTTATACCCATTGACAATTTAAAATTGTGACTATAAATGAATATATTAAAATATATAGCAAACAAATCAATAATTGAAAAACCACACACATAAATAAACAAATATTAAAAAGAAAATATTAAAAAGCAAAAAAAGGTTGTGACTAATAACAGGATGGAAGTGTACCGCTGTGGTCTCAAATGCATAGATATTGCTACAAAAAGTGGATGAAAGAGCATGAAACTTTGAGAGATGGTACCATAAAAACGCAGCTCTAGAAGAGATCAGCGGAACAAAAGGAAAATAAAAACATTCTTGACCATACTATGTATTTCATAGATTCATATTTCTAGAGGAACTATTGACCCCGTTCAAAAAAGGAAAATATCTATTTAATAACCATAATAAAATTGGTATAAAAAACTTATAAAACAATCATCTAAAAATGTATACCAATAAAAATGTATACTTAAATGACAAATACAAAAAAATAAAAATGAGGCTATAATCCGGCATTAGAAAGTAACAAAATCTTATATAAATAAAACAAACAATTGTGCCAAACATTGACCATAAATATAAACCTTTTAACTACCGCTTAATTTTTTTTTTAAACCGCAGAAATCCCTGCATCTCTAGGCAATGTGCTTGACTTTTAAGACTATGGCACTAGTCCATCTAGAGCTTGAAGAGATCAGAAACCTACAATAGCGCTATTTATCCATGCGGTGGCTATCTGATCTTTAAAGCAGAAAATTACTCATCTAGTATTCAGAAAATGGTCCAGAACAACCAAAAAACTACAGTAAAAATGATCCTTAATGTAATTAAAACTTATAACCGATTGTCTTCACCCAAATAAAAGGATAACTTGTGTTTAGAGCAAATGATTCTTGATCATGTCAAAAGAAAACCAATAAAAAGTAAAAACACATAAGCTTGCACGGAGTGAAACATCAAATTGTTAAAATACCTGCGTATCCAAATGATGTGTCTAAATTGTAATCGCTGTGCCACTAACACAACTAGAGCCTGAAAAAGACAAACTGTCTGTAAAGACGCCGGCAGTTGCGCTGCTGATATATGATCTTTTGAGCAGGAACCATCAGCCGACGTGAGTGACAGCGATATGCAAAACTCATCCTGGGAAGAAAGACTGCAGAAAAACTTATCTATAAAAACGAAACAATTAACTGATATCCTTCATATACATTATCAAGAGGGAATTGTGTTTCATAGTGTTTACTGATTAAGAACATAGTAAAAAATGAAAAATAAAAAATAAAATATTGCAAGTACTAAAAGGAGGACTAAAATCATGAGACCATAAAAACTGGAAGGAATCTGACCAACTGGGGGGGGGGGGGGGGGGGCGGTTTATCGCTCAAACAAACCCCACTAGTAAGGAGCATGTACTGTAGAATGAATCCATATAACTAACATGTGGTCCTTAAAGAAAACATATCCTATACAAAACCAAACAGTAAAACAAGAACCCAATAATAACGATAAAAAAAATGATAACAAATATATATAAACTAAATAAATAAATATGAGGCACTTAAAAACCATCATATACCCAATGGTATAAAAATGAAACTGTGTGGAAAAATAAAAGCATTTATTAATAAAATATGTTAATAGTATGAACATATGAACAATGTTAACAATATGAACATATGAATCAATAAATAAACAAATCGAATAAATATACTAAGGGGCATGTTTACTAAAGGGCGCTATTTGCGCTGCTGTCACGTTATCGGGCGATAAGGCGCTTTACCGGGCGCAAAGGTACCTTAGCGTGCGATAACGAGCGCTGAAGGCGGAGAAAGGCTCCCCAGGGGCGGAGAGAGAGGGTCAATGGGTGGAGAGTGGGAGGGGAGAGGCTCCCTGCACACTAACGCCGTGGATTCCGGGTTTGAAAACTAACACCAGTGAAACCCTGGCGTTAGAGCAGATTTAAAGGGAAGAGAAACCATTTACGTCAGCAATGTACAGCAAAGCCAGGGAAACCTACAAAAAGTGATAAGTGTGATACATGTGCACGGAACAAAAAGGCAAATAAACATTGAAAAAGGACCTGAACAAAATGGAAAAAAAAAACATAACCAAGCTGGCCAATAGTGATATTAATGGGAAACAGCAAAAAACACTACCGAGAAAGCTCCAAAAAAAAGATATTAATTTTGGAAGGGTCTATGCTCTGTCCCCATACAAGGTGAATGATCCCACAGTGAAATAGCGCTGAACAGGGTTTCCCCTTGTTGTTGGACAGGTTTCCTGTGGTGTGCACATGTTCCGCAACAGCAGGGTTGGCATGTTGGAACAGGCAACTGGACAGATGCTGGAAAAGGGGATACAGAGGGCTGCAGGCGGCACATGCTGTGGTGCAGCTGGGCCACAGTGCGGACTAGGGGTGATACCTAGGTGGCCCATAGGAATGCTGAAACAGTAGAGCAGCCAGACAGCAACTGATGAGGCACAAGTGTGTTTCCCACAGTGTCACAGGGGATAGTACCCAGCAGGTACCCCCAAGGGCACAGAACATTGGCAGGCGGTGCTGGGGGGAAGCATGGACATCTATGCAGGCACCCCTACCCCAGAACCTGCACCATAGTCAGCCGCCTACCGGCACACTGGATGGCCTGAGACTGAGCACCACCAGCAGAAGGGCATGTCAGCATGGTGGCGGAGGGGTACTGGTGGTGGAGGGGGCAGTGGCTGCTGCCCACAGCAGACCGTGGCCTAGCCCTGTTTAGGTGGGTGCCGTGCACTGCAACAGACAGGCTCTGTCTAACAGACAGTCATGGTATTCCCAGGGAAAGAACTATCCCTGTGGCAACAGTGTGATGCAGTACACACAGCCAGTGTGTTCAGGAGCAGAAGGTCATAGGTTCAAGTCCCAGCTGTGGTTCCTGCCAACCCAGTCCCCATATTTTACCCACTACTAAACCGTGGTAATAAAGACGGAACCTTTATTGCAGATAACATAAACATGCCTCTAAAGCCTATATTTTACCCTACAGAGCACAGACACCATAAACATGTGCATTACCTAAAGCAGAGTCTCCCAAATGCAGTCTTGGAGGGCCAAACACCATTCAGGTTCCATGCTGTCTCTAATAAAGATGCCTGTGCTGCATGTCTGTGCGCCGCCCCCATGGTATTGAGATGTATCTCATACATATTCATTAGGGACAGCATGAAAGCCCGAACAGTGTTTGGCCCACCAGGACTGGAGTTGGGAACCTGCCCTAGAGCAGCGGCCAACAGGGGCAGAAACACCCGCACCCACAGGCTCCATTATCCAAAGCCTCCTGGTAGAGGCAGGATGTTGGGCCCTGCGTGCATCTCCCAATGCTAGCATTAACATACCTTAGCAATGCCACCCTAAACCTGGGAATACGGTACACATATATCAAAAGGTTGCTATGATTACTGGCAGATAGCAATTCCTAAGTTAAGCACAATCTGCTCATTGAACTGTATCATACCAACCTCCCTGATGTCTGTGGAGTGTGTTTCAGGTCTGGTGTCTGACAGTGTTCACCACCCCAGGAAGTGACCCCAACAGTATTGCGTACCATAGCCATGCCTGCACTGTGCCCAAGACTGGTGCGGTGGCCAGGGCTGCCAAAAGCCTCTATATTTGCACAATGCTGGCATAGGTGTGGGAGTGTGTCTGTCTATCCAGTGTGTGGTGGCTGCCAACACCTTACTCAGCCCACACTGCTTGCACTGTTGCCAGTGTTAGCCTGCCAATGTGCATAATGAGGAGCAAGGTACCGTGGGTATAGCCTGGACAAGGTGGCCTGGCCTGGATGCATCTGCACAGGGCATAGGGCAATGGCTCGGACATTGTAGTGCCTGTCCACAACCTGCACAGACAGGGTGGCCACAGCATGTCTGCTGGGAGGTCACTCTCACCCTGATTGAGCAGTGATCTTGGCATGGCTAGGTTCCCCCATAGTGCTATATTGTATTTCTCTCAAGTGATATGGGTTCTCTTTTCTGGGGCCTAATCACTGACTTATCTGCTTGGTGGGTGTGCTCACATCCCCTCCAGGAACATGCACTATGGTCTAGCTAGCAGACTGTCTGCAGTTAGTATGTGTATGGCTGGAACACCTTGCAGGGTGCAGCGGCTGGAGACTCACTGTGCTCTCTGCTGTAGAATGTCACATAGTGGTGGGGGGCAGCTGAGCATTTCCAGGCCTACTGTCTGTCTGCTATTGCTTTATGGATGCGTACAGATCTGCATTGACTGCCTTGTAGGGTGTCTGTTCCCCAGCAGGACTGGGGTTGATGGTCCCCTCTACTGCCACCATTGCAGGGATGTGGAATGTGGATCTGTTGGTGGGAGATCCTGTCCCCCACTCTGAACCCCAGAGGGCAGGTTGGGTGGTACTACTTAATCCGCCTATGGGTCCAAACCCCCCCTCCCGTCGTCGTCACTTAAATCATGTGACCATGGCACCCACACAGGATATGCACTATTCTGGGTGCATCATAGTCCACAAGGGTGACCTGCAGCATAGCCAGCTCAGCTAAGCCAGGTGCTGTGGACATGGTGCTGTATGCCCCACCTCACCCTCCGGGTGAGCACAGTACCCGCACAATGTGCAGTCTGTAGCTACTCTGTGCCAGTAACACACTCGGTCAGTTCCCCCTACCAGGCCGAGGTGCTGTGGGGGTGCATACCCCATCTTGTGATCATCTGTAGACTGCTGATCTGCATGTGCAGTGCATCATGGATACGGGCGGGTTAATCCTATCCTGGTAACCACAGCAGACAGTTTGTGTGGTGACCTGCAGTCCCTCTGTAACCAGCCAGGGGTGTATTAGTAGCCCACTGGTTATATCTCCAGGAACAAGCAGGAATGAGTCTTCACATATGGGTATCGTCGGTACCGACGGAGCCTGCGCGGGAAGGCTCCCCAGCGTCCTGAAAGAAAGCTTTTGGGAGCATCCCACAGCACCTGCGCGCTGCCTTCCCGCCTTTCCTAACTGCCTCTCTCCAGTTCTTCTTTTCCGCGGAGCCAGCAGGTCGTGTTTCCTGTCACCGCTGAAGAATTTCTTATTTTCTTTTATTTTCTTTAGTCGCGTGTCTGCCTTCTCGATTCTGTACCGGAATCACCGGTTCTTTTTCTTTCTTTTAAAAAAAAAAAAAACTTCTACCTTTTTCAGTGCATTTTCCTTCTGGGGCCTTAGGCCTACAGAGATATTTTTCCCTCATGGAAAAAACCCGCCTCCGGTTTTAAAAAATGCACAAAGTGCAGTAGCACTATTTCTGTCACCGACACCCATGACTGGTGTCTAAAATGTTTAGGTCCTGACCACTCCATTGCGGATTGTGAGTCCTGTTCCATGATGTCTAAAAGACGGTTACAGAATCGGGCAGCTAAGCTCAGTACCCTGTTTCCCTCCGATGCAGCTTCCGTGGCATCGACGTCTTCCAGGGCTGCTTCTTCATCCCATGGATCTCAGGTAACCAAACTTAAATCTGGCCGGTCCTCAAAGAGTTCATCTTCCTCTAAGTATCGAGATGCCCCCGGGCTTACTCTTGAGGATTCCACACCGGCAAAATTACCCCGGCGGGAGGCTCCGGCTTCCAAAGCACTACCTATGGGGTCACAGGTTGACATTGATGGCTCGGCCTCGACCGATCACCTGTTACAATGCTCTGGGGTACCGGCAGCTTCGACCGGTACCGATATGCAGACATTGGTGGCGTCAATGGATCAGAATATTCTGACCATGCAGCGTGCCATCACGGCATTCATTCAAGCTGCAATGCCTACGGTACAGCAACAAACCCCGTTGTCGGTACCCGTACCGATTCCGGTACAGGATCCGATTCTGGTTCCGATACCGGTACCGCTTGCATCGACATCAGCATCGACGGCAATGGTACGTTATCCAGTGATGCCTATCAGTACCGGCCCGGTACCAATTACTCCCGATGTCGATATCTCCCGGTACGCGTATCGGGCTCTACGAGAGCATCCAGACAGTCGATACTTCGCTTCTTCTGAAGACTCTAACTCTTCAGAGGCCTCAATTGAAGCATCGGGGATCTTTCCTCAGGAGCCCTCTTCTCCAAAAAGGAGAATGTCTCCTCCTGAAGACTTGTCTTTTCAGGACTTTATCAGGGAGGTGGCCAAAGGCCTGTCCATCTCAGTGACCTCTGAGACTGAACCTAGAGCCAAAAAATTAGATATCCTACAATATCCTAAGGCTCCTAAAGAGGCAGCCACCTTACCAATACATGAGATTCTTTATGAACACATGTTGGGTATATGGGAGACTCCTCTTTCCACCTCCCCTCATTCCAGAAGGTTGGACACCATGTATCGTGTTCCTCCTTGTCCTGGTTTTCATAAGACTCAGCTTCCTCACCACTCTATTGTGGTAGAGTCTGCTATGAAAAAGATCAAGAGTACAAAAAGGCACTCCTCTGCTCCTCCAGGAAGAGAATGCAGAACTCTAGATGCCTTTGGCAGGAAAATCTTCCAGGCCACTATGCTTGTAGCCAGAATCAACTCCTATAGTCTCTATATGGGGATGTTTCTTAAAGAAGTTACAGATCATCTGCAAACCTTATCTCCTTTTATGTCAGAAGATAAGAGAGAAGAATATATCACCTGGCTTAGACATGCACAGGATGTATCCAAGTTTTCCAACTGTGCAGCCTTTGACTCTTTTGAGGGGGCCAGTAGAGCCTCGGCTATTGCCATAGGTGCACGCAGAGTTGCTTGGTTGCAAGCCTCTGATTTGGAATCCTGGGTACAGGATGGTCTAGGTAACCTTCCTTGTACAGGCGAAAACCTGTTTGGCAAAGATTGGCAAGCAAAGGCCAACCAGATGGATGCTGAAAATTCTGCTTTAGATAGACTTTCAAAGTCTACTACTGCTCCTTTTAAAAAGAGGTCGTTCAAAAAAGGATCTTTCCCAAAGAAAGGGAAATTTTCTTCTTATGGTCAGGCCTCTTCTCAAGGTCGTTTTGCTACAAAGAGACAGCAACAACCAAAACGGGCCAAAACTCAGGCTGCGAGGACTGCTACGGCCCAACAGCCTCAGCCTCCTCAGGGCCTTTGACTTTCCACTAGAGAACTTAGCCTTTCTGGCTCTAGAACACCCAGAGCCCCTCACCATCCCAGGAAGGTTAGCTCACTTTGTTCCCAGATGGGAACAAATCACAGCAGAGCAGTGGACCCTATCCATCATAAGGGAAGGGTACAAACTTCATTTCTTAAACCTTCCTCCTCACACCATGGTGAAACAGTTCAATTCTCCAACATCTCTCCTCAACCTTCTAGGTCAGGAGATTGCTACCCTTCTTGCCCAAGGGGCAATAGAAGAAGTACCCCTTCTTCAACAGGGTTCAGGGTTCTACTCCCCCTATTTTCTCATCCCAAAGAAAACAGGGGGCTACAGACCCATATTAGATCTCAGAGAATTGAACAAGTTTCTATGCAAGGAGGAATTCAAGATGATTTCTCTCGGAACTCTCCTTCCATACCTCCAGAGTCAGGACTGGCTTTGTTCTCTAGATCTCAAGGATGCGTACACCCATGTTCTCATCCATCCAACACACAGAAGATTCCTTCGGTTCCTTTACCAAGGAAAGCACTACCAATACAAAGTGCTTCCTTTCGGTCTGGCCTCTGCTCCAAGAGTGTTCACAAAATGCATGGCAGTAGTATCTGCATTCCTACGCACTCTAGGAATATTCGTATTCCCATATCTGGACGACTGGCTCATCCGAGCTCCATCCCAATCAGAGGCCCAGTTTTCCCTAACCTGCACAAGGCGTATTCTTCAGTATCTGGGACTGGTAATCAGTATTCCAAAATCCCATCTAACACCTACTCAGTCTCTAGAGTTCATAGGGGCATTACTAGATACCACAACTGCAAGGGCCTATCTTCCCCAGGCCCGTTGCCTACGCTTGGTGCAGTTAGCCTCCCAGATTCAGTTAAAATCCCATTTAACTGCTCGAGAGATGTTGCAACTTTTAGGCCACATGGCATCTACGGTGCATGTGGTTCCCTATGCTCGCCTTCACATGAGAGCAGCTCAGTGGACCCTATCCACCCAATGGACCCAGGCATCAGGTTGCCTGTCAGACAAAATAGCAACCTCCAGTCGCCTATTTTCGTCCCTCCACTGGTGGAAGTCCACTCAGAATCTGTTGCTGGGGTCCCCCTTTCAACAGGTGTTACCCCAAGCAACCCTTACAACAGATACCTCTCCAAAGGGTTGGGGAGCTCATCTACAAGATCTCTCAACCCAGGGCATCTGGTCTCCACAGGAGACACATCTTCATATCAACCTCTTAGAGCTCAGAGCAATTTTTCTGGCTCTCAGAGTCTTCCACACCCTGCTCAACTACAAGACAGTCTTCATCCACAAGGACAACCAGGTAGCTATGTTCTACGTGAACAAGCAGGGGGGAACTGGCTCTCTGTCGCTTTGCAACGAAGCTCTGAGATTGTGGGCCTTCGCCAGAGAGCATCAAATCCATCTCATGGCAGTATATCTTCCAGGAGTTCAAAACTCTTGGGCAGACAGACTCAGTCGAGTTCTGCTTCCGCACGAATGGTCCCTCCATGGGGACCAGATAGCCAGACTTTTTCGGATTTGGGGTACCCCAGACATAGACCTGTTTGCAAGTCCGTGGAATGCCAAACTTCCCCGGTTTTGTTCCAGGATTCCATGTCAGGGAGTTCAGGCCAGGGATGCCTTCCTCCTTCATTGGGGGGCAAGACTTCCTTTATGCCTTTCCACCTATTCCCCTAATCCCCAAGACTCTGTTCAAGCTTCAGAGAGACAAAGGGACTATGATCCTCATAGCACCACTTTGGCCACGCCAAGTGTGGTACCCTCTACTTCTGCATCTCTCTCAAGCTCCCTCCCTAGACCTGGGGTTTGCTCCAGATCTCCTCTCCCAAGAGGAGGGAACCTTGTGGCACCCAAATCCTCAGTCTCTTCATCTCAGGGCCTGGTTGCTGAGGGCCTAGACCTTCAGTATTTACACCTATCTCCAGGAACAAGCAGGAATAAGTCCTTACATATGGGTACGTCAGTACCGACGGAGCCCGTGCGGGAAAGCTCCCCAACTTCCCAGAAGGAAAGCTTTTGGTGCCTCCCACTGCGCATGCGCGCTGCCTTCCCGCCTTCCTGACCAACTCTCCTCAGTTCTTCTTTTTCCGCGGAGCCAGCAGGTCGTGTTCCTGTCACCGCTGAAGAAGTTGTTATTTTAATTTGTTTCTTTGGCCGCGTGTCTGCCTTCTCCGATTCCGGACCAGTACCGCCGGTCTTTTTTCTTTATTCCTTTAAAAAAAAATATATATATATCTTATTTTTCCCCACTTGGTGTGTTTGTTCTGTGAGGCCTCTAGGCCTTCACAGAATTCTCCCTCATGGAGAAACAAGCCTCTGGTTTTAAAAAATGCACCAAGTGTAGCGGTACTATATCAGTCACAGACACCCATGAATGGTGTCTTAAATGTTTGGGGCCTGACCACTCCATTCCGGATTGCCCATCCTGTTCTTTGATGTCTAAACGTGGCTTACAAAACCGGGCAGCCAAGTTTCACATGCTGTTTTCTACAGATACTTCAGCATCGACATCTTCCAGGTCTTCCTCTCCTGATGGATCTCAGGTAACCAAACATTCCTCTGGCAGGTCCTCAAAGGGCAAATCTCCCTCCAAGTATCGAGATGCCCCTGGGCTTGACCCTGAGGACCCTGCCCCAGCCAAACAACCCCAGCGGGAAGCTCCGGCTTCCAAAGCTCCTCCTATAGGGTTACAGGTTGACATCGATGGCACGGCCTTTACCGATCACCTGTTAGACTGCTCTGGGGTACCGGCTCAATCTTCCGGTACCGACATCCAGACAGTCGTGGCGTCTATGGATCATACAGTTCAATCCATGCAGCAGGCCATTATGGCTTTTATTAGAGCTGCACCGCCCTCGGTACCGCAGCCAGCGGTACCGACTCCGGTTCCGGTACCACAACCGATACCGGTACCCAGGGCAACCACATCGACCAGGATACCGATTCCGGTTCCCGGTTCCGGGGTTTTCCCCGATACCAATCCGGTTCCGGGTACCCCCGATGTCGATACCAGTCGATACGCTTATCGATCCCTGGAAGCAAACAGACGATACTTCGAGTCTTCTGATGATTCTGATTCATCAGATGACTCTGCTGAAGTATCCCTAACTCTACCTGAAGAGTCCTCTTCTCCAAAGAGGAGAATGTCTCCTCCAGAGGATTTGTCCTTTCAAGACTTCATCATTGAAGTAGCTAAAGGTCTCTCTATTTCAGTAACCTCTGAAAAAGAACCTAGAGCAAAAAAATTAGATATTTTAGGATACTCTAAGGTTCCCAAAGAGGCAGTCACCTTGCTCATTCATGAAATTCTTCAAGAACACATGATGGACTTATGGGAGACTCCTCTCACCCTATCTCCACATTCTCGTCGTTTGGACACCGTGTATCGTGTCCCTCCTTCTCCTGGTTTTCAAAAACCTCAGCTCCCTCACCACTCTATTGTGGTGCAGTCAGCTATGAAAAGGATAAACAGTACCAAAAGACACTCTTCTACTCCTCTAGGGAGAGGATGTAGGACTTTGGATGCTTTTGGTAGAAAAATCTTCCAAGCAAGTATGCTTATTGCCAGAATCAATTCATACAGCCTCTATATGGGCATGTTTCTGAAGGAGATTGCATTGAAAATACGCCATTTTCTCCCCTTTATCCCAGAGGATAGAAAGGAGGAGTTCATTCTTTTGCTAAAGCATACCCAAGATATTTCAAAGTTCTCCAACAGAGCAGCCTTTGACTCCTTTGAGGGTGCTAGCAGAGCCTCAGGTATTGCCATAGCGGCTCGCAGAATTGCTTGACTCCAGGTCTCTGACCTAGAACCCAGGGTCCAGGTTGGGTTGGGAAATCTGCCCTGTACAGGTGAGAATCTGTTTGGTAAGGAGTGGCAAATCAAAGCCACCCAAATGGATGCAGAAAATGCTGCTTTAGATAGACTTTCTAAGTCTACCTCTGCCCCTGTCAAGAAAAAATCTTTCAAGAAGCCTTTCTATAAGAAGGCCAGATTTGCTACAAATACTGGCCAAAAATCTTCTGCAGCTTGCTTTGCTCCTAAGCGTCAGCAGCCTAAACAGGCCAGGGCAAAGCCTGCAGGGGCTGCTACAGCCCAGCAGTCCCAACCCCCTCAGGGTTTTTGACTTAACTCTAGAGAACTTAACCTTTCTGGCTCTAAAACATCCAGAGCCTCTCACCATTCCAGGAAGGTTAACTCATTTTGCTCCCAGATGGGAGCAAGTCACATCAGAACAATGGACCCTCTCTATCATCAGAGAGTGCTACAAACTACATTTCTCCAGCCTTCCTCCCCATACCATGGTGAGATGTTTCAATTCTCCCCCATCTCTCCTGAACCTGTTAGGTCAGGAGGTGATCACCCTTCTCGCCCAAAGGGCAATAGAAGAGGTTCCTCTTCTTCAACAGGGGTCAGGGTTTTACTCCCCTTATTTTCTCATTCCCAAGAAAACAGGGGGGTACAGACCTATTCTAGATCTCAGAGAATTGAACAAATTCCTATGCAAGGAGAAATTCAAGATGCTTTCTCTAGGTACTCTCCTTCCATACCTACAGAGTCAGGATTGGCTTTGTTCTCTAGATCTCAAGGATGCGTACACACATATACTCATCCATCCATCCCACAGAAAATTCCTACGGTTTCTGTTCCAGGGAAAACATTTCCAATACAGAGTACTTCCCTTCGGTCTAGCCTCTGCTCCAAGGGTATTTACCAAATGCATGGCAATAGTAGCTGCATTTCTACGAGCCCTGGGAATTTTTGTCTTCCCATACCTGGACGACTGGCTCATCCGAGCTCCATCTCAGTCCGAGGCTCAGACTTCCCTGGATCGCACCAGACGCATTCTGCAGTATCTGGGACTTGTGATCAATCTGCCAAAGTCTCAACTCACCCCTACTCAGTCCCTGGAATTCATAGGGGCCTGGTTGGATACCACCACTGCAAGGGCCTATCTTCCTCAGGCCCGTTGCCAACGTCTAGTGCACTTAGCCTCCCAGATTCAGTCCAGAAGCCACTTGACTGCCGGGGAGATGCTACAACTATTAGGCCACATGGCCTCCACAGTACATGTGGTGCCCTATGCTCGCCTACATATGAGAGCAGCTCAATGGACTTTGTCCACCCAGTGGACTCAAGCATCAGGAGCTCTCTCAGACCAAATAGCAAACTCCTAACGTCTCTTTTGGTCTCTCCAATGGTGGATGTCCACTCAAAATCTGTTGTTGGGGGCCCCCTTTCAACCATTGTTGCCCCAAGCAACCCTCACAACAGATGCCTTCAAAACAGGTTGGGGAGCTCATCTTCAAGATCTCTCCACTCAGGGCACTTGGTCTCCACAGGAGACCACCCTTCATATCAACCACTTGGAACTTCGAGCAATCTTTCTAGCTCTCAGAGTTTTTCATACCCTCCTCAGCAACATGACGGTCCTTATTCATACGGAGAATCAAGTAGCCATATTTTACATAAACAAACAAGGAGGGACTGGCTCTCTGTCGCTTTGCAACGAAGCTCTAAGATTATGGGCCTTCGAAAGAGAGCATCAAATCCATCTCTTGGCAGTATATCTTCCAGGAATCCAAAACTCTTGGGCAGACAGACTCAGTCGAGTTCTGCTTCCACACGAATGGTCCCTACACATGGATCAGGTACTCAGAATCTTCCAGAAATGGGGGACCCCGGACATAGACCTCTTTGCAAGTCCGTGGAATGCCAAACTTCCCCGGTTCTGTTCCAGGATTCCGTGTCAGGGAGTTCAGGCCAAGGATGCCTTCCTCTTTCATTGGGGTCAGGGCTTCCTATATGCCTTTCCACCCATTCCTTTGATTCCCAAGACTCTGTTCAAACTTCAAAGGGATCAAGGGTCCATGATCCTCATAGCTCCACGCTGGTCACGCCAAGTGTGGTACCCTCTACTTCTGCATCTCTCCCAAGCCCCCTCCCTGGACTTGGGAGCAGCTCCAGACCTTCTGTCTCAGGAGGAGGGGACTTTGTGGCACCCAAACCCCAAGTCCCTTCACCTCAGAGCTTGGTTACTGAAGGCCTAGACCTTCAACACTTCAATCTTTCGCAGCAAGTGAAGGATATCCTCCATGCCTCTAGGAAACTTTCCACTAGGCGTTCTTACGCTTTTAAATGGAAAAGATTTTCCATTTGGTGTGCTCAAAAGGGTCTTAACCCTCTAGAACTTCCTTTGAATTCTCTTTTGGAATATCTCCTGCATCTCTCCAATGCAGGACTCAAAACAAATTCAGTAAGAGTCCATTTGAGTGCTATTGCAGCATCCCTTAAGCCCATCAATGGACGACCTGTTTCCTCTCATCCTCTTATTGCAAGATTCATGAGAGGCCTAACCTTAACTAAACCTCCCATTCGACCTCCTCCGGTGGCATGGGACTTAAACTTGGTTCTTGGTCAGCTTATGAAGCCACCCTTTGAACCCTTAGCCACTACCTCCTTGAAATTTCTTTCATGGAAGGCTATTTTTCTTATTGCAGTCACCTCAGCTCGCCGTATCAGTGAACTGCAAGCTCTAGTGGCCAATCCACCTTATACAAGGTTCCATCATGATAAGGTGGTCCTTAGGACCAATCCCCACTTTATGCCTAAAGTGGTCTCCCCTTTTCATCTTAATCAAGAGGTATATTTACCTGTCTTTTTTCCAGCTCCTCATGCATCCAGTGCAGAGAGGACCCTTCATACCCTGGATTGTAAAAGAGCTCTTGCCTTTTACCTCCACAGGACACAGCAACATCGAAGGTCTTCTCAGCTTTTTGTTGCTTTTGATACTTCTCATTTATGGCTTCCAGTCTATAAAAGAACACTCTCCAATTGGATTGCTCAGTGTATCTCTTTTGCTTACCAGAGTAAGAACCTTTCTCTGGAGAGCCATGTCACCGCTGACAATGTGAGGGCCATGGCCACCTCTATGGCTCATCTAAACTCTGTGTCCATTGACCAGATCTGTCGAGCAGCCACCTGGGCCTCGGTTCATACCTTTACAGCCCATTACTGTTTGGACTAGGACTCCCGCCGGGATGCCTTGTTTGGTCAGGCTGTCCTCAGACACCTGTTCCATTCTTGAACAACTCCAGCCCACCTTCCCTGAATGGATGCCTGAGATCCATAGGAAGATGAGGAACCTTTCAGGGTCTCATACCCTTGAGGGGCTCTCCCGGGCATCTTAGCTAGGGAGTCCCCATATGTGAGGACTTATTCCTGCTTGTTCCTGGAGATAGCACAGTTACTTACCTGTAACAGGTGATCTCTGGGAACAGCAGGAATTAGTCCTCACAACCCACCCACCTCCCGTAGGAGTTGTATCTCTCTCTCTCTTTCCTTTCCTCTCTCTATTATCTCAGCTTTAAACTCGAACTGAGGAGAGTTGGTCAGAAAGGCGGGAAGGCAGCGCGCATGCGCAATGGGAGGCCCCAAAAGCTTTCCTTCTGGGAAGCTGGGGAGCTTTCCCGCGCGGGCTCCGTCGGTACCGACATACCCATATGTGAGGACTAATTCCTGCTGTTCCCAGAGATCACCTGTTACAGGTAAGTAACTGTGCTTTCTCAGCAAGTGAAGGATATCCTTCATGCTTCCAGAAAGCCTTCCACCAGACATTCCTATGCTTTTAAATGGAAAAGGTTTTCCATTTGGTGTGCAGAGAAGGGTCTCAACCCTCTTGCAATACCTTTGAATTCTTTACTAGACTATTTACTGCATTTATCCCATGCAGGTCTTAAAACAAATTCAATCAGAGTCCATTTGAGTGCTATTGCAGCATCCCTTAAGCCTCTCAATGGACAACCTATTTCCTCTCATCCTCTTATAGCAAGATTCATGAGAGGCCTTCTTTTGACTAAACCTCCCATTAGACCACCTCCAGTGGCATGGGACTTGAATCTGGTTCTTGGCCAACTTATGAAGCCACCCTTTGAACCCTTAGCCACTACCTCCTTGAAATTCCTTTCCTGGAAGGTGATTTTTCTCATTGCAGTCACCTCAGCTCGCCGTATCAGTGAGTTGCAAGCTTTAGTGGCTAATCCTCCTTATACAAGGTTCCATCATGATAAGGTAGTCCTCAGAACTAATCCACACTTTATGCCTAAAGTGGTCTCACCTTTTTATCTGAACCAGGAGGTGTATTTACCTGTCTTGTTTTCCAGCACCTCATGCATCAAGTGCAGAGAGGAATCTTCATACCCTGGATTGTAAAAGAGCACTTGCTTTCTACTTACAAAGGACACAGCAACATAGAAGGTCCTCTCAACTTTTTGTTGCTTTTGATCCTTCTCATTTAGGACTTCCAGTCTCTAAGAGAACTCTGTCTAATTGGATTGCTCAGTGTATTTCCTTCGCCTACCAGAGTAAGAACCTTTCTCTGGAGGGCCATGTCACAGCTCACAATGTGAGGGCCATGGCAGCCTCTATGGCTCATCTTAACTCTGTCTCCATCGACCAAATCTGTCGAGCGGCCACCTGGGCATCGGTTCATACCTTCACAGCCCATTACTGCTTGGACAAGGACTCCCGCCGGGATGCCTTGTTTGGTCAGGCTGTTCTCAAACACCTGTTCCATACCTAATCAACTCCTACCCTCCATCCCTGACTGGATGCCTGAGATTCATGGGTGGAGGTGGAGCCCTTCCCAGGGACTCACAATCTGGGTGATCTCCCAGGCATCTCTAGCTGGGGAGTCCCCGTATGTGAAGACTCATTCCTGCTTGTTCCTGGAGATAGCACAGTTACTTACCTGTAACAGGTGATCTCTGGGAACAGCAGGAATAAATCTTCACAACCCACCTACCTCCCCTAGGAGTTCTATCTCTCTATCTATCTATCTTTCCTTTCCTCTCTCTCTCTCTTTGTCTCAGCTTTAAAACTCGAACTGGAGAGAGGCAGTTAGGAAAGACGGGAAGGCAGCGCGCAGGCGCTGTGGGATGCTCCCAAAAGCTTTCTTTCAGGACGCTGGGGAGCGTTCCTGCGCAGGCTTCGTCGGTACTGACGATACCCATATGTGAAGACTTATTCCTGCTGTTCCCAGAGTTCACCTTTTACAGGTAAGTAACTGTGCTTTCACTGAAGCCAGAGGTCATGGGTTTGATCCCACAGTGGGGTTATTTGATAGGGCTGTCCAAGGCATTGTCTATTTTTAATGTAAATTAGTGCTGCCAGCAAAAACACCCTCACAGTGCTGTAACCTTAAGGTGCCTCATAAGGCGCCCCATAAAGTGCCTCATAAGGCGCCCCATAAAGTGCCTTATAAGGCGCCCTATAAAGCACCCTATAAGGCGCCCTATAAAGCGCCTAATAAGGTGTCCTATAGGGGACATTATAGGGTGCCTTGGCGGACAGTGCACTTTATAATGTGCCCTCTGGAGTGCCTTATAGGGCGCCTTATGCGGCACCTTAGGTTACGGAACTGTGAAGGTGTGTTTTCTGGCAGCACTAATTAAAATAAAAATAAAATGCCTCACAAAGCACTGCTTAAACATAAAGGGTAATGCCTCAGCCAGCCTTATTCATTAAGCACACTGGGGTATCAAACCTATGACCCCTATACCTATTTGTTCTAAATAATTACTATTTGTTTTAATTAATTACCCCGGTTTACCCAAGTTATTGTTCCTGTTATATGTAAAATACTCAGATATTGTATTCTGTCTGATGTTTTCTTGTTCTATGTAAACCGCGCTGATTATAAATAGTGCGGTATATAAAAGATGTTAAATAAATAAATAAATAAATAAATAAATACCATCAGTCAGTGTATTAACCATTGTGCTACACCTCTGCTGCTCTGTTTGCCTGTCAGCGCGCCTACTTAAGATTAACGCGCGTTAACGTGCATAGCTCAATCCTTCGCCTGATAATGTGCGCAGCGCTTGTTATCGCGCGATAATCCTGGTTTGCTACGTTTAGACCGGAACACCCACTCCTTTTATGGCATCCTGCACACTATCGCCGGGCGCATGTTAAGACTGCTTAGTAAACATACTCCTGAGACTCTGTTCTGTAGTGAATTATTATCATAAAAATTATATTTAAAGAAAAACTGATAAATCACTATCCATATTTAACCCGTTGGGATACAAACTATCAAGAGCAAAAATGATTGCTCCAACCGTAGGATGGTCTTCTCAACATTACCACCCCGCCAGTTCAACTTGACTTTCTTGATCACAAAAAAACTTCAAATCAGCCACTTTATGAGTGTGTTCTTGCCAATGAGAAACTAAGGGCTTATCTGTCAGTCCTCTTTTGATACAGCTTCTATGTTCAATAATCCTGTTACGAATCGGACGCATAGTCTTACCTACATACAGTTTATTGCAAGGGCACTGGATAATGTAAATGACATGACTGGTTAAACAATTAGAAAAATCATCTATATGGAATGTTTGTTTATTTGTAGGATGAATGTATTGATTCCTAACCGGTAAGGCATGGATGCATAAGGAGCACCGCCCACATTGAAATTGACCCTTGTGTTTTGAAAGATACTTACGCTCAGTGAAGGCGGATGGGACTAACAAGTTACGCAGATTTACATTTCGTTTGTGGGCCACAGTAAGGGTTAAATCTTGAAACCCAGGGAGGGTTTATATAAGATGCCATTGTTTTTTTTTTTAATTTTTGTAATACTATGAGAATGCTGAGAATAAAGAAGAGGACAAACCATCCCTACATTAGTCTTCTTTTGCTGTAGCTGTAATAAGCACTCACGAGGTGTGTCATGGGCTCTATTGTATGCCTTATTAACCTGATATGGGGAATATTGCCTTGCTATAAATCTTTTTTTCATAGTTATCACATGATATTCAAAATCTTGCGTTATAGTACATATCCTCCGTGTCCTTAAAAACTGCCCCACGGGAAGGTGGTTGTTTAGTGCAGGGTTGTGAAAACTTTTAAAATGTAACAAATTTGTTTGCTATACATTTTAATATATTTATTTATAGTCACAATTTTAAATTGTCAATGGGTATAACCCATCACGGTGTTTTATCTGTTTTAATATTATTTATTATTATTTAATATTATTTATTGTGTTCACCGACTTTTTTTATGCTGGTTATGGGTGATAATTCACTGTATGTGTATAGTTTTTTAATTTTGATGTTTTTTGTTTATATTTTAATTATTTACATTTGTATTTTATTGTTGACAATTTATATGATTTTCTGCTTGTAGCCCAGCCAGATAAGCCCCTGATGAAGGCATAACGAAACACGGCCTGTATCGGGCCATTGGCTACTTTTTCGTTTAATAAAATCATTCATCCTTCTGCTGTCCACTTCTTGGACTGGTTCTTCAGGTGGTCGATAGTACACCTCCAGTGCCATTGCTTTCCCCTTTTTACATGGAATTTCAATCCATACAGATTCTACAGCAAATTTTGTTTCCTGCAAAACTTTAATCCTTTGTGACTTGCAACACCTTCAACAATTTGATCAGCTCTATCATTACGATATAGTTTGTATCCAGGTATCACGGTGCCCCACTGGTTGTCCTCCTTCCACCATGTCTCTGAGATACCAATCATATCTAACCTCTATTTAATGCTATATATCCTAACTCTCCCATCTTATTTTTTAGACTTCTAGCAGAGATTGCCTCTGTGTTCTCTAAGAAGAGGGGTGCTTCCAGAGCTCTTCCAAAAGGTTGTGTGGGTAGGCCATTGAGCCACTGCTGACTCCTGGGTTTTCTTGGAAGATGATTGCCAGTCTTTTCTTCTGCATGGTTAAAGCATCTGCCCTACCCACAGGAGGCCTGAGACCCCATCAAAGATAAAAGCGGCGCCCCTGCACTAGGAGCGCCGCTGCCGGGACCAAACACCGCCCCTCCTCTGCTCCTGCCCAATCGGGCAGTGGGAGCCGCTTCCAGCTCCTGCCCAATCGGGCAGTGGGAGCCGCCGGCAGAGACAGATAAAAGCGGCGCCCCTGCACGGCGCGCCCGCGCCTGAGGGCCTCGCCAGAGGGCCCTTTGGCGTGGCCCTTAGGCGCGGCACGAAGGCGATCAGAAGAGAGAGACATCAGACACAGCAGCGCCGACAACTTCACCGCAGTATCAAACGAGGAGCAGACCGAAACGAAGGACGTCAGAACCGCAAGTAAAATTCGCGCAAAACCCCACACATTCCACACCTACAAAACTCTCACTTCCACCACACACGCCTTAGCAATCACAGCCCTACCTCCACGGGACAGGCTCCCGCACCAAGGCACCCTACGCAAACCCGGCTCTCCACCCACGGGACAGGCTCCCTCCACGGGACAGGCTCCCGCACCAAGGCACCCTACGCAAACCCGGCTCTCCACCCACGGGACAGGCTCCCTCCACGGGACAGGCTCCCGCACCAAGGCACCCTACGCAAACCCGGCTCTCCACCCACGAGACAGGCTCCCTCCACGGGACAGGCTCCCGCACCAAGGCACCCTACGCAAACCCGGCTCTCCACCCACGGGACAGGCTCCCTCCACGGGACAGGCTCCCGCACCAAGGCACCCTACGCAGACCCGGCTCTCCACCCACGGGACAGGCTCCCTCCACGGGACAGGCTCCCGCACCAAGGCACCCTACGCAAACCCGGCTCTCCACCCACGGGACAGGCTCCCTCCACGGGACAGGCTCCCGCACCAAGGCACCCTACGCAAACCCGGCTCTCCACCCACAGGAAAGGCTCCCGCACCAAGGCACCCTACGCAGATCCGGCTCTCCACCCACGGGACAGGCTCCCTCCACGGAACAGGCTCCCGCACCAAGGCACCCGACGCAGACCCGGCTCGCCCGTCAAGGAACAAGCTCACGCACCAAGTTCAACTCTCCCCAAACAGACAACAGACAAAGTCTCAAGAAAACAGGCTTCACCCTAACAGAACATCAGAAGGGAAAACATGCACGCCACATACTTCCTACCACTCTACCTACTAGTCACGCAACTCCTCCCACCAACCACACACCCCCACTACCCACAAGCAAACACAATATGGCATCCACCAACTGCATTAGCACACTCAGAACCACAGCACACACACAAAGAGACACTCAGGGCTTACCAAGCAAAGCGACCGAACAGACACAAATCAAACTCCCACGCAAGCACAAATGAAACCCATGGAACAGCAACTTCAGCAACGAAAACAACAACGATTGAACTCATAAATGCCAGATCCGTCTGCAACAAGATACACACTATTGTAGACCACATAGAAGAGAGACAGCCCGACATAATATGCATCACAGAGACATGGCTCAACCCTACCGACAACGTACTACTAAACCAACTGGTACCGGACAACTACTCAGCATACAACTGCCCCCGCACCCACAAGCGTGGAGGAGGAGTCTTGATAATAGCGAAAACAAAGCTTAAATTCAAGACACAGAACTTCACAGATACACAGCAATGTAACACAATTAGCATCAAAAACAAGAACATTGCAATCTGCCTAACCTACAGAGCACCCAGAGCCACGCCCGATGAACTAGCCATCACTCTCGAAGAAGCCTGTGCCATAACAACAAACAACAAACCAGCGCTAATGATTGGAGACTTCAACCTCAAGTCCACCAATGCCAAAGACGCAGAGGCCTTCCTTCAAGCAATGACCTCACTCCAATTCACACAAATAATCAATGCACCAACACACAGACATGGATCATCCCCAGACCTCATCTTCGCATCCAACTACCTAACATCAAGAGACCTAATCTCTCCACCCACCATTACCCCAGTGCCATGGTCTGACCATTACTTAATTGAGACCAAGCTACGATATCAAGACGACCAGACGAATGAAAGAGCTAACATCTCTCACACACACAGACGATTCAAACATTTCGACAGGGACGAATTTATACAGGACACAACACAACACTTAAACGTTACCACAGATGACCTAGAAGAACAAGTCTCCAGCTGGAACAGCATCCTAGCGAACGCCGCCAAACCATCTGGTGGCGGGATCAAGAAACAACTCCACAACAAGAGACAAAACAAGCCATGGTACTCAGAAAAAATACGAAAGGAAAAGAGAGAGCTCAGGAAGGTTGAACGGAGATGGAGAAAAAACAAAGCAACCGCCGACCAGCATCTCTACCTAACAAAGCAAAAACAATACAATGAACTCATCAACCAATCAAAGAGGGAATTCCACACAAACATGATAAATACTTCTATCAACAAACCCAGAGAGCTTTTCGAAATAGTAAAGATCCTCACAAAAGAACAAACAACAGAAGACGAAGTACAAGTTGACCCACAGGATTTCGCAGATCACATCAAAGACAAATTTCACCCCACAGAGCGAACAACATCTAGTGGGACCACCAGGTCGACGTACACCACAAAACCTGGGGCACATTCTACTCTCCCTCAACTGAACAGATATCCCACATCATCTCTACAATCAATACAAGCACTGCCCCGACATACCCGTGCCCAGTGTCATGGGTGAAAGCCACCAAATCCTGCTTCATCCCCACCATACATAAAATAATACATAACTCACTCACTCAAGGACTCATGCCAAAGCAACTAAAGCTTGCTTCAGTAAGACCAATCATAAAGAAAACAAATCTCGACAAAAAAGATCCAGCAGCATATCGACCGATCTCCAGCATACCCTTCCTTGCAAAAATCATCGAAAAAACAGTCCAACTACAACTTCAGGAACACATCGACAAACAGGAAACACTCGATGACAACCAACACGGATTACGTCCCAACCATGGAGTCGAAACACTACTGCTCTACCTCTTCGACAGCATCCTAAGAATAATCGACAACACCATGAACGGAATCATAATGATCTTCATCGACATCTCATCAGCCTTCGACACAGTGGACCACAACACCCTCCTAGAAAGACTAAAGAACACTGGTATACACGGTATCACATTGAAGTGGTTCCACTCGTACCTAACCGAAAGACAGCTACAGGTCAAGTCAGGACACAACACCTCCCGACCCATAAACGTCCAACAAGGAGTACCTCAAGGATCCGCACTCTCAGCTCTCCTGTTTAACATCTACATACAACCAATTTGCAACATCATGAAAAAGAACAACATTCAATACACAATATATGCAGACGACATAATGATATACACCCCGATATCAATCAACAACCCGGACTTCTCTAAGATAACAGACTGCCTCATCCAAATGGAGAATTGGTGTCAAAACAACAACCTAGCAATAAACTACAACAAGACCGAAGCCCTAATCATCACCCGGAACCAAGGCTTCAAACACCCACCAAATTTAAAAATACAAAGCACCATTATACCAATAAGATCAGAAGTGAGATACCTCGGAGTTACTCTGGACAATAAACTCAATCTCAAACCACACATAGACAAAACAATCCAAAAAGCCTACTACAAGATGCGAATCATCAGGAGACTAAAGCCGCTCCTGGCCCCGGAACACTTCCGTACCGTCTGTCAAGCACTGATAACCCCACTTCTGGACTTCTGCAATCCGATATACCTTGGCCTACCGAAACAAGCCCTCAAACCTCTACAACTAGCACAAAACACTGCTGCACGAATCATAACAGGAACGGCAAGACAGGAGCACATCACACCCACCTTAAAGGACTTACACTGGCTTCCAATCGGTGCACGCATCAAATACAAAACTATCATAAACATATTCAAGATCAAACACCACACATCAGCCAACAGCCTACACACCCTCATACAATCAGACACCAGTACGCGTCCCAGAAGAAAACAAACCCACAACAGAGTCAGCACCCCCAGTGAATACAAACACACACGCAAGGACACAACAGACAGAGCACTCTCAATGGCCGCTCCAACAATATGGAACAAACTCCCGGACGACTTGAGGGCCACTACAGACCTAAAAGACTTCAGAAAACAGCTGAAAACCATACTGTTCATAGAACACTATGGACACATTACATGACTTCAGAGAATGAACAACAGCACATGATCTCGCCTAACCAACGTATGCATGGAATTTGTTTTTGCACCACTGTATATAGCCCACTCTGTAAATAGATCATACCAATCTAACACACAACACGACACACACTCAATTTCCCCCCACTGCATGTATAACACACTCACTTCACCTGATTGTTTGCTGTGATACCACCTTGATTATTAAGATAAGGCGGTTTAGAAATACTGTTAAATAAATAAAAATAAAATTTTAGAGACTGCATTTTATTCATATTAATCTGGTTATCGGTAGGCAGGGGTAATTTGGAATCTTTAAGCTCTATCTGCTCTGTACTCAAGGGCATTTGGGCTACCCTTGTCTTTATTGGAACCTCACTGCTGATGTGTCCTAACTTCGTTTTTTTGGTAGTATCCTTCAAGGATACATTGTTCCGAACCATGCACTTTTGTGTGACTGTCGGCTTTCCTCTATTATCTAGTTTAAAAGCTGCTCTATCTCCTTTTTAAAAGTTAATACCATCAGCCTGGTTCCATCTCGGTTAAGGTGAAGCCTGTCCTTTGGAAGAGCCCCTCCTTTCCCCAGAATGTTCCCCAGTTCCTAACAAATCCAAAACCCTCATCCTCACGCCATCGCCTCGTCCACGCATTGAGACTCCGGAGCTCTTCCTGCCTTTTGGGTCCTGCGTGTGGAATGGAAATATTTCTGAGAACATTACCCTGGAAGTTCTGGATTTCAACATCCTACCTAAAAGCCTAAATTTAGCCTCCAGAACCTCCCTACCACATTTTCCTTTGTCATTGGTACTGATATGTACCAAGACAGCAGACTCTTCCCCAGCACTATCTAAGACATTGTCTAGGTGGCGTGTGAGGTTTTATTTATTTATTTTATTTATTTAACAGGTTTTATATACCGCTTTATCATTTCAGTCAAGAGGTGACGTCCACTACCTTCGCACCAGACATGCATGATCTCCAGGAACAAGCAGGAATGCAGTCATCACATATGGATATCATCAGTACCGACGAAGCCTGCGCGGGAACGCTCCCCAGCGTCCAATCAGAAAGCTTTTGGGAGCATCCCACAGCACCTGCGTGCTGCCTTCCCGCCTTTCCCAACTGCCTCTCTCCAGTTCTTCTTTTTCTGCGGAGCCAGAAGGTCGTGTTCCTGTCTCCGCAGAATAATTCTTTTTTGTGGTCGCATCTGCCTTCCTCGATGCCGGTTTCTTTCTCTTCTTATTTCTGTAAAAAACATATATATATATATATATATATATATATATATATATATATATATATATATATATATATATATATAATATATTCTCTTTTTTCTTTTTCTTCAGGTGCACGCGTCTTTTTGGGCCTTAGGCCCAAAAACTTTTCCTTACCATGGAGAAACCTGCCTCAGGTATCAAAAAGTGCACCAAGTGTGGCGGTACCATTTCCATCACCGACACCCATGAATGGTGTCTAAAATGTTTAGGTCCTGACCAATGTTCCCTCTAATTTTCTGTAGGCTGTGTGCGCATAAATTATCAGCTGTGCAGCTTTTGAAGGAAGGTTAAATTTTTGTGCGCCACATAACGACACTCGGAGTTATATACTTTAAAATTTGACTACACGTCAGAATACAGTATGTACACCACATTGATTGCACTAGAAAATATTGTAGAACTTGTGAAAACCGTAAATACACAACAACTTTTAAATTTTAAGACGTTTGTGTTGTTTTCTATCAGAATCAGAACCGTAATTTTTGTGCGCTCTGTTGTAAAGTATGTGCGCTCGCTTGGCAAGGTGTGTGCGCGCGCACACGCACACAGCTTAGAGGGAACAGTGGTCCTGACCACTCCATCACGGATTGTATGTCCTGCGCCATGATGTCTAAAAGAGGTCGGCAGAACCGAGCTGCTAAGCTCAGTACCCTGTTTCCCTCTGATGCAGCTTCGGTCGCATCGACGTCTTCCAGGGCTGCTTCTTCCTCCCGTGGATCTCAGGTAACTAAATATAAATCCAGCTGGTCCTCAAAGGGTAGATCTCCTTCTAAGCATCGAGATGCTTCTGGTGTTGCCCTCGAGGATTCTGCACCGGCAAAATTACCCCGGCGGGAGGCTTCGGCTTCCAAAGCATTATCGGGGTTCCAGGATGTTCTCGAGGCCTCGACCTCGGCAGAACTACTGGTGCCATGCTCTGGGGTGCCAGAGGTTTCCTCCGGTACTGACATCCAGGCATTGGCAGCATCGATAGACCAGAGAGTTCTGGCTATGGAACACAGTCTGGTGGCTTTCCTTGCGGCATCGACACCCTCGGAACTGCGACAGACAATTCCACCGGTACCGGGCTCAGTATCGGTACTGATAGCATCAACATCGGCATCGGTGTCTGCTTTGCCGGTACCCAGTTATCCAATGATCTCTGGTTACCAATACCCCGGTACCGGTTACTCCCGGTACTGACTTTGGTCGGTACAGGTATCGGGCTCTCCAAGAGCATCCGGACAGACAATATTTTGAGTCCTCAGAAGAATCTGAGGATTCTGACAGTTCTGTCGATGCAGCGATGCTTCTCCCAGAGGAGCCCTCCTCCCCTAAACGCAGGATGTCTCCTCCAGAGGATATTTCCTTCCAGGATTTTATCAGGGAGGTGGCTCGGGGCCTGTCCATTACTGTGGCCAAGGGCCAAGGAGTTGGAAATTCTACAATATTCTAATACTCCTAAGGAGGCAGCTACCCTTGCCCATTCATGAGATTCTATATGATCTCATGTTAAGGATGTGGGAAACACCTCTTACCACCTCTCCTCATTCTCGTAGACTGGATACTATGTATCGAGTCCCTCCTTGTCCTGGATTCCATAAGACTCAGCTTCCTCACCAGTCTATTGTAGTGGAGTCAGCTATGAGAAGGATCAAGAGTGCAAAGAGGCATGCCTCTAATCCTCCAGGACGTGAGTGCAGAACCCTGGATGCTTTTGGATGTCGGATCTTCCAAGCTTCCATGCTTTCTGCCAGGATCAGTTCCTATAGTCTCTATATGGGAATGTTCCTGAAGGAGGTCACAGATGATTTAGAGGCTTTACGTCCTTTTCTTCCTGAGGATAAAAGACAGACTTTTCTCACTTTGGTCAAACATGCCCAAGATGTTTCTAAATTTTCCAACCGTGCAGCCTTTGACTGCTTTGAGTGCATAAGCAGAACCTCAGCTATGGTCATAGGTGCACGTAGAATTGCTTGGCTCCAGGCATCTGATTTAGAGCTCTGGGTACAAGACAAATTGGGAAATATCCCTTGTACTGGTGAGAACCTGTTTGGTAAAGATTGGTAGGAAAAGGCCAATGAAGTGGATGCTGAAAATTCCACCTTGGATAGTGTCACATGCCCCCTCTGCACACCTGTAGGTTAAGCAGGGTACTGCACTGGGGCCTTAATATAACTGGCCTTCTGGTAGTTGTAGTTGTGCTGCCAGTTAAAAATCAGTCGTTGAATCGATGGTAAGGTTATAAGGGCTTTATTTCCCTTTCCCAAAAGGACTTCTTATCATGTACAAAACAAAATAAACATAACCCTTCTAGGGCATATAACAAAAGGAAAAACTGTAACCAAAAATGGCTTCCTTTCAGCTTCTTAACCAGAAACAAATGTATTCAAAACACAGACTTGCAGAGATAGGAATAAGCCTTCCTTTCACACTGTCAAGCTTCTTATTTCTCTTTACCTTAGTGAGAATATGTTATCAGCCACAGAAATACTACAGTCCATCTGCTCAACATTATTCTCCACTTCAGACGGTTCACATTGCATGAATTCTTCAGCAGGGATTAACACATCTTTACCTTCCTCATGTGAGAGCTTTTCAAACAGTCCGTCTTGGCTGTGACGTACTTTCCTTTCTCTGAGAGTAAACTGATTGCTATTACCACATTCACTGGGGTTCTGTTGGTAAGAGCCTCTCCCTTGCTGGTGCCTGGTAGGTAAGCTAAAATATTCTCTTGCACTCCTATAAGAAGGAATTGATTCACTTCTAGCCTCTGCTTGGCTCAGGACCCTGTGGATAGCTGGAGCTTTGAACGGCAGCCTTTCTGAGAGCCTTTCTTTACATTTCTCTCAGAATGATTAACTTCTGCAGGTAAAAAGCCTTTAACTTTCTCTTGCTTATAATAAGGGTAGTGAAGCTTCTCTGCTTCCCTTAAGCTGGCTTCATATGGCTTTTGTACTTCAATGAACTGTTTCCTATAGCCAAGCCCTGTGCTTCCCCTCTTAGGATAAGAGTAAAACTTTTCGGCTTGTACCTTTCTCCTCCTGGCTCCGTTCCAACCTGGGCTGTTATACTCAATCTCACTTTCTGCGTCCAGCTGTCTTTGCTTCTCACTCAAGCACTCATTGGACTCACTCAGACCTCCGTTCAGGCTTCCAAAGTGGCAGTCAGACACGCTTTCTTCACAGCTATCTCTCCAGCTTCTCTCGTCCTCTCTGTTCACCCAGTTCCTTCTGTTTCTGCTTTCATTCTGAGTCTTAGGCTGCCTCTGAGACTTAGACTCAACCTTCATCTGCCTAACTGCTTGTGAGCTGTACTTATCTAGGTACCTCCGAGCAGCACCTCCCCCCAGCTGATTTGTATCAGGTGAGAATCTCCTAGCTTCTCTGCTGGCTGGGTGTGTCTCCCTAGCTCGTGACCTCATTTGCTTTCGTTGCTCATGGCAACTTTTTAACATGTGCTCTCCCCAAACGTCAGTGTCTTCCTGATCTGCTATTTCATCTATCTCCATAGGGTCCGCTAGTGAGTCTGCTCTGTGGCAATAGATTATCCAAGTCCACTGCTGATCCTGCTAGAAGAAAATTGTTAAAGAAAACATTATTTTCTAAAAAGAAAAACATTTATCCTGCTTATGTTCAGCAGGGACGTTCTGCAGGTCAGCTTGCCAGGAAAGGTCAGCAACCACCCAAACAGAAGAAAGTAAAGGCTGCTAGGCCTTAACCGGCCCAACAGGCTCAGTCTCCACAGGGCCTTTGACTCTCATCTAGAGAACTTAGCCTTCCTGGTTCTGGGGGGACCAGAACCTTCCACCATTACAGGAAGGTTATGTCATTTTGCCCCCAGATGGGGGCAAATAACAGCAGAGCATTGGACACTCTCCATCATAAAGGAGGGGTACAAGCTTCATTTTTCAAGCATGCCCCCTCACACAATAGTAAAGCAGTTCAATTCTCCGACCTCTCTCATCAACCTGTTAGGTCAGGAGGTTGTTATGCTTCTTGCCCAAGGGGCAATCGAAGAAGTACCCCTTCATCAACAGAGTACAGGGTTCTATTCCCCTTATTTTCATATTCCAAAGAAAACAGGGGGTTACAGATCTATCTTAGACCTCAGAGAATTGAACAAATTCCTTGTCAAGGAGAAATTCAAAATGATTTCTCTCGGATCTCTGCTGCCATACCTTCAGAGTCAGGATTGGCTTTGTTCTCTAGATCTCAAGGATGCGTACACCCATGTTCTCATCCATCCAACTCATAGAAGGTTCCTTCGGTTCCTTTTTCAGGGAAAGCACTACCAATACAGGGTGCTTCTTTTTGGCTTGGCCCCAGCATCAAGGGTGTTCACGAAATGCATGGCTGTTGTAGCAGCATTTCTCCGCACTCTAGGGATATTCGTCTTCCCTTACTTAGACGACTGGCTCATTCGAGCCCCAACAGAGTCAGAGGCCAGGACTTCTCTATCCTGCACTATGCGTATCCTTCAGTATTTAGAGCTGGTAATAAACATCCCAAAATCCAGTCTGACTCCCACTTAGTCTTTAGATTTCATAGGAGCTTTCCTGGATACCACGAAGGCAAGAGCCTATCTCCCCCAGGCCCGTTGCCTTTGCTTAGTGCAGTTAGCTTCTCAAGCAGTGATAAAGCCTCATCTAACTGCTCGAGAAATGTTAAAACTACTAGGCCACATGGCAGCCACCGTGCAAGTGATTCCCTATGCTCGCCTCCACATGAGGGCAGCTCAGTGGACTTTATCCACCCAATGGACCCAGGCATCAGGATGCCTGTCAGACAAAATAGCAAACACAAGTCGCCTTATTTTGTCCCTCCAGTGGTGGAAGTCCACTCAAAACCTGTTGCTGGGGTCCCCTTTTCAACAACCCTTACCCCAAGCAACTCTCACAACAGATGCTTCTCCAATGGGTTGGGGAGCTCATCTGCAAGACCTCTCCACCCAGGGCACCTGGTCTCCACAGGAGAGTTATCTACATATCAATCACTTGGAGCTCAGAGCAATCTTTCTTGCTCTGCGAGTGTTCCACACCCTGCTCAGCTACAAGACAGTCCTCATTCATACGGACAATCAAGTAGCCATGTTCTATGTGAACAAGCAGGGGGGAACAGGCTCTCTGTCGCTTTGCAACGAAGCTTTGCGACTATGGGCCCTCGCCAGAGAGCATCAGATTCATCTTCTGGCAGTGTATCTTCCAGGCATTCAAAACTCTTGGGCAGACAGACTCAGTCGAGTTCTGCTTCCACACGAGTGGTCTCTGCATGCAGATCAGGTGACCAGGATATTTCAACTTTGGAGAACCCCGGACATAGACCTCTTTGCAAGTCTGTGGAATGCCAAACTTCCCCGGTTCTGTTCCAGAATTCCGGCTCAGGGGACTCAGGCCAGGGATGCTTTCCTCCTTTACTGGGGTCAAGACTTCCTGTATGCCTTTCCAGCCATTCCCCTAATTCCCAAAACCCTGTTCAAGCTTCAGAGAGACAGAGGTCATGTGATTCTCATAGCTCCACATTGGCCACGGCAAGTGTGGTACCCTCTGCTTCTACATCTCTCTCAAGCTCCCTCCCTGGAGTCAGGGTCTGCTCCAGATCTCCTATCCCAGGAGGACGGAATGTTATGGCATCCCAATCCCCAGTCTCTGCATCTCAGGGCTTGGTTGCTGAAGGCCTAGATCTCCATGATCTTAATATCCCTCAGCAAGTGAAAGATATTCTTCTTGCTTCCAGGAAACCTTCCACAAGACGCTCTTATGCTTTCAAGTGAAAATGTATTACCATATGGTATTCGCAAAAGGCTCTTAACTCCCTTGCGATACCTCTGGAATCATTGATGGAGTATCTCCTTCATTTATCTAATGCAGGTCTTAAGACTAATTCAGTAAGAGTCCATTTGAGTGCTATTGCAGTTTCCCTTAAGCCTCTAAATGGACAACCTATTTCCTCTCATCCAATTATAGCAAGATTTATGAGAGGCCTTCTTTTAACTAAGCCTCCCATTAGAACACCAACGGTGGCATGGGACTTAAACCTGGTTCTTGGGCAGCTCACGAAGCCACCTTTTGAACCTTTAGCTACTACCTCCTTGAAATTCCTTTCTTGGAAGGTTATCTTTCTCATTGCAATCACATCAGCACGCCGCATTAGTGAGTTGCAAGCGCTAGTAGCTGATCCACCTTATACAAGATTCCATCATGACAAGGTAGTCCTTAGGACTCATCCACACTTTATGCCAAAGGTGGTCTCGCCTTTTCATCTGAACCAAGCGGTCTACCTACCTGTGTTTTTTCCAAGGCCTCATGCATCAAATGCAGAGAGGAATCTTCATACCTTTGACTGTAAAAGAGCTTTAGCTTTTTACTTACAAAGAACACAGCAACACAGAAAGTCCTCTCAACTCTTTGTTGCTTTTGATCCTTCTCATTTGGGACTTCCAGTCTCCAAGAGAACACTGTCTAACTGGATTGCTCAGTGTATTTCCTTCGCCTATCAGAGTAAGAACCTTTCTCTGGAGGGCCATGTTACAGCTCACAATGTGAGAACCATGGCAGCCCCAATGGCTCATCTGCACTCTGTGTCTATCGACGACATCTGTCGAGCAGCCACTTGGGCCTCGGTTCATACCTTTACAGCCCATTACTGCTTGTACAAGGACTCCTGCCAGGATGCCTTGTTTGGTCAGGCTGTTCTCCAACACCTGTTCCATACCTAATCAACTCCTACCCACCATCCCTGGTAGGATACCAGAGATCCATGGGGGGAAGTGGAGCCCTGTTCAGGGACACACAACTTCTGGGGTCTCTCCCTGGCACCTAAAGCTAGGGAATCCCCATATATGTGATGACTACATTCCTGCTTGTTCCTGGAGATAGCATAGTTAGTTACCCGTAACAGGTGATCTCCGGGAACAGCAGGAATTTAGTCCTCACAACCCACCCACCTCCCCTAGGAGTTGTATCTTTCTATCTCTTTCCTTTCCCTCTCGCTCTCTTTGTTTCAGCTTTAAAACTCAACTGGAGAGAGGCAGTTGGGAAAAGGCGGGAAGGCAGCACGCAGGCACTGTGGGATGCTCCCAAAAGCTTTCTGATTGGACGCTGGAGAGCGTTCCCGTGCAGGCTCCGTCAGTACCGACGATACCCATATGTGAGGACTAAATTCCTGCTGTTCCCGGAGATCACCTGTTACAGGTGAGTAACTATGCTTTACCAGGCGATCCTCACATCCACCAGCCCATCCAGCTATCTATATGCCTAATGATCGAATCACCAACTATAATGACTGTCCTAACCCTTCCCTCATGGGCACATGACCTTGGAGAACTTCCTCAGTGCGAGAGGCTTTTATATCACCTCGAGGACAGGTCCTAGTTACAGGATCACTTCCTGCCATACCAGGGTGATGCTCTCCTATCATGTGACCTCTCTCCTGCATGGCAATAGGGATGCTGCCAGACTGGAGGTGGGTCTTCAGGACTATATCCCTGTAAGTCTTGTCTATGTACCTGTGTCTTCTTTATGTCCTTCAAGTCTGCTACTCTAGTTTCCATAGATCAGACTCGTTCCCTGAGAGCAAACAGTGCCTTCACCTTGTACACAAGTAAGACCCCTCACCAACTGGGAGAAAATCATACATGTGGCACTCAATGCAAAAGACTGGAAAGCTTCTATCTCGCTGCTGGACTGCTGTCTGCATCTTAGTTTTAAGGTTGTATTAAATATTTAAGTTCTTAAGGATTGCTGGGAATGCTTATATTAATAAAATATATTAATGTACTTTGTTCACCTGAAACTTAATTAATCTCAGGTCCTTAATGTATGCCTGAGGAGGACAAACAGTTGCTCTGGAGAGTGAATATGGCACCTCCTTTCCTTTTAAGAGGTGTAAGCACCTATAAAGATGCGATTATTCCAGGGGTGGATGGGTGGGTGTTGGGGAGGGAGGGGAAGAAGACTTATTAAAAGTTAGCTGCTACAGAGTACCCTGTCCTGTGCTTCTAAGGTAATCTGTGACCAATTTCCAGGGGGAGTCCCTCAGCCCTGCTTGGATAGAGGGAATCTTGGGGTCTAAATTAAACCAGAAAGCTCTCTGCTGTGTTTTAAATTTAAACTGAAAGCTTTTTGATGCTACTAGGCCCTGACTGATTTAACAAATACACTCAGGGGCGTCTCTATAATGAGGTGAAGTGAGGCGGCTGCCTCAGGTGGCAAAGTTTTGAGGGCGGTAAAAAATGCCCCGAAAACAGCTACCTCACTTTGCCTTCAGAAGCTAATAAAAACAAAAACAAAAAAAATGTACAAGTTGCTGCCGCTGCTGAGTCCGCTTCTCGGCAGCAGCAAACTCACTGCCTTCTTTTCCTGAAGCCGCAGCTCCCTGCCTCTTAGAGAACCGCTGCTGTTCTGGTAATTGCAATTTAAATAAAAAAGAAGCCGTTGCAGAGCCGTCCCACCTCTCGAAGGACTCCGTGCAGCTTTGTCCCGCCCCCAAAGGAAGTTGTAGCAGGCTGACACAGGGAGAGGGGAGGAGGGGCAGTGAATTCACAAGGGAAAGGTGAGATCTGCAATGGGGCTGACATGGGGGGGAGGGAGGGGGCTGGAAGGGAATTGACAAGGGAAAGGTGGGATCTGCAACTGGGCTGATGGGAGGGCTGGAAGGGAATTGATGTAAGGGGAAGTTGTGGTCTGCAATGGGGATGACACAGGGGGATGAGGATGCTGGACGGGAACTGACAAGGGAAGGTGGAGTGTGCAATGGGGCTGACCCAGGGGAGAACGGGGCTCAAAGGGAATTGACATGAGGGGAAGGTGAGATCTGCAATGGGGCTGACATGGGGGGGGAGGGCTGGAAGAAAAATGACAAGGGAAAGGTGGTGTCTGCAACTGGGCTGATGGGGGGGCTGGAAGGGAATTGACGTGACGGGAAGGTGGAGTCTGCAATAGGGATGATACAGGGGGAGGAGGGGGCTGGAAAGGAATTGACAAGGGATAGGTTGAGATCTGCAATGGGGCTGACATGGGGGAGGAGGGGGCTGGAAGGTGACAAAGGAATGGTGGGGTCTGAAACTGGACTGACAAAGGGGGCTGGAAGGGAATTGATGTGAGGGGAAGGTGGGGTCTGCAATGGAGATGACACAAGGGGAAGAGGGGGCTGGAAGGGAATTGACATGATGGGAAGGTGGGGTCTGCAACTGAGTTGACACTGGGGAGGAGGGGGCTGGAAGGGAACTGACAAAGGGAAAGCGGAGTTTGCAATGGGGCTGACCCAGGGGAGAAGAGGGCTCAAAGGGAATTGACGTGAAGGGAAAGTGGGGTCTGCAATGGGGATTATACAGGGGGAGGAGGGGGCTGGAAGGGAATTGACATGACAGGAAGGTGGGGTCTGCAACTGGATTGACACTGGGGAAGGAGAAGGCCGGAAAGGAATTGACATGATGGGAAGGTAGGGTCTGTAACTGTGTTGACACTGGAGGAGGAGGGGGCTGGAAAAGAAGTGACAAGGGAAGGTGGGGTCTGCAAGGGAGCTGATGTGGGGGAAAGGTGGGGACTGGAAGGGGTCTGTCGCAGGGTAAGGTGGGGGCTGGAAGGGGGCTGACATAGGGGGGAAGAGGGGGCTGGAAAGGAGCTGATACCTGGGGATGGTACTGGAGCGGGAGTGGAAGGGTGATGATATTAGGGAAGGGAGAGGGATGGAAGGGAGCTGACATCTGGGGATGGGACTGGAGGGGAATGGAAGTGAGCTGACACTTGTGATGGGACTGGTAGGTAGCTGGGTAATGGGGGTGGGGGCTGGAAGGGAGGGGGCACTGGCACTGGGTTGGTATTTAGACTAGAAGGGGCTGGACAGTGGGGAAAGGGGGACTGGAAGGGAATGGACACCAGTGGAAGTCCTGGGAATGCAAGGGGCTTGAAAATGGAAGGTACTGGGAGATGAGAACTGGAAAAGGGGGCTGATACTGGGGAGGGCTACTAGTACTGGAAATAGGCTGATGAAAGGAAGTGAAGAAAAAAGAAGAGACAAGAAATGGCCAATGGTTGTAAACCATAGAAAGAGAGCTAAGAGAAGACAGGAAAGCAGAAGCCTCAGATCAGAAGGGCCTGGTAATCTACTTCCAGTCACACTGCCAAGAAAACCCAGGAGCTTCTCCAGGACCAAGCAGGAAGTCAGTCCTCACATATGGGTGACGTCGGCGCCGACGGAGCCCTCGCGGAGCAATTTTCCCCAGCTTTCAGAGAAAGCCTTTGGGAATTGCAGCGCGCATGCGCGGTCCTCTTCCCGCCCAAGGGTGCCCTCTTGCTCAGTCTTCTTTTTTCCGCGGAGCCCTACAGACGTTGCCTGTGAATCCCCGCAGAAAAGTTGATTTTCCTCTATTTTTATCTATTTTTTCTCGGTTCGACGCCGGTTCTGTTCCCGCCCGGACTCGCGACGCCGGTTGCGAGTCCGTCCTTTATTTTTCGTTTTTTTTGTCTTTTGTGACAGTTATCGCGCTTTTTTCCTTTTTTTCCCTGGCTGCCCGGTCGTTCGACCTCGCAGGGGCCCTTTTTCCCCCGATGGCGGCCAGTGGTTTCAAAAAGTGTGACCTCTGTAAGAAACTTATGTCTCTTACAGACACTCACGACTTCTGCCTCCACTGCCTCAGCCCAGATCATGACCCCATGATCTGCATGCCATGCGGCAAAATGTCCTCAAAAGCATTGAGGAGTCGGCAGCACCAGTGGGAGCGTATCTTCTCTGACTCCGGCCGGGCTCGGACCTCGTCAGAGGCTTCGACATCTCGGGACTCTGGTCCTGAGCATCGTCGGAGTTCCTCTGAGAGGGGGTCTCCTACCCGGGAACATCATCGGAAGAAGAAACCCGCGAGGGCGGGATCGGTGGACGCTCCTGGTTCCTCGAGGGCCAGGTCGCATAGCCCCGATTCCCGTCCCGGGTCCTTGGAGTCGGAAAGGCCGTCAAAACATCCTCGACTCGAGGTGGACTTGCCAGCTCACGTAAGTACGGTTGTCCTCGTGGACTCGCCTCCGAAGGACCCGACGTCGGGCCCAACGCCTTCGGGGCCCGAGTCGGGGGCTGCTGGGTCTCCTGAGCTCGGACTCAGGTTGACGGCCTTGGAGTGCAGTTTGTCTGCCTTCTTGGACCAGCAGCGGGCATTGATCGCTGGCCTCGCTGGCGCTTCTGCCCTGACCGCCGGGACGTCGACCTCCAAGTCGACCCCGGAGACCGAGCCGATCCTCGAGTCCATGAGGGCTCGAGTCGATCCTCGGTCGAGGTCTCCTTCGGCCTCCCGTTCGGGACCGAGGTCGTCGACGCCGACTCCCTCGGCGTCGGGGCGGATGGCATCAGTGCCCGCCTGACCGGAGCCGGTCGACTCCTCCTCCGAGGAGTCGGCCTGGGAATCTGAGGACGAAGAGTCACCTGGTTCCTTTCGGACTCGGTGTGTCCCTTCGGACTTCGTGAGGGATATGGCCAAAGCCTTGGCCTTCCCTGCGGACCCCGAGGAGGAGCCTCGAGTCGAGGAACTCGATGCCCTCCAATATGACTCTCCCCCGAAGGAGGCCTTTATTGTACCAGTTCCTCCGATGCTGGAACGGCTTCTCTTCCGCATGTGGGAGAGCCCGGCGACGTCGCCGGTGTTAAGCAAGCGGGTCGATTCCATTTATCGAGTCCGCAAGAGCCCTGGGTTCCAAAAGGCACAACTACCGCACCATTCCATGGTGGTGGAATCGGCCATGCATAGACTGAAGAGTCAAAAAATGCACTCCTCGGTGCCCCCCCGGTAGGGAGGCCCGAAGCCTGGATGCCCTCGATAGGAAGTGCTTCCAGGGCTCTATGCTTGCTTGTCGAGTCCAGACATACCAGCTCTACATGGGCATGTATCTCCGAGACCTGGCTAAAGAAATAGCCGGGTTCTCTGCTGGTCTCTCCGATGAACCTTTGCAGAGGTTCCAATCCTTGTCTACTGGCATTCGGGAGTGCTCCAAGTTTATCTCTCGAGCAGCCTATGATAGTTTTGAGGCTTCGGCTCGAGTAGCCGCGGCCGGCATCGGTGGACGCCGCCAGGCTTGGCTTCAGACGTCCGACCTCGAGCCCTGGGTTCAGGACAAGTTGGTCGATGTCCCCTGCCGAGGTGCTAACCTCTTTGGCAAGCCCATGGATGAGAAGGCTGCACAAATCGAGACGGAAACTCTCACCAGGACTCGTCTCTCAAGGAAGACCTCTGCCCCTTCTCAAAAGAAGAAGGCCTTGGGGAAAGGTGCTGCCTATAAATACTACCCTCAGTATCAGGCCTCAGCAGCTCCCCCACAGGGAAAGCAGGCCAAGGGACGGGGTAATGGGTCCCGTAGGCAGCAAGCCCCCAAGCCTGCACCACCGGCCCCTGCTCAGCAGGGTGGGGGTTTTTGACTTTCTCAGCATAGCCTCTTCCTCTCAGCTGGTTTCTCTCAGCACAGCAGGCCGGCTGGTCCACTTTGCCCACAGGTGGTCCAACATCACCACAGATACCTGGGTGCTTCAGATAGTTCAAAAGGGCTATCTTCTTCATTTTCACCAGGTACCTCCCTCCTACTTTCCAGGGGAGCCTTCCAGACTCCCTCTGCACAGGGACTTACTCCTTCAGGAGTTAGCAAGTCTTGTTCAGGAACAAGCCGTGGAACCAGTGCCCCACCACCTGAAGGGTCAAGGGTTTTACTCCTGGTACTTCCTGGTTCCAAAAAGAACAGGAGGCCTCAGACCCATCCTGGACTTACGAAACCTCAACAAGTTCCTTGCAAAGGAAAAGTTCAAAATGCTTACCCTTGGAATCCTGCTGCCCTACCTCCAGCAGGGAGACTGGCTATGCTCCTTAGATCTGAAGGATGCGTATACTCATATCCTTATTCATCCAGACCACAGACAATACCTAAGGTTTGTGGTGGACGGACGCCATTACCAGTACAGAGTACTGCCTTTCGGCCTATCCTCCGCCCCCAGAGTGTTCACCAAATGCCTAGCAGTGGTGGCGGCCTATCTGAGGCTTCAGGGTCTCTTTGTGTTCCCATACCTGGACGACTGGCTCATCAGGGCCCAGTCTGCCCAAGAAGCCACTCAGGCTACTCATCGCATGGTAGCTCTGCTCCAGCACTTGGGATTTGTCATAAACTTCGCAAAGTCCACTTTGCTCCCCTCTCAAGATCTAGAATTCATCGGCGCCAGGTTGGACACTCTTCAAGCGCGGGCCTTCCTGCCCCTGGACAGGGCCCAAAGGCTCATGGATCTCGCCAGCCGCTTTCACCGCAATTCCCTGGTCTCGGCCAGGCAATTTCTGAGACTGCTCGGCCATATGGCTTCCACGGTCCATGTAACCCCCTATGCCCGCCTGAACATGCGTCCTGCTCAATGGTGCCTTCGCAAACAATGGCATCAGGCCACTGGGAGCCTAACGGACTCCGTACAGATCTCCGACCAGCTGGTCTCCTCTCTCCGATGGTGGCTTCACCTGCCAAACCTAGTGCTCGGGGTGACTTTTCAGCCCCCTACACATTCTCAGGTCCTGACTACCGATGCTTCTCTCCAGGGTTGGGGAGCACATTGCCAAGGGACTTGTACTCAGGGTCTCTGGACTCCTTGGGAGTCCGCTCAGCAGATCAACTTCCTGGAGCTCAGAGCCATCCGCCTAGCGCTCAAAGCCTTCTCTCACCTGATTTCTCACCAGTCAGTACTTGTCCAGACAGACAATCAGGTTGCCATGTTCTACGTGAACAAGCAAGGCGGAACCGGCTCCTTCCTTCTCTGTCAGGAAGCACAGAAGCTCTGCTCTTGGGCTGTCCATCGCCACATCGTCCTCAAAGCTGTCTATCTCCCAGGTCAAGAAAACTACCTGGCAGACAAACTGAGCAGGGTCCTCCAACCGCACGAGTGGAGGTTGGATCCGCTTGTGGTTCAGCGGATCTTTCTCCGGTGGGGCCTCCCCACCATGGATCTGTTCGCCAGTCCTCTGAACCGACAGCTTCCTAGATTCTGCTCTCGACAGCCGCATCCCCTCCGGGTGGCGGCGGACGCTTTTCTGATTACATGGTCTACAGGCCTCTTGTATGCCTTTCCACCCATGCCCCTGGTGTCTCGGACCAAGGTTCTCAGAGACAAGGCATCGGTGATCCTAGTGGCTCCCCGGTGGCCGAGACAACCTTGGTTCCCGCTTCTGCTGCAGCTGGTGGTGGACACACCTCTGGGGTTTCAGCCTGACCTCCTCTCGCAGGATCAGGGGTCGCTCCTGCACCCCAACCTTCGGTCCCTTCATCTGATGGCCTGGCTGCTGAAAGGGTAGTTCTTGCTCCTCTCCAGCTACCTCCAGATGTGGAAGAGGTCGTCTTGGCCTCCAGGAGGCCTTCCACCCGGAAGTCCTACGCTCTTAAGTGGCGTCGGTTCTCCGTCTGGTGTACTCAGCAGTCACAAGACCCCTTCTCCTGTTCAGCATCAGTGGTGTTGCAGTACTTGCTTTCCCTTTCCAATCTTGGACTTAAGTCCAACTCGGTCAAGGTCCACCTCAGTGCTATTTCTGCGCACCACCTCCTGGTGGACGGTAGACCCCTTTCCAGCCACCCGCTGGTGGCTCGTTTTCTCCGGGGCCTCCTCCTCCTTAAACCACCTTTGCACCCACCAGCTCCGAACTGGGATCTCAATGTGGTTTTACAGCGGCTTACCTGTCCGCCTTTTGAGCCTATGGCTACCTGTCCTCTTCGTTTTCTTTCCTGGAAAACCTTGTTCTTGGTGGCCCTCACTTCTGCGAGACGCGTTAGTGAGCTGCAGGCCCTGGTATCTGATCCTCCTTACACTAGGTTCTACAAGAACCGGGTAGTCCTACGGACTCACCCTAAGTTTCTTCCTAAAGTGGTTTCCCCTTTTCACATCAACCAGGAGGTAGTACTTCCGACCTACTTTCCCAGGCCACACTCCAGCCGAGCTGAAATGGTCCTGCATACCCTGGACTGTAGAAGGGCGCTGAACTTCTACCTGGACCGTACGCGGGAGCACCGGAGGGCGGTTCAGCTCTTCGTGTCTTATGACCCCAACAAGTTGGGGCTCCCTGTCTCCAAGCATACTCTGTCCATCTGGATTGCGGACTGCATCGCTTGGGCTTACGAGGCTCCGGGCCTCGTGCTGGAAGGTAGAGTCACCGCTCATCGTGTTCGGGCGAAGGCTACGTCAGTGGCTTACCTCCGCTCTGTTCCGTTGGCAGACATCTGCCGGGCCGCTACTTGGTCTTCAAGCCAGACTTTTGCAGCCCATTACTGCCTGGAGAGGGAGTCCCGCAGGGACAGTGCTTTCAGACAGGCAGTCCTCCGTAACCTCTTCGAGGTATAGGCAACTCCTACCCTCCATCCCGGATGTTGGGCTACCGGTTGGAGACGTATTCAGAGAAGATTCCTTCCTTCTGTGCTGCTGAGCTAGAGGGAGCTCATTTTTGTGCTTAGGGTCTCCGGTAGCCTTAAGCTTGGGAGTCCCATATGTGAGGACTGACTTCCTGCTTGGTCCTGGAGAAAGCGTAGTTACTCACCTGTAACAGGTGTTCTCCAGGAGCAGCAGGAATCAGTCCTCACAACCCTCCCTCCTCCCCTTGGAGTTGCAGTTTTATGCTTTCGTTTTTGCTAATTTTTGCTGTCTTTTAGCTATGTCATCTGACTGAGCAAGATGGCACCCTTGGGCGGGAAGAGGACCGCGCATGCGCGCTGCAATTCCCAAAGGCTTTCTCTGAAAGCTGGGGAAAATTGCTCTGCGAGGGCTCCGTCGGCGCCGACGTCACCCATATGTGAGGACTGATTCCTGCTGCTCCTGGAGAACACCTGTTACAGGTGAGTAACTACGCTTTCTGGGTCGCCAGGAGTCAGCATTGACTCGAAGGCATCCATTGCATTGCATTATAAACTGTGCCGTGGATCTCACTTTTTCTTTTAGCTCCTTGGTGTGCGAGCATCTTGCATTTGCTTTGTTCTTTTGCAGAATATATATTTACATTAATACCCCCAAACTGCACACTGGTGTTAGTTCCCTCCCTACCCTCCCCCCAACACCCACCCACCCCTAGTGAGCGGTCTTGCTTTATAGGGCACCTCCATAATTAACACAACACTGGGACTTGGAACAGCACATTGTCAATATAATTAAAGAGATTTAACTGCTTTTTCTCTGAAAGGACAGCTGGGAAACCAACTAGTACTTTGGTAGATCTCTCTTTTGCTTTAACAGATACCTAAGCTCCACGAACAGAACAATGGCTGGGAAAAATCCTATCACTAAAGCTGTTGCCCCGGTTACAGCTTCTGCCTCTGTCCAGAGATCCCAATGCCAGTTGCAGGACCGGTTCCATGTGCAGGATGCCTGCATGCTGAAGCTCTCAGGAAACAAGTGGAGGAACTCAGAGAGGAGGTGGCGAGGCTGAGGAGCATTCAAATCAGTGAGAAGTACATTGATGAGATGCATCTTGCAACAACCAAACGCTCCAGCAGAAGAGAAGATGGGTGTCTACAGAATGACGAAGATTGGACACAAGTCACCAGGGCCTGCAGAATCACCAATCCAACTTCTCCAGCCCTTTAATTGAAGAACCATTATGCAGCCCTGGAAGTGGAGGAGGTGAAAGCATCCCTAGAAAGGGAAGAACCAGAGCTCAAGTACCCTAAAGTTGCAGAATCAGTGACCACAAGGAAGCGAAGGGTAGTGGTGGTTGGTGACTCTCTTCTGAAGGGTACTGAGGCGTCCATCTGCCTACCAGACTTGATGTCCAGAGAGGTATGCTGTCTGCCAGGTGCCAAAATCCAAGACGTTACGGAGAGTTTGCTGAGACTCATCAAGCCCACTATTACCCAATGTTGCTAATCCATGTCGGAACAAATGATACTGCCAGGTATCCCTGTGAGCATATCAAAAGTGACTTCATGGCTCTGGAACAGAGGGTGAAGCAGATAGGTGTACAGGTGGTGTTCTCTTCAATTCTCCCTGTTGAGGGTAAAGGCCAAGGCAGAAAGGCTCGCATCCCGAAGATGAATGCATGGCTGCGTGGATGGTATCATCGAGAGCGTTTTGGTATCTCCAGGAACAAGCAGGAATGTAATCTTCACATATGGGTATCGTCGGTACCGACGGAGCCTGCGTGGGAACGCTCCCCAGTGTCCAATAGGAAAGCTTTTGGGAGCATCCCACAGCGCCTGCGTGCTGCCTTCCCGCCTTTCCCAACTGTCCCTCTCCAGTTCTTCGTTTTCCGCGGAGCCGACAGGTCGCACATCCTGTCAACGCAGAAAATAATTCCCTTTTATTCTTCTTTTTTGTGGTCGCGTCTGTCGTCCTTCGACGCTACACTGGTACCGCCGGTTCTTCTTTCTTTTTTTCCAAAAAAAACAAACAAACCCTTTCTTCTGGAGTCTTTTCCAGTTATTTTCTCCTCAGGTGCCACGCGCCATTTTGGGCACTAGGCCCCACTTTTTCCTTTAAAATAGAAAAACTCGCTTTGGGTTTTAAAAAGTGATCTCCAGGAACAAGCAGGAATGAGTCTTCACATATGGTTACGTTGGTACCGACGGAGCCTGCGTGGGAACTCTCCCCAGCGTCCCAAAAGAAAGCCTTTGGCAGCATCCCACGCGCATGCGCGCTGCCTTCCCACCTAAACACTTCTCTCTCATCAGTTTTACATTTTCCGCGGAGCTGGCAGGACGTATTCCTGTCACCGCAGAAAATTCTTCTTTTTATTCTTAGTTTTTTGTGGTCGCATCTGCCTTCCCTTGACGCCACCGGTACGCCGGTGCTTTTCTTTCTTTTTTCTAAAGAATGTCTTCTTTTCTTAGAAATTTTTTCCTGTTTCTAGGCCACTAGGCCTCTATCCTTCCATTATGGAAAAGCCAGCCACTATCCTTAAGCAATACTCAAAGTGTGGCGGTACAGATATATTTTCAGACACTCATACTTGGTATCTAAAATGTTTAGGTCCTGACCATTGCCCTCTGGAGTGTCTCTCTTGCTGGAGCTCAAACAGAAGAAGTCTTCAGGATCGAGCACAACTCGATACCCGGTTCACATCACTCTCGATGTCACCAGTTAGAATATCTTCTTTTTCACAGGATCAGGTAACCAAACAAAAGTCTGTAAAGACTAGCCAGTCCTCGAGTGGTAGATCTCCTTCTCAGCATCGAGATGCCTCTGGCATTGCCCTCGAGGACATTTTGGCAATAAAGCCCCAGCGGGAGTCTTTGGGCTCCAAAGCATTAACGGGCCTCCAGGTTGTTCCCGGGGTTCTTACCTCGATGGACATACCTGGGCCATGCTCGGTGGTTGTGGCCGCTTCGAGCGGTACCGACACCCTGGCATCGTCTATGGTGATGGATGAAACACTCCTCACCGATGAATGTAGTCTAGCGCTCTCGGCTACTTCGGTACCGTTAGCGTTGCTGCAGACCGTTCCTCGAATGTCGGTACCGGTATCGACATTGGCATCGGTGTCTGTACCGTCCATACTTGCTTCGACAGACTCGCTTCCTTCAATGCCGAGCCTGGAATCGACCTCTAGCATGGAGGATTCGGTACCGACTTGGTACCGAAGACATCGTTTTAAGGAAAATCCGATGCTTCATCCTTTCAAGTCTTCCGATCCCGATGACTGGGATGAATCCATCGGTACCAAGGCTGAATTTTCAACAAGTCTAGCCTTTACCCCTCATTTTAGAGGGTCCTCCTCACGGGAGATTTCTTTTCAAGCTTTTCTTCTTAATATGGCAAAGTTACTTGCCATTTCTATACCTGGTAAAGAATCCCTACCGGGGGTTTCAGAGTCACTGCAATTCCCCTGGATTCCAAAGGAGGTGGTCATGCTTCCTTTGCATCAGATCTTACATTGTGGGAAACTCCTTTAACGGTATCCCTACATTCTAAGACACTTGATACTATGTACAAGGTGCCACCTTCTCCAGGTTTTCAAAAGACTCAACTTCCTCATCATTCTAGTGTTGTAGAATCAGCAATGAGGCGTATTAAGAGTGCAAAGAAGCACTCTTCTTATCCGCCAGGTCGTGAGTCTAGGACGTTAGATGCCTTTGGACGTCGATGCTTCCAGGCATCCATGCTTTCAGCAAGAATTATCTCATATATTTTCTATATGGGATTATCTCTTGAAGAGGTCACAAATAACTTAAAGCTTTTGAACCCTTTTCTTCAAGACCATAAAAGAGCAGACTTTTTCTTATTAGTCAATCATGCTCAAAATATCTCTAGGTTCCTTAATCATGCTTCCCTGGACTGTTTTGAGTCTATTAGCAGAACGTCTGCTATAGCCATAGGAGCACGACGCATGGCCTGGCTCCAAGCTTCAGACTTGGACAGATGGGTACAAGAAAGGCTGGGAAAAACTCCTTGTACTGGTGAAAATCTCTTTAACAAGGATGCTTTATTTCAAGCTGATCAGTTAAGCACTGATGCTGTTACTTTCAGAGGATTGTCAAAACTTTCCTCTATCCCAGATAATAAAAAAATCTCCTAAAAAGCTTTATCCCCCTAGGGGAAAAAAGTTTTATCCATCTTCTACCCATCATGCAGATGTTTCCAAAGACAGGCAACATCAAACCAGGTTAAGAAAATCAAAACCTCAACAGGCTCAGCAAACCCAGCAGTCACACTTTTCCTGTGTGAGGTTTAGAACCTCTGAACCTACTTCTTTTCAACAGAAGTATCTAAGGTTCATCTCATCCATGCTGAGATATCAGTCATACATTGACTCAGTCCTCGACTCTGGGCATGAATCTCTTGCTACAAGAGAAATCCATCTTTTTAGCTCCAAGAGCTATTGAGAACCATCATACCCTAAAGATAACAGGGTTATCCTTTTAAAAGAAAAGGAGGAGTAACAACTAACAACAAGGTGAGCTATGCCCTTCACCTTGACAGTTTCCTGTACGAGGATATCTCATACTTTTAACTGCAAGGGGACCCTACCTCTTCAAAGACTTACTAAATTTTAAGTTTTCTCAACTCTGTATTTTACTGTCTATCCCTCTTAGCCCAGACATTCAGTCTCTAAGAGTACTACTAATCAACTGGAGGGCTTATTCTCTAAGCCCATAGGATTTTCTTCAATACCTACTCCAGTAAGTAGTTTCCATACAGAGTTTCTTCCCCTTTGCGGTTCATCTTCTTCTCTGTGTATCTTTGAACTAACCTTTTCAGATACTTCTTTAAGGCAGCTTATCAGACAGAAATTGAGTATTACCACTCCAAATTATGTCTGTCGGTCCTCTCCAACCTATAGGACCTAACATTTTCTGCTGCCTTAATAACAGATAACTCCAAGACAGGTTCCAGAACCCATTTGGACAATTTATTGTTGCAGGCATCGGGCCTGTCTACTATTCTTAGCCATCTTCAATTCTTTTTGGCTCCAACAGAATAGATTAGGTTGCACACTGGCAATTAAACAGCCAGATGTAAGCAACCTACAACATGCTCTCTGCAATTATACAAGAAAGCTCTGCAACTATGGGCCTTTACCAGAGAGCCTCAGAGCTACTCCTAGTAGGTAGCTTCCAGATGGTTAAAAAGGGCTTCAGGTGGTAGGCTCTGCCCAGTCATGCTCCTACATGACTGTTTTTTTCCTACTCTTACCATCTTCCTTAAAAATTTCCTTTTAAGGAAAAGTAACCAGGGCTTAGACCACGTGAAAGCGTAGAGAATTGCACAATTTCCTGGGCTGTTCCACATCTCACTGGAACTTCTGCAACAGGGATGCATTCCTTTCACTGCAGTCCGTCCTTATTCACTACTTTTCTTCTAATTCCCTAAACTTCATTGTAGCTTATGATGAACAAAAGAACGCATGATACTCATATTGCCCTCATAGAGAGGCAAACATGGCATCCCCTTATATTGTGTCTTTTTCTCCAGCTACTTCTTGAAGCTATAGAAGGATCCAGACTTGCTGTCTTAAGACTAAGGATCTCCTCTGCATTCCTTCACGTACGTCTCGAGACCTGGATATTCAGGGGCTAGATCTTTTTTTTTTTAAAGAAATCTAGTCCTCTCCTTGTAAATGAAGAACATAATACCAGTTTCCATGAAACTTTCTCTATAGTTCTTCCATTCTTAACCAGACAGAGATTCTCCATCAATATTCTCAAGTAGGTCTTAATCCTTTTTGTTATTGGGTCAATCTCTATACAACATCTGACTTTGAAAGATTTGTTTACTGTCCATATTAACGCTGTCCCAGCATATCATAAAACTTAATGGACAACCAATTTCTATGGTAAATTAGGAAATACCTTCTTTTACCGTTACCTTTTCGGTTACGTCATATCTGAAGCTCTCCATGTCAAGTCATTATCATAAGTGACATCATTTACGAAAGACTTTACTGATCTTCAAGAAATTGGAGTCCCAACGCCTAGTACAAATGTCTTTGTCTTTCATTTGGATAAAGGGGGTCTTAAAGACCTATCCTTTTTTCTGCAAAGGGTATTTCTACCTTTTTCATCCAAACCAGTCAGATTTATCGCCACTCTTTCCTAGGGCCTTATTCTGCTCCAAGGACAAGGAGTTCAAACTTTGGACTTTACAGAAGCTTTAGCTATTTCTCCAAAGTCCAACCTCATTAAACTCCCCCAGTTTTTTCTTCTGGGGTTACTTCTAGCCATTAAGGCTTCTTATCTCTTCCTGTATTGCAAAATTTATTTTTCCTCTACTTCACAGTGAGGGAATTCTTTGAGGATAATGTACTGGCTCTCAACTACAGACCCATATTAGCCTCAACAAATACTTTTCGCAATATTTTTGAGTAAGATCCACATTAGAGAATTGGGATTCAATATTTTCTAACAATTATGATCCACACAAGGACCTCCCCTCTGGATACCTTGTTTAGTCAAGCTGTTCCACAGCACCCTTTTGTCTTAGAACTCCTACCCTCCATCCCTTGGATGCCTGAGGTTCTGAGGAATAAGCATGGCCCATCCATTAGATTTGCAACATGCTGGGGCCTCCTCCAGGCATCTTAGCTTGGGAGTCCCCATATGTGAAGACTCATTCCTGCTTGTTCCTGGAGATAGCAGGTAACAGGTGATCTCTGGGAACAGCAGGAACAAGTTTTCAAAACCCACCCACCTCACCTAGGAGTTGCTCTCTCTCTCTCTCTCTCTTTCTAATTTGTCTACTTCCCTCCTTCAGTCTCAGCTACAAACCCAACTGATGAGAGGGAAGTGTTTAGGCGGGAAGGCAGCGTGCATGCGTGTGGGATACTCCCAAAGGCTTTCTTTTTGGACGCTGGGGAGCGTTTCCGCACAGGCTCCGTCGGTACCAACATACCCATATGTGAAGACTTATTCCTGCTGTTCCCAGAGATCACCTGTTACAGGTAAGTAACTGTGCTTTCCAAGTGTGACGGTACCATCTCAGTCACAGACACCCATGTTTAGGTTCTGACCACTCTATTTCGGAGAGCGTTGCCTGTGGGATGATGTCGAAAAGAGGCCGGCAGAACCGAGCTGCTAAACTTAGCACCCTTTTCCCTCCGATGCAGCCTCTGTGGCATCGACGTCTTCCAGGGCGTCGTCTTCCTCCCATGGATCTCAGGTAACTAAACATAAATCTAGCCGGTCCTCAAAGGGTAGATCTCCCTCTAAGCATCGAGATGCCTCTGGCGTTGCCCTTGAGGGACTTTCACCGGCAAAATTGCCCCAGCGGGAGGCTTCAGCTTCCAAAGCACTAATGGGGCTCCAGAATGTTCTCGAGGCCTCAAACTCGGCAGAACTACTGGTGCCATGCTCTGGGGTACCGGCTGCTTCATCCGATACTGATACCCAAGCATCGGCAGTGTCGATAGGCCAGAGATTCTTGGCTATTGAACGCAGTCTGGCAGCTCTTCTCACGGCCTCAATGCCTCTGAAACCGCTTCATACAATTCAACCGGTACCGGTACCGATTTCATTGATATTGGCAGATATTCTACTGGGACCAAGTCATGCTTATCCATCCGGTATCGACAAGTTGGTACCGGACCCCTCCGATGCCGACTTCGATCGGTACCAGTACCGTGCCTTGCACGATCACCCGGATCGGAGATACTTTGAATCCTCGGATGAGTCTGAAGACTCTGAAAGCTCTGCCGATACTAGAGTACTTCTTCCTGAGGATTCTTCTTCTCAGCGTAGGATTTCTCCACCAGAGGATATGTCCTTTCAGGATTTTATCCGAGATGTGGCTCGAGGTCTTTCCATCACAGTGGATCCTGAAAAAGAGCCTAGGGCAAAGGAATTTGAAATCCTACAATGCCCTAAAGCTCCCAAGGAGGCAGCTGCCTTACCTATTCATGAGATCTTGCATGATCTCATGTTAAGGATGTGGGAAACACCTCTAACCACATCCCCTCACTCTCGAAGACTCAACACCATGTATCGAGTTCTTTCTTGTCCTGGGTTCCAGAAGACTCAGCTACCACACCATTCCATGGTGGTGTAATCAGCTATGAGAAGGATCAAGAGTGCAAAAAGGCATGCATCTAATCTTCCAGGAAATGAGTGTAGGACTCTTGACGCCTTTGGACGTCGAACCTTCCAGGCTTCCATGCTTTCTGCTAGGATCATTTCCTATATATTATATATGGGAATGTTCCTTAAAGAGGTCACAGGCAATGTTCCCTCTAATTTTCTGTAGGCTGTTTGCGAATAAAATATCAGCTGTGCAGCTTTTGAAGGAAGGATAAATTTTTGTGCGCCATATAACGACACTCGGAGTTATATACTTTAAAATTTGACTACACGTCAGAATACAGTATGTACACCACATTGATTGCACTAGAAAATATTGTAGAACTTGTGAAAACCATAAATACACAACAACTTTTAAATTTTAAGATGTCTGTGTTGTTCTCTATCAGAATCAGAACCATAATTTTTGTGTGCTCTGTTGTAAAGTATGTGCGCTCGCTTGGCGAGTTGGGTGTGCGCGCTCACGTGCACAGCTTAGAGGGAACAGTGGTCACAGGAGATTTAGAGCTTATGAGCCCTCTCCTTCCTGATGATAAGAGGCAGGATTACCTCGCCCTTGTCAAACATGCTCAGGATGTTTCCAAGTTTGTGAATTGTGCAGCCTTTGACTGCTTTGAGTGCATAAGCAGAACCTCTGCTATTGCCATAGGTGCACGTAGGATTGCCTGGCTCCAGGCATCTGACTTGGAACTTTGGGTACAGGATAAACTAGGAAATATTCCTTGCATAGGAGAGAATCTCTGGCAAGAATTGACAGGAAAAAGCTAATGAGATAGATGCTGACAATATCACTTTGGATAAATTGTCTAAATCTACAGCTGATCCTGCAAGGAAAAAATTCTCTAAGAAACCATTCTTCAGTAAGAAGAAGTTTTATCCTTCCTATACCCAGCAGGGGCATCGTTTAGGTCAGTCTGCCCAAAAAGGACAGCAGCAACAACCTAGGCAAAGAAAAACAAAAGCTGCTAAGCCTCAACCGGCTCAGCAGCCTCAGCCTCCACAGGGGCTTTGAGTCCTATCTAGAGAACTTTGCTTTCCTGGCCCTGAACGGCCCAGAGCCTTCCACCATTCCAGGAAGGTTATGTCATTTTGCCCCCAGATGGGGTCAGATAACAGCAGAAAATTGGACTCTGTCTATTGTAAGAGAGGGATACAAGCTTCATTTCCTCAGCATGCCCCCTCCTACAGTGGTAAGACAGTTCAATTCTCAGACCTCTCTTAATGACCAGTTAGGTCAAGAGGTCACTGTTCTTCTTGCCCAAGGGGCAATAGAAGAGGTACCCATTCTCTAACAGGGTACAGGGTTCTACTCCCCCTATTTCCTTATTCCAAAGAAAATAGGAGGACACAGACCCATTTTAGACCTCAGAGAACTGAACAAATTCCTGTTCAAAGAGAAGTTCAAAATGATTTCTCTAGGAACTCTGCTGCCATACCTTCAGAGTCAGGATTGGCTTTGTTCTCTAGATCTCAAATATGCATACACTCATGTTCTCATCCATCCAACTCATCGAAAATTCCTTCACTTTCTATTTCAAGGGAAGCACTACCAATACAGGGTTCTTCCTTTTGGCCTGGCCTCGGCACCAAGGATGTTCACAAAATGCATGGCTGTGGTGGCAACATTTCTTCGCACCCTAGGAATATTCGTCTTCCCTCACTTAGACGACTGACTCATTCGAGCCCCTTCAGAGCCAGAGGCCAGGGTTGCTCTCTCTCGCACAATGCACATCCTTCAGTATTTGGGACTTGTCATAAACTTCCCAAAATCCAACCTTGCTCCTACTCAGTCCCTGGAGTTTATAGGAGCTCTTCTGGATACCAGACAGACCAAGGGCCTACCCTCCACAGCCCCGCTGCCTTCGCATTGTGCAGTTAGCTTCCCAAGCAGTGTTAAAACCTCACCTCACTGATCGAGAAATGTTACAGTTGCTAGGCCATATGGCATTCACTGTATATGTGGTTCCTTATGCTCGCCTCCATATCAGGGCAGCTCAGGCCAGGTTGCCCATCAGACAAAATAGCAAATTCAGATCACCTTATTTTGTCCCTCCAAAGGTGGCAATCACCCCAAAACCTTTTGGTGGGGGTCCCCTTTTCAGCAACCCCCACCCCAAGCCACTCTAACAACAGATGCCTCACAGGTGGGTTGGGGAGCCCACCTGCAAGGCCTCTCTACCCAGGGTACCTGGACTCCACAGGAGGCCTATCTACACATCAATCTCCTGGAACTCAGAGCAATCTTCCTTGCTCTTCGAGTATGCCACACCCAGCTCAGCTACAAGACAGTCCTAGTTCAAACGGACAATCAAGTAGCCATGTTCTATGTGAACAAGCAGGGCGGAACAGGCTCTCTGTCACTATGCAATAAAGCTTTGCGACTGTGGGCCCTCGCCAGAGAGCATCAGATTCATCTCCTTGCGGTGTATCTTCCAGGCATTCAAAATTCTTGGGCAGACAGACTCAGTCGAGTTCTGCTTCCACACGAATGGTCTCTCCATGCAGACCAGGTGGCCAAAATTTTCCAAATTTGGGGAACCCCGGACATAGACCTCTTTGCAAGTCTGCTGAATGCCAAACATCCCCGGTTCTGTTCCAGAGTTCCGGCTCAGGGTTGTCAGGTCAGGGATGCTTTCCTCCTCCATTGGGGCCAGGACTTCCTGTATGCCTTTCCACCCATTCACCTAATTCCCAAAACCCTGTTCAAGCTTCAGAGAGACAGAGGTCATATGATTCTCATAGATCCACATTGGCCACGGCAAATGTGATACCCTCTGCTCCTACATCTCTCTCAAGCTCCGCCTCTGGAGTTAGGATCTGCTCGAAATCTCCTTTCTCAGGAGGACGGGATGCTGTGGCATACCAATCCCAATTCTCTGCATCTCAGGGCCTGGTTGCTGAAAGCCTAGAACTTCACGGTCTTAACGTTTCTCAGCAGGTAAAGGATATCCTTTATGCTTCCAGGAAGCCTTCCACAAGACATTCTTATGCTTTCAAGTGGAAAAGGTTTACCATATGGTGCTCGCAAAAGGGTCTTAACCCTCTGGAATCATTACTGGAGTATCTCCTTCATTTATCAAATGCAGGGCTTAAGACCAATTCAATGAGAGTTCATTTGAGTGCTATTGCAGCTTCTTTCAAGCCTCTAAATGGGCAACCTATTTCCTCTCATCCTCTCATAGCGAGATTTATGAGACGCCTTCTTTTAACTAAGTCTCCCATTAACCCACAACAGGTGGCATGGGACTTAAATTTGGTTCTTGGGCAGCTTATGACACTGCCTTTTGAACCATTAGCCACTACCTCCTTGAAATTCCTTTCCTGGAAGGTCATCTTTCTTATTGCAATCACATCAGCACGTCGCATCAGTGAATTGCAAGCATTGGTGGCTGATCCTCCTTATACAAGGTTCCATCATGATAAGGTAGTCCTTAGAACTCATTCACATTTTATGCTAAAGGTGGTGTCACCTTTTCATTTAAACCAAGCTGCTTTCCTTCCTGTTTTCTTCCCAAGTCCTCATGCCTCAAATGCAGAAAGGAATCTTCATACTTTGGATTGTAAAAGGGCTTTGGCCTTTTACTTACAAAGATACAACACTACAGAAGCAATTGGATTGCCTAGCGTTCAATAAAGACTCTGTTCTTCCACTTTTATCGCGCCTTGGACTGGTTGCTTTTACTTACAAAGGACACAGCAGCATAGGAAGTCCTCTCAACTTGTTGTTGCTTTTGATCCTAGTCATTTGGGACTTCCAGTCTCCAAAAGAACACTGTCTAACTGGATTGCACAGTGTATAAATCTTGCCTATGAGAGTAAAAACCTTCCTCTGGAAGGCCATGTCACAGCTCACAATGTGAGAGCCATGGCAGCCTCTATGGCTCATCTTCACTCTGTGTCTATCGACGACATCTGCCGAGGAGCTACTTGGGCTTCGGTTTATACCTTCACAGCCCATTACTGCTTAGACAAGGACTCCCGCCTTGTTCAACACCTGTTCCATACTTAATCAACTCCTACCCACCATCCCTGGTAGGATGCCAGAGATCCATGGGGTGAAGTGGAGCCCTTTCACAAGGGCACACAACGTCTGGGGTTTTCTCCCTGGCATCTGCAGCTAGTGAGTCCCCATATGTGAAGTCTACATTCCTGCTTGTTCTTGGCGATAGCATTGTTACTCACCTGTAACAGGTGATCTCCAGGAACAGCAGTAATTTAGTCTTCAGAACCCACCCACCTTCCCTAGGAGTTGTATCTCTCTCTTTCTCTCTTTCCTTCTCTCTTTTGTCTCAGCTTTAAACTCAACTGGAGAGGGACAGTTGAGAAAGGTGGGAAGGCAGCACGCAGGCGCTGTGGGATGCTCCCAAAAGCTTTCCTATTGGACGCTGGGGAGCATTCCCACGCAGGCTCCGTTGGTACCGACGATACCTATATGTGAAGACTAAATTCCTGCTGTTCCCGGAGATCACCTGTTACAGGTGAGTAACTATGCTTTCCTGGACCATGGGATGCTGTTCCAAGGGTTGCAGAGTAGAGCTGGAGTCCATCTATCCAAGAAAGGTCAACACATCTTCAGTAGTAGACTGGCTAAGCTGCTGAAGAGGGCTTTAAACTAGATTTGTTGGGGATGGGTGAAGACAGCCCCCAGGTAAGTGAAACATTAAATACCTTTATGGAAATGGAAAGCAGTGTGTATAAATGCCCATAGCATGGGAAGTAAGATCCCTGATGTTGAAGCTTTGATAGGAGTGACTGACTTGGATTTAGTGGCGGTTACAGAAACATAGTTCACAGAAATCCATGACTGGGATGTAACTATACTAGGCTATACTTTATTCAGAAACAACAGGGTAGGAAGAAGGGGAGGAGGAGTGGCACTATATGTAAAAAATAATATTTCAGCTTTGGAATTACAGAGCTTAAAAGGGAGAGAGGAGGCATTGTGGATTAAACTAGAAAGAGGGAAAGAGAAATAGATTGCATTGGCGTGATATACAGACCTCCTTCACAAGAGGAAGAAGTGGACAGAGAATTCATTGAAGAAATATGCAGTATTGCTAGGAAAGGGGAAGTGCTACTGATAAGGGATTTCAATATGCCAGATGTTGATTGGCACATTTCTGCTGCAGTATCATCTAGAAGTAGGGAGATCCTGGATTCTCTACAGGGAGAACTATTCAGGCAATTGGTAACAGATCCCACACTTGAAGGGGCCATCTTGGACTTGGTGCTTACCAATGGTGAAAGTGTTTCTGATGTTACAGTGGGAGATCATTTTGCATCCAGTGATCACCAGATGGTATGGTTCAGTATTAGGACTAGGAAATTAGAATCCATTCAAAAGCAAGGTTCTTAGACTTTAGGAAAACTAATTTGCCAAGATGGGCCAATACCTCAGGGAGTCGTTAGCGGGATGGGAACAGCTGGGGGATGTAGAAAAACAGTGGGCAAAACTGAAAGGGGATATTTTAAAGGCAACCAACCTTTTTGTTAAAATTGTAAATAAAAGGTAAAAGGAAAAGGAGACCGCTATGGCTTTCGAAAGAAGTAGCTGAAAAGTTGAAGAAAAAGAGGTTGGCCTTCATGAAATACAAGAGATCACAGAGAGAGGAAGACAGGCAACTATATTTGGAAAAACGTAGAGAAGCTAGCAAAATAGTCAGGAAAGCAAAGACTCAAAAAGAGGAGGAAATAGCCAATGCAATAAAATGGGGGGATAAGACATTTTTCAGATATGTTAGTGAGAAGATGATGCATTTGGGCTGCAGCAATCCAAAGGGGCAATATACTATAGGGGGTGAAGTACTTTTGTCCACTAAAGAAGAGAGGGACCTAAGCGTGGTTGTATCTGATGATCTTAAAGTGGCTAAACAGGTAGAAAAGGCGACAGCAAAAGCTAGAGGGATGCTTGGGTACATATGGAGAGGAACGGCTAGCAGAAAAATGGAGGTGATAGTGCCTCTGTATTAGTCTTTGGTGCGACCTCATTTGGCGTATTGTATGCAATTCTGGAGACCGCACCTTCAAAAGGATACAAACGGGATGGAGTCAGTACACATGGTGGCTACTAAAATGGTTAGTGGTCTTCATTATAAAGCATATATGGACAGACCTAAGGATCTTAATATGTACACATTAGAGGAAAGGCGGGATAGAGGTGATTTGATTGAGACGTTTAAATACCTCCATGGCATAAATGCATAGGGGGAGAGCCTCTTTTGATTGAAAGCAAGTACTGCTAAGAGGGGACATGGGATGAAGGTGAAAGGGGATAGATTCAGGAGTGATACGCAGAAATATTTCTTTACAGAAAGAGTAGTGGATCCGTGGAATAGTCTCCCAGTGGAGGTGGTAGAGATGAGGACTGTATCTGAATTCAAAAAAGCATGGGACAAACACAGAGGATCTCTAAAGGAAAAAAGGGGACTGTTGTAGTTGTTGATATGGAAGGACAGACTAGATAGGCCATGTGGTCTTTTTCTGTCATGATTTTTCTATGTTTCTATGATGCCATAGGAAGCCTCTGGAAGCTTTCTCTGTCTTCACAGCTGCTGGTAGGAGAACACAACCTACTGGACTGGTCTAGTAGGACTCAAGGAAAGGACAATCTCCAGGAACAAGCAGGAATGAGTCTTCACATATGGGTATCGTCGGTACCGACGGAGCCTGCGCAGGAACGCTCCCCAGCGTCCAAAAGGAAAGCTTTTGGGAGCATCCCACAGGGCCTGCGCGCTGCCTTCCCGCCTTTCCCAACTGCCTCTCTCCAGTTCTTCTTTTCCGCGGAGCCAGCAGGTCGTGTTTCCTGTCACCGCTGAAGAATTTCTTATTTTCTTATTTATTTCTTATTTTCTTTAGTCGTGCGTCTGCCGTCTCGAGGACCGGTACCTCCGGTCTTTTTTCTTTCTTAGCAAAAAAACAAAACAAAAAACTTTCTTTCTACTTCAGTGCATTTTCTTCTATGGCCTTAGGCCTACAGTCTTTTTCCTCATGGAAAAGCCCGCCTCCGGGTTTAAAAAGTGCACAAAGTGCAGTGGCACTATTTCTGTCAGACACCCATGACTGGTGTCTAAAATGTTTAGGTCCTGATCATTCCATCGCGGATTGTGAGTCCTGTTCCATGATGTCTAAAAGAGGGTTACAGAATCGGGCAGCCAAGCTCAGTACCCTGTTTCCCTCCAATGCAGCTTCTGTGGCATCGACGTCTTCCAGGGCTGCTTCTTCATCCCATGGATCTCAGGTAACAAAACTTAAGTCCGGTCGGTCCTCAAAGGGTACATCTCCCTCTAAGTATCGGGTTGTACCCGAACTCACTATTGAGGAATCCACACCGGCAAAATTACCCCGGCGGGAGGCTCCGGCTTCCAAAGCATTATCTATGGGGTCACAGGTTGACATCGATGGCACGGCCTCGACCAATCACCTGTTACAATGTTCTGGGGTACCGGCGGTTCCCGGTACCGATATCCAGACATTGGTGGCGTCGATGGATCAGAATATTCTGACCATGCAGCGTGCCATTACGGCCTTCATACAAGCTGCGACGCCCTCGGTACAACAACAAACTCCGTTGTCGGTTCCGGATTCGGTTCCGGTTCCGATACCAGTACCGCTTGCATCGGCATCAGCATCGACAGCAACGGTACGGTATCCAGTGATGCCTGTTAGTACCGATTCGGTACCAATGACTCCCGATGTCGATACCCCTCGGTACTCGTATCGGGCTCTGCGAGAGCATCCAGACAGTTGATACTTCAATTCCTCTGAAGAATCTGATTCATCAGAGCTTTCCATTGAAGCATCGGAGATCCGTCCTCAAGAACCCTCTTCTCCAAAAAGGAATGAATGTCTCCTCCTGAGGACTTGTCTTTCCAGGACTTCATCAGGGAGGTAGCTAGAGGCCTGTCTATTACAGTAGCCTCTGAGACTGAGCCCAGAGCCAAAAAATTGGATACTCTCCAATATCCTAAAGCTCCAAAAGAGGCAGCCATTTTACCAATACATGAGATCCTTTATGACCACATGTTGGGTATATGGCCTAGTGGTTGGGGCAAGGTACTTCAGGCCGGAAGGTCGGTGGTTCAAATCCCACTAGAGGACAGCAACCTTGGGCCGGAAGGACTGGGGTTTCTAGTCCCACAGGTGCTCCTTGTGGTCTTGGGCAAGCCACTTAACCCTCCATAGCCCATGTTCCCTGTAAAATAGTTATCTCCAAGTTATAATACCCTGTTCAATGTAATTTCAGTTTGTTCAATGTAAACCGCACTGATGCAGAATAGCGCGGTATATAAGAGAATGTAAATAAAAATAAATAAAATAAATAAATATGGGAAACTCCTCTTATAACCTCTCCTTTTTCTCGCAGGTTGGACACCATGTATCGTGTTCCTCCTTGTCCTGGATTTCATAAGACTCAGCTTCCTCACCACTCTATTGTGGTAGAGTCTGCTATGAAAAAAATCAAGAGTACAAAAAGACACTCCTCTGTTCTTCCAGGAAGAGAATGCAGAACCCTAGATGCTTTTGGCAGAAAAATCTTTCAGGCCAGTATGCTTATAGCCAGAATCAACTCCTATAGTCTCTATATGGGGATGTTTCTAAAAGAGGTTACAGATCATCTATATACCTTATCTCCTTTTATATCAGAAGATAAGAGAGAAGAATATCTTACCTGGCTTAAACATGCACAGGATGTATTCAAGTTTTCCAATTGTGCTGCCTTTGACTCCTTTGAGGGTGCCAGTAGAGCTTCAGTTATTGCCATAGGCGCACACAGAGTAGCCTTGGTTACAAGCCTCTGATTTGGAATCTTGGATACAGGATGGTCTGGGCAACCTTCCCTGTACAGGTGAAAATCTGTTTGGCAAAGATTGGCAAGCAAAAGCCACCCAGATGAATGCTGAAAATTCTGCTTTAGATAGACTCTCTAAGTCTACTACTACTCCTTTCAAGAAGAGGTTATTCAAGAAAGGATCTTTCCCAAAAAAAGGGAAATTTTCTTCTAGTTATGCTCAGGCCTCTTCTCACGGTTGTTTTGCTGCAAAGAGACAGCAACAACCAAAACAGGCCAAGCCACAGGCTGCCAGGACTGCTACAGCCCAACAGCCTCAGCCTCCTCAGGGCCTTTGACTTTCCACTAGAGAACTTAGCATTTCTTGCTCTAGATCATCCAGAGCCTCTGACCATCCCAGGAAGGTTAGCTCACTTTGCTCCCAGATGAGAACAATTCACAGCAGAGAAATGGACCCTCTCCATCATAAGGGAGGGATGCAAACTACATTTCTTAAACCTTCCTCCTCACACCATGGTGAAACAGTTCAACTCTCCAACATCACTTCTCGACCTTTTAGGTCAAGAGATTGCCATTCTTCTTGCCCAAGGGGCCATAGAAGAAGTACCCCTTCTTCAACAGGGCTCAGGGTTCTACTCCCCTTATTTTCTCATCCCAAAGAAAACAGTGGGCTACAGACCCATCCTAGATCTCAGAGAGTTGAACAAGTTTCTATGCAAGGAGAAATTCAAGATGATTTCTCTTGGTACTCTCCTTCCATACCTCCAGAGTCAGGACTGGCTTTGTTCTCTAGACCTCAAGGATGCGTACACCCATGTCTTCATCCATCCAACACACAGAAGGTTCCTTCGGTTCCTTTACCAAGGAAAGCACTACCAATACAGAGTGCTTCCTTTCGGTCTGGCCTCTGCTCCAAGAGTGTTCACAAAATGCATGGCAGTGGTAGCTGCATTTCTACGCACTCTAGGGATATTCGTATTCCCATATCTGGACGACTGGCTCATCCGAGCTCCATCCCAGGCAGAGGCTCAGACTTCCCTAGCCTGCTCAAAGCATATTTTTCAGTATCTGGGATTGGTAATCAATATTCCCAAATCCCATCTCACCCCCACTCAATCTCTAGAGTTCATAGGGGCCTTACTGGATACCACAACTGCAAGAGCCTGTCTTCCCCAGGCCCGTTGCCTACGTTTGGTGCAGTTAGCCTCCCAGATTCAGTCAAAATCCCTTTTAACTGCTCGGGAGATGTTGCAACTCTTAGGCCACATGGCATCTACAGTGCATGTGGTTCCTTATGCTCGCCTTCACATGAGAGCAGTTCAGTGGACTCTATCCACCCAATGGACCCAGGCATCAGGTTGCCTGTTAGACAAAATAGCAACCTCCAGTCACCTCTTTTGGTCCCTCCACTGGTGGAGGTCCACTCAGAATCTGTTGTTGGGGTCCCCCTTTCAACAAGTGCTACCCCAAGCAACCCTTACCACAGATGCCTCTCCAAAGGGTTGGTGAGCTCATCTACAAGATCTCTCCACTCAAGGCATCTGGTCTCCACAGGAGACATCTCTCCATATCAACCTCTTAGAGCTCAGAGCAATCTTCCTAGCCCTCAGAGTCTTCCACACCCTGCTCAGCTACAAGACAGTCCTCATCCATACGGACAATCAGGTAGCCATGTTCTATGTGAACAAGCAGGGGGGGGCAGGCTCTCTGTTGCTCTGCAACGAAGCTCTGAGATTGTGGGCCTTCGCCAGAGAGCATAAAATCCATCTCATAGCAGTGTATCTTCCAGGGGTTCAAAACTCTTGGGCAGACAGACTCAGTCGAGTTCTGCTTCCACAGGAATGGTCCCTCCATGGGGACCAGATAGCCAGGATTTTCTGGATTTGGGGTACCCCAGACATAGACCTATTTGCAAGTCTGTGGAATGCCAAACTTCCCCGGTTTTGTTCCAGAATTCCGTGTCAGGGAGTTCAGGCCAAAGATGCCTTCCTCCTTCACTGGGGGCAAGACTTCCTCTATGCCTTTCCACCTATTCCCCTCATCCCCAAGACTCTGTTCAAGCTTCAGAGAGACAAGGGGTCTATGATCCTCATAGCACCACATTGGCCACGCCAAGTGTGGTACCCTCTACGTCTGCATCTCTCTCAAGCTCCCTCCCTGGACCTGGGGTCTGCTCCAGATCTCCTCTCCCAAGAGGAGGGTACCCTGTGGCATCCAAATCCTCAGTCTCTTCATCTCAAGGCCTGGTTGCTGAAGGCCTAGACCTTCAAGATTTACACCTTTCCCAGCAAGTGAAGGATATCCTTCATGCTTCCAGAAAGCCTTCCACCAGACGCTCTTATGCTTGCAAATGGAAAAGGTTTTCCATTTGGTGTGCAGAACATGGTCTTAACCCTTCTGCAATACCTTTGAATTCGTTACTAGACTATCTGCTGCATTTATCCCATGCAGGCCTTAAAACAAATTCAACCAGGGTCCATTTAAGTGCTATTGCAGCATCCTTGAAGCCTCTTAATGGACAACCTATTTCCTCCCATCCTCTCATAGCAAGATTCATGAGAGGCCTTCTTTTAACTAAACCCCCCATTAGACCATCTCCAGTGGCATGGGATTTGAATCTGGTTCTTGGCCAGCTTATGAAGCCACCCTTTGAACCCTTAGCCACTACCTCCTTGAAATTCCTTTCCTGGAAGGTTATTTTTCTTATTGCACTCACCTCAGCTCGCCGTATCAGTGAGTTGCAAGCTCTAGTGGCTAATCCTCCTTATACAAGGTTCCATCATGACAAGGTAGTTCTCAGAACTAATCCACACTTTATGCCTAAAGTGGTCTCACCCTTTCATCTGAACCAGGAGGTTTACTTACCTGTCTTCTTTCCAGGACCTCATGCATCAAGTGCAGAGAGGAGTCTTCATACCCTGGATTGTAAAAGAGCCCTTGCCTTCTATTTACAAAGGACACAGCAACATAGAAAGTCCTCTCAACTTTTTGTTGCTTTTGATCCTTCCCACTTAGGACTTCCAGTCTCTAAGAGAACTCTGTCCAATTGGATTGCTCAGTGTATTTCCTTCGCCTACCAGAGTAAGAATCTTTCTCTAGAAGGCCATGTCACGGCTCACAATGTGAGGGCCATGGCAGCCTCTATGGCTCATCTAAACTCTGTGTCCATCGACCAAATCTGTCGAGCAGCCACCTGGGCCTCGGTTCATACCTTTACAGCCCATTACTGCTTGGACAAGGATTCCCGCCGGGATGCCTTGTTTGGTCAGGCTGTTCTCAAACACCTGTTCCATACCTAATCAACTCCTGCCCTCCATCCCTGACTGGATGCCTGAGATTTGTAGGTGGAGATGGAGCCCTTCCAGGGACTCACAATCAGAGTGATCTCCCAGGCATCTCTAGCTGGGGAGTCCCCATATGTGAAGACTCATTCCTGCTTGTTCCTGGAGATAGCACAGTTATTTACCTGTAACAGGTGATATCTGGGAACAGCAGGAATTAGTCTTCACAACCCTCCCACCTCCCTTAGGAGTTGTATTTCTCTATCTATCTTTCCTTTCCTCTCTCTCTCTCTCTTTGTCTCAGCTTTAAAACTCGAACTGGAGAGAGGCAGTTGGGAAAGGCGGGAAGGCAGCGCGCAGGCGCTGTGGGCTGCTCCCAAAAGCTTTCCTTTTGGACGCTGGGGAGCGTTCCCGCGCAGGCTCCGTCGGTACCGACGATACCCATATGTGAAGACTAATTCCTGCTGTTCCTAGAGATCACCTGTTACAGGTAAGTAACTGTGCTTTATCTGGTAAGTAAAATGTCACCTTATGCGCCTTAGTGATTCTAAGACCTTGAGATTTCCTTTTAACCTTACAGTATTTAAAGCAGGGTTGCATAATTCAACTCCATCCTAAGGAAGAATTTACACACCTAAGAATCTTCTTTCCTTGAATCCTGCTAGAGCTGTCCAGATGAGTGGATTATGCTCCTTTGCCAGGAGATAGAGGCAGATTTGAGCAACTTACAGAGATGTAATCACATGGTATATTGTCATGTGCAGCACTGAGAGAAGCCATTTTGATACGTCCCAAGAAGTAAGCAAGGCTGGAAAAAATTTAAAAAACCCAAAAAAATCCCTCTGCAAATATGAACATGAAAAACAAATCACAAATTGGAAGAAATATTTGGAAGAAATGCTTGGCTCTCTTACCATAATTGACCCTGCAACTGGCACTGATACTGACTTTATAATCAAAAGAAAGCAGGGCTTCCAAACCTGAATGAAAAGTCTTCCATAGTGGGTCCTGGACTGGTCTAGTAGGACTGGTAATGGAAACCATCAAGATGATTATAAAGAGCTCTCTACAGGACAAGGTCTGCAGCTCCAACACTTGTCTGGTGAATGCAATAGCAACCAGGAAAACCACTGTAAGTTCAGATTCTTGGGAGATGCCTTATGAATAGTCTGAAAGGAAGGCCTTTTCAATGCCTTCAACACCAGAGAAAGACACTACTGAGGAACCACTGGGCACACTGGCAGATGAATTTTCTTTCCGTGAAGAAATGAGACTTCAGGGTTTGCTGCCATGGGCATACCTTGACTATGCCTTAGTAGCATGGCAGAGCTGCCACTGGAACTGAAAGAGTTCAGGGCCAAAACCTGGTCCGAGCCAGACTGTAAGAAGGACAAAATGGTGATAATATCCACTTTACCAGCCTCCAGTGCCTGAGAGGAACACAACCTCTCAAACATCAAATAATTTAAAGAAGTAGAGGTCTTGCCTGTCTTGAGAAGAGTATCTTCTACTGCTGTAGAGTAGCATCTCTTGGATAGCTTACATGTCTCAAAGGCTAGGCCATAAGTAAAGGAAACAGGATCCTCTATCACCAGAGGTCCATGCCAAAGAAGTCCCTTGTGGTAATAAAAATGAGGACCCCCACCAACAGACTCAAGAGATCTTCATACTATAGCTTGTGTGACCAGTCTATGGCAAAAGAATCACAAAGCCTAGATAAGTGAACTCTGCAGATGAGGGAATGGCCAATGGGGAAAGACATACAGAAATCCCTCTTGGGGCCACGCTTGAATGAGGGCATCACAGCACACTGTCCACTTGTCCCTCCTGCAGCTGAAAAAGTTCTTCACTTCAGCATTCTCCCAAGTAGTCATAAGTTTAAATACTGGAAGGCTGAATGCGTAAGGGCTTCACTCCCACATTCCAGGATCTGCAGTATTCTGACTCAAGAAGTTGACCTGCACATTATTGGCATTAGTTATATGAGCTATTTGGACAGAGCAGTTAGATGTTCATGTTTCACAATTCCACCATCTCAAAAGCCACCCCAGTACTTAAAGTTCTGCCTTGCTTGTTGACATATGCCACTGCCATGGAATTGTCCAAGAACACGTGGGCTGCCTTGCCTGCTCTCAAGAACTGAAGCCTTGCCAGTGCCAGGCAAATTTCTCTGGCCTCCAAGTAGTTGATTGAGGACCATCTGACCTAGACATTGAGCCCCCTAACCCTTCAGACTCACACCCGTGGAGATGATCATCTAAACCAGCTTCCAGAGGCATTCTACTGATCAGATGGTAAGACTGATGCCAGCATACTAATTGATCTTTGATCTCTTGGGGGAGAGCAGGGAGACCAAAGAGGCAGCATATATCTCTGCAGCAGACACATGTTTGCCTTGGCCTGAGGAACCAGTTTCATGGCCAATGCTATGGACCTCAGGAGCAGAAGGTAGTTCCAGGCTGAAGGCACAAGCTGTGCACAAAAGGTTCTGAGTTGCTTCTGCAGCTTGAGCGAGCTCCCTGGCATGAAGAAGGATCTGATCTAGTAGAGTATTGAATCAAGCTACAAAATACTTCATATCCTGGGAGGGATTCAGGCTGCTCTTGAGATCACCAAATCCAGTCATTCTAGCCACCAAATCTCCAGGGCTGTGTTCTCTCTGGACTTCCCCAGGGAATCTGTCCAAATTGGCTAATCATCCAGATACAGGTGAAGCCATATCCCTTGTTTGTACAAGAATGGTGCCACACCACAATGATCTTTAAGAAGTTGCGAGGAGCCATGGCCAAGGCAAAGGGCAGAGTACAGAACTGGAAGTGGTGGCCCAAAACTCAGATGTAAAGAAATCACTGGTGTAGGTCCTGAATAGGAATATGGAAGTTTACCTTGGAAGATGCATTAAGGTCAGAAACGGCCATTACTGAACTGATGCATTGACCAATCTGATGGTTTCCATGCAGGAATGGAGCACTCAGAGTTTGATATTGATCTCTTTCAGGCCCAGAATAGGCCGGAAATATCCTCCTTTCTTGGGCTCTGCAGAAAGCACGGATAGAATAGCCTGCAACTACAGGAAGTGCTGTAGAGTTTCTTCTATCTCTACGGCCACAAGGAGATTCTGCAAAAGTGTCTCTTAGAGGATTTGCAAACTCCAGGATGTATCCCTGATTCAGAACCTCTTGGATCCATTGTATCTGATGTGATATGAGTCCACTTTGAGAGAAACAGCCGGCACCACCATTTCTGTCTTGGAAGCAAACCATCAGATCTTGTTGCAGGGGCTTACTGGCTCCGATTGGAACTGCCAATGAGTTACGAGATCACTAAGAACTCTGCAAAGTACTAGAAGGAACGAGTGAGAATCCACAGGTATGCATGGGAAAGGAAGTAACAGAATATTAAAAACAAGAGAAAGGCGGACAGATCCAAGATGGCGGCAGAGTAGAATGCCGGGGAAGTTGGTTCTGAGCCGGCTCCTGCACTTACCACTAATGGGGGAAAAAGAGGAAACAGAATGCCCAAAAACCCTCCGGTACCTCGTCTCCAGCGGATCGATTGGTGTCGTCCTCAATTGCCGTTTTTTGTACCTCCTCGGATTGTATGGCTTCGAGAGATCCGCAGAGTGGGAGTGCGGATCTGAGCGTGAAAGGGCTTTCTCTTAGCCCCGTTCAAGCATTCCCACCTCAGCCCAGAAGCCGCGTCGAGTCTCCGATTCTGGAGGTTAGCGTGGCTGTGGAGGGTGCTCCCGCAAAGATCCAGTTGATGGTATCTGCTGCTGGAGGTTGAGTGGGCATGCCTCCCTCCGATAGCCGCTCTGGAGTGGAGCAGATTGTGAGCAGCTCCCTCGGCGTTTCGGCGATTAGACCTCCTGAGTGTGTGATGAAACCTGCGCTTGTAACTTTAGATAGCTTGTGGGAAGTTATCTCTGCCCTTCAGCAGTCCCTTTTTCTTTTTGTGGGGGCTGTTACACAGGAGTTATTAGATGTTAAGGATCAGTGCTCTCCAACGGTTTCAGAGGTGGCGGCTCAGGCGGTTAGAGTTACACAGCTGTAATTAAAGGTGCAGGATTTGCAATCCACTGGTGCTGTTAATGTGAAGGACCGGTTAATCCAGGCAAGGAAAATAGAATATTTGGATAATCAATTACGAAGAAATAACTTGAGATTCCTGAATTTTCCTCGGTCTCCTCTGATGGCTCCTATGGACCTGATCTGGAAATATTTTCTTGATGTTCTTCAGATGCCTGCTGACTCTCTGCCTCCGGTGGTAAGGGCTCAATATGTGACAATTTCTATGTTTGATGTTGCTGGGCAACAGGGTCAGGTTGTAGAGCCTGTGCCTCCTCAGATGGAACTTTCAGATTTTTTGGAGAGTTCCTTAGAGGTGGTGACCAGTAGGGCTACTTTGTTGGTTAATTTTGCCTTTGAATCGGATAGGAACACTGTATTTAAATTGTATTTCTGTAAAATGTCGGTATCTCAGTTTATGGGCTCAAAAATTTTAGTTTTTCCAGATTTGGCTAGAGACACCCAGAAAAGGCATAGGGCGTTTCTGGCATTAAGTCAGAGAACAATAGCCTTAGCTGCGCAATTTAAGTTAAGATATCCTTGTAAATGTGTGGTTAATTTTCAGTCAAAACAATTTGTTGTTTGAGTCCCAACAACTATTGCAATTTTTACAAGGTAGGGAAGTTGGTGAAGCAGGGGTAAGTCCCATATCGGCTGCCATATCATAATAACAATGCTCTAATTATATAATTTGTTTCTGTATGATGGTGTGATATGCCATATTATTGCTATTTCTTTTTTCTTGGATCATATTGAGGGGTTTTTTTGTGGTCTATTCCAGTAGTAGTATATTTGCCTATTATCCTCTTGTGAGGTTGATTTATAGTGTTTCATCTAATTCTGATGCTTGTTCAGAGATTTTCTTGTTTAATGTAAAAGTTAATAAAGTTAAAAAAAAAACGAGAAAAAACTCTTCAGAGAATTGGATCAGCAAGCGAGGAAAAACAAGTGGCAGATCCACAAATACAGTGGAAAATACAGAGCGTTACTCCAAGAACCTTTAGTCGATCAGGAACGGACACATGAATGGTTAAGGAGAGGTGAACTGAAACCAAAGGATAAAAGATTGATAGTTGCAGCTCAGGACAGTGGATTACAGATGAGATGGTTTATGGCGTGCATTGAAAAAACTGGCAAAACAGACATATGTTTGTTTTGTAAGAAAGAGCTTGGAAACAGTGACTCACCTTACAGCAGGCTGTGAAGTTCTGATGGTGGAAAATTTCTATACAGAAAGGCACAACAAATTTGCATGCCTCCTTCACTGGAAACTCTGGAAACACTACAACATCACTGTCCCTGAAACGCACTGGGATCATGACCCTAAGAGAATAACAGAATGAAGAGATGCTGATCACCTGGGACATTGCCATTTTGATGGATAAGAAACTGGATGTGAGGAAACCTGACAGTGATAAAGGAGAAGATTATCAGATCTGCTTTGATATAATAGAAGTGTCGGTACCAAGTGATTATTCTGTGAATCACGTGGAGAGGCAAAAGATCCTGAAGTACTAAGAAATGCAGTCAGAGACAACAAAAATGTGGCAGAAAGATACAGAAATCTTTCCCATTGTACTGGGAGTGATAGGCTTGATGAAGAAGAATTTCCAAGCACATCATGACAAACTTCCCATACGTGTTGCATCTTACGAACTCTAGAAGGAAGCTCTCTTTGGCACGATGCAAATACTACGCCGAGCAAACTGTTTGCCAAACCATCATCACACCGATCCTGGACTATGGAAACTTGATATACCAGGATCTAACAAAACAAGTCATACACTGCAGATGGTTCAAAATACAATAGCACGAATCATCAACGGAACCAGTAAAACCGACCACATTACACCAGTATTGCATCAACTACACTGGCTACCAATTCAATCATGGGCCAAATTCAAGACCATACTAAACATCTTTAAAATCATCCATCACCTTTCAGTGGATGTGTTTGATTCACTAATCATAAAAGAAACCTTCCCCTGCTCTAAAAGAACCAGAAACAAACACACAATCAACATCCCTCCTGACTACAAAAAGAGCAAGCAATCAACCTCCAAAACAGCATTCTCCCTAGCTGCAAAACAACTCTGGAACTCCCTCCCTGAAGAAATACGTGCAACTGGAGACATTAAAGATTTCCATAAACTTAAAACCTTCCTGTTCACAGAACACTATGGTCACATAACCTAAACCTACAATTTCTCCGCCCCCAACCAAAGAATCCTTGACCGACCCATATGGACACAAATGCATAATCATTGGCAAACAACCACAACCACATGTTATTGTGTAAAGCATAGTTACTCACCTGTAACAGGTGATCTCCGGGAACAGCAGGAATTTAGTCTTCACATATGGGTATCGTCGGTACCGATGGAGCCTGTGCAGGAACGCTCCCCAGTGTCCAATTAGAAAGCTTTTGGGAGCATCCCACAGCACCTGCGTGCTGCCTTCCCGCCTTTCTCAACTGTCCCTCTCCAGTTGAGTTTAAAGCTGAGACAAAAGAGAGAGGGAAAGAGAGAAATAGAGAGAGAGATACAACTCCTAGACGAAGTGGGTGGGTTGTGAAGACTAAATTCCTGCAATTCCCGGAGATCACCTGTTACAGGTGAGTAACTATGCTATCTCCAGGAACAAGCAGGAAGTAGTCTTCACATATGGGGACTCCCTAGCTTTAGAAGCCAGGGAGAGACCCCAGAAGTTGTGTGTCCCTGTGAAAGGGCTCCACTTCCCCCCATGGATCTCTGGCATCCAACTAGTGATGGTGGGTAGGAGTTTATTAGGTATGGAACAGGTGTTGGAGAACAGCCTGACCAAACAAGGCATCCCGGCGGGAGTCCTTGTCCAAGCAGTAATGGGCTGTAAAGGTATGAACCGAGGCCCAGGTGGCTGCTCAACAGATGTCATCGATAGACACAGAGTGCAGATGAGCCATTGAAGCTGCCACGGCTCTCACATTGTGAGCTGTGACATGGCCATCCAGAGGAAGATTTTTACTTTGATAGGCAAAGGAAATACACTGAGCAATCCAGTTAGACAGTGTTCTCTTGGAGACTGGAAGCCCCAAATGAGAAGGATCAAAAGCAACAAAGAGTTGAGAGGACTTTCTATGTTGCTGTATTCTTTGTAAGTAAAAGGCTAAAGCTCTTATGCAGTCTAAAGTATGAAGATTCCTTTCTGCATTTGATGCATGAGGCCTTGGAAAGAACACAGGTAGGTAGACCGCTTGGTTTAGATGAAAAGGCGAGACCACCTTTGGCATAAAGTGTGGATGAGTCCTAAGGACTACCTTGTCATGATGGAACCCTGTATAAGGTGGATCAGCCACCAGTGCCTGCAACTCATTGATGCGACGTGCTGATGTGATTGCAATGAGAAAGATAACCTTCCAAGAAAGGAATTTCACGGAGGTAGTAGCTAAGGGTTCGAAAGGTGGCTTCATAAGCTGACCAAGAACCAAGTTTAAGTCCCATGCCACAGGTGGTGGCCTAATTAGGAGGCTTAGCTAGCAGAAGGCCTCTCATAAATCTAGCTATAAGAGGTTGAGAGGAAATAGGTTGTCCATTCAGAGGCTTGAAGGAAGCTGCAATAGCACTCAAATGGACTCTTACCGAGTTAGTCTTAAGTCCTGCATTGGATAAATGAAGGAGATACTCCAGCAATGATTCCAGAGGTATCGCAAGGGTGTTAAGAACCTTCTGCGAGCACCATATGGTAAGCCTCTTCCACTTAAAAGAATAAGAGCGTCTTGTGGAAGGCTTCCTGGAAGCATAAAGGACATCCCTTACTTGCTGAGAGAGGTTAAGATCATGAAGATCTAGGCCTTCAGCAACCAAGCTCTGAGATGCAGAGACTGGGGATTGTGATGCCATAACATTCTCTCCTCCTGTGATAGGAGATCTGGAGCAGATCCTAACTGTAGGGAGGGAGATTGAGAGAGATGTAGAAGCAGAGGGTACCACACTTGCTGTGGCCAATGTGGAACTATGATAATCATACGCCCTCTGTCTCTCTTAAGCTTGAACAGGGTTTTGGGAATTTGGGGAATGGGTGGAAAGGCATAAAGGAAGTCTTGCCCCCAGTGAAGGAGGAAAGCATCCCTGGCCTGAGAGCCCTGAGCCGGAATCCTGGAACAGAACCGGGGAAGTTTGGCATTCAACGGACTTGCAAAGAGGTCTATGTCCAGGGTTCCCCAAATTTGAAAAATCTTGGTCACCTGGTCTGCATGTAGAGACCATTTGTGTGGAAGCAGAACTTGACTGAGTCTGTCTGCCCAAGAGTTTTGTATGCTTGGAAGATACACTGCCAGGAGATGAATCTGATGCTCTCTGGCGAGGCCCATAGTCGCAAAGCTTCGTTGCAAAGCGACAGAGAGCCTTTTCCCCCCTGCTTGTTCACATAGAACATGGCTACCTGATTGTCTGTATGAACGAGGACTGTCTTGTAGCTGAGCAGGGTGTGGAACACTCAAAGAGCAAGGAAGATTGCTCTGAGCTCTAAGAGATTGATATGTAGATGAGTCTCTTGTGGAGTCCAGGTGCCTTGGGTGGAGAGGTCTTGGAGATGAGCTCCCCAACCCATTGGTGAAGCATCTGTTGTGAGAGTTGCTTGGGATAAAGGTTGTTGAAATGAGGACCCCAGCAACAGGTTCTGAGCGGACAGCCACCATTGGAGAGACAAAATGAGGCGACTTGTGTTTGCTATTTTGTCTGACAGGCACCTTGATGCCCGAGTCCATTGAGTGGATAAAGTCCACTGAGCTGCTCTCATATGGAGGCGAGCATAATGGACCACATGCACTGTAGATGCCATGTGGCCTAGTAGCTGTAACGTCTCTCGAACAGTGCAGTTAGCTTGAGAAGCTAACTGCACTATACGAAGGCAGTTGGACTGAGGAAGATAGGCCCTTGCTTTTTTGGTATCCAGCAAAGCTCCTATGAACTCTAGAGACTGAGTGGGAGCTAGACTGGATTTTGTGATGTTTACGACCAGAACCAAATACTGAAGGATATGCATTTTGCAAGATAGGGAAGTCCTGGCCTCTGACTCTGATGGGGCTTGAATGAGCCAGTCGTCTAAGTAGGGGAAGACGAATATCCCTAGAGTGCGGAGAAATGCTGCTAACACAGCCATGCATTTCATGAACACTCTTGGTGCTGAGGCCAGGCCAAAAGGAAGCACTCTGTATTGGTAGTGCTTTCCTTGAAAAAGGAATCAAAGGAACTTTCTGTGGGTTGGATGGATGAGAACATGAGTGTACACATCCTTGAGATCTAGAGAACAAAGCCAATCCTGACTCTGAAGGTATGGCAGCAGAGTTCCCAGAGAAATCATCTTGAATTTCTCCTTGAACAGGAATTTGTTCAATTCTCTGAGGTCTAAAATGGGTTTGTGTCCCCCTGTTTTCTTTGGAATAAGGAAATAGGGGGAGTAAAACCCTTTGCCCTGTGGAGGAATGGGTACTTCTTCTATTGCCCCTTGGGCAAGAAGTATAGTGACCTCTTGATCTAATAGGTTGATGAGAGAGGTCTGAGAATTGAACTGTCTTACCATTGTGGGAGGGGGCATGCTCGAAAAATGGAGCTTGTACCCCTCCTTTATGATGGAGAGTGTCCAATGCTCTGCTGTTATCTGCTCCCACCTGGGGGCAAAGTGACATAACCTTCCTGGAATGGTGGAAGGCTCTGGTCCATTGAGGGCAAGGAAGGCTAGGTTCTCTAGATGAAAGTCAAAGGCCTTGTGGAGGCTGAGACTGCTGAGACGGTTGAGGCTTAGCAGTCTTTGCTTTCCTTTGTTTAGGTGGTTGCTGACCCTTCCGGGTAGGCTGACCTGTGGAACGTCCCTGCTGGGAATGAGAGGGATAAAACCTCTTCTTTTTTGAGAAGAAAGGCTTCTTGAAAGACTTCTTTCTCGCAGGATCAGCTGTGGCTTTGGATAGCCTATCCAAAGTGTAGTTGTTAGCATCCAACTCATTGACTTTTTCTTGCCAATCTTTACCAAACAGGTTCTCACGAGTACAAGGAATATTGCCCAGTTTCTTGTACCCAGAGCTCTAAGTCAGATGCCTGGAGCCAGGCAATTCTACGTTCACCTATGGCAATAGCAGAGGTTCTGCTTATGCACTCAAAGCAGTCAAAAGCTGCACGGTTGACAAATTTAGAAACATCCTGGGCATGTTTGACCAATGTGAGAAAATCCTGCCTTCTATCCTCAGGAAGAAGAGGGCTCAGGGTCTCTAAATCTCCTGTGACTTCCTTCAGGAACATTCCCATATATAAAATATAGGAACTGATCCTGGCAGAAAGCATGGAAGCTTGGAAAGTACGATATCCAAAAGCATCCCAAGTTCTGCACTTGCGTCCTGGAGGATTAGAGGCATGTCTCTTTGCACTCCTGATCCTTCTCATAGCTGGTTCCACTACAATAGAGTGGTGAGGAAGCTGAGGCTTCTGGAAACCAGGACAAGGAGGGACTCGATACATAGTATCCAGTCTACGAGAGTGAGGAGAGGTGGTAAGAGGCGTCTCCCAGATTCTTAGCATGAGATCATGCAAGATCTCATGGATGGATAGAGTAGCTGGCTAAGGCCCAAAATGGCGCGTGCACGTGGAAAAAAGTACTAATTTTTTATTTTTTTTTTAAAGAAAAGAAAGAAAGAAAGAAGAACCGGCGGTACCGGTAAAGCACTGAGGAAGGCAGACGCGACCACAAAAAAGGAGGACAAAAAAGGAAAATTTTCTGCGGTGACAGAAACAATGACCTGCTGGCTCCGCGGAAAATGAAGAACTGGAGAAGAGGCTGTTGGGAAAGGCGAGAAGGCAGCACGCAGGCGCTGTGGGATGCTCCCAAAAGCTTTCTAATTGGACGCTGGGGAGCGTTCCCGCGCAGGCTCCGTCGGTACCGACGATACCCATATGTGAAGACTACATTCCTGCTAGTTCCTGGAGATATATGTTGATCAAGTTGTAAATATTTTCTTCCTGTTTTACCTCAATTAATTATAATGTATCCTGTTCATGTTCTGGGTTTAATGTAAACTGCTTTGATTTCAGGATAAGGTGGTATAGAAAAACAGGTTAAATAAATAAAAAAAAAATTTGAGAGACTGCAATCATACTCTATATTCCCTGGCTTAGAAGTGAGGTTCACAACTGTCATGGTATCCACAAAATTAACCCATTTGGAGAAAATGCCCAGAGTACTTTACCTTCTTGGCCTTAGATTCTTAGGGAGGAATAAGCCCTACCTGGACTCTTAGCAGTCAGAGGGCATCTTCATGCTCCATGCAAGGCACTTCAAGAGGCAGATCTAAAGTCTCTGGGCCTGCCTTCTAGTTACCTTTGAGGGCATGTCCCCATAAGATCTTTCACCAACGTCTTGAGATCCTTCCCAAAGAGCAACTTGCCCTTGAAAGGGAGCTTGCTCATTCGCAACATGAAGGCTGTATCGGCTGACCAATTGCAAAGACAGCCACCGCTTAGCCACAGAATTGCTGCCATGGACTTGGGGAAAGTGTTGATAGAGGGCATCTACCACGTAAGCAGCTCCATACTCAAATCTGGCAGTCTCCAGGCTGTCCAGCAGCTGTTGAACACAGTACAACAGTGCTCTGACTGCCAAGCCTGCACACAAAGTTGCCTAGGATCCCAAGGCTGAGACCAGAACTGCATTCTTAAGAAAGAGGTCTCTATCCTCCTACCATAAGACTCCTTTAGCACAGCATCCCTTTCCACTGGAATAGTTGTGCATTTGGGCAAGGGAGCCTAAAATACCTTAGGGCCCTTAAGGCCCAGCTCCGGAGTCTCTCACTAGGAGATGAGCTGCCACGTGGGTTTAGGCAAAGTGAAACATCTAGACATACCTATGTTTCACAAATCTCTGACCAGTATCCCTGATCGTCCTATTGTTTCAGGTATGCAGTCCATGCTAGAGCCCCTATGGAGATTTATTGATTGTTTTTTCCACCCATTTATTTTGCATATGACATTTGTAAGAGACTCCTCACATTATCACCATTTTAAATGTAATCGCTATTGATACCACTGATATCACCTTGGTCACTCTTATATACACTCGGTATACACAAACATTCCACAAGAGAATGCCTGTAGCAAAAGAGCAGAAGAAATGATAATTGGAAAATTTGACTGATTTTATTTGTGAACTGGCTAGAATTGCTTTAACTCTTAATTATTTGAAGTCTAAAGATGAGTTATCATCAAATCAAAGGTACAGCCATGGGGGCCTCTATGGCTGCAGACACTGCAAATTTATACATGAATCTTGGGTTCACCATCTGAGGATATTTGAGCCCATCTCATTTTGCTCACTGTCCAGATAATGATTTTTTGAGCACTATTGCTGCTCAAACTCTATTGCCAGGTAGGAATGCTGACAGCCTTTGGAGCAAATGTTCTATTATTATCACTGCTATTGTCCTGTCCTCACTTTGCTGTGGCCAAAAGTAATGTCGCCAGCTCTGAGACATTTTGACTTATGCTCCTTCCCCCTTCAGACCCAGACAAAATTTTTCTACTACTTTTTTTGCCTTTAGAGTTTTGCATTTTGTTTAGACCAATGATGCTATTTTTTAAAGTATTGAAAATAAATGTAGATGTCCTTCTTACTGTTTATTGGGAGGCCCTTGCCTCTACACATTTACTATGATCTCAGGGGCTTGGACAGCTGAGATATCCAGCACCTCCCTCTGGTTACAATATCCAAATTTTGAACCATTGGGCTTCTATATCAGGACTTATCTTTGGAATTAGCTTCTGTCTAAGCTCTGTGTTGTTCTAGATTAACCGTTTTTCTAAAATCGAGATAAAACCTTCTATTTTGGCAAAGTCTTTAGGTAATTTTAGTTATGTAATGTTTTACTATTATGATATTAAATTTGTTTAAATTTTTAATTTATGATTTCTTCTATTCTCTGTTTCTTGTATAAAACACAGATATTGTACAGGATCTACGGTTTATAAGTACCTAAATTTAAATTAAGTTACTCTAATCTTAGACAAAGGAAGGACTCGAAAGGGGGAAGGAAAATTGCCAAAGGCAAAGAGCCCGATCCAGTAAAGCAAATAGTGAGGTTGTACGTCCCAGTGGAATGTGCAGCCCCACTGGTTACCTGTCCTGTATTCTGCAAAGCTATCTTCCCGCATGTGCACAGCCTCGGTGTGGGGAGATCTGAACGAGGCAGTATGGGGGCGGGCCAGGCACCCGGATGTACAGGGCTATTTCAGGTCACAGCCCTGTACGTTCACCGGCTGCCATCAGGATATACCACCAATTCAGAAAAGCGCTAAAACACCACCTCTTTCTCCTACACTACTCACAGCCCAACCTTAGCCACCTTTCATCCAGCTAAACAATGATAAACCACAAGACAATTCATAGCTATAATGTTCATAGTTGTAGATACTGTAAATAATTCCCCCAGTTTGAAATCCAAGTTGTATCTCCCGTTCACTGTAAGTGCATAACAGACATCCTGAGATGCATAGTTGTTACCTGTAAACCACACTGATTTTGAAGAGCGCGGTATATAAAAGCAATAAATAAAAATAAAATAAATAAGCCCCAGGAGCTGCAGAGGGTGGCCCACACAACCCCACCACACTGCCAGCGGAGGTGCAGGTGAGTCCCCCGCTGCCCAATCCGGGCCCTGGCTGCCCCTGTCGAGGATTGGGCAGCAGAGATACTGGGTTTGTCACTGTGGTGGGCTGATCATGAGAGTGGGGAGAACGTCTCCTGCAGGGATGCAGGGGCATGCTGGGCAGTCATAATGCTGAACCTTCACCCATGGGAACAACTAGCTCCTGCTGTGCAGTATCGGGTACTAACAGGGCTATCCTGTTCGGAGGCATCCAGACGGTCCAGACTTGCCTCTTATGGCATCGGGCTCATAGGGAATGATTAGGGCCATGGCTGGAAGGGGCACTGCACCATGTTGTGAGCATTACTTGGACACCATAGACCTATTCCTTTTTATTACTTGTCTCAAGCTATATCAAAATCAAAAGTCCTGCATATTAATTAAAATCCCATTTCAGGTTTCTATTGTATCTTATTCTTGATAATGCCGGAAATTGTTGACTGTTGGCAGAAAAAAGCAAAATGAGAAGCAAGACAAGAGAGATTGTCAAAAAGAAGGAGGGGGAGATACAGAAAGTAGGAGATAGATGAATAAGGAAAAACTACAGTTCCTTATCGGTCCTACAGTTCAGTCCTCCACCACTGGGTAGTGCACCTCCTCCTGCAACATGGAGACTGGACAAGTCAAACTTGTGACATCACCGGGTATATCCTGCTGGTCTTCTCCCATGATCCCCCAGTGTGTCCAGTCTCCATGCAGCATGAGGACGTAGTGAGCCTAGGTGCTGGGCTCACTTGAGAAGCAGTTTAGGAGCAGTTAGTCAGGATTTGATTTACCTTGCATTTCTTTTGCCCTTCTTTAGGTGTAATCCTGTAAATTGTATTCATTTTCATTTTCATTTAATTTCATTTACTTTTACTTTATTTATTTTCACCTAGTCTGCCTTAGTGTAAAGGGGGGTTCTGTCCCTTTTCAAAGTTCACGCTGCCAGCTAGCCTCTCTGCTTGGGATTCTTCGGTCTCTGTGCCCGGTGATGATCTCTCCCCCAGGACTGTACGGGGGAGAGCTCTGTGGAACACCTGCATTTTGGCAGTGTCCATGCGGCAGATTCCCATCGCGGCGGGAGCCTCAGGCCGTTCGAGGTTCTTTAGCCGGTGGGCCGGGGCTCGCAGCGTCTGCTACTTCTGGTGGCGCGAGGCAGCAGCGTGTCTGGACAGCTCTTCACCCCGCAGCTACAGCGGGGTAACTGCTGCATCCCGACGCCACAAGGGAGTCTCTCGAGTCCGCATGGAGGGGCTCTGAGCTCTTGCCGCCTCTGTGGTGTCTGGCGCCAAACGGGCCTGCTTCGGATTGGCGCTATTTTCTCGGCAGGGCTGAGGCCTCGTGGCTGAGAGCGGAGCAGCCCCGCGTTTGAGCAGACGACGCTGTTCCACGCGGCTACACCCAGATAAGGACTTCCTTTTGCTGTTACTTTTAATTCTAATTTTAATTTCCTTTTAATTTTAATTTCCTTTTAATTTCATGATAGTTTATAGTTTTTTGAATGCAATGTGATTGGTTTGGGTTTTACTTCTTGGGGGGTGCCTTTACCTTTGTCTGCATTCTGGCAGTTAGCGACGTCTATCAGCAGCAGGTTTCCGTGCTAGGATTTGGCCATTCAGGGTCATCGGCGGCACAACCACCTACAAATTGAGCCCTTTCTGAAATTGTCATTTACATAAGGATGCTATTTCCATGTTTATACGCTTGGAAATTGTGCAGACAGCCTCTAAATGTCGTTATGCCATCTGCAAATTTGATCGCCATGCTTGCTGATCTCTTTTCCAGATCATTTCAGTGCAGTAGATGTTACCAGATGCCAGTTCCAGTGCAGATCCCGAGACATTCCACTATTTACGGGTCTCCTGTGAGAAAACTGGCCATTTAGTCCTATTGTGTTCCTGTTTTTGATCCATTTCCCATTCTATAATAGCACATCATCTCCTTCCTCAGGAGAAGTTCATAAGGGGCTTTGTCAAGTACCTTCTAAAACATCCAGATACATATCATTTGGCTTAATCACATGTTTATTAACCCTTTGAAAAGACAGCTTGGTGCTGCTTTTCAGAACAAGTTCTATCATTTAACTGGCACTGAACTCAGATTCATTGGTCTGTAGTTTCCAAGATCGCCTTTGAAGCTCTTTTAAAAAACAAACAAAAAACCCAAAACCAATTAGTGTTACATTAGTAACTCTTCAATCTTTAGAGATCATTAATACTAATGTTATGATTGAGCCTGGCTGATATTATGAATGATCACTATTAGACAAAAATTAGCTAAGTTAAGACACTTTGATTTGGTTTTCTGCACTATGTTATCAGAGCGCAGCTTGCCCATTTGGCGGGAACACTGCCCATCTGGGCCATCTGGGGAAAGGCCCCTGCTGGGGATCGTGAGAAGTGTTGCTGGATGGCACAGTCCGGGGCTTAGTGTTCCAGGGTCCTGGAAGGGTTGATAGCGGCAGTCAGGCCTCCCTGTCTTTGCTATGACGGTCACCTAGGTTCAAGCGTCCTGTGTTTTGGGTGACAGGAGTGGTACACCTGGACATGTGGTGCTGGATGTTGGATAGGCTCATACTTCTTAGGTGCACTCTCCTTGAGTGTGGCTGCATGTCCGTGTTCCGTCTGTGATCTCATGCTCAGGTGATTGTTGCAGCAATGACAGAGATCACTTGGGATATCGTGAGCGGGGTTGTCATGGTGTTGCATGGGGTTGCCAATGCAAGACGGGGCCATCCTGAGGAGTTTGGGCCTCAGTCATCAGCTTTCCCTTCGGTGGCCCGGCTGTCCAGGAGGCACCCCTCCAGATCCGCCGGTCCATTTCTTCTCTGCCTCTTCTCAATGTGGGCAGGGGGGCTGGCAGATCTGGAAATTCACGTCCACTGCACGTTCTACTGTTTTACCTCTGCCTTGTGGTTCTGAGGTCATATATTCCCAATCATTTGTTTGGTGGGGTGCTGCTGTCTGTTGTGCAAGACAAGGTGGTCCACAGTCGGAGGCTGTCGTCTATTCCCCTTACCCCTGAAGGTGCTCACAATTTAAGTTTTTTGTACCTGCGGAGGTGTATGTTGTTAAAGGCTAGCAGGCGCACCTGTGGGACCAGAATCCTCGGTTCTTCCGTCCTTCCGTTGAGGTGCGCGTGTGGGGTTTACTCCCTTGGTCGGCTAGCAACTTGCTTCACCCATTGCGCCTTCCCTTTCCTCAAGGCATCGTTGCGTCCCACTTCTTCGTGGGGGCTCGCCGCAGGGCCTGGAGTTGTGCTCAGCCGGTTCCAGCCAGGGCTGAGTCCTTGGGGGGAGGCTCCGATTCTAACGATACAGGGAGTGCTGGGATCCGTTCAACCAGGTTCCTTCGGGCCCAGCGTACTTCGTCTTTTGCTGGCCGGTTTGGGTCTTCGGATCGTGGCGGTGCTCCGAGAAGACCAGTAGGCTGCACAGTGCTTGTCTTGGAGCAAGCGCGGGATATCTGTAGGTTCATATTCAAAGCCGTCCGGTTACATGTCCCTCCATTGTGGAATGCTGTACTAGTAGGCATACTTCATATGCTGGGCTTACAAGTTGGCTTCCGCGCTGCTCGGCATCAGCCAAGGTGACTGCGGTTTAGGCTGTGGATGTGGAGTCAGCATGGAGGAGGGGCCTTGCGTTCTCTGGACAATGCCCTGTTCGGTTGGGTGCCTTGTGGCCCTTATGGAGTTGTAAAAAGGAAAAAAAAAAAAAAGAAAAAAAAAAGAATAATCAAACAGGAAAGCCTTCCTAATTGTCCCCACTTCTTTTTTATAAGGTTCTGTCCCTTTCTTCCGGGAGCTTGGCCGGAGCGTGGTTAGACTCAGCTACATTTTGGGATCCTTTATGTACAAGGCGTTTTAGTGTACGCAGCACGCCCAGTGTTCCATCGTCTGACTGGAACGGTACGCGGTACGTCAGCCGTGGCAGGCGTTTGCGGACACGGTAGCGGATCGAGCACTGTAGGTGCTGTCTGAGATCTCCGGGATGGTGGCCTATTCGATCGGCAGGGTGGAGTCGGTCGGGTGGTCAGGGTGGCCCGAGCGAAGGGACAGCATGCGCGGTTGAAGCCTTGGCGGCCTGCGTTTCGGTGGGGACACTGTGGTGGTGAATGTCCTTAGCAGGGTACGAGTGTTTGCCGGAGGAGTGAGATTGCATCAGGTGGTGTGCGCGCCGCGTGTGCTCAGATGCGGTCAGCCCGTATTGGACCTCATGGCGACCTGTCAGTCTGCGGCGACGGGTCGATGTTTAGCAGAGGACATATGAGGCTACTGGATAGCGTCGACGCATTGGTACGGGGCCGTGGCCCGGTCCATTCTATGCCTTTCAGAGGTCATAGTGAAAATGGCCGACTGGGTCTGGTTGCTAAGATATGTGCTCTTCATTAGTCAGTGGGGACCATTACCAGTGTATTCTGCAACATTTGCGTGAGCTTGCATAATCTTTACTTGCAACCAATCGAAATAACTGTCCAAAACCAGTTGATGCAGTCACTACTTAAATTTGCCTCGCTTGACAGTAAAAAAAAAAAAGAAAAAGACATATTTATTTTATACCGATAGGTCACTCACAGCATATTTGGCGATTCCTCGTACTGGTGTTAATCATGCAGATAATTTCTGCTCTAGTTGTGGTGATGTGACTTTTACATCACAAAAATGGCATATGACTGTGGCGGTTCAGAAAGCCTACAATTTATATTTTGGCTGCAGAATAAAAGATCAGGATAAAAGCTAGGCGCCACACATATGCTGCAATACATGTGTAGCAGATCTCAGGCTGTGGATGGATGGGAAAAGACCATCAAAGTCTTTTGCGGTTCCAATGATCTGGAGAGGGCCCATGGATCACGTCGGCGATTGCTACTTCTGCATGGTTCCTCCAATTCCGGAGGGCATATCCAGGTGATGTAAGCGGTTGGCCTACTGGCATTGCGTCGTGGGCGTGGCTATCAGAGTCTCCTTTCTTTTTTGTCACACCATGTAAGACTCCACATCTTCTGAAACAACGCTGGACTCTGGGGCACTTGACACCCTCTTATATGCCCTTGGTGGATCACGCTTGGTTTATTGCAACTCATTGCTTAGCTGCATTCCACATTCTCAATTAAAAAGACTCCAACTGGTCCAGGACATAGCTGTAGAGCTACTTTGTGTTGCAAAGAATAAAGCCCTTAAGAGGTGTGACAAATGGGGTGTTTGACGCTGGTGGTTTTTCCATTTCCCTCATTTTGCTTCCCACCTCTGTTTGGATGGACCTCGGTTCCGTTCTCCCTCGTGGAATCCGGCTGTGCCTGTCTAGTTGTCGGTTTGGGACTTACGCAAGAACACTTTGCTTGTAACCTGCGTTTCTTGGACCTTAGGTGAAGGTTCCGTCGTTTTCTGGGAGGTCTCTTCGCTGCCTGTTCCTCCGTGGAGGCGGGTTCTGCGGGAGAGCAGCGGTTGCTAACACTTGACACCCTGGTGGGGTCGAGAGCCAAGGGGGAGCTCAAGCGGATTTTTCAGGCGGAGCTCCAGTAGCCTTCTCAGTAGGTCTGTTTCTAGGGCGTTCAGTGTGTTTGCGATGGCGAGTTTGTCTTTCTGAAGCACTAGCGCTGCTTGGGGCAGAGTTCTGTGCTGTTTTCACCAGTGACGAGGATCCAAGTGGGCTCTCGGTCGTGTCTTCCTGGTTGGCTTACCGCCTGTTGACGTGAGAAGCGGGCTGGGGTCGGTGCCTGCTCTGTTCGTTTAGGGGCCGAGCCGACTGGATAGGTCCCTCCCAATGATTACTGCTCTGGTACATCCCAGTGGTGGAGGACTGAACTGTAGGACCGATAAGGAAATGGAAATTACACTTACCTGGTAATTGATGTTCCTTGAGGGAGTACAGTTCAGTCCTCATTCCCGCCCGGGGATGGATGTTTCAGACGCGAGGCGTCAGTTCCGAGTGTGCTTTCGGATCCTAGCGTCGGCAACGGACTCTGATTGGCAGGTAATCGCGAGAGCAACCTTTTCTGCCTATACTCTTCCTTAGTTCTCCTTCCTTCTAGCTCTCTGTCTTCCGCTGTTTGGTGCGCAGGGGGACAGGGGCACGGAGGAGGGTGTTTTCGGCCTTTCTTTTTGGGGCCCTGTGATTTTGAAGTTGAAGTTTGAGCATAGCTTTGTATTTAGTACTTTAACTGGTTGTTTGTTTGCTCCTTTGAGTCTGCTTTGACAGTAGGTCACTGGGGGATCATGGGAGAAGACCAGCAGGATATACCCGGTGATGTCACAAGTTTGACTTGTCCAGTCTCCATGTTGCAGGAGGAGGTGCACTACCCAGTGGTGGAGGACTGAACTGTACTCCCTCAAGGAACATCAATTACCAGGTAAGTGTAATTTCCATATATTCTCCATGGACAAACAGGATAATGTCCTCACATATGGTTGACATCATTCACGGAGCCCCGTACAGGAATATTTTCAGTTCCTTCCAGAGCTTTTAGAATAGACTGTTCATGCATGTGCTTGCCTTCTTGCCTGTCACCGCCATGCTCTCATATCCTCAGTCTTAGTTTTCTTACAGAGTCCCATGGACATATCCTTTGCACTTCTCAGTTCATCTTGCTGCTTTCGTTTTGCTTGCTCTTCAGGTTATTTTTGTAGGTTCTTGGCCTGCCGCTGTCATTCTTAATCTCTTTTCCTTTTAGCGCCTTCATTTTTTTTGGCATTTAAAATTTCATTTTTTTTTCTGCAAAATTGCTTAGGCCGTATTAGGTTTCCTCTCTTACTTGAGCTTTCTTTCAAGACTTCTGTTCAGCTTGGCGACTCACTAATTCTGATATCTCAGGATCAAGGGACTCTGCTACACTCCATTGTCAAGTCCCTCGCTCTCACAGTTTGGGTGCTGAGAGAGTAGCTCTGTCTCATTTCATCCCAACAGTTGGTGTAGCCTCTGTCCTCTTGGCTTCCAGAAGGTATTCAACTCAATGATCGTATGGTTGCAAAGAGGTTTGCTATCTGGTGTGAGGGCAGGGCCTGGACCAGTGCTTTTCAAACTTTTATCCCGGATGACTACATTTTAACAACTGAAAATTCACGTGACCCCAGAAGATGATGAAATCAAACTGGTAGATCTCCAGCCTCCTTCCTCACCCCTTGACTCATCCAAAGAAGGAAGGTAGCAGCAATAGTAGTGGCAACAGCAGCAGCAGTCAGCACAGAGTCCCTTGTGTCAGTGTACTGTGTGTGCTTACAGACCCCAGTGGTCAGCATGGACATCCAGTCTAACAGGAAGCTTACCCAGGAGAGCAAGGGCCTATGAATGTTAACTGGCTCACAAGCCACATCCTGAGTGGTGACTTGTCATAGGTCACAGTGAAAGTCCAGAGAGATGGGGAAATGGCCATATTTCTATGATCCCATACACTGATGATGTAATCCCATTTTGGGATCCTGACCCCAAGTTTGGGCATCACTGCCCTAGACCCTTTCTTGTCCCAAACAAAAACTGCTTGAATACCTTCTACGTTTTTTCCAATCTGGCTTGAAAATCAACTCCGTCTGAGCCATTGCTTTGTTGGTGGCCCACTTGTGGTCAGCCTCCATGGAAGAGATTTGCAAGGCCACAACTTGGACTTCTGGCCACTCATTAATATTTTAATACTGTCTGGAACAGGATTACTACTACTAATAATAATCATTTGTATAGCGCGACAAGGCATATGCAGTGCTATACATATAGGTGTAAGAGACGGTCTCTGCTCATCAGAGCTGGACTCCTGATGCAAAAGCAGATTTGGCCTATCTGTTGTTCAGAATCTGTTCAGGGAAGAGAGTCCAACACCATCCTCCCTAGGCCCATTTCTTTTTATTCAGATTGCTTCTGTAAACAAAACAACAAAACAAAACAAAAAAATAACATATAAAGTACCTAAAAGATCTTTTGCCATCAAAAACATTCAGTCTCCTATTTGAGAGGCTGTTTTTTTTTCCCTTTTTTCTTTAGAGGCAGCATGTAGCTAGGGTTTTCCATGTGTGAGGACATTATCCTGCTTGTTCATGGAGAAAACAGAGTTCCTCACCTGTAGCAGATGTTTTCCATGGACAATAGGATATGTCTTCACAACTCTGCTACCTCCAGTTGTAGTTGTCTCCTGTTGTTAGCTTCTTAACAAAGTGAGGAGATGAGAGCATGGCAGCAGGCAGGAAGGTGCATGCATGTGTGAACGGTCCATTCTAAAAGCTTCTGGAAGGAACTGAGAATGTTCTCACTCAGAACTGTTGGTGACATCACCCATATGTGAGGACTTATTCTGCTGTCCATAGAGAACACCTGCTGTAGGTGAGCAACTCTGTTTTATGATTAATAAAAACTTCCCACAACAAAAGCAGAAAAAAAAATATATATTTTTTACAGTTTTTCATATGTGACTTGTGTTAATGTACAGTGTATTTTCTGCCTAACTTTTAATAATTTTAAATGCAGTTAATTTTCAGAGGTGAGAATACACTAAAATAGCATATGACTGGACCGATATTTTTTTTAATTTTTTTAAATTTTATTAATCAAAATTCTCAATGTACAACCTTTACATTTGTCATACATCCAAATTTACATAGTCCAACTGGTAATAACTTATCCCCTATATACAACAAAACTTCATGTTTAGTAACAACTATGCTCTATATCACCATATTCTCTGGGAACAAGCAGGAAGTCGGCCCTCATATATGGATGATGTCGGCACCGATGGAACCCTCGCAGAAGCATCCCCTCAGCTTTCAAAGAAAGTCTTTGGGAGATGCCACCATGCATGTGTTGTCCCCTTCCCACCCAAGTGTGCCATCTTGCCCAGTCTCCTTTTTTCTGCGGAACCCTTCAGACATTCGTCTGGTTTGTTCCAGGAAAAAGTTGATTTTTCTATCCCCGGCTTCAGACTCGCCTCTGGTATTGCACCAGTACTCTTCCTGCCACCCGACCTCGATGCGTTGGTGTCGAGTTTCGGTCTATTTTTGTAGTTCTTTGCTTCTTAACTTTCTGGTGTCTAAGTGCCTTTTTTCCCCGCTGGCAACCCAGAGTATTCGACCTCGCAGGGGTACTTTTTCCCCCCCCATGGCTACCAGTGGTTTTAAGAAGTGTGATCAGTGCTCAAAAATTATGTCTTTGACCAACACACACGACTGCTGCTCCACTGCCTCAGGCCAGATAATGACCTTGCAGCATGCAGTCTTTGCAAGAGGATGCCCAGCAAGGCCCCAAGAGCCGCCATCAGCAGCATGATAAGTTTTTCCCTGAGTCCTCAGTGCCTCCAAAGGCCAGGGCCTCGTCTGAAGCCTTGACACCTCGGGTGGACCCCTCCGAGCCCGAGTCCCGCCATGGGCCTTCAGAAAGGGGTCTCCCTCGAGGGAACCCAAGAAGAAGAAGAAACCCTCGAATTCAGCATCCTTGGATGGTTCCAACCAGCTGGATGCCCTCAAGGCCCGGTCCTGCAGTCCGAGATGCTCATCCAAGGCATCGGAGAAGAAGTGACCTGCAAAGGTTCCCTGGAAGGATTTAACCTCGGACTGGCCTCTGTCCCCAGATACCATCCTTGTCGAGGATTCCACTTCAGGGGAGCTGGCGCCGGTCCTGAGTCCCTCGGTGCCCGCGCCAAAGGCTGCAGAGCCTTCTGGCCTGGAGTCCAGAATGGCGGCCCTGGAGCACAGTTTGTCTGCCTTCATGGACCAGCAGCGGGCGCTGTAGTCCGGTATGTCCAGTTCATCTGTCCCGATCACCGGGTCTCGACGTCAAAGACGTCCCCAGAGGCCAAGCCGATCGTCGAGGTGCTTTGGCCTCGAGTCTATCCTTGGTCAAGGTCTCGATCCGGTTGCTGCTCGACGGGACCATGATCATCCCCGGCAAGTATGCCGGGCACCAGCCGCAGAGCATTGGGAGCTCTGAGGCCCACAGAGCAGCCCTTCTATGAGTCCTCGACAGACTAGTCTGAATGGGAGATGGAGGATGAGGAGTCCCCTGATAGGACGTTGCGGTGTTGATGGGTATCAGACTCTTCCCATCTTGGAGCCTCGATGATGGTCCCCACCGGAGGATATGGGCTTCTTTGATTTTGTTAAGGATATGTCTAAGGCCCTTGCATTCCCTACAGATTCGGAGGAGGACCCTTGGGCAGATAAGTTGAAAATCCTGCAGTACAAGACTCCTCCAAAAGAATTGCTCAGGGTGCCCATCCCTCTCATTCTGGAAGGGCTGATGCTCCATATGTGGGAGACACCGGCATTGGTGTTGATGGTGTGTAAATGACTCAACTCGATGTATCGGTTCCACCGGATCCCAGGCTTCCAGAAATTACAGCTGCCGCATAAATCCATGGTGAAGTTGGCCCAGCCAAGGAGGGTGGAGTTTTTGACTCCTTGAGTATAACCTCTCTACCCCAAGGAGATCAACAGCCCACAGGGGTACATCTGATCCACTATTCCCAGAGTTGGTTGACCATCACCACCTACCTCTGGGCACTTTGGGTCATCAGGGAGAGCTACCTCCTCCATCTGATTCAAACCCTTCCCCCTTATTTTCCAGGGGAGACCCTCTACTTCTGCATCTCTCCCAAGCCCCCTCCCTGGACTTGGGAGCTGCTCCAGACCTTCTGTCCCAGGAGGAGGGGACTTTGTGGCACCAAAACCCCAGGTCCCTTCACCTCAGAGCTTGGTTACTGAAGGCCTAGACCTTCAAGGCTGGAATCTTTCTCAACAAGTGAAGGATATCCTCCATGCTTCCAGAAAACCTTCCACTAGGCGTTCCTATGCTTTTAAATGGAAAAGATTTTCCATTTGGTGTGCTGAAAGGGGTCTCGACCCTCTAGCACTACCTTTGAATTCTTTATTGGAATACCTCCTGCATCTTTCCAATGCAGGCCTTAAGACGAATTCAGTAAGGGTCCATTTGAGTGCTATTGCAACATCCCTTAAGCCTATCAATGGACAACCTATTTCCTCTCATCCTCTTATTGCAAGATTCATGAGAGGCCTAACTTTAACTAAACCTCCCATTAGGCCTCCTCCGGTGGCATGGGATTTAAATCTGGTTCTTGGTCAGCTTATGAAGCCTCCTTTTGAACCCTTAGCCACCACCTCCTTGAAATTCCTTTCCTGGAAAGTTATTTTCCTCATTGCAGTCACCTCAGCTCGCCGCATCAGTGAGCTGCAGGCCTTAGTGGCTAATCCACCTTATACAATGTTCCATCATGATAAGGTAGTTCTTAGGACCAATCCACACTTTATGCCTAAAGTGGTCTCACCTTTTCATCTTAATCAAGATGTATATTTACCTATCTTTTTTCCAGCTCCTCATGCATCAAGTGCAGAGAAGAATCTTCATACTCTGGATTGTAAAAGAGCTCTTGCCTTTTACTTACAAAGGACACAGCAACATAGAAAGTCTTCCCAGCTCTTTGTTGCTTTTGATCCCTCTCATTTGGGACTTCCAGTCTCTAAAAGGACACAGTGTATTTCTTTCGCCTACCAGAGTAAGAACCTTTCTCTGGAGAGCCATGTCACAGCTCATAATGTGAGGGCCATGGCCACCTCTATGGCTCATCTAAATTCTGTGTCCATCAACCAGATCTGTCGAGCAGCTAACTGGGCCTCGGTTCATACCTTCACAGCCCATTACTGCTTGGACAAGGACTCCCGCCGGGATGCCTTGTTTGGTCAGGCTGTTCTCAAACACCTGTTCCATTCTTAATCAGCTCCTACCCTCCTTCCCTGGATGGATGCCTGAGATCCATAGGAGGAAGTAGAACCCTTCCGAGGGTCTCATATCCTTGGGGATCTCCCAGGCATCTTTAGCTAGGGAGTCCCCATATGTGAAGACTCATTCCTGCTTGTTCCTGGAGATAGCACAGTTACTTACCTGTAACAGGTGATCTCTGGGAACAGCAGGAATAAGTCTTCACAACCCTCCCACCTCCCCTAGGAGTTGTATCTCTCTATCTGTCTTTCCTTTCCTCTCTCTATCTTTTGTCTCAGCTTTAAAACTCAAATTGAGGAGAGGCGGTTAGGAGAGGCGTGAAGGCAGCGCGCAGGCGCTCTGGGATGTTCCCAAAAGCTTTCCTTTTTGGGAAGCTGGGGAGCATTCCCGCGCAGGCTCCGTCGGTACCGACGTACCCATATGTGAAGACTTATTCCTGCTGTTCCCAGAGATCACCTGTTACAGGTAAGTAACTGTGCTTTATGGAAATGGGTAACAGGGGTAACATATGGAAAGCAGTGTGTATAAATGCCCGTAGCATGGGAAATAAGATCCCTGATGTTGAAGCTTTGGTGGGAGTGGCTGACTTGGATTTAGTGGCAGTTACAGAAACATGGTTCACAGAAAACCATGATTGGGATGTAACTATACCTGGCTATACTTTATTCAGAAAGGACAGGGTAGGAAGAAGGGGAGGAGGAGTGGCACTATATGTAAAAACTACTATTAAAGCTTTGAAATTACAGAGCTTAAAAGGGAGAGAGGAGGCATTGTGGGTTAAACTAGAAAGAGGGAAAGAGAAATCTATTTGCATTGGTGTGATATACAGACCTCCCTCACAATAGGAAGAGGTGGACAGAGTTAATTGAAGACATACGCAGCATTGCTAGGAAAGGGGAAGTGCTACTGATAGGAGATTTCAATATGCCAGATGTTGATTGCCACATTCCTGCTGCAGTATCATCTAGAAGTAAGGAGATCCTGGATTCTCTACAGGGAGAACTATTCAGGCAATTGGTAACAGATCCAACACGTGAAGGGGCCATACTGGACTTGGTGCTTACCAATGGTGAAAGTGTTTCTGATGTTGTAGTGGGAGATCATTTTGCATCCAGTGATCACCAGATGGTGTGGTTCAGTATTAGGACTAGGGCTGTTAGAATCCATTCCAAGGTGAGGATCTTAGACTTTAGGAAGACTAACTTTGCGAAGATGGGCCAATACCTCAGGGAGTCGTTTGTCGGATGGGAACAGCTGGGGGATGTAGAAAAACAGTGGGCAAAACTGAAAGGGGGTATTTTAAAGGCAACCAACCTTTTTGTTAAAATGGTAAATAAAGGCAAAAGCAACAGGAGACCTGTCAGACGGCTGCCTAGGGTGAGAACTTACACAATCTTGACGATGCATATATTCATATGATTCTTGCAAGGTATTGTGGGTAATGTAGTTCATTCACTCCCAAACACAGCTGAAGACAATAATTGAGTTGTGAAACCAGTGGTAACGCCAATAAAATACTTCTTTTATTGATGGGGTTTAATTCACCCAGCACAAGTATGCTTGGTAGCAATATAAATGAGGTTACTTGCTTGCAGTGTTTAAATGGATAACATAAAGTCACAAAGCAAATCAGAAAACAACCTTCAGCTTGTCAGGCAATTAGCTAATGTTTTCTTAGCAAATAATTACCAAATAAAAAGGCACAAAGAAATAAATGAACTTTGCTTGTTAGGTTAACTTCTGCTTATTTTCCACACAGTTCCAGCAATGATTCTCCCTTGCTCACACACACAATCAGGTGCAGCTTTAATTACTATCAATTGTCCAGCTGAAATCCTTTAGCTGGCTGGCTGCTACTGTGTGAACCCAAATCCTGCTTTAGGAGCTGTTTGCAGTGGAAATAAGAACAAAGTTAGGTTTCTTTGTGATGGCTGATGTGTTTGCTCACAGAAAGCTAGCAGTAGCACTTGGATAAAGAACAGTCCATGTAATCAATAGTTTCATCTGCTGTATCTCCCCCTTCATCAATCAGCATAGGGTCACTATCATACATTGGCACAGACGAGTCTTTCATTAAGGCACTATCATGAGAATGCTTATTCCCTTGCTGCCATTCTCTATTATAGATAGGGTCTGGATCAGTGTTCATACCTGAGCCTCTCCTGCTATCATAATTCCTCTCTGTATAGCCTGGCCAGTATGTAATCCAGTTATGATGTCCAGCCTTCCAATCTTGATCCCTGGACACTGGATCTTTCCTCACATACCTTTTGGCATAGGTCTGAGAGTCCTTTCCACGTGCAGTCTTCTCTCTTCCAGGTAGCCACTGGTGATTCCTATCTCTGCCATTCCATTCCTCTGGCTGACTCCAGTCCAATGGACTCTGCTGGCATTTGGAATACCTCCCAGTATGGGTACTGCCTTGGACTCTCCCAGACCTTCCAATGGCCCTTCTTCTCTTCCTTCCAGAGAGTTTCCTTCTCTCTATATCCGCTTGGCTTGGCTTCTGCTTCTCGAGATGATGTTGGTGCTTGAGCTTGAAGCTGTTGCTGTATCTTTTCCTGAAGCTGTTATCTGTAGAATAAGCTCTATTCTTATTCTGTCCTAATGTGTGCTCCTCCCTAACACAGCGCAGCTGTGTTGAATCAGGCCCTGCCCTTTGAGATGAGTGCTTAGGGATTACCTCATAGCTCTCTTGATTGCACACACGTTTTCTCACTTCAGCCCCTCTCATGGCTGCTGGAAACCTGGTGCATTCTGGGACTGGTAGTCTTTTATGTGAAAACTCTGTTTTCTTACTTCTACCAGAACTGACAGGTTGCTTGTTCAGAGTCACATCATCTTTTCTATAGCTCCTACCTGAGCTATGATAAGCTTCCTTATCACAGACCGCTATGATTTTCGAAGGAAGTAGCTGAAAAAGTGAAGAAAAAGAGGGAGGCCTTCATGAAATACAAGAGATCACAGAAGGAGGAAGACAGGCATCTGAATTTGGAAAAACTTAGAGAAGCTAGCAAAGTAGTCAAGAAGGCAAAGATTCAAAAGGAGGAGGAAATAGCCAATGCAATAAAATGGGGGGGGGGGGGGGGATAAGACATTTTTCAGATATATTAGTGAAAAGAGGACGGGCAAAAGTGGTATTGTCAGACTCAAGGGTGCAGGGGGGGGAATATGTAGAAGCTGATAAGGATAAAGCGGAATTACTTAACAAATATTTTTGTTCTGTGTTCTCGGATGAAGAACCAGGAGCAGGACCTCAGAAAACACCCACAAATAGGAACAGAAGCGAGGACATTTTGAAAAATTTTCAGAAGACTGTGTTCGTGAGAAACTAGCTCAAATTAAAGTAGACAAAGCGATGGGACCGGATGGGATACACCCTAGAATACTGAGGGAACTTGGGGACGTTCTAGCAACTCCACTGACTGACCTTTTCAATGCCTCGTTGGAGTCGGGAGTGGTGCCAAAGGACTGGAGAGAAGCTCATGTGGTGCCTTTACACAAAAGCGGAAGTAAGGATGTGGTTGAAAACTACAGGCCGGTTAGTTTAACTTCGGTGGTGAGTAAATTATTGGAAACGCTGCTGAAAGAGAAAATAGTGAGGTTTCTGGAGTCCAGTGGATTACAGGATCCGAGGCAGCATGGATTCACCAGAGGCAGGTCTTGTCAGACAAATCTGATTGATTTCTTTGACTGGGTGACCAGGGAGTTGGACCGAGGGAGAGTCCTAGATGTGGTGTATTTAATTTTTAGTAAAGCCTTTGACACTGTTTCTCACAGGCGACTTATAAACAAACTGAGCACTGTAGGGATGGACCCTAAAGTTACTGCTTGGGTTAGAAATTGGTTGGGTGGGAGGCGACAAAGAGTACAAGTAAATGGAGCTCACTCTGAGGAGAAGGATGTTACCAGTGGTGTGCCCCAGGGATCTGTCCTTGGTCCTATTCTTTTTAACATCTTTGTTAGTGATATAGCGGAAGGGCTGTCGGGTAAGGTTTGCCTCTTTGCAGATGATGCCAAAATCTGCAATAGAGTAGACACCCAGGAAGGTGTAGATAACATGAGAAGGAATCTAGCTAAGCTTGAAGAATGGTCTAGAATTTGGCAGCTGGGATTTAATGTTAAAAAATGTAAGGTCATGCATTTGGGCTGCAGCAATCCAAGGGAGCAATACAGTATAGGAGGTGAAGTACTTTTGTCCACTAAAGAAGAGCGGGACCTAGGCATGGTTGTGTCTGATGATCTTAAAGTAGCTAAACAGGTAGAAAAGGCGACGGCAAAAGCTAGAAGGATGCTTGGGTGCATACGGAGAGGAATGTCTAGCAGAAAAAAGGAGGTGATAATGCCTCTGTATAAGTCTTTGGTGCGACCTCATTTGGAGTATAGTGTGCAATTCTGGAGACCGCACCTTCAAAAGGATGTGAACAGGATGGAGTCGGTGCAGAGGGTGGCTACTAAAATGATTAGTGGGCTTCATTTTAAAGCATATGAGGACAGACTTAAGGATATTAATATGTACACCTTAGAGGAAAGGCGGGATAGAGATGATATGATTGAGATGTTTAAATACCTCTGTGGGATAAATGTTCAGGGAGAGAGCCTCTTTCAATTGAAAGCAAATTCTGCTATGAGGGGACATGGGATGAGGGTGAAGGGAGATAGATTCAGGAGGTGATATGCGGAAATATTTCTTTACGGAAAGAGTAGTGGATCCGTGGAATAGTCTCCCAGTGGAGGTGGTAGAGATGAAGACAGTAACTGAATTCAAAAAAGCATGGGACCAACACATAGGATCTCTAAAGGTAAAAAGTGGACTTTTGTAGTTTTTGATATGGAAGGACAGACTAGATAGGCCATGTGGTCTTTTTCTGTCATCATGTTTCTATATTTCTATGTTTCTATGTTTCTAGTCTGTAACTACGGACTCTATTGCTGCTGCTCACTGCTCCCCTTAAAGGAGATCATGTTTTTTCGCAATGGGCTTTTGGTAGCCTGTAGCTGGGGAGTCCCATATGTGAGGACCGACTTCCTGCTTGTTCCTGGAGAAAGCCTAGTTTCTCACTTGTAACAGGTGTTCTCCGGGGACAGCAGGAATCATAACCCTCCCTGCTCCCCTTGGAGCTGCTCCTTTACCATCTTTTACTTTGCCTTCTTTTAGCATTGGCATCTCCCAAAGGCTGTCTTTGAAAGCTGGGGGGATGCTTCTGCGAGGTCTCCGTCGGTGCTGACGTCACCCATATGTGAGGACTGATTCCTGCTGTCCCCGGAGAACACCTGTTACAAGTGAGTAACTACACTTTAGAACAGTATTTTTTGTTATCATTTATTGTCCTTAATAACCAGTATCTATTCCCCTCTGTTTCCTTCCTTGTATTCCATTAGCTATATACATAGGTAAGCTATTAGTCTGGTATTTACCTCAAATATTATACTGTCTATTGCCAATTACCATCTAACTTTTCCCCTTTCTATTTCGAACAACCTAGCTAACTTCCATACATATTCAGATACCAATAACATCCAAGGTAAAACAAGATGAAACAGTATGAAACAGTATGAGAAAGGCCCCCAAAGCCTGAGAACAAGCCGAAGGATTACCTAATACATCCGTGTCCCCTCTATTACTCATATCCCAACTTCCTAAGATAAATCATATGTGAATCATTTTTAATAAAGCTTGTCTGCCAAAGCCAGACTGTTTCATTGTTTGTGTTCCCTTATGTCCAGTTACTAGGTATTGAACTGCAGGCAATTACCTCTTAACCAGTTATTATATAGCAAGTGTTATCTCATCGATATTTCTGAACCCAGAAGCACCCCCTCCCCTCCCCACCCTACCCCCCTATTACCTTTATTCCCTTAATTTACGTCTCCCCCTCCCGCCTTAACCTACTCTCCCCACCCTTCCCCCCTCCAGAGTCTGAATTAGCTTCTTCCAATCACGGTGAAACCTTTGGTGCCTATGTGCTGTGAGCCTCTTCATCACCAACACCTGGCGCAGCCTCACTGTGCACTGTTACAGATCAGGGGCCGCCTCACATTGCAATGAGCGACCACCTCACAACGCACCACACTTAAGCAGGCCAAAACCGCCCTCCCCCTCCCCACTTTTCACCCCTGTCCCCCCTCCACCCCCAAGACAGAAAAAAATACCTGGATCAAGCAGTAAATGCACTCCCATCAACTGTCCAATCCACCCCTGGATGTTAGACCACTACATCTGGATCTTGGGGCAGGTCCACCAGATATGCCAAAAGGTGCCTTGCACCCCACATCCCCGCCAGCACTGCAGTGAGACCCCCGGAAACATCCAATGTAGACGCTTAGGTACCACCGCAATAGAATCTTTATAGAAATTTTCCCTCACTGCTATTGACGGGGCCTGGTATATCTGGTCCACTATCTGTTTCCACGCTTTCTGATCCAGCTCCTGGCCTAAATCCCTCTTCCACTCCCTCATATATCATAGTGTACGGAATTGAGTTCCCCTCAGTGCTCGATTCAGAACTGAGATAAGTCCCCGAGAATGCCACTTCCCATTCCGTACCACGTCCAAATCTGTGAAGTCCCTTTGTAACCCCTCCTTCCCTAATTTGCAACTCAGAAAATTACATACCTGTCCGTATTGAAAGCGATCCTCTCCCTTCAAATTATAGGTCTCTTGCAGCTCATGAAAGGATATCAACTCCCCATCCTCCACAAATTGATGAAAATACTGCAAACCTTTCTGCTCCCACTGCCCATAAATTCCCACCTTCCATCGAAACTTAGGTAACCTCTAAGTGGGGACATCAAGGAAAATCCGGTCCTCTCCCCTCTAATTCCTTCCCGTTTACATGCCCTTTCCCAAATTTTTAGTAACTGTTACATCTCTGGACTGCCCCCTCTCCACTTATTCCGAACCCCCAATGAGACCCTTGGGAATGCCTTTAAGCTTTCCCTCCCATAAATGTGCCCATTCCAACTGCATAAATCACTTCACTTCCCCATCCTCCCTCCAGTCCATTAAATGTCGAATTTACCCTGCCCAATAGTATCCCTTCAGGTCTGGTACTCCCAACCCCCCTCCTCCCTACGCTGATATATAATCTCTCTAGCTATTCGTGGTGGGTGCCTATTTCAAATATATTGGAACATTTTCCGTTGCAGCTTCCATAGAGCCACTTCAGGAATGGGCGCTGGCAAGGCCTGGAACATATACAACAGTTTAGGGAGAATGTTCATCTTAATCGCCTCAATGTGGCCCTGCCAAGAAATTTCCATATTCATCCAACCCTAATGCCACCCCTATGGACTTAAACAACTTTGGATAATTTTCTTCTTATAACCCCCCCCCCCCCCCACCCCCGGACTGGCCGGATTCTGAACCCCCAAATATTTTAGGGGTCTGCTCACCATTTGAATCGGAATGCTTTTCAAGACGTCCTTGATCGCCAGGGTCACTGAGACATTTAACACTTCAGACTTCTCCATATTTGTTTTAAAACCAGAGACCACTCTGTACCTCTCCAACTCCCGTACAACTTCCAGCAGAGACTGCTCCGGGTCCGCTAGACAAAAAAGCACACTATCCTTAAACAGTGACAAAGTATGTTGACCCTCCCCCCCCCTCCTCTTTCTCTATGCCCCATATGATTCTATTTACCCGAATTGATTGGGCCAAAGGTTCCATTACCAAGGCAAAGAGAAGCGGTGTTAGTGGACACCCTGACAGGTCCCCCGGCCCAAGGCAAAGCACTCAGAATAACATCCATTTACCTTAACCCGAGCCCGGGGGTCCTTATACAATTCCCCGATCCATCTCTTATAGTTAGTCTCAAGGCCCACTTTCCCCAATGACTCGAATAAAAATGGCCCGTGCAGCCTTTCAAATGCCTTTTCGGCATCAATTGAGAGGAACATAACCTCCTCTTGACCTCCTGCAACCTCCCATAGTAGCTCCACCACTCTACATATACTATCCGCTGCCTGGCACCTGGCTGCACTAAATGACTGATCCAGGGGGCCAACCGGCCGTCCAAAAGTTTTGCTAAGATTTTTAACATCCACATTAATAAGGGAAATCGGCCTATTGGACCCACACTGTATGGGGTCTTTCCCTTCCTTATGAATGAGTGTGATGCTTGCAGTGAGCATATCCTGTGGTAATTCACCCTCTTCCTCTAAAACTTCATTAAACACCCTCCCCAGCATATCACTAACCTCTTTGCTATAGATTTTATAGAAAGACCCCGGCAGGCCATCCAAGCCCAGAGCCTTCCCTGAAGGAATTTTTAATTGCCCCCTCTATCTCCTCTCTCCCAATGGCATGTTCAAGAAGTTCCACCGCTTCCTCTTCCAATCTGGGGAGGTCCACCCCTCCCAGGTATCGTTTTACCTCCTCTTCCCCAATCTCCCCCTGTCTTGCATAAAGCTCCCTGTAAAAGCTCAAAAATTGCTCCCTAATTGCACCCTCCTTTGAACTTATGCTCCCATCTACCACTTGTAACTGCTGAATGGATGACTTGATCACCTGCCACTTAGGTTTCCTAGCTAGAGCCCTACTAGCTCTATTCCCCCATTCATAGTAAAATTGTTTTACCTGCTGTAATTTAAATGCTATCTGGTCTGTCTGTAGCTCCTGCAATTCCATCTTCAAGTATCCCACCTTTTTCCAGGCCCTCTTTGCCCCCCTGTCCTCTGATATTCTAGCAATTGGTCTTTAAGGTCCCCTGTTAACTGTATGACGTTTCTTGTAATGCGATGCCCACATGATAAACCTCCCCCTCACTATTGCTTTCAGGCCTCTCCAAACCATGGCAGTGCTCGTTTTCCTATCATTAATCTGGATATATTCCCAAATATGGGCTCTAACATCCTCCCCCCCCCCCCTAGTTCCCAGTTCCCCAGAGTTCCCCAGACCAGGCCATGATCAAACCAATCTCTGCCTTCTGCAGATCAGCTATCCACAGCCAGTCTACCAGAATCACATCTATTCGGCTAAAGCTATCATGTACCACGGAGTAAAAGGAATTCTCCAGGACCAAGCAGGAAGTCAGTCCTCACTTATGGGTGTCATCGACGCCAATGAAGCCCCAGCGGAGCATTTCCCCAGCTTTCCATGAAAGCCTTTGGGAATGTTAGCACGCATGCGCGGTTCCCTTCCCGCCTAAAGGTGCCATCTTACCTCAGTCTCTTTTTTTCCGTGAAGCCCATCAGACGTGTGTCCTGTTTTCCTGGTTAAAAGTAGATTTTTTTTCTAGCGTTGTTTTTTCTCGGATTCGAGGTCGGTTCCCCTCCCGCCGGGATCGGTACACCGGTATCGAACCCCCTTTTTTTCTTTTTCGGTTTTTGCCCTTAGTGGCTGGGCGTTCGCGCCTCAACTTCTCTTTTCCCTGGAAGGCTGGTCTTTTGACCTCGCGGGGTCCCTTTTTTCCCCCATGTCTTCCAGTGGTTTTAAAAAGTGTGATCGGTGTTCGAAGATTATGTCTCTCACCGACACCCACGACTGCTGCCTTCGGTGCCTGGGCCCGAACCACGATTCTAAATCGTGTGTGCCATGTGGAAAAATGTCTTCCAAGGCCCTCCGAAGTCGTCAACAGCAGAGTGAAAGGCTTTTCTCCGACTCGGCCTCTGCTCGTACCCGGACCTCGTCTGAGGCTTCGACATCTCGGGATTCCGATCCCGAGAGGCGTCGGAGCTCCTCGGATAGGGGATCCCCCGATAGGGAACGTAAGAGGAAGAAGCGGCTCACGAGGGCGTCGTCGGTGGAAGTCCCTGGACCCTCGTGGACCCTCCGTGGACCAGGAGAAGCCGACCAAAGTTCCTCGTATAGAACCGGAGTCTGCTGGACACGTAAGTCCTGTTATCCTCGAAGACTCGCCTCCCAGAGTACCGACGTCGGGCCCGGTGCCGCCGGGGCCCGAGTCGGGGGCTGCTTCGTCACCCGAGCTGAGCCTCAGGTTGACAGCCTTGGAGAGCAGAATGTCTGCCTTCATGGACCAGCAGCGGGCATTGATGGCCAGCCTGTCTGGCGCATCTGCCCCGACCACTGGGACATCGACGTCAAAGTCGACCCCGGAGACCGAGCCGATACTCGAGTCCCTTGCGGCTCGAAGTCGTCCTCGGTCGAGGTCTCCCTCGGCCTCTCGTTTGGGACCGAGGGTCTTGACGCCGGTGCCTCCGGCGTCGGGGCGGGTGCCCAGGGGCCCCGCGGCGACAGACCCCGACTCGACGTCGGACGAGTCGGCATGGGAGACAGAAGATGAGGAGTCTCCTGACACCTTTAAGACTCGGTGTGTCCCGTCGGACTCACCTGAGTCTGAGCCCCGGAGTAGATCCCCTCCGGAGGATACTAGGTTCTCGGAGTTTATCCGGGATATGGCCGCTGCCCTGGCTATCCCGGCTGACCCCGAGGAAGAGCCTCGAGCTGAAGAGCTCGATGCTTTACAGTATGACTCTCCTCCGAAGGAGGCCTTTACTGTCCCGGTTCCTCCGATGCTGGAGCGGCTCCTCTTCCGGATGTGGGAGGCACCGGCCTCGGCGCCGGTTTTGAGCAAGCGGATCGATTCCATTTATCGGCTCCGCAAGAGTCCTGGCTTCCAGAAAGCACAGCTGCCACACCATTCCATGGTTGTGGAATCGGTCATGCATTGTCTGAAAAGTCAGAAGATGCACTCTGCGGTGCCTCCTGGTAGGGAAGCCCGAAGCCTTGATGGAGTTGGCAGAAAGTGTTTTCAGGGCTCCATGCTTGCTTGCCGTGTCCAGACTTACCAGCTCTACATGGGCATGTATTTATGGGATCTGGCCAAGGAATTGGCCGGTTTCTCTGCTGGTCTCTCTGGGGAGCCCTTGCAGAGTTTTAAGTCCTTGTCTTCGAGGATACGGGAATGCTCGAAGTTCATGTCCCGTGCCGCCTACGATGGCTTCGAGGCTTCGGCCCGAGTAGCGGCTGCTGGCATCGCGGCTCGACGCCAGGCGTGGCTGTAGTCATCGGACCTCGAGCCATGGGTTCAGGACAAGTTGGTCGATGTCCCTTGCCGAGGTGAAAACCTTTTTGGCAAGCCTGTGGCCAAGAAGGCCACACAGCTCGAGACTGAGCACCTCACACGGACAAAGCTGTCGAGGAAGACCTCTGCCCCTTCTCATAAGAAGAAGGACTCGGGTAAAAAGCCCTTTTACCCGAGGAAGGGCACTGCCTACAAACAGTACCCACTTTATCAGGCTGCCCAACCTGCCCCACAGGGTCAGAAAGCCAAGGGCCGGGGTAATGGGCCCCGTAGGCAGACTGCCTCCAAGCCTCCGGCCCCTGCTCCCACTTAGCAGGGTGGGGTTTTTTGACTCGAGTGCAGCCAATCCTCCCATGCAGTCCCAGCCCTGCACAGGAGGCCACCTTGCCTTGTTCGCTCATCAGTGGCCCCTGATTACTCAGGACAGTTGGGTGCTGGACATAGTCCATCGAGGATATGCCCTCCATTTTCACCAACTTCCTCCGCCATACTTTCCAGGGGAACCTTTCAGGCCTCCCCTGCATACTGCCCTTCTCCTCCAGGAACTCCAAGGGCTCTTACTAGACAAGGCGATGGAGCCTGTGCCTCCCCACTTCCAGGGTCACGGTTTTTACTCCAGATATTTCCTGGTGCCAAAAAGGACCGGTGGTCTTCGACCCATTCTGGATCTCAGAAACCTGAACAAGTTTCTGGTAAAGGAAAAGTTCAAGATGGTTACTCGTGGAACTCTTCTGCCCTACCTCCAGCAGGGAGATTGGCTATGCTCTTTAGATCTAAAAGATGCTTACACTCACATCCTCATTCATCCAGACCACAGAAAGTACCTCAGATTCATTGTGGGAGGAAACCACTATCAGTACAGGGTACTGCCTTTTGGGCTGACTTCCGCACCCAGGGTCTTCACCAAGTGCCTGGCAGTGGTGGCAGCCTACCTGAGGAATCAGGGCATCTTTGTGTTTCCCTACCTGGACGACTGGCTTATCAGAGGCCAGCCGTCTCTCGAGGTCCAGCGGGCCACCAACAGAACCATAGACCTGCTCCAAAAGGTGGGCTTTGTCATCAACTTCGCAAAGTCCACTTTGCTCCCCTCCCAGAACTTGGAATTCATAGGGGCAAGGTTGGATTCTCAACTGGCAAGAGCGTTCTTACCAGTGGACAGAGCACAAAGGCTCATGGACCTTGCAACCAAGTTTCTGCACAGGTCCCTGGTCTCCGCCAGACTCTGTCTCAGGCTTCTGGGCCACATGGCGTCCACAGTTCAAGTGACCCCCAATGCCAGGCTCCATATGAGGCCTGCCCAGTGGTGCCTTCGGACTCAGTGGTCACAGGCCTCAGGAAGTCTCAGGGACAGGATCAGAGTGTCCCACCGTTTTTTGACCTCACTCAACTGGTGGTTACACCCCCCCAATCTGTTGGTGGCAGTGCCTTTCCAGAAGCCACCTCATACAGTGGTGCTGACCACCGATGCCTCTCTGTTGGGTTGGGGAGCACACTGCCTGAACAAGTGCACTCAGGGCCTGTGGTCTCCTTGGGAGGCGTCCCAGCAGATCAATCTCCTGGAACTCAGAGCTATCCGCTTGGCCCTCAAGGCCTTTGCTGCTTCCCTGGCCCATCAGTCTGTCTTGATCCAGACAGACAACCAGGTGGCCATGTTCTATGTGAACAAGCAGTGAAGAACTGGTTCCCAGCCCCTTTGTCAGGAAGCACAACTCCTCTGTGCCTTTGCCCTGAAACACAACATGCTACTCAAAGCAGTTTATCTTCCAGGCCAGGAGAATTACCTGGCCGACAAATTGAGCAGGCTTCTGCAACCACACAAATGGCAGCTGCATCCTTTAGTGGTTCAGAAGATTTTCTTAAAATGGGGTCTTCCCTCCATAGACCTGTTTGCCAGTCCACTGAACAACCAGCTGCCACAGTTCTGCTCCAGACAACCGCATCCTCTGAGAGTACCGTAGCAGCAGATGCTTTTCTGATTCCCTGTACTCAGGGCCTACTCTATGCGTTTCCTCCCACCCCTCTGGTGGCCCGGACACTGTTCAAGATCCTCCAAGACCGAGCCTCCGTCCTCCTGGTAGCTCCCAGGTGGCCCCGGCAGCCTTGATTCCCCCTCCTGCTGCAGCTGGCGGTGGATCCGCCTCTGCCTCTGGGCCTGCAGCCCGACCTTCTCTCTCAAGATCAGGGTTCCCTCCTGCATCCCAACCTCAAATCTCTCCATCTGATGGGATGGAGGCTGCAAGGGTAGTGTTGGCTCCCTGGGGCCTGCCTAAGGAGGTTGAGGATGTTCTCCTTGCTTCTAGAAAGCAATCCACTAGGAAAACCTATGCTCTCAAGTGGAAGAGGTTTTCTCTGTGGTGTCCTCCTGTGCCGTGTCTGTAGTGCTTCAGTACCTGCTGCACTTGTCCAATCAGGGTCTTAAGTCCAACTCTGTTCGGGTCCACCTCTCTGCTTTGGCAGCTCACCACTCCTTAGTAGAGGGCCATTCCTTGTCTGTGCACCCTTTGGTGTCCAGGTTTTTCCGAGGCTTGTTACTGCTCAAACCTCCCATACGTCCTCCTGCTCCTGAGTGGGAGCTTAATGTGGTCTTGCAACAACTGACTCGCCCACCTTTTGAGCCTATGGCTACTTGCCCTCTACGCTTCCTCTCATGGAAGACTCTCTTTCTGATAGCCCTGACTTCGGCTAGGAGAGTGAGTGAGCTTCAGGCCTTGGTCTGTGATAGGCCTTACACCAGGTTCTATAAAAACAGGGTAGTCCTCCGGACTCACCCTAAGTTCCTTCCTAAGGTTGTCTCCTCTTTCCACCTCAACCAGGAGGTGGTTCTTCCAACATTCTTCCCTAGGCCTCATGCAAGTCCGGCTGAATCAGTTCTCCATACCTTGGACTGTAGGAGGGCCTTATCCTTCTACCTTGAACGTACGCAAGGTCACAGGAAGGCTTCTCAGCTCTTCCTCTCTTTTGACCCCAATAACTTGGGGAGGCCTGTGTCCAAACGTACCTTGTCCATCTGGGTGGCTGACTGTATCACCTTGGCTTACAAGGCGGCTGACCTTCCTTTGCAGGGTAGGGTCACGGCCCACCGTGTGAGGGCAATGGCTGCATCAGTGGCTCATCTCCGCTCTGTTCCATTGCAAGACATCTGCCGGGCTGCTACCTGGTCTTCAAGCCAGACTTTTGCAGCCCACTACTGTCTGGAGAGAGAGTCCCGTAGGGACAGTGCTTTTGGCCAAGCAGTACTCAGGAATCTCTTTGAGGTCTAGGTAACTCCTGCCCTCCTGCCCTATGGTTGGGCTACCTGTGGAGGGTGTGTTCTTGAAAAGCCTTTTCTCGGTTGCTGAGACTAGAGGGAGTTCTCTTGTTCAGCCTGGGTTCCCATAAGTGAGGACTGACCACCTGCTTGGTCCTGGAGAAAGAGTAGTTACTCACCTGTAACAGGTGATCTCCAGGAACAAGCAGGAATGAGTCTTCACATATGGGTACGTCGGTACCGACGGAGCCTGCACGGGAATGCTCCCCAGCATCCAATCAGAAAGCTTTTGGGAGCATCCCTCGCGCCTGCGCACTGCCTTCCCGCCTTTTCCACTGCCTCTCCTCAGTTTTCGTTTTTCCGCGGAGCCGGCAGGACATCGTCCTGTCACAGCAGAAACTTTTTTCTTTAAATTTTTTATTTCTTGTGGTCGCGGCTGTTTTTCCCGCCGCCACCGGTACCGCCGGTGGGTTTTTCTTTTCCTTTTCTTAAACTCAGAGAGATTTTTTCCTCTGTTTCTGTCTTAAATTTTTTGGGCCTGCAAGGCCTCTCCATCATGGAGCCTTCTTCTCCTAAGAAGTGCCTTCACTGTGGAAACACAGTTTTCTTTTTAGACTCCAATGCCTGGTGTCTAACCTGTTTGGGTCCTGACCCTTTTTCCCCTGAACAATCAGGCTGCAAATCTGTGAGAGGAACTTCCCTCTTTCGAGTTTCCCTCGATACCGTTTTCCCTCTCGGAGTGAGGGCACCGGCCTTTTCTTCTCTACAGGATCAGGTAACCCACAAACAGTCTGTTAAGACTAGTCAATCCTTGAGTGGTAGGTCTCATGCCAAGCATGATGACGGCTCCGGCCTTGCCCTCAAGACCCCATTGGCACTAAAACCCCGGCGGGAGTCTCCGGGCTCCAAAGCATTTCAGGGGTTTCAGGTTGTTCCTGGGGCTCACCCCTCACAGAACATACCTGAGCCATGCTTGGTGGTGGCATCTGCTTCGAGCGGTACCGATACCCCGGCATCGGCACCGGTGTTAAGTGATCCCCTCTTCACCAGGGATCGTCATCTGGCGTCCTTGGTACCTTCAGGACCGATCGATACGTTCCAGATTGACTTTCCTGTATCTGAGCCATGCTCGGTGTTGGCATCCGCTTCGAGCGGTACCGATACCCCGGCATCGGCACCGGTGTTGAGTGATCCACTCTTCACCAGGGATCTTCATCTGGCGTCCTCGGTACCTTCGGGACCGATTGATATGACCCAGATTGACTTTCCTGTATCGGCGCCGATACTACCACCGACGTCGGTACCCTCTAGACATGCATCGATAGACTCGCTCCCTTCGATGCCGAGTCTGGAATCAATATCTAGTCTAGATGACTGGGTACCGACGCGTCTCGGAACCGACCCATATTGTTTCCGGATACGCAGTACCGAGGATATTCACCAAGCGTTTCTGGTTGCCTCGGTTCCGCTTGAGCAGCCTCCGATCACTGCTTCGATGGCTCCGATTCCGACTCAGCTACCGGTTTCGGTATCGATGTCGGTTCCTACAGTTACACCGGTACCATCGATCCTTTCTATGCCTAGTTTGGAATCGATACCTGGCATGGACGATGCAGTACTGACTGCCCCAAATCGTGGCTGCCAATACCACTATCCATCTAGTGGGGTTCTTTTTCGGCACCAGACCAGTACATCCTCTGGTGCTCAGGCTGCTCCTTCAGCCTTACCCTACCCAGGGATAGTTCCCATTGGAGATCCTTCTTTTCAGAAATTTCTCCTTGACATGGCAACCTTTCTTGCTATTCCTATCCCTGGCTATGATCCTACTCGAGGCTCTCCTGCAGAAAAGGAAAATATAATGCTTCCTTTACATCATTCTTCTGAGAATATGGGAATCACCTTTAAGGGTTCCCTCACCTTCTACAGCAACTGATGTTCTGTATCAGGTGCCCCCTCTCCAGGGTTTAAAAAAACTCAACTCCCCCATCATTCCCTTGTAGAGGAATCAGCAATGAGGAAGGTAAAAAGCAAGAAGAAGCATTCTTCTTATCCACCAGGTTGGGCATCTAAAGCACTTGATGCCTTTGGACGTCAAACCTTCCAAACATCTATGCTGGCATCAAGGATTATCTCTTATATTTTTTATATGAGTCTATCTCTCCAGGAGGTCACAAAGAAATTATCTCTTTTGACTCCTTTTCTATCGGAACCCAAGGCTGCAGACTATTCCTTGCTTCTTAGTCATAGCCAGAATATATCTTGGTTTCTTTCTCGTGCTTCTCTAGACTCTTTTGAGTCTGTTAGCAGATCCTCTGCTATTGCCATAGGAGCACGTCGTAGAGCCTGGCTCCAAGCTTCAGACTTGAGCAGATGGGCACAACACACACTGGGTAATTCTCCTTGTACTGGAGGAAATCTCTTCAATAAGGAGGCTTTATGTCAGGTTGCTCATTGCTCCACTGACTTCCCTGGTTCTAGGAACCATCCTAAGCCTTTTTCTCCCCCAGGAGGTAGGAAATGTCCTACCAAACCTTCTTTCCCTAAGAAAAGAAGGTTTCACTCTTCTCCTGCCCATCATTCAGATGTACCTAAGCAGGGGACACCTCGTCCTGGTCTGAAGAATCCAAACTCTAGCCAGTCTCAGCATACCCAGCAACCATAGGTTCCTGAAGGTTTCAACCTGCAGTTAACTTCTTCTTAGCAGAAGTTTGTTCACTGTTTTCTCTTAAAACTCTACACGTGGCTAAGCTGTCAGGATATTCTTGTCCATGGACTACAGATTTCTCCTCCTCTTCCTTCTAAGAAGAGAAGTTAACAACTATCCCTTGATAGTTTCTGTCCCAACATGAACATTTTTTCCTTCAGCTGACTCACCATATGGTAGGTCACCCTTCAGTTACCTGTTCTCTCTACCCTCTCATCCAGGGTTTCCCCTATCTCTAGGAACAAGCAGGAATGAGTCCTCACATATGGGTACGTCGGTACCGACGGAGCCTGCGCGGGAAAGCTCCCCAGCTTCCCAGAAAGAAAGCTTTTGGGAGCCTCCCACAGCGCATGCGCGCTGCCTTCCCACCTTTCCTAACCAACTCTCCTCAGTTCTTCTTTTTCCGCGGAGCCAGCAGGTCGTGTTCCTGTCACCGCTGAAGAAGTTCTTTATTTTAATTTATTTCTTTGGTCGCGTGTCTGCCTTCCCCGACGCCGGACCGGTACCGCCGGTCTTTTCTTTTCTTTCAAAAAAAAAAAAAATTATACTTTTCCTCACTTGGTGTATTTTTCTTCTTAGGCCTACAGGCTCACAAGAAAATTTTCCCTCATGGAAAAACCAGCCTCCGGGTTAAAAAAAATGCACTAAGTGTAGCGGTACTATTTCTGTTACAGATACCCATGAATGGTGTCTTAAATGTTTGGGTCCTGAACACTCCATTCCGGATTGCCAGTCCTGCTCCATAATGTCTAAAAGAGGGTTACAGAACCGAGCAGTGAAGCTCCATATGCTGTTTCCCACGGATGCACCGGCGGTGGCATCGACATCTTCCAGGTCTTCCTCTCCTGATGGGTCTCAGGTAACCAAACATAAACCTAGCAGGTCCTTGAAGGGCAAATCTCCCTCTCAGCATCGAGATGCCTCCGGGCTTGCCCTCGAGGATCCTGCCCCAGCCAAACAACCCCGGCGGGAAGCTCCGGCTTCCAAAGCTCCTCCTATGGGGTTACAGGTTGACATCGATGGCACGGCCTCGACCGATCACCTGTTAGACTGCTCTGGGGTACCGGCACAATCTCCCGGTACTGACATCCAGGCAGTCGTGGCGTCCATGGATCACACTGTGCAATCCATGCAGCAAGCTATAATGGCTTTTATTCAAGCTGCGACGCCGTCAGTACCGCAACGAGTTCCATTGTCGGTACCGGCACCAATACCGATACCGGTACCGACTGCATCGACATCGGTCAGGATACCGACTCAGGTTCCTTGTTCAGAGCTATCTCTCGGTACCGATCCGGTACCGGGGACGCCCAATGTCGGTACCGATCGATATGCGTATCGATCATTGGAAGGGGACAGACGATACTTTGATTCCTCTGATGATTCTGATTCATCAGATGAGTCTCCCGAAGTATCCATTACCCTTCCTGAGGAGCCTACTTCTCCAAAAAAGGAGAATGTCTCCTCCAGAGGATTTGTCCTTTCAAGACTTCATAATAGAAGTGGCTAAAGGACTCTCTATTTCAGTAACCTCTGATGCAGAGCCTAGAGCAAAATAATTTGATATTTTAGGATACTCTAAGGCTCCCAGAGAGGCAGTCACCTTGCCAATTCATGGAATTCTTCATGAACATATGATTGACTTATGGGAGACTCCTCTCACCCTTTCTCCTCATTCTCGCAGATTGGACACCATGTCCCTCCTTGTCCTGGATTTCAGAAAACTCAGCTTCTTCACCACTCCATTGTGGTGCAGTCAGCTATGAGAAAAGGATAAAGAGTACCAAAAGACACTCTTCTACTCTCCCCAGGAAGAGAATGCAGGACCTTGGATGCTTTTGGTAGGAAAATCTTCCAAGCCAGTATGCTTATTGCCAGAATCAACTCATATAGCCTTTATATGGGTATGTTTCTAAAGGAAGTTGCACAAAAGCTGCACAACTTTCTCCCTTTTATTCCAGAGGATAGAAGGGATGAATTCCTCCTTTGGCTTAAGCATACTCAAGATATTTCAAAGTTTTCCAACAGGGCAGCCTTTGATTCCTTTGAGGGTGCCAGCAGAGCCTCAGGCATTGCCATAGCTGCTCGCAGAATTGCTTGGTTCCAGGCTTCTGATCTAGAACCCTGGGTTCAGGATGGCTTAGGAAATCTGCCCTGTACGGGTGAAAATCTCTTTGGCAAAGAGTGGCAAATAAAAGCCACTCAAATGGATGCAGAGAATTCTGCTCTGGATAGACTTTCTAAGTCAACTTCCATTCCAGCCAAGAAAAAGTCTTTCAAAAAGCCTTTTTACAAAAGGAGCAGATTTCCTTCCACTTCTGGCCAACAATCTTCTACAGGTCGCTTTGCTACTAAGCGTCAGCAACCTAAACAGGCCAGGCCTAAACCTGCAGGGGCTGCTACAACTCAGCAGTCCCAACCCCCTCAGGGTTTTTGACTTGATACTAGAGAACTTAACCTTTCTGGCTCTACGACAGCCAGAACCTCTCACCACTCCAGGAAGGTTAGGTCATTTTGCTCCCAGATGGGAGCAAATCACATCAGAGCAGTGGGCCCTCTCTATCATAAGAGAGGGCTACAAACTTCATTTCTCAGAACTTCCTCCCTACACCATGGTGAGACACTTCAATTCTCCCACATCTCTCCTCGACCTTCTGGATCAGGAGGTGACTACCCTTCTGGCCCAGGGGGCCATAGAAGAAGTTCCTGTTCTTCAACAGGATCAGGGTTTTACTCCCCCTATTTTCTCATTCCAAAGAAAACAGGGGGATACAGACCCATTCTAGATCTCAGAGAATTGAACAAATTCCTATGCAAGGAGAAGTTCAAGATGCTTTCTCTAGGCACTCTCCTTCCATACCTGCAGAGTCAGGATTGGCTTTGTTCTCTAGATCTCAAGGATGCGTACACTCATGTCCTCATCCATCCATCTCACAGAAAATTCCTACGTCAAGCCCGTTGTCAACGTCTAGTGCAGTTAGCCTCCCAGATTCAGTCAAAGAGCCATTTAACTGCCAGGGAGATGCTACAGCTGCTAGGCCATATGGCTTCCACAGTACATGTGGTACCCTATGCTCGCCTACACATGAGAGCAGCTCAATGGACTTTGTCCACCCAGTGGACTCAAGCTTCAGGAGCTCTCTCAGACCAAATAGCAACCTCCAAACGTCTCTTTTGGTCTCTCCAATGGTGGATGTCCACTCAAAATCTGTTGCTGGGGTCCCCCTTCCAACCTTTGTTGCCCCAGGCAACCCTCACAACAGATGCCTCCCAAACAGGTTGGGGAGCTCATCTACAAGATCTCTCCACCCAAGGCATTTGGTCCCCACAGGAGACCTCTCTTCATATCAACCACTTGGAACTTCGAGCAGTATTCCTAGCTCTCAAGGTCTTTCATACCCTCCTCAGCTACAAGACAGTCCTCATTCACACGGACAATCAAGTAGCCATGTTTTACATAAACAAGCAAGGAGGAACTGGCTCTGTCGCTTTGCAACGAAGCTCTAAGATTATGGGCCTTCGCCAGAGAGCATCAAATCCATCTCCTGGCAGTATATCTCCCAGGAATCCAAAACTCTTGGGCAGACAGACTCAGTTGAGTTCTGCTTCCACACGAATGGTCCCTGCACATGGATCAGGTACTCAGAATCTTCCAAGAATGGGGAACCCCGGACATAGACCTCTTTGCAAGTCCGTGGAATGCCAAACTTCCCCGGTTCTGTTCCAGAATTCCGTGTCAGGGAGTTGAGGCCATGGATGCCTTCCTCCTTCATTGGGGTCAGGGCTTCCTATATGCCTTTCCATCCATTCTTTTGATTCCCAAGACTCTGTTCAAACTCCAGAGGGATCAAGGATCTATGATCCTCATAGCTCCACGCTGGCCACGCCAAGTGTGGTACCCTCTACTTCTGCATCTTTCCCAAGCCCCCTCCCTGGACTTGGGAGCTGCGCCAGACCTTCTGTCCCAGGAGGAAGGGACTTTGTGGCATCCAAATCCCAAGTCCCTTCACCTCAGAGCTTGGTTACTGAAGGCCTAGACCTTCAAGACTTCAATCTTTCTCAGCAAGTGAAGGATATCCTCCATGCTTCCAGAAAACCTTCCACTAGACGTTCCTATGCTTTTAAGTGGAAAATATTTTCCATTTGGTGTGCTCAAAAGGGTCTTGACCCTCTTGCACTTCTTGTGAATTCTCTATTGGAATATCTCCTGCATCTCTCCAATGCAGGCCTTAAAACAAATTCAGTAAGGGTCCATTTGAGTGCTATTGCAGCATCCCTTAAGCCTCTCAATGGACAACCTATCTCCTCTCATCCTCTTATTGCAAGATTTATGAGAGGCCTAACTTTAACAAAACCTCCCATTCGACCTCCTCCGGTGGCATGGGACTTAAACTTGGTTCTTGGTCAGCTTATGAAGCCACCTTTTGAACCCTTAGCCACTACCTCCTTGAAATTTCTTTCATGGAAGGTTATTTTCCTTATTGCAGTCACTTCTGCTCGCCGCATCAGTGAACTGCAGGCCTTAGTGGCTAATCCACCTTATACAAGGTTCCATCATGATAAGGTAGTCCTTAGGACAAATCCTCACTTTATGCCTAAAGTGGTCTCACCTTTTCATCTTAATCAAGAGGTATATTTACCTGTCTTTTTTCCAGCTCCTCATGCATCCAGTGCAGAGAGGAATCTTCATACTCTAGATTGTAAAAGAGCTCTTGCTTTTTACTTGCACAGATTAATCACCACCCCCAAAAAGTGAAACACATAAAACAAAATTATTGCAAGAATCACTAAATATCACCTCATCCCTTGTTATATTTTTGTCGAAGCTATGCTGTAGGAGGGACAGTAATATGGACTGTCCCACACCAAGCAGCTAGCTGCCTTTTTTTCTTTTATGTGATCCTGTGTCACTTCTGAAAATTTTTTATAACCATAACATTGTACTTAGCTGAAGCCTCTTAATTTTCATTCATCCGTCCGTTAATCCTGAAGAGGAAGATGGAACATGACGCGCGCGTTTCGAGCCCTAAGGCTCTGTATCAAATGTTGGACTCTTCTTCATTCAAAAAACGGAATCCCAACCAGACGCCGTCGTCGCGGCTGAGGCATACGTCTCTCCTCTATGGCTGCATCGTTAGACTATTCGGTTTTTAAACAGGAGCACAACCTATCAGAGAAGGAACGCCCCACATGAAGGGGAATCCCAAATCAGATTGGTTCTCGTCAGATGACATCAGATTATCGAATACCATTCAACTTCCCGATTTAAACCTGCCGGTTCTACTTGCACAGGACACAGCAACATAGAAAGTCTTCCCAGCTTTTTGTTGCTTTTGATCCTTCTCATTTAGGACTTCCAGTCTCTAAGAGAACACTGTTCAATTGGATTGCTCAGTGTATTTCTTTTGCTTACCAGAGTAAGAACCTTTCTCTGGAGGGCCATGTCACAGCTCACAATGTGAGGGCCATGGCCGCCTCTATGGCTCATCTTCATTCTGTGTCCATCGACCAGATCTGTCGAGCAGCCACCTGGGCCTCGGTTCATACCTTCACAGCTCCTTACTGTTTGGACAAGGACTCCCGCCGGGATGCCTTGTTTGGTCAAGCTGTCCTCAGACACCTGTTCCATTCTTAAACAACTCCTGCCCTCCGTCCCTTAATGGATGCCTGAGATCCATAGGAAGACGAGGAACCTTTCAGGGTCTCATACCCTTGGGGATCTCCCAGGCATCTTAGCTAGGGAGTCCCCATATGTGAGGACTCATTCCTGCTTGTTCCTGGAGATAGCACAGTTACTTACCTGTAACAGGTGATCTCTGGGAACAGCAGGAATTAGTCCTCACAACCCTCCCACCTCCCCTAGGAGTTGTATCTCTCTCTATCTTTCCTTTCCTCTCTCTCTCTATTGTCTCAGCTTTAAACTCGAACTGAGGAGAGTTGGTTAGGAAAGGCGGGAAGGCAGCGCGCATGCGCTGTGGGAGGCTGCCAAAAGCTTTCTTTCTGGGAAGCTGGGGAGCTTTCCCACGCAGGCTCCATCGGTACCGACGTACCCATATGTGAGGACTAATTCCTGCTGTTCCCAGAGATCACCTGTTACAGGTAAGTAACTGTGCTGAATGAGTGGTACCATACTGAACAGCTTCTTTAGCCTTTCATTCCAGTGTAGAGTTTTTTCCTTGAATAAATTCTCTGGACAGCTTATCAGGCAGGGACAGGGATTTTTCCTCTCCCTTTGTCTGTTCTCTCTGTTTTACACAGATTCTCTCTGCTGTCTCTTTCAGCTTCTGTTCTTGCAGGAGTTCCAGTGATTAAACTACTGGTACTTTCCTACAAGTTTCCAGTCTGTCTTCCACTACCTTTGTCTAGCCTTAGTAGTGATTCCAAGACAGTCCTCATCTATCTTGGATAACCCTACTCACTTCAGGCTTCTCACATTGTCTTCTCCCTGGCCATCTCCATTTCCTGGGATGTGCCAACACACCTGACCTACAGTCAGTTTTATCTCCTAATTCTCCTGCATAAGGCTCTCTGCAATCTTCAGAGAAGCTTTCTACTATGGGCCCTTGCTAGAGAGCATTGAACTTGTCTCTGATGGCTATTCTATATAGTAGAAAAGGCTTATCAGTCATTTTCCATGACTGGGGGGGTTTTCCACACCCTCTTGTCTCCTGTTATAATACAGGATATAAGCCTTTTCTGCGTGAATGTCCAAGGAGTTTCCCAATCCTGCAGGAATATGCTCTTTTTTCCTTACAGCTTGGCTTCATGCTATCCTATTCCTCATGGACAGCACAAAGTCTACTAGTAACGCATGATACCCCTGTGTCCCTCCAGTGGGTCTTCCTGGTATCTCCTTCTATGTGTTTCTCTGTCCATTTACTATGTCAGAGTTCTACAGAACTCACAACTTGCTCTCTACAGACTGATATTATCCTCTGTTTTTTCACGCAACCATCCTGGTTATTTCACCCCTACCACCGCCCCTCTTTATCCCTAAAGGAACCCTCTACCTGAGAGATCCCCCCCCCCCCCCCGTGGGCGCTGAATAAAACTGCTCCAGAAACAATCTATGCTATAACCGCCCCTCATCCCGAACCCTTAAGTAAGTTTCCTGGAGCATCATGAAATCCCAATCATTTCCTTCTAATTCCCTAAAGGAGGAGTTCAACCCCCTAACATTCAAGGTACCAATTCACAGCATAGGGTGTGATTTCCCTACTGCCCCTCCCCCATCCGGCTCCTCCCCCAACCTTCCCCCTCTCCCCTTCTCCCGTTAGTCAGCTCTCCTCTTATAGCAACCCCCCTTTCCATGGTAGTTTGTTGGCACCCTCTTCTCCCCCTCCATATCAAACCCCTCAATCATGCTCCCAGCCCCACACCTGCCCTTAGATCATTGATTCATGTCTTCATATCTTCACATCTTCTCCCCCTTGCCCTACTGCTTTCCCCTGTCCCACCTCTTCCCCTCCTACTATCTATCTGATGTTACCCTACAATTGTATTAACAATGATAGAAATAGTAATGATAATGATCCCCCCACCTCCCCTCACCCCTCAAATTCTCACGCAATCTGCTCACCTGCTGCCCTTTTCTAATCCCCCCCATAAACACCCTTAATACTCCTGCCTCCAATGTTCATCACACTGAGACATCATTGTCCGTCCAGCTCCCAACTCCCATTGGGTGCAATCAAGTATCTATTCCAGATGCACGGTTAGGCTGAGACCCTTGGGATAAGCATTTCAAGTGGGTCCCCTTTGCTGCTACCCACGGCTGGTTTCACCCCCAGTCCCAGCCGAATGCCCGGCTGCTTGTTTGTGTAGGCAGTCCCTCACAACCCATATTACGCAAGGCCTGCCATGCTTCCTCCTCGGCCTTCATCTTCCTTGAGATCCCTCATGCAGTAATAAACAGGCCAAAGAGGAATAGCCACCGATACCGAATTCCCTTCTGCCGCATATATGCCATCACTTCCCGAAGCATTCTACAACGCATCAGAGTCCCTTGGGAGAGATCTTGAAACAGTTCAACTTCATTACTTTCTCACTGAATGCGTCTGAACTTGCAAGCAATGCTCAATATTTTCTTGATGGGGAAGGAGGTCAGGCAGACCACAACATCCTGGGGCCTGTTGTCACATGCAGGCCCAAGGCTCCGATGGGCCCATTCAGGTCCCACTGGGACTGGGGTTTCCTCTTCCCCTATACAGCCGTTTTATTGTGGACACGCAGTCCTTAAAGTCCTTTCCTTCTGGCACCCAACGTATTCTCAAATTATAGTGATGGGCCCGATCTTCCAAATCCTCCAACTTTTCCTGCAATTGCTCCTAGCCCTGCCACAAACTCTACCAGCCACCTGCAGCTCCTCCAATTCACCCGCATGGAGCTCCATGTGCTCCTCCGCTTCCATCACTTGGCCTCCCCAGATCTGTTAACTCCTGCTGCAGTGTGATGAGAGCCGACTTCAAATCAGTGCGGAGGGCTTCGATATCTGCTTTTATTTCATGCTCAAACTCCTGCAGCCAACTTTTGATGTCCGCTCCACCCTGCATCTTGTACTGGCTCACCTGCCCATCAGCCGATGCATCCGAGGCCCAGGCCTCTCCTTACTTCGTCACCGGGCCTGCTCCCTCTGCACATATTTAGATTTGAATTCCTCCAAACGCTTCCATGCTGACATTCTTGCCCCCCTACTGCTAACCGGGCTTGTTTACTGGGCTAATGGGGCTATTTTACGCTGCTGTGGAGAGAGATCAGACAGAGCTTCACCAAGCTACCATTTGGCTTGCTGGCGCTACCGGAGGTCAGACTAGGATTCTAATGTGGAGGTCCACACTAACTTCCAGAGGTGTGTGTGTCCGTCCTGCTGCCGTTAGGGCACTACAGTTGCATGACACCACACTAACCGGCATGCTGGTACTCTTAATGCCACCCATTAAGGTAGCATTAAGTGCACCCATGCTGATGGCAACAATTGTAGTTAGTTCGCACCCAAGAAGCCTGCACTAACTGTGATGTGCCATGGTTTCCACCGTTAACTTGCCCAGACCTTGCCTAGTTGCATGGGATTGTAGCATGGGGCCCGTGCTGTAGCACTTGCACTAACTGTGTTAACAGCACATTTTAGTAAACATGCTGCAAAGTGATTTATATGGGTAGATGTTTACCTTTCTTAATTGGCTGTATAAAAATGATCTTCATTCAACATAGTTAAGTTTGCATTCTGTGAAACAATGCATGCACTTTTAGCGACATTGAGAAAAGGAGTTCTTGGGTGTCTATGAATGTGCGTAGATTTCATTTTAATTTTTTACATGAGCTTTTCTAGTAAATAGAATGATAGAAGGGAGAATATATATTGTGCATTTCCAATCTACCTAGAAAAAACATGTGTAAGTGACCATGTATATTTTGTATGCATGGCAATTTCAAAGCAAAACCACACACACATTTTTGCTTTGAGAATGGATAGAAGCCCATAAGTTGAAGGTATACTCAAACTTTGTCTTGATGCAGACAGTTTGAATTGCCCTCATGTGTATAATAATAAGGAAGTGCATTATTCTATGGTTTAAATAACAGGTGACTAGAAATTTTTGCTGGATTCCACTAAAATCTAACTCATAGGGGTATGTTTACTAAATAGTGGTAGCGGCTTCCTTGTGATATCGGAGCCAAGGCCCCATTGATGTCAATGGGGCAGCAGCTCCAATATTGCACAGAAGCTGCCACTGCCATTTAGTAAACATACCTCATAGTTTCTTTAATATTTTTCCTGCTGTCTTTTCTCTCTCTCATTTTCCTGTTTATTTTTCTGAATTGGTTATAAACTGTCTTGAATACCTCCATATAGACAGTATAACAAATTGTAATAAATTAAACTAAACAAAACATCAGTCTGTGACCATTGAGTTTGGGATACAAGATTAATCTCAGCCAAAATATGAAGAGGGAACCGACATCAGCACGTAGGTCAGATGTAGGATTAGTTTCCTTGAGTCTCTTGAACATGTTGCTTATCAGCTCAGACCTTGAACTTAGTTTGTAGCCAAAATGAGACCAAAAAAAAAGATATCATAGCATTTTATTTTTCTCACTGTAAAATTGTACATGTTCTTTTTCTCTGAATTCCACAGGGTTATTTGTCTTATGCCATTAAGATAGAAGGGAGAATATATATTGTGCATCTAAAACAGAACAGGTAAGTTTAAAATGTCTTCTCTTCTCAAATGACAGTGGAAAGAAAAGTCCAGCTTAACTGAATAGGAGAACTGTTCTGTGGATGTAAGGTCTGGAGGAGTACTGGATGAAGAAAATTACTTCTTAAAACTATTATTCTTATTGCTGTATGGCCCAGTATATCTGTATTTATCATGGCCTGAAGAAGATTCAGAATGTGCAGAAAAAAGAGGCACCATAAGCATGCAAATAACACCCTCCTTTCCATCCACAGACCTGCCTATAAACACAGATTAATCTACGTACATAATTACTGTATTTGGCTCCATGAGCCCTCAGACCCAAGAATCTCCTGTTTGAGGCTGAAGTCACACAAGCTTTTTAAAATGTTATTTATTCATTGTATTTATTCATTGCCACTATCAAACTGCCCAAGATTTCCAACAGCAGTTTAATGTTCTACAAATATGTATCATTCTACCTCAGCCTATCTAATACAGTTAAATCCTACCTAATCCTCCCCATCCCAACCCCAAAGGTGATCATCAACCCTAGTCTCTTTCAATACTACCTCTCTCGCTTACTCCCATAGCCAAGCTTTAACTGGTTTGCAAAATTGCAGATAATTCAGTTTGAATTACATCATTCTCCAGGACCAAGTAGGAAGTCAGTCCTCACATGGGTGACGTCGGCGCCGACGAAGCCCTCGTGCGGAGCATTTCCCCAGCTTTCAAAGAAAGCCTTTGGGAATTGCAGCACGCATGCGTGGTCCCCTTCCTGCCCAAGGGTGCCATCTTGCTCAGTCTTCTTTTTTCCGTGGAGCCCGACGGACGTAGTTCGTTTTTCCCCGAAGAAAAAGTTGATTTTCCCTGTTTTTTCTCTTTTTTTCTCTGGTTCGACGCCAGATCCTTTTCCCGCTCGGACCGATACTCCTACCCTCCGGCCCTGGTGTTGGGCTACCGGTCGGGGGCGTTCTCAGAGAAGATTCCTTCCTTACGTGCTGACGAGCTAGAGGGAGCTCATTTTTTCTGCTTGAGGTCTCCGGTAGCCTTAAGCTGGGGAGTTCCATATGTGAGGACTGACTTCCTGCTTGGTCCTGGAGAAAGAGTAGTTACTCACCTGTAACAGGTGTTCTCCAGGAGCAGCAGGAATCAGTCCTCACAACCCTCCCTCCTTCCCTTGGAGTTGCAGTCATATGATGTATTTTGCTATTTTTTTGCTGTCTTTTAGCTATGTCATCAGACTGAGCAAGATGGCACCCTTGGGCGGGAAGGGGACTGATTCCTGCTGCTCCTGGAGAACACCTATTACAGGTGAGTAACTACTCTCTCTTAGCCATCGATTTCCATAAGTTTGGGGCGACCACCAAAAAGGCTGTACGCCTAATAAACTGCAATTGCATTTCCTTGACTGCAGCTAGCCAGAGCAACTCCTTATGAGCTGATCTCAACTTCTCATATGGTTGATATAAGCTAGCAAATTTAATAAATTCAGTGGTTCCATGATATGTCGCACCTTAAACACCAGGACCAAGAAGTTAGTCCAACACCTTTACTCTAATGTAAGATTGGCATTACATGATCCTGGCTACCTAATCCACAAATCAAAAGGCTTAGTATTTTGCAGCATTTCTTGTTCCTTATTGTCCCTCCAGTCCAGTCCCGAAGCTCTGGGTAGTGCACCTCCTCCAGCAGCTTGGAGACTGAGCATGTCACACTTTTGAAGGTACCAGTACTAATACCACTGGCCCCTCCTTGGAGCTCCCAGTATGCTCAGTTTCCAAGCAGATGGAGGAGGTGGTAAGCCTAGGTTCGGGGCTCACTGAAGGAACAAATAAGGAGCTTCTTGGGTTAGGTGTTTATTGTTTTACTTAATTCTGTTTCACTGTTCAAAAAAAAAAAAGAAAGTGGACAAGGCAGCCTTCAGTGGAGGAACTTCTCTTACCACTCCTTTCCCTCTCCCTCCTTGATAGTTTGGAGGAGGGTGAGAGCTCTGCTGGAGTCCCGGGTTTTTGGCGGCTCCCGATCCTGTCAGCAGGTGAGGAGCCGTCGTCACTGCTGCAGCGGCCTGAGGTGAAGCGCTCCTGCCCTCTCCCATTGTGCCGAAGCCAAGAACTGGCTGAGCGTGGGGTTTTTGCTGCCCGATCCAGTGGTGCCGGATACAGAGGTTTTCCTTGTCAACGGGAGTTGTTGCAGGTACAGAACAGGAGGGAAAGCGGTCAGCAGTAACGGCGCAGAGGTGAGCTGGCCTGTATTTAATGTGACGGCTGGCGCCTCGTGGGGATTGTGGCGGCTTGGAGCGGGAAGTCTGCCTTGTTCCCGTGTTTTAATTAAGCAGTTGGTACAGTTCCATTTTGCACTGGATTAACCGCGGTCGGCGATCCTTGGTCTCAGGGAGACTTTTTCTTTCTTTTTTGTCCACTTCTGCTATTCCTACTAATCCTGTGCTAGGTACAAGTTGGTGTCCGTGACCAATGTTGGCATCCAGATATAGAAATTCATCCATGCCCTCATGCCTGCAGTGTCTTGTTTGCGGTACCCGGCGAGGAGCCATGTGAGATGCGGGGGTATGCTGTGGCTGTGCTTCTGAGGCCGCCAACATGGAACAGGCGCTTCAGGACAAGGCTAGGGATCCCATGTCTTCAGCAGCGCAAGGGGCTCTGGGTTCTGCAGAGGCTCCCCCCTTTTGGAGGAGCCTTCCTCTCCGTGGGAGCCAGCTCTGGCTATTCCAGGTCCCTCGACTTCCCACAGTTTGGGGGGAATGGCTCTTGGGGGGGGGGGTTCTCTCCAGAGTTTGTGCTTCTGCTGCACCAGGCCTTTTGCTTAAGAACATAAGAACATAAGATATGCCATACTGGGTCAGACCAAGGTCCATCAAGCCCAGTATTCTGTTTCCAACAGAGGCCAATCTAGGTCATATGTACCTAGCAGTTTCCCCAAGGGACACAGGCTCCACAATGCTTGTATTGGTTCAAGCATTGATATCCTGGGTGCCTTCTTAATAATGGTTTATGGACCTTTCCTCCAGGAACTTGTCCAAACCTTTTTTAAACCCAGCTACACTAACAGCCTTTACTACATCCTCCGGTAACAAATTCCAGAGTTTGATTACACGTTGAGTGAAAAAATATTTTCTTTTATTAGTCTTAAATAGTTTACCCTGTAGCTTCATTGCATGTCCCCTAATCTTTCTATATACTGATAAGGTAAACAATCAGTCTACGTTTACCCGTTCCACTCCGTTCATTAATTTATAGACTTCTATCATATCTCCCCTCAGCTGTCTCTTTTCCAGGTTAAAGAGCCCTAACCTTTTTAGCCTTTCTTCATAGGAGTATCCTTCCATCCCCTTTACCATTTTGGTGGCTCTTCTCTGAACCTTTTCTAAAATCGCTATATCCTTTTTAAGATACGGCGACCAGAATTGCACACAATATTCAAGGTACGGTCTCACCATGGAACGATATAGAGGCATTATAATATCTTTTGTTTTATTTTACATTCCTTTCCTTATCATACCTAGCATTCCATTTGCTCTCTTGGCAGCTGCTGCACACTTGGCCAAGGGTTTTAACATGGTATCCACAATGACGCCTAAATCTATTTCCTGGGTGGTAGTTCCTAATGTGGAACCTTGCATCGTGTAACCATAGTTTGGGTTGTTCTTCCCTAGGTGCGTAACATTGCACTTGTCCACATTAAATTTCATCTGCCATTTTGATGCCCAGTCTTCCAATTGATCAAGATCCTCTTGCAATTTTCCACAATCCTCTTGGGTTTTAACAACTTTAAATAGTTTTGTGTCATCTGCATATTTGATAACCTCACTCGTTATTCCATTTTCCAGGTCATTTATGAATATGTCAAAAAGCAGCGGACCCAGCACAGATCCCTGGGGTACACCACTATTCACCTTTCTCCATTGGGAAAATTGGCCATTTAGCCCTACCCTCTGCTTTCTATCTTTTAACCAGTTCCTGATCCACAATAGTACACTGCCTCCTATCCCATGACCCTTTAGTTTTGCCAAAAGTCTCTCATGAGGGACCTTGTCAAAGGCTTTCTGAAAGTCCAGATACAAAATATCAACCGACTCACCTTTGTCCACCTGATTGTCCACCAGATTAGTAAGACAAGATCTTTCTTGTCTAAAGCCATGTTGGTTGTCTCCCATTAGGTCATGACTATCTACATGCTGAGTAATTTTATTCTTTATGATGGTCTCTACCATTTTTCCCGGTACTGATGTCAGGCTCACCGGTCTGTAGTTTCCCGTATCACCCCTGGAACCCTTTTTAAAAATTGGTGTTACATTGGCGATCCTCCAATCTTCAGGTATTAGAGATGTTTTTAATGATAGTTCACAGATTACTAATAGCAGGTCTGCAATCTCATATTTCAGTTCTTTCAACACCCTTGGATGTATACCATCCGGCCCAGGTGATTTGCTACTCTTCAGTTTATCTAATAGTTGTAATACATCTTCCCGATGTATCGATATTTCCTTCAATTCTTCCGCACCTTTAAATACCACTTCAGTCATGGGTAACATCCCTACATCTTCCTCAGTAAAGACTGAAGCAAAGAATTCATTCAGTCTCTCCGCTATCGCCTTGTCGCCTCTTAATGCTCCTTTAACCCCTTTATCATCTAATGGACCAACTGACTCTCTCACAGTTTTTTTGCTACGAATGTACTTGAAAAGGTCTTTACTTCGTGTTTTTGCTTCCACAGCAAGCTTCTTCTCAAATTCTCCCTTTGCCTGCCTTATCAATGCCTTGCATTTGACTTGCCAGTGCTTGTGCTGTTTCCAGGTTTCGTCGTTTGGCTCGTTTTTTCATTTTCTGAAAGATGCTTTTTTGGCAACAGCCTCTCTGACCTCACCTTTAAACCATGCTGGCAGTTTTTTGGACTTCCTTCCACTTTTCTTAAAGCGTGGAATACAGCTGGTCTGGGCTTCCAAGATAGTATTTTTCAACAACCCCCAAGCTTGATGTACGTCTTTAACCTTTGCAACTGCTCCTTTTAGTTTTTTCTTAACTGTTTTCCTCATTTTATCATAGTCTCCCTTTCGAAAGTTAAAAGGTAGTACTGTGGATTTCCTTACTATCCCTCCTCCACTAATTAAATCAAAGGCGATCATGCTATGATCACTATTGCCAAGTGGCCCCAACAACCTTATCTCTTGCACTAGATCTGGTGTTCCACTAAGGACTAGGTCTAATATGGCTTCCCCTCTGGTCAGTTCATGAACCAGCTGCTGCAAGAAGCAGTCATTTATTTCATCTAGGAACTTTATCTCCCTAGCATGTTTTGACGTGACACTGACCCAGTCGATACCGGGGTAGTTGAAATCACCCATTATTATTACTGCGCTGTAACTTTTGTTAGCTTCCTTGATTTCTTTGAGCATTTCATCATCCATTTGGTCATTCTGGCCAGGCGCTCGATAGTACACCCGTACTGCCATTGCCTTGCCCCTTTTACATGGAATTTCAATCCATATAGATTCTACAGCAGATTTTGTTTCCTGCAAAACTTTAATCCTTTCTGACTCAATGCCCTCTCTAACATAGAGAGCAATCCCTCCACCAATTTGATCAGCTCTATCATTACGATATAGTTTGTACCCAGGTATCACAGTGTCCCACTGGTTGTCCTCCTTCCACCATGTCTCTGATATTCCAATCATATCTAACCTTTCATTTAGTGCTATATATTCTAACTCTCCCATCTTATTTTTTAGACTTCTAGCATTTGCATACAAGCATTTTAGAGAATGTATTTTATTCATATTAATTTGGCTATTGTTAGACATGGGTAATTTGGGATCTTTAAGCTCTGTCTGCTCCATATTTGAGGGCATTTGGGCTACTTTACTCTTTTGTAGAACCTCTGCTTTTGGTAGTATCCTTCAAAGATACATTCTTCCGAACCATCTGCTCTTGGGCGACTGTCGGCTTTCCCCTAATATCTACTTTAAAAAGGAGACAGAGCAGCTTTTAAAGGTTAATGCCAGCAGCCTGGTCCCATCCCTGTTAAGGTGAAGCCCATCCCTTCGGAAGAGCCCCTCCTTTCCCCAGAATGTTCCCCAGTTCCTAACAAATCCAAAACCCTCATCTCTGCACCACTGTCTCATCCATGCATTGAGACTCCGGAGCTCAGCCTGCCTTTTGGGTCCTGCGCGTGGAACAGGAAGCATTTCGGAGAATGCTACCCTGGAAGTTCTGGATTTCAACTTCCTACCTAAAAGCCTAAATGTAGCCTCCAGAACCTCCCTACCACATTTTCCTATGTCATTGGTACCGACATGTACCAAGACAGCAGACTCCTCCCCAGCACTATCTAAGACCTTATCTAGGTGGCGCGTGAGGTCCGCTACCTTCGCACCAGGCAGGCATGTTACCAGGCGATCCTCATGTCCACCAGCCACCCAGCTATCTACATGCCTAATGATCGAATCACCAACTATAACGGCTGTCCTAACCCTTCCCTCATGGGCACATGGCCCTGGAGAAACGTCCTCGGTGCGAGAGGGTTTTACATCACCTGGAGGACAGGTCCTAGTTACAGGATCACTTCCTGCCACACCAGGGTGATGCTCTCCTGTCACGTGACCTCTCTCCTCCATGGCAACAGGGATGCTGCCAGACTGGAGGTGGGACTTCAGGACTATATCCCTGTAGGTCTTGTCTATGTACCTCTCTGCCTGTCTTATGCTTTCTAAGTCTGCTACTTTAGCCTCTAGAGAATGGACTCGTTCCCTGAGAGCAAAGAGCTCCTTGCACCTAGTGCACATGTAAGACCTCTCACCAACTGGGAGAAAATCGTACATGTGACAGTCAATGCAAAAGACTGGAAAGCCCCCATCCAGCTGCTGGACTGCTGTCTGCATCTTAGTTTTAAGTTTGTGTTTAGATCTAAGTTCTTTACTTACTAAGGGTTGCTATAGATATTTATACTAATAAAACTGTACCTAATACGTGTAATATACCTTGTTCACCTGAAGCTTAACTAATCTCAAGTCCTTAGTGTATGACTGATTTGGGTAATGCGCTTCACCTGAGAGTACCTCCTGCCTTTTAAGATGTGTAAGTACCTATAAAGCTACGATTATCCCAGGGGTGGGTGGGCGTGGGGAGGGAGGGAGATAACACTTATTAAAAGAGGGCTGCTACACAGTACCCTGTCTTGTGCTGGTGAGGTAAGCTATATTCTGATTTGATTTAAATTATAGCTCTTAGCTTCTGCTAGGCTCTAACTTCTTATGAAATTTAAACTAAAAGCTCTCTGCTGGGTTCTAAATTTAACCAGAAAGCTCTCTTCTGTGTGTTAAATTTAAACTAAAAGTACTTTGCTGTTACTAGGCCCTGAGTGACTATTAAATTTAAACTACAAGCTCTCTGCTGGGTAAGAAATGTATCCAGAAAGTTCTCCTCTGTGTTTTAAATTTAAACTTAAACTGCTGCTACTAGGCCCTGACTGATTTAACAAAAATAGTGGGTTCACAGATTAATTAGCTTTAATACAAAGAATTCCTTTTAGAAAATTACCAGAAGTATATTCTCACAGTTGCAGATCTCTCTCCAGAAGTAACAGTCCCTTTTTCTAGTCCTTACACCAGCAGGGTGCTGGGGCTGATCCCTCTGGCAGGAATTGGTGCGGGTCAGATCTCCTTGGAAAGGGGGGAGGTCTCTGGTACCGGACAAGCCAAGAGGGCACGACTTTTAGATGATCAGCCATCTTTGTCTGAGTGGCCGGAAGCGGATGTTTTAGATCTGGACCCGGAGTTGGACAGCGAGGAGCTCAAGGAAGGGGAAATTCAGGAGCCAGAAGACCAAGCTCGGATTGTCCGGGTCTTTCGGCAGGAGAGGTTGCCCACTTTAATAGCGGAACCTCTTCAAGCCCTCAATTTTCCGGCCTGATTAGGTGTTAGCAGTTCCCAAAGCTGAGGAGGTTACTGGAGTTCAATCACCTACTGTGCTCAAGGAAAGTCCCACTAAAGCACCAAAAAGATAGTAACCTTGCTTTAAAAATGTACAAAATAACCCTTTTAAGAGCTCCCAGTCAGAGAGCTAACAATTTAATATAATAAAAACAAACCCTTAAATCCTTAATATTGGTTGATCTGGAGAGCTCCTGTAGGAAAGCCTGAACAGGGCAGGGCACTGGAGCCTTTTATGCAGGCCCTCAGCTGCTCTCAGGTAATCAGGCCCACTAACTTCTGATTGGGTGTTAGCAGTTCCCAAAGCTGAGGGGGTTACTGGAGTTCAACCACCTACTGTGCTCAAGGAAAGTCCCACTAAAGCACCAAAAAGACAGTAACCTTGCTTTAAAAATGTACAAAATAACCCTTTTAAGAGCTCCCAGTCAGAGAGCTAACAATTTAATATAATAAAAACAAACCCTTAAATCCTTACTGTTGCTTGATCTGGAGAGCTCCTGTAGGAAAGTGAAAGCTCCAGTTGGGGGCAGCTCACCTCGTGGATGTCCACTATTATCTCATTCGCAGTTTGGCTAGGAGCATGGCATCAGTAGTAGCGTCTCGTCGCTACCTGTGGCTGCGGAATTGGGCAGCGGACAGCTCCTCCAAGTCCTAGCTCAGCAAACTCCCCTTTAAGGGGCATCTCCTGTTCGGGGAGGACCTCGAAGTTGGTCAAGACCTGGGGAAAATCCAAAGGAGGACGCCTGCTGGAGGATAAGCCGAAGCAGGGGTGCAATGCAACAGCGCCTCGAGGCCAAATGCGAGATTTACGGCGTTTTCGTACCTCTTGCCTTACTAGTTTCCAGAGGGGGAAATTCCCTACCCGTGGGCAGGGATTTAGAGGATTCCCAGGGAAAGGCAAAGGTTTTTCTGCCCCCTCACAAGGGAGGAATTCCCAAGCAGGGGAGCAGCCCCTGGGAGATCGGCTACAGGATTTTTATCCTGCTTGGGCCCAGATAATGTCCGACCAATGGGTGCTGGAAATCATCCATGAGGGCTATGCCCTTGTGTTAGCCCGTCCAATCGCCGAGTCTTTTGTCCAGTCCCCGTGCAAGGCACCGGGCAAGGCATTGGCAGTAAAGGAGACCCTGACTTGGCTCCTTCAGCTGAGGGCAGTGGTCCCGGTGCCCAGAGAGCAGTGTGGATGCGGTTGATACTCCATTTATTTTGTGGTCCCCAAAAAGGATGGGTCCTGGAATCTTTCTCAGCAAGTGAAGGATATCCTCCATGCTTCCAGAAAACCTTCTACTAGACGTTCCTATTCTTTTAAATGGAAAAGGTTTTCCATTTGTTGTGCTGACAAGGGTCTTGACCCTCTAGCACTACCTTTGAATTCTCTTTTGGAATATCTCCTGCATCTTTCCAATGCAGGCCTTAAGACGAATTCGGTAAGGGTCCATTTGAGTGCTATTGCAGCATCCCTTAAGCCTATCAATGGACAGCCTATTTCCTCTCATCCTCTTATTGCAAGATTCATGAGAGGCCTAACTTTAACCAAACCTCCCATTAGGCCTCCTCCGGTGGCATGGGACTTAAATTTGGTTCTTGGTCAGTTCATGAAGCCACCTTTTGAACCCTTAGCCACCACCTCCTTGAAATTTCTTTCCTGAAAGGTTATTTTCTTCATTGCAGTCACCTCAGCTCGCTGCATCAGTGAACTGCAGGCCTTAGTGGCTAATCCACCTTATACAGGATTCCATCATGATAATGTGGTCCTTAGAACCAATTCACACTTTATGCCTAAAGTGGTCTTACCTTTTCATCTTAATCAAGAGGTCTATTTACCTGTCTTTTTTCCAGCTCCTCATGCATCAAGTGCAGAGAGGAACCTCCATACTCTAGATTGTAAGAGGGCTCTTGCCTTTTACTTGCAAAGGACACAGCAACATAGAAAGTCTTCTCAACTCTTTGTTGCTTTTGATCCCTCTCATCTGGGACTTCCAGTCTCTAAAAGAACACTGTCCAATTGGATTGCTCAGTGTATTTCTTTCGCCTACCAGAGTAAGAACCTTTCTCTGGAGAGCCATGTCACAGCTCATAATGTGAGGGCCATGGCAGCCTCTATGGCTCATCTAAATTCTGTGTCCATCGATCAGATCTGTCGAGCGGCCACCTGGGCGTCGGTTCATACCTTCACAGCCCATTACTGTTTGGACAAGGACTCCCGCCGGGATGCCTTGTTTGGTCAGGCTGTACTCAAACACCTGTTCCATTCTTAATCAACTCCTACCCTCCTTCCCTGAATGGATGCCTGAGATCCATATGAGGAGGTAGAGCCCTTCCCAGGGTCTCATAACCTTGGGGATCTCCCAGGCATCTTTAGCTAGGGAGTCCCCATATGTGAAGACTCATTCCTGCTTGTTCCTGGAGATAGCACAGTTACTTACCTGTAACAGGTGATCTCTAGGAACAGCAGGAATTAGTCTTCACAACCCACCCACCTCCCCTAGGAGTTGTATCTCTCTATCTATCTTTCCTTTCCTCTCTCTCTTTTTGTCTCAGCTTTAAAACTTGAACTGAGGAGAAGTGGTTTGGAAAGGCGGGAAGGCAGCGTGCAGGCGCTGTGGGATGCTCCCAAAAGCTTTCCTTTTTTGGGGAGCGTTCCCACGCAGGCTCCGTCGGTACCGATATACCCATATGTGAAGACTTATTCCTGCTGTTCCCAGAGATCACCTGTTACAGGTAAGTAACTGTGCTGTTTGGTATAAGTCCAAGGATCTAGAACAGATTAATGACGTATACCGAGGTACCACTGTACTTTTCTTTATGAATTTGGTTTTATGCCTTTATATATATTGTGTGTGTGTATATATATATATATATGTATATATATGTATATATATATATATATATATATATAGTGATAAGGAAGGCACTGGTGAGCCTGCAGAGTTAGAGAAAATCAGTGATTGTACCTTTAAAAACATTCCAGCAGTGCACAGGCTTCAGAGCAAGCTTAGAGTTTCTGAGGCTAGGCTGCCACACCCAAGCTCTGCTGACGGAGTAGCAGGCTTGGAGCATGATTATGAACACCTGTTAAGGCAGAGAGAAATGCTTCCCAGGAAGCACCTTTATAAACCCTGCTTAGGGAAAAGCAGAGGAGAGAAGAACTGCTCAGGAGGAAAAGGTTGCTCAGAAGGGAAGAGCAGAGCAAACAAACACTCAAGGAGAGAGTCCAGGAAGACAGAGTCAGAGACGGACTCAGAGCAGGGCTGGAAATTGAGCTGGAAGTTCCCAGAAAGAAAGTTCCAAGCAGAGGAAAGAAGGAGGACATGGAAAGAGTCTGGCACAAGGGAAACCAGGCAAGAGCTGCTCAGACGGAGAGAGCAGGGCAGGTTCCAAACTTCTGTTCCTGACCAAGAGGTTCACAACACTCAGAGGTGGGTGCCTAGGTTTCAAACCAGGAGACAGAAGAACCCAGCCTCCAACAGAGAGCCGTGGTTAAACCTCAGCGAGGAACTGGGGCAAGAGAACCAAAGAAAGATATCCAGTAATACAGTTCTCCATATTCCTTACTGGGTAGAGAAGTCCTGGAGGGAGTTACAGGAGTCCTCAGCAAGAATTCCACCAGAGGCAGGTCATGAGGGCTCAGTGCAGGATATTATAATTCCAGAGCAGGAGGAAATGCAAGTGGAATATAATGAACCAGACCCCTTGATTACTGAACTGCCAATGGACTGTTCTTTGTGTTGTGCAGAGGCTACTGAATCCTTGGTTAAGGAGTAGCAGCCTGAGTAAATGCTTTTGGGAAAAGCACTACCAAGAAAACTTAACCTTGCTAAGGTAGGAACCAGGTTAAGTAAGACAAGCTTGCACAGCACTCTATATTATCTCACTAAGGAAGCAGAAAGACATTCTTTACTTTGCTGAACCTAAGAAGCTGTACTTTTGATTTGCCTGTTTTGATTGATGAAACGTCTGCGTCTGTTTAATGCCTTTGAGAAGTTACTCAGCTTAAGGATGTAAATATTTTCTGTACTTTTTGTCCTGGAGGAAATATCCAGATACTTTGCGTTTGAACCTTATTTGTGCATATTTTGGGGAAATAAACTGTGTCATGTTTGCCTTCACTCGATGTCTCCACGACTATCCTTTTTAAGAGGGAAACTACAATTCCCAGAGAGCACTGCTCCCGAAGGAAATAGTTTTCAAACCCTTTAAAGAGGACAAAAATGGCAACCCTAATCCCTTAAGCACGTGGCTGGGGATAGGTACACGTGACTATATATATATATATATATATATATATCTATAAGTTTTAGAGTTAACCAATTTCCTAAAACCGGGTTTGTCTACAGCTTTTTGGTTTCATTTTTTTCATATATACTGATATTCTCCGGGACCAAGCAGGAAGTAAGTCCTCACATACGGGTGACATCGCTGACTGGGCCTGTGCTGGAACGATCCCCAGATTCCATAAGAAGCTTTTGGAAGGACCATCTATGCCTGACCTTTTCAATGCCTCTTTGGAGTTGGGGGTGGTGCCACAGGACTGGAGAGAGGCACATGTGGTCTCTTTACAGAAAAGCAGAAGTAAGGATGTGGTTGAAAACTACAGACTGGTTAGTTTAACCTCAGTGGTGAGTAAAGTTTTTGAAACGCTGCTGAAAGAGAAAAGAGTGAGATTTCTGGAGTCCAGCGGATTGCAGGATCGGAGCTAGCATGGATTCACCAGGAGCAGGTCTTGTCAGACAAATCTGATTTCTTTGACTGGGTGACTAGGGAGTTTGTACCAAGGGAGAGCCCTAGATGTGGTGTATTTAGATTTCAGTAAAGTATTTGTCACTGTTCCGCACAGCCGACTTATAAACAAACCAAGTACCCTTGGGATAGACCCTAAAGTTACTGCTTGGGTAAGAAATTGGTTGAGTGGGAAGTGACAAAGAGTACAGGTAAATGGAGCTCACTCTGAGGAGAAGGTTACCAGTGGTGTGCTCCAGGGATATGTCCTTAGTCTGATTCTTTTTAACATCTTTGTTAGTGATATTGCGGAAGAGTTTTTGGGTAAAGTTTGCCTCTTTGCGGATGATACCAAAATCTGCAACAGAGTAGATACCCAGAAAGGTGTAGATACCACGAGGAGGGATCTAGCTAAGCTTGTAGAATGGTCTAGAATTTGGCAGCTGAGATTTAATGCTAAAAAATGTAGTCATGCATTTGGGCTGCAACCATCCAAGAGAGCAGTATAGTATAGGGGTGACATACTTCTGTCCACAAAAGAAGAATGGGACCTAGGCATTATTGTTTCTGACAAAGTTAACTAAACAGGTAGAAAAGGCAATGACAAAAACTAGAAGGATGCTTGGATGCATAAGGAGAGGAATGGCCAGCAGAAGGAAGGAGGTGATAGTGCCTCTGTATAAGTTTTTGATGCGATCTGATTTGGAGTATTGCATACAATTCTGGAGACTGCACCTTCTAAAGGATGTAAACAGGTTGGAGTCTGTGCAGAGGATGGCTACTTAAATGGTTAATGGTCTTCGTTATAAACCATATGAGGATAAAGGACCTTAATATGTATACTTTGGAGGAAAGGAAGGACAGAGGTGATATGATTGAGACGTTTAAATACTTCCATGGTATAAATGAATAGGAGGAGAGCCTTTTTTGATTGAAAGCAAGCTCTGCTACGAGGGGTCATAGGATGAGGATGAAAGGGGATAGACTCAGGAGTGATATGCGTAAATATTTCTTTAAGGAAAGAGTGGTAGATGCGTGGAATAGTCTCCCAATGGAGATGATAGAGATAAGGACAGTATCTAAATTCAAAAAAGAATGGGACAAGCACAGAGGCTTTCTAAAGGAAAAAAGGGGACTCTTGTAGTGGGTGATATGGAAGGGAAGACTAGAAAAGCCACGTGTTTTCTGCTGTCATGTTTCTTTGTTTTTATTACGCATGCATGCCCGTCTTTCCGCCGGAAAGGAGCCATCTAACCACAGTATTATTTTTTTCTATGGAACATCTCTGATATCTGTCTTTCCCCTGAAATCAGTTGATCCCCTTTGGGTTTGTGTCTTTGTTTTCGGTCTGCTTTTTCTGATCATGTGCTAATCATGGCCTTTCTTACCTGTCCCTGGGAGCATCGGTGCCTTTGCGCCGCATTTTTTCTTGGGCTCCTTTTTTCTTTTTGGCGTGCAGGTTTGTTTTGCTTGCGCTTCCCCGGTTGGCTGGGATGGTGGAGCGTTTTGAATTGGTGGAAGCCATCTTCCTTAACATGATAAAGCTGGCCAGTGGCCATGATGGAGTGCCATAACTAGTGCCTTCAATGCCTCGTGCCCGACCCATGAGCCCTCCACTTGTGATTTTTGCTTGCAGATGACATGCAAGGAGCTCAGAAACCAGGAAAAACAGCAGGAATCGCTTTTCCAATCCTTGGTTTTTGGCATCGGCACTGCCATTAACATTGGCGTTGATGCCCTCGAAGGCCTCTGCCGAGGCATTGGCTTCGTGTGGGGGCTATGCTTACTCGGAGCTGTGGGGTATCGGACTGGCAACCATCCTTCAATGAAGGTCGGTCCCAAAAAGACTGGACATCTGCCCCATCGAAGTCGAGGGGTGATGCTGAATGCCAGGACAGGTCCCATGGACACTGGCCTTAGCCCTCTCAGTGCGACTCTGAGGGCAAGAGCCAGTAGTGGCCTCCTAAGATGCCACAATGGGAGGAGTTGCCTCCCAAGGCCCTGGAGGGCTGCCGGGTTACTCCTGATACCGTCACAGTCGTGGAGCCCCCAATGAGGGAACAGACATTGGAGACCGCGGTTGGTGTCCCAGTTCCCACCACTTTGGACACCACACTTCCGGCTGAGCATAGGCAGGCTGCTGATACCCTCGGGTTCCTTGGTGCCAAAGGCGGCCTTGTCAATGGTTTTGACCTCTAAGGTGCAGCCCATCCTGGAGGCCCATGCTCTTCCCGGCTGGGGAAACAGCTTGGGCAGATGGTCAAAGTCTTCCAGTTGGTGCCCCAGGGTTCTCCCCTGAGTGCCTCCAGGTCAATGGCCCAGGCTGTCCACTAGCGAGCTAGGTAGCCACTAGGATGGCAGATCTCTGTGGACACCAGGCCATGTGCTTCGACACACATGGCCTGTTGTGCCTCCTCCCCCCTATTGCCACTGATTCCAGCGGCAGCAGCCAGGGGCATCTAAGCTCAGCGGCAACGGCCTGCAGGAGGCCATGTGCTTTGGTGCACACATGGTCTACCTCTTCTGACCCTTCGAAGTTGTGTTGGAGGTGGAACCAGAAATGGCAGGCCATGTGTGAAGATACCAACAAAGGAGCAGTGTTCCACGTACCAGGACAGGAAACCAAACCAACCGTGGATGTTGTAGGAAGAACTTGTTTGTTGGTAATTAACCAGCCAGGCCCGACACAAGCCGTGTTTCGCAACATCTTCTTCAGGGGCACATTGGCTAAACATTCAAATATTAAAAACATTAAAAATAATAATAAATATGAACTTATACACTGATATTAAAAATAATATAAAAAAATAATATAATCGAGGGGCTAAGAATGATAAGTAGAAACATATGAACAGTGAAACTTACAAGTTCTTCCTTCAACATCCACGGTTGGTTTGGTTTCCAGGCCATGTGTGAAGTACATGGCCTGCCACAGAGTTGAGCTTAGCCCCCCCCCCCCCCAACACCAGAATCGGCAGCAGTGGGGCCCTCAGCATAGCTCAGCATGAGGGATAGGGGCAGCACAGCATGGCTTCTACCTGAGGCTGCAGAAATCCTTCGGCTGGCCCTGCATTTGATTCCATCCTTCCCTTCAGACAGCTTCTGATGGCTGGGAGATGGGATGAGAAATTCCCGATGCCAGAGTGCCATTGAGACATCCCGTCTGATCCCTGTCCGCCATATGAGCACCAAAAGTCCCTTCCGGAGGATATAGCCTTCCATCAGTTTGTGAGGGAGATGGCCAAAGTCTTGCCTTTTACTATCGAGGCTGAGGAGGAGCCCAGGACAGAGCAGTTGGAGATCCTCCAATACTCTCCCCCTCACAAGAAGGTTATCACGGTCCTCATTCACCAGATCCTTGAGCGGCTGCTGTTCCACATGTTGGAGACCCCCCCCTCACCGTACCCTCGAGTAGGTGGTTGGACTCCATGTACTGAGTCCACAAGAGCTCCGTCTTTAAAAAATCACGCACAATTCCATGGTTGTGGAATTGGCCATGCGGAGGATCAAGACTTTTAGGCTAGGACCCTGGATGGCATCGGGTTCCATGTTGGTGGCCTGCATCTAAGCCTATAAACTTTGCATGGGCATCTATCTTAGGGATCTAGCGGAAGACCTGACTGATTTCTCCGCTATCCTTCCAGACAAATGGGTGGAGAACTACCGTGGCCTTGTTGCTGAGATCAAGGAGTGCTCCAAATACATGACCAGGGCAGCTTATAAGGTTTTGAGTCGGTTGCCCAGGTAGCCATGGTGGGCATCGGAACTTGCTGTCTAGCTTAACTGCAGTCTTTTGATTTAGAACAGTGAGTGTAGCATAAGCTGGTGGATGTCCCCTGCCGTGGTGGCAAGCCAATTGAGGATACGTTTTAAGAGCTTGAATGTGAGCAGCTGACCATGAACAGGCTTTTCTGCAAAATGGGGGACCCCTCTCAGAAGAAATCCTCGGGAAAGAAGCCATTCTACCCCAAGAAGAGAAAATACTATACTGGCTACCCGCTATATCGGCTGTAACATGGCTCTCAGCAAGGGCATCATCAGAAGGATCAGAGCCAGCATCAGCAGCACCACCTCAAGCCCGAAAGTCTCAGCCTGCACCACAACCGCAGCCTGAATGAGGATTTTGACTCCTTCCCTAAGGAGCATGGCATTCTTCTGGTTCCAGACACAGTTCACCTTAGGTAGGAGGGAGATTAATCCATTTTGCGCACAAGTGGCCAACAATAACATTGTACTCCTGGGCTCTCAAGATAGTCCTGGATGGGTACCTGTTGCACGTCAGTTAACTTCCTCTCCCGTTCTTTCCAGGAGAGTACCCCCTCAGTCTTTCCCACCGAGAACTCCTTCAGGAGGAGGTCCAGACTTTCTTGGCCGACCTGACCTTGAGCTCGTCCTTTCCTCTCAGATCTGTTACTTATTGGGTCAGACCAAGGTCCATCAAGCCCAGTATCCTGTTTCCAACAGTGGCCAATCTAGGTCATACATACCTAGCAGTTTCCCCAAAAGACACAGGTTCCGCAATACTTGTACTGGGTCAAGCATTGATATCCTGGGTCCCTTCTTAATAATGGTTTATGGACCTTTCCTCCAGGAACTTGTCCAAACCATTTTTAAACCCAGCTACACTAACAGCCTTTACTACATCCTCCGGTAACAAATTCCAGAGTTTGATTACACGTTGAGTGAAAAAATATTTTCTTTTATTAGTCTTAAATAGTTTACCCTGTAGCTTCATTGCATGTCTCCTAGTCTTTCTATATTCTGATAAAGTAAACAATCGAACTACGTTTACCCGTTCCACTCCGTTCATTAATTTATAGACTTCTATCATATCTCCCCTCAGCCGTCTCTTTTCCAGGTTAAAGAGCCCTAACCTTTTTAGCCTTTCTTCATAGGAGTATCCTTCCATCCCCTTTACCATTTTGGTGGCTCTTCTCTGAACCTTTTCTAATAACGCTATATCCTTTTTAAGATACGGCGACCAGAATTGCACACAGTATTCAAGGTGCGGTCTCACCATGGAACGATATAGAGGCATTATAATATCTTTTGTTTTATTTTCCATTCCTTTCCTTATGATACCTAGCATTCTATTTGTTCTCTTGGCCGCAGCTGCAGACTGGGCCGAGGGTTTTAACATGTTATCCATAATGACGCCTAAATCTTTTTCCTGGGTGGTGGTTCCTAATGTGGAACCTTGCATTGTGTAACCATAGTTTGGATTGTTCTTCCCTAGGTGCATAAGTTTGCACTTGTCCACATTAAATTTCATGTGCCATTTTGATGCCCAGTCTTCCAATATATCAAGATCCTCTTGCAATTTTCCACAATCCTCTTGGGTTTTAACAACTTTAGTTTTGTGTCATCTGCAAATTTGATAACCTCACTCGTTATTCCACTTTCCAGCTCATTTATGAATATGTCAAAAAGCAGCGGACCCAGCACAGATCCCTGGGGTACACCACTATTCACTTTTCTCCATTGGGAAAATTGGCCATTTAGCCCTACCCTCTGCTTTCTATCTTTTAACCAGTTCCTGATCCAGAATAGTACACTGCCTCCTATCCCATGACTCTTTGGTTTTGCCAAAAGTCTCTGATGAGGGACCTTGTCAAAGGCTTTCTGAAATTCCAGATACACTATATCAACCGACTCACCTTTGTCCAGCTGTTTATTCACACCTTCAAAAAAACCATAACACTTTAGTAAGACAAGATCTTCCTTGTCTAAAGGCATGTTTAATTTAATTTAATTTAATTTAATTTAATTAATTTAATTTTAATTAACAAGTTTTTATATACCGCACCTTCCAATGATCAGTTGCGGTTTACATTGAACAACAGTAAACAAGGCAATGCTGTTTTTACATATAACAATGAGAAGCTACAAAGATTCAACTCAAAACTTACAATTAACTATGATAAAATGAGGAAAATAGTTAAAAAAAAACCTGTCTCCCATTAGGCCATGACTATCTACATGCTGAGTAATTTTTTTCTTTGTGATGGTTTCTACCATTTTTCCCGGTACTGACGTCAGGCTCACCGGTCTGTAGTTTCCTGGATCACCCTTGGAACCCTTTTTAAAAATTGGTGTTACATTGGTGATCCTCCAATCTTCAGGTATTAGAGATGATTTTAATGATAGTTCACAGATTACTAATAGCAGGTCTGCAATCTCATATTTCAGTTCTTTCAACACCCATGGATGTATACCATCCGGCCCAGGTGATTTGCTACTCTTCAGTTTATCTAATAGTTGTAATACATCTTCCCGATGTATCGATATTTCCTTCAATTCTTCCGCACCTTTAAATACCACTTCAGTCATGGGAAACATCCTTACATCTTCCTCAGTAAAGACCGAAGCAAAGAATTCATTCAGTCTCTCTGCTATCGCCTTGTCGCCTCTTAGTGCCCCTTTAACTCCTCTATCATCTAATGGACCAACTGACTCTCTCACAGGTTTTTTGTTATGAATGTACTTAAAAAAATCTTTATTTCTCGTTTTTGCTTCCGCAGCAAGCTTCTTCTCAAATTCTCCCTTTGCCTGCTTTATCAATGCCTTGCATTTGACTTGCCTGTGCTTGTGCTGTTTTCAGGTTTCGTCGTTGGCTCTTTTTTCCATTTCCTGAAAGATGCTTTTTTGGCAACAACAGCCTCTCTGACCTCACCTTTAAACCATGCTGGCAGTTTTTTGGATTTCCTTTCACTTTTCTTAAAGCGTGGAATACAGCTGGTCTGGGATTCCAAGATAGTATTTTTCAACAACCCCCAAGCTTGATGTAAGCCTTTAACCTTTGCAACTGCTCCTTTTAGGTTTTTTTGAACTATTTTCCTCATTTTATCATAGTCTCCCTTTCGAAAGTTAAAAGGTAGTACTGTGGATTTCGTTACTATCCCTCCTCCACTAATTAAATCAAAGGCGATCATGCTATAATCACTATTGCCAAGTGGCCCCAACACCCTTATCTCTTGCACTAGATCTGGTGTTCCACTAAGGACTAGGTCTAATATGGCTTCCCCTCTGGTCGGTTCATGAACCAGCTGCTCCAAGAAGCAGTCATTTATGTCATCTAGGAACTTTATTTCCATAGCATGTCCTGTTTTGACACTGACCCAGTCGATACCGGGGTAATTGAAATCACCCATTATTATTACTGCGCTGTAACTTTTGTTAGCTTCCTTGATTTCTTTGAGCATTTCATCATCCATTTGTTCATTCTGGCCAGGTAGTCGAGTACACCCTCACTGCCATCGCCTTCCCCTTTTTACATGGAATTTCAATCGATAAAGATTCTACAGCAAATTTTGTTTCCTGCAAAACTTTAATCCTTTCTGACTCAATGCCCTCTCTAACATAGAGCGCAACCCCTCCACCAATTTGATCAGCTCTATCATTACTATATAGTTTGTACCCAGGTTTCACAGTGTCCCACTGGTTGTCCTCCTTCCACCATGTCTCTGATAATCCAATCATATCTAACCTTTCATTTAGTGCTATATATTCTAACTCTCCCATCTTATTTTTTAGACTTCTAGCATTTGCATACAAGCATTTTAGAGATTATATTTTATTCATATTAGTTTGGCTATTGGTAGACATGGGTAATTTGGGATCTTTAAGCTGTGTCTGCTCCATACTCGAGGGCATTTGGGCTAGTTTACTCTTTTTTGGAACCTCTCTGCTTTTGGTAGTATCCTTCAAGGATACATTCTTCCGTACCATCCGCTCTTGGGCGACTGTTGGCTTTCCCCTATTATCTAGTTTAAAAGCTGCTCTATCTCCTTTTTAAAGGTTAATGCCAGCAGCCTGGTTCCATCCCGGTTAAGGTGAAGCCCATCCCTTCGGAAGAGCCCCTCCTTTCCCCAGAATGTTCCCCAGTTCCTAACAAATCCAAAACCCTCATCTCTGCACCATTGTCTCATCCACGCATTGAGGCTCCGGAGCTCTGCCTGCCTTTTGGGTCCTGCATGTGGAATGGGAAGCATTTTGGAGAACGCTACCCTGGAAGTTCTGGATTTCAACTTCCTACCTAAAAGCCAAATTTAGCCTCCAGAACCTCCCTACCACATTTTCCTATGTCATTGGTACGACATGTACCGAGACAGCAGACTCCTCCCCAGCACTATCTAAGACCTTATCTAGGTGGCGCGTGAGGTCCGCTACCTTCGCACCAGGCAGGCATGTTACCAGGCGATCCTCATGTCCACCAGCCACCCAGCTATCTACATGCCTAATGATCGAATCACCAACTATAACGGATGTCCTAATCCTTCCTTAATGGGCACATGGCCCTGGAGAAACTTCCTCAGTGCGAGAGGGTTTTAGATCACCTGGAGGACAGGTCTTATTTACAGGATCACGTCCTCCCACACCAGGGTGATGCTCTCCTTTCAAGTGACCTCTCTCCTCCATGGCAACAGGGATGCTGCCAGACTGGAGGTGGGACTTCAGGACTATATCCCTGTAGGTCTCGTCTATGTATCTCTCTGTTTTTCTTATGTTTTCCAAGTCTGCTACTCTAGCCTCTAGAGAACAGACTCGTTCCCTGAGAGCAAAGAGCTCCTTGCACCTAGTGCACACGTAAGACCTCTCAGCAACTGGGAGAAAATCATACATGTGACACTCGATGCAAAAGACTGGAAAGCCCCCATCTCGCTGCTGGACTGCTGTCTGCATCTTAGTTTTAAAGTTTTTGTTTAGATCTTTAAGTTCTTTACTTACTAAGGGTTGCTATGGATATTTATACCAATAAAACTGTACCTAATATGTGTAAGATACCTTGTTCACCTGAAGCTTAATTAATCTCAGGTCCTTAGTGTATGACTGATTTGGGTAACGAGCTTCACCTGAGAGCACCTCCTGTCTTTTAAGATGTGTAAGTACCTATAAAGCTACGATTTTCCTAGGGGTGGGTGGGTGTGGAAAGGGAGGGAAATAACACTCATTAAAAGAGGGCTGCTACACAGTACCCTGTCCTGTGCTGCTGAGGTAAGCTGTATTCTTATTTGATTTAAATTATAGCTCTTTGCTACTGCTATGCTCTAACTTATTATGACATTTAAACTACAAGTTCTCTGCTGGGTATGAAATGTAACCAGAAAGTTCTCTTCTGTGTTTTAAATTTAAACTTAAACTGCTGCTACCAGGCCCTGACTGATTTAACAAAAAATAGTGGGTTCACAGATTAATTAGCTTTAATAGAAAGAATTCCTTTCAGAAAATTCCCAGAAGTATATACTCACAATTGCAGATCTCGCTCCAGAAGTAACAGTCCCCTTTTCTAGTCCTTCAAGACTGAGGATCACAGAGTTCTGGTTGAGCTTTTTATGCCTGTTCTGGTGAGGTAAGCTGTGACCAACTTCCTCGATGATTAACAGTCCTTGCTTGGATAGAAGGAGTCTTTCAAAATAGCCTTTTTACCTGCCACCTGGTGTTAACACCTATTGAAAAAGTTTCACAGGTCTCTTGCCCACTAGGTAGAAGGCCTCCTTGTAAAGGTTTCTAGAAGACTTTATCTGCTGCTCAAAGAGTACTGACCCTGTTTTGCCTTTTGTGCTAATCTATATTCTTATTTGATTTAAATTATAGCTCTTTGCTGCTGCTAGGCTCTAACTTATTATGAAATTTAAACTACAAGCTCTCTGCTGGGTTCTAAATTTAACCAGAAAGCTCTCTTCTGTGTTTTAAATTTAAACTAAAAGTACTTTGCTGATGCTAGGCCCTGACTGATTTAACAAAAAATGGGTTCACAGATTAATTAGCTTTAATAGAAATAATTCCTTTCAGAAAATTCCCAGAAGTATATACTCACAATTGCAGATCACTCTCCAGAAGTAACAGTCCCCTTTTCTAGTCCTTCAAGACTCATTCTCCTATCCAGCACATATGGTGTTGCAGTACTTGCTCTACCTCTCGAAGATGGGGCTCAAGTCTAACATCTGAGCACGCTTTTTGTGAACCATCACGCCATAGAGGGCAAGCCTCTTTCTGTGCAGCCCTTCATCACCTGATTCATGCGGGGCTTGCTGCTCTTTAGACCTCCCATCTGACTGCCTCCGGCAGAATGGGATCTGAGAGCCCTGACGCAGCTTCCCAAGCCGTGCTTTGAACCCTTGGCTATCTGCTACTTGTGTTACCTATCCTGGAAGGTGATCTTCCTGGTGGTGCTCACCTCTTCCCGCAGAGTCAGCGAGCTTCAGGCCTTTGTGGCCGAGCCACCCTACACCAGGTTCTACATAAAGAGAGTTGTGCTTCGCACCCACACTAAATTCCTCCCGAAGATTGTATCCACTTTCCACTTCAACCAAGAGGGAGGTGGTGCTTCCTACCTTCTTTCTACAGCCTCACACGGACAAGGCAGTGGCTGTCCTCTATACTCTGGACTGCAAAAGGGCCCTGTCTTTCTACCTGCATCATATTCAGGTCCTTCGCAAAGTTTCACAGGTTTTTGTTTCGTACGACCCCAGTCGACTGGGGGAGGCTATCACCAAGTGGACCCTGTTCACCTGGGTGGTGGCATGCATTGCCTTTGCCCACAAACAGACTGGGCTATTGTTGGAGTGCCGGGTCATGGCCCACAATGTCAGGGCTATTGAAACCGCTGTTGCGAGTCTTCACTCTGTCCCAATGGCAGACATCTGCCAGGCCGCCACCTGATCCTCCATCTACATCTTTGTGGCTCACTACTGCCTGGAGAAGGAGTCCTGATGGGACAGTGCCTTTGGCCAGGCCGTACTTTTCAGCATTTAGTCAACGCCTGCCCTCCGACCCTTCTTGTTAAGGCTACTGGAGCCATGGTTCTTCCTGGACACTATGGTGCTCAGAGTCTAGAGTCTGTCCTCAGATTCGCTTGCGACTGCTCATGGCTGGGGCGTGTTTTTCTTCTACACCAAACACCCATGACTGCTGCCTATGCAGCTTGGACCCGGTCCATGACAGCACCTCCTTTGACCTGTGCCAGACCATGATGCTTAAAACTAATAAAAAGAGGTTGGAGTTGCAGGAAAAACTTTTCTCAGGTCTGACTCAGAACCAGCCTCCCCGAAGTTGAACTCCAAGCCCAGCACTTCCCGTGAGCCCTGAGCGTCCTCAGAGTTCTGCGGCAGTGGCTCCTCTGAGAAGACCTCGGACCCCTAGAGAAAGAAGAAAAAATCCTTGAAGTCCGCCGAGGTTACACCAGAGAAACCCGGTAACACTGCCTGGAGGGACTAGGATGAATTCGAGAAATGCCCTACCAAAGTCCTCAAGAAGGATTCCTTGGCTGGCAGATATGATGCGAGGTTCCTTGAGACCATAGTTCTCATCGAGGATGCACTCTCGAGAATGCTGGCATTGGGCCCACGGTTCTCTGATTCTGCGCTGAAAGCTGCAGAGCCTTCTGACTTGGGAACCAGAATGGCTGCCTTGGAGCAGAACATCCCTGCAGCAGACAATGATGGCTGGTTCGTCCGCATCATCTATCCCGACGACCGGGCACCCGACTGCAGGGGAGTCTCCTGTCATCAAGCTGAGTGCCTTCGGCCTTGGGTAAGCCCTCGTTGTCAGTCAAGGTCCCGGACCCGATCCTTGGGCATCTGATCCTCCCTAGCCAGTTTCCACGACTCAGACCCCAGGTCCTCCAGAGGCCTCCAGCAACTCGGCTGGCCCCAACCTCGACATGAGTCGCAGGGCCTTGGACTTTTCATCACCGCTTGATTCCGAGTGGGAGACGGACGATGAGGTGTCCCTGGAAATCAAGCGGCACCGAGATATTCCCTCAGACCTGTCACCCCTGGCACCATTCTCCTCCAAAAGATGTGGCCTTCCATGACTTTGTCAAGGATATGACCAGAGCCCTCTCAGTGCAAACCAAGCGGAGGAAGATCCACACAGTCTTTCAATTTATCAAGATCCTCTTGCAATTTTCCACAATCCTCATGGTTTGTTTTTTTTTTATATTGGGTTTTAACAACTTTAAATTGTTTTGTGTCATCTGCAAATTTGTTAACCTCACTCGTTATTCCCTATCTCCAGGAACAAGCAGGAATGTAGTCTTCACGTATGGATATCGTCGGTACCAACGGAGCCTGCTTGGGAACGCTCCCCAGCGTCCAATAGGAAAGCTTTTGGGAGCATCCCACAGCGCTTGTGTGCTGCCTTCCCGCCTTCCCACTGTCCTTTTTCAGTTTTTTGTTTTCCATGGAGCCGACAGGTAGCATACCCTGTCACCGCAGAAAATTCTTTGTTACTAATTTAGTTTTTGTGGTCGCGTCTGCCTTCATTCAACGCCTACCGGTACCGCCGGTTCTCTTTTCTTCTTTCATTAAAAAAAAAATATATATATATATATATCTTTTCTGAAGTACTTTCTTCAGAGACCTTTTCCCTCTCAGTGCTAGGTGCCAGTTTGGGCACTAGGCCCATTTTTCTTTTACAATGGAAAAGCAGCTACTGGTTAAAAAAAAAAATGTTCTAAGTGTGGCGGTACCATATCCGTCACCGACACCCATGACTGGTGTCTCAAATGTTTAGGACCTGACCATTGTCTCTCCTGTAGAAAGATGACCAAGAGGGGCCTGCAGAAATAGAGCTGCAAAACTCGGTACCCTTTTTGCCGCAGATGCGATGTCCGTTGCATCGATGTCTTCCAGGGCTTCATCTTCCTCCCATGGATCTCAGGTAACTAAACATGAGTCTGCAAAGCCTAGCCGGTCCTCAAACGGTAGATCTCCTTCAAAGTATCGAGATGCCATTGGCGTTGCCCTTGAGGAAAGTTCACTGGCAAAACAGCCCCGGCAGGAGGCTTCGGCTTCCAAAGCACTAACAGTGTTCCAGGATGTTCTCGAGGCTTCCACCTCTGAAGAACTACTGGTGTCATGCTCTGGGGTCCCGGCCGTTTCTACCGGTACCAACACTGACATCCAAGCATTGGCAGGAGCGATAGATCAAAGATTTCTCGCTATCGAACGCAGTCTAGCGGCTCTTCTAACGGCTTTGGTATCGCTGAAACCGCTTCAGACCATTCAACAGGCACCCGGTATCAACGGCACCGGCCTCAGCAGGTATGCCCCCATGCTGAGTCTAGAGTCCATCTCCGGTATCGAAAGATCGGTACCGAGACACCTTGATACCGACTTCGATCGATACCGGTACTGTGCCTTGCACGAACATCGGGATCAGAGATTTTTTGAATCTTCCGATTCCGATGACTCTGCCGATACCAGCGCACTTCTTCCGGAAGATCCATCTCCTCCTCCTCAGTGTAGAATATCTCCTCCAGAGAACATGTCCTTCCAGGATTTCTTTTGTGATGTGGCCCGAGGCCTTGCAATCACAGTGGCTCCTGAAAAGGAGCCTAGGGCAGAAGAGTTAGGGATTCTTCAATACCCTAAAGCTCCTAAAGAGGCAGCTACTCTGCCCATTCATAAGATCCTTCATGATCTCATGCTGAGAATGTAGGAGACTCCTTTAACCACATCTACACACTCTCACAGACTCGATACCATGTACGGAGTTCCAACTTGTCCTGGCTTTCAGAAGACTCAGCTGCCACACCATTCAATGGTAGTGGAATTGGCCATGCGTAGGATAAAGAGTGCAAAAAGACATTCTTCCAATCCTCCAGGCCGCGAGTCCAGGACTCTCGATGCTTATGGGCGTCGATGCTTCCAAGCTTCCATGCTCTCAGCTAGAATCAGCTCATACATTCTATACGTAGTGATGTTCCTCAAAGAGGTTACAGGAGACTTGGAGCTTATGAACCCCTTTCTTCCTGATGATAAAAGACAGGATTTTCTTGCTCTGGTCAGACATGCCCAAGTTTGTCAACCGTGCAGCCTTTGATTGCTTTGAATGCATCAGCAGAACCTCTGCTATCTCCATTGGTGCACATCGTAATCTCCAGGAACAAGCAGGAATGAGTCCTCACATATGGGTACGTCGGTACCGACGGAGCCTGCGCGGGAACGCTCCCCAGCTTCCCAAAAAGGAAAGCTTTTGGGAGCATCCCACAGCGCCTGCGCGCTGCCTTCCCGCCTTTCCTAACCAACTCTCCTCAGTTCTTCTTTTCCGCGGAGCCAGCAGGTCGTGTTCCTGTCACCGCTGAAGAAGTTCTTTAATTTATTTCTTTGGTCGCGTTCTGAATTCCCCGACGCCGGACCGATACCGCCGGTCTTTTCTTTATAAAAAAAAAAAATATATATATATTTTTTCCCCACTTGGTGTATTTTTCTTCTTAGGCCTCCGGCCCACAAGAAATTTTTCCCTCATGGAAAAACCAGTCTCCGGGTTCAAAAAATGCACTAAGTGTAGCGGTACAATTTCTGTCACAGATACCCATGAATGGTGTCTGAAATGTTTGGGGCCTGAACACTCCATTCCGGATTGCCAGTCCTGTTCTCTAATGTCTAAACGAGGGTTACAGAACCGGGCAGCCAAGCTCCATGTGCTGTTTCCCACGGATGCACCGGCGGTGGCATCGACATCTTCCAGGTCTTCCTCTCCTGATGGATCTCAGGTAACCAAACATACTTTTAGCAGGTCCTCGAAGGGCAAATCTCCCTCTAAGCATCGAGATGCCTCCGGGCTTGCCCTCGAGGATTCTGCCCCAGCCAAACAACCCTGGCGGGAAGCTCCGGCTTCCAAAGCTCCTCCTATGGGGTTACAGGTTGACATCGATGGCACGGCCTCGACCGATCACCTGTTAGACTGCTCTGGGGTACCGGCACAATCTCCCGGTACCGACATCCAGGCAGTCGTGGCATCCATGGATCACACTGTTCAATCCATGCAGCAGGCTATAATGGCTTTCATTAAGGCTGCGACGCCGACGATACCGCAACAAGCTCCGTTGTCGGTAAAGGCGCCGGTACCGGTACCAACACCGATACTGGTACCGACTGCATCGACATCGGCCAGGATACCGTTTCCGGCTCCCGGTCCTGGGCTCTTTCTCGGTACCGATCCGGTACCGGCGACACCCGATGTCGGTACCGATCGATACGCCTATCGATCGTTGTAATCGAACAGACGATACTTCGATTCCTCTGATTCTGATTCATCGGATGAGTCTCCTGAAGTATCCATTGACCTTCCTGAGGAGCCCACTTCTCCAAAAAGGAGATTGTCTCCTCCAGAGGATTTGTCCTTCAAGACTTCATAATAGAAGTAGCTAAAGGACTCTCTATTTCAGTAACCTCTGAAACAGAGCCTAGAGCAAAAAAATTTGATATTTTGGGATACTCTAAGGTTCCCAGAGAGGCAGTCACCTTGCCAATTCATGAAATCCTTCAGGAACATATGATTGACTTATGGGAGACTCCTTTCACCTTTTCTCCACATTCTCGTCGATTGGACACTATGTACCGTGTCCCTCCTTCTCCTGGATTTCAAAAAACTCAGCTTCCTCACCACTCCATTGTGGTGCAGTCAGCTATGAAAAGGATAAAGAGTACCAAAAGACACTCTTCTACTCCTCCAGGAAGAGAATGCAGGACCTTGGATGCTTTTGGTAGGAAAATCTTCCAAGCCAGCATGCTTATTGCCAGAATCAATTCATATAGCCTTTATATGGGTATGTTTCTGAAGGAAGTTGCACAAAAGCTGCACAACTTTCTCCCTTTTATTCCAGAGGATAAAAGGGATGAGTTCCTTCTTTGGCTTAAGCATACTCAAGACATTTCAAAGTTTTCCAACAGGGCAGCATTTGACTCTTTTGAAGGTGCCAGCAGAGCCTCAGGCATTGCTATAGCTGCTCGCAGAATTGCTTGGCTCCAGGCTTCTGATCTGGAACCCTGGGTTCAGGATGGCTTAGGAAATCTGCCCTGTACAGGTGAAAATCTATTTGGCAAAGAGTGGCAACTTAAAGCCACTCAAATGGATGCAGAAAATGCTGCTCTGGGTAGACTTTCCAAGTCTACCTCCATTCCAACCAAGAAAAAATCTTTCAAAAAGTCTTTTTACAAAAAGGGCAGATTTCCTTCCACTTCTGGCCAACAATCTTCTACAGGTCGCTTTGCTACTAAGCGTCAGCAACCTAAACAGGCCAGGCCAAAACCTACAGGGGCTGCTACAACCCAGCAGTCCCAACCCCCTCAGGGTTTTTGACTTGATACTAGAGAACTTAACCTTTCTGGCTCTACAACAACCAGAGCCTCTCACCATTCCAGGAAGGTTAGGTCATTTTGCTCCCAGATGGGAGCAAATCACATCAGAGCAGTGGACCCTCTCCATCATAAAAGAGGGCTACAAACTTTATTTCTCAGACCTTCCTCCCCACACCATGGTGAGACACTTCAATTCTCCCACATCCCTCGACCTTCTGGATCAGGAGGTGACTACCCTTCTGGCCCAGAGGGCCATAGAAGAAGTTCCTCTTCTTCAACAGGGGTCAGGGTTTTACTCCCCCTATTTTCTCATTCCAAAGAAAACAGGGGGATACAGACCCATCCTAGATCTCAGAGAATTGAACAAATTCCTATGCAAGGAGAAGTTCAAGATGCTACCTCCAGGAACAAGCAGGAATAAGTCCTCACATATGGGTACGTCGGTACCGACGGAGCCTGCACGGGAAAGCTCCCCAACTTCCCAGAAGGGAAGCTTTTGGGGCCTCCCACTGCGCATGCACGCTGCCTATCCGCCTTCCTGACCAACTCTCCTCAGTTCTTCTTTTTCTGCGGAGCCAGCAGGTTGTGTTCCTGTCACCGCTGAAGAAGTTCTTATTTTAATTTGTTTCTTTGGCCGCGTATCTGCCTTCCCCAATTCCGGATCGGTACTGCCGGTCTTTTTTCTTTATTTCTTTAAAAAAAATAAATTTCTTATTTTTCCCCACTTGGTGTGTTTGTCCTGTGAGGCCTCTAGGCCTTCACAGAATTCTCCCTCATGGAGAAACCAGCCTCTGGTTTTAAAAAATGCACCAAGTGTAGCGGTACTATTTCAGTCACAGACACCCATGAATGGTGTCTTAAATGTTTGGGGCCTGACCATTCCATTCCGGATTGCCCATCCTGTTCTTTGATGTCTAAACGTGGCTTACAAAACCGGGCAGCCAAGTTTCACATGCTGTTTTCTACAGATACTCCAGCATCGACATCTTCCAGGTCTTCCTCTCCTGATGGATCTCAGGTAACCAAACATTCCTCTGGCAGGTCCTCAAAGGGCAAATCTCCCTCTATTTATTTATTTATTTTATTTATTTATTTATTTAACACTCATTTATATACCGCATCTTCCAGCGATCAGTTGCGGTGTACAATCAACAACAGTTAACAAAGCGAAAGTTTGTTTTACATAGAACATCTTAACTTTTTACATAGTATCGAGATGCCCCCGGGCTACACCCTGAGGACCCTGCCCCTGCCAAACAACCCCGGCGGGAAGCTCCGGCTTCCAAAGCTCCTCCTATGGGGTTACAGGTTATTTATTATTATTTTATTACATTCTCTTATATACCGCGCTATTCTGCATCAGTGCGGTTTACATTGAACAAACTGAAATTACATTGAACAGGGCATTATAACTTGGAGATAACTATTTTACAGGGAACATGGGCTATGGAGGGTTAAGTGGCTTGCCCAAGACCACAAGGAGCACCTGTGGGACTAGAAACCCCAGTCCTTCCGGCCCAAGGTTGCTGTCCTCTAGTGGGATTTGAACCCCTGACCTTCCGGCCTGAAGTACCTTGCCCCAACCACTAGGCCACTCCTCCATCGATGGCATGGCCTCGACCGATCACCTGTTAGACTGCTCTGGGGTACCGGCTCAATCTTCCGGTACCGACATCCAGACAGTCGTGGCGTCTATGGATCATACAGTTCAATCCATGCAGCAGGCCATACTGGCTTTTATTAGAGCTGCGACGCCCTCTGTACCGCAGCCAGCGGTACCGACTCCGGTTCCGGTACCACAACCAATACCGGTACCCAGGGCATCCACATCGACCAGGATACCGATTCCGGATCCCGGTTCCGGGGTTTTTCCCGATACCGATCCGGTACCGGGTACCCCTGATGTGGATACCGGTCGATACGATTATCGATCCCTGGAAGCAAACAGACGATACTTCGAGTCTTCTGATTATTCTGATTCATCAGATGACTCCGCTGAAGTATCTCTTACTCTTCCTGAAGAGCCCTCTTCTCCAAAGAGGAGAATGTCTCCTCCAGAAGATTTGTCCTTTCAAGACTTCATCATTGAAGTAGCTAAAGGTCTCTCTATTTCAGTGACCTCTGAAAAAGAACCTAGAGCAAAAAAATTAGATATTTTAGGATACTCTAAGGTTCCCAAAGAGGCAGTCACCTTGCCTATTCATGAAATTCTTCAAGAACACATGATGGACTTATGGGAGACTCCTCTCACCCTATCTCCACATTCTTGTCGCTTGGACACCATGTATCGTGTCCCTCCTTCTCCTGGTTTTCAAAAAACTCAGCTCCCTCACCACTCTATTGTGGTGCAGTCAGCAATGAAAAGGATAAAGAGTACCAAAAGACACTCTTCTACTCCTCCAGGAAGAGAATGTAGGACTTTGGATGCTTTTGGTAGAAAAATCTTCCAAGCAAGTATGCTTATTGCCAGAATCAATTCATACAGCCTCTATATGGGCATGTTTCTGAAGGAGATTGCATTGAAAATACGCCATTTTCTCCCCTTTATCCCAGAGGATAGAAAGGAGGAGTTCCTTCTTTTGCTAAAGCATACCCAAGATATTTCAAAGTTCTCCAACAGAGCAGCCTTTGACTCCTTTGAGGGTGCTAGCAGAGCCTCAGGTATTGCCATAGTGGCTCGCAGAATTGCTTGGCTCCAGGCCTCTGACCTAGAATCCTGGGTCCAGGATGGGTTGGGAAATCTGCCCTGTACAGGTGAGAATCTGTTTGGTAAGGAGTGGCAAATCAAAGCCACCCAAATGGATGCAGAAAATGCTGCTTTAGATATACTTTCTAAGTCTACCTCTGCCCCTGTCAAGAAAAAATCTTTCAAGAAGCCTTTCTATAAGAAGGCCAGATTTGCTATAAATACTGGCCAACAATCTTCTGCAGCTTGCTTTGCTCCTAAGCGTCAGCAGCCTAAACAGGCCAGAGCAAAACCTGCAGGGGCTGCTACAGCCCAGCAGTCCCAACCCCCTCAGGGTTTTTGACTTAACACTAGAGAACTTAACCTTTCTGGCTCTAAAACATCCAGAGCCTCTCACCATTCCAGGAAGGCTAACTCATTTTGAGCCCATATGGGAGCAAATCACATCAGAACAGTGGACCCTCTCTATCATCAGAGAGGGCTACAAACTCCATTTCTCCAGCCTTCCTCCCCATACCATGGTGAGATGTTTCAATTCTCCCCCATCTCTCCTAGACCTGTTGGGTCAGGAGGTGACCACTCTTCTCGCCCAAAGGGCAATAGAAGAGGTTCCTCTTCTTCAACAGGGGTCAGGGTTTTACTCCCCTTATTTTCTCATTCCCAAGAAAACAGGGGGGTACAGACCCATTCTAGATCTGAGAGAATTGAACAAATTTCTATGTAAGGAGAAATTCAACATGCTTTCTCTAGGTACTCTCCTTCCCTACCTACAGAGTCAGGATTGGCTTTGTTCTCTAGATCTCAAGGATGCGTACACACATATACTCATCCATCCATCCCACAGAAAATTCCTACGGTTTCTGTTCCAGGGAAAACATTTCCAAAACAGAGTACTTCCCTTCGGTCTAGCCTCTGCTCCAAGAGTATTTACCAAATGCATGGCAATAGTGGCTGCATTTCTACGCGCCCTGGGAATTTTTGTCTTCCCATACCTGGACGACTGGCTCATCCGAGCTCCATCTCAGTCCGAGGCTCAGACTTCCCTGGATCGCACCAGACGCATCCTGCAGTATCTGGGACTTGTGATCAATCTGCCAAAGTCTCAACTCACCCCTACTCAGTCCCTGGAATTCATAGGGGCCTGGTTGGATACCACCACTGCAAGGGCCTATCTTCCTCAGGCCCGTTGCCAACGTCTAGTGCACTTGGCCTCCCAGACTCAGTCCAGAAGCCACTTGACTGCCAGGGAGATGCTACAACTATTAGGCCACATGGCCTCCACAGTACATGTGGTGCCTTATGCTCGCCTACATATGAGAGCAGCTCAATGGACTTTGTCCACCCAGTGGACTCAAGCATCAGGAGCTCTCTCAGACCAAATAGCAAACTCCAAACGTCTCTTTTGGTCTCTCCAATGGTGGATGTCCACTCAAAATCTGTTGTTGGGGGCCCCCTTTTAACCATTGTTGCCCCAAGTAACCCTCACAACAGATGCCTCCCAAACAGGTTGGGGAGCTCATCTTCAAGATCTCTCCACTCAGGGCACTTGGTCTCCACAGGAGACCACCCTTCATATCAACCACTTGGAACTTCGAGCAATCTTTCTAGCTCTCAGAGTTTTTCATTCCCTCCTCAGCAACATGACAGTCCTTATTCATACGGACAATCAAGTAGCCATGTTTTACATAAACAAACAAGAAGGGACTGGCTCTCTGTCACTTTGCAACGAAGCTCTAAGATTATGGGCCTTCACCAGAGAGCATCAAATCCATCTCCTGGCAGTATATCTTCCAGGAATCCAAAACTCTTGGGCAGACAGACTCAGTCGAGTTCTGCTTCCACACGAATGGTCCCCTGCACATGGATCAGGTACTCAGAATCTTCCAGAAATGGGGAACCCCGGACATAGACCTCTTTGCAAGTCCGTGGAATGCCAAACTTCCCCGGTTCTGTTCCAGAATTCCGTGTCAGTGAGTGCAGGCCAAGGATGCCTTCCTCCTTCATTGGGGTCGGGGCTTCCTTTATGCCTTTCCATCCATTCCTTTGATTCCCAAGACTCTGTTCAAACTTCAAAGGGATCAAGGATCCATGATCCTCATAGCTCCACGCTGGCCATGCCAAGTGTGGTACCCTCTACTTCTGCATCTCTCCCAAACCCCCTCCCTGGACTTGGGAGCGGCTCCAGACCTTCTGTCTCAGGAGGAGGGGACTTTGTGGCACCCAAACCCCAAGTCCCTTCACCTCAGAGCTTGGTTACAGAAGGCCTAGACCTTCAAGACTTCAATCTTTCGCAGCAAGTGAAGGATATCCTCCATGCCTCTAGGAAACCTTCCACTAGGTGTTCTTACGCTTTTAAATGGAAAAGATTTTCCATTTGGTGTGCTCAAAAGGGTCTTAACCCTCTAGCACTCCCTTTGAATTCTCTTTTGGAATATCTCCTGCATCTCTCCAATGCAGGACTCAAAACGAATTCAGTAAGAGTCCATTTGAGTGCTATTGCAGCATCCCTTAAGCCCATCAATGGACGACCTGTTTCCTCTCATCCTCTTATTGCAAGATTCATGAGAGGCCTAACCTTAACTAAACCTCCCATTCGACCTCCTCCGGTGGCATGGGACTTAAACTTGGTTCTTGGTCAGCTTATGAAGCCACCCTTTGAACCCTTAGCCACTACCTCCTTGAAATTTCTTTCCTGGAAGGTTATTTTTCTTATTGCAGTCACCTCAGCTCGCCGTATCAGTGAACTGCAAGCTCTAGTGGCTAATCCACCTTATACAAGGTTCCATCATGATAAGGTGGTCCTTAGGACCAATCCCCACTTTATGCCTAAAGTGGTCTCCCCTTTTCATCTTAATCAAGAGGTATATTTACCTGTCTTTTTTCCAGCTCCTCATGCATCCAGTGCAGAGAGGAACCTTCATACTCTAGATTGTAAAAGAGCTCTTGCCTTTTACCTCCACAGGACACAGCAACATCGAAAGTCTTCTCAGCTTTTTGTTGCTTTTGATCCTTCTCATTTAGGACTTCCAGTCTCTAAAAGAACACTCTCCAATTGGATTGCTCAGTGTTTCTCTTTTGCATACCAGAGTAAGAACCTTTCTCTGGAGGGCCATGTCACCGCTCACAATGTGAGGGCCATGGCCACCTCTATGGCTCATCTAAACTCTGTGTCCATTGACCAGATCTGTCGAGCAGCCACCTGAGCCTCGGTTCATACCTTTACAGCCCATTACTGTTTGGACAAGGACTCCCGCTGGGATGCCTTGTTTGGTCAGGCTGTCCTCAGACACCTGTTTCATTCTTGAACAACTCCAGCCCACCTTCCCTGAATGGATCCCTGAGATCCAAAGGAAGATGAGGAACCTTTCAGGGTCTCATACCCTTGAGGGGATCTCCCGGGCATCTTAGCTAGGGAGTCCCCATATGTGAGGACTTATTCCTGCTTGTTTCTGGAGATAGCACAGTTACTTACCTGTAACAGGTGATCTCTGGGAACAGCAGGAATTAGTCCTCACAACCCACCCACCTCCCCTAGGAGTTGTATCTCTATCTCTTTCCTTTCCTCTCTCTATTGTCTCAGCTTTAAACTCGAACTGAGGAGAGTTGGTCAGGAAGGCGGGAAGGCAGCGCGCATGCGCAGTGGGAGGCCCCAAAAGCTTCCCTTCTGGGAAGCTGGGGAGCTTTTCCGCGCAGGCTCCGTCGGTACCGACGTACCCATATGTGAGGACTAATTCCTGCTGTTCCCAGAGATCACCTGTTACAGGTAAGTAACTGTGCTTTCTCTAGGCACTCTTCTTCCATACCTGCAGAGTCAGGATTGGCTTTGTTCTCTAGATTTCAAGGATGCATTCACTCATATACTCATCCATCCATCTCACAGAAAATTCCTACGTTTTCTGTTCCAGGGAAAACATTACCAATACAGAGTGTTTCCTTTCGGTCTAGCCTCTGCTCCAAGAGTGTTCACCAAATGCATGGCAATAGTTGCTGCATTTCTACGCACTCTGGGAATATTTGTCTTCCCATACCTGGACGACTGGCTCATCCGAGCTCCATCTCAGTCAGAAGCCCAAATTTCCCTGGACCGCACCAGGCGTATTCTGCTGTATCTGGGACTTGTGGTAAACCTCCCAAAGTCTCAGCTCACCCCTACTCAGTCCCTAGAATTCATAGGGGCCTGGTTGGATACCACTACTGCAAGGGCCTACCTTCCTCAGGCCCGGTGCCAACGTCTAGTGCAGTTAGCCTCCCAGATTCAGTCAAAGAGCCACTTAACTGCCCTGGAGATGCTACAACTACTAGGCCACATGGCTTCCACAGTGCATGTGGTACCCTATGCTCGTCTACACATGAGAGCAGCTCAATGGACTTTGTCCACACAGTGGACTCAAGCATCAGGAGCTCTCTCAGACTAAATAGCTACCTCCAAACGTCTCTTTTGGTCTCTCCAATGGTGGATGTCCACTCAAAATCTGTTGCTGGGGTCCCCCTTCCAACAGTTGTTGCCCCAAGCAACCCTCACAACAGATGCCTCCCAAACAGGTTGGGGAGCTCATCTACAAGATCTCTCCACCCAAGGCACTTGGTCCCTACAGGAGACCTCTCTTCATATCAACCACTTGGAACTTCGAGCAGTGTTTCTAGCTCTCAAGGTCTTTCATACTCTCCTCAGCTACAAGACAGTCCTCATTCATACCGACAATCAAGTAGCCATGTTTTACATAAACAAACAAGGAGGAACTGGCTCTCTGTCGCTTTGCAACGAAGCTCTAAGATTATGGGCCTTCGCCAGAAAGCATCAAATCATCTCCTGGCAGTATACCTCCCAGGAATCCAAAACTCTTGGGCAGATAGACTCAGTCGAGTTCTGCTTCCACATGAATGGTCTCTGCACATGGATCAGGTACTCAGAATCTTCCAGGAATGGGGAACCCCGGACATAGACCTCTTTGCAAGTCCGTGGAATGCCAAACTTCCCCGGTTCTGTTCCAGAATTCCGTGTCAGAGAGCTCTGGCCAAGGATGCCTTCCTCCTTCATTGGGGTCAGGACTTCCTGTATGCCTTTCCACCCATTCCTTTGATTCCCAAGACTCTGTTCAAACCTCAGAGGGATCAAGGATCTATGATCCTCATAGCTCCACGCTGGCCACGCCAAGTGTGGTACCCTCTACTTCTGCATCTCTCCCAAGCCCCCTCCCTGGACTTGGGAGCTGCTCCAGACCTTCTGTCTCAAGAGGAGGGGACTTTGTGACACCCAAACCCCAAGTCCCTTCACCTCAGAGCTTGGTTACTGAAGGCCTAGACCAGTGATGGCTAACCTTTTTGAGCCCGAGTGCCCAAACTGCCGCACAAAACCAAAGAATTTCCTCAAAGTGCCAGCACGTCAATTAAAGCCTCATTTGCATAAGGTGCCTCATTTGCATAAATATTTGCATAATGTTACCATACACTAACTTTTAGTAAACATGCCTCTTAATGAGTATATGGATAAAGAAAGACTAAAAGGTTTCTACATTACTATAATCCAGTACCAACCGCCAGGCACATTAGGAACTACTACAAACACTGCCCATTTAGAACCCATAGCAAACCCGCCGTATCCTAACAGCACTACCAGGACTCACAAAGCACCATACCCTAACTATCAAAAGGCAACACTGCAAATATTAAACCAATACATTTCAGAGAACAACAATACATGACCTACTGGGGAAAGAACAAGTGGCAATGTCAAATAGGAATTATATAAACAGAATACCTCAGCTCAGTTACACATGCAGAACAGACCATCACCAAACAAGGAATCACAATTTAGAAACAGGAAGACAATAATTAAACTGGGAACCCCAAAAGCCAAACTTGGAATATACAACAACACTGTAGAAATAAAACTATAAATTAATTTCCTCTTGTACTAAACAAAGCGCAAAAATTAATGATGCACATTTCCCAGAGCTGACATATTCCAGTTAATAAATTCAAAATAAAGAGATATTTTTCTACCTTTTGTGCATTTTTTTTCAGTTGCAATTGTTCCAGCCACTTTCTTCTGGTTTCTTCGTGTCTTCTGCTAACTCTCCATCTGCTGTCCATTTGTCCTTTCTTCTGTCTTGTTTTTTTTTTTTCCATTCTCTCTCTACATCTGCTTTAACATACTAATCTTTCTCCTTTTGCTCTTTCCTCATTCCTATTTCATCTACTCAAAATTTACCCCTCCATCCTCAATCCCCACTTATTCTCCCAATACCCGGCCAATTGTAGATTTTTTATCCCTCCCACACAAAATATTTTTCCCCTCTCCATTTTACTCTCCCAGCCCCATCCCATTCTAATCCTCCCCCAACACCAGCTCCCTTCTAGTTCCAGCCTCACCCAGCATCCATTCCCTTCTAGTCCCTGCATCAGCCCATTTCCAGTCCTAGCAGCCCCCCAACCCATTTCCAGTCCTAGCAACCCCCCAACCCAATACCAGTCCTAGCCCCCCCTCATCAACCCACTTCCAGTCCTAACCCCCCATCACCCCATTTTCAGTTTAAGCCCCCCCTATAACCCATTACCAGTCCTAACCCCCATCAGCCCACTTCCAGTCCTAACCCCCCATCAGCCCACTTCCAGTCCTAACCCCCATCAACCCATTTCCAGTCAGCCCCCCATAGCCCATTGCCAGTCCTAACCCCCCCATCAGCCCACAGTCCATTACCAGTCCTAACCCCATCAGCCCACCTCAAGTCCTAACCCCGCCCCATCAGCCCATTTCCTGTCCTAGCCCCCCCCATAGTCCATTATCAGTGCTAACCCCCCATAGCCCATTACCAGACAGCCCCCATCAGCCAACAGCCCATTACCAGTCTTAACCCCCCCATAGCCCATTGCCAGTCCTAACCCCCCCCATCAGCTCACAGCCCATTACCAGTCCTAACCCCATCAGCCCACCTCAAGTCCTAACCCCTCCCCATCAGCCCATTTCTTGTCCCAGCCCCCCCATAGCCCATTATCAGTCCTAAACCCCCCCATAGCCCATTACCAGTCCTAACCCCATCAGACCACCTCCAGTGTTAACCCCCCATCAGCCCATTTCCAGTCCTAACCCCACCCAACAGCCCACCTCAAGTCCTAACCCCTCCCCATCAGCCCATTTCCTGTCCTAGCCCCCCATAGCCCATTACCAGTCCTAACCCCACCCCACAGCCCACCTCAAGTCCTAACCCCTCCCCATCAGCCCATTTCCTGTCCTAGCCCCCCCTAGCCCATTACCAGTCCTAAGCCCCCCGCAACCCACTTCCAGTCCTAATCCCATCCGCCCATATAGACTTAGCTCCCCCATAGCCCATAGCCCCCCATAGCACATCACCACTCCTAACCTCCCCCAGCCCATCACCACTCCTAACCCCCCCATCAGCCCATTTCCTGTCCTAGCCCCCCATAGCCCAGTACCAGTCCTAGCCCCAACAGCCCACAGCCATTACCACTCCTAACCCCCCCAGCCCATCACCAGTCCTAACCCCCCAACAGCCCACAGCCATTACCACTCCTAACCCCCCCAGCCCATTACCACTCCTAACCCCCCCAGCCCATCACCACTCATAACCCCCCATCAGCCCATTTCCTGTCCTAGCCCCCCCAGCCCATCACCATTCCTAACCCCCCAACAGCCCACAGCCATTACCACTCCTAACCCCCCCAGCCCCTCACCAGCCCTAACCCCCCCCCAGCCATTACCACTCCTAACCCCCCCCAGCCATTACCACTCCTAACCCCCCCCCCAGCGAAATTTTTTTACAAAGAAAGCTGTCGCTGCCGGGGCCGGGGCCGCCGCGGCAGAATCGAGTGTGCTGCGGGGGCCCCCCGCCCAGCAGAGCCTGCCCTCCGTCCCCGGTATCACCTCTCTCAGCTGCCTCCAGTCACACGCGCCGGCTTTCAGAGCGCGAGGGAAGAGTTTCTCCCTCGCTGCTCTGTTAAGCCCGCGGGGGCTGATGGGAATTTCCCATCAGCCCCCGCGGGCTTAACAGAGCAGCGAGGGAGAAACTCCCCTCGCGCTCTGAAAGCCGGCGCGTGTGACTGGAGGCAGCTGAGAGAGGTGATACCGGGGACGGAGGGCAGGCTCTGCTGGGCGGTGGGGCCCCGCGGCACACTCGATTCTGCCGCGGCGGCCCCGGCAGCGGCAGCTTTTTTTTTTTTTTTTTTTAATGCCGCATATCTTGATTGCGGACCTTCCCGCGTGCCAGCTGCAAGGCCTTCGCGTGCCACAGCTGGCACGCGTGCCATAGGTTCGCCATCGCTGGCCTAGACCTTCAAGACTTAAATGTTTCTCAGCAAGTGAAGGATATCCTCCATGCTTCCAGAAAAGCTTCCACTAGGCGTTCCTATGCTTTTAAGTGGAAAAGATTTTCCATTTGGTGTGCTCAAAAGGGTCTTGACCCTCTGGCACTTCCTGTGAATTCTCTATTGGAATATCTCCTGCATCTCTCCAATGCAGGCCTTAAGACGAATTCAGTAAGGGTCCATTTGAGTGCTATTGCAGCATCCCTTAAGCCTATCAATGGACAGCCTATTTCCTCTCATCCTCTATTGCAAGATTCATGAGAGGCCTAACTTTAACTAAACCTCCCATTCGACCTCCTCCGGTGGCATGGGACTTAAACTTGGTTCTTGGTCAGCTTATGAAGCCACCTTTTGAACCCTTAGCCACTACCTCCTTGAAATTTCTTTCGTGGAAGGTTATTTTCCTTATTGCAGTCACTTCTGCTCGCCGCATCAGTGAACTGCAGGCCTTAGTGGCTAGTCCACTTTATACTAGGTTCCATCATGATAAGGTAGTCCTTAGGACAAATCCACACTTTATGCCTAAAGTGGTCTCACCTTTTCATCTTAATCAAGAGGTATATTTACCTGTCTTTTTTCCAGCTCCTCATGCATCCAGTGCAGAGAGGAACCTTCATACTCTAGATTGTAAAAGAGCTCTTGCTTTTTACTTACACAGGACACAGCAACATAGAAAGTCTTCCCAGCTTTTTGTTGCTTTTGATCCTTCTCATTTGGGACTTCCATTCTCTAAAAGAACACTGTCCACTTGGATTGCTCAGTGTATTTCTTTTGCTTACCAGAGTAAGAACCTTTCTCTGGAGGGCCGTGTCACAGCTCATAATGTGAGGGCCATGGCCACCTCTATGGCTCATCTTCATTCTGTGTCCATAGACCAGATCTGTCGAGCAGCCACCTGGGCCTCAGTTCATACCTTCACAGCCCATTACTGTTTGGACAAGGACTCCCGCCGGGATGCCTTGTTTGGTCAGGCTGTCCTCTGACACCTGTTCCATTCTTGAACAACTTCTGCCCTCCTTCCATGGATGGATGCCTGAGATCCATAGGAAGACGAGGAACCCCTCAGGGTCTCATATCCTTGGGGATCTCCCGGGCATCTTAGCTAGGGAGTCCCCATATGTGAGGACTCATTCCTGCTTGTTCCTGGAGATAGCACAGTTACTTACCTGTAACAGGTGATCTCTGGGAACAGCAGGAATTAGTCCTCACAACCCTCCCACCTCCCCTAGGAGTTGTATCTCTCTCTCTATCTTTCCTTTCCTCTCTCTCTCTGTTGTCTCAGCTTTAAACTTGAACTGAGGAGAGTTGGTTAGGAAAGGCGGGAAGGCAGCGCGCAGGCGCTGTGGGATGCTCCCAAAAGCTTTCCTTTTTGGGAAGCTAGGAAGCGTTCCCGCGCAGGCTCCGTCGGTACCGACGTACCCATATGTGAGGACTAATTCCTGCTGTTCCCAGAGACTTACTTGTAACAGGTGATAACTGTGCTTTGCCTGGCTTCAGGCATCAGACTTGGAAATCTGGCTACAAGATAAACTGGGCAACATTCCTTGCACAGGAGAAAATCTCTTTGGCAAGAAAAAGCTAATGAGATTGACTCTGACATTATTACCTTGGACAGGATGTCAAATTCTACAGCCAACATAGCAAAGAAAAGATCTAATAAAAAACCTTTTTCAACAAGAAAAAGAAGTTTTATCCTCCTTATACCCAGCAGGGTCACTGTCCAGTGCATACTGCCCAAAAGGGACAATAGCAACAAACTAGACAACAGAAGAAACCAAAAGTCCCAAGAGCTCAGCAGGCTCAGCCTCCTCAGGGGCTTTGACTAATTTCTAGAGAAGTTAGCCTTCCTGCCCCTGCAGGGTCCAGAACTCTGTCATCCCCGGCAGATTATGTCAGTTTGCCACCAGATGGCACCAAATAACATCAGAAAACTGGACTCTGTCCATTGTACGAGGGGTACAGACTTTATTTTCACAGCATGCCCCCTTCTACAATCATAAGACAGTTCAATTCTCAAACCCCTGTCGCCAATCTTCTGAGTCAGGAGGTCACAATACTTCTTGCTCAAGGAGCAATAGAAGAGGTACCCATACATCAACAGGGTACAGGGATCTACTCCCCCTATTTTCTCATCCCAAAGAAAACGGGGACACAGACCCATTTTGGACCTCAGAGAATTGAACAAATATCTCTTCCAAGAAAAATTCAAAATGATCTCTCTCGGAAAACTTCTGCCATACCTTCAGAGTCAGGATTGGCTATGTTCTCTAGATCTAAAGGATGCATATATTCATATACTCATCCATACAGATCACAGGAAATTCCTTTGATTCCTTTTCCGGGAAAACACTTCCAATACAGGGTTCTTCCTTTCGGTCTGGCTTCTGCCCCAAGAGTTTTCACAAAATGCATTGCAGTAATAGCTGCATTCCTATGAACTCTGGGGATATTTTGTCTTCCCTTACTTGGACGACTGGCTCATTCAAGCACCCACATCTCCAGAAGCCAACTCTGCTCTTTCTCGCACAATGCGAGTTCTGCATTACTTGGGATTGGTCATAAACCTTCCAAATTCCCATCTCGCTCCTTCTCAGCCCTTAGAATTCATAGGAGCTCATCTAGATACCAGAAAATCAAGGGCTTTCCTTCCACAGCCCTGCTGTCTTCGTATAGTGCAGCTAGCTTCCCAAGCAGCAGTAAAAGCCTCCCTAACTGCTCGAGAAATGCTTCAGCTACTAGGACATATGGCATCCACTATTCATGTGGTTCCCTATGCTCATCTTCACATTCGAGCCGCCCAGTGGACCCTATCCTCTCAGTGGGCACAGGCCTCAGGTCGCCTGTTGGACAAAATAAGAAACTCAGAATGTCTTATTTCGTCCCTCCAATGGTAGAAATCACTGGAAAACCTAATCATAGGCTTTCCTTTCCAGCAGCCCCTATTCCAGGCCACTCTAACAACAGATGCGTTCCAGTTGGGATGGGGGGCCCACCTGCACGATCTTTCCACCCAGGGCCTCTGGACCCCAGAGGAGGCTTGTCTTCACATAAACCCTCTAGAACTCAGAGCAATCTTCCTTGCTCTTCGCGTATTCTAAGCTCAGCTCAGCTACAAGACAGTCCTAGTCCAGACTGACAATTAAGTAGCCATGTTCTATGTGAACAAGCAGGGTGGAACAGGCTCTCTGTCGTTATGCAACGAAGCTTTACAACTATGGGCCCTTGCCAGAGAGCATCAAATTCACCTTCTCGTGGTATATCTTCCAGGCATTCAAAACCTTTGGGCAGACAAACTCAGCTGAGTACTGCTGCCACACGAATGGTCTCTCCACTCTGACCAGATTGCCCGAGTATTCCAAATCTGGGGAACCCCAGACATAGACCTCTTTGCAAGTCCACAGAATTCCAAACTTCCCCGGTTCTGTTCCAGAATTCTGGCTCAAAATTGTCAGGCAAGGGATGCTTTTCTTCTTCATTGAGGTCAAGGCTTCCTCTATGCCTACCCACCCATTCCCCTCATCTCCAAAACACTGTTCAAGCTTCAGAGAGACAGAGGTCGTATGATACTCAGAGCTCCACATTGGCAACAGCAAACGTGATATCCTCTGCTTCTACATCTTTCTCAAGCTACACCTCTGGATTTGGGATGTGCTCCAGATCTCTCCCAGGAGAACGGGATGCTATGGCACCCGAATCCCCATTCCCTGCATCTCAGGGCCTGGTTGCTGAAAGCCGAGAACTTCAGGATCTCAACCTTTCTCAACAGGTAAAGGATATCCTTCAGGCTTCCAGAAAACCCTCCACAAGGCGATCATATGCCTTCAAGTGGAAACGGTTTACTATATGGTGTTCTCAAAAAGGACTTAACTCTCTTGCGATACCTTTGTAATCGTTACTGGAGTATCTCCTTCATTATCAAATTCTGGTCTTAAGACCAATTCAGTAAGAGTCCATCTTAGTGCTATTGCAGCTTCTTACAAGCCTCTAAATGAACAACCTATTTCCTCTCATCCACTCATAGCAAGATTTATAAGAGGTCTTCTACTAACAAAGCTTCCCATTAGACCACCACCCGGTGGCATGGGATTTGAACCTTGTTCTTGGGCAGCTCATGAAACCGCCCTTTGAGCCTTTAGCCCCTACAGCTCTAAAATTCCTTTCATGGAAGGTCATCGTCCTAATTGCAATCACGTCTGCACGACGCATTAGTGAGTTACAAGCTTTAGTGGCTGATCCTCCTTATACAAGATTTCACCATGATAAGGTTGTTCTTAGGATTCATCCTCATTTTGTGCCAAAGGTGTTCTCACCTTTCCACTTAAACCAAGCGGTTTACCTTCCTGTATTCTTTGAGGTCTCATGCCTCCAATGCAGAAAGGAACCTTTATACCTTAGACTGCAAAAAAGCAGCAACATAGAAAATATTCTCAACTTTTTGTTGCTTTTGATTCTAGTCATTTGGGACTTCCAGTTTCCAAAAGAACTCTTTCTAACTGGATTGCACAGTGGATATCCTTCGCTTATGAGAGTAAGGAGCTTCCTCTCGAGGGCCATGTCATAGCTCACAATGTGAGAGCCATGGCAGCCTCTATGGCTAACCTTCATTCTGTGTCTATAGACAACATATGCAGAGCAGCTACTTGGGCTTCAGTGCATACTTTTACAGCCCACTACTGTTTAGACAAGGACTCCCATCGGGATGCCTTGTTTGGCCAAGCTGTTCTTCAGCATCTCTTTCAGACTTAATGCAACTCCTACCCGCCGTCCGGATTTGGATGCAAGAGATCCATGGGAGGAAGCATGACCCATCTCACCATGGGTTTGCAGCTTCCTGGGGCCATCTCCCTTGCATTTTTCAGCTGGGGAGTCTCCCTATGTGAAGTCTACATTCTTGCTTGTTCCTGGAGATAGCGTAGTTACTCACCTGTAACAGGTGATCTCCGGAACAGCAGGAATTCAGTCTTCACAACTCACCCACCTCCCCTAGGAGTTCTCTCTTTCTCTCCTCCTCTCCTTTGTCTCAGCTATAAACTTAACTGAAGAGGGAGAGTGAGAATGGCAGGAAGGCAGCACGCAGGCGCTATGGGATGCTCCCAAAAGCTTTCCTATTGGACGCTGGAGAGCGTTCCTGCGCAGGCTCCCTCAGTACCAACGATACCCATATGTAAAGACTAAATTCCTGCTGCTCCCAGAGATCACCTGTTACGGGTGAGTAACTACGCTTTTCCAGGTCATTTATAAATATGTAAAAAAGCAGCGGACCCAGCACAGATCCCTGGGGTACTCCACTATTCACCTATCTCCAGGAACAAGCAGGAATGTAGTCTTCACATGTGGGTATCGTCGGTACCGACGGAGCCTGCGTGGGAACGCTCCCCAGCGTCCAATTAGAAAGCTTTTGGGAGCATCCCACAGCACCTGCTTGCTGCCTTCCCACCTTTCCCAACTGCCTCTCTCCAGTTCTTCGTTTTCCGCGGAGCCAGCAGGTCGTCGTTCCTGTCACCGCAGAAGATATTTTCCTATTCTCCTTTTTTTTTGTGGTCGTGTCTGCCTCCCTCGACGCTAGACCAGTACCGCCAGTTCTGGCTTTCTTTCTTTAAAAAAAAAATATATATCTATATCTTTTTCCTAATCTTTTTCTTCTTCAGGTGCATGCACCATTTTGGGCTCTAGGCCCAAAATTCCTTTAAAATGGAAAAACCTGCTTCGGGTTTTAAGAAGTGTACCAAGTGTGGCGGTACCATCTCCGTCACCGACACCCACGAGTGGTGTCTCAAATGTTTAGGTCCTGACCACTCCATTTCTGAGTGCATGGCCTGTGGGATGATGATGAAGAGGGGTCGGCAAAACCGAGCTGCTAATCTCAGCACCCTTTTTCCCTCCGATGCAGCCTCTGTGGCATCGATGTCTTCCAGGGCTTCGTCTTCCTCCCGTGGATCTCAGGTAACTAAACATAAATCTGGCCGGTCCTCAAAGAGTAGATCTCCTTCCAAGCATCGAGATGCCTCTGGCGTTGCCCTTGAGGGTTCTGCACTGGCAAAATTGCCCTGGCGGGAGGCTTTGGCTTCCAAAGCATTATCAGGGCTCCAGGATGTTCTCGAGGTCTCGACCTTGGCAGAACTACTGGTGTCATGCTCTGGGGTACCGGCTGCTTTCTCTGGTACCGATACCCAGGCATCGGCAGCGTCGATAGACCAGAGGTTCCTGGCTATTGAATGCAGTCTGGCGGCTCTCTTTGCGGCATCGGCACCCTCGGAACCACGTCAGACAGTTCAACCGACTCCGGCACTGGTATCGGTACCGGTACCGACAGCATCGGCATCGACATTGGTGTCTGCATTGCCGGTACCCAGTCATGCTATGCCTTCTGGTACCGATACACCGGTACCTATTCCTTCCGACACCGACTTCGGTCGGTACGGGTATCGCGCTCTACAAAAGCATCCAGATAGAAGGTACTTTGAATCCTTGGAGGAGTCTGAGGATTCTGACAGCTCGGTCGGTACCGGAGTACTCCTCCCAGAGGAGCCTTCCTTTCCTAAGCGTAGGATGTCTCCTCCAGAAGATATATCCTTTCAGGATTTCATCAGAGAGGTGGCTCGAGGTCTTTCCATTACAGTGGCTCCTGAAACAGAGCCCAAAGCAAAGGAGTTGGAGATTCTACAATATCCCAAGGCTCCTAAAGAGGCAGCTACTTTGCCTATTCATGAGATCATACATGATCTCATGTTAAGAATGTGGGAAGCACCTCTTACCACCTCTCCTCACTCTCGTAGACTGGATACAATGTATCGAGTCCATCCTTGTCCTGGCTTCCAGAAGACTCAGCTTCCTCACCACTCCATTGTAGTGTAATCAGCTATGAGAAGGATCAGGAATGCAAAGAGGCATGCCTCTAATCCTCCAGGACGTGAGTGTAGAACTTTGGATGCCTTTGGATGTTGTACTTTCCAGGCTTCCAGGCTTTCTGCCAGGATCAGTTCCTATATTTTATTTATGGGAATGTTCCTTAAAGAAGTCACAGGAGATTTGGAGATGTTAAGCCCTCTCCTTCCTGATGATAAGAGGCAGGATTTTCTCACACTGGTTAAACATGCCCAGGATGTTTCTAAGTTTGTCAATTGTGCAGCTTTTGACTGTTTTGAGTGCGTAAGCAGAACCTCTGCCATTGCCATAGGTGCACGTAGGATTGCCTGGCTCCAGGCGTCTGACTTGGAGCTCTGGGTACAGGACAAACTGGGCAATATCCCTTGTACAGGTGAGAATCTTTTTGGCAAAAATTGGCAGGAGAAAGCCAATGAACTGGATGCTGATAACTCCACCTTGGATAGATTATCCAAAGCTACAGCTGATCCTGCAAGGGAGAAATCCTTTCAAAAAACCATTCTTCTCCAAAAAGAAGAGGTTTTATCCCTCTTATACCCACCAGGGACGTTCTGCAGGTCAGTCTGCCCGAAAAGGTCAGCAACCACCTAAACAAAGGAAAGCAAAGACTGCTAAGCCTCAACCGTCTCAGCAGTCTCAGCCTCCACAAGGCCTTTGACTTCCATCTAGAGAACTTAGCCTTCCTGTCCCTCAGTGGACCAGAGCTTCCACCATTCCATAAGAACATAAGATATGCCATACTGGGTCAGACCAAGGTCCATCAAGCCCAGTATCCTGTTTCCAATAGTGGCCAATCTAGGTCACAAGTATCTAACAGTTTCCCCAAAAGACACAGATTCCACAGTGCTTGTATTGGGTCAAGTAGTGGATATCCCAGATCCCCTTTAATAATGGTTTATAGACCTTTCCTCCAGGAACTTGTCCAAACTTTTTTTAAACCCGGCAACACTAACAGCTTTTACTACATCCTCCAGTAACAAATTACACGGATTTATAAATTGTTGAGCAAGCCCCAGGAGGGTAAGGCATGCTTTCAAATGCAGTGGGAGGAGGATATGGGGCAAAATTGGGACGAAAGCCAATGGGCAACAGTGTTTAAGCGAGTGGGCAAGGGCCTAATGTCAGCTAATCATATTGAGAAGGGATATAAAGTCCTGTATTGGTGGTATCTGATGCCGGTACGTCTTCATTCCACGATTCCAGTGTACCCTGTAGTATGTTGGCAGGACTGTGGGAAACAGGGCACATATTGTCAAATGTGGCAAGTGCTCTAAATTGAAAGATTACTGGAGGGCAGTACGAGAGGAAGTTGAAAAGCTGGTGGGAGTGGAGATATCTTGGATGTTAGAGAACGTCATGTTGGGGGTGGCTGGAGAGGGATGGTTGGGGAACAGGGGGACATTTGTGCGGATTTGTATAGTGGCAGCTGTAGAGTAGTGGCCTTGGAATGGAAGGCAGCCTGTTCCTCAGCAGCTGTCTCTTGGAAAGTTTGGATGCAAAATGTTGTATGTTATGGCGAGATTAACAGCCCTCAGACAAAGCAAGATTGGTAAATTTGAGAGCATTCGGGCTCCATTTGTTAAGAAATGTGTGGTATAAATTGCATGGCGTGAGGGGGGTTGGAGGGAATTGGTTGGCTTATATTGTTTGCTAGGTTGTGATGGGATTCTTGATGTTTAATATGCTGTTGTGCTCTAATTAATAAAACAAAATAAAGTATTAAAAAAAGAGATATTTTGATAGAAGACCAAGTGGTGACAGCTACTGATTTGCTAATAATTACGGATTTATTAGAACTGCACCATGGAGAAATATTTATGTAGCCTATCTTCCTCAAATAGTGGATCTACTTCTACTGACTTGGTACTGAATGAAAAGCAAGCTAAGAAATGTGCTTGAAAATATGACAACGCTTTCCTGGAGTATGGGCTCATCAGTGTTGTCCACAAGAATGAAGGGAAAAATAGAAATTACACTTACCTGGTAATTGTAGTTCCTTTAGAAACTCCAATTTAGTCCTCTACCTCTGAGTTGTGTACCTCCTCCTGCAGCTTGGAGACTGGGCATGTCAAACTCGTGACATCATTGGATGTAGCCTGCTGGAACCTCCCATCACCTCCAGTGAACTAATGACAAAGCAGACTCAAAAGAGCAACAAACAAGTACCTAACATATTAATGAAAATCTTATTCTTAAACTTAAAGGTATAACCAAGAACTTATCGGTCAACAAACTTCCCTTTCGAACATAGGGGACTGGTGTCCACGCTTTCTCCCCACCCCTCTGCCGCACCAGAGACGCGGAAAAAGCAAGCATAGAAAGGGTGACAAAAAAAGGAAGAATCAAGACGATTCTAATAGCATTAAATGAACACTCACCTGTAATCTTTGTACCTTGCTCCACAGAACTTTCTCTGCTAATGAATTCACCCCTGGGCAGAAATGAGGACTAAACTGTTGTTTCTAAAGGAACTACAATTACCAGGTAAGTGTAATTTCTATTTCCTTATCGTTCCTCCAGTTTAGTCCTCTACCTCTGGGACGTAACAAAGCAGTACTAACGGGAGGGACCTTTCCAGCCGGAACACAATACCACCGACCCGAAACAGGCATCATTTCCAGCTAGAACATCAAGGCGGTAGTGCTTACTGAAAGTATGAGGAGAGGACCAGGTAGCCGCTCTACAAATCTCCACCGGCGAAACCAAGCTGTGTTCCGCCCAGGAAGTCACTTGCGCTCTATTGGAGTGCGCTCTCAAGCACATAGGCGCTGGACGACCCTGTAAGATATATGCCAACACAATTGGCTCCTTAATCCATCTGGACATGGAAGCTTTCGCCAACACCTCTCCTTTTCGTGGACCCCTGAACAACATGAAAAGACGATCTGACTTGCGGAAAGACTTGTAAACCTTCAAATAATGCCGCAGCACTCTCTTGATGTCCAGACGGCGTAAACCACGGTTTGAAACGTTCCCTACCATTGACTCTAGGACGGGCAAAGAAACCGTTTGATTTAAATGAAACGGAGAGGGCACCTTCGGCAAAAAGGATTGAACTGGGCGAAGAACAACCTTCTCTCTGGAAAAGCACAAAAAATGCTCCCTACATGACAGCGCCTGCAACTCTGAGATCCGTCTCACCGAACAGATGGCCACCAAGACGACCATTTTTAAGGTTAAATCCTTAACCGATGCTTGGCTTAAGGGCTCAAATGGTTCTTTTACTAGAGCCCCTAAAACCAAGTTGAGATCCCACGGCGGAACCAAGATTCTACGCGAAGGCCGTATTCTGGTGACTGCTTTAAGAAAACGCACGATATCGATGTGAGTACCTAGCGACACTCCCTGAACCTTACCTCTATAATAGGACAGGGCCGCTAATTGAACCTTCAAGGAACTGGCTGCCAGTCCTTTATCGAAACCGTCCTGCAGGAAACCTAACACCAAAGGAATGGACGCCTCGAGCACCAGTCTTCAAAAAGACGCCATATGCGCACGTAAGCCAACGATGTGGAGGGTTTTCTCGCCTGAAGTAAAGTGGTAATCACTGCCCTGGAGTAACCTTTCTTCATTAACCTTGCCCTTTCAATGGCCAAGCCGTAAGCGAGAACAGATCCACTTGAGGCATTTGAAGCGGGCCCTGGATCAACAACCTCTCTGACGTTGGTAACCTCCAAGGGTCCCCATCGATCAACCGCATGAGATCGGCGTACCACGGGTGCAATGGCCAGTCCAGAGCCACCAACAGCACCCCTCCCCGATGCGCTTCGATCCGCTGCACCACGCGTCCGATGAACACCCACGGCGGGAAGACATATAGGAGACCCATCGACGGCCACGGTTGCATCAATGCGTTAATGCCTTCCGACATCCTCTCTCGTCGTCTGCTGAAGAAACGAGTCGATTTTGCAGACTGAAAGGATGTCATCAGATCCATGACCGGCATCCTGCATCTCTGAACTATTTGTGCGAACACGTCCAGATGCAACTCCCATTCCCCAGCATCCACTCGGACCCTGCTGAGAAAATCCACCATCACGTTGTCCTTCCCCGTATGACAGTTGTGATCTTGCACTGCGGCAAGAGACACACCAGGGTGCTCATGAACATGTTAAGCTTTGTAGAGATTGGATAGGTTAACAGTTTGGTGCAATTGTAGAATTGTAATCTTGATACTTAAGTGGCTGAACTTTGTTGTCACGAAAACGCACGATGACCAGACGGGTAGATATATAATACTGGAGGGCGAACTATATGGGAGACTGGTGGTTTAGGGGAACATCTATGACCAAGCGAACCGAGTGCCTCCTTCTTTGTATGGCTGGCCTCAATTCTCTAACTACCACCTGAAGATGGGCTTGTGAACGGTGGAGATTTCAATGAGATCCTGGACATGCCTCTGGACATGTCACAAGGAGGGCCGGGATCCCAGGGAGGGGGACCTTGCATTCTGCAACGCTTTGCTCGGCAGCTAAATCTGGTGGACCCCTGGAGATTACTGCATCCCCTAGAAAGAGTAGTTGCTCACCTGTAACAGGTGTTCTCCAGGAGCAGCAGGAATCAGTCCTCACATATGGGTGACGTTGGCGCCGATGGAGCCCCCGTGCGGAGCATTTCCCCAGCTTTCAAAGAAAGCCCTTGGGAATGCAGCGCGCCTGCGCGGTCCCCTTCCCGCCCAAGGGTGCCATCTTGCTCGGTCTGATGACATAGCTAAAAGACAGCAAAAAAACAAAATGAACTATATGACCACAACTCCAGGGGAGGAGGGAGGGTCGTGAGGACTGATTCCTGCTGCTCCTGGAGAACACCTGTTACAGGTAAGTAACTACTCTTTCTGCAGGACCAAGCAGGAAGTCAGTCCACACATATGGGACACCCCAGCTCTAGGCTACCGGGAACCCAAAGCTGAAAAAATGGCTCCCTCTGCAGAGCCTCAGCATCCGTGATAAGAATATCCTCTGAGAATGCCCCCGTACGGTAGCCCAACACAAGGGGCGGAGAGCAGGAGTTGCCTAAACCTCAGAGAGATACGGAGTACCGCCTGTCTGAAAGCACTGTCCCTTCGGGACTCTCTCTCTCGAGGCAGTAGTGGGCTGCAAACGTCTGGCTTGAAGACCAAGTAGCGGCCCGCCTTCCACCATTCCAGGAAGGTTATGTCATTTTGCCCCCAGATGGGGGCAGATAACAGCAGAAAATTGGACTCCTTCCATTGTAAAAGAGGGGTACAAACTTCACTTCCTTCGCATGCTCCCTCCTACAATGGTAAGACAGTTCAGTTCTCAGACCTCTCTCAACAACCAGTTAAGTCAAAAGGTCACTATACTTATTGCCCAAGGGGCAATAGAAGAGGTACCCATTCCCCAACAGGGTAGAGGGTTTTACTCCCCCTATTTCCTTATCACAAAGAAAACAGGAGGACACAGACCTATTTTAGACCTCAGAGAGTTGAACAAATTCCTGTTCAAAGAGAAATTCAAGATGGTTTCTCTAGGAACTCTTCTGCCATACCTACAGAGTCAGATTGACTTTGTTCTCTAGATCTCAAGGATGCCTACACCCATGTTCTTATCCATCCAACCCACCGAAGATTCCTTTGGTTTCTATTTCAGGGGAAGCACTACCAGTACAGAGTTCTTCCTTTCGGCCTGGCCTCAGCACCAAGGGTGTTTACGAAATGCATGGCTGTGGTAGCAGCTTTTCTTTGCACCCTGGGAATTTTCATCTTCCCTTACTTAGACGACTGGCTCATTCGAGCCCCATCAGAGCCAGAAGCCAGGATTTCTCTGTCTTGCACAATGCGTATCCTTCAGTATTTGGGCCTTATCATAAACATCCCAAAATCCACCCTAACTCCTACTCAGTCCCTGGAGTTTATAGGAGCTATGCTGGATACCACAAAGGCAAGAGCCTATCTTCCACAGACCCGTTGCCTTCGCATTGTGCAGTTAGCTTCTCAAGCAGTGCTAAAGCCTCACCTCACTGCTCGAGAAATGTTACAACTACTAGGCCAGATGGCATCCACCGTGCATGTGGTTCCTTATGCTCGCCTCCATATGAGAGCAGCCCAGTGGACTTTATCCACTCAATGGACCCAGGCATCAGGGTGCCTTTCAGACAAAATAGCAAACACAAATCGCCTTATTTTGTCCCTCTAATGGTGGCAGTCAACGCAAAACCTGTTGGTGGGGTCCCCATTTCAACAACCTTTACCCCAGGCAACTCTCACAACAGATGCTTCACCAATGGGTTGGGGAGCTCATCTGCAAGACCTCTCCACCCAAGGCACTTGGACTCCACAGGAGACTCATCTACACATCAAACTCTTAGAGCAATCTTCCTTGCTCTTCGAGTGTTCCACACCCTGCTAAGCTACAAGAAAGTCCTCATTCATACGGACAATCAAGTAGCCATGTTCTACGTGAACAAGCAGGGAGGAACAGGCTCTCTGTCGCTTTGCAATGAAGCTTTGCGACTATGGGCCCTCGCCAGAGAGCATCAGCTTCATCTCTTGGCAGTGTATCTTCCAGGCATCCAAAACTCTTGGGCAGACAGACTCAGTCGAGTTCTGCTTCCACACGAATGGTCTCTACATGCAGACCAGGTGGCCAAGATTTTTCAAATTTGGGGAACCCCGGACATAGACCTCTTTGCAAGTCCGTTGAATGCCAAACTTCCCCGGTTCTGTTCCAGAATTCCGGCTCAGGGCTCTCAGGCCAGGGATGCTTTCCTCCTTCATTGGGGTCAAGACTTCCTTTATGCCTTTCCACCCATTCCCCTAATTCCCAAAACCCTGTTCAAGCTTCAGAGAGACAGAGGCCGTATGATTCTCATAGCTCCACATTCTCCAGAGCCAAGTAGGAAATCAGTCCTCACATATGGTTGACGTCGGTGCCAACGGAGCCCCCGTGCAGAGCATTTCCCCAGCTTTCAAAGAAAGCCGTTGGGAATGCAGCGCGCATGCGCGGTCCCCTTCCCACCCAAGGGTGCCATCTTGCTCAGTCTTCTTTTTTCCGCGGAGCCCGATGGACGTGTTTCGTTTTCACCTGAGGAAAAAGTTGATTTTGTTCTGTGTCTGACCCGTTTCTTCGGTTCGACGCCCGTTTCCCTTTCCCGCCTGGGCCCGATACATCGGTATCGAGCCTGGTCTTCTTTTTTCGTTTTTTGTCCTTAGTGACTAGCGGTCATGCCATTTTTCTTTTTTCACTGGCAGCCCTGTCTTATGACCTCGCAGGGGCCCTTTTTCCCCCGATGGCTGCCAGCGGGTTTAAAAAGTGTGATCAGTGTAAGAAGCTTATGTCTCTCACCGATACACATGACTGCTGCCTCCGGTGCCCCGGACCCGATCATGACCCAATGATCTGTGGTCCATGTGGGAAAATGTCCTCGAAGGCGTTGAGGAGTCGGCAGCACCAAAAGGAAAGAATCTTCTCTGACTCCGCATCCGGATGGGCCCGGACTTCGTCAGAGGCCTCGATGTCTCGGGACTCCGGCCCCGAGCAGCGTTGAGGTTCCTCTGAGAGGGGGGTCTCCCTCGCGGGAGCATCGCAGGAAGAAAAAACCCGCGAGGGCGGCATCGGTGGACGCATTTGGCTCCTCGAGGGCCAAGTCGCATAACCCCGAGCGCCGTCCCGGGTCTTCGGATCGAAGAGGCCTGCAAAACAACCTCATGTGGAGATGGAGGCCCCGGGTCACGTGAGTACTGTAGTCCTCTTGGACTCTCCTCCAGGGGAGCCGACGTCGGGCCTGACGCCGTCGGGGCCCGAGTCGGGGGCTGCTGAGTCTCCTGAGCTCGGACTCAGGTTGACGGCCTTGGAGAGCAGCTTGGCTGCCTTCATGGAACAGCAGCGGGCACTGATCGCCGGTCTCACCGGTGCATCTGCCCTGACCACCGGGACATCGACATCCAAGTCGACCCCGGAGGCCGAGCTGATCCTCGAGTCCATGCGCGCTCGAGTCGATCCTCGGCCAAGGTCTCCCTTGGCCTCCCGTTCGGGACCGAGGTCGTCGACGCTGGTACCCTCGGCATCGGGGCAGATGGCATCCGTGTCTGTCCGACCGGAGCCGCTTGATTCCTCTTCCGAGGAGTCCGGCTGGTAAACGGAGGATGAGGAGTCACCCAACACCTTTCGGACTCAGTGTGTCCCATCGGACTCATTGGAGTCCAAGCCTCGGAGACGGTCCCCACCGGAGGATACCCGGTTCTTGGACTTCGGCTGGATATGGCCAAGGCCTTGGCCTTCTCCGTGGATCCCGAGGAGGGGCCTCGAGCCAAGGAGCTCGAGGCCCTGCAGTATGACTCTCCCCCAAAGGAGGCCTTCACTCTACCGGTTCCTCTGATGCTGGAACGGCTGCTCTTCCGCATGTGGGAGGCACTGGCCTCGATGTCGGTTCTGAGCAAGCAGGTCGATTCCATCTATCGAGTCCGCAAGAGCTCCGGGTTCCAAAAAGCACAATTACCGCACCACTCCATGGTTGTGGAATCGGCCATGCATCGTCTGAAGAGTCAGAAGATGCACTCCTTGGTGCCTCCCGGCCGGGAGGCCTGGAACCTGGATGCCCTCAGGGCTCTATGCTTTCTTGCCGTGTCCAGACCTACCAGCTGTACATGGGCATGTACCTTCGAGATCTGGCAAAGGAGATTGCCGGGTTCTATGCTGGTCTCTCCGAGGAACCTTTGCAGAGGTTCAATGCTCTGTCATTGGGTATTCGTGAGTGCTCGAAGTTTACCTCTCGAGCAGCCTATGATGGCTTCGAGGCTTTGGCCCGGGTAGCCACGGCCGGCATCTGTGCACGCCGTCAGGCCTGGCTACAGTCATCGGACCTCGAGCCATGGATGCAGGACAAGTTGGTTGATGTCCCCTGCCGAGGTGAAAACCTCTTTGGCAAGGCCATGGTTGACAAGGCTGCAGAACACGTGACTGAGACTCTTACCCGGACAAGGCTGTCCAGGAAAACCTCTGCCCCTTCTCAGAAGAAGAAGGGCTCGGGAAAAAAGATCTTTTACCCGAGGAAGTCATCTGCCTATAAACAGTACCCTCGTCTTCAGGCCTCTGCAGCTCCCCAACAGGGTCAGCAGGCCAAGGGGCAGGGACATGGGCCCCATAGGCAGAAAGCCCCCAAGCTGCCAGCTCCGGGTCCTGCACAGCAGGAAGCGGGGTTTTGACTCCAGTGGCATAGCCTCTCCTCCTCAGCTGGCCCAGCACAGGTGGCCGGCTGGACCTGTACGCCCACAGGTGGTCAGCCGTAACAAGGGATACCTGGGTACTAAGTATAGTCCAGAGGGGCTATCTCCTCTACTTCCACCAGGTACCCCCCTCCTATTTTCCAGGGGAGCCTCCAAGACTTCCTCTGCACAAGGACTTACTCCTGCAGGAGTTAGCAAGTCTTGTAAAGGAGCAGGCAGTGGAACCGGTGCCCCACCACCTGAGAGGACAAGGCTTCTATTCCAGGTACTTTCTGGTACCAAAAAGAACAGGAGGCCTCAGGCCCATCCTAGACTTGCGAAATCTCAACAAGTTCCTGGAGAGGGAAAAGTTCAAGATGCTTACCCTTGGAATCATGCTGCCCTACCCCTCCAGCAGGGAGATTGGCTATGCTCCTTAGACCTAAAGGATGCTTATACTGACATCCTCATCCATCCAGACCACAGACAATATCTCAGATTTGTAGTTGGAGGAAACCACTATCAGTACAGAGTACTGCCTTTTGGCCTAACCTCCGCCCCCAGGGTATTCACCAAGTGCCTGGCGGTGGTGGTGGCCTACTTAAGGGTTCAAGGCCTCTTTGTCTTTCCATACTTGGACGACTGGCTCATCAGGGGTCAATCCCCACAGAAGGCCAATCAAGCCACCCTTCGCACTGTCGCTCTGCTTCAGCACCTGGGGTTTGTTATAAACTTCGCAAAGTCCACTTTACACCCCTCACAGAACATGGAGTTCATAGGAGCAAGACTGGACACCCTTCAGGCAAAGGCCTTTTTACCCGTGGACAGGGCCCACAGATTGATGGATTTAGCCAGGCAGTTCCACAGCAATTCTCTGGTCTTTGCCAGACAATTCCTGAGGCTCTTAGGCCACATGGCTTCCATGGTCCATGTAACTCCAAAGGCCTGTCTACACATGAGGCCAGCTCAATGGGGCCTCAGAACTCAGTGGCATCAAGCCACAGGAAGCCTCACGGACAGAGTGAGGGTGTCCAAACTACTGCCGGGCCGCTACTTGGTCTTCAAGCCAGACTTTTGCGGCCCACTACTGCCTTGAGAGGGAATCCCGCAGAGACAGTGCTTTCGGGCAGGCGGTACTCCATAATCTCTTTTGGATTTAGGCAACTCCTACCCTCCGGCCCTGGTGTTGGGCTACCGTTCGGGGGTGTTATCAGAGAAGATTCTGTTGTTGCATGCTGAAGCTCTAGAGGGAGCTCATTTTTCAGCTTTGGGTCTCCGGTAGCCTTAAGCTGGGGAGTCCCATATGTGAGGACTGACTTCCTGTTTCGTCTTGGAGAAAGAGTAGTTACTCACCTGTAACAGGTGTTCTGCAGGAGCAGCAGGAATCAGTCCTTACAACCTTCCCTCCTCCCCTTGGAGTTGCAGTCATATGATTTATTTTGTTATTTTTGCTGTCTTTTAGCTATGCCATCAGACTGAGCAAGATGGCACCCTTGGACGGGAAGGGGACCGTGCAGGCGCGCTGAATTCCCAAAGGCTTTCTTTGAAAGCTGGGGAAATGCTCCACAAGGGGGCTCCGTCGGCGCTGACGTCACCCATATGCGAGGACTGATTCCTGCTGCTCCTGGAGAACACCTGTTACAGATGAGTAGCTACTCTTTGGCCACGGCAAGTGTGGTACCCTCTGCTTTACATCTCTCTCAAGCTCCGCCTCTGGAGTTAGGGTCTGCTCCAGATCTCCTGTCCCAGGAGGACGGAATGTTATGGCATCCCAATCCCCAATCTCTGCATCTCAGGGCTTGGTTGCTGAAGGCCTAGATCTTCATGATCTTAACCTTTCTCAGCAAGTAACGGATATCCTTTATGCTTCCAGGAAGCCTTCCACAAGACGCTCTTATGCTTTCAAGTGGAAAAGGTTTACCATATGGTGCTCGCAGAAGGGTCTTAACCCCCTTGCGATACCTCTGGAATCATTACTGGAGTATCTCCTTCATTTATGTAATGCAGGACTTAAGACTAAGTAAGAGTCCATTTGAGTGCTATTGCAGCTTCTTTCAAGTCTTTAAATGGACAACCTATTTCCTCCCATCCTCTTATAGCAAGATTTATGAGAGGCCTTCTTCTAACTAAGCCTCCCATTAGGCCACCACTGGTGGCATGGGACTTAAACCTGGTTCTTGGCCAGCTTATGAAGCCACCTTTCGAACCCTTAGCTACTACCTCGTTGAAATTCCTTTCCTGGAAAGTTATCTTTCTCATTGCAATCACATCAGCACGTCGCATCAGTGAGTTGCAGGCACTAGTGGCTGATCCTTCTTATACAAGGTTCCATCATGACAAGGTAGTCCTTAGGACTCATCCACACTTTATGCCAAAGGTGGTCTCGCCTTTTCATCTAAACCAAGTGGTCTACCTGCCTGTGTTTTTTCCAAGGCCTCATGCATCAAATGCAGAAAGGAATCTTCATACTTTGGACTGTAAAAGAGCTTTAGCCTGTAAAAGAGCTTTAGCCTTTTACTTACAAAGAACACAGCAACATAGAAAGTCCTCTCAACTCTTTGTTGCTTTTGATCCTTCTCATCTGGAACTTCTAGTCTCCAAGAGAACACTGTCCGACTGGATTGCACAGTGTATTTCGTTTGCCTATCAGAGCAAGAATCTTCCTCTGGAGGGCCATGTCACAGCTCACAATGTGAGAGCCATGGCAGCTTCAATGGCTCATCTGCACTCTGTGTCTATTGACGACATCTGTCGAGCAGCCACTTGGGCCTCGGTTCATACCTTCACAGCCCATTACTGCTTGGACAAGGACTCCCGCCGGGATTCCTTGTTTGGTCAGGCTGTTCTCAAGCACCCTGTTCCATACCTAATCAACTCCTACCTACCATCCCTGGTAGGATGCCAGAGATCCATGGGGGGGGGGGGGGGGAAGTGGAGCCCTCTCATAGGGACACACAACCTCTGGGGTTCTCTCCCTGGCATCTAGAGCTAGGGAGTCCCCATATGTGAAGACTACATTCCTGCTTGTTCCTGGAGATAGCATAGTTACTCACCTATAATAGGTGATCTCCGGGAACAGCAGGAATTTAGTCTTCACAACCCACCCACTTCCACTAGGAGTTTTATCTCTCTTTTCTTTCCTTTCCCTCTCTCTCTCTTTGTCTCAGCTTTAAAACTCAACTGGAGAGAGGCAGTTGGGAAAGGCGGGAAGGCAGCACGCAGGTGCTGTGGGATGCTCCCAAAAGCTTTCTAATTGGACGCCGGGGAGCGTTCCCACGCAGGCTCCGTCGGTACCAACGATACCCATATGTGAAGACTAAATTCCTGCTGTTCCCGGAGATCGCTTGTTACAGGTGAGTAACTATGCTTTCTCTATTGGGAAAATTGGCCATTTAGCCCTACCCTCTGCTTTCTATCTTTTAACCTTTTGAAGGAGGAGTGGCCTAGTGGTTGGGGCAAGTTACCCCAGGCCAGAAGGTCACAGGTTCAAATCCCACCAGAGGACAGCGACCTTGGGCCAGAAGGACTGGAGTTTCTAGTCCCACAGGTGCTCTTTGTGGTCTTGGGCAAGCCACTTAACCCTCCATTGCTCATTTTCCCTGTAAGTATTAGGGTATGTGTCTCATATCCCCTCATGTTAAATGTATCCCCCAATTGTGTTGTGACTACTTTGATTGAAGGATAAGGTAGTATATAAAACTGTCTAAATAAATAAATAAATAGCCATTTCCTGATGCACAATAGTACACTGCCTCCTATCCCATGACTTTTTAGTTTTTCCAGAAGTCTCTGATGAATGACCTTGACAAAGGCTTTCTGAAAGTCCAAATACACTATATCAACCAACTCACGTTGTCTATCTGTTTATTCACACCTTCAAAAAAACATAACAGATTAGTAAGACAAGATCTTCCTTGTCTAATGCCATGTTGGCTGTCTCCCATTAAGCCATGACTATCTACATGTTCACTAATTTTGTTCTTTATGATGATTTCTACCATTTTTCCCAGTACTGATGTCAAGCTCACTGGTCTGTAGTTACCAGTACAGGGTGCTATCCTTCGGTGTGGCCTCTTCACCAAGGGCCTTTACAAAATATCTGGAAGTGGTAGCTGCCTACCTGCGGCTAGGGGCTTTTGTCTTCCCCTATGTGGACGACTGGTTCTTCAGAGGCAGTATGGCCTCAGAGGTCATCAGGCCGCAGACCTGGTAACCCTCCTTCTGTAGCACTTAGGTTTCATCATCAACTATGCCAAATCCCAGCTCTCTCCATCCCAAAGCCTGAAGTTCATAGGTGCTCGGTTGGACACGTTACAGGTCAAGGCAGTCCTCCCAAGAGAAAGGGCAGAATACCTCGGGCATTGTATTGGGTATCTAGCCCCCAATCTGATCTTCATTTGCGGGAAAGGTACAGCACCCCCATTCAGTACCAGCTCGTCGTCTCCTCTGCCTACTGGGCCATATGACTTCGACAGCACACGTCACGCCCTCAGCCCTCTTACACATGCGGACAGCCCAGTGGTGCCTACGCTCACAGTGGACTCAGGCCACAGGCAGGTTACAGGTCAGGATCAGGATTACCTGCCAGCTGGCAGAGTCCCTCAACTTGTGGCAAAACGTGTGCCACCTCTTCCAGGCACTCGCGTCGTAGAGGTCCCTGACCATAGGCGCCTCCCTCCTGGGTTGGGGGTCACATTTCACACAGGGCAGCTGGTCTCAGGAGGAGTTGCTCCTATAGATCAGTTTCCTGGAGCTCAAGGCAATCTTCTTGGCTCCATGAGTGTTCTGCCACCACTTGCGATACCGACCTGTGCTGACGAGACGGACAACCAGGTCGCCATGTTTTATATCAGCAAGCAGTGGGCAGTGGGTTTATACTCCCTCTGCCAAAAGGCAGTGGCCCTCCTCTCTTTCACAGCATGCAACAGCATGCTTCTGTGAACGATGTAGCTCCTGGACTAGGACACTATCTAGAAGACAGACTGAGCAGAGTCCTTTGCCCACACAAGTGGCACTTAAACCCCAGAGTAACGCAGTAACTCTTCCACCTCTGGAGCAGGCCTGTGATGGACCTATTTGCTTCTCTGGATAACACGCAGCCAGCCTGCTTCTGCTCCTGTCAGCCACACCCAGAGAGAGTGGCGGCAGATTCCTTCCTGATCTAGTGGTCTGAGGGCCTACTCTATGCCTTCTCACTGACCTTCCCTCCCCCCGTCATCAGGACACTCTTCAAGGTCCAGAGTGAAAGAGCATCTATTATACTGATTGGCCCCATGTAGCCCAGGCAGCCTTATTTCCCCCCGCTGCTTTCTCTGTCAGTGGCACTCCCTGTCCCTCTGTACCAGGAGGAGGGCTCCCTCCTGCACTCCAACTTGTGATCCCTAACATCATCAGCATGACTGTTGAGCATTGGCCTATTTTAGTCTTCCAGGAGAAATCGAGTAGAACCTACTGGCCTCCTGAAAGCCAGTTGGGCTTATGCCTTTAAGTGGAGAAGGTTCTCCACCTGGTGTGTGGAAAAGGAGGTGAATCCCTTCTCCTGCCATGTGCAACTAAGTACTTCATTACTTACTGCACCTATCACACACCGGGCTGAAATCTAACTCTGTAAGGGAAATCTGAGCACCATAGCTGCTCACAACCACCCTATCGAGGGAAAACCCTTCTCAAGCCAGCCCTTGGTCTCCAGCTTCCTCCGGGGCATCCTGTTATGGAAGCCCCCTCTCCACCCTCCAGTGACAGAGCAGGAACTCAATGTGGTGCAATACAGCTCTCCAAACCGCCGTTCGAGCGCCTGGCCACTTGCCACCTGTGGTACCTGTCTTGGAAAGTGGCCTTTCTGCACTCATGTCCACTCAAAGAGTGAGCGAACCCCAGGCCCTGGTGGCAGATCCACTCATATATGAGGTTCTACAAGAACAGGGTAGTGCTTTGCACACACCCGAAATTCCTCCCGAAGGTGCTGTCTCTTTCCACCTCAACCAAGAGGTGGTCCTCCCCACCTTCTTCCTGCAGCTTCATGCTGGCAAGGAGAAACTAGTAGTTCATATACTAGATTGTAAACGGGCTGTGTCCTTCTATTTACAGCAGGCTCAGGCCCATCGAAAAACTCTTCAGCTTTTTGTGTCTTTTGACCCCAGCAGACTGGGGCTTTCTGTGACTGTGAACTTTGTCCACTTGGGTGGCGGACTGTATTGCCTTGCCTTTGAGCAAGCTGCCCTATCCCTTGAGCACCGGATCACAGCCATCATGTGAGAACATTGGCCACATCAGTGGTCAGTGCCATTTATGGAAATCTGCAAGGCCACTGCATGGTCTTCAATCCATACGTTCGCAGCTCACTACTCCCTGGAGAGCGAGTCCCGCAGGGACAGTGCCTTTGGATAGGCAGTACTCCATAATATTCTCGGAGTGTAGGCAACTCATGCACTCTGACCCTTTTGTGTTCCGGCTACCGGAGTGATACTGTTGTTGGATGCTAGGGTCTTTCAGAGTCTCAGTGGGGACTCACTTTCTGCAACTCACGGCTACCTGATTGATCACCATTGGTGCTGTCATGGTTTGGTCCTCAGCTGCCTTGGGCTAGGGAGTCCCATGTGTGAGGACTGACTTTCTACTTGTTCCTGGAGTAAGCGTAGTTACTTACCGTAACAGGTGTCCCTGGAGTAACAGGTGTTCTCCAGGGACATCAGGAATCAGTCCTCACAATCCTCCCTCCTCCCCTGGGAGGTGCCTCCCTACCTTGTTTTAGTTTTTACTGTCTTCCTAGCTATGTCATCTGACTGATCAAGATGTCACCATGGGTGAGAAGGGGAGCACACATGCATGGTAGCATATCCCAAAGGCTTTCTTTGAAAGCTGGGGAAATGCTCCATGCGGGCTCCGTCGGCGCTCTCACCCATATGTGAGGACTGATTCCTTCTGTCCCTGGAGAACACCTTACAGGTAAGCAACTACGCTCTACCCTTCCTCCTCCTCGTGGAGTTTACTCTTTTTTTGCTTGATTAAGTTACGTCTTCATACTGAGGTAAGATGGCGCCTTTCGGGCGGGAAGATGGGCATGCATGCACGATGGTTCTCCCAAAAGTTTCCTATGGAAGCTGAGGAGAGTTCCTGCAAGGCTCTGTGGGTGATGTCACCTATATGTGAGGACTTTTTCCTGCTGTTTCCGGAGAACACCTGCTGCAGGTGAGTAATTATGCTTTATCACTGTTCCTGTGGTATAGTCCTTGACTGCACGAAGTCTTTACTGCATTGCAGTAAGTCCTGTGGTGGTTCTGGCAATTGTATTTATGTTTATATGTTTACTTTGCTATTCCCCCCCCTCCTTCCCCCTTTCTTATCCTTCCCCTTCCCCTTCCCCTCCCCCATTTTTCCTTTGTTTCCTCTCCCCCTCCCCCACCCCACCCCCCTTTTTCTTTGGTTGAGATTGATCTATTATTTTGTCCTGGTCTCTGTTATCACTCTCTCTCTCTCTCTCTCAATTATCCCTTCTGTAATCTCCTGTCTCATTAATTGATGCAAAACATATATTGCCATTGGTTGATACATGGGAGTACATATATTCTCAAGTTAATACAAGTGCCTTTTAAGGCTTTCCATTGCCTCTTTTTTTTAATGTGTTCATAATTTGTTCTGTTTTAGTCTTATGGTCCGAGCATTTTTATATCTTGTTTTGAGTTGCTTTTTACTTTTATCACTTTTATCACTGTTATTATTGTATTTATCAACTTTATGCTTTGGTTTTATTTTGCATTTTAGTTGTATTTTCAATTTGTATACCGTATTTGTTCATATTTATTTTTTACTTTTTATCTCTTGAAGTTCCCCCTGAAGAAGGCAGTGTACTGAAACACCGGTTGTGTCTGGGTGCTTCTGTCAATAAAATACTTTATTTTCTACGCCTCACTTCCTTGTTTTGTTCTGCTCTTTCCTTGTGGACCCACACTCCCTTTTGGGTACCTGCCAGGTTCTTGTGACGTGGATTGGCCACTGTTAGAAACAGGATACTGAGCTTGATAGACATTGATCTGCCTAATATAACATTTCTTTTGTGGGACCTGTTTCATGGAATATTTTACCATTAGAAATTAGGAAGGAGTCTCTTTCACAAGTTTTTTGAAAGAATGTCTCTTACCTTGTTGTTTTTTCTTTTTTTTAAATTGAATCCTTATTCAACATTCAACAGGTGGTAGAGATGAGGACAGTATCTGAATTCAAAAAAGCATGGGACAAACAAAGGATCTCTAAAGGAAAAAAAGGGACTGTTGTAGTTCTTGATATGGAAGGACAGACTAGATAGGCCATGTGGTCTTTTTCTGTCATCATTTTTCTGTTTCTAACATTTGTTTAATTAGAATACAACACCCAGCTCATTAGCCAGTTTCTAGCTAACAGAAACTACCCCCTCCCTTCTCCCCCCGAAGCATCATTACTAAATATCTTCTGTATTTAACAAAGAATATTGATCAAATTGCCTCCAAATGTTTTCAAATTATGTCAGTTGATCCAACCACAATGTTGTGAGGTACTCTGAGAAACCCTTTGTATTTGTATCCACCGCAAATGAAGATCAGATTGGGGGCTAGATACCCAATACAATGTCATTTCATATTCTTCCCTGTTTGCACACACATGCTGCAACTTCACTTGTAGGCCCTGCTAGCTCTCCCACCCTTTCCTAACAGAATTCTGTAAGGATTCCGAGCCACCAGCCCTTTTACATTCTCTTTACAAATCCCTCCACTGTCCTCTAGAAAGTCTGAATTTTAGAGCAGTGCCACCATATGTAAAAAGTCGCTCTCCCCTCTATACACCCTCCAACATAGAGGAGAAATAGTAAGGACAAGCTTGAACAGTCTAGCAGGGGTTAAATACCATCTGCATAAAAGCTTATACCCCTTAAGCTAGATACCGAAACTTTACCCATTTTTTAAAAAAATAGTTTCCCATTGCTTTTCCTCCAGGATCTTTCCCAAATCCCTTTCCAGTGCAAGTGGGAAATTTGCTTTCACCACCTCCTTTCCCAACAACAATTCATAAATCTTTAAAATAGCCATTCTTGTCACTGGGAACCATCATAGCACTTCAAAATCTAAAAGTCATGCTTCTCGGGCCCGACTCCACTCCTGGGACCCCAAAAAGTGGCGCACCTTGAAATACTCAAAAGTCTCTAGGATGTAGCCCACAGTCTTAAGTTCAGAAAATATTAAGCATTCCCTGAGGGCAAAACTGGATCTGGGAGCTCAAACTTACCACCTCCCACTTTTGGAACCAAGGGGTCTTCCAGAACCGGCTTAAACCTGGGGTTTAAGCACATTGGCCACTACAGATCTAATGCCCTCAGTAATTTTCTGTGCTACAATATCCTTAAAATATGACTTGCTAATACTTTGCCCTCTTGTCCCAAGCTACAGTAAATACGGCAAAGGAATCCACAGCGTATAATGCCGCTCTGTCTGAACCCACTTCTTGCCCTCCACCAATCCACCACATTCTTGAGCCATGCAGCCACATAATAGAGACAGAAATTTGACACCCCCAACTCCCCTTGCCCCTTACATTGATAAAAAAACCTTCTGAGCTACCCTAAGGGTACACTTCCTCTATATATATCGAAATACTTTCTGCTGAATCAGTTCCAAGTCCTTCTTGGGAATTGCTACTGGCAGAGTCTGAAATAAATGCAATACCTGTGGCAAGAAAACTATTTTCACACATGCCTTCTTCTCTATCCACAGAAACAGATGTATTGTAACCATTTCTGCAGTTTATCAAGTAGTGCTCCCTAAATAGGGGGGTATTTCAGCTCATAACTCTTAATCAGATCCTTTCCAATATGCTTGCCTAGTTATTTGATGAAACAAGATGGCCCATTTGAAAAGGGTAAGATTCAAGGCTTTGATTTTATCCATGTTCACTTTGATACCAGAGACCTTGCAAAACCTAACTTTCTCGGTAAACAAGCAGGAAATAAGTCCTCGTGTATGGGTGACATCACCGATGGAACCCCGCACAGAACGTTCCCCAGCTTCCAAAGTAATCTTTTGGGAGTACACTGCGCATGTGCGCCTGCCTTCCCACATGCCACAGCGCCATATTCTCTAGTCTTCTTTTTTTCGCGGAGCCCCTAGGACGTGTTCCTGCAGTCCGGAAAATTTAAATTTCTGGCCCTCGTGGCCTGAGCTTTTTACTGGTTTTTCACTCGCCTGTCGTCGGTTAGCTTTTATCTCCAGGAACAAGCAGGAATATAGTCTTCACATATGGGTAACGTCGGTACTGACAGAGCTTGCACAGGAATACTCCCTAGTGTCCAATAGGAAAGCTTTTGGGAGCATCCCACTGTACCTGCATAGCTGTCTTTCCAGCTTGCCCTCCCCAGTTCTTCGTTTTCCACAGAGCTGACAAGAAGCAATTCCTGTCACCGCAGAAAATTTGTCCTTTCTTATTTTTTGTGGTCGCGTCTGCCTTCCTGTCGACGCTGGTACCGACACCCGTCAGTGCTTTCTTTCTTTCTAAAAAAATTAAAAAATCTGTGAGGGAAGGAATTATTTCTTCCTTCAGGCACATCAACACCATCTTAGGCTTAGGCCTCCCCTTTTGTCACAGACAAAATAGAAAAACCATCCAGTGGTTTTAAAAAGTGCTCTAAATGTGGCAGTACTATTTTGGCCACAGACACCCATGACTGGTGCCTAAAATGCTTAGGACCAGATCATCAATCGTCAGAATGTCCTCTTTCTAGGAAGATGACAAAGAAAGGCCTACAGAACCGAGCTGCAAAGCTAGGCACCCTCTTTGCCTCCGATGCAGTATCTTTAGCATCAACATTATCAAGATCTTCATCTTACTCCCAAGGATCTCAGGTATTGAAACTTAGGTCTTCTTCGAAGATAGGGTTGCCAACTGGCCGGTTTTCAGCCGGCCTGGCCGGTTTTTCCATGGCCAGGCTGGCTGCCGGCGCAGATGTAAAATCGGCCCTTGAAAAGCCGGTTTTTTGCTCTGGCCGCAAGATCGGGAGCGGCCAGAGCAAAAAAACGGCTTTTCTTCTGACCCGAAGTCCAAAAAAACCCCCACCCAGAGCCAGCCCACACACCGGAGGGCTTCAGAGGGAGCAGGGTAAGCTCGCGCGAGGCCCCGGCTCCCTCTGTACAGCCGCCAGCGTGAAGAGCCTTTTCCTTCACGCTGGCGGCTGTATCTGTAAAGCCGCAATACCCTTTAACCTTTCCCAGCATTTGTGGCTTCACAGATACAGCCGCCAGCGTGAAGGAAAAGGCTCTTCACGCTGGCGGCTGTACAGAGGGAGCTGGGGCCTCGCGCGAGCTTACCCGGCTCCCTCTGAAGCCTCTCAGACAGCCGCGGTGCTGGTCGGGGGGGAGGGGGGGCAAGGACTGCATGGGCTGTGATTGGGGGGGGGGACCTGGACCGGAAAAGGGCTATGGGGGGGGGGGACTTGGACTGGAAAGAAATGGGCTGTGATGGGGGGGGACCTGAACTGTAAAAGGGCTATGGGGGGGGGGGGACATGGACTGGAAATGGGTTGTGATGGGGAGGGGGACCTGGACTGGAAAAGGGCTATGGGGGGGGGGGTAACTTGGACTGCAAATGGGCTGTGATGGTGGGGGGGGGGGACTAGGACTGCAAATGGGCTGTGATGGTGCAGGGGGACTCGGACTGCAAATGGGATGTGATGGTGGGGGCTAGGACTGGAAATGGCCTGTGATGTGAGGGCTAGCACTGGAAATGGGCTGATGAAGAGCTAGAATAGGACTGGAAATGTGCATGGGAGAATGGGACTAGAAGGGAGTGGATGCTGGGTGGGCCTAGAACTATAAGGGAACTGATTTTGGGGGAGGACTAGAATGGATGGGGAATGAGAATGGAGAGGGGAAAAAATATTTTGTGTGGAAGAAAAGTCTATGATGGGCTGGGTATTGGGAGAGTAAGAGGGGCTTGAAAATGGAAGGGTGAAATTTAAATGGATGATAAAGGAATAAGGAAAGAAAAGGGGTAAATAGCAAAAGGGAAACAATCAGTATGTTAAAGCAGAAATAGAGAGAGAATGGAAAACATCTAAAAGAGAAGAAAGGACAAATGGATAGCTCGCAGAAGACACGAAGAAACCAGAAGAAAGTGACTAGAGCAATTGCAACTGAAAAAATGCCCAAACAGAAGGTAGAAAAATACTTTTTATTTTGAATTTATTAACTGGAATATGTCTGGTCTGGGAAGTGTGTATTGCTAACATCTTTGCGTTTTTGTTTAGTGCAAGAGGAAATTGCTTTATAGTTTTATTTCTCCAGTGTTGTACATTTCATGTTTGGATTTTGGGGTTCCCAGTTTAATTATTATCTGACCAAGGAAGTTAGCCTACACGTATCCTCGGTAATTTTTGTGGGTGGGGCTGGGGGCGGGGCAGGGGTGGGACTAAGCGGAGAATGGGTGGAGCATGGCGAGCCACAGGTGTCGGGTTTTTCTCGGTGAAAAAGTTGGCAACCCTATTCGAAGACTGGCCGGCCCTCCAAGGGTGGATCTCCTTCTAAGCATCGAGATGCCTTGGGCATTGCCCTGGAGGGGGACACACTGGCCAAACAACCCTGGCGGGAGGATCTTGCCTCCAAAGCCTTACTGGTGTCCCAGAACGCTCCTGATGCCTCCACCTCCGGAGAGCTCCTGATGCCATGCTCAGGGATCATGGGCCTCTAATTCTGGTACTGATACCCAAGCATTGGCAAGCTCCATGGATCAACATATCCTGGCTATTGAGTGTAGCTTAGCGGCCTTACTGGCAGCCTCCATACCAGTAAAGCCTTTACAGTCTTTCCCTCAGGCATCGGTACTGGCTCCTGTACCGACACAGCCTGCATCGACTTTTTTTGACACTTACCACACTATTGCCCATGCCGGCCCTCAAATCTGTTTCCTGTACCGAGGTTCTGGCACCACAAGCTTCAGCCACTGGTTTTGATCGGTATCGAGTACATGCAGAGCAGGAACATCCTGCCTGTCAATACTTTGAGTTTTTGGACTCCGATTCGTCGGACGATGAATCGGCCGATACCGGGGACATGAGAACTCTCCTGAAAGACTCGTCTCTGTTTCCACAAAGTCGCACTTCCCCTCCGGAGGACATGCCTTTCCAAGACTTTATTCGCAATGTTGCTCGTGGTCTATCCATAACGGTGACCTCGGAGAAAGAGCCTAAGGCTGAAGAACTTGAAATTCTTCAGTACCCTACAGCCCTGAAGGAAGCTGCTACTCTCCCTATTCATCGCATACTTAACGACCTTATGCTTCATATGTGGGAGACATCTCTTACCATCTCTCCACATACCCGATGACTTGATACCATATACTGGGTTCACGAGTGTCCTGGTTTTCAAAAGATGCAATTACCACTCCATTCTGTGGTGGTGGAATTGGCATTGCATCGAATAAAGAGTGCTAAGACACATTCCTTGAACCCTTCAGGTAAGGAATCGGGAGCTCTCTATACCTTTGGTCTACGTTGTTTTCAGGCCTCCATTTTATCGGCTAGGGTATGTTCTATATGGGTATGTTCCTTAGAGAGGTGGCTAGGGATTTGGAGTTAATGGCTCCTCTTCTCCCTGATGACAAGAGAGCAGATTATCTTACCCTTGTAAAACATGCTCAAAGTGCTTCAAAGTTTGTTAACAGGGCAACTTTTGACTATTTTGAGTGCATCAGCATCTAAGTGCATCGGTGCACGCAGGATTGCTTGGCTCCAAGCATCGGATCTTGAACAATGAGTTCAAGATAAACTGGGTAATATCCCTTGCATCGGTGAAAACCTTTTTGGCAAGGATTGGCAGGACAAGGCCTTTCAGTTAGAATCCGAGAACACCACACTTAATAAACTATCTAGATCTACTGTACTGCCACCCCAGCTAGGAAAAAAAAGCAGCGAAGAAAGATTTTTTTTCAATAAGAAGAAGTACTGTCCTTCTTATAACCCTGTTGTATAGTGTCAACACCAAGCTCCACGGAAGGGGCAGCACCATCAAAAAAGCAAAAGAAGGTTCAGATTCCTAAGTCACAGCCACCTCAACAGACCTAGCCTCCTTAGGGTCTTTTCCTTTCTGGAGAACATAGCTGCTCTGCCTCTGGAGATTCCAAATCCCACCCACATTACCGGCAGACTTTGTTACTTTGCCCACAGGTGGCATCTTATCACATCAGAGAAGTGGACACTGTCCATAGTACGGGAAGGGTACAAGTTTCATCTACAAAGTCTGCTCCCCCGGACTCCTCCAAAAGAGTTCCTCTCTCAGCCACCTCTCACTGCTCTTTTGTTGCAAGAGATCACCTCCCTCCTTCTTCAGGGTGCAATAGAAGAGGTTCCATCATTCCAGCAGGGACTGGGCTTTTATTCTCCATACTTCCTCATTCCAAAGAAAACAGAAGGATACAGGCCAATTCTGACCTCAGAGAACTGAACAAGTACCTGCTACGGGAGAAATTCAAAATGATCTCTCTAGGCACCCTTCTCCCCTATCTCCAGAGTCAGGACTGGCTCTGCTCTCTAGATCTATAGGAGACATATATTCACATACTTAATCATACACAGCACAGAAAGTTCTTGCGCTTCATGTTTCAAGGAGACATTATCAATACAGAGTCCTGCCTTTCGGCCTCACTTCTGCCCCAAGACTTTTCACAAAGTGCATGGCGGTAGCAGCCGCATTCCTAAGGACTCTCAGGGATATTTGTCTTCCCTTACTTAGACGACTGGCTCATTCGAGCAAACATCTCTCTAGACGCCATCTTTCCCTCTCGTGCACAGTGCAAGTGCTGCAACATTTGGGATTTGTAATAAATCTTCCAAGTCCCAACTCATTCCCCCTCAAACTCTAGAGTTTATAGGGACTCTCTTAGATACTCAACAATCAAAGGCATTTCTGCCCCAACTCCGTTGCGCTCGACTCAATCATTTAGCATCTCAAGCAAGCCTCAAGAATTTTCCCACTGCTCAAGAACGGCTACAACTTCTGGGTCATATGGCATCAACACTGCAAGTTGTCCCATATTCTCATCTACATATGCGTGCATCTCAATGGACCCTGGCTTGCCAGTGGTCTCAGGGATCCGGTCGCCTGGGAGACAAAATAATGGTTTCTAATCACCTAATCTCGTCTCTTCAGTGGTGGCAATCCACAGAAAACCTCCTGGTAGGGTCACCTTTTCAGATGCCAGCACATCAGTGTACCCTGACGACAGATATGTCCAGATTGGGTGGGGGAGCTCATCTGGACAATCTCTCTACTCAGGGGCTTTTGTCTCATCAGGAGACACATAAATCTGCTGGAACTCTGAGCCATTCACAATGCTCTCAAAGTCTTCCAGGATCATCTTCAGTTCCACACAGTTCTAGTCCAGACAGACAATCAGGTAGCCAAGTTCTACTTGAACAAGCAGGGTGGAACAGGCTCTTGGATCCTCTGCAATGAGGCCCTGCATCTGTGGTCTTTTTTCATACAGCATCACATTCACCTACTTGTGGTGTATCTTCCGGGCAAACACAATCTTGGTGGGCAGACTGTCGAGTCCTTCTACCTCATGAGTGGTCTCTCCATACAGGCAATGTTGCTCACATCTTTCAGATCTGAGGAACCCTAGAGATAGACCTATTCACAAGTCCTCAGAATGCCAAGCTTCCTCGCTTCTACTCCAGGACTCCTGTACCGGACAGCCAGCAGGTAGATGCTTTTCACCTCTACTGGGGTCAGGGCTTCCTCTGTGCCTTCCCTTCCATTCCCCTCATTCCCCAAACACTTTTCAAACTCCAGAGAGACAGGGGCTCCATGATACGCATAGCCCCACGCTGGCCACGACAACCGTGGTATCCTCTCCTCCTATGTCTGTCATGGGCTTAACCCATATATCTGGGATCTGCTCCAGTTCTTCTCTCTCAGGAGGAGGGGATGCTGCTCCATCCCAATCCATAGTCCCTCCATCTTACAGCATGGCTGCTGAAGGCATAGCTTTTCAGGACATTAACCTCTCTCAGCAGGTTAAAGATATCCTTTTAGTGTCCAAAAAGCCTTCCACCAGGCGCTCCTTCACCTTCAAGTGGCGTAGATTCTCTCTCTGGTGTTTGCAGAGGGCGCTTAACCCCTTCTCAGCTCCGGTGGATGCATTACTTGAGTATCTTCTCCACCTCTCTTCTTCTGGACTTAAAACCAATTCAGTAAGAGTACACCTAAGTGCAATTGCGGCCTCTCACATGCCCTTAGATGGTCAGCCCATCTCTTCTCAGTCACTTGTAGCATGCTTCATGAGGAGTCTTCTGTTAACCAAACCTCCCATTAAGCCCCCTCCAGTGGCATGGGATCTCACTGTTGTTCTAGGACAGCTTCTTAAGCTGCCCTTTGAACCTCTAGCCACTACCTCTCTGAAGTTTCTCAGGTGGCAGGTCACCTTCCTTATTGCTCTCACTTCAGTGAGACGCATTAGTGAGCTCCAGGTTTTGGTGTCTCACCCTCCTCATACATGATTCTACCATGATAAGCTAGTCCTTAGGACTCATCCTCACTTTATGCCAAAGGTGGTTTCGCGCTTTCTTTTAAAACAGTCAGTCTACCTTCTTGTCTTTTTCCCTAGACCTCATTCCTCTAAGGCAAAGGCAACCCTTCACACTCTAGGTTACAAGCATGCCTTGGCTTTTTATCTCCAGAGAACTCGAGAGTCCGGAAAAGCTTCCCAACTTTTCATTGTCTTTGACTCGAGTCACCTGGGCTTGCCAGTATCCAAGCGAACTCTCTCTAGGTGGATAGCAGATTGCATCTCCTTTGCTTATGAACGTGCAGGACTCTCTCTTGAGGGTCACGTCACTGCAGATAATGTTTGAGCCATGGCTGCCTCCATGGCAAATCTATGCGCTGTAGCAAATGATGAGATATGCAAAGCAGCAACTTGGTCTTCTGTCCACATTTTTGCTGCTCACTATTGCCTGGACAGGGACTCCCTCTGGGATGTTTTGTTTGGCCAAGCTTTTCTCCAGCATCTCTTACAGACTTAGATCAACTCCTATCCTCCGTCCTGGGTTTCGATACCAGACATCCCTGAGGTCATCTCTTTGGCATCTTCGAGCTAGGGAGTCCTATATGTGAAGACTACTACTGCTATTACTACTACTACTATTAAGCACTTATATAGCGCCACGCACGCAGCACTGTACAGTCATAAAAACAAGAGACAGTCCCTGCTCGTCAGACTACATTCCTGCTTGTTCCCAGAGATAGCGCAGTTACTCACCTGTAATGGGTGATCTCCGGGAACAGCAAGAATTTAGTCTTCACAACCCGCCCTCCTCCCCTAGGAGTTGTAAGTCGTCGTCGTCTTCTCTTCTCCTTCTCTCCTTTTATCTCAGCTACAAACTCAACTGAGGAGGGAGAGCTGGAAAGGCGGGAAGGCAGCTATGCAGACGCAGTGGGAGGCTCCCAAAAGCGTTCCTATTGGACACTGGGGAACGATCCCCCATGGGCTCCGTCGGTACTGAAGTAACCCATATATGAAGACTAAATTCCTGCTGCTTCTGGAGAACACCTGCTACAGGTGAGTAACTACGCTTTCTTGCCCTTTAGGTTTTTTGTATAGTTTTCACACTTTTTGTGTCCTTTTTCCCCCTTCGGGGTGATTTTCCTGCTCACGGCCGTTTCTTTCAGTTTGATTTTGCTAAGGCGGTATTTTTTGGCATGTCTAAACCTGTTAGTGGCTTTAAAAAATGCACTAAATGTGGCAAGAGCATTCCTGTTATGGCCCCGTCATAATTGCTGCTTGCAATGCGTTGGACCTGACTACCAGTTGGAGTCTGTGAACTCTTCTGTGCTCAGGACTGAAGGGTTGGAAAAGGCAGGATTCGCCTTTCTTCAGCTCATCTGATTCAGCATTCTCAGCCATAACCCCCCTGCCAAAGGGAAAGAGCAGCGCACTCGGTCAGAGCAGAAGGATTCGAGCATCAAGAGAAGATTCTCTTCACCCTGTCGGTCGAAGGTTGATCACAAGGAAAAACATCTATGTGCAACGCCACTGCAGCCCTTCTCGATGCGAGATGCATAACAAGGGTTGGAAGCGGCTGGATAAGTTTCCTCAGTGGGAGACCCTGACCCGGATGGCAGAGTCTGTTCCCGTGGCCATTTGAGTAGCCAGATGTTTCCTGATGCTCTTATATTCATGGAGTTCCCACCTGAGGAGTCACTGTCGATGGCCGTGGCATCAACATCCTCAACTGTGGTGGTTCTGAGGGAACACCTATGAGCCTTAGAAGCTTATTTGGTAGTGGTGGAAGCCTTGTGGAATATAGGCTTCGTGGTATGCAGCGTGTCATCACCGCAATCCTTTCAGCCTATTCTGGAGATCCATGCTCTGCCCGTCAAGACTGCTACATTGGGTGGGAGATCAGTATCAGCCCCAGTGGCCGGAGCCATCTCTCTCTTCAGTGTGTGAGAGTCCAGGGACCAGGGGCATTGCCATCAGCATGTCGAGCAGAATGGGGCCATCAGCATTCACCTTCTCCTAGGCTGCACAGCAGGCATTCAGAGGAGATCTGCATTACTTTGACTTTCTCTTAGAATCTGAAATTGAATGTGACAGCGAGGAGGAATCTGTGGTATTGGGCCTTTGGTCCCCAGACCTCCCATCCGACTCATTGCCTCTACCTGAAAAGCACAAGTTGCTTTCAGACGACATGTCCATCCAGGACTTAGCATGACCAAGGTTATCCCTTTCTCTCTGGAATCAGAGGAGAAACAGAGGGTTGAGGAGCTGGAACTTATACAGTATCGCTTGATCCCCTGCGAGGTGATGATGGTTTCCATCCACCATGTCCTGCAGAGACTGCTTCCAGTCTTCAGTCGCTGACTTGATTCCTATACTGGATACAGAAGGCCCCAGGGTTCAAGAAGCCTCAGCTGCCCCACAATTCCGTTATGGCAGAGTCCGCTTTGAAGTGTGTGAAGACTACTAAGACACACTCCTCGGTTTAGCCCAGTCATGATACTTGGACACTTGACTCCTTCAGGAGGAAGTGCTTCCAGGGTTCCATGCTGATCACCAGAATTCTGGCCTACCAGACTTACATGAGCATGTTCCTCAAATATGTCATACAGGACTTGGAGGACTTTGTAGCCTTCATTCCAGAGGACTGCCACAAGTTCTTTCGGGGCCTCATGACTCATGGTAAGGATTGCTCAAAGTTCATGGTCTGGGACACCTATGACGCCTTTGATGCATTCAAATCTGCCGGTAAGGTAGTGGCTATATGGGTATTGCTGCCTGCCGGATGGTGCCGTTGCAGCCCTCGGACCTGGGCAGTGGGTCCAGGACAAGATTGCTACCGTTCCCTGTCGGGTGACAACCTCTTTGGAAAATCTGTAAAGGTAAAGTCTGAGGAACTGGAGAAGGATCAGGTGACTCTTAACCAAGCTCTCCAGGAAGACCACGGATCCCGTGTGGAAGAAATGTCAGGCCAAGAAGACCTTCTTTCAGCATCTGTGATGGTACTTCCCATCCCAGCCTCGGGCATAGCCTAAGGCCCAAGCTTCTCTCTTGCAGCAGAGGAAGAAGACTCCAAAAGCATAACCCGCCACCCCCCAACCCAATCTGGGTACACTTTTTGACAGGTTCCTCAGGAGCTTAGCCAGCCATCTGTTTGCCGAGATCCCCCGCAAGTTGGAGGAGCAGCTTGACCTACTTTGCCCACCAGTGGTCCCTTGTCAACGCAGATTCCTAGGTGCTGCAGATCATGCAAAGCAGTTATCGGCTGCACTTCACTCAGTTACCGCCCCCATACAATCCGGGGGAGTACGCCATGGATCCTATGCACCAGAGCCTGCTGCAGATCGAAATCATGACCCTGCTGGCCAACCTCACCATTGACCTAAATGATGAAGGACACTCCACTTCAAACTATTGGCTCTTAAACAATATCAGCAGATTATTAGTCGTATGTAGTCTCAGATCAAACTTGCGCTTATGATCACATTTGTTCAGTGAAACATAAATGGCGCTTGATGACATCAATGACTACTAGATATTTGTTTTCTCATGCTGATATGTAGATAAAACTTTTGGTACTTATTCTTGATATCTTTTTTATCTTTTTATCTTTTTATCTATTTGTATGCCAGTGTTCAGAATCCTATTCACTTTAAAATAATCTATACAAGCATATGAGGCAGAACAGACTTAGCTTGCTCTATGTTGTTCTCTTCTGTTCAGCTTTCCAAAATATAACAATTCTCCATACGCCTCACTCATTCAGCGCCTTCGCGTGTTACTCCTATCCGGAGTTCCTCATGAAGAAACTGAGTATAATTGGGAAAACAACGTGTAAGATTGAGACTGCTTTAAAACAATTATTTAAAGCTCACCTAAACTTAAATAACTCTACCCAATGTGAACTCTATCTAATGTGAGATCTTATTCTTACTTGCTAATGGTTGCTGCCCACGTTTCTTATCAGATGTTCTGATTTTCTTGTTTCGTTTTCTTCCTCTGTCAGACAACGCCGCGCATGCGGGTTGTAAAGTGCTACCCCCTAATATACAGCTGATGCTTAACACTCATCTGCATAACTGCCACTCTATTGATTCATTTAAACCTGATGGTTGTACTGTGTCCAATAAGAAGATCCACCTTTGCTCGTAAAACGATAGAGTTTCCTCTAGCGTTTTACCTCTCCGTGCAAAGGTGATATGGTCTATGCAAAAGCATCGTAGCTGTATGTAGTCATGACCACTGTTCCCTCTAAGCTGTGCGCGTGTGCGCGCGCACACATCTCGCCGAGCGAGCGCACATACTTTACAACAGAGCGCACAAAAATTACGGCTCTGATTCTGATAGAAAACAACAGAGACGTCTTAAAATTTAAAAGTTATGATTGTAATTACTAGAAATTTCCCGCTTCATTTAGTAATCGTCTATTTTTCATTTAATTTGATTAAAATCAATGTGGTGTACATACTGTATTCTGACGTGTAGTCAAATTTTAAAGTATATAACTCCGAGTGTCGTTATGTGGCGCACAAAAATTTAACCTTCCTTCAAAAGCTGCACACAGCTGATATTTTATGCGCACACAGCCTACAGAAAATTAGAGGGAACATTGGTCATGACCCATTTCAACACAATGTTTAACTAAAGGTGCAGTCATAATTTTATTTGTCAGACGACTCTTATGTTCTTGAATACGAGACTTAAGCTTCCGGCTTGTTTTTCCTACATATAACTTCTGGCACGGGCATCTAATGGCGTAAACAACGGACGTGGTGTCACAAGTTGTAGCCTTGTTCAATTGATAAATTTTGCCTGAATGCGTGAAGTTTGTAACACTATCTGTAATTGGGCATATTGAGCAATAGCCACAGGCTGTGTGTCCTTTATTCAATAATTCGTGTTGGGCTTCCTTCTCTATATCGGATTTAGGACACAAGTGTTCCTTAAGATTAGTGTGTCTCTGCCAAACACATCGCACTGTTTTGGTTGCCAAACCAGGGATTGTTCTTAACACATCAAGATGTTTGTGTACTATCTTTTGAATATGATGACTGAGAGGGGAAAACTTAGTGATGAGATTCACGCTCTCTACTTGCTGTCTTTTGTTGGTTTCATTCTCCATGTTAAGCAGCCAAGCGCGATCATTATTCAGTGCTCTCTGATAGGCTCTTCTCGAAATCTGTGCAGGATAACCCCGAACTGCAAAATCTTTGAGCAGTTGTTTAGATTTCTTCTTAAAATCTGCCTTTTCAGAACAATTCCTCTGAAACCGGAGGAATTGAGAGAACGGCAGGCTATTTTTTAATTGAAGGGGGTGAGCACTATTATAATGTAGAAAAGTGTTTCGAGTCACTGGTTTCTTATAAATAGTGGTTTCCCATCCTGTTTCTCTCTTAGTGACAGCCAAATCTAAAAATACTATACTCATTGGATTTATCGTTGATGTAAACTGTATCGCCTTATTGCGGCCATTAAGCCAGGTAATAAACTCATAGGCTGTGGCTTCAGTGCCTTTCCAAAGGACAAAAATATCATCTATGTAACGCGTCCACATTCTCAGTTGATGATGCCATATTGATGTTTTGAGCCATTGATGCTCAAAATCTCCCATAAATAAATTGGCCACCGAAGGGGCACAAGATGCCCCCATTGCGATCCCAGATGTTTGTAAATATATGGACTTATGAAAATGAAAAAAATTCTTTGTAATAACTAAATGTGATAAGCTCGACAAAAACAAAATGTGAGCCTCCGAAAGATCCCTACGATCTATTAACGATTGTTTAATAATGGTCAATGCCTCTTGTTGTGGTATATTCGTGTATAAAGCCGTAATATCTAGGGTCATTAATAACACCTCCGGATCTTTAGCTTCTTGAGTGTGTTGGTTGAGCTTCTCTAAAAAATGGGAGGAATCTCGGATATATGACGGTATATCTTTCAGTAATGGTCTTGTTGGGGATGCTGCTCCCATTTCTCCTACAGGTTGATTAGCTATGCTACTTGGATCTGAAGGATGCATACACGCATGTTCCGATCCACCCGCATTGCAGACAATACCTTCAGTTTGTGCAGGGTGGCCAGCACTATCAATACCACATGCTTCTCTTTGGGGGTGGGCTGCAGCCCCCAGAGTCTTCACAAAGTGTCTGGCGGTTGTAGTTGCCTTCCTCAGGACCGGGGAGGTTTTTGTCTTCCTGTACCTGAATGATTGGCTCATAAAGGGCCTCATGCTGGCCAGCGTATGCAGTCTGCTGAGTTCACCATCCAGGTGTTCGAGGGACTCTGCTTCATGGTCAATTGCCCAAAGTCTCACCTCCAACTGATGCAGTAGCTGGAGTTCATCAGGCCCCTCCTTGATAACACTCAGGCGAGAGCATTCCTGTCTTCAGTGCCTCATTGAGGTGGTGAGTGTGTTGCAGCAGTAGTGCTACATCAAGACCCGCAGGCTGCTCAGAGTCTTCAGGCACATGGCCACAGTGCATGTCACCCCTCAGGCCCTGCCTTTCCATGCGGCAGGCCCAGAGGACCTTGCTCACGCAATGGCAGCAGGCGTCGGCTGCTTGCAGGACAGGATATAGTGGTAACCATACCACTTGTGCAGTCACTGGTGTGGTGGCTTGAGCTAGGAAACTTGCTGCAGGTCCTCCTGTTCCAATGGTGACCCCCAGCAGGATGCTCATGACTGATGCATCCAAGCTTGGCTGTGGCATGCAGGAGAGTCTCCATGGGATTAACCTCTTTGAGCTCCGGGCCATCGCAAATACCCTCCATGTTTCAGGTGCACCTGGTGAATCAGGTGGACCTGATTTAAACAGGCAACCAGGTGACCAAGTTCCATCTGAACAAGCAGGGTGGCACGGGCTTGTACTTCCTGTGTTGGGAGGCCGTTTGCCTCTGGACGTTCACCCTACTACTACTACTACTAATGATTTGTATAGCACTACAAGGTATATACAGCGCTGTACAGACACATAAAAGATGATCTCCAGGAACAAGCAGGAATGTACTCTTCGCATATGGGTGACTTCGGCACCGACAGAGCCTGCGCGGAAACTCTCTCCAGCATTCTATAGGAAAGCCTTTGGGAGTACTCCACTGTGCCTGCGTGACTGCCTTCCCGCTCTTCTGATTCCCTCTCCTTAGTTCTTTTTCTGCGGAGCCAGCAGGATCAATTTTCGTTTTCCTGTGGAGCCAGCAGGATCAATTTTTGCTTTTCCTGCCATTGCAGAAAATATGTCTGTATACCACTTCTGCCTTCCCGTTTTTTTTTTACCTTGTATAATTTTTCCTTTTTTCATTTTTCCTTCGAGAGCCTTGGACTCTGCATAGACCATTGGCCTACTCTCTTCGCCATGGAGAAACAGTCTAGCAGTTTCAAAAAATGCACCAAGTATTCCCACACAATTTCAGTCACAGACACACATGAATGGTGCCTTAAGTGCCTCGGTTCCAACCACGACCCAGGTTCTTGCTCCCTCTGTAAGCAGATGACGAAGAGAGGTCTGGGAAATCGGGACAGGAAGTTGTCAGAACTTTTCCCATCGGATTCAGTTTAGTTGGCATAGACATCCTCCCACACTTCATTTGCTTCAAAGGTATCTAAAACCTTGACGACCTCAAAGCATAGTTCAGACTCTCAGAGAAAGAAGACTTTGAGATCCCCACAAAAATCTCCATGGGATCTGAAGGAGTCTCGAGCTTCATCCAAGGAATCCAAAGAGACATCAAGAGGATCAAGGGAGAGGTCCTTTTCAAAACACAGAGATTCCCCGAAGACATCCTCTAATGCTGGTCACCAAATTGAATGTCCCCGGCGGGAGAAATTGTCCTCCAAAGTCTCCTTGGCTTCGACCTCGGCAGAGTCCCCGGTGCCATGCTCTGGTATGGTGGCTGCAAGCCCCGTTCTGTCTCTAGACCAGACACTGGCAATCTCGTTGGATCAGCGCATGCTATCCATAGAGAAGTTCTTAGCGGCTCTCCTTGCAGCTTCGGTACCACAGGCACCAATGACTCCAGGACCACTTTCATTGGTATCAGCATCAGTACCAACAGTATTGGTACGGACATTGGTATCGCCACAGGTGCTTCTGCTGGATGTCTACCTCCCCCATACCCCTGCTCCACCACAGGAACTGAGGTTCAGAGACCCATTGACTTGGTTGATTCCAGGTTCGGCACCACTGCCCAAGCAGCAGGAGGAGAGCATCAAGCATGATTGGTATCAACAGCGCCGTTCACATGGTCATCGACACTGACAATGCTCACCGAGCTCAGAGTCTGAAATCTCAGATTCAGATCATTGGTCCCTCGACTCTGAAGAGCTTCTGGATATGGTATCAGTATTGGAGCCATCACCTCCCAGCACCATCTGCTGTCGAAAGTCACCGCCAGAGGACATGTCCTTACAATAATTTATTCATGAAATGGTGACAGGGCTCTTGATACCAGCTGCAGAGGATCTGGAAATTCTTCAGTACCCCACAGCTCTAAAGGAGGCAATAATTTTACCGATGCATAAAATCCTGCATAACCTAATGCTTCGGATGTGGGAGACACCACTTAGTCTCGCCCATCAGCAGACTTCTCGATATAATGTATTGAGTACTGGAGGTCCCTGGCTTTCAAAAGGTGCAGCCACCACATCACTCAATGGTAGTTGAATCAATGATGTGCCTCATCAAGAGTGGTAAGACACATGCATCAATTACCCCCCTTCCCCCCGGCAGGGAATTGAGAAACTTTGTTTTCACTTGACGGTCCTTCTAGGCCTCCATGCTGGCTAGTAGGATCAATTACTATACCTTACATATGGGAATGTTCCTTAAGGAAATTAATAAAGATTGGGAAGCTTTCCTTTCCTTTATCACAGAGGAAAAAAAGGTCAGCTTTTGAGACAGTCCTCAAGAACAGCCAGAATGTCTCCAGATTTGTAAACAGGGCAGCCTTCGATGCATTCGAATCTACCAGCAGAGCATCAGCAATTGTCTTCAGGGCTCGTAGGCAAGCATGGTTACAGACCATGCTAGCCTATGAGCTTATGGGTCCAAGATAAGCAACATCCCTTTCACTGCAGAGAATCTCGTCTGTAAAAACTGGAGAACTTGAAACTGACCATACCACTCTGAAAAGACTCTCTAAAAAGATGGCAACCCTTCAAAAAAGAAGCCAGCAACAAAGAAACCCTTCTTTCCCAAAAAGAAGAGGTTCTATCCTTCTTATACACAACCTTCTTACCAGCAAGGCAAACAGCAGGGGCCTAAACCTATTAAAAAGCACAGAACTGCTAAGCAACAGCTAGCAGCCCAGCCACAAGTGACACACAGCTTTTGACTCCGTCTTGGGGAACAGAGTCATCTTATCCCTGTAAGCACCCAATCCAACCAAGATAGCAGATCGGCTTTGTTTCTTTGCCACCCACTGGCAGATGATCACCTTAGAGCAGTGGACCCTAAGCATTATTCGAGAAGGGTACTAACTCATCTTCATGCAACCCTCTCTGCCTCACCTCAGAGGCGAATATCCTTTCCAACCTATGCTGGGGCCCTACTCAGAGGAGATCTCCAACCTGCTCACCCAGGGTGCCATAGAGGAGGTTCCAAAACAAGAACTTCATGAAGGCTTCTACTCTCCTTACTTCCTCATACCGAAGAGATCAGGAGGATATAGGCCTATCCTCAACCTCCAAAATCTCAGCAAATTCATAGTCAGAGAGAAGTTCAAAATGATTTCCCTCAGAACCCTTCTACCCTACTTGCAGAAACAAGACTGGCTATGTTCCCTAGATCTCAAAGAAACATATACCCATATTCTGATACATTCAGGACACCGAAAATATCTTCACTTTACCTTTCAGGGAACACTACCAGTACAGAGTCCTCCCCTTCGGACTAGCATCTGTTCCCAGGGTATTTGAAAAATGCATGTCAGTAGCAGCCTACCTGCGAAGCAAGGGGATCTTTCTCTTCCCTTACTTAGATGACTAGTTGATAAAGGCAGACTCTCCAGGAGTGCTCTGCTTGTCTCTCAAAACCACTCTCGCAATGCTGCAGCACCTGGGATTTGTTCTAAACTTCCCAAAGTCCCATCTAACCCCAACCCAAATATTGGAATTCATAGGGGCAGTCCTAGACACTCAGCTATTCAAAGCCTTTCTGCCACTAGACCGTATGGACTGACTAATATCCCTAGTCACCCACATGCATCATCAGAGAAGCTCAACATCTCGAGACTTCCTTTGTCTCTTAGGCCACATGGCATCCACAGTACATATGGTACCATATGCACCTAACACAATGGACCCTAGCATCCCAATGGATAAAATCCACAGAACACCTACGGGACATCATTTGGGTCACCCACCCTCTAGTCCAATCCCTCCTATGGTGGTACACCCCAGCAAACCCGCTAGAAGGGTCACTTTTTCAGATGCCTCAACCTCAACACACCCTGATCACTGATGCGTTCAAACTGGGTTGGGGATCCTACCTGGAGTCAGTGTTCACTCAAAGCAGGTAGACTACTCAGGAGTCATCCCTACAAATAAACTTGTTGGAACTTCGGGCAATCACAAATGTCCTGCAGGTGTTTCCGCACCACCTCTCGAACAGCGAGGTGACTAGGCTCTGCGAAGAAGCCTGTCGCCTTTAGAACTTCACCATCTCTCACCACATACACCTTCGTGCAGTGTATATCCCTGGTGATCAGAATCACCTGGCGGACAGGCTCAGTCAGATTCTCCATCCACATGAATGGAGTTTAGACATTCGCTCAGAGGCACAGATCTTCAAGGTTTGGGGAACTCCAGTCATTGACCTTTTTGCCACTCCACAGAACAGCAAGCTCCCACAGTTCTGTTCCAGAGTTCCATTCAAGCTAAGCCAAGCAAACGATGATTTTCGCCTACATTGGGATCAGGGTCTGCTTTATGCATTTCCCCCCCCCCCCCCCAACATCCCTAATTCCGAAAACCCTCTTCAAACTCCAGCTCAACGAAAGCACTATGATTCTCATACCCCCTTCTGGCTACGTCAGCCCTGGTTTTTCCTTCTACTTGAACTGCAACAGACTCAACCAATTAGACTGGGCTGCAATCAGAATCTTCTATCCCAGAACGATGGAACAATCCTACATCCCAATCTGCCATCTCTCCGTCTGACTGCATGGCTGCTGAAGGAATGCTCCAACATCTCCACCTTCCTCAGGAGGTAAAAGACATCCTTCTGGCTTCAAGAAAACCCTCCATCAGACAGGCCTACGTTTTCAAGTGGCGCTGATTTGGATCATGGTGCTCACGGGACAAAAATCCCTTTGATGCACCAGTGCCTGCACGTCTGCAATATCTATTGCATTTGTCTTCCTTAGTATTAAAGACCAATTGGGTTAGAGTTCACCTCGGTGCCATTGCAGCTTTTCACAAACCAATTGATGGCCAATCCATCTTAGTGCACCCCCTAGTGACACATTTCATGAGAGGACTCCTCCTCTCTAAGCCACCCATTCGATCACCTCCTGGGCATGGGATCTTAATGGGATCTTGAACCCCTAGCTACTGCTCAGCTGAGATACTTCTCTTGGAAGGTCATATTCCTAGTTGCTCTGACCTCGGCTAGATGCATCAGTGAATTGCAAGCCTTGGTAGCCTATCTACCATACACCAGATTCCATCATGACAAGGTCATCCTGTGGACACCCCCTCACTTTCTGCCAAAGGTGGTATCTCCCTTCCACATCAATCAATTGGTAATACTTTGGTCTTCTTCCCAAGACCATACACTTCCCGTGCAGAAACAACCCTGCATGCTCTAGATTGCAAACGAGCCCTGACTTTCTATCTGCAGAGGACTCAGGATCTCTGCAGGTCCTCTCAATTGTTCGTAACCTTTGACCCCACTCACTTGGGGCTTCCTGTAACAAAGCGTACACTCTCCAGATAGATAGCAGACTGCATCACCTTTGCTTATGATAAAGCAGGACTCTCCCTCACAGGCCACGTCACTGCTTACAATGTCTGAGCCATAGCAGCTTCTGTAGCAAACCTACGCTCGGTGGCCATTGACAAAATTTGCTGGGCAGCAACCTGGTCCTCCATCCATACCTTTGCTGCCCACTATTGACATTAAAAGTCTGCGATAAAGGTATCGGGCAACAGACCCTTCATGAAAACATAATCATATATGAATTAAACTAGAAACAAAGGGAGTTTCTTTAAAGCAGCTTGGTCCTTTTTTATTTACACATTTTGTTGGTATACCACAGACATCAATTGTCTTTTAATATCACCTGTAAGCCCGTATACTTTTAAGCCCTGTAGAGGCACATTTACAGGGCCCTCGCTAGCTATATAGATCTTTTTACAATGATGCCGGTGTTTTTACTGTACCTATTGGTGCAACTGGGGCATTCTGGCTCACATCTTGAGATCAGACAATTCTCTAGGAGTTTTCTCATTTTCTTGGTTTAGTGTATGATTGGTATTTTTGCAGATATTCTGGTTCGCTATGGCAGTCTCCCCCTCCTTTGATTAATTGCTGTCCGGGCTGCACTTTATATTCCCGTACTATTGAGTGCACTCTTATGATTTATGTACTGCCATTAAACTTGTCCTTGGCATGGAACAACAGTAGTACAATTAAGGCACTAACCTCGCTAGCACTTAAAACCAAGTTCTATTGTTTCACATTAGGGCATGGTACTCGTCTCGTCTCAATATTAGACAGCAAGTTCTAGCGCTATTTTTATAATACCTTAAATGTCTAGTTGTTGGTACTAGTTAAATGCACATATAGGGTGCTCTTATTATATTAGTTTATATTTTATTTCTTCATTCATTATGTCACACGTGTGCCGACTCTCTAATTTTGACCTAACCCATTGGCGCGAAGTGAGTGTTCTCTTAAAGGATTCCCGGTTCCTAGTGGCTCCTTTCTAAGCAGTTTGTAGCATCGTGGTTTCATACAGTTTGCAGGCAAGTTCTCTTTTCTTTGTACCCCCCTTTTTAAAATTCTTTCTTATAGTATATAACATTAGTGATTGTGCCTTATGTTTTATAGGTAGAATTGCATTACTCAGCCTTTAGAGTGTCTTATTTGGTGGTTCTTGATAAGTCTTTAAGATGCAGGTATATTCTTAAATACGTTTTTTGCTATTAGTATCTTTTTAAAGTTTGACATTAGATATTTAGCTGTTCATGTCCTCCTCATCCCTCTAAATAAGGATTACATATTTACTTTGTCCACTGGGCATCGTCCCTTATGGCATAGTATGTGTTTAAAGTTATGTTGCCCCACAGTGGGACTTTCACTGTATCTCTTATGATCTCTGTTAAATTGTGTCACTATGGGTTTGTTACTCCACATTACTGGATGATACTTTTTTATGGGTTCACCATCTTTTACATCTACAATACCAGTTTTAATGGTCGTTTATGCATCAGATTATTATATAGTTGTATTTAATTTTTTAGTTCTGCAGTTATTTTGTATTTTTATATCTCTCAATGTGCACATGATATAATGTTTATAGTTTTTGCTTTTGTGCTTTTTAATTATTTATTGTTTTATATATGTTTGTCTCTTGAGGTCTGCACTCCCTGAAGAAGGCCGATACGGCCGAAACGCATTGGGGTTCCAATAAATTCTGTTGACTGCCTTTCTTTGCACCAGCTTTTTTGTTCTGGAGTACAGGAAGCCTATTTTTGACACTTTAGTGTCTCTTCCTGTTATTATGACACCAAGAAGAGGCTGATATGTCTCCAGGCCATTGTTCCTGTAACCCCCAGCTCAATGGAGCTGTGGAAGGTACTCCATATACTTCAGTGTATGAAAGAAGGTTGGTTCCTACATGCCCATCCTCAACCTGGGAGGGGGTAAATGCCTCTCTGAGGGGTCCTCACTTCTGGATGGGAGATGCTGTGACCCATCATTCAGGCTTTTCACAGTGGGGAGTGGCTTGCCTCACTGGATCTGGCAGAGGCATACATCCACGTTCCTATTCTGGAAGACCAGCAAAGGCTTGTATGTTTTTGCCATGTTGGGTGATTGTTTTCAGTTTTGTGTTTTTCCCTTTGGCCTTGCCACAGCCCTAAGAACTTCTCCAAGGTAATCATAGTGGCAATGGCAGCGGAAGCGGTGGCTCTGCAGCACGAGGGTGTACATCCTTATCTCGACAAATGGCAGATTTGTACCAGGTCACACTCTGAAATGGTCAAGGTAACAGCATGAGTGGTGCAGTTTCTGGAAAGCCTCAGTTGTGTAGTGAATCAAAGCAAGAGTCACCTAGATCCCTCTCAATCCTTGGAGTATCATAGGGCTCTGTTCAATCTTTGCATCAGCAGAATCATCTTCTTGACCACCAATGGGGTTACCAAGCTTCTGGTGCAGTTGACAGATATCCAGCAACATAAGAACATAAGATATGCCATACTGGGTCAGACCAAGGTCCATCAAGCCCAGTATCCTGTTTCCAACAGTGGCCAATCTAGGTCAAAAGTACCTAGCAGTCTCCCCAAAAGACACAGGTTCCTCAATGCTTGGGTCAAGCAGTGATATCCTGGGTCCCTTTTAATAATGGTTTGAGGACCTTTCCTCCAGGAACTTATCCAAACCTTTTTTAAACCCAGCTACACTAACAGTTTTACTACATCCTCCGGTAACAAATTCCAGAGTTTGATTGCACGTTGAGTGAAAAAATATTTTCTTTTATTAGTCTTAAATAGGTTACCCTATAGCTTCATTGCATGTCCCCTAGTATTTTTATATTCTGACAATGTAAACAATCGATCTATGTTTACCCGTTCCACTCCATTCATTAATTTATAGACCTCTATCATATCTCCCCTCAGCACTCTCTTTTCCAGGTTGAAGAGCCCCAACCTTCTTAGCCTCTCTTCATAGCAGTATCCTTCCATCCCCTTTACCATTTTGGTGGCTCTTCTCTGCACCTTTTCTAATAACGCTATATCCTTTTTAAGATACGGCGACCAGAATTGCACACACTATTCAAGTTGCGGTCGTACCATAGAACGATACAGAGGCATTATAATATCCTTTGTTTTATTTTTCATTCCTTTCCTTATGATATCTAGCATTTTATTTGCTCTCTTTACTGATGCTGCACACTGGGCGGAGGGTTTCAACATGTTGTCCACGATGATGCTTAAATCTTTTTCCTGGGTGGTGGTTCCCAATGTGGCTCCCAAGGTTTGGGACTGTCTTCAGCTCCTGAGCTCTGTGGCAGCTACCCTGGAATTGGTCCCTTGGGCAAGGGCCCACATGCAACGTCTCCTGTGGTTCATGTTGGTCACGTTGTTCACAGTATTTCGAAATCAGACTTGCCCTTCTGCCTTCAGTAGCATTCAGCCTAATTTGATGGTCTCAGCCTGCTAATTTGAACAAAGGAATGTCTTTGGATAATCCTAGGTGGCTTATCCTAATGTCAGATGCCAGTATGTTCATCTAGGAGGCTCATTGCGAGGGTCAATAGGCGTAGGGGCATTGGTCCAGGTGTGAGACAGCTCAACTCATCAATCACCTGGAAGCGTGTGCCATTCACCTTCCCTCTGGCATCTCCATCAACTGGATGTAAGTCGAGCTGTCCAGGCATTCTCAGACAGTGTCATGGTGGTGGCATACATCAAAACCAAGGCGGCACCAAGAGTATAGGAGTGGCCCTGGAGATGGCCCTCTGGTTCACCTCTGTTGGGCAGAGTCTTCTGGCCCTGTCAGCACAACACATTACATGCATGGACAGTGTGGAAGCAAACTTCCTCAATTGTCATACCTTTGATCTGCAAAAGTGGAAGTTAGCGCCATCCGCATTCTGGCAGATCCTAGATCATTGGGGACAGTTCCTGGATGGATTTGATGGCAACCCATACCATTGCCAAAGTGGAGACATTCTTCATTTGACACAATGAGCCGGATGTCCAGGACATCAATTCCCTTAATCTCTCTTGGCCTCGAAAGCTTCCTTTGTACTTTTAAGGGTCTCTGCACGAGAGAGCCTTCAAACTTTGAAATGTAACATGTATGTGTTTGTGCCATGGCTTCTGGTCAGGCGAGTGCTTTATCGGATAGAGCATCACCTGGGACTGGTGCTTCTGGTGGCTCCAGATTGATCGAAGATTGATGCAGCTCCTGAATGGCCCGCCACTGTACCTTCCACAGGCCTGGGGTCTGTTGTTGCAGGAGCCCATCCTGATTAAAGATACTACTACTACTACAACTGAATATTTGTATAGCATTGCATAGACACATGTAAAAGATGGTCCCTGCTCATCAGAGCTTACAATCTAGTCAAGACAGACAAAACAGTAGCTGTAGCCGGCTGCCTCCTTGCTTATGTCTTGGCTCTTGAAAGGCAGCATTTAACAAGCAAGGGCTACTCTCAGGTCATGGTTTCCAGTCTCTTGAAGGTGAAGTGAGGGTCTACTTGTCTGGATTATGAGCAAGTGTGATACACTTTAAGGGCTGGTGTCAGAGTGCTGCTTGATCCCTCGGAAGGAAGAGTTGCCATCCTTGTTGAAAAGGGCTGTCCCTCAACTCTATGAGGGTACAGATTGTGGTCTTATCTTGTTTTTGAGGTCTGGTAGCGGGTGATTCCATCACATCACACCCGGATGTGGTACAGTTTCTTAGAGCTGTGCATCATTTATAGCTCCCATTGCGCTCACTGGTTCTTCCATTGGACTTGGGTCTCGTTCCTCCGACCCTGTTGTTTGCCCTGTTTAAATCTTTAAAGTGGGCTACTCTTAAGGATCTCTCACTTAAAGCAGTCTTTTTGATTGCCATTTATTCAGTATGTCACATTTCAAAGTTTGAAGGCTCTTGTGCAGAGACCCTTACCTGGCCTCCTTGGAGGAGGCCATGTCAATCCAATTGGTCTCCTCCTTGCCTAAGGTAGTTTAAACTATCCATGTCTGTCAGGTGGTCTGCCTTCCATCCTTTTTGGTGGAGTAGTATAAGTGGAAGGACAAATATCTTCATCATCTTGACATTTACAGGGTGCTTCTTAGGTACCTGAAGGTCACCAATTCTTTCCAAAAGTCAGATAGATTGTTTGTGTTCCTTGTGTGCCTTTGTAATGGCAAGGCAATCTCTAAGGGCACCTTGGCCCATTGGATTAAAGAAGCTGTTTCTTCAGCCTATCTTTTGTTGGATTATTCTGTCCTAGAAGGTCTTGTGGGCACACTCTATATGGGCTCAGGCCTCATCCTGGGTGGAGCGAAGCTTGGTCACGCCATTGACACTTGCAGGGCGGTGATTGGTCAACCTTTTTGACTTTTGTGAAGCACTATTGTAAATATTTGAAGGCAGTTATTTTATCTCCAGGAACAAGCAGGAATGTAGTCTTCACCAATGGGTAACGTCGATATTGACAGAGCCCGCGCTAGAACGCTCCCCAGCATCCAATAGAAAAACTTTTGGGAGCATCCCACTGCACTTGTGTAGCTGCCTTCCCGCCTTTCCATCTCTCCCTCCTCAGTTCTCCGTTGTCCGCGGATCTGAAAAGAAGCAATTCCTGTCACTGCAGAAAAATGTTTTTTTTCCTTATTTTTTTGTGGTCGCATCTGCCTTCCTGTCAACACTGGTACCGACCCCTGTTGGTACTGTCTTCTTTTCTTCTATCTTTATATAAAAAAAATTAAAAATCTGTGAGGAAAGGAATTCTTTCCTTCCTTCAGGAGCATCGATGCCATCTTAGGCCTAGGGCCTCCCCTTTTGTCATAGACAAAATGGAAAAACCATCCAGTGGTTTTACAAAGTGTTCAAAATGTGGCTGTACCTTTTCGGTCACAGATACCCATGACTGGTGCCTAAAATGTTTAGGTCCCGATCATCTACCGTCAGAGTGTCTTCTTTGCAGGAAGATGACAAAAAAAGGCCTACAAAACAGAGCTGCAAAACTCTTTGCCTCTGATGCAGCATCTTTAGCATCGACGTCATCGAGAGCTTCATCTTCCTCCCAAGGATCTCCGGTATCAAAACCTAGGTCTTCTTCGAAGACTGGTCGGCCCTCCAAGGGTAAACCTCCTTCTAATCATCAAGATGCCTCGGGTGTTACCCTGGAGGGGGATATTCCAGCCAAACAACCCCGGCAGGAGGACCTTGCCTACAAAACCTTAGTGGGGTCACAGGATGCTCCCGAGGCCTCCACCTCTGGAGAGCTCCTGGTGCCATGCTCAGGGATCATGGCCTGCAGTTCCGGTACCAATACTCAAGCATCGGCAAGTTCCATGGATCAACATATCCTGGCTATTGAGCGTAGCTTAGCAACCTTACTGGCGGCCTCCGTACCAGTAAAACCTTTACAGTCTGTCCCTCAGGCACCAGTACCAGCTGCTGTACCGACACAACCTGCATAGACCTTTTTGCCGCTTACCATGCTACCACCCATGCCGACCCTCAAATCCGTTTCTGGTACCGAGGTTCTGGCACTGCCACCATCAACTACCGATTATTATTGGTATCTGGTACGGTTACAGCGCAAACATCCTACCCATTGGTACTTTGAGTCTTCGGACTCCGATTCCTCAGACAATGAATGGACCGGTACCTGGGACATGAGAACTCTCCCGGAAGACCCATCTCCATCCCCACAACATCACATGTCCCCTCCGGTGCCAAGACTTTATCCGCGATGTTGCTCGGGGTCTCTCCATAACGGTGATATCGGAGAAGGAGCCTAGAGCTTAAGAACTTGAAATTCTTCAGTACTCTGCAGCACCGAAGGAAGCTGCAGCTCTCCCTATTCATCACATTCTTCATGACCTTATGCTTCGTATGTGGGAAATGCCCCATCTCCAGGAACAAGCAGGAATGAGTCTTCACATACGGGTACGTCGGTACCGATGGAGTCTGCGCGGAAACGCTTCCCTGCATCCAATCAAAACGCTTTTGGAAGCATCCCAACACGCCTGCGTGCTGCCTTCCCGCCTTTCCCAACTGCCTCTCCTCAGTTTTAGTTTTTCCGCGGAGCCGACAGGACGTCCTTCTGTCACTGCAGAAAATTCTTCTTTTATTTTTTAGTTTTCTTGTGGTTGCGGCTGCCTTCCCCGATGCCACCGGTACCGCCGGTGTGTGTTTTCTTTTTTTTTTTCTTCAATTTATTCCTGTTAGGGAATAACTTTTTCCCTCTTAGTGCCTGATGGGGTTTTCCCGGCCTTTTAGGCCTACCCCTTTTTTCCTCATGGAAACGCCAGCCACTATTCCTAAGAAATGTTCAAACTGTGGCGGTAAAAAACTTATTTTAGACACTCATAACTGGTGTCTACCCTGCTTGGGTCCTGACCACTTTCCTCCGGAGTGTCCCTCCTGTAACAGCATTGTGGGAAGAGGTCTTCAGCATTGAGTTCCCCTCGATACGCGGTCCCCATCGAACTTCAGGACACCGACCACTTCTTCACTGGATCAGATAACCCAAAAACAGTCTTTTAAGACTAACCAGTCCTTGAGTGGTAGATCTCATGCACAGCATAGAGATGCCTCTGGCCTTGCCCTCGAGAACACACTGGCTTTAAAACCCCGGTGGGAGTCTTCGGCCTCCAAAGCCTGTGTGGGGTTTCAGGTTGTTCCTGAGGTTCACCCCTCTCCGAACATACCTGAGCCATGCTCGGTGGTGGCATCTGCTTCGAGCGGTACCGATACCCCGGCATCGGCAATGGTGTTGGATGAAACATTCCTCACCAAGGATCGTAGTCTGGCGTCCTCGGTACATATGGGACCGTTGGATATGCTGCAGACTGACCTTCCAGTATCGGTATCGATCCCGGTACCGATACTAGTACCGACGTCGGTACCCTCCAGATGTGCATCGATAGACTCGCTTCCTTCGATGCCGAGTCTGGAATCGATCTCCAGTCTGGAGGACTGGGTACTGACTCGCCTTGGTACCGACACCAGACGGTACCGAAGGCACAGTTCCGATGATCCATGTTCGGCTTCGACGGTTCTTTCGATACCGTTAGAGCCGTCACCGGCTGGTCCACCGGTATTGGATATGGTACCAGAGTCGGTACCGGTATCCTTTTTACCATCATTGTCGGTACCTTCCATGCTTCTTTCATCAGGCTCGCTTCCCTTGATACCGAGTCTGGAATCGATTCCTGGCATGGACGATATGCTATTGACTGTTGCTGGTCCCGACCTCCTACGGTACCGGCAATCCTCTAAGGATCCCATACTCCACCCTTTAGGATCTTATACTCCTAAAAAATTGGATAGATCCCTGGGTGCCAATGCTAGTTCTTCAGCAGATTTAGTCTGTCCAAAAGGATTTCCCTCTGGGGATTTTTCTTTTCAAGCTTTTCTCCTGGATATGGCAAAATCACTTGCCATTTCTATACCTGGACAGGATCCTACACAAGGGAATATAGAATCCCTGTATATTCCTGGGAGAGCAAAGGAGAACATCATGCTTCCTTTGCATCATTCCTTGCAGGATCTCCTTCTACGAATGTGGGAAGCTCCTTTAATGGTACCCCCACCTTCTAGGGCAACTGATCTTCTATATCAGGTGCCCCCCTCTCCATGTTTTCAAAGGACTCAACTTCCTCATCATTCTATTGTTGTAGAATCAGCAATGAAGCGGGTTAAGAGTACTAAAAAGCACTCTTCTTATCCGCCAGGTCGTGAATCTAAGACTTTAGATGCCTTTGGACGTCAAACCTTCCAGGAATCCATGCTTTCAGCAAGAATTCTCTCATATATTTTCTATATGGGGTTATCTCTTGAAGAGGTCACAAAGAAATTACTGTTTTTGACTCCTTTTCTTCAAGAGCCCAAAAGTGCAGACTATTCTTTACTGGTTAGTCATGCTCAAAATATCTCTAGGTTCCTTACTCGTGCTTCCCTAGACTCCTTTGAGTCTGTTAGCAGAACGTCTGCTATAGCTATAGGGGCACGACGTAAAGCCTGGCTCCAGGTTTCAGACTTGGACAAATGGGCACAAGAAAGACTGGGCAATACTCCAAGTTGCTCAGTTAACCACTGACATTCCTGTTTCCAGAGGCTGTTCTACGCCTTCCTCTTTCCCAGTTGGTAGGAAATGTCCTACCAAACTTTCTTCCCCTAGGGGGAAAAAGTTTTATCCATCTTCTGCCCATCATACAGATGTTCCCAAACAGGGAAAGCATCATCCTGGTCTGAAGAAACCACAACCTCAACAGGGTCAGCAAACCCAGCAGGCGCAGGGTTTCAAATAGATCATCATTACCTCTATTGGCTGCTGGTTAGAGTGGCAGTCTGCTTCTTTTCACTTGAAGTATCTGCACTAATTTCATCCTAACCTTTCCTAGATATCTCTTCACGAGACATCTTTTCTTTTACTCTGTCTTTATGATTATCATGCCCATAGTTAACAGGTTTCTCTTCCTCTTCGGGGAAAAGAGAAGTAACAACTATCAATAAGACAGTTTTTCCCTGTACTGGCATGTATCATCTTACCTTTCAGAGACTTCCTGCATAGTCAGTCTCCTTCAACTCTGGTAAGCCCCTATGGTCATCTACCTATTCCACAGGGGGATTCTCCCTTCCAGAGTTTTCTCCCCCTTATTACCTTAGGGCAGCTCATCAGACAATAGTAAGTCCTACTATGTCTGTTTCTTTTTCCCAATCTAAAAAAGGAGGGGAAAAGAAATTTTCTTCCGCCGCCCTGGTAGTTGCTGCAGATACAGCAATTCCTAGTGGTTAAGCCACCGGTTCTGTTCACCACACAACCAAGGTTTCTTCTCCACTAGCAATCCTTCTAGCCTCATGCTAAACCCCAAAACAGGTTATTAACCTTGTTTGGAAACCCTATTATCACAGACTGGTTGGTTAACTTCTATTCTTTGCCCCCTTGTCCTTGGCAGAATAGTTAAGTTACCCGCTGGCTTTAAACAGTCAGTTTTTTCTTCTAACCAACCTGCAGCACGCTCTCTGCAACTCTACAAAGTAGCTTTGCACTATGGGCCCTTGCTAGAAAGCATTAGTATCTTGCCTAGCAGATAATCCCAGATAGTTAGGAGGGTTCCCCCAGTCATGTTCTCATGACTGGTAGGTGTTCCCTACCCTTACCATCTCATCTAAAATCTTTTTTGAGACATAAGACACAGGCTTTTTCTTCACGTGAAAACCTAAAGAATGGCCAATTCCCTGGCTTGGCCCATATCTCCTTTGGACTCTCGCCAGACATAGTTTTCTTTCAGTGGCAGCTCAAGGACGCCTGATACCCATCTTGCCCTTATAGGCGGGTCACTATGCTATCTTATACCACTGGCGCCCTCTATCCAATCACCATACTGCAGTTCTGGAGAGATCTGGACTTGCTGCCTGCAGACTGAACTTATCCTCTGCATTTTTCACGTAGGCCATCCTGGTTATTCAAGAGCTCGATTTCTGAAAGGAATCTAGACTCCTCCTTGTCAGGGAAACGATTCCTCTGACTCTGCCAGTCATAACCAGGGAAAAAAAAAAGATTCTCTATGCATCCATTCAAGCAGGTATCACCCTTCTTGCTATTAGATGAATCTTTCTCTCTCCCCATATTCTTAGGGGGATCTAGTTCTATAGGCATCTCTCCATCCACATACCTGGAGACATGTGTCTATATGCCTACATATTTATATACATATATATATAGATACACAGATATATAGATATATCTATCTTCTGCCCATACATATCTCTCTCTATATATATGCATATATACCCTATATGTGTATATATTTAGGAATATATATATATATATATTTATAGTCAGGCAGTGGCCAGTCCGCCGCCTAGGGAGAGCGATTCTGTCCGCCTGATGACCCTTTCGATGAAGGAGTAGTTGTGGACACGAATGGGTCAGGTAAAAATAGGATGTTATTTCCCCTCCAGGGGTTGGATTTTCAAATATACAGCACAACAAAGTTAGGACAATAAAGCCATACACTCTGGTGTGTGATAAAGGAAAAAGACAGCTTCTTCTTACTCAAATTATATCCACAGGAAACAATATTCTCAGCATACAGTTCCTTTGCAAACAAACAGCAAATCTTGTGATCTTTATAGGTAGCCTTAAGCAATGCACAAACGCTGGCTTAACACAAAGAAGTAATCTTGTCTGAAATGGTTAGCGTACAATCCATTGGATCACCAAATGAATCTTCACTAGCAGAATCAATTATCATAGGCTCTTGCTGACTTTCAGCTGGACAAACGTTTTCTTTATTGCACAACGTTTGTAAACCTCCTTCTAATGTATCTTCACGGGGCTTATCCAGCCAGCCCTCTCTAAGGTAAGAGTTACTGTTACCATATATATCATCCAGGATTTTCAGCATATAACATTTTATAAGAACTTTTCCCTTTAAAGTATTTGCTTGTCCTACCTTCAGGTTTTGGTTGAGGATAATGGAACTGCTCTACCCTGTTAGCAAAGGGTTTTGCCCTTGGAAGCTTTCTCTGAGGTTTAGGCTTTTCAAACTCTTCTTCTTCTGACATGCAGATATCTTCTACACAATACCTCTCCCTCTCAGGGGCTTGTAAATGCTCCCACGCTAGCTCTCCTGTTTAAATCCTTCTGGTGGCCTTCCCAGCACGGCACCAGCCTTGGACTTTTCCCACGAAGCTTCTGAGCATTAACTCTCAAGGTATTTCTGCTGCCAGTAAGTTTCCTTAAGTCTGGTTCAGAATCACTTTCAGGGTCACAATTCTCAGATACATACGGTTCCACTCTCTCAGGCTTCCATTCACTCTGCAAAGCACGTTGCCTCTGAGCTCCAAACTGCGTCACAGCAAACTGACTCTCACAGCTGTTTCTCGCTCTCTCTCTGGGTCTGTCGCTGGATCTCTCTCTGAGTTCCTTCCTGTTTCTTCCTTCTCCCTTTTCTACCTCTACTGAGTGTTTCTTATAGTGCTGATTAGCACTTCCCCCACTCAGGTGAAAACTATTTGCTTCAGGAGCTAAGGATTGCTTGCTAGTAGGACAGGGTTGCAGACCTCGTGGCTGGGTCTGTTTACGTTGCTCCTGACAACTATTGATCATGTGGTTTGCCTGCCTGTCAGATTCTGACCTAGTTCTCACAGAATCCTGTGTTTTCAAGGCCCAGGATGGATCTTCCCCATTATATATCCCCCCCCCCTTTAAGATATTACGGGCTGCTGACTCATTAGTCCGACAGCACGTAATCTTAAGCTGATTGGCCAAACGTTCCCCTACCTTGACCAGCCTCGCTGTTGCTGATCTGTCTTGCCAAGGTTTTAATAAGTTAAGGTGGTACACTTGTCGACGCCCCTTCTCGTTCTCCACCCTATAGGAGACGGGACCTACTTTTTCCACAACTGTACAGGGTCCTTTCCACCTAGATTCAAATTTTGGCCCGGCATTTGCCACTAGGATTAATACCTTGTCTCCTATCGCTAACTGCCGTGTTTTGGTCCCCCCGGTCATAGTAATGCTTTTGCCGGCGTTGGCTAGCCTGCAAATTTTCTATGAACATTCGGGAGGTCCTCTCTAGGCAGCTCCTAAGATCCCTGAGAAACTGGGATACCCCTATCTCTTCTGCTTCTGGTTCGACCCATTGCTCCAGTAGGATATCTAAAATCCCCCTCGGAGCCCGACCAAATAAAAGTTCATAGGGCGATGCCCCTAAAGATGCTTGCCTGCGCTCTCGGCACGCATATAGGACAAATGGGAGTGAATTATCCCCCTTCTCGTTCTCCACCCTATAGGAGACGGGACCTACTTTTTCCACAACTGTACAGGGTCCTTTCCACCTAGATTCAAATTTTGGCCCGGCATTTGCCACTAGGATTAATACCTTGTCTCCTATCGCTAACTGCCGTGTTTTGGTCCCCCCGGTCATAGTAATGCTTTTGCCGGCGTTGGCTAGCCTGCAAATTTTCTATGGACATTCGGGAGGTCCTCTCTAGGCAGCTCCTAAGATCCCTGAGAAACTGGGATACCCCTATCTCTTCTGCTTCTGGTTCGACCCATTGCTCCAGTAGGATATCTAAAATCCCCCTCGGAGCCCGACCAAATAAAAGTTCATAGGGCGATGCCCCTAAAGATGCTTGCCTGCGCTCTCGGCACGCATATAGGACAAATGGGAGTGAATTATCCCATTCAGCCATCTTTCCCTCTAGGCCCCGCCGCAACATCTGCTTAATCGACAGGTTCATCCTCTCCACCAGTCCATTGGACTGAGAGTGATAAGCAGAGGTCCGGATATGCCGTACCCCAAAAGCATCCCATACCATAGCTAAGTGTTTTGATGTGAAATTACTTCCCTGATCCGTCAGAATTTCCTGGGGAAATCCAATTTCACAAAACAACTTTATAAGCTCAAGGGATATTGTCTTTGCCGAGATGTTACGTAATGGGATGGCCCATGGAAATTGAGTTGCCTGATCTATAATTACCAACATGTATTGGAAGCCCCTTGGCATCCTAATCAGAGGTCCTACTATATCCATCGCCAGGCGACGAACCGGCGTTGAAATAGTGGGTGTGGGTATCATTGGTACAGGTTTGGGTTTTGTAGCAGTGACCCTCTGGCATGCGGGACAGGACTCACAATAACGGGCCGTCTCCTTAAAGACCCCTGGCCAGTAAAAACGGGCCAAGATCTGGTCCAACGTCCCCTGTATACCTTTGTGGTTGCCTTCGGTATGGTCGTGGGCCAATCGCATAACTACTGCTTTAAAAGTAGTTGGCACCACCAACTGTTTCCTTACAGTTCCTGTACGTGGGTCTGTGTTCTCCCTGTACAATAATTCTCCCTCTAAAAAGAACCTGGGCAAGATGGTCCTATTTTCATGAGCATACTCAAATGCTCTTTTTAAAGCAGGATCAGCTTTTTGCTCTTTAGGGAAGGAAGGGAATTTCCGAACAAGCACCGCTGGGACCCAGGGTAACCCTTCCCCTTCTTCCAGCTCTGCTCTTCCTTGGGACCTACACCTTCTCTCGCAACGACTCTCGGCTTTTCCTTTCCTATCCTTAGAGGGGACATAATCAGACCATCATGAGAGGGAAGTATATCGGGTACCTCCTCTCCCAAACCATTCTCACCTTCTAGGGCTTCTTCCTCATCCTCAGGTGCTTCGTTTGGCTCATCTACTGAACTAATCTCTGTTCTTGAAGGCTTGACCTGGGATCTGGTAGAAATCAGGCCTGTTTTCCCGCTCAAACCTCTTCTTAATCCCTTGTGAAATGGAGGCCAATCACGTCCTAAGACAATCTCATAAGGGAGTCGTGGGACTATTGCTACCTGCACTTTTTCGCCAGTACCTACTCCTTCCACAGACACTCTGTATAGCGGGTAATATGAGGATGTTCCATGTACACATCTCACTTTCACTCGCTCCTTTGCTTGGCTCAGGGCGGATGGGTTATGGGCCGTGATGGTCTGCCACATGTTTTGGGAGACCATGCTTTTGGTCTGCTCCGGAGTCCAGGAGCGCCAAAGCTTCTACACCTTCTACCTGGACTTTAAGCTGGAATCCCTCCCCCAAGTGTTTCTCTCCTCCTGACACTAGGGCAGTTCGCTCTCTACACTCTCTGCGTAGATGTCCAAGCTGGCCACAGTTATAACATTTTCTGGAAACATATTTTCTCACATTTTCACCAGTTACATCTTCATTACAGGTCTTTTTTAATCTCCACATTTTTTCAACGCCTGCCACTTTTAAAACATTACCTCTAGAAGTCCCGGCCAACTCCGCCTCAAAATAACACTCGGTGAGGTCGGCCGCTTCCTTAGTAGATTGGCATTTTTGGAGCATTAAGAAAGCCTTGATTTCAGGAGGTACGGCTTCAAAATATTGCTCCAGGATGATGGTGTCCATTAATGAATCCACCGTCGCCCTTTTGGGAGCAAGCCATTTTGTTGCCAGTCCCCTCAATCTTTGCAATAAAGCCTTAGGCGTTTCCTTAGCCATAAGCTTAGCCTCTCTGAAAAGACACTTGTAATGCATGGGAGTCAAACCTAATCTATCTCTTATAGCCAGTTTTACATCAGGATAACTGGACACTAGATCCACGGGCATTGTCTTGTAGGCCGCTAATGCCTCTCCAGACAGAGACATAGCGAACCTAACGGCCCATTGGTCTACCGGCCATTTAGCTGCCTCTGCTATACGCTCAAAGGTGTCAGTAAAATCATCAAAATTATCGTGAGACTTTAACTGGAGTGGAGGAGTGGCCTAGTGGTTGGGGCAAGGTACTTCAGGCCGGAAGGTCGGGGGTTCAAATCCCACTAGAGGACAGCAACCTTGGGCCGGAAGGACTGGGGTTTCTAGTCCCACAGGTGCTCCTTGTGGTCTTGGGCAAGCCACTTAACCCTCCATAGCCCATGTTCCCTGTAAAATAGTTATCTCCAAGTTATAATGCCCTGTTCAATGTAATTTCAATTTGTTCAATGTAAACCGCACTGATGCAGAATAGCGCAGTATATAAGAGAATGTAAATAAATAAATAAACTGTCCTGGTGCTAATGCACTGCAATCAGGCAATCTTACCCCCTTTGATACTGAGGGTATAGCTTCTGCGGTCGCATAGGTCTTCTTGATCAGAGTCTCTAAGAGCTCAAGAAGCGGCTGCTGTTGTGCGGCCATCGCTTGAATGAGCCTGGCCAACTCGCTCTGGGATTTCCATTGAGCTTCCATCCAGCTCTTAAACTCCTGGGGATCCATCTCCGGCGCTTTGTCGTGTACCTGTAAGGATAGAAAAAAACAGGGCCCACCAAGTGCGGCACAGACTTTTCTTTTCTGCTTGCTTCCTAGGGTACAGCTGCTTCCCCCTTTCTCACCAATCCTAGCCACCCCCATGCCCACCTACTGAGCACGGTGTAGGATCGTGCGTTGAGAAAGGTTTTGCTTTGACTCCTTCCAGATCAGGATTGTTGGAAATCCAGTCCAGCTTTTTTTTTTTTTTTTTTTCTGTTCAGGATAGCCGAACTCTTTTTTTTCTCTTTTCTTTTCCAGCAAGTTATATCCTTTAGCAATGTCCTTGTAGTGTGTTTTTTCGAAAAATCCTGCCAACTACGCCAATTATGTCAGGCAGTGGCCAGTCCGCCGCCTAGGGAGAGCGGTTCTGTCTGCCTGATGACCCTTTCGATGAAGGAGTAGTTGTGCACGAATGGGTCAGGTAAAAATAGGATTTTATTTCCCATCCCGGGATTGGATTTTCAAATATACAACACAACAAACTTAGGACAATAAAGCCATACACTCTGGCGTGTGATAAAGGAAAAAGAAAGACAGCTTCTTCTTGCTTCTTACTCAAATTATATCCACAGGAAACAATATTCTCAGCATACAGTTCCTTTGCAAACAAACAGCAAATCTTGTGATCTTTATAGGTAGCCTTAAGCAATGCACAAACGCTGGCTTAACACAAAGAAGTAATCTTGTCTGAAATGGTTAGCGTACAATCCATTGGATCACCAAATGAATCTTCACTAGCAGAATCAATTATCATAGACTCCTGCTGACTTTCAGCTGGACAAACGTTTTCTTTATTGCACAACGTTTGTAAACCTCCTTCTAATGTATCTTCACGGGGCTTATCCAGCCAGCCCTCTCTAAGGTAAGAGTTACTGTTACCATATATATCAGAGTGTGAGAGAGGAGAGACCCACCTTCCAGGATTTTCAGCATATAACATTTTATAAGAACTTTTCCCTTTAAAGTATTTGCTTGTCCTACCTTCAGGTTTTGGTTGAGGATAATAGAACTGCTCTACCCTGTTAGCAAAGGGTTTTGCCCTTGGAAGCTTTCTCTGAGGTTTAGGCTTTTCAAACTCTTCTTCTTCTGACATGCGGATATCTTCTACACAATACCTCTCCCTCTCAGGGGCTTGTAAATGCTCCCATGCTAGCTCTCCTGTTAAATCCTTCTGGTGGCCTTCACAGCACGGCACCAGCCTTGGACTTTTCCCACGAGGCTTCTGAGCATTAACTCTCAAGGTATTTCTGCTGCCAGTAAGTTTCCTTAAGTCTGGTTCAGAATCACTTCCAGGGTCACAATTCTCAGATACATACGGTTCCACTCTCTCAGGCTTCCATTCACTCTGCAAAGCACGTTGCCTCTGAGCTCCAAACTGCGTCACAGCAAACTGACTCTCACAGCTGTTTCTCGCTCTCTCTCTCTGGGTCTGTCACTGGATCTCTCTCTGAGTTCCTTCCTGTTTCTTCCTTCTCCCTTTTCTACCTCTACTGAGTGTTTCTTATAGTTCTGATTAGCACTTCCCCCACTCAAGTGAAAACTATTTGCTTCAGGAGCTAAGGATTGCTTGCTAGTTGGGCGGGGTTGCAGACCTCGTGGCTGGGTCTGTTTATGTTGCTCCTGACAACTATTGATCATGTGGTTTGCCTGCCTGTCAGATTCTGACCTAGTTCTCACAGAATCCTGTGTTTTCAAGGCCCAGGATGAATCTTCCCCATTACAATATATATATATATAGTGAGATATATCTTTTTGGTAGATATGTATCCACATACTTATCTATCTATCTGTTTAGGTTCAGATATCCATACATTCCTATATGACCCTGACAGATGGGCACTACCCCTATCAATGCTGTGCTAGCATACTTAGGGTTCTACACATATAACCACTTCCTGTGGTAATTAGCAAACATTTTCCTTACCATAACCTTTCAGTGTTAGGTACCTCTGAAGCTCTCCATGTACCTTTTTCTTTCCTAATTAACCCCATTTAGGGAAGACATTGCGGAACTTCATTTAATCTAAAGCTTAGCGCGTCCTAAGTCTGTCCTTACTTTCTTATCAGATACAGGGGTCTCCATACCCTTTCTCTCCTACATGGACTAATTCCATTGCCAGTCCAGATAGGTCAGACTCATTTTCCTTTTGGTCCTAGGATTGTACTGTTCTTGGGCCAAAACAGCTTAAGCTTTGTCTAATAGTACCTTCCGCGTTTTCTGCTGAAGCTTTACCTCTTTATACTACCCCAGTTTCCCCTGGGGCTATTTCTCACCCTGAAGGGTTCTGACCTCCACTTGTTTTTTATACAGTTATTACCTCTACTTCTGTGAGGTACTCCTTGAGGATCTTCTACTGGCTCTTCTAACAGATCCATATGAACCTCAGTAGACTTTTCACAATGTCACCAAGGGAGGCCCATATTGGAATATTGCACTCAATATTTTACTACTAAATACCCTCTATACAGGGTCTTCCTCTATATAAGTCCTGGTCTAGTCCAGCTGTTCCACAGCACCTTGTCTGTACTTCAACTCCTACCCTCCATCCCCAGGATGCCTGAGGTTCTGAGGAGTAGCATGGCTCTTTCTAGATTCGCAACATGCCAGGACTCCCTCTGGGCATCTCAGCTTGGGAGTCCCCATATGTGAAGACTCATTCCTGCTTGTTCCTGGAGATAGCACAGTTACTTACCTGTAACAGGTGATCTCTGGGAACAGCAGGAGTAAGTCTTCACAACCCACCCACCTCCCCTAGGAGTTGCATTTCTCTATCTCTATCTTTCCCTTCCTTGCTCTCTCTTTCTCTTTGCCTCAGCTTTAAAACTTAACTGAGGAGAGGCAGTTGGGAAAGGCGGGAAGGCAGCACGCAGGCGTGTTGGGATGCTTCCAAAAGTGTTTTGATTGGACGCTGGGAAGCGTTTCCGCGCAGACTCCGTCAGTACCGACGTACCCATATGTGAAGACTTATTTCTGCTGTTCCCAGAGATCACCTGTTACAGGTAAGTAACTGTGCTTTACCGTTTCCCCACATACCCGACAACTCAATACCATATATCGGGTACCGGAGTGTCCCAGTTTCCAAAGACGCAATTACCACATCATTCTATGGTAGTGGAATCGGCGATGCATCAAATAAAGAGTGCTAAGACACATTCCTTGAACCCTCCAGGTAGGGAATAGAGAACTCTCAACGCCTTTGGTCGGCGGCGTTTTCAGGCCTCCATGCTGTTGGCTAGAATCAGTTCCTACATACTCTATATGAGTATGTTCCTCAGAGAGGTGTCTACGGATTTGGAGTTAATGGCTCCTCTTCTCCCCGATGACAATAGAGCAGATTATCTTGCCCTTGTAAGACATACTCAGAATGTTTCAAAGTTTGCTAACAGGGCAACTTTTGACTGTTTTGAGAGCATTAGCAGAACTTCATCTATCTGCATTGGGACATGTAGAATTGCTTGGCTTCAAGCATTAGATCTTGAACAATGGGTTCAGGACAAACTGGGTAATATCCCTTGCACTGGTGAAAACGTTTTTGGCGAGGATTGGCAGGACAAGGCCTCTAAGTTAGAATCTGAGAACACTACACTTAATAGACTTTCAAGGTCTACTGCCAACCCAGCTAAGAAGAAATCAGCAAAGAAAGCTTTTTTTCAATTAGAAGTAGTACTTTTCTTCTTACACCCCAGCTGTACAGTGTCAACACCATGCTCTTCAGAAGGAGCAGCAACCACCAAAATAGCAAAGGAAGGTTAAGACTCCTAAGTCACAGCCACATCAACAGACCCAGCCTCCTCAGGGTTTTTGACTTCTTTTTAGAGAACATAGCCGCTCTGCCTCTGGAGATTCCAAATCCTACCCTCAACCCTTGCAGGCTTTGTCACTTTACCCACAGGTGGCTTCTTTTCAGATCAGAGCAGTGGACACTGTCCATAGTACGGGAGGGGTACAAACTTCATCTACAAAGTCTGTCTCCCCCCCGTCCAGATTCCTCCAAGAGAGTTCCGCTCTCAGGATCCTCTTTCTGCTCTGTTATAAGAGATCACCTCTCTCCTTCTTCAAGGAGCAATAGAGGAAGTTCCACTATCCCAACAGGGAATGGGCTTTTATTTTCCCTACTTCTTCTTTCCAAAGGAAACAGAGGGATACAGGCCCATTCTGGATCTCTGAGAACTGAACAAGCACCTGGTACGGGAGAAATTCAAAATGATCTCCCTAGGTACCCTTCTTTCCTATCCAGAGTCAGGACTGGCTCTGTTCTCTGGACCTCAAGGAGGCCTACACTCATATTCTCCAGGACCAAGCAGGAAGTCAGTCCTCACATATGGATGACATCGGCACCGACGGAGCCCTTGTGCAGAGCATTTCCCCAGCTTTCAAAGAAAGCCTTTGGGAATGCAGTGTGCATGCGCGGTCCCCTTCCTGCCCAAGGGTGCCATCTTGCTCAGTCTTTCTTTTTCCGCAGAGCCCAACGGACGTAGTTCCTGTCACCTGGGAAAAGTTGATTTTTTTTCTACAATTTTTCGCGTCTTTGTCCGGTTCGACGCCAGTTCCCCATCCCACCTCGGCTCGGTACACTGGTATCAAGTCCGGAACTTCTTTTTCGGTTTTTGTCCTTTATAACTAGCGTTCATGCTTTTTCTGTAATTTTCACTGGCATCCCAGTCTTTTGACCTTGCCGGGACCCTTTTTTCCCCGATGGCTGCCAGCGGGTTCAAAAAATGTGATCGGTGTAAGAAACTTATGTCTCTCACCGATACACATGACTGCTGCCTCCAATGCCTCGGGCCTGACCATGACCTGCTGGTTTGTGGCCCATGCAGCAACATGTCGTCGAAGGCGCTTTGGAGCCGTCAGCATCAACGTGTGAGAATTTTTTCAGAGTCCACGTCTGGCCGGGCCTGGACTTCGTCAGAGTCCTTGACATCTCGCGAGTCTGACCCTGAGCGCCGTCGTGGATCCTCTTGAGAGGTGGTCTCCCGCCCGGGAGCACAAAAGGAAGAAGAAGCTCGTGAGGGCATCGTCAGTGGAGGCACCTGGGTCCTCGAGGGCCAGGTTGCATAGCCCTGACCGCCGTCCCGGGCTCTCAGAGACGGAGAGGCCGTCCAAACTACCTCGCCTGGAGCCGGAGTCCCCGAGTCATGTAAGTTCTGTTGTCCTCGTTGACTCTCCTCTGAGAGAACCGATGTCGGGGCCCGAGTCAGGGGCTGCTGAGACTCCTGAGCTCGGACTCAGGCTGACGGCCCTGGAGAGCAGCCTGGCTGCCTTCATGGAGCAGCAGCGAGTACTGATCGCTGGTCTGACCGGTGCATCTGCCCCGACCACTGGGACCTCAACTTCCAAGTCGACCTCAAAGGCCGAGCCGATCCTCGAGTCCATCAAGTTTCGAGTCGATCCTCGGCCAAGGTCTCCCTCGACCTTCTGTGCGGGGCCGAGGTAGTTGATGCCGGTGCCCTCTGTGTCGGGGCGGGTGACATCGAGGCCCACATGGCTGGAGCCGCTCGACTCCTCCTCGGAGGAGTCGGCGTGGGAGACGGAGGACGAGGAGTCTCCTGACACCTTCCGGACCCGGTGCGTCCCATCAGACTCCCCGGAGTCTGAGCCTTGGAGACGGTCCCCCCCCCCCCAGAGGATATCCGGTTCTCGGATTTCATCAGGGACATGGCCAAGGCTTTGGCATTCCCTGCGGACGCCGAGGAGCTCGATGCCCTCCAGTATGATTTTCCTCCGAAGGAAGCCGTTACTGTACCAGTTCCTCCGATGCTGGAACAGCTGTTCTTCCGTATGTGGGAGGCACCGGCCTCGGCGCTGTTTCTTAGTGAGCGGGTCGATTCCATTTATCGAGTCCGTAAGAGCCCTGAGTTCCAAAAGGCGCAGCTACAGCACAACTCCATGGTTGTGGAATCGGCCATGCACAGGCTGAAAAGTCAAAAGATGCACTCCTCGGTGCCTCCTGGCCAGGAGGCCCGGAACCAGGATGCCCTCGGTAGAAAATGCTTCCGGGACTCTATGCTGTCTTGCCGTGTCCAGACTACGCTGTCTTGCCGTGTCCAGATATGGGCATGCACTTATGGGACCTGGCAAAGGAGATTGCCGGGTTCTCGGCTGGCTCTTCAAGGAACCCTTGCAGAGATTCAAAACCTTGTCTTCAGGGATCCGAGAGTGCTCAAAGTTTATATCTCGAGCAGCCTATGACGGCTTTGAGGCTTCGGCCCGAGTAGCAACGGCCGGCATCCGTGCACGCCGTCAGGCCTGGCTACAGTCGTCTGACCTGGAGTCATGGGTACAGGATAAGTTGGTCAATGTCCCGTGCCGAGGTGACAACCTATTTGGCAAGCCCATGACTGAAAAGGCTGCAGAAATCGAGACAGGAACTCTCACCAGGACAAGACTGTCCAGAAAGACTTATGCCCCTTCTCAAAAAAAGAGGGCTCGGGAAAGAAGCCCTTTTTCCTGAGGATGGGTGCTGCCTACAAAACCTACCCTCAATAACAGGCCTCTCCAGCTCCCCAACAGGGCCAGCAGGCCAAAGGGCAGGGGCATGAGCCCTGTAGGCAGAAAACCCCCAAGCCTCCGGCTCCTGCTCAGCAGGGAGGGTTTTTTTGACTCCCACAGCATAGCCTCTCCTCCGCCAGTGGCTCCACTCAGCACAGGAGGTTGGCTGACCCTGTACGCATACAGGTGGCCAGCCATCACAGGGGATACCTGGGTACTGAGCATAGTCTAAAAGGGCTATATGCTCCATTTCCACCAGCCTCCAAGACTCCCTCTACACAAGAACTTCCTCCTTCAGGAGTTGGCAAGTCTTCTAAAGGAACAGGCGGTGGAACCTGTGCCTCACCACCTGAAAGGGCAAGGCTTCTACTCCCGGTACTTCCTAGTACCAAAGAGGACAGGAGGCCTCAGGCCTATCCTAGACTTGCAAAATCCGAACAAGTTTCTGGAGAGGGAGACGTTCAAGATGCTTACCCTTGGGATACTGTTGCCCTACCTCCAGCAGGGAGACTGGCTATGCTCCGTAGACCTAAAGGATGCTTACACTCACATTCTCATTCATCCAGACCACAGACAATACCTCAGATTTGTGGTGGGAGGAAACCATTTTCAGTATAGGGTACTTCCCATTGGCCTAACCTCTGCCCCAGAGTTTTCACCAAATGCCTGGTGGTGGTGGCGGCTTTTTTCAGGAATCAGGGGATTTTTGTCTTCCCATACCTGGATGACTGGCTAATCAGGGGCCAGTCTCTCCAGGAGGCCCGACAGGCCACTCTTCGCACGGTCTCTCTTCTTCAGTATCTGGGCTTTGTCATAAATTACGCAAAGTCCACTTTGCTCCCCTCTCAGCACCTAGAGTCTATAGGGGCCAGATTAGACACCCTTCGGGCAAGAGCTTACTTGCCCAAGGACAGGGCCCACAGACTGTTGGACTTGGCCAACCAGTTCCAAAGAAATTCTCATGTTTCCGCCAGGCACTACCTGTGGCTCCTGGGCCACATGGCATCCACTTTGCATGTGACACCGAATGCCTGTATGCACATGCGGGCTGCTCAATGGTGCCTCAGAGATCAGTGGACACAGGCCACAGGTGACCTCCGAGACAGAGTAAAAGTGTCCAGACGACTTGTGACCTCCTTACAGTGGTGGCTACATCTGCCAAACCTTCTCAGGGATGTACCTTTTCAGGCTCCAGCATATACAATGGTGCTGACGACAGATGCCTCCTTAAAGGGCTGGGGTGCGCATTGCCAGGGCACGTGCACTCAAGGCCTGTGGTCCCCTCGGAAGGCCACGCAGCAGGTCAACCTTTTAGAGCTGTGAGCAATCCGCTTAGCTCTGCAAACCTTCTGCCCTGCTCTCTCTCAACAGTCTGTCCTAGTTCAGACGGACAATCAGGTGGCAATGTTCTACGTGAACAAACAAGGGGGCACAGGGTCCAGACCCCTATGTCAGGAGGCACTGGACCTTTGCTCCTTTGCAGTCAGACAAGGCATGTTTCTCAAAGCAGTTTATCTACCTGGTCAGGAGAACTTCCTAGCAGACAAGCTAAGCAGGATTCTCCAGCCTCACGAATGGCAGTTGAATCCATTGGTGGTTGAGATCTTCCTCCGCTGGGGACATCCATCCATCGATCTCTTTGCAAGTCCATTAAACCGTCAGCTGCCCAGGTTTTGCTCCAGACAGCCGCATCCCCTGAGGATGGAAGCAGATGCTTTTCTAATCTCTTGGTCTACGGGCCTCCTGTATGCGTTTCCTCCCACGCCCCTGGTGGCCCAAACTCTGTTCAAGATCCTCCGGGACAAGGCCTCGGTGATTCTGGTAGCCCCCAGATGGCCGAAGCAGCCGTGGTTTCCACTTCTACAGTTGGCGGTGGAAACTCCGTTCCCTCTGGGGCTGCGACACGATCTCCTGTCTCAAGAGCAGTGTTCCCTTCTGCACCCGAACCTCAGGTCCCTCAATCTGATGGCCTGGCTGCTGAAAGGATAGTGCTAGCTCCCTTACTTCTACCTAAGGAGGTTGAGAAGTTGGTCTTGGCCTCTAGGAGGCAGCCCACCAGAAAGTCCTATGCCCTCAAGTAGCGTAGGTTTATGGTATTGTGTGCTCAGTGCAATGAAGATCCTTTCTCGTGCCTGGTGCCAGTAGTACTGCAGTATCTACTTCACCTTTCAGACCTAGGCCTTAAGTCTAACTCTGTTCGGGTCCACCTCAGTGCTTTGTCAGCGCACCACTCACCTGTGGAAGGACAGTCTCTGTCGGTTCACCCCTTGGTGTCCAGATTTCTCAGATGTCTGCTTCTGCTCAAGCCTCCGGTTCGTCCACCGGCGACTGAGTGGGATTTGCAGCAACTTACTTGCCCACCATTTGTGCCGATGGCTACTTGCCATTTGCGCTTCCTCTCTTGGAAAGCGCTCTTCCTGGTGGCTCTTACCTCAGCCATACGTGTGAGTGAACTACAAGCTCTGGTTTCTGATAAACCGTACACGCGGTTCTATAGGAACAGGGTGGTCCTATGGGACCCATCCCAAGTTCTTCCCAAAAGTGGTCTCCTCTTTCCACCTCAATCAGGAGGTGGTTCTTCCGACCTTTTTTCCCAGGCCTCATGCCAGCCCGGCTGAAACAGTCTTGCATACCCTGGACTGTAAAAGGGCATTGTCCTTTTACGTAGAGCGTACGCGGGAGCATCGAAGGGCTGCTCAGCTCTTCATCTCGTTTGACCCTAATAGGATGGGGTTACCTGTCTCCAAGTGTACGTTGTCCATTTGGGTAGCAGATTGCATCGCCTGGGCGTACAGGGCAGCTAACCTTCTCTTGCAGGGTCGGGTCATGGCCCACCGTGTCAGGGCGAAAGCCGTGTCAGTAGCTCATCTTCGCTCTGTTCCGTTGGCAGACATCTGCCGGGCCGCAACTTGGCCTTCAAGCCAGACTTTTGCAGCCCATTACTGCCTGGAGAGAGAGTCCCAACGGGACTGTTTTTGACCAAGCGGTACTCCATAATCTCTTTGAGGTTTAGGCAACTCCTACCCTCCGGCCCTTATGTTGGGCTACCGTACGAGGTGCGTTCTCAGAGAATATTCTTGTCACGGATGCTGAGGCTCTTGAGAGGGAGCCATTTTTTGAGCTCTGGGTTCACGGTAGCCTAGAGCTGGGGAGTCCCATATGTGAGGACTGACTTCCTGTTTGGTCCTGGAGAAAGCATAGTTACTCACCTGTAACAGGTGTTCTCCAGGAGCAGCAGGAATCAGTCCTCACGACCCTTCCTCCTCCCCTGGAGTTGCAGTCCTATCCTTCATTTTTATTTTTGCTGTCTTTTAGCTATGTCATCAGACTGAGCAAGATGGCACCCTTGGGCGGGAAGGGGACCGCGCATGCACGCTGCATTCCCAAAGGCTTTCTTTGAAAGCTGGGGAAATGCTCCGCACGAGGGCTCCGTCGGCACAGACGTCACCCATATGTGAGGACTGATTCCTGCTGCTCCTTAAGAACACCTGTTACAGGTGAGTAACTATGCTTTCTGATTCATTCACAGCACAGAAAATTCCTGTGCTTCATGTTTCAAGAGAGACATTATCAATGCAGAGTCCTGCCTTTCGGCCTCGCCTCTGCCCCAAGAGTTTTCACAAAGTGCATGTCGGTAGTAGCTGCATTCCTAAGGACTCTTGGGATATTTGTTTTCCCTTACTTAGACGACTGGCTCATTCGAGCAAACACCTCTTTAGAGGCCACTCTTTCCCTCTCGCGCACCATGCAAGTGGTGCAACACTTGGGATTTGTAATAAATCTTCCAAAGTCCCAACTCATCCCCTCTCAAACTCTAGAGTTCATAGGGGCTCTTTTAGACAGCACTCAAAGGCATTTCTGCCTCAGCTTCGCTGTACACGGCTAAATCGGTTAGCTCCTCAAGCAAGCCTCAACAGGTTCCTCACTGCTCGAGATCAACAGCTGGGTCATATGGCATCAACACTGCATGTTGTCCCATATGCTCATCTACATATGCATGCAGATCAATGGACACTGTCTTCCCAGTAGTCTCAGCCATCAGGTCGCCTGGGAGACAAGATAATGGTCTCTTTCCACCTAATCTCGTCTGTCCAGTGGTAGCAATCCCCAGAAAACCTCTTGGTAGGGTCACCTTTTCAGATGCCAGTACATCAATGTACCCTGATGATGGATGCGTCCAAATTGGACTGGGAAGCTCATCTGGACTATCTCTCCACTCAGGGACTTTGGTCTCATCAGGAGTCATAGCTCCATATAAACCTGCTGTAGCTCAGAGCCATTCATAATGCCCTCAAGGTCTTCCAGGATCATCTTCGATTCCGCTCAGTTCTAGTCCAAACAATCAAGTAGCCATGTTCTACTTGAACAAGCAGAGCGGAACAGGCTCTTGGACCCTCTGCAGCGAGTCCCTGCATCTGTGTGCTTTTGCCATACAGCATCACATTCACATACTTGTGGTGTATTTTCCGGGCAAACACAATGTCTTAGTGGACAAACTCAGTCGAGTCCTCCTTCCCCACGAGTGGGCTCTCCATGCAGACAAGGTCGCTCACATCTTTCAGATTTGGGGAACCCCAGAGATTGACCTGTTCACAAGTCCTCAGAATGCCAAGCTTCCTCGCTTCTACTCAGGACTCCTGCATCAGACAGCTGGGGTCAAAGCTTCCTGTATGCCTTCCCTCCCATTCCCCTCATTCCCAAGACACTTTTTTCAAACTCCAGAGAGACCGGTGCTCCAGATACACATAGCCCCATGCTGGCCACGACAACTATGGGTATCTTCTCCTTCTGCGTCTGTCTCTGGCTCAACCCGTAAATCTGGGATCTGCTCCAGATCTTCTCTCTAGGAGGAGGGGACACTGCTCCATCCCAGTCCACAGTCCCTCTATCTTACGGCATGGCTGCTGAAGGCATAGACTTCCAGGACATTAACCTCTCTCAGCAGGTTAAAGATATTCTTTTAGAATCCAGAAAGCCTTCCACCAGGCATTTGTACGCCTTCAAATGGCGTAGATCTTCTCTATGGTGTTCACACAGGGAACTTAACCCCTTCTTAGCTCTGGTGGATGCATTATTTGAGTATCTTCTCCACCTGTCTTCCTCTGGAATTAAAGCCAACTCGGCAAGAGTACACCTTAGTGCAACTGTGGCCTCTCACATGCCCTTCGATAGTCAACTCATTTCTTGTAGCATGCTTCATGAGGGGTCTTCTATTGACCAAACCTCCCATTAGATCCCCTCCAGTGGCATGGGATCTCAATATTGTTCTAGGACAGCTTCTCAAGCCACCCTTCGAACCTTTAGCCACCATCTCTCTGATGTTTCTCACATGGAAGGTCACCTTCGTTATTGCTCTCACTTCAGCAAGATGCATTAGTGAGCTCCAGGCCTTAGTGGCTGACCCTCCTTACATGCGATTCCACTATGATAAGCTAGTCCTTAGGACTCATCCTCACTTTATGCCAAAGGTGGTCTCGCCTTTCCTTTTAACCAGTCAGTCTACCTTCCGGTCTTTTTCCCTATACCTCATTCCTCTAAGGCAGAGGCAACCCTTCACACTCTGGATTGCAAACATGCCTTTGCTTACTATCTCCAGAGAACTCGAGAGCACAGAAAAGCTTCCCAACTTTTCATAGCTTTTGACTCGAGTCACTGGATTTGCCAGTATCTCCAGATGTATTGCAGATTCCATCACCTTTGCATATGAAAGTGCAGGTCTCTTTCTTGAGTGTCATGTCACTACACATAATGTTCAAGCCATGGTTGCCTCCATGGCAAATCTACACTCGGTAGCGATTAATGAGATATGCAAACAGCAACTTGGTCTTCTGTCCACACTTTTGCTGTCCACTATTGCCTGGACAAGGACTCCCGTCGGGATGTCTTGTTTGGCCAAGCTGTTCTCCAGCATCTCTTTCAGACTTATATTAACTCCTACCCTCTGTCCCGGGTTTCAATACAAGACATCATTGGGGGAGACATGACCTACTTATGCATGCCTGTAATCCACAGCTCACCTCTCTGGCATCTTCGAGCTAGAGAATCCCATATGTGAAGACTACATTCCTGTGTGTTCCTGGAGATAGTGTAGATCTCCAGGAACAAGCAGGAATGTAGTTTTCACCTATGGATATCGTCAGCACTGATGGAGCCTGCGCGGGAACGCTCCCCAGCATCCTATAGGAATGCTTTTGGGAGCATCCCTCAGCACATGCGTGCTGCCTTCCCACCTTTCCAATTGTCCCTCTTCAGTTCTTCATTTTCCGCGGAGCCGACAGGTCATATACCCTATCACCGCAGAAAATTTCTTCTTTAAACTTGTTTTCTAGTGGTTGCGCCTGCCTCTGCTCGATGCCTACCGGTACCGCCGGTTCTCTTTTCTTCTTTTAAAAAAAAGAAATATATATATACTTTCTAAAGTGTTTCTCTTCAGAAACTTTTCTTTTTGGTGCTAGGCGCCATTTTGGGCATTAGGCCCCATTTTCCTTAAAAATGGAAAAACCAGCTAGTGGTTTTAAAAAATGTGCTAAGTGTGGCGGTACCATTTCCGTCACCGACACCCATGACTGGCGTCTCAAATGTTTAGGCCCTGACCATTCTCCATCGGAGTGTTCCTCTTGTATGGGCATGAATAAAAGAGGAAGACAGAACCGGGCTGCAAAGCTCGGTACCCTCTTTTCTTCAGATGCGATGTCCGTTGCATTGACGTATTCCAGAGCCTCGTCTTCCTCCCATGGATCTCAGGTAACTAAACATAAGAGCCGGTCCTCAAAAGGTAGATCTCCTTCTAAGCATCGAGAAGCCATTGGCATTGCCCTTGAGGAAACTACACCGGCAAAACGGCCCTGGCGGGAGGCTTCAGCCTCCAAAGCACCAACAGGGCTCCAGGATGTTCTCAAGGCTTCGACCTCGGCAGAACTACTGGTGCCATACTCAGGGGTTCTGGCCGCTTTTACCGGTACCAACACCCAGGCATCAGCAGTGTCGATAGACCAGAGATTCCTCGCTATCGAACGCAGTCTTGCAGCTCTCCTTACAGCTGCGATACCATTGACACTGCTACCGATGGTTCAAAGGGCACCGGTACCGATACCGGCTCCGGTGGGCAATCTACCCATGCCGACTTTTTCATGCATCGACAGATCGGTACCGGACCAACTCGGTACCGACTTCGATCGATTCCGATTACCGTTCTTTGCATGAACATCGGGATCAGAGATATTTCAAGTCTTCCGATTCCGAAGACTTGGATAACTCTGCCGGTACCAGAGTGCTTCTCCCAAAAGACTCCTCTTCTCCTCAACGCAGAATGTCTCCTCCGGAGGACATGTCTTTTCAGGATTTTATTTGTGATGTGGCCCGAGGCCTATCAATCACAGTAGCTCCTGAAAAAGAGCCTAGAGCAAAGGAATTGGAAATCCTCCAATACCCTAAGGCTCCCAAGGAAGCAGCTACTCTGCACATTCATGAAATTCTTCATGATTTGATGCTCAGAAACTGGGAAACACCTTTGACCACATCTCCTCATTCTAGGAGACTCGATACCATGTATCGAGTTCCACTATGTTCTGGTTTTCAAAAGATTCAGCTGTCACACCATTCAATGATAGTGGAATCAGCCATGCGTAGGATGAAAAGTGCAAAAAAACATGCATCCAATCCTCCAGGTCGTGAATGCAGGACTCTTGACGCCTTTGGACATCAAACATTTGAGGCTTCCATGCTTTCAGCTAGGATCAGCTCATATACTTTATATATGGGAATGTTCCTCAAGAAAGTCACAGGAAACTTGGAGCTTATGAGCCCCCTTCTTCCTGATGACAAACGATAAGACTTCCTACTCTTGTCAAGCATGCTCAAGACGTTTCCAAGTTTGTAAATCGTGCAGCCTTTGACTGCTTTGAATGTATCAGCAGAACTTCTGCTATTCCCATTGTTGCACGTCAGATTGCCTGGCTTCAGACTTGGAAATTTGGGTAAAGGACAAATTAGGAAACATCCCTTGCACAGGAGAAAACCTCTTTGGCAAGAATTGGCAGGAAAAGGCTAATGAGATAGATGCTGACAATATCACTTTAGACAGATTGTCAAAATGTAAAGCCACTCCAGCCATAAAGAAACCCTATAAAAAACCCTTTTTCAGTAAAAAGAGAGAGTTTTATCCGTCCTATACCCAGCAAGGGCAAGGTCAGGGTCAGGTTGCCCAAAAGGGACAACAGCAACAATCCAGACAACAAAAGAAGCCAAAAGGCCCGAGAGCTCAACCAGCTCCACAGGTTCAGCCCCCTCAAGGGCTTTGACTCCTTCCTAGAGAGCTTGCCTTTCCTGCCTCTGAAGGGTCCAGAACCCCTAAACATTCCAGGCAGGTTGTGTAATTTTGTCAACAGATGGCACCAAATAACAGCAGAAAATTGGACTCTGTCCATTGTAGGGGAGGGGTACAAGCTTCATTTTCACAGCATGCCCCCTCCTACAATCGTAAGACAGTTCAATTCCCAAACCTCTGCAGACAGTCTACTGGATCAAGAGGTCTCAATACTCCTTGCTCGGGAAGCAATAGAGGAAGTACCCATTCTCCAACAGGGTACAGGGTTCTACTCCCCCTATATTCTTATTCCAAAGAAAACAGGAGGACACAGACCCATTCTAGACCTCAGAGAATTGAACAAGTATCTGTTTCGAGAAAAGTTCAAAATGATTTCTCTGGGAACTCTTCTGCCATACCTTCAAAGTCAGGATTGGCTTTGCTCTCTAGATCTAAAAGATGCATATACTCAAATTCTGATCCATCCAGATCACAGGAAATTCTTACGATTCCTTTTCAAGGGAAAACACTTCCAATACAGGGTTCTTCCCTTTGGTCTGGCTTCGGCACCAAGAGTATTCACGAAATGCATGGCAGTAGTAGCTGCATTCCTGCGAACCCTAGGGAAATTCGTCTTCCCTTACTTAGACGACTGACTCATTCGAGCCCCCACAGTTCCAGAGGCCAGCTCTGCACTGTCTCGCACATAGCAAACCTACAGTACTTGGGATTGGTCATAAACCTCCCAAAATCCCAGCTTGCTCCGTCTCAGTCCCTGGAGTTCATAGGAGTTTGTTTAGATACCAGACAGTCAAGGGCTTTTCTCCCACAACCCGCTGTCTTCGAATAGTGCAACTAGCTTCTCAAGCAGCGGTGAAGTTCTCCCTAACTGCTCGAGAACTACTACAACTATTGGGACATATGGCATCCACGGTTCACGTGATTCCCTATGCTCGCCTTCATATGCAAGCAGCTCAGTGGACCCTATCCACATAGTTTACACAAGCCACAGGACATCTGTCGGACAAGATATCAAACTCACAACAACTGATCTTGTCCCTCCAATGGTGGCAATCACTGGAAAATCTTCTAGTGGGGCCTCCTTTCCAGCAACCCCTATTCCAGGCCACCCTAACAACAGATGCATCACAGGTGGGATGGGGAGCACACCTGCACCATCTCTCTACCCAGGGTACCTGGAATCCACAGGAGGCTTGTCTTCACATAAACCTCCTGGAACTCAGAGCAATCTATCTAGCTCTTTGAGTATTCCATGCCCAGCTCAGCTACAAGATAGTCCTAGTCCAAATGGACAATCAAGTAGCCATGTTCTATGTGAACAAGCAGGGCCGAACAGGCTCTCTGTCGTTATGCAACAAAGCTTTACGACTATGGGCCCTCTCCAGAGAGCATCAAATTCACCTTCTCGTGGTATATCTTCGAGGCACTCAAAACCTTTGGGCAGACAAACTCAGCTGAGTACTGCTGCCTCTCCACCTAGACCAGGTGGCTAAGATATTTCAGATCTGGGGAACCCCACACATAGACCTATTTGCAAGTCCACTGAATGCCAAACGTCCCCGGTTCTGTTCCAGAATTCCGTCTCCAAATTGCCAGGCAAGGGACGCCTTCCTCCTTCACTGGGGTGAGGACTTCTATGCCTTCCCACCCATTCCCCTGCTTCTACATCTCTCTCAAGCCACACTTCTGGAGGTGGGGTGTGCCCCGGACCCTCTCTTCCAAGAGAACGGGATGCTATGGCACCCGAATCCCCAATCCCTGCATCTCAGGGCTTGGTTGCTGAAGCCTAGAACTGCAGGATCTTAACTTTTCCGAACAGGTACAGGATATCCTTCAGGCTTCTAGAAAACCTTCCACAAGACGTTCTTACACCTTTAAGTGGAAACGTTTTACTATATGGTGTTCTCAAAAGGGCTTAAACCCCCTTGTGATACATTTGGAATCGGTACTGGAGTACCTATTTCATTTATCAAATTCTGGTCTAAAGACCAATTCAGTAAGAGTCCATCTTAGTGCAATTGCAGCTTCCTATAAGCCTCTAAATGGACAGCCAATTTTCTCTCATCCACTCATAGCAATATTTATGAGAGGTCTTCTCTTAACAAAGCCTCCCATCAGGCCACCACCGGTGGCATGGGATTTAAATCTAGTTCTCGGACAGCTCATGAAACCGCCCTTTGAACCTTTAGCGACAACAACCCTAGAAGTTTTGTCCTGGAAGGTCATCTTCCTAATTGCAATCACCTCTGCACGTCGCATTAGTGAATTGCAAGCTTTAGTGGCTGATTCCACTTATACAAGGTTTCACCATGATAAGGTTGTTCACAGAACTCATCCACATTTTATACCAAAGGTGGTTTCGCCTTTTCATTTAAATCAATCAATTTACCTTCCTGTATTCTTTCTGAGGCCTCATGCCTCTAATGCATAAAAGAACCTTCATACTTTGGACTGTAAAAGAGCCTTGGCTTTTTACCTACAAAGAACACAGCAACACAGACAGTCTTAACTTTTTGTTGCTTTTGATTCTAGTCATTTGGTACTTCCAGTCTGCAAAAGAACTCTATCTAAATGGATTGCACAATGCATATCCTTTACTTATGAGAGTAAGGGTCGTCCTCTCGAAGGCCATGTCACAGCACATAATGTGAGAGCCATGGCAGCCTCTATGGCTAACCTTCACTCTGTGTCTATCGATGACATTTGTCAAGCAGCCACCTGGGCATTTGTGTATACCTTCACAGCCCACTACTGACTAGAGGAAGCCTCCCGTTGGAATACCTTCTTTGGCCAAGCTGTTCTTCTACATCTCTTTCAGACTTAATTCAACTCCTACCCACCAACCCTGGTAGGATGCCAGAGATCCATGGGAGGAAGCATGACCCACCTCACTATAGGTGGCAGTTTCCTGGGGCCATCTCCCCGGCATCTTCAGCTAGGGAGTCCCCATATGTGAAGACTACAGTCCTGCTTGTTCCTGGAGATAGCATAGTTACTCACCTGTAACAGGTGATCTCCGGGAACAGCAGGAATTTTAGTCTTGACAACCCACCCACCTCCCCTAGGAGTTGTCTCTCTATCTCTCTGTCTCTTTCCACTCTCCCTCTATCCTTTCACTCAGCTACAAACTTAACTGAAGAGGGACAGTTAGAAAGGCGGGAAGGCAGCGCGCATGTGCTAAGGGATGCTTCCAGAAGCGTTTCTATTGGAAGCTGGGGAGCGTTCCCACGCAGGCTCCATCGGTGCCGACGATACCCATATGTGAAGACTAAATTCCTGCTGTTCCCAAAGATCACCTGTTACAGGTGAGTAACCATGCTTTACTCACCTTTAACAGGTGATCTCCGGGGAACAGCAAGAATTTAGTCTTCACAACCCGCCCTCCTCCCCTAGGAGTTGTAGGTCTTCTCCTTTTTCTCTTTTTCTTCTCTCCTTTTATCTCAGCTACAAACTCAACTGAGGAAGGAGAGCTGGAAAAGGCAGCTCCGCAGGTGCAGTGGAATGCTCCCAAAAGCTTTCCTATTGGATGCTGGGGATCATTCCCGTGTGGGCTCCATTAGTACCGATGTTACCCATATATGAAGACTAAAGTCCTACTGTTCCCGGAGATCACCTGTTACAGGTGAGTAACTATGCTTTCCCTCCCAGTGGAGTAGTAACTTTGGTATTTCCTCTTGAATAGCAGGATGATCTGGAAGATGACATTTTACTCAACAGATAATTTCCTTTCCTGCAGTCCTACTAAACCAGTCCAGGACCCACTCTGTGTGCTCTTTTATCTCTGCTGTCAGTTTTCCAAGCTTTATCTTTTGTCAGTTGCTCTGTGTGGCTCTGTACTTAACGTAGTTGTACATATTTCTGTCTTGATTCCCTCAGTGATGTGTGTGTTAAGGTTCTCCAGGACCAAGCAGGAAGTCAGTCCTCACATATGGGTGACGTCGGCGCCGACGGAGCCCTCGCGGAGCAATTTTCCCCAGCTTTCAAAGAAAGCCTTTGGGAATTGCAGCGCGCATGCGCGGTCCTCTTCCCGCCCAATGGTGCCATCTTGCTCAGTCTTCTTTTTTCCGCGGAGCCCTACAGACGTTGCCTGTGAATCCCCGCAGAAAAGTTGATTTTCCTCTATTTTTATCTATTTTTTCTTCGGTTCGACGCCGGTTCTGTTCCCGCCCGGACTCGCGACGCCGGTTACGAGTCCGTCCTTTATTTTTCGGTTTTTTTGTCCTTCGTGACAGTTTTCGCGCTTTTTTCCTTTTTTCCCTGGCTGCCCGGTCGTTCGACCTCGCAGTGGCCCTTTTTCCCCCGATGGCGGCCAGTGGTTTCAAAAAGTGTGACCTCTGTAAGAAACTTATGTCTCTTACAGACACTCACGACTTCTGCCTCCGCTGCCTCGGCCCAGATCATGACCCCATGATCTGCACGCCATGCGGCAAAATGTCCTCAAAAGCATTGAGGAGTCGGCAGCACCAGCGGGAGCGTATCTTCTCTGACTCCGGCCGGGCTCGGACTTCGTCAGAGGCTTCGACGTCTCGGGACTCTGGTCCTGAGCATCGTCGGAGTTCCTCTGAGAGGGGGTCTCCTACCCGGGAACATCATCGGAATAAGAAACCCGCGAGGGCGGGATCAGTGGACGCTCCTGGTTCCTCGAGGGCCAGGTCGCATAGCCCCGATTCCCGTCCCGGGTCCTTGGAGTCGGAAAGGCCGTCAAAACATCCTCGACTCGAGGTGGACTTGCCCGCTCACGTAAGTACGGTTGTCCTCGTGGACTCGCCTCCGAAGGACCCGACGTCGGGCCCAACGCCGTCGGGGCCCGAGTCGGGGGCTGCTGGGTCTCCTGAGCTCGGACTCAGGTTGACGGCCTTGGAGTGCAGTTTGTCTGCCTTCTTGGACCAGCAGCGGGCATTGATCGCTGGCCTCGCTGGCGCTTCTGCCCTGACCGCCGGGACGTCGACCTCCAAGTCGACCCCGGAGACCGAGCCGATCCTCGAGTCCATGAGGGCTCGAGTCGATCCTCGGTCGAGGTCTCCTTCGGCCTCCCGTTCGGGACCGAGGTCGTCGACGCCGACTCCCTCGGCGTCGGGGCGGATGGCATCAGTGCCCGCCCGACCGGAGCCGGTCGACTCCTCCTCCGAGGAGTCGGCCTGGGAATCTGAGGACGAAGAGTCACCTGGTTCCTTTCGGACTCGGTGTGTCCCTTCGGACTCCCCCGAGTCCGAACCTTGGAGACGGTCCCCCCCCAGAGGATACCCGGTTCTCGGACTTCGTGAGGGATATGGCCAAAGCCTTGGCCTTCCCTGCGGATCCCGAGGAGGAGCCTCGAGTCGAAGAACTCGATGCCCTCCAATATGACTCTCCCCCGAAGGAGGCCTTTATTGTACCAGTTCCTCCAATGCTGGAACGGCTTCTCTTCCGCATGTGGGAGAGCCCGGCGTCGTCGCCGGGGTTAAGCAAGCGGGTCGATTCCATTTATCGAGTCCGCAAGAGCCCCGGGTTCCAAAAGGCACAACTACCGCACCATTCCATGGTGGTGGAATCGGCCATGCATAGACTGAAGAGTCAAAAAATGCACTCCTCGGTGCCCCCTGGTAGGGAAGCCCGAAGCCTGGATGCCCTCGGTAGGAAGTGCTTCCAGGGCTCTATGCTTGCTTGTCGAGTCCAGACATACCAGCTCTACATGGGCATGTATCTCCGAGACCTGGCTAAAGAAATAGCCGGGTTCTCTGCTGGTCTCTCCGATGAACCTTTGCAGAGGTTCCAATCCTTGTCTACTGGCATTCGGGAGTGCTCCAAGTTTATCTCTCGAGCAGCCTATGATGGTTTTGAGGCTTCGGCTCGAGTAGCCGCGGCCGGCATCGGTGGACGCCGCCAGGCTTGGCTTCAGACGTCCGACCTCGAGCCCTGGGTTCAGGACAAGTTGCTCGATGTCCCCTGCCGAGGTGATAACCTCTTTGGCAAGCCCATGGATGAGAAGGCTGCACAAATCGAGACGGAGACTCTCACCAGGACTCGTCTCTCAAGGAAGACCTCTGCCCCTTCTCAAAAGAAGAAGAAGGCCTCGGGGAAAAAGCCCTTTTACCAGGGCCGGATTTACCTTGAGTGAGGCCCTACGCCAACAAAAATTGTGGGCCCCCAGCAGGGGCGGCCCAAGGGGGGTGCGGACCTCATTTGCATAAGGGGCCTCATTTGCATAAATATTTGCATAATGTTACCATATACTAACTTTTAGTAAACGTGCCTCTTAATGAGTGTATGGATAAAGAAAGACTAAAAGATTTCTACATTACTATAATCCAGTGCCAACTGCCAGACACATTAGGAACTACTACAAACACTGCCCATAGTAAACCCGCCGTATCCTAACAGCACTACCAGGACTCACAAAGCACCATACTCTACCAATCAAAAGGCAACACTGCAAATATTAAACCAATACATTTCAGAGAACAACAATACATGACCTACTGGGGAAAGAGAACAAGTGGCAATGTCAAATAGGAATTATATAAACAGAACACCTCAGCTCAGTTACACATGCAGAACATAGACCATCACCAAACAAGTAATCACAATTTAGAAATAGGAAGACAATAATTAAACTGGGAATCCCAAAAGCCAAACTTGGAATGTACAACACTGTAGAAATAAAACTATACATTAATTTGCTCTTGTACTAAACAAAGCGCAGATGTTAATGATGCACATTTACCAGAGCTGACATATTCCAATTAATAAATTCAAAATAAAGAGATATTTTTCTACCTTTTGTGCATTTTTTTCAGCTGCAATTGCTCCAGCCACTTTCTTCTGGTTTCTTCGTGTCTTCTGCTAACTCTCCATCGTCTGCTGTCCATTTGTCCTTTCTTCTCTCTTCTAGATTTTTTTCCATTCTCTCTCTACATCTGCTTTAACATACTAATCTTTCTCCTTTTGCTCTTTCCTCATTCCTATTTCATCCACTCAAATTTTACCCCTCCATCCTCAATCCCCACTTACTCTCCCAATACCCGGCCAATTGTAGATTTTTTATCCCTCCCGCACAAAATATTTTTCCCTTCTCCATTTTACTCTTCCAGCCCCATCCCATTCTAATCCTCCCCCAACATCAGCTCCCTTCTAGTTCCAGCCTCACCCAGCATCCATTCCCTTCTAGTCCCTGCATCAGCCCATTTCCAGTCCTAGCCATCCATCAGCCCATTTCCAGTCCTAGCAACCCCCCAACCCAATACCAGTCCTAGCCCCCCCATCACCCCAATTACATTCCTTATCCCCCCATACCCCCCTTTTCATGCCTTAAACCCCCCATCACCCCATTTTCAGTTTAAGCCCCCCCTATAACCCATTACCAGTCCTAACCCCCCATCAGCCCACTTCCAGTCCTAACCCCATCAACCCATTTCCAGTCAGCCCCCCATAGCCCATTGCCAGTCCTACCCCCCCCATCAGCCCACAGCCCATTACCAGTCCTAACCCCATCATCCCACCTCCAGTTTTAACCCCCCAGCCCATTTCCAGTCCTAGCCCCCCATAGCCCATTACCAGACAACCCCCATCAGCCCACAGCCCATTACCAGTCTTAACCCCCCCAAAGCCCATTACCAGTTCTAACCCCCCCCCCAACAGCCCATTACCAGTCCTAACCCCATCAGCCCACCTCCAGTCTTAACCCCCCAGCCCATTTCCAGTCCTAGCCCCCCCCATAGCCCATTACCAGACAGCCCCCATCAGCCCACAGCCCATTACCAGTATTAACCCCCCCCAAAGCCCATTGCCAGTTCTAAGCCCCCCCAACAGCCCACAGTCCATTACCAGTCCTAACCCCATCAGCCCACCTCTAGCCTTAACCCCCCCCAGCCCAGCCCAGCCCAGCCCATTTCCAGCCCCAGCCCCCCAATAGCCCATTACCAGCCCTACCCCCCCCCAGTCCATTTCCAGCCCCACCCCCCCCAGTCCATTTCCAGCCCCAGCCCCCCCAATAGCCCATTACCAGTCCTACCCCCCCCCATAGCCCATTACCAGTCCTACCCCCCCCCCGGCCTAAAGTAAAATTGAATTTTAAAAAAAAACCTGGTGGCTGCCGCCGCGGGGCCCCCTCTGCTGCCGCGGGGGCCCCGTCTACAAGCTGAAGGGGTCGGGTCGGGTCGGGTCTCTCTCCCTCCCTCCCTCGCTGCAGGCTGCAGGCTGCAAGAGACGCGAAGGGAGAGCGTCTCCTCGCGTCTGTGTTAAGCCCGCAGGGGCTGATGGGAAATCCCATCAGCCCCTGCGGGCTTAACACAGACGCGAGGAGACGCTCTATCTTCGCGTCTCTCGCAGCCTGCAGCGAGGGAGGGAGGGAGAGAGACCCGACCGGACCGCTTCAGCTTGTAGACGGGGCCCCCGCGGCAGCAGAGGGGGCCCCGTGGCGGCAGCCACCAGGTTTTTTTTTTAAATTGAGTTTAAAAAAAAAAAACTGGTTCTTTTTTTGTGGGCCCCTGCCGGCTGTGGGCCCTACGCCATGGCGTACATGGCGTATACGTAAATCCGGCCCTGCCTTTTACCCGAGGAAAGGTGCTGCCTATAAATACTACCCTCAGTATCAGGCCTCACCAGCTCCCCCACAGGGAAAGCAGGCCAAGGGACGGGGTAATGGGTCCCATAGGCAGCAAGCCCCCAAGCCTGCACCACCGGCCCCTGCTCAGCAGGGTGGGGGTTTTTGACTTCCTCAGCATAGCCTCTCCCCCTCAGCTGGTTTCTCTCAGCACAGGAGGCCGGCTGGTCCACTTTGCCCACAGGTGGTCCAACATCAGCACAGATACCTGGGTGCTTCAGATAGTCCAAAAGGGCTATCTTCTTCATTTTCACCAGGTACCTCCCTCCTACTTTCCAGGGGAGCCTTCCAGACTCCCTCTGCACAGGGACTTACTCCTTCTGGAGTTAGCAAGTCTTCTTCAGGAACAAGCCGTGGAACCGGTGCCCCACCACCTGAAGGGTCACGGGTTTTATTCCAGATACTTCCTGATTCCGAAAAGGACGGGAGGCCTCAGACCCATCCTAGACTTGCGAAACCTCAACAAGTTCCTTGCAAAGGAAAAGTTCAAAATGCTTACCCTTGGAATCCTGCTGCCCTACCTCCAGCAGGGAGACTGGCTATGCTCCTTAGATCTAAAGGATGCGTATACTCATATCCTTATTCATCCAGACCACAGACAATACCTCAGGTTTGTTGTGGACGGACGCCATTACCAGTACCGAGTACTGCCTTTCGGCCTGTCCTCCGCCCCCAGAGTGTTCACCAAATGCCTAGCAGTGGTGGCGGCCTCTCTGAGACTTCAAGGTCTCTTTGTGTTCCCATACCTGGACGACTGGCTCATCAGGGCCCAGTCTGCTCAAGAAGCCACTCAGGCTACTCATCGCACTGTGGCTCTGCTCCAGCACTTGGGTTTTGTCATAAACTTCGCAAAGTCCACTTTGCTCCCCTCTCAAGATCTCGAATTCATCGGCGCCAGGTTGGACACCCTTCAGGCGCGGGCCTTCTTGCCTCTGGACAGGACCCAAAGGCTCATGGATCTCGCCAGCCGCTTTCACAGCAATTCCCTGGTCTCGGCCAGGCAATTTCTGAGACTGCTCGGCCATATGGCTTCCACAGTCCATGTGACCCCCAATGCCCGACTGAACATGCGTCCTGCTCAGTGGTGCCTTCGCAATCAATGGCATCAAGCCACGGGGAGCCTAGCGGACTCCGTACAGATCTCCGACCAGCTGGTCTCTTCTCTACAATGGTGGCTTCATCTGCCAAACCTGGTACTAGGAGTGACTTTTCAGCCCCCTACGCATTCTCAGGTCCTGACCACCGATGCTTCTCTCCTGGGTTGGGGAGCACATTGCCAAAGGACATGTACTCAAGGCCTCTGGACTCCTTGGGAGTCTGCTCAGCAGATAAACTTCCTGGAGCTCAGAGCTATCCGCCTAGCGCTCAAAGCATTCTCTCACCTGGTTTCTCACCAGTCGGTGCTGATACAGACAGACAATCAGGTTGCAATGTTCTATGTGAACAAGCAAGGCGGGACAGGCTCCTTCCTTCTCTGTCAGGAGGCACAAAAGCTATGCTCTTGGGCTGTCCACCACGGAATTATCCTCAAAGCTGTCTATCTCCCAGGTCAAGAAAATTACCTGGCCGACAAGCTGAGCAGGATCCTCCAACCGCACGAGTGGAGGCTGGATCCGCTGGTGGTTCAGCGAATCTTTCTCAAGTGGGGCCTCCCCACCATGGATCTGTTTGCCAGTCCTCTGAACAGGCAACTTCCCAGATTCTGCTCTCGACAACCGCATCCTCTCAGAGTAGCGGCGGATGCTTTTCTGATTCCATGGTCCACAGGCCTCTTATATGCCTTTCCTCCCATGCCGCTGGTGTCTCGGACTCTCTTCAAGGTTCTCAGGGACAAAGCCTCGATGATCCTAGTGGCTCCCCGGTGGCCGAGACAACCTTGGTTCCCGCTTCTGATGCAGCTAGCGGTAGACACTCCTCTTCCACTGGGATTTCAGCCCGACCTCCTGTCGCAGGATCAGGGGACGCTCCTGCACCCCAACCTCCGGTCCCTTCATCTGATGGCCTGGCTGCTGAAAGGGTAGTCCTTGCTCCTCTCCAGCTTCCTCCAGATGTGGAAGAGGTCGTCTTGGCCTCCAGGAGACCTTCCACCCGGAAGTCCTACGCTCTTAAGTGGCGTCGGTTCTCCGTCTGGTGTACTCAGCAGTCGCAAGACCCCTTCTCCTGTTCAACATCAGTGGTCTTGCAGTACTTGCTTTCCCTTTCCAATCTTGGACTTAAGTCCAACTCGGTCAAGGTCCACCTCAGTGCTATTTCTGCACACCACCTACCGGTGGATGGTAGACCTCTTTCCAGCCACCCTCTGGTGGCTCGTTTTCTCCGAGGCCTCCTGCTCCTTAAACCACCTTTGCGCCCGCCAGCTCCGAACTGGGATCTCAATGTGGTTTTACAGCGGCTTACCTGTCCGCCTTTTGAGCCTATGGCTACCTGTCCTCTTCGTTTTCTTTCCTGGAAAACCTTGTTCTTGGTGGCCCTCACTTCTGCGAGACGCGTTAGTGAGCTGCAGGCCCTGGTATCTGATCCTCCTTACACTAGGTTCTACAAGAACCGGGTAGTCCTACGGACTCACCCTAAGTTTCTTCCTAAAGTGGTTTCCCCTTTTCATATCAACCAGGAGGTGGTACTTCCGACCTACTTTCCCAGGCCACACTCCAGCCGAGCTGAAATGGTCCTGCATACCCTGGACTGTAGAAGGGCGCTGAACCTCTACCTTGACCGTACGCGGGAGCACCGAAGGGCGGTTCAGCTCTTCGTGTCTTATGACCCCAACAAGTTGGGGCTCCCTGTCTCCAAGCGTACTCTGTCCATCTGGATTGCGGAATGCATCGCTTGTGCTTACGAGGCTGCGGGCCTCGTGCTGGAAGGTAGAGTCACCGCTCATCGTGTTTGGGCGAAGGCTACGTCAGTGGCTTACCTCTGCTCTGTTCCATTGGCAGACATCTGCCGGGCCGCTACTTGGTCTTCAAGCCAGACTTTTGCAGCCCATTACTGCCTGGAGAGGGAGTCCCGCAGGGACAGTGCTTTCGGACAGGCAGTCCTCCGTAACCTCTTCGAGGTATAGGCAACTCCTACCCTCCATCCCGGATGTTGGGCTACCGGTTGGAGACGTATTCAGAGAAGATTCCTTCCTTCTGTGCTGCTGAGCTAGAGGGAGCTCATTTTTGTGCTTAGGGTCTCCGGTAGCCTTAAGCTTGGGAGTCCCATATGTGAGGACTGACTTCCTGCTTGGTCCTGGAGAAAGCGTAGTTACTCACCTGTAACAGGTGTTCTCCAGGAGCAGCAGGAATCAGTCCTCACAACCCTCCCTCCTCCCCTTGGAGTTGCAGTTATATGCTTTCGTTTTTGCTAATTTTTGCTGTCTTTTAGCTATGTCATCTGACTGAGCAAGATGGCACCATTGGGTGGGAAGAGGACCGCGCATGCGCGCTGCAATTCCCAAAGGCTTTCTTTGAAAGCTGGGGAAAATTGCTCCGCCAGGGCTCCGTCGGCGCCGACGTCACCCATATGTGAGGACTGATTCCTGCTGCTCCTGGAGAACACCTGTTACAAGTGAGTAACTACGCTTTCTTGACCATTTGCTTGGTATGAATACTGACTATGGCCCTAACTGTATTGGCTCAAGTAGTAGGATGATGTCACTAGAAGTTTCTAGTTCTGTTTCCACCTCTGTTGGCAGGGGGACACCACTGAATTGTCTGGACTAGTCTAGCAGGCCTCTGGAAAAGGACATGATCTGATAAGGAAAATATTGCCTTTAATAGGAAATTGCATTAATTGTATCAAAGGAGAACAATACTATAAAGTCATTTCTTATTTCTGTTTATCTCTTGAATGCTAATTTACAGAGCAAGTCTGTCACCAAACTTCACTGTGTTTACTTACAATGATGAGGGAGAGGTTCTTGTACACCAGCCTTACATTAGGGTAAGCCAGATTTTGGGAATGAGTTTTTGACTGTATTTTATACAATTTTCTGTTGTGGGGATAAAAAGAATTTTCACTTCTGATTTTAAATCTAAGAATAATGTGGGATGTACTAACCTGTGTGTTTTTTCCCCCCAAACAGGACCTCACTTAAAAAATGTGCACAAAACTCCCTAAAATGTCCAAAAATGACCAAATTTAGAGGGGTCCATCGTTTTTCATGTGAAGTCCCATATTTGCTGCTGACCACCAGCTAGTAACTTTATAATGGCAATATTCAGCAGCTATTTGGCTAGCAGGCCTAAAATAAGCACATTGGGGTAGATTCTGGCCTGTGTTTAGCTGGGATATATGTTAGGGTTGGACGTATATCCACACTAAACACCAGGATGTCGATTCCATCCACAGAGCTCCCCGCACGTACTGCAGAGATTTGTATGGAGCTCTGTACGAGGATGGGAGGGATGGGCCGAGGGAGGAGTGAGGGTGGGTTGGAGGCGTGACCCCTACTCCGAACTTACAGGGCCAATTCCGGGGTTGGCCCTGTACATCCGAGGTCAGCCATTTGGGCAGGGGAGTTATTCCACTTTGGAGGTGGACTACATCCCCCTAGACGGCAGCCAATGCTAGCTCTGGGCAGGGAAAAGAAGGTGTAGGGGGTTTTCCACAGCCCGACCCTGGCCATGGCAGGCTCGATCGGGGTTCAAGCGATGGGGAAAAGATCATTTCGGGATCTGTCGATTATCGTGGCTCCTGCATGTTGCCACGATGCCATGGCAAGAGGACGCCATGACACCATGGCTCCATGCAGGAGACTGGCTAGGCGTCTTGAAGATCAACCAAAAGAGAGCAAAAAACATCCATAGGCATGAAACACAAACAGTACAGGAACAGGTACACCAAAGGTGATGCTGTTAAGCTTTATTGAAACCCCAACACGTCTCGGCTGGATGCCTTCTTCAGGGGGGATATACACCTCAAAAAATACATAAACAGAAAAAAAATTAAATATACAAAAGGCATGATAAAATTAGTCCTAACATGAATTCTCTAAATTAAAAATCATAACAGCAGACACAAATTAAAATTAGAAATAAACAAGTGTATGTTCCTTTGCGTCCCTCTAGTCCAGTCCCGGAACCATAGAGTTGTGAACCTCCACCAGCAGCTTTGGAGACTGAAAGATGTCATCGCTTTGATGTCACTGGTACTAATAGGCAAGAACCGCCCCTTCCACCAGTACTTTCAGTCTCCAAGCATCTAGGAGGTTCTGAGCCTGGGGCTGGGCTCAGGGGAAACAAATAAGCAGAGCTTGTCTTTTTTGGAAATTTAATTTAATATCTCTTACTTATTTTGGGTTTTCTTTTTTGTTAGGTCCGGTGCTGCTGCTCAGGGGGTCTTTTCTGATTCCCCTCAGGATCTCTTTCTCTTTCTCTCTCCCTCTTTCCTTCCCCTCTCCTTTCTCTTTGTGTAGTCTGTCTGAGCCCCAGCGCTTAAACGAGCTGTGGGGGGAGGGGGGGAGTATTTCTCTGGAGGGCCTCCCTGCTCCCGAACCCGCATAAAAGGGTGAGGAGCAGGTGGAAGGCAGACGTTGAGCAGCAGCGTGGATAGGCTGCAGGAGAAAGCAGAGGAGCCGCGGCATGTTCTGAGCGGGCTGGCCTCTCTTCCTGACAGCACGTCGGAGCTGAAGCCGCATTAAGGCTGTGCTCCGGCGCCAGACAGTGTCTTCTCCTCTTCCCTCCTGTTTCCTCTATTCTCCGGTTCGCCGGGTGAGTACTAGAGAGTTTTTTACTTGAGAAATTTGGACGGGGGGGCGAGAGGGGTGAAGAGAGACTTCATGGCGGCTCCTGCGGGCCTCGCGGTCTCGGAAACGGGCCGCATGCAGTTAGCACGCAAATTTTGCCGGCGGCCATGTTTTAGCGGCCCGGCCTTCTTTGCTTCATAAAAACTGTTCTGAGCTTCATTTTGCGATCGGGTTGCCTATATTCTGCTAGTTGGCTCCAGCTCTTACCTTTGATTAAAAAAAAAAAAATACCGAAACAGAGGCCCTTGGTGCTCAGGGGCACTGAAGCTTGTGCTGGATTCTGCGAAAGATGCCCGCTAAGCCGCGCTGTTTCATTTGTGGGGTGCGGCGAAGCGAGGTCTTGGAGTCCGGGGTCTGCAAAGGCTGCTCCTTGCAGGCGGAGACCATGGATGGGGCTCTGGGGGGTGTCGCAGAGGAGCAGGTAGCGGGTCCTTCGGAGGCCCGGGAGTCCAGGTCACCATCTTTGGGGCCTGTGGAAGCTGTGGCGGGGCCTGCCTTCGCAGAAGGTGTTGGTTCGTCACAAGGAGGGGGCCTCGGAGGGCTTGGCCCTGGAATTCCTCAGGATTTTTTCGCGCTTATGCAGAAGGCGTTTGCCTTGCTGCAACCTGCGGTGGCACCTCCGGCACGCAGCACTTCAGGTCAAAAGCGGTCAGCTTCGGGAGACCTCCTGGAAGAGGAGGTCTGGTCGATCAAACAGCGTAGAGAGGCCCTAGATGACAGCCCGCCTTCGTGCTTGGAAGACGGGGCAGGGGGGGGGGCGGGCATGGATGTGGAAGAGGCCTCTGATGTGGAGTTGGAGGAAGGAGAGTTGCCGGACTTGGAACAGCAGAGTAGAGTAGTCCGGGTGTTTCGGCGGGAAGAGTTACCAGCCTTGATTGCCGAGACTCTTAAGACCTTAAACATGTCTTCGGGGCCGCCGTCCGCTGAGGAGTCGTTGGAGGACCCTCTGTTGCAGGTGGTGCGGACTTCTCAGCGGGTGTTCCCTGTTCATAGAGTCTTTCGGAACATGATTCAAGAGGAATGGGACTTTCCAGAGGCGGCGCTCCGTGGTACTAGAGCCTTAACCCGACTATATCCACTTTCCGAACAGGATAGAGAGATTTTTCGCTCTCTGAAGGTCGATGCAGCAGTGTCGGCGGTCACTAAGAGGACCACCATTCCGGTAGAAGGGGCTGCTGCTTTAAAGGATGTTCAGGACAGGAAGTTAGATACCTTATTGAAGCAGGTATTTGATGTCTCTGCCATTTCTGTGCAGGCCTCGATAGCGGGGGCATGGGTGGCGAGAGGCTGCCTGAGATGGTCCCAGCGTTTGCAGGGGACGCAGGTAGAGGAGCACGCGGAAGAGCTGGCGCGGCTTAGTTATCGGATATTCATTACGATCTTATCCGTGGTCTCGCCAAGAGTATGGTGTCGGTGGTTGCTGCGCGCCGGTATCTGTGATTGTGTAACTGGGCGGCGGACGGATCGTCAAAGACACGGCTTAGTAAACTCACGTTTCGGGGAAAGCTGCTGTTTGGTGAGGACCTGGAAAAGCTGGTCAAGGATTTGGGGGAGTCTAAGGGTGGTCGGCTCCCGGAAGATAAACCGAAGCAAGGCCGAGTGGCTATGGGGACCAGGGGGGTCCTTCAGGGATTTTCGGAGATTTCGGTCCTCGCGTTTTGGTCAGCCACAGAGGAGTAGGTTTCCCTCGCGGGGGCAAGGTTTCCGGGGGTTTCGGGGGGCCGGCAGGGGTTTTTCTCCCTTTCCAACCCTCTACCAGCAAAAGGCCCCAATGAGATAAGGCAGACTCAGGTGGCGGTGGTGCCCGTTGGGGGACGTTTACGGGAGTTTTACCCTGCCTGGTTCCAAATTACTTCCGATCGGTGGGTGCTGGAGGTCATTCGAGAGGGCTACGCCCTAGAGCTCAATCGACCCGTATTAGATTCCTTTGTTCTTTCCCTGTGCAGATCACCGCAGAAACTACAGGCGGTCGCAGAGACGCTTCGGCGGCTGCTGCAGCTCAGAGCGGTGGTACCCGTGTCAGCGGACCAGTGTGGGTGCGGTCGATACTCCATCTATTTTGTGGTCCCAAAGAAGGAAGGCACGTTTCGGCCAATTCTGGATTTAAAGAGGGTGAATCGGTGTCTTCGTATAACACATTTTCGGATGGAAACCTTGCGCTCCGTCATTGCCGCGGTCAGATCAGGGGAGTTTCTAACGTCATTAGATCTTACCGAGGCATACCTCCATATCCCGGTGCACCACGAATATCAGCAATTCCTGCGCTTTGCGATACCGATGGGACATTTTCAGTTTCAAGCTTTGCCCTTTGGTCTGGCAACGGCGCCGCGGACGTTCACCAAGATCATGGTGGTGGTGGTGGTGGTGGCGGCGCTCCGCAAGGAGGGAATTTTGGTGCATCCTTACTTGGACGATTGGTTGATTCGGGCGAAGTCTCGGGAAGAAAGTGCGTCGGCCAGGGCTCGAGTGGTGCAGATCTTGAAAAGCCTTGGCTGGGTGGTCAACTTTGCAAAGAGCAGTTTGGTTTCCTCTCAGAATCTGGAATACTTGGGAGCTCGCTTCGAGACCCGGCAAGGGGCCGTGTATCTCCCGGTAAAAAGGGCACAGGCCTTGCGGGCGCTAGTGGACAGGTTTCTGGTGTGCAGGGCCCTGACGGCATGGCAGTACATGCAGTTGCTCGGCACGATGGCGGCCACGATCGAGGTGGTTCAGTGGGCCCGATCTCATATGAGGCCGTTGCAGAGCGCGCTTCTCAGGCGTTGGTCTCATCAGCGAGATGCTCTGTCTCAGCGGCTAGTTTGTCCTCCGGAAGTGTGTCAGGAGCTCCGGTGGTGGCTGCGGCCCGAACATCTGAGCGCAGGTGTATCTCTGGAGCCTCCGGCCTGGAGACTGTTAATGACGGATGCCAGTCTCACGGGTTGGGGGGAGCATCTTGACGGGAGGTTTGCGCAGGGGCTTTGGTCGTTGGAGGAGACTCAGTGGTCCATAAACAGATTAGAGATGAGGGCAGTGTTTTTGGCGCTGCTCGAGTTCCAAGAGTGCCTGCGTCAGGAGCCCGTCCGGGTGCTCTCCGACAATGCGACAATGGTGGCCTATATCAATCGCCAGGGCGGCACGGGAAGTGCGTCGCTGGAGGCAGAGGCAAGTCAGCTGTTGTATTGGGCCGAACTGAATTTGAGGGTGCTCTCGGCGCAGCATGTGGCCGGCGTGGACAATGTCGAGGCCGATTTTCTGAGTCTCCGCAGGGTGGATCCGGGGGAGTGGGGACTTCACCCGGACGTATTTGCAATGTTAGTGCGGCGCTGGGGGATTCCGGTCATGGACCTGATGGCAAACTTCGAGTCGGCAAAGGTGGCTCGCTTCTTCAGCAGGCAGAGAGAACGAATGTCAGAGGGTCTCGATGCGTTGGCGCAGAAATGGCCAGTGGAGGATCTCCTCTACGTGTTTCTACCTTGGGCTCTCATAGGCAAGGTGGTGCAGCGCATAGAGAGTTACCGGGGTCCGGTGATTCTGGTTGTACCCGATTGGCCTCGGTGACCGTGGTATGCGGATTTGGTAAGGCTGCTGGTCGACAAGCCGTGGAGGCTTCCGCTCCGGGACGATCTCTTGCTTCAGGGGCCGTTACGCATGCCACAGGTGGATCGATTCTCGCTTACGGCATGGCTCTTGAAAGGGCTAGGTTAGCTGCAAGGGGTTATTCGACGGCGGTGATTTCTACCTTGCTGAGGGCGCATAGGCGTTCGACCTCGTTAGCTTATATTCGAGTGTGGCGTGTCTTCGAATCTTGGTGTGCGGACAGGAAGCTGCGCCCGCTGGGGGCATCGGTGCCTCACATTCTTCTTGCAAGATGGCATGGAGAAGGGTCTGGCAGATAGTTCCTTGCGAGTGCAGCTGGCGGCTATCTCCTTTTTCTGGGGGAGGGTCCAGGGGCAGCCGCTAGGGAAGCACGGAGATGTTTGACGTTTTTTGCGGGCGGTGCTACTTCTTCGACCGCCAAGGCGATGTTCTGTCCCTCAGTGGGATTTGAATTTGGTTTTGAAAGCATTGATCGGAGAGCCATTTGAGCCTTTAGGAAAAGCCTCGCTGAAAGATTTGACGTTAAAGACGGTCTTTCTGGTGGCGATCTGCTCCGCTCGGCGGATCTCGGAGTTACAAGCACTGTCTTGTAAGGAGCCCTATTTGTCTTTTTCTAGTCACAAGGTCGTGTTGCGCACCGTGCCAGCCTTTTTGCCTAAGGTAGTTTCCGGGTTCCATGTTAACCAGGTGGTATCGCTTCTAGGGTTTTTGGAGGAGCAATGCGCGGAGTCGGGCGGACGGTTGCATCTTCTAGATGTTTGTAGAGTCCTCAAGAGGTATCTCCGCAGGACGGCGCCTTTCAGGAAGTCGGACAGGCTATTTGTCTCTTTCGGTGGCCCATGTAAGGGTGAAGCGGTGGCGAAGTCTTCGATTTCTCGGTGGATTAAGGAGTCTATCGCATCGGCCTACCTTCTAAGAGGTAAGGTCGTTCCTGCAGGTCTTAGGGCACACTCGACTAGGGCGCAAGCGGCGTCTTGGGTGGAGGTCAGTTTAGTGCCGGTGGAGGACATCTGTCGGGCGGCTACATGGTCCTCGCTGCATTCCTTTTTGAAGCACTACAGGCTGGATGTGCTGGCGTGGGAAGACGGGCGTTTTGGCGCAGCGGTTCTTCAGGCTGGGCTTGCCGGTCCCTCCCATTGATATTCACTGCTCTGTTACATCCTCTATGGTTCCGGGACTGGACTAGAGGGACGCAAAGGAAGAGTAAATTAGACTTACCTGCTAATTGTTGTTCCTTAAGGAACTCTAGTCCAGTCCCGGATCCCTCCCTGGGACTTATGGGTCCATGCAGCCTGAAGTTTACGGAGTTTCCAGGAAAAGATGGTAGGTCGAAGAGACCGCGGATGGGGGGTGGGCGGTGGGCGGTCCTTGGGTAATGCAGGGAAGCCTCCTCCTTTTTTGCGCAGCAGTGCCTACTACGCTCGGGAGTTCGGAGTTTTTCCGTTCTCGTGAGCTAGACCTTTCATCTGTGCGGTTCGTGTTCATTTTTCCATTATTCTAAAATGTTTACATAGTTTAGTCTATCAGTTTTGTGCTCATATCTACTTATTTGTTGCTCTGCTGAGTCTGCTTTGTCAATAGGTGCTGGTGGAAGGGGGCGGTTCTTGCCTATTAGTACCAGTGACATCAAAGCGATGACATCTTTCAGTCTCCAAAGCTGCTGGTGGAGGTTCACAACTCTATGGTTCCGGGACTGGACTAGAGTTCCTTAAGGAACAACAATTAGCAGGTAAGTCTAATTTACTCTTAAATTATAATACCTAAAGGCATGACTAGGAGCATGCATAAAACAGTTAAAACTTAAATTACGGTAACTTTAAAATTGTTTTGTGACTATGTACATGAAGAAAAGGATCAAAAGAAGCATAAAGAGCAGGAGATGTTAAAAAAACAAAACACAAAGTAGTCTTTTGGGAGAGGGACGAGGAGGACATCGGGCTCATTAACAAGATGCCAACCTATATAGCAAAAGGTGTCCAGCCGAAACACGGGGTTTCAATAAAGTTTCATAACATCACCATTGGTGCACCTGTTCCTGTACTGTTTATGTTGGATGTCTGGGGGCCCAGAATTGGGGCATGGCCAGCCTATCCAGGCCGAATGCACTCGATTCTGACCCTGCGGGGACATGTAGCCCCTACGAGATCAGAATTGGATGCAATTCTGGACATCTGGAGGGCCGGAGGCACCCAGATGTGAATTGGCCTTATTGGCTATTCAAATAATGACTGATTCTCTGCGGACAAGCAAGGAAATAAGCCCTCATGTGTGGGTGATGTCATCTGATGGAACTTACGCAGGAGTACTCCCCAGCTTTTGGGAGCTTTCTCTGTGCCTGTGTATCATCTTCCAACCTGCCAGGGTGGCAACATTTTACTTCAGTCTTTCTTTTTCCGTGGAGCCCAATGGATGCATTTCATCGTGCTCATTATTGGAAACTTTCTGTATCCTTACTCAGGAATTCTTCCTGCCTTTCAACATTTTTTTTTAACATCTGCCTACCTGCATGCCACAGTTTTTTATTGTCTTTAAATTTCCCTAGCCATATTTTTGACCGTTTAACGTTTTTCTTCATTTTCCATGGCACCATTGCCCCCTTAGTTGTCGGTGCTCCAGCTGCAAATTAATCCTTCTACTTTTTCAAAATTGAGTCATTTGATTTTGCTGCGGCTATTTTTCTGGCCGACATGTTCCAAAAACTTGCCAACCGGTTTAAAAAATATCCAAGTGCTGTAGGACCATCTCCCAAGGATACTCATAGCTGATGCCTTCAATGCTTGGGACGTGATCATCAACCCTCTTGTTTATGTTTACAGATGACAAAAAGAGGACTCAAAGGTCGAGAAGCAGTGTGAATCAATTTTTGGCACTCATAAGTCTGAGACCCCTCTGCATTAGCCACACCGGTTTCGATGGTATCGAAGGCTACATCAGACACTGGCAGTGCATTGACATTGAGGAGTTCCTGATGCTACTCTGAGCCAAGCACCCATAGGACCCTGGAGCATAAGCCATCAATTGATGTCCATCTGAAGATGAAGTAGGACATTATCGCAAATAGGTGTTCATGCTGAGCATTAAGTGGAGACTTAAGTCCATCGACATCGAAGCCCCATGAGATACGGTGTCCAAAGCAAAGAGATTTCACAGGAGTGCCCCTTGTGATAAGGAAGCTTATCATAGCTCAGGAAGGAGCTATAGAAAAGGTGAAGTGACTCTGAACAAGCAACCTGTCAGTTCTGGTAGAAATAAGAAAACAGAATTTTCCCATAAAAGACTACCAGTCCCAGAATGCACCAGGTTTCCAACAGCCATTAGAGGAGCTGAAGTGGGGAAACGTGTGTTCAATCAGGAGGGCTATGAGGTAATCCCTAAGCACTCATCTCAAAGGGCAGGGCCTGATTCAGCACAGCTGCGCTGTGCTAGGGTGGAGCACTCATCAAAGCAGAATAAAGGTAGAGTTTATTCTACAGAGAATTATCCTCATCCTCAGTTCCATCTGGGAGATCCTCAGATTCATCTTGGACAGCTTCATCATCTGGAGGATCATCAGAAGCAGAAGCCAAACCGGACGGACAGAGAGGGCAAGAAACCCTTTGGAAGAAAGAAGAGAAAAGCCTTTGGGAGGTCTAAAGGAGTCCAGAGCAGTACGTATACTGGAAGGCATTCCAAGGGCCAGCATACACCATTGGACTGGGGAAAGCCAGAGGAATGGTGCTGCAGGGCTAGGAATCTCCAGACGGTACCTGTGAGGGAGTCGGCTGCACTTGGAAGGGACCCTAAGACCCGTGCCAGAAGGTATGTGAAGAGAGATCCAGTGTCCAGGGATCTGGATTGGAAGGCTGGACATAAAAACTGGACTACATACTGGCCAGGCTATTTAGAGAGGAACTCTAACAGCAATGGAAGCTCAGGTATGAACACTGATCTATGCCCTAGCTATAACCTTGAAAGACAGCAGGGAAACAAGTATTCTCCTGAAAGTGCTCCATTGAGAAATTCCTCTGTGCCAATCCCTGATATTGAACCCATGATTGTTGAAGAAGGGGAAGGAGCGGTCTTAGATACAGGCTGTGAATATATGGATTGCTCTCTGTCTAAACTCCTTTGGTAATTTTCTGTTACAAAGTACAGCAACCATCACAAAGAAATACAAACGTGTTCTTTAATCTACTCAGAAAAGCTCCTGAAGTAGGATTTGAGCCACGCAGTAGAAAGCAAGCCAGCTAAGGGGTTTCAGCTGGGTAACTGCTAGCAATTGAGCCTTACCTAATTGCTTGTGAGCTCTGAGGGAATCACTTCTGAGTCTATGTGGGAAGATATAAGAAGTTAACCTGAAAAGACCAGTTTTTCCCTTCTTTGTGGATTTTGTTTGTTGTTTGATACACTGCTAAGAAAATATTAGCTAAAGCCTACATAAAAGACCAGTTTGTTACCAACCAGGTCTTTATTCTTTTGCTTTGATTGCCTGACAAGTTCAGCTGTTGTTTTCCTGATTTTGTTTTTCCAAGTTTAACACTGAAAGCAAGTATCCTGTTTTATGTGCTACCAAGCATATCTGTGTTGGGAGAAATAACCCCATAAATAAATATCTTATTGGCTTTACACTCAAGCACAACTAATTATTGTGAGCAGCTGTGTCTGGTGTGAATGAACTGCATTTCCCACAATCCCTTGCAAATCATATTGATATATACACTTGCCAAGACTGTGAACATTCTCACCCAGGCAGCCGTCTGACACCCTCTAAGCTGCCCCGAAGAGAGAAGAGTTCATTCTCCAAAACATCGGAGGGGCAGTGCTGGCCTACTGTATGCCGAGACCATGCAGCTGATACTCCCTCTCAGACTATGGGAACATTGGCCAATGTTTCTAAGGCCCCACAGTCTTCAGAGATGGAAGCTATGGAGAACCAGCCTCTGAGGGCTCTCGAGGAATCCATTACAGTGGTGCTTGCCATGCAGCATGTCTGTACCTTGTCTGCTGCATTGAAATTGGCATCATTTCAGCTGATCCTTAAGAAGCCTAGCTTGCCTGAGGGAGAAGCATCAACACGGGGCATCAAAGGGTCCTGGTACCCGGGCATGCCTGGCCGATCTCACTCTAGTGTATTGGGGTTTGATGCTCCCTCAAGGCCTAGAAGATAATTGGTGCATCGCCACTCCTGATCTCCAAAGGACAGGAGAGTGATCCAGGCAGAGATTCAGAAGTATTTTGGCTTCCTCTCCCAGCCTGACCCAGAAGGATGGGTCACTGATGTAGAGTCTGGAGACATGTCAGAGGATAGGCCCTAGGACTTCCATCAGGCCCTTCTCCTTTATCTTTATTCAAAACTTAATATATCACCCACACACAAGACTGACCTTCCAAGAGTTTGTTGTATTGCCAAGGTCATACAATTTTCTTTGGAAACTGAGGATGAGCTCAGGGCAGAAGAATTGATGATTCTTTGGTACTTCTCGGCTCCTAAGAAAGCGGTGGCAGTGCCCGTTCATTGCATCCTTCAGAGAGTACAGATGAGAATGTGGGAGAACCCCCTTACTGTATCTCCAGGTAGTAGAAGGCTTGACTTCATTTATAGAAAAGCCCCAAGTTCCTCAACATTCATTGGTAGTCAAATCCGCCCTTAAGAGGTCTAAAAGTTACAAGACTCGCTCCTCAGTGCCCCCGGGAAGAGAGACTCAGTCATTAGACTCTTTCAGGAGAAGGTTTTTCCAGAGTTCCATACTTACAGCCTGCATGGGCTCTTACCAGCTCTACGTGGGCATGTTTCTGAAGGACATCATGGTACAGCCTGTCTGACCTGTTCCAGTATATCTCCCAACAGAGGAAATGGAACAGTATCATTCCCTAGTGAGTTATGATAAGGACTGCCTGAAGCTCATGTTCCGAACGAGCTATGATATCTTTGGAATGGTATTGAGAGCTTTTGCTATAGGTATTGGCCCATGGAGACTTGCCTGGCTCCGGTCCTTAGACCTAGAACAATCAGTGCAGAATAACCTTGCTGACATACTGTGCCATGGAAAGAATTTCTACTTGAGCAAGTTGAAGAAAAAGCTGGCTTCATTGAAAACCAGCACATCACCCTTTGAAATCTCTTAAGGTGCATGTACGAGCTGGCTTCCTACCACAGTAGGTTTCAGGGTGGTAGCCAGAATAGACCTATTAGTCTCGAAGATGTAGGTACTTTCCTGGATCCCATTATACCCTTTCAAAACAGGCTCCTTGACCACAATTGAAGCTCCAGAAGCCCCCCCCCCCCCAGCCTGCTCCTCAGCCAAAGCCTCGGACGGTGTTTTGACTGGTTCCTGAAGAGCATAGCTACTCTACCTATAACAGCAATAGAAAGCTCTCCTGTCGGAGGAAGGCTCGCTCTTTTTTCACTTCGGACACTTGGGTTTTTCAAGTTATCCAAAGCAGTTACAAATTGCATATATTCGACATTCCTCCAAATTGCCCTCTGAGGGCTCATTCTATCGACCCTCAGCATCACGAATTATGTCAGAGAGAAATCGCCACCCTCTTGGCAAATCATGCAATAAAGCTTGTGCTACTAGAGCAAAGGGTGTGAGGGTTGTCAGACGGCTGCCTGGGTGAGAATGTTCACAGTCTTGGCAAGTGCATATGTCAATATGATTTGCAAGGGATTGTGGTCAATGCAGTCCATTCACACCAGACACAGCTGCTCACAATAATTTAGTTGTGCTCAAGTGTAAAGCCAATAAGATATTTATTTATGGGGTTATTTCTCCCAACACAGATATGCTTGGTAGCACACAAATCAGGTTACTTGCTTTCAGTGTTAAACTTGGAAAAACAAAATCAGGAAAAACAACATTTGAACTTGTCAGGCAATCAAAGCAAAAGAAATAAGACCTGGTTGGCAACAAACTGGTCTTTTCTGTAGGCTTTAGCTAATATTCTCTTAGCATATATCAAACAACAAACCAAAAGCCACAAAGAAAGGAAAAACTGTTCTTTTCAGGATAACTTTTTATATCTTCCCACATAGATTCAGAAGTGACTCTCTCAGAGCTCACAAGCAATTAGGTAAGGCTCAATTGCTAGCAGTTATCCAGCTGAAACCCCTTAACTGGCTTGCTTTCTACTGCGTGGCTAAAAATCCTACCCAGGAGCTTTTCTGAGTAGATTAAAGAACAAGTTTGTATTTCTTTGTGATGGTTGCTGTACTTTATAACAGAAAATCACCAAAGGAGTTTAGACAGAGAGCAGTCCATGTAAACACATTCTTCATCTGCTATCATTCCCCCTTCTTCAACAAGCATGGGTTCAATATCATGGATTGGCACAGATGAATCTCCCAATGGAGCACTTTCAGGAGAATACTTGTTTCCCTGCTGTCTTTCAAGGTTATAGCTAGGGCATAGATCAGTGTTCATACCTGAGCTTCCATTGCTGCTAGAGTTCCTCTCTATATAGCCTGGCCAGTAAGTAGTCCAGTTCTTATGTCCAGCCTTCCAATCCAGATCCCTGCACACTGGATCTCTCTTCACATACCTTCTGGCACGGGTCTTAGGGTCCCTTCCATGTGCAGCCGTCTCCCTCACAGGTACCGTCTGGAGATTCCTAGATCTGCAGCACCATTCCTCTGGCTTTCCCCAGTCCAATGGTGTATGCTGGCCCTTGGAATGCCTCCCAGTATACGTACTGCTCTGGACTCTTCTAGACCTCTCAAAGGCTTTTCTCCTCTTTCTTCCAAAGGGTTTCTTTCCCCCTCTGTCCGTCCGGTTGGGCTTCTGCTTCTGATCATCCTCTTGATGATGAAGATGATCAAGCTCAAGCTGATTCTCTGTAGAATAAACTCTACCTTTATTCTGCCTAGATGAGTGCTCCTCCCTAACACAGCGCAGCTGTGCTGAATCAGGCCCTGCCCTTTGAGATGAGTGCTTAGGGATTACCTCATAGCCCTCCTGATTGAACACACGTTTCCCCACTTCAGCTCCTCTAATGGCTGCTGGAAACCTGGTGCATTCTGGGACTGGTAGTCTTTTATGGGAAAATTCTGTTTTCTTATTTCTACCAGAACTGACAGGTTGCTTGTTCAGAGTCACTTCACCTTTTCTATAGCTCCTTCCTGAGCTATGATAAGCTTCCTTATCACAGGGTTTTATTCCAGATATTTCCTGATCCACCAAAAAATGGGGGGATACTCTCCCATCTCCCTCACTTGGTTTCAGTTTGTCATGCTGTGAGGGCTTGTGCGAATCAGTGATGCGGAGAACTAAGTTATCAATAGCTTCACTACTTGTAGGGTCTCTCAGGATGGACAGGTTTCAGCTGAGGTGGCAGACTAAGACAAACCATTCATATGGGCGGCAGCAGAATGGGACAGTGTTCACATTAGAGGATTACATTTTTGTGACAACTGCAACAATACCTGTGGGGAAGAAAGGCCTAGCAATCTTCTTCCATATCGTGCCACAAAAACCTAAAGGATAGTCACAATAAAACAAATTGTACTATAGCGGTGGATAAGACCCTAGGTCGGAAGGCACTCAACTGGCTACTGAGAAAGAGCTGAAGACTTTTCAGAGTAAAGCCAGCATTTATGATTTGATTGGATCAAAGCCCTCAGGATGTCTGACTGCTGATGTAGCTGCACATGGAATGAGATTCAGAAGCTGCAAAGATATTTTTCATATTGGGACATGGAACATAAGAAACATGAACCAAGGGAAATTGGAGCTACTCAAGAATGAAATGGAACATATAAAACTTGGTCTTTTGGGTGTCAGTGAACTGAAATGGACTGCCATTGGGCAATTAGCATCTGTTGATCACATGCTATAACATGCTGGAAATGAAAGACAAAGAAGAAATGGTGTTGAATTTATAATTAAGGAGAATTTTGCAAGAAATGTAATGAAGTGCAATGCAATCACTGAACACTTAATTTCTATTTGTCTAGAGAAATGAACATAAGATATGCCATACTGGGACAGACCAAGGTCCATCAAGTCCAGTATCCTGTTTCCAACAGTGGCCAATCTAGGTCACAAGTACCTGGCAGTTTCCCCAAAGGACACAGGTTCCACAATGCTTGTTTTAGCACCTTTTCTGTCTGGCATTTGACCTTCCCCCCCCCCATCCTCACCCCTCTCCCCCTCCCTCATTGATGCACAGATCACTTCTTCTTAATGCCTCATTTCTTTTCTCCATCTTATCCTTTTTCGATTTTAATGGCGTTCCTTTCCTGTTTTCCTGCAGCATTTGCATTTTTATGATTGTAAACCGCTAAGAAGCATATGTTATGGGCGGTATAATAAGCTTTAATTAAACATAAACATTCCCGGTTCCCCTTTAATAATGGTTTATGGACCTTTCCTCCAGGAACTTGTGAACTTTTTTTAAACCCAGCTACACAAACAGCCTTTACTCCATCCTCCGGTAACAAATTCTATAGTTTGATTACGTGTTGAGTGAAAAAATATTGTCTCTTATTAGTCTTGAATAGGTTACACTGTAGCTTCATTGCATGTCCCCTAGTCTTTCTATATTTTGATGGCGTAAACAATCAATCTATGTTTACCCGTTCCACTCCATTCATTAACTTATAGACCTCTATCATATCTCACCTCAGCTGTCTCTTTTCCAGGTTGAAGAGTCTTAACCTTTTTAGTGTCTCCTTATAGGGGTATCCTTCCATCCCCTTTACCATTTTGATGGCTCTTCTCTGTACCTTTTCTAATGCCCATCAACACAACTATTATTCAGGTATATGCCCCAACAACAGCTGCAGAAGAGGAAGAAGTTGATGAGTTCTTTGAACAAGTACAAGCTGAAATTGACAGAACATGCAAACACGATATCCTGATAGTCATGGGTGACTGGAATGCAAAAGTTGGCAACAAAGCAAAAGGCAAAGTTGCTAGAAAATGTAGACTTGGCAACAAAAATGAACTTGGAGAAAGACTGATAGAATTCTGCAAGACCAATGATCTGTTCATCTCAAACACCTTCTTGCAGCAACACAAACAGCGATTGTATACATGGACTTCACCCAATGGATTGTTCAAAAATCAAATTTACTACATCTGTGGAAATCAATGATGGAAAAGCTCAATAACATCAACAAAGACAAAACCAACTACTAGTATGCAAACTCAAGTTAAAGCTGAAAAAGATCATGCTACTCATGAATGTAGCAAAATATGACCTTTAAAATATACCACTGGAATTTAGAGACTGCCTGTGAAATCAGTTTGCTGTTTTAGATACAAATGAGAGAGCATCAGCAGAGTTATGGGATGACATCTAGAAAGTTGTACCCGAAGAAAATGAGAAGTCTCCACAAAAGGTGAAAAAGCAAAAACAGCCAAAATGGATGACTGAAGACAATTAAAATTGCCCAGAAATGCAAAGAAGCTAAAACCAGAAGAGAAAGAGGCAATCACAGAATTCTCCAATATGCAGCAAGACCAGACAAAGAGAAGTATTACGATGATGCATGCAAGGAAATACAATCAGAAACTATTAGAGGAAGAACAAGTTTGGCTTTCCTAAGACTGCGAGAGTTAAAAGAGAAAATTCCAGCCTCGAATTGGAATGCTACAAAATGCTAGATCCATGTTGAATGATGCTGAGAAGATCAAGAAAAGGTGGGAAGAATAAATAGAGTAATTATTCTATAAAGATCAAGTGGTCCAACTGCTGTTTCAACCTGTACCTTATGATCAGGAACCATTGGTGATGAAAGAATTCTAAAGCAGCATTGAAAGCATTATCAAAGAACAAAGCAGCGGGCATTGATGGCATTCCCAATGAAATATTACAGCAATTGGATGAGGCTGTTACCATACTTAAAAGGCTCTGCGAGGAAATTTGTAAGACAACATCATGGCCAACTGACTGGAAAAGATCTGGATTTATATCAATACTGAAGGAAGGTGATAAAACTGACTGTAGAAATTAACGCACAATTGCTCTGATTCTCCACTCCAGCAAGATTCTACTTAAGATCATTCTGCAGAGATTACAACCATACCTGGAATGAGAACTATCTGAAGTACAAGCAGGATTCAGGAAAGGGCAAGAAATGAGACGACATCATAGATGTGAGTTGGGTCCTTGAAAAGACAAAAGAATACCAAAAGGATATCTATATGTGTATCATTGTCTACAGTAAGGCTTTTGATGGTTTAAACCATGAGAACCCTGGGCCACATTGAGAAGCATAGGTTTTTCCAGCAATAAGCAAGAAGTCAGTCCTCACATATGGGTGATGTCGATGGAGTCCTAGCAGAAGCACCTCCCCAGCTTTCAAAGAAAGCCTTTGGGAGGTGCCACCATGCATGCGTGGTCCCCTTCCAGCCCAAGGGTGCCATCTTACTCACTCCCTTTTTTCATGGAGCCCTACAGACGTTCATTTTTCTTTCCCAGAAAAAAAGTTGATTTTCTTGTGCACTTCCATGTACCATCCGGTTAGGACCGGTCCCTTTCCTGTCTCTGAGCCCCGTTGCTTTGGCCTTAGGACTCGGAACCTGTTTAGTTATTTTTTTCCATCCAGAGTGGTTTCTCATCTTTTCTAATCACTGGCAGCATCGAAGGTCTTCAACCTCGCTGGGGCCCTTTTTGCCCCAATGGCCACCAGGTTTAAAAAGTGTGATTGGTGCTCAAAGAACATGTCCCTTACTGACACATGATTGTTGTCTCAGGTGCCTGTGTGCTGACCATGACCCAGAGGCATGCTTCCTGTGCAAAAAGATGTCCGCTAAGGCCATCCAGAGTTGCCGGCAGAAGCAGGATCAATAATAAAAAAAGTCGCTCACAAATTAACTCAAAATGGCTCCATCTTAAACTTCCATCGAATGCAAATAAAACATCATACAACCACACTCAGTTATGACACTGGGTCTCAGACTCTGATGGTACTGCTTCCTGACTCGTGTCCACGAAAGCACTGTACCGAATTGCATCAACGACCCAATGAATATTCACAACGAGTAGGTCGGTCTGATATAAATATCAATATACTTCAAAGGAATACTCCCATAAACTTCTGTATTCTGAAAACCGGCTCCTCGTTGTGACTCAAAACACGCTCATGATCCCGACGCTTGCCTCAGGTACCCTCTCCGCGTTTCACTTATATGGTTCCTCAGGGGATCTATCTTGTACTCATAACCTCGCTGTATAAAAAACAAACAAACAAATACACATAATATACTAACAGCCATCTACTTCTAATTTCACCATACCTCATACCCTAAAAATCAAACAGGCTCATACCGTCAATGCTGCAAACGCTCTAATTTCCACGACCCGCCATTACAAACTTCTTATAAACTTCAATCCAGGGCGGAAGAGACGCCGCGCATGCGGAATCTAAACCACAAACCTCTTTTTCAAACCACCACCTAAGACGTCATCCCCGGGACTCCCCTTACTCTCCTCCAATCACAAGAAACACTAAAAAGGACCAACCCGCACTCTAAAAACCAATGCTGTACCTCACTACACTCCCTCCAATACACTATACACTATACATCCACTTGGCACAGGAACAAACCATTCACCTACTATTAAACCTCCTAACTTTCAAGATGAATGTAAATGTAAACAGCTATACTAGAGGACCGGACTTGCTTACTAACCTGCTCAAAACGCTCGTAAAGGACCTACTGGAGACAAACAGCCCAGTCAATCCCCGCGTTGAGCCCATCTGGTTCCACTGTCTTAAGTCTAAAAATCCAGCGTTGTTCAGTGGTAACTAATACTGTGTCAAGGGTGCGTGCACCCTGATTCTTAAACACCTGATCCAAGCAGAAACTGCGCAGATCCGAAAATTGATGTCCTGCACTTATACAATGACGAACAATAGGGGCTTCAAGCACTTTATGTTTTAATCTACTTCTGTGCTCCCTGAGCCTAACTCGGAGGGGACGCGTAGTTTTTCCAATATAAGCCAACCCACACGGACATAGAATCACATATACCACATTATTAGAGGCACACGTAGTTGCATGTTTCAAAAACACCGTTTGACCTGCATAGTGGAACCGAGTCAAAGGTAAAGCCACCGCACACATATCACAAAAACCACAACTTCGGTGACCCCTCTCACTAGGAACCGGAACATCTGTTAGTGAACTAACCTCTGCTGGACTTAACCTGTCTTTCAAATTCCGATCCCTCTGCCAAACACACCGTATCCTCTTATTTTCCAACCCAGGGATAGTGGTCAAGACCTTTGTATGAGTATGAATCACTTTCTGTATAGCTGTGCTTAACGGTGAAAATCTAGTGATAAAATTCACAGTATCTATCTCAAAGTTAGCACGAGGATTCAAAGAAGCACTTTCTATCAGTAAACTACGACGATTGTACAACGCCCTACGATAGGCTCTATGAATGGTCTCCTTAGGATAGCCCCTCTCTAAGAAGTTGTTACGAAGACGTTTAGATTTCCGTTTAAAGTCACTCTTATCTGAACAGTTCCTCCTAAACCGCAGGAACTGAGAGAAAGGGAGACCTTCCTTTAATCGGGGAGGGTGCATGCTACTAAAATGCAAAAAAGTGTTCCTGTCGGTGGGCTTCCTATAAATCGAAGTCTCCCATCCTGCCACACCCCGGCTTACCTGAACATCTAAATAACCTAGAGAATCTATGTGATGAGTATAGGTGAACCGAATGTTGGGATCTAATTGGTTAATCCAATCCATAAACCCCTCTAACAAGGTAGCTGTGCCCCTCCACAACAGAAAGACGTCATCTATGTACCGCCTCCATTCTAAAATATGAGAGGCGTAAGGAGAAGACACCATCCAATTGCGCTCAAACTGCCCCATATAAAAATTAGCCACCGACGGGGCACAGGTAGCACCCATCGCGACTCCCGAAATTTGTTGATAAAAAATACCTTGAAAAACGAAATAATTGTGTGTAATGGCCAAGCGAGCTAAATCCAACAGGAACTGTAATCTCTCCTCTGAAACATCCTCCCTCTGCATCAAAACCATCCGAATTACCTCCAAAGCTGCCCCTTGCGGAATACTCGTATAGAGGGAAACTACATCTAAAGATACTAAAAGCACCTCCGGACTATTAGCCCATACATCTAGTTCTTTCAATATTGACAAAAAATGGGTAGTGTCCCGCAAATATGATGGAATGCTACTGAGGAGAGGCCGAAGAAAAGAATCCAGGAACACAGATAATGGTTCTAATATACTACCTCTGGTAGACACGATCGGTCTACCTGGAGGTTGGGTCAGATTCTTGTGGATCTTAGGAACCGTATAGAACTTAGCTGTGCCAGGAGCTGCTGCATTCAGATATCTAGTTTAGGAGGAACTGTTCAGATAAGAGTGACTTTAAACGGAAATCTAAACGTCTTCGTAACAACTTCTTAGAGAGGGGCTATCCTAAGGAGACCATTCATAGAGCCTATCGTAGGGCGTTGTACAATCGTCGTAGTTTACTGATAGAAAGTGCTTCTTTGAATCCTCGTGCTAACTTTGAGATAGATACTGTGAATTTTATCACTAGATTTTCACCGTTAAGCACAGCTATACAGAAAGTGATTCATACTCATACAAAGGTCTTGACCACTATCCCTGGGTTGGAAAATAAGAGGATACGGTGTGTTTGGCAGAGGGATCGGAATTTGAAAGACAGGTTAAGTCCAGCAGAGGTTAGTTCACTAACAGATGTTCCGGTTCCTAGTGAGAGGGGTCACCGAAGTTGTGGTTTTTGTGATATGTGTGCGGTGGCTTTACCTTTGACTCGGTTCCACTATGCAGGTCAAACGGTGTTTTTGAAACATGCAACTATGTGTGCCTCTAATAATGTGGTATATGTGATTCTATGTCCGTGTGGGTTGGCTTATATTGGAAAAACTACGCGTCTCCTCCGAGTTAGGCTCAGGGAGCACAGAAGTAGATTAAAACATAAAGTGCTTGAAGCCCCTATTGTTCGTCATTGTATAAGTGCAGGACATCAATTTTCGGATCTGCGCAGTTTCTGCTTGGATCAGGTGTTTAAGAATCAGGGTGCACGCACCCTTGACACAGTATTAGTTACCACTGAACAACGCTGGATTTTTAGACTTAAGACAGTGGAACCAGATGGGCTCAACGCGGGGATTGACTGGGCTGTTTGTCTCCAGTAGGTCCTTTACGAGCGTTTTGAGCAGGTTAGTAAGCAAGTCCGGTCCTCTAGTATAGCTGTTTACATTTACATTCATCTTGAAAGTTAGGAGGTTTAATAGTAGGTGAATGGTTTGTTCCTGTGCCAAGTGGATGTATAGTGTATAGTGTATTGGAGGGAGTGTAGTGAGGTACAGCATTGGTTTTTAGAGTGCGGGTTGGTCCTTTTTAGTGTTTCTTGTGATTGGAGGAGAGTAAGGGGAGTCCCGGGGATGACGTCTTAGGTGGTGGTTTGAAAAAGAGGTTTGTGGTTTAGATTCCGCATGCGCGGCGTCTCTTCCGCCCTGGATTGAAGTTTATAAGAAGTTTGTAACGGCGGGTCGTGGAAATTAGAGCGTTTGCAGCATTGACGGTATGAGCCTGTTTGATTTTTAGGGTATGAGGTATGGTGAAATTAGAAGTAGATGGCTGTTAGTATATTATGTGTATTTGTTTGTTTGTTTTTTATACAGCGAGGTTATGAGTACAAGATAGATCCCCTGAGGAACCATATAAGTGAAACGCGGAGAGGGTACCTGAGGCAAGCGTCGGGATCATGAGCGTGTTTTGAGTCACAACGAGGAGCCGGTTTTTCAGAATACAGAAGTTTATGGGAGTATTCCTTTGAAGTATATTGATATTTATATCAGACCGACCTACTCGTTGTGAATATTCATTGGGTCGTTGATGCAATTCGGTACAGTGCTTTCGTGGATGCGAGTCAGGAAGCAGTACCATCAGAGTCTGAGACCCAGTGTCATAACTGAGTGTGGTTGTATGATGTTTTATTTGCATTCGATGGAAGTTTAAGATGGAGCCATTTTGAGTTAATTTGTGAGCGACTTTTTTTATTATTGAGCAAAGCTAGTCGTTCTGAAGCAGACCGAATATTTTTTGTGTGGCAGAAGCAGGATGACATCTTTCACAGGTTAGATTCAGACACAGTAGCCGCACACTCTAAGGCCCCGCATGGATCCTCAGAGTCACTTAAAGCCCCCACAATGCCCGAGCAGGCACACAGACACTTTGAGAAGGGTTTCCCCGGAGCGATAGCATAAGAAAAAGAAGAAATTTTTGAGGACCTCTTCCTGGGGAGGGGACATGCTCAGCAAGCCCTGTGCGAAGTCCCACAGCCCCCAGAGGGTTTCTGAGGAGTTGGAGCAGGAGGGCCAGCCAAGGTATCCAGGAAAGATGCCGAGGCCACCAGCGACTGATTTTGGACCCCTGAAGTCTGTTTCGTGGAGGACTCCCTCACCTCCCCGACACCTGAACCGATCACCCCGTAATCGGTGTCAAACGCTGCAACTCCTGAATGGGAAGCCAGTATGATGGCATTGAAGCACAGCATTTCTTGCCTCGCAGCAAGCGTCGATGTCCGGCCCCACCGGTGCATGCTCTGAGACCGCTATGACCTCGATGCTGAGGATGCCCCGGGCCACCAAAGAGATCCTTGAGAGCCCTATGCCTTGAGCCTATCCTTGGCAAGGGTCTCAATTCCAGTCCCGGTCCTTGGGAGCGAGATCCTTCCCGGAAAGTGCCTCTGGCTCTGGCCAAGCCTTAGCTGTGGTCCATCAAAGGTCAGATCCAATGACGCCCCTAGATCCGTCGGGCCTTGAGTCCTCGATGGACTACTCAGACTGGGAGTCCGAGGACGAAGCTTCCCCATAGACACAAGCACACAGTGACATCCCCTCGAACCCATCTCCGCCAGTATCAAGGCACTAGTCCCCACCCAAGGACACCTCATTCCTGGAGTTTGTCCGGAACATGTAGAAGGCACTGACCCTCACCACAAAGTCAGAGGAGGATCCCTCATGGAGGAATTTGAAATCCTGCAATACGAGGCCCTACCCAAAGAAGCCCTTACAGTCCCCATCCCCTTCATCCTCAGGCATCTCCTTTTCCGAATGTGGGAAACACCATCATCGGTGCCAATTGTTAGCCAATGCTTGGACTTTATATACCGGGTCCAGCGAAGACCCGGCTTCAGGAAGGCACAACTTCCTCACATCTCCATGGTGGTCGAGTCGGCCATGCATTGACAGAAAAGTCCAAAGGCTCACTCTTCAGTGCCCCCAAGCAGGGAGTCCTGTGCCCTCAATGTTCTTGAGCGTAAATGTTACCAGGGCTTGATGCTAGCATGCCATAAACAAGCATACCAGCTGTATATTGGCATGTATCTCCGAGACCTGCCAAGGAACTCACGGGTTTTTCGGCAGGTCTCAGCGGGGGCCACCTCCAGTGCTTCCAGACCCTCACGAAGCCTGTCCAGGAGTGCTCCAAGTATTTGTCCTGAGCTGCCTAAGACGGCTTTGAGTCCAACACGAGGGTGGCCACCGCAGGCATCGGTGCTCGATGCCGGGACTGGCTCTAGGCATTGGACCTCAAGCAATGGGCCCAGGAAAACTCCTCAATGTCCCTTGCCTCAGTAAAAACCTCTTTGGCAAGCCGATGGAGGACAAGGCAGTGTAGATCAAGACAGATTATTTCACCAGGACTCGACTCTCGAGAAAGACCTCCACCCTTCCCAAGAAGAAACCATTGGGGAAAAGGCCTCCCTTCCACTGGAAAGGCCAGCCTTGCTGAGGTTATCCCCCATATCAAGCCCACCAGACCCTTCAGTGGGGACATCAGGGCAAAGGAGCAGGCCAGGGCCCATGTAAGCCTAAGGGCCCCAATCCCCAGGCACCAGCTCCAGCCCAGACTGGATCAGAGTTTTGACTCCCAGAGCATAGCCTCTCCACCCACGGAGAACCAGCTACCAACGGGGTGGGGGGGGGGGGCTGATTCATTTTTCCCACCAGTGGGCTGTCATCACCACTGACACCTGGGCACTTCAAGTGGTCAGGGAAGGTTACCTCATTCATCTGGACCAGATGCCTCCCCCTTTCTTTCCAGGATAGCCCTCTCGGACTCCCCTGCACCAGGCCCTGCTACTGCAGGAACTTTCAGGCCTTCTTAGGGACATGACTGTGGAGCCCATAGCACATCGCCTCAAAGGAAAAGAGGATCTACTCCAGGTACTTTCTTTTTCTAAAAAGAACAGGAGGCCTAAGGCCCATCCTGGACTTGAGAAGCCTGAATAAATTCCTGGTGTGGGAGAAGTTCAAAATGCTCTCCCTTGGAATATCGCTGCCCTACCTCCAGCAGAGAGATTGACTATGCTCCTTGGACCTAAAGGATGCTTATACCCTCATCCTTATTCATCTCAGTCACAGGCAGTATCTAAGGTTCATGGTCAGGGGTGACCACTACAAGTACAGGGTACTACCCTTCAGCCTAGCCTCCGCGCCAAGAGTCTTCACCAAATGCCTAGCAGTAGTGGCCGCCTACCTCCGTCTCCAAGGGGCCTTTGTCTTTCCATACCTAGACGACTGGCTAGTAAAAGGAGATACATCCTCAGAGGTTCAACAGGCCACGTCCCGCACCATCAAGGTTCTACAACATTTGAGGTTCGTGATAAACCACCTCAAATCCCACCCTACTCCAACACAGGGGTTCATAGGGGCTCATCTGGACACTCTCCAAGTCAGAGCCTTCCTCCTCTTGGACAGGGCGGATCACCTCAGGGCCCTGGCAACCAAGGTGCAGCACCGTCACGCCATGTCAGCATGGTCCATGCTTCACCTGCTTGGCCACATGGCTTCCACAGTCCATGTGATCCCTAACGCCTGCCTTCACATGCAGGCAGCTAAGTGGTGCCTCCACTCACAGTGGGCTCAGGCCACGGACAGGTTCAAGGCCTTAGTGTACTGTTAACTAGCAGAGTCACTCAGTTGGTGGCAGGATGCATAGCACCTGCAGAAGGACATGCCCTTTCAACACCCAAACCCCCAGAGGGTCCTCACCACAGATGCATCCCTACTGGGTTGGGATGCCCACTGCAAGGAACTGCACACGCAGGACAATTGGTCTCTCGAGGAGACCCAGCAGCAGATCAACCTGCTGGAAATCAGAGCCATTTTTCTGGCGATAAGGGTCTTCCAACACTGCCTGCAGCATCAGTCGGTGCTGTTCCCAATGGACAATCAGGTCATGATATTCTTCCTGAACAAACAAGGGGTCACAGGGTCTCACCACCTCTGCCAGGAGGCTGTAGCCCTCTGCGTGTATGCAATCAGTTAAGGAATGCTCCTCAGGGTGGTATATCTTCCGGGCCAGGACAATGTCCTAGCAGACAGACTGAGCAGGGTCCTCCAGCCGCACGAGTAGCGTCTAGACCCCAGGGTGGCGCAGCATCTATTCCAACTATGGGGAACCCCATGTCCGGACCTCTTTGCCAGCCCGGCCAACACCCACCTGCCCCAATTCTGCTGTCCCCAACCAGATCCGTCCCAGATAGCGGCGGGCACCTTCCTCATCTTGTGGTCGGGAGGCCTTCTGTATGCTTTCCCTCCTATGCCACTAATCATGTAGACCCTCTTCAGGTCCAGTTGGACAAGACTTTCATGGCTCAGACAGCCTTGGTTTCCCCTGTTACTCCGCCTCTCGGCGGAGCTCCCGGTCCATCTGGGGAGTTCCCCAGGACTACTGACCCAGGAGGAGGGTTTGCTCCTTCATCCCAACCTGGGGTCCCTGTCACTAACAGCATGGCTGCTGAGCAGGTCGTCCTAGCGCCCCTCAACCTCCCCAGAGAAGTGGAAGAAGTCCTCCTGACCTCTTGTAAAGAACTCCATGAGACAAGCCTATGCCAGTATGGTGTACGGAGCAACAGGTAGATCCATTCTCCTGCCCAGTGCATATGGTGCTGCAATACTAGCTTCACCTCTTGCAGATCAGACCCAAGTCCAACTCCATCAGAGTGCACCTGAGCACGCTCTCTGCGAAGCATCACTCCATAGAAGGCAAGCCTCTTTCTGTGCAGCCCCTCATTACCTGATTCACGCAGGGCTTGCTGCTCTCTAAACTTCCCATCCAGCCTCCTCCGGTGGAATGGGATCTCAACGTGATCCTGATGCAGCTTACCTGCCATTTGCGTTACCTGTCTTGGAAGGTGGTCTTCCTGGTGGCGCTTACCTCTGCCTGCAGAGTCAGCAAGCTTCAGGTCTTGGTGACTGAGCCACCATACACCAGGTTCTACAAGAACAGGGTCGTACTTTGCACACATCCTAAATTCCTTCCAAAGGTGGTATTCCCCTTCCTCCTCAACCAAGAGGTGGTGCTCCCTACTTTCTTTCCACGGCCCCTAGTAGACAAGGCAATGGCCATTCTCCATTCTCTGGACTGCAAAAGGGCCGCCTTCTTCTAACTGCAGGGTACTCGGGGCCATTGCAAAGCCTCACAGCTTTTTGTTTCATGTGATCCCAGTCAACTGGGGGAGGCTGTCACCAAGCAGACCCTGTCCACCTGGGTGGTGGACTGCATCGCCTTCACCCATGACCAGGCTGGGCTATCGCTGGAGCGCTGGCTCATGGCGCACAACATCAGGCCTAAGGCAACGTCATTTGCGAGCCTACACTCTGTCCCTATGACAGACATCTGGTCCTCAGTCCATATCTTTGCAGCTCACTACTATAACTAGACTATAACCTTTGTTATAGTCCCAATGGAGTATAGAGTCCTGACGGGACAGTGCCTTTGGCCAGATTGTACTCCGTAATCTGTTTGGGGTTTGGGCAACTCCTGCCCTCCAACCCTTCTGGTTCAGGCTACTGGAGTCATGGTTCTCTCTGGACACTGGGGTTCTCAGTCTGTCCTCAGATTCACTTGTGTCTGCTCACGGCTTGGCCATTCTTTTTTTTTTTTTTTTACAGGTTCCTGGTAGCCTGTAGCTAAGGAGTTCCATATGTGAGGATTGACTTCCTGCTTGTTCCCAGAGAAAGACTAGTTACTCACCTGTAATAGGTGTTCTCCAGGGACAGCAGGAATCGGTCCTCACAACTCTCCTTCCTCCCCTTGGAGTTGCTATAGAATTTTGGCTGCCATCTTTTGTTGGCTCTAGCTATGTTATCTGTCTGAATAAGATGGAACCCTTGGGCAAGAAGGGGGCCATGTATGTGTGGTGGCATTTCCCAAAGGCTTTCTTTGAAAGCTGGGGAGTTGCTTCCGTAAGGGCTCTGTCAACGTTGATGTCACCCATATGTGAGGACTGATTCCTGCTGTCCCTGGAGAACACCTGTTACAGGTGAGTAACTATGCTACACCAGAACACCTGATAGTTTTCTTGCACAGCCTTTAGAGTACATTTATCAAGAAGCAACAGTGAACAGAACAAGGAGGAACAGAATGGTTTCAAATCAGCAACGGTGTACGACAAGGTTGAATACTTTTCCGCTACCTGTTTAATTTATATGCAGAACAAATCATCAGAGGAGGAGGACTGTATGAAGACAATCGAGGTGTGGAGATTGGTGGAAGACTCATCAATGATCTTCGCTATGCTGATGATACCACAATACTGGCTGAGAGTGAAAACAATCTGAAACAGTTGTCTCTCAAGGTCAAGGGTTATAGTCTTGCAAAGAGCCTGCACCTTAACAAAAAAGACAAAGATCCTGACAACTGGCAAAATCAATAAGTTCATCATTGATGGAGAAGTAATTGAAATAGTTGACAACTTTAACCTGTTTGGATCAATAAAGAAACGACAAGCAGTCGAGAAATCCAGCGACACATTGTTCTTGACGGAGTGGCTATGAAGGATCTAGACATTATTCTCAAGAGCAGAGATACCTCTCTTCATACAAAGATTTGACTTAACCAAGCCATAGTATTTTCAATAACGTCATATGGATGCGAAAGTTAGACTGTGAAAAAGATAGGAAGAAAATCAAAGCCTTTGAATTGTGGTGCTAGCGAAGAATGCTGTACATACCATGGACTGCCCGAAGAACAAACTAGTCAGTATTAGAGGAAATAAAAACCTAAGTTTTCTTTAGAAGCTCAGATGACAAGACTTCGACTTTCATATATTTGGACACATAGAGCCCAGTTCAGGTAGGGGTATGTTCAGGCCATGCGGTCATCCTCGTGGAAAACGGACCTATTTGGACCCAGTTCTGGACCGTGAGAAAAAGTTTCTGCGGTGTAAAGAATTGGGTCCATGGATTGGGACAGCGTGTCCCTGCTGCCTGCAGGGAGGTCCTCCCCACAGGTGCCCCTGACTCCTGTGGCTTCTACCCCCTTTTCCCTGCTGCCTGATCCCCCCCACACCGGCCCTAGCCCTGATTGTTGGATATGTGCTGCTTATTCTACCTTTGAGGTGGAATAAGCAGCATGTCCCCTTTGACCTGGTAGGATATTCAGGGCTGTGACCTGAATCGGCCTGTGTGTCCTGCTGGGCTCACCCACCTTTGCTTCGCCCAGATCCCTCCCCCTGCCAACTCTCTTGGGTCTAATTCTCCCTCCGTATGGGGAGAGCCGGAGGAAGAATTAGACCCGGACAGCTTGAAGGTACCGTAACCCACGTCCCAGAATCTGGCCTATGATATAAAGAGAGATCATTAGAGAGAAACAATGTTGAAGGTCAATGCAAAAGAAGGCCATCAATGAGATGAGTCAATACAGTAACAGCAGCTATGGATGCCTCTCTATTAACAATGAACCACCTGACTGAAAACTGAACATACAGAGAGTCACCATGAGTCAACACCAACTCGATGGTACTTAACCACCACCACTGTCCCATCTTGGACCTCAGAGATCTGAATGCATATCTAATCATAGAAAATTTCAGAATGATTTCTCTGAGTACCCTACTCCCTTATCTTCAAAAAGGAGATTGGCTATGCTCCCTAGATCTGAAGGATGCATATACCCACATGCAGATACATCCCACTCACAGGAAGTATCTCAGATTCATTCTGGGGGGACACCACTCCCAGTACCAAGTCCTGCATTTTGGACTAGCCTCAGCATTGCATCTATATGAAATGCCTAGTGGTAGGAGTAGCTTACCATCTCCAGGAACAAGCAGGAATAAGTCATCACATATGGGTACGTCGGTACCGACGGAGCCCGCGCGGGAAAGCTCCCCAGCTTTTCAGATTAAAAGCTTTTGGGGCCTCCCACTGCACATGCGCGCTGCCTTCCCGCCTTCCTGACCAGCTCTCGTCAGTTTCTTTTTTTCCGCGGAGCCAGCAGGTCGTGTTCCTGTCACCGCTGAAGAAATTGTTAATTTTATTGTTTTCTTTAGACCGCGTACCTGCCCTCCCCATTCTGAAACCGGTACTGCCGGTCTCTCTTTCTTTCTTTTAAAAAAAAAAAAAACCCCGGCGGGAGGTTCCGGCCTCCAAAGCAATCATGGGGTCACAGGTTGACATCGATGGCGCGGCCTCGACAGATCACCTGTTGTGCTGCTCTGGGGTACCGGCCCATACCGGTACCGACATCCAGGCAGCAGTGGCGTCTATGGGCAATACTGTCCAAATCATGCAGCAGGCCATTCTGGCTTTTATTAACGCTGCTACGCCCTCGGTACCGCGGCCAGCGGTACCGGGTCCGGTTCCGGTAATGGCTTCCATACCGGAACCGAGGCCATCGTCTTGCAAACGCAGATCGGTTCCGCATGCCGGATCCGGGCTTTTGCCCGGTACAGATCCCATACCCGGTACGCCCGATGTCGATACCGAACGGTATGCGTATCGTGCGTTGGAAGCACATAGAGGATACTCTGCTTCTTCAGAGGATTTTAACTCCTCTGATGATTCTGATGAGTTCTCCCTTGATCTTCCTGAGGAGCCTTCTTCTCCTAAAAGGAGAATGTCTCCACCAGAGGATTTGTCCTTTCAGGACTTCATCATAGAAATAGCTAAAGGTCTTTCTATTGCTTCATCCTCTGAAAAGGAACCCAGATCAAAGAAACTGGATATTTTAGGATACTCTAAGTCTCCTAAAGAGGCAGTCACCCTGCCTATCCATGAAATCCTTCAAGAACACTTGATGGACTTATGGGAGGCTCCTCTAACATTGTCTCCTTCTTCTCGCAGGTTGGACACCATGTACCGTGTCCCCCCTTCTCCTGGTTTCCAAAAAACCCAGTTGCCTCACCATTCTATTGTGGTGAAGTCTGCAATGAAGAAGATAAAGAGTACCAAAAGGCACTCTTCTACTCCTCCAGGGCGAGAATGTAAGACTCTAGACTCTTTTGGCAGGAAAATTTTCCAGGCTACTATGCTTATAGCCAGGATTAATTCCTATAGTCTTTACATGGGCATGTTTCTCAGTGAAATCGCTCTAAAAGTTCGGCATTTTGCCCCCTTCATCCCTGAGGATAAAAGGGAGGAGTTCATTTTCTTAGTGAAACACCTTTTGGATATTTCAAAGTTCTCCAACAGGGCAGCTTTTGATTCCTTTGAGGGTGCTGGTAGGGCTTTGGGCATTGCTATAGCAGCCCGACGTCTTGCTTGGCTCCAGGCTTCTGATCTAGAACCTTGGGTCCTAGATGGCTTACGGAACCTGCCCTGTACAGGTGAGAACTTATTTGGTGAGGAGTGGCAAATTAAGGCCACTCAAATGGATGCAGAAAATGCCACCTTAGATAGACTTTCTAAGTCTACCTCCACTCCTGCCAAAAAGAAGTCTTTTAAGAGGCCTTATTACAAGAAGTCCAGATTTTCCACAAATACTGGCCAACAATCCTCTCAGCCTCGTTTTGCTGCTAAACGTCAGCAACCTAAACAGGCAAGGTCAAAGCCTGCGGCGTCTGCTACGCCTCAGCAGGCTCAACCCCCTCAGGGGTTTTGACTTGCCCCTAGAGAACTTAACTTTTCTGGCTCTAGAACAACCAGAGCCCCTCACCATACCCGGAAGGTTAGCTCACTTTGCTCCCAGATGGGAGCAAATTACATCAGAGCAATGGACCCTCTCTATCATCAGAGAGGGTTACAAACTCCATTTTTCCGACCTTCCTCCTTATACTATGGTGAGGCAGTTCAATTCTCCCCCATCTCTCCTGACCCTCTTGGGTCAGGAAGTCTCCTCCCTCCTTGCCCAAGGGGCAATAGAGGAGGTCCCTCTTCTTCAACAGGGGACGGGATTCTACTCCCCTTATTTTCTAATACCAAAGAAGACAGAGGGCTTCAGACCAATTCTAGATCTGAGAGAATTGAACAAATTTCTTTTCAAGGAGAAATTCAAAATGCTTTCTCTGGGCATTCTCCTTCCATACCTTCAGAGTCAGGATTGGCTTTGTTCTCTAGACCTAAAGGATGCGTATACACACATACTCATCCACCCATCCCACAGAAAATACCTTCGATTTCTGTTTCAGGGACAACATTTCCAGTACAGAGTACTCCCCTTCGGTCTAGCCTCTGCTCCAAGAGTGTTCACCAAATGCATGGCAGTCGTAGCTGCCTTTCTAAGAGGCCTGGGAATTTTCATATTCCCATACCTGGACGACTGGCTCATCCGAGCTCCATCTCAGTCCCAGGCCCAAATTTCCCTGGACCGCACAAGGCGTCTTCTGCAGTATCTGGGACTGGTAGTAAACCTTCCCAAGTCTCAACTAATCCCTACTCAGTCTCTCGAGTTCATAGGGGCCCAGTTAGACACCATCACTGCGAGGGCCTACCTGCCTCAGCTCAGGGCCCAACGCCTGCTGAGTTTGGCCTCCCAAGCTCAGTCCAGCAGTCATTTGACAGCCCGGGAAATGCTGCGACTTCTGGGCCACATGGCCTCCACGGTACATGTGGTGCCCTACACTCGTCTGCATATGAGAGCAGCTCAATGGACCTTGGCCACCCAGTGGACTCAAGCATCTGCAGCGCTCTCCGACCAAATACTCACCTCAAGCCGTCTGTTTTGGTCCCTCCAATGGTGGACATCCACCAAGAATCTGTTGTTGGGGGCCCCCTTCCAACCTTTGTTGCCCCAAGCAACCCTCACAACAGATGCCTCCCAGACAGGGTGGAGAGCTCATCTTCAGAACCTCTCCACTCAGGGCACTTGGTCTCCACAGGAGACCACCCTTCATATCAACCTCCTGGAACTGCGAGCAATTTACCTTGCCCTCAAGGTCTTCTATACCCTCCTTGTCAACCTGACTGTCCTAGTTCAGACAGACAATCAGGTAGCCATGTTCTATATAAACAAGGAGGGACAGACTCTCTGTCGCTTTGCAACGAAGCTCTCAGATTATGGGCCTTCGCCAGAGAGCATCAAATTCACCTTCTTGCAGTGTATCTTCCAGGAGTTCAAAACTCTCGTGCGGACAGACTCAGTCGAGTTCTGCTTCCACACGAATGGTCCCTACATATGGACCAGATACGCAGAATCTTTCAGGAATGGGGGACCCCGGACATAGACTTCTTTGCAAGTCCGTGGAATGCCAAACTTCCCCGGTTCTGTTCCAGAACTCAGTGTCAGGGAGCTCAGGCCCACGATGCCTTCCTCCTGCATTGGGGTCAGGAATTCCTCTATGCCTTTCCACCCATTCCTCTAATATCCAAGACTCTGTTCAAGCTCCAGAGGGATCACGTGACTATGATCCTCATAGCTCCCCGCTGGCCACGCCAGGTGTGGTTCCCTCTACTTCTGCATCTCTCCCAGGGATCCTCCCTGGACCTGGGAGCTGCGCCAGACCTCCTGTCTCAGGAGAAGGGGACTTTGTGGCACCCAAACCCCAAATCCCTACATCTCAGAGCTTGGTTACTGAAGGCCTAAGTCTTCAAGACTTTAATCTTTCTCAGCCTGTGAAAGATATCCTTCATGCCTCTAGGAAACCTTCCATGAGGCGTTCTTATGCTTTCAAATGGAAGCGTTTTTCCATTTGGTGTGCTCAGCAGGGTCTTGACCCTCTAGCACAGGGGTCTCAAACACGCGGCCCGCGAGAGCATCTTGTGCGGCCCGCGAAGTACCGGCGAGTAAAAAAAAAAAAATTCCAAACTTGCCGCCGCAGTATTAAGCGTCCCGCGGGCCCCTCTGCCTGGTCCTCTCCTCCCTGCAGTATCAGCTCCAAAAGCGGCGGCTTTCAGAGCCGCGAAGAGAGAGAGTTTCTCTCGCGCGGTTCTGAAGAGCAGCACGAGAGTCTTCAGAACCGCGCGAGAGAAACTCTCTCTCTCTTCGCGGCTCTGAAAGCCGCCGCTTTTGGAGCTGAATGCTGCAGGGAGGAGAGGACCAGGCAGAGGGGCCCGCGGGACGCTTAATACTGCAGCAGCAGCAAATATACATTTTTTTTCATCTAATTTGGCTGATGGTGGGAGGGGGGTTAGGACTGGTAATGGGCTATGGGGGGGGGGGGCTAGGACTGGTAATGGCCTATGAGGGGGTAACACTGAAAATGGGGTGATGGGGGGGGGGGGGTTTAGGACTGGTAATGGCCTATGAGGGGGTAACTGAAAATGGGGTGATGGGGGTAACACTGAAAATGAGGTGATGGGGGGGGGGTTAGTACTGGTAATGGCCTATGAGGGGGTAACTGAAAATGGGGTGATGGGGGTAACACTGAAAATGGGGTGATGGGGGGGTAGTACTGGTAATGGCCTATGAGGGGGTAACTGAAAATGGGGTGATGGGGGTAACACTGAAAATGAGGTGATGGGGGGGTTAGGACTGGTAATGGGCTATGAGGGGTAAGACTGGAAGTGGGCTATGGGGGGTTAGGACTGGTAATCGGCTATGGGGGGGCTAGGACTGATAATAGGCTGGGGGGTCTGCTAGGACTGGAAATGGGCTGAGTGGAAGGGGGGCTTGAACTGCAAATGGCTGATGGGGAGGGGGGCTTGGAATGGAAATGGGCTGTGAGGGGAGGGAGCTAGCACTGGAAATGGGCTGATGGGGGGGAGCTACGATTGGAAATGGGCTGATGGGGGGCTAGGACTGAAAATGGGCTGATGCAGTGACTAGAAGGGAGGGGGTGCTGTGTGGGACTGGAACTAGAAGGGAGCTGATGTTGGGGGAGGATTAGAATGGGATGGAGCTGGGAGAGTGAAATGGAGAGGGGAAAATATTTTGTGTGGGAGGGAAGACAAATCTACAATTGGCCAGGTAAGTGGGGATTGAGGATGGAGGGGTAAAATTTGAGTGGATGAAAATAGGAATGAGGAAAGAGCAAAAGGAGAAAGATTAATATGTTAAAGCAGATGTAGAGGGAGAATGGAAAAAGCTAGAAGAGAGAAGGACAAATGGACAGCAGACGATGGAGAGTTAGCAGAAGGCACGAAGAAACCAGAAGAAAGTGGCTGGAACTGAAAAAAAATGCACAAAAGGTAGAAAAATATCTTTATTTTGAATTTATTAACTGGAATATGTCAGTTCTGGGAAATGTGCATCAATAACGTCTGCGCTTTGTTTAGTACAAGAGGAAATTAATTTATAGTTTTATTTCTACAGTGTTGTTGTACATTCCAAGTTTGGCTTTTGGGGGGTCCCAGTTTAAATTGTCTTGTTTCTAAATTTTGATTCCTTGTTTGGTGATGGTGTATTCTGCATGTGTAACTGAGCTGAGGTATTCTGTTTATGTAATTCCTATTTGACATTGCTACTTGTTCTCTGTCCCCAGTAGGTCATGTATTGTTGTTCTCTGAAATGTATTGATTTAATATTTGCAGTGTTGCCTTTTGATAGGTAGAGTATGGTGCTTTGTGAGTCCTGGTAGTGCTGTTAGGATATGGCGGGTTTGCTATGGGTTCTAAATGGGCAGTGTTTGTTTGTAGTAGTTCCTAATGTGCCTGGCGGTTGCCACTGGATTATAGTAATGTAGAAATCTTTTAGTCTTTCTTTATTCATGCACTCATTAAGAGGCATGTTTACTAAAAGTTAGGGTATGGTAACATTATGCAAATATTTATGCAAATGAGGTCCCTTATGCAAATGAGGTCCCACGTCTCATGCGGCCCCCGGGTTATTTTACAAGTCCTCATTTGGCCCTCAAAGCAATTTGAGTTTGAGACCCCTGCTCTAGCACTTCCTTTGAATTCCCTCTTGGACTATCTCCTGCATCTTTCAAATGCAGGCCTTAAGACGAATTCAGTAAGGGTCCATTTGAGTGCTATTGCAGCATCCTTAAAACCTATAAATGGACAACCTGTCTCCTCTCATCCTCTTGTTGCATGTTTCATGAGAGGCCTGACCCTAACTAAACCTCCCATCCGACCTCCCCCGGTAGCATGGGATTTGAACCTAGTTCTAGGTCAGCTTATGAAGCCACCTTTTGAGCCTTTGGACTCTACCTCCTTCAAATTTCTTTCCTGGAAGGTTGTTTTCCTTATTGCAGTCACTTCGGCTCGCCGCATCAGTGAACTGCAGGCTTTAGTGGCTCATCCACCTTATACTAGGTTTCATCATGATAAGGTGGTCCTTAGGACGAATCCCCACTTTATGCCCAAAGTGGTCTCGCCTTTTCATCTTAATCAAGAGGTATATCTTCCTGTCTTTTTCCCGGCTCCTCATGCATCCAGTGCAGAGAGGAACCTTCATACTCTGGATTGAAAAAGAGCTCTTGCCTTTTACCTCAACAGGACTCAACCACATCGAAAGTCTTCCCAACTTTTCGTGGCTTTTGATCCTTCTCATTTGGGACTTCCAGTCACCAAGCGTACACTTTCCAATTGGATCGCTCAGTGTATTTCTTTTGCTTACCAGAGTAAGAACATTTCTCTGGAGGGCCATGTCACAGCTCACAATGTGAGAGCCATGGCCACTTCTATGGCTCATCTTCACTCTGTGTCCATAGATCAGATCTGTCGAGCAGCCACTTGGGCCTCGGTTCATACCTTCACAGCCCATTACTGCTTGGACAAGGACTCCCGCCGGGATGCCTTGTTTGGTCAGGCTGTCCTCAAACACCTGTTCCATACTTAAACAACTCCTGCCCACCTTCCCTGGATGGATACCTGAGATCCATACGAAGATGGTTTACCCTTGGAGGGGGATCTCCCAGGCATCTTAGCTAGGGAGTCCCCATATGTGATGACTTATTCCTGCTTGTTCCTGGAGATAGCACAGTTACTTACCTGTAACAGGTGATCTCTGGGAACAGCAGGAATTAGTCATCACAACCCACCCACCTCCCCTAGGAGTTGTATCTCTATCTATCTATCTTCCTGTCCTCTCTCTCTATTGTCTCAGCTTTAAACTCGAACTGACGAGAGCTGGTCAGGAAGGCGGGAAGGCAGCGCGCATGTGCAGTGGGAGGCCCCAAAAGCTTTTAATCTGAAAAGCTGGGGAGCTTTCCCGCGCGGGCTCCGTCGGTACCGACGTACCCATATGTGATGACTAATTCCTGCTGTTCCCAGAGATCACCTGTTACAGGTAAGTAACTGTGCTTTTTGGATGCTAGGCGTGTTTGTCTTTCCCTACTTGGATGATTGTTGGTTTGAATCAGGACAATTTGGTTGGCCAACCGATCTTACAAAGTCTTTAGAGTATTTGCTACATCCAAGATGTTAAACTGATGTATACTTTCTTTGAAGGACCAATCTCCCTGAGTGTGAAAGCCAGTGAGATGAGCTCTCCAACTCAGCTTGAATGCATCTGTTGTCATTTTTTGTGGTGGAGCAATTTGCAAGTAGATATCTTTGAGAAAATTGTGATTAATTGTCCATTAGTGCAACAACTGAATTGGTGACATGTATACAATCCCTGAGATGTCCTATGGCCTGGGGCCACTGAGTTCTTACTGAGCCTGTCTCATTTGGAGATGTGCCAAGGGTGTTAGATGTCCTGTAGAAGCCATGTGTTCTAGCACATTCTGTGAGCTCTTACCTGCTGATTCAGTTGAGTCTCTCGCACTATAGCTGCCAATCTGTGAAGTCTATCATGTGGGAGGAGGGCTCTCACCTGAGTCATATCGAGCAGTGCTCCTATGAATTTCAGTTGTTGGGATGGCAGAAAATGGGATCTCGGATAAGTTATGACTACTACTACTACTACTTTTAATCATTTATACAGCGCTGCAAGGCATACACAGCACTGCACAGACAAATATAAAGATGGTCCCTGCTCATCAGAACTTACAATCTAATGAAAACCGACAAGACAAAAGATGAAAATAAGAGTAGAATAGGGAAGGTAAAGAGACAAGGAAAACAAGGTAAGGTTGTTGAAATTTGCCATTTTCCACAGGACAGAGTAGAGAGCTACATACCTACCAGGTGCACAAAACACTCTGGCAGACTGAGTCCTCGAACCACACAAATGGATACTGGATGCTGAAATTGCAACTCGCATCTTTCGAGAGTGGGGCACCCTCTCGATAGATCTTTTTGCGACTCCTCAGAATGCTCAAGTGGATTAGTTCTAATCCAGAGTAAGGTCGCACAACACACTTGTCTCTGATGTTTTCCTCCTAGATTGGGGTGGGGAAGTCTTCTTTATGCGTATTTTCCAATTCCTCTCATTGCCAAGATCCTTTTGAAGCTCAAAACAGAGGCTCGATGATCGTCATTGTTCCCTACTGGCCCAGACAACTTTGGCTTCCTCTTCTGTTACAGTTTTTCAGTTGGGAACCACTTCGGTTAGGCCATGCATTGGATTTGATATAGCAGGAGATCAGAATGATGATGCATCCTAACATAAAGTCCATGGCCCTCACAGCTTGGATGTTGAGAGTCTAACATTATCCAAATTCAGCCTGCCAGCCATTGTAACCAATGTCCTGTTGGCCTCCAGGAGTCACTCAACAAGAAAATCCTGAAAATGCAAATGGAAAAAGTTTGCTGTCTGGTGGCACCTGATATGATATCTCTTCACAAAAGTGATAATAGGGAAGAGGTGACAAACTAGGCCAGTAGGTCTTACCTCGGTGGTGGTAAAAAATAATAAAGGCACTCATAGAAGAAAGAATAGTGGGCTTTCTGGAATCCAGTAGATTGTATGATCCGAGGCAACATGTTTTTTACCAAGTGGCAATCATGCCAAAGAAATTTGATTGAGTTCTTTGGGTGACCAGTCAACTAGATAAAGAGCATGCGATGGATGTGATCTACCTGTGTCTTGAAGGACTACCCAAAGGAACTGCTAGAACTGGAAGTAGATCTTCACTTGTGAGTATAATCTTCTGGAATAAACTCTAAATCTTGTGGAGAAAGGGATGACTTGGAGTTAAAGTGATAAATCTGTGTATTTTAGAATTCAGTGTTTTTGCTGAATCAGTCAGTTCTTAGTACCACCAGAGAGCTTTGTATATAAGTCAAAGCACAGTATAGCTTAGTATAAAACATAAAATAAGAGTAAATTGACTTTGAAATAAATTTATTTCTAGAGAGCTTGTCATTTAAATCAAATCAGAGTATAGCTTAACCTAGAAAGTAAAATAGAATAGTTACTGAAATAAATTTGTTTCTAGAGAGCTTTTATATTTAAATCAAATCAAAGTATAACTTAGCATACAAGTAGAATAGTCTCCAAGTAGAAAGAAAAATAAACTTGTTTCTGGTAACCTTTACAAAGAGGCCTTCCAGTTAGGAAGGAAAAGATCTGTGACGTTGTCTTAGTTGTTAAGACAACTGACAGATCAAAGGGGCAATTTAAAAGGACCCTTCTATCAAACCAAGGGTTGTGTGAATCACCCAGGAAATTGGTAAGACTTTACCTTAGAATCACAGGACAGGGCACTGTGTAGCAGCCAACTTTTAGTAAGTCTTCTTTTCCTCCCTCCCCAACTCCCACCCACCCTTGGGATAATCATAGCTATCTCCAGGAACAAGCAGGAATGTAGTCTTCACATATGGGTACCGTCGACACCGACGAAGCCTGCGCGGGAACGCTCCCCAGTGTCTCAAAAAGAAAGCTTTTGGGAGCATCCACCAAGCATGCGTGCTGCCTTCCCGCCCAGCTACCTCTCTCACTTCAGTTCTTCGTTTTCCACGGAGCCGACAGGACATGTCCCCTGTCACCGCAGAAAGTCTTCTTTTATTTTTATATTGTTTGTGGTTGCGTCTGCCTTCCGTCGACGCCTACCGGTACCACCGGTGCTTTCCATTCTTTTCTTCTAAAACGTTTCAATTTTAGTGCTTTTTCTCAGGTGTTTCTTCCCTGCTCTGGTGCTTGGTGGCATTTTGGGCATTAGGCCCTCTTTTTCCTTACCATGGAAAAACCAGCCACTGGATTTAAAAAATGTTCAAAATGTGGCGGTACAATTTCTATTACCGACACCTATGACTGGTGTCTTAAATGTTTAGGTCCTGACCATTGCCTGGCAGAGTGTCTCTCCTGCAGGAAGTTGACTAAAAGAAGTCTTCAAAATCGACCAAATCAACTCGGTGCCCTATTTGCTTCAGACACAGCGTCTGTAGCTGCGATGTCTTCCAGGGCTTTGACTTCTTCCCAGGGATCTCAGGTAACTAAACACAAGTCTAAGACTAGCCAGTCCTCGAAGGGTAGATCTCCCTCTAAACATCGAGATGCCATTGGCGTTGCCCTCGAGGACAATTTACCGGCAAAACAGCCCCAGCGGGAGTCTTCGGGCTCCAAAGCTTTATCGGGGCTCCTGGATGTTCCAGAGGCCTTAACCTCGATGGAACTACTGGTGCCATGCTCGGGGGTTGTGTCCACTCCCACCGGTACCGACACCCGGCATCGGCAGTAGCGGTGGACAAAAGACTCCTCGCTACTGAACGCAGTCTAGCGACTCTTTTAGCTACTTCGGTACTGCCAAGGTCGCTACAGACGGTTACGCAGGCACCGGTACCGATGCCGGTACCAGTGCCAGTGCCTTTGGTACCTGTTTCAACAGGCATGCTTCCCCCGATGTCGAGCTTGGAATCTCTCTCGAGCATGGGGATCAGGTTCCGACTCGTGTCGGTACCGACATCGAGTGGTACCGACGCCATCTGCTTCGGGAGAACCCGGTTCTTCCTCCTTTTGAGTCTTCTGATTCCGATGACTCGGATGATTCCACCGGTACCAGAGCTGAACTTTTTCAAGATTCAACTCTTTCTCCTCAACGCAGAATGTCCCCTCCTGAGGACATGTCTTTTCATGATTTTGTACGTGATTTATTTTTATTTATTTATTTAGCAAACACTTATATACCGCTACTTCCAGCGATCAGAAGCGGTTTGATTAAAGTCTTTGGGATATGTCACAAAATCAAGACAGGAAGATTGGGGCATAGATAGAAAGAAGAGGGGTAATACACAGCACACATCGCAGGGTCTAGATATAGCCCTCCAGTAGGTATCATTCATATGTACAAAAGCGATTATCCTTTAACTATTTACATTTGACAAACAGCTATTTGTTTCTTTTCATCTTGTTGGATTCACAGCTGGCCATAGTGGCAGTTGAATAGGTGAGTTTTTAATTTTTTTCTGAAATCGAGTAGGTCTTTTGTTGCTCTCATCTCATGTGGTAGGTTGTTCCATAAAGTGGGGGCAGAGAAGGAGAATGCTCTGCGGCCAGTACTGGATTTTACATGTCTGATGCTGTTTGGAACTATAAGTGTGTCTTCGTTTATGGTTCTCCTGCTTCTGGAGCTAGTTTGCAAGGTGATCAGGGTGGAAAGGAATGAAGGGGCTAGGTTGTGAATTAGTTTGAATGTCGTTACCAATGTTTTGTATTGGATCCTGGCAGAGACTGGGAGCCAGTGTAGTTCCATCAATATAGGTGTAATATGTTCGGTGACGCTTGTTCTCATGATGATCCTTGCTGCTACGTGTTGTGCCAGTTGTAATCTGTTGGTCGTTTTCTTTGGTAGACCCTGTAAGATGGCGTTACAGTAGTCGAGGTGAGGCATGATGAGTGCTTGAGCAACTGAACGGAAGTCGCATGGATCTAGTACATTCCGTAGGGGTCGTAATACTCTAAGCTTGTGAAATATGGCTTTGTTGGTGTTGCTGAGGTGTTTTTCCATTTTCAGTTTGCTGTCGATTATGACTCCTAAATATCTAATTTCCTTCTTCGTGTTGTACGTATTGTTGCACAATGTGATTGTTGGTGGCGGTTCGAAGTCAGTTTTACTGGATATAAACATTACTTCAGTCTTCTTATGATTAATCGACATGTTGTTTTGTTTTAGCCATCCCAACATCTCTCCCATGCAGGTTTCCAGCTGATCGTACTTTGGGTCGACGGTTTCTAGCTGTGTGTACAGCATGATATCGTCTGCATATATGTGGTAGTTGATGCCATATTTCCTGAATATTTCACTGAGGGGTTGCATGTAAATGTTAAACAGAAGTGCCGAGAGCGCCGACCCCTGTGGTATGCCTTGAGTTTGAGTGAAGGCTTCGGCTTTTTCTCCGTTGAATTGGACTTGTGGCTTTCTGTCTGTTATGTAGGAGGAGAACCATTTCAGGGTGGTTCCTAATATACCAATTGATGCCAGCTTGTTAAGGAGGGTTAGGTGATGTACAGTGTCGAAGGCTGCTGAGATGTCGATAAAAATAAGAATAAACATTTTCTTCCTGTCCTCTAGCCCTTTGAGGAGGCAGTTAAACAGTGCTAATAGCAGAGTTTCGACCCCATGATTTTTTCTGAAACCGTATTGCTGTTTGTCGAGGGTTTCGTGGTCATCGAGGTGTTCTTGCAGTTGGATGAGGGCTGCTTTTTCTATGATCTTCGCTAGAAGCGATATGCTGGAGATTGGGCGGTAAGAAGATGGGTCTTCTTTGTTAAGCGAGTTGTTCTTTAATATCGGTCTAATTATAGACTTTTTGAGCTGGTTGGGCATGACTCCCTGTGACAATGATTGGTTCACAATGTGTGAGACCTGGTGGCCAATATCCTTTTTTGCTGCTTTAATCCAGGTGGTTGGGCAAGGATCAAGCATGGAGGTGGTAGTATTTATACTGGTTATTATTCCAATTGCTTGCTTATCATCAATTTTGTGAAATTCGCTCCAAATCTGTTCTTTCGTCACTGAAGTTTTCGGGTGGGGTTCGGCCGGGCATAACGCAGTTGCGGTTGTTGTTAGTTTGCTCGCGTAGTGATCTGCGAGAATTTGGGGCTGAATAGTGTCACCCTGTTGTTCTGGTTGTGTTGTTTTGGTTAGTGTTTTCACTATTTGAAATAGTTCTCGTGGTTTATTGATGGCTTTATTCAGTAGGCTGGTGTGGTGTTTCCTTTTTGCATTATCCACCTCGTCTTTGTATTTTGCGAGGATGTTGAAATATTTATCTCTGAGTTCCAAGGTTTTGTTGGGTCTCCACTTTTTTTCGGACCTTCTAAGTTCTCTCTTCCTTTGAGTTAGCGTAGTTGTATACCAGGGCTCTGATTGTTGTTTCCCTGGGGTTGTTGTATTCTTCCATTTCGGGTTTGCTGCAGCCTGTATTCCTTCATCCCAGCTATTTGCTAGTGCATCGAGATCAGTAGATTCCAGGTCAATGTGTGCCTTGATGCAACTTGTGAGGTTATCCAGATCAAACTTATTGAAGGATCTCTGTTGTTGTGTTCCTCGTTGGGCTTTCGCATCTCTTGGTACTGATAGGAGTTTTATCAGTAAGTCTATTTGGTGATGGTCAGACCAGGGTATGGCTTTGATTTTAATCAGGGGTCTATCATGGTTGTTCTGATTGCTCATAGGGGTAAAGACCATGTCCAGTGTATGTCCCTTTTCATGTGTTGGTTCGTTTATTATCTGCTGATATCCAAGTTGTGACATAGCTTCCAGGAATATATTGGCGTGCACTGCTGTTGTTGACGCTAGGTTTAGGTCACCGAGGATGATTTGGAATTTTTTTGGTTGTGTTGAGGAAATGTTTTCTAGTGCTGCAGCAAGTATTTCCTGGTTCGGTGAGGGGGCTCTGTATATTAGGCAGATGGATATTGCAGAGTTCTCCACTTTGAGCATGTCTATGTCTGGGTTAGAGTCCAGTGACGTGCACGAGAGGATCAAGTGTGACCTGGCGATTATTAGCACTCCTCCACCTCTTTTGTTGGATCGTGGGCAGTTATACAGGTTATAGCCTGGTCTGCTTATCTGGTTCAGTAAGGCAGCATCGGTGCTTGTGAGCCAGGTTTCCGTTATGCAGAGGATGTCTGGTTGCTCATCTTTTATTATGTCGAAAATGATGTGGGTCTTGTTTCTGATTGATCGGGCGTTTATGAGGGTGATGTTACAGACTACTAATGGGGCTAGTGGCGCCTGGCTTTGGTGGGCATGGGGCCGGTTTGGCTTCAGCGACCATGCCATTTTTGACTTTGGCTTTCGGTGCTTCTGCGTACCCGCGTGCTTTCTCCTTGCATGTCCTGGATAGTTCGAAAGAGTCGGTATTACACTGGTGGTGAGGTATGTTGGGGGAAGGTGTTTCTGCGGAGTATGGATGGCATAGAGGATGAAGAGTGGGCCACATATTAGTGGGGTAGATTGGTATATGTTTGCTTTGGTTGTATATGTTGATATTAGGGTGAACAGCCAAATTCCTAGGGCCATTTTTAGCAGCTTCATGTCTAGGTGTGTTTGCGTAACAAGGCAATACAGAAGTCTCTTAGTATCCAACGTTAAATTGAAACAGATAAAAATGTTATGTTGTAAAAGTTACCTTACCAGTATTCATTAATTACCGTACCCGCAGTCATTAATTACAGTGCAAGCAGGTAGAAGTTGCAGTTCAGCAGGTGATAGTAACAGAGGAAAATGTTTCGCTGTAGGCGGCAAACTTATTTCAGAGGTAAAAGTTCGTGTACCAGCAGGCAGTAATTATAGTATCAATGGTAGTTACAGTACAGCAGGTAATAGTATCAATCACTATGGTGTGTCAGAGTGACAATAGATAACAATGGTAGTTACAGTACAGCAGGTAATAGTATCAATCACTATGGTGTGTCAGAGTGACAATAGATAACAAGGGTTACTACGTGATTTTGCAATATTGCTAAGTACAAACATGTATTGTTTGTGAGATTGTATGTGGAGCGGCAACATGTAACAGCCCGCATGTAACAGTGTTCAACAGTCGGTAGTAGTATCAAGCATGTAACAGTATTCAACAGTAGGTAATAGTATCTAGCAATAGGTCGTAAAGTATCTGTATCAGGGGGATACTTAACAGTCAGTATGTAGCAGTATTCAACAGTAGGTAACAGTATTCAGCAATATGAAACAGTAACAGTAGGTAACAGTATTTAGCAATGGGTCACACAGTATCTGTATCAGGGGGGATACTTAAAGTGGTTATCCGTCCGAGTTTTGTAGGTAAAGTCAGTTCAATTTGTGCCGGTCAGGGGTCATGAGTTTTTAGAGTAGCTTACCTCCTTCGGAGTGATTCACGTCGTCCCAGATCTTTTGACTTTGCTCGGGGTGGATCTCTTGGTGTTTCTGGTATGGTGAGCCTGTTGGGCTCCTTCCCGGTGTAGCCGAGTATGTAATCCTGTGACCAGACTGAGTCTCGGGTGTTGACACCAGGCATAGGCGAGCTCGACCCGGCCAAGGGGAGCTCTAGCCACGTGGAGATGTCGCCTTGGTGCCCCGGGTCACAGGGTGATTCTTGAATTTCCTCTTCTCGCTCCTGCGGTACGCGGGTGTTTTACATCAAGGGTGGTGGCGAGCTCGGACCCATTAAGGGGAGCTCCAGCTAGGCTTGCGGTGGTTCCCTTGTTAGCTTGACCTCAAATGGGCGGTAGTTCGGTATATTCAGCATTCCTTCCGTGTAGTGGGCCACGCTAATGGCCACCGCCTAAGGGCCACGCCAAAGGGCCCTCTGGCGAGGCCCTCAAGCGCGGGCCCGCCAGGCGCGGGCGCCCTGTAGGGACGCCGCTATTTGAGGCCCTCTTTCGCGCTCAGCTCCTCCTCTCCCACTGCCCCGATATGGGCAGGAGCACCTCCCACTGCCCCGATTGGGCAGGAGCGGAGCTAGTGAGCAGCCGGGTGTTCTGCTTGAAGCGGCTCCCTCGGTGTAGGGACGCCGCTATTTGAGGCCCTCTTTCGCGCTCTTTCGCGCTCAGCTCCTCCTCTCCCACTGCCCCGATATGGGCAGGAGCACCTCCCACTGCCCCGATTGGGCAGGAGCGGAGCTAGTGAGCAGCCGGGTGTTCTGCTTGAAGCGGCTCCCTCGGTGTAGGGACGCCGCTATTTGAGGCCCTCTTTCGCGCTCAGCTCCTCCTCTCCCACTGCCCCGATATGGGCAGGAGCACCTCCCACTGCCCCGATTGGGCAGGAGCGGAGCTAGTGAGCAGCCGGGTGTTCTGCTTGAAGCGGCTCCCTCGGTGTAGGGACGCCGCTATTTGAGGCCCTCTTTCGCGCTCTTTCGCGCTCAGCTCCTCCTCTCCCACTGCCCCGATATGGGCAGGAGCACCTCCCACTGCCCCGATTGGGCAGGAGCGGAGCTAGTGAGCAGCCGGGTGTTCTGCTTGAAGCGGCTCCCTCGGTGTAGGGACGCCGCTATTTGAGGCCCTCTTTCGCGCTCTTTCGCGCTCAGCTCCTCCTCTCCCACTGCCCCGATATGGGCAGGAGCACCTCCCACTGCCCCGATTGGGCAGGAGCGGAGCTAGTGAGCAGCCGGGTGTTCTGCTTGAAGCGGCTCCCTCGGTGTAGGGACGCCGCTATTTGAGGCCCTCTTTCGCGCTCTTTCGCGCTCAGCTCCTCCTCTCCCACTGCCCCGATATGGGCAGGAGCACCTCCCACTGCCCCGATTGGGCAGGAGCGGAGCTAGTGAGCAGCCGGGTGTTCTGCTTGAAGCGGCTCCCTTGGTGTAGGGACGCCGCTATTTGAGGCCCTCTTTCGCGCTCTTTCGCGCTCAGCTCCTCCTCTCCCACTGCCCCGATATGGGCAGGAGCACCTCCCACTGCCCCGATTGGGCAGGAGCGGAGCTAGTGAGCAGCCGGGTGTTCTGCTTGAAGCGGCTCCCTCGGTGTAGGGACGCCGCTATTTGAGGCCCTCTTTCGCGCTCTTTCACGCTCAGCTCCTCCTCTCCCACTGCTCCGATATGGGCAGGAGCACCTCCCACTGCCCCGATTGGGCAGGAGCGGAGCTAGTGAGCAGCCGGGTGTTCTGCTTGAAGCGGCTCCCTCGGTGTAGGGACGCCGCTATTTGAGGCCCTCTTTCGCGCTCTTTCGCGCTCAGCTCCTCCTCTCCCACTGCCCCGATATGGGCAGGAGCACCTCCCACTGCCCCGATTGGGCAGGAGCGGAGCTAGTGAGCAGCCGGGTGTTCTGCTTGAAGGGTCTTGCCATTACAGTAGTACCTGAAAGGGTCTTGCCATTACAGTAGTACCTGAAAAGGAGCCTAGGGCAGAAGAATTGAGAATTCTTCAATATCCTTTGGCTCCAAAGGAGGCAGCTATGCTTCCTATGCATCAGATCTTACATGATCTAATGTTAAGGATGTGGGAAGCTCCTTTAACAGTATCTCCACATTCTAGACGTCTTGACACTATGTATCGCGTACCACCTTGTCCAGGGTTTCAAAAGACTCAGTTACCACATCATTCTATGGTGGTAGAGTCCGCCATGAGACGGACTAAGAGTGCTAAGAGACACTCTTCCAATCCACCAGGTCGTGAGTCTAGAACACTGGATGCCTTTGGTTGTCGATGCTTTCAGTCCTCCAGGCTGTCAGCAAGAATCAGTTCCTATATATTATACTTGGGAATGTTTCTTGAAGAGGTTACAAAAGACTTAGAACTTTTGAACCCTTTTCTTCAAAAGGATAAACGGACAGATCATTTGACTTTGGTCAAACATGCTCAGAATGTCTCTAAATTTATGAATCGTGCTACCTTTGACTGTTTTGAGTGTATTAGCAGAACTTCTGCTATATCCATAGGAGCACGTCATATTGCCTGGCTCCAGGCTTCATACTTGGAGGAATGGGTGCAAGATAAGCTGGGAAACATTCCTTGCACAGGATAAAATCTCTTTGGCAAGGATTGGCAGCTCAAGGCTAACAAAATTGACACTGATAATACAACTTTAGACAGATTGTCAAAATCTACAGCTAACGCAGCCAAGAAAGTTTTTCAAAAAATCTTTTTTCTCTAAGCAGAAGAAATTCTATCCATCTTCCACCCAGCAAACACATGTTCCCCAGAAGGGGCAACAACAAACTAGACAAAGAAAGGCACAACCTCAGAAGGCCCAGCAAGCTCAGCCTCCTCAGGGCCTTTGACTGCTATCTAGAGAATGTAGCCATTTTTTTCTGTTCTAAGCCCAGAACCTTTAAATATTCCAGGCCGTATCTGCCATTTTGCCAAAAGATGGCAACAAATCACATCAGAAAACTGGACTCTATCCATCGTGAGTCTGGGATACAAGCTTCATTTCCTCAGCTTGCCCCCATCCACATTAATAAAGCAGTTCAGATCTCAACCACAGGTCTCAGACCTGTTGTGGCAAGAGGTCACCACTCTTCTGGCTCAAGGAGCTATAGAAGTGTTTCCAATGACCTAGCAGGGCACAGGATTCTATTCCCCCTATTTTCTCATTCCAAAGAAATCAGGGGGACTAAGACCAATCCTGGAACTCAGAGAACTGAACAAATATCTAGTCCGAGAAAGGTTCACAATGATCTCCCTCGGCACCCTTCTTCCATACCTCCACGAGCAGGATTGGCTAGGTTCTTTAGATTTAAGGGATGCTTACATGCATAACCTTATTCATGCAGATCACAGAAAATTCCTTCGATTCCTAGTCAAGGGAAGGCATTTTCAATACAGAGTCCTTCCTTTCGGACTGGCCTCTGCTCCAAGGGTCTTCACAAAATGCATGGCAGTAGTTTGTTTATTTATTTATTTATTATTTATTTATTTACAATCTCTTATATACCGCACTATTCAGCATCAGTGCGGTTTACATGGAACAGAAAGGCTCAGTACAGTTAACACGCATGAGTTTACAGATAACAGGGCACAAAAAACTTGGATAACAGGGGTAAACTATTTACAAAACTTACTACATGGAATCATGTGAACAGAGGTTTCATAGAAACATATGCACCGCTATGGGTCAATCTTGGTGTGTTATTGAGATACCATATATTTGCCTGGCGAATGGTATCGCTGGGTTTTGGGCTCTAGGGGACGTCGTTGGGTTCAATGAGGTACTTGTTGAAAAGGTGGCATTTGAGGGTTTTCCTAAACTGTGATAGGCTCTTAATAGCCCGGATGCCAGGAGGTAATGCATTCCAGCATCTTGGCGCACTGAGACTAAAGGCCCTATTGGCTGTCGATTTAGTGCAAACTGTTAGTGCTTTCGGGACTTTCAGAGAATTTATAGATATGTTTTTTCTTGCTCTATTTGGGGATGTGGTATGGATGAGGGCAGTTAAGGATGCAGAGGAGAGATTGTTAACAGCTTTGAAAGTGAGTAATAAGGTCTTGAAAACAATTCTAGCCTGGATGGGTAGCCAATGCAACTGTATCAGCAGGGGCGTCACGTGGTCGCTCCTGGAGGCTCCATGGAGAACCCTTGCTGCCGCGTTCATGGCGAGCTGCAGCGGGTTCAAGGTGGATTGGGGAAGACCTTGTAGGATGGCATTGGCATAATCGAAATGAGGTATGATCAACGCCTGGTAGATTGTCCGGAAATCATTTGGTTCCAGCATAATTCGTAAATGCCTAAGTAAGCGGATCTTGTAGTATACTGCTCTGACTATGTTTCCTATGTGGGCCTTCATATCCAAGCGTTGATCCAAAGTGACTCCCAGGTAGCGTATTGAGGGTTTAGATTGCATCTCAGCTTCTTTTACTTTGAGATATTGTGGAGGGGTAAAGTTAGGGTTCCTCGTAATGAAGAGTACTTCCGTTTTCTTATGTTGTATTCGGAGGTTTTGAGAAAGAAGCCAGTCGGATATTGCATTGAAACAGCTCGTCAGTGGGGAGAGGTCCAAATGCTCAGTAGAGAAGGGTATGTAAAGCAGGACATCGTCTGCGTATAACATGCAATCAACATTGAAGGACCGGATGATATTACAGATTGGCTGCATGTAAATGTTGAACAATAGTGCAGAAAGGGAGGATCCTTGTGGGACTCCCTGGCTTTGGTGGAAGAGTTCTGAATTTATCCCTCCAGAACGAACATGCTGCCATCTTCCAGACAGGTAAGATCTGCACCATTCAAGCGCTCTTCCATTAATGCCTTTCTCAATCAGTCGTCCTAGAAGGAGCTCATGACTTACTGAATCAAAAGCTGCAGCGATGTCCAGAAAGATGAGAGCAAATCCTTGACGGATGTCGTCAATGCCGGTGATTATCTTGCAGAAGAGAGTGGTAAGAAGAGTTTCCACTCCATGGAATTCCCTAAAACCATGTTGGCAGGGGTCTAAAGGTGCAGCAGAGTCGATGTGATCCTGTAATTGTCGTTGAACCTCCTTTTCAATGATCTTCGCAAGTAGTGGTATGCTGGATATAGGTCTGTAAGATTCTACCTGTTGGGGATCGAGCTTGCAGTTTTTTAGCAGAGGTCTGATAGAGGTATGCTTAAGGACTGAAAGGAAAGAGCCGGTTGAGAAGGAAAGGTTCATTATTTTGGATAGTACTGGGCTGAAGTGACTGCGAAGCTCCTTAATCCAGAAGGCTGGGCAAGGATCGGACTGGGATGTGGTGGTGTTAAGGGCCATAATAGTGTCTTCAATTCCTTTCTTGGTGGGGGTAGAGAATACGGTTAAGGCTGTTGGGCAATCTTGCTCTGGGGCGGTGGTTGTATTAGAGATTTTGTTGGTCTGGCATATCTTGGATTGAAAGTAGGTTGCAAAGTCTTGTGGGTGTATCTCAAATTGAGGCCCAGGGGATGGTTCCTTTGATAGAGACTTGACCAAGTCGAAAAGGTCGTGAGGTTTATTGAGTGACCTCTTTAAGGTATCTGAGTAGTACTGTTTCATCGTATCGGTGATTGCCTTGCGGTGCGCAGCCAGATGACAGTTGTATGATGTCTGGTCACTTAAAGAATGAGATCGGCGCCAGCGTTTCTCAAGTTTTCGTAATTGGGTAAGAGATGCCCTAAGATCAGCTGTGTACCAAGGGGCACTCGCTCTTTTACCTGGGGGCCTGTTAGTTTGTGTGCGTAGGGCGATTGTGCTGAGGCAGTTGTTCCAGTGAGAGATTAGGTCAACAAGGTTCAGGGTGGATTCTTTGATGAGTTGTTGAGTAGTAGCAGCATTTATGAGGACTCTAGGAATTTTTGTCTTCCCTTACATGGACGATTGGCTCATTCGAGCACCGTCAGCTCTAGAGGCAAGTCATGCTCTTTCCCAAGCAATGCAAATTTTGCAGTACTCGGGATGGGTCATAAACCTTCCAAAGTCCCAGCTCACCCCATCTCAATCCCTCGAGTTTATAGGGGCTCGCTTGGACACACAGCAGTCAAAGGCTTTCTTGCCTCGGCCTTGATGTCTGCGCATCATCGAACTAGCATCTCAAGCAGTGCTACAAACCTTCCTCACTGCTCGACAGATGCTTCGGCTTCTAGGACACATGGCATCTACAGTCCATGTGATTCCTTATGCATGCCTTCACATGTGAGCGGCCCAGTGGACCTTAGCATCCCAATGGTCCCAGGCCTCAGGATGCATGTCAGACAAGATCAGGGTTACCACACGCCTGATTACGTCTCTGCATTGGTGGCAAGCTCTGGAAAACCTTACAGTAGGCTCTCCTTTTCAGGAACCCCTACCTCAGGCTATCCTAACGACAGATGCATCCAAGTTGGGTTGGGGGGCCCACTTGGGCAATCTGTCTACCCAGGGTCTCTGGGCCCCAAAGGAGGCTTCTCTTCAAATAAACCTCCTAGAACTAAGGGCCATTTCCAATGCTATTCGAGTCTTTTGCTTCCATCTCATAAACAAAAAAGTTCTGGTACAAACCGACAATCAGGTGGCCATGTTTTACCTAAACAAACAAGGCGGAACAGGCTCTCTGCAATTATGCAATGAAGCTTTGCAACTGTGGCCTTTGCCAGAGAGCATCACATTCATTTGTTGGCAGTATTCCTTCCAGGCATTCAAAACGCTTGGGCGGACAGGCTCAGTTGAGTCCTGTTACCACACGAGTGGTCTCTCCACTCATATCATCTTGCTCGAGTTTTTCAAGTCTGGGGAACTCCAGACATAGACCTTTTTGCAAGTCCACAGAATGCCAAACTTCCCCGGTTCTGTTCCAGACTTCCAGTTCAAAATTGTGAGGCGAGAGATGCATTCCTGCACCATTGGGGCCAGGATTTTCTCTATGCCTTCCCTCCAATTCCTCTAATCCCCAAAACCATATTCAAACTCCAGAGAGACAGAGGTCGCATGATACTCATAGCTCCCTGTTGGCCAAGGCAAACATGGTATCCTCTTCTCTTACATCTCTTTCGAGCCACTCCTCTGGAGTTGGAGAGTGCTCCAGACCTTCTGTCCCAGAACGACGGATCCCTACTGCACCCCAATCCCCAGTCCCTTCATCTCAAGGCCTGGCTTCTCAAGGCATAGAATTTCAAGATCTCGGCCTTTCATAACAAGTGAAGGATATTCTTCTAGCTTCCAGATAAACTTCCACAAGGCATTCTTATGCTTTTAAGTGGAAGAGGTTCTCGGCTGGTGTTCCCAGAGGGGACTTAATCCGCTCTTGGTACCAGTAGAGTCCCTTCTGGACTATCTCCTTCACTTGTCAGCTTCTGGTCTTAAGACCAATTCTGTTAGAGTCCATCTTAGTGTTATTGCTGCTTCTCATAAACCCTTCGATGGACAACCAATTTCCTCTCATCCTCTTGTTTCAAGGTTTATGAGAGGTCTACTTTTAACAGAACCTCCCATCAAACCACCTCCGGTGGTATGGGATCTTAATCTTCTTCTGGGTCAACTCATGAAGCCACCCTTTGAACCTTTAGCTACTTCGGAGTTAAAGTTTCTTTCATGGAAAGTCATTTTCCTAATTGCTATCACTTCTGCAAGACGCATTAGTGAACTGCAGGCTGTAGTGGCTGACCTGCCTTATACGAGGTTTCATCATGACAAAGTAGTCTTGAGGACTCATCCTTATTTTATGCCAAAGGTGGTATCACCTTTTCATTTAAACCAATCTGTTTATCTTCCAGTCTTCTTTCCTAGGCCTCATGCCTCCAGTGCAGAAAGAAATCTTCATACCTTGGATTGTAAATGAGCTCTGGCTTTTTATCTTCACAGAACTCAGCCATTTAGAAAGTCTTCTCAGTTTTTTCTGACTTTTGACTCTAGTCATTTAGGATTCCCAGTCACTAAAAGAACTCTCTCTAAGAGGATTGCAGACTGTATTTCCTTTACCTATTAGAGTAAAGGAATCCCTCTTGAAGACCATGTCACGGCTCACAATGTTAGAGCCATGGCAGCCTCAACAGCTAATCTTTGGTCAGTTGCTATTGATGAGATCTGCAAAGCAGCAACTTGGGCTTCTGTTCATACTTTCACTGTCCACTGTTGTTTGGACAAGGACTCTCGTCGGGATGCCTTGTTCGGTCAGGCTGTTCTACAGCATCTCTTCCTTTCCTAGATCAACTCCTTCCCACCATCCACTCTTGGATGCCTGAGGTCCCTGGGAGGAAGCATGGCCCATCTTACTTAGATCTGCATCATGCTGGGGTCATCCCTAGGTATTTTTAGCTGGGGAGTCCGCATATGTGAAGACTACATTCCTGCTTGTTCCTGGAGATAGCATAGTTACTCACCTGTAACAGGTGCTCTCCGGGAACAGCTGGAATAAGTCTTCACAACCCACCCACCTCCCCTAGGAGTTGTCTTTCTCTATCCTCTGTTTTTCTTCTACTTCTCTCCTTTGGTCTCAGCTTTCAACTCAACTGAAGTGAGAGAGGTAGTTGGGCGGGAAGGCAGCACGCATGCGTGGTGGATGCTCCCAAACGCTTTCTTTTTGGGACGCTGGGGAGCGTTCCCGCGCAGGCTCCGTCAGTGTCGATGGTATCCATATGTGAAGACTTATTCCTGCTGTTCCCGGAGATCACCTTTTCCAGGTGAGTAACTACGCTTTATAATTTAATTTAATTTACATTCTCTTATATACAGCGCTATTCTGCATCAGTGCGGTTTTACATTGAACAAACTGAAATTACATTGAACAGGGCATTATAACTTGGAGATAACTATTTTACAGGTAACATGGGCTATGAAGGGTTAAGTGGCTTGCCCAAGACCACAAGGAGCACCTGTGGGACTAGAAACCCCAGTCCTTCCGGCCCAAGGTTGCTGTCCTCTAGTGGGATTTGAACTCCTGACCTTCCGGCCTGAAGTACCTTGCCCCAACCACTAGGCCACTCCTCTTAAAGGGAAGGAGGTGCCCATATTCACTCTCAGATGCAGCTGTTTATCCTCATCAGGCATATATTAAGGACCTAAGATTAATTAATTAGGTATAGTTTTATTAGTATAAGTATCCCCAGCAAACCTAAGATAATAACAGAAATACCAAAACACAACCTTAAAACTAAGATGCAGACAGCCGTCCAGCAGCAAGATGGAGGCTTTCCAGTCTTTTGCATTGAGTGTCACATGTATGATTTTCTCCCAGTGGGTGAGGAATCTTATGTGTGTACTAGGTGCTAGGAACTCTTTGCTCTCAGGGATCGAGTCCGATTTCTGGAGGCTAGAGTAGCAGACTTGGAATACATAAGGAAGACAGAGGTACACAGACGTGAGCCTACAGGGACATAGTACTGAAGTCCCACCTTCAGTCTGGCAACATTCCTGTTGCCATGGAGGAGAGAGATCATGTGACAAGAGAGTATCACCCTAGTGTGGCAGAAAGTGATCCTGCAGCTAGGACCTGTCCTTCAGGTAATGTAAAACCCTCTCTCACCAAGGAGGTTTTTCCAGGGCCATGTGCCCATGAGAGAAGGGTTAGGACATCTGTTATAGTTGATGATTCGATCATTAGGCATATAGATAGCTGGGTGGCTGGTGGATGTGAGGATTGCCTGGTAACATGCCTGTTGTTGCAAAGGTAGTGGACCTCATGCGCCACCTAGAAAAGGTCTTAGATAGTGCTGAGGAGGAGTCTGCTGTCTTGGTACATGTTGGTACCAATGACATAAGAAAATGTAGTAGGGAGGTTCTGGAGGGCAAATTTAGGCTTTTAGGTAGGAAATTGAAATCCAGAACTTCTAGGGTAGCATTCTTCAAAATGCTTCTCGTTTCACGTGCAGGACCTAAAAGGCAGGCAGAGATGCGGAGTTTCAATGCATGGATGAGACGATGGTGCAAGGATGAGGGCTTTGGATTTGTTAGGAAATGGAAAACATTCTAGGGAAAGGAGGGGCTTTTCCGAAGGTATGGGCTCCACTTTAACCGGGATGGAACCAGGTTGCTGGCATTAACCATTAAAAAGGAGAGAGAGCAGCCTTAAACTAGATAATAGGGTAAAGCTGATAGTTGCCCAAGAGCACATGGTTCGGAACAATGTATCCTTCAAGGATATTAGCAAAAGATTGAAGTTAGGGCATATCAGCAGAGAGGTTCCTATAAAGCAAAAGTAACCCAAATGCCTTTAAGTACAGAGCAGACAGAGCTTAAAGATTCCAACTTACCTCTGCCTACCGATAACCAGATTAATATGAATAAAATACAGTCTCTAAAATGCTTGTATACAAATGCTAGAAGTCTAAAAAATAATATGGGAGAGTTAGAATATATAGCACTAAATGAAAAGTTAGATATGATTGGTATCTCGGAGACATTTATTTATTTATTTTATTTAGAACACATTTATATACCGCTGCTTCCAGCGATCAGTAGCGGTTTGATTCTTCTTTTGGGGAAGTCGATCAGGACAGGGTGGGGGAGTAAATACATAGAGGACTTGGGGGGTCACGGCACACATGTTTAAAGTTTTGGGGGTAAACATATTTACATTTATTTAATACATATTTACAGATTGGGGAAATCTCATTTTACTTGGCTATACATGGTTACAAGGCGGATTTACAATGTACGTATTTATCAGTTTCCTTTGTTACGTTTTCCTGGATTTTGTGACTTATGGCTGGTTGTAATAGCATTTAAATAGGTGGGTTTTTAACTCTTTCCTGAAACTTTTCATGTCCTGGGTTAGCCGCAGGTCAACAGGGAGCTGATTCCATATAGTGGGCGCAGCGAAAGAGAAGGCTCTGCGACTTGTACTTGTTTTCACAGTTCGTATTGCGTTAGGGACCTGCAGGGTGCCCAAGTTGTTAGTTCTTCTATTTCTATTTGCTGGTTGTATGTTGATAAGAGAGGACAGGAACGAGGGGGCTATGTCGTTGATCAGCTTGAACGTTGTTACTATCATCTTGTACTGTGCCCTAGCAGCAACTGGAAGCCAATAAAGGTCGATCAGTATTGGGGTGATGTGGTCAGTTACTCTTGTTCCCATTATTATTCTAGCTGCGACATTCTGGGCCATTTGAAGGATACCCAGTGATTTTTTGGGTAGCCCTTGTAGGATGGCATTACAGTAGTCGAGGTGCGGCATGACTAGTGCTTGAGCCACTGACCTGAAATCGCCTGGTGCTATTATTTTCCTTAGAGGTTGTATCACCCTAAGTTTATAGAAGATGGCTTTGTTTGTTTTACGCAGGTGTTTCTCCATTCTTAGGTTGCAGTCGAGTGTGACACCTAGATATTTGATTTCTTCTTTTGCTTTGTATGTGTTGTTGCACAGGGTGATTGAGTCAGGTGACTTGAAGTTGGGTTTATTGGACATGTACATTACCTCCGTTTTTTTGTGGTTTATCGTCATGTTATTTTTCTGTAGCCATATCAACATTTCGTTCAGGCAGTTTTCGAGCTGTGCATATTTGGGGTCGGCGACGTCCAGTTGCGTGTAGAGCATAATATCATCTGCATAGATGTGGTAGTTGATGCTATGCCTTTTGAAGATGTCACAGAGGGGTCTCATGTAGATATTGAACAGCAGTGCTGAGAGTGCTGAGCCCTGTGGTATGCCCTGCATTTGAGTGAATGGAATAGCTTCTTCCCCATTAAATTGTACTTGAGGCCTTCTGTTAGATATATAGGAGGATAACCATTTGAGGGGGGTTCCCTCAACTCCTATGGATTCTAGCTTACTAAGGAGTAACTCATGATGTACCGTGTCAAAGGCGGCGGAGATGTCAATGAAAATGAGTATGAACATTTTCTTTGTGTCTTCTAGTCCTTTAAGTAGGTTGTTCATCAGTGCTATGAGAAGTGTTTCCACTCCATGGTTTCTTCTGAATCCGTATTGTTGTTTGTCCAGGGCATCTTGTTCGTCGAGGTGGTCTTGAAGTTGCAAGAGTACTGCCTTTTCTATGATTTTTGCCAGGAAAGCGATGCTTGATATGGGGCGGTATGATGATGGGTCTTCTTTGTTGAGGGAATTATTCTTTAGGATCGGCCTTATTATAGATTGTTTTAGTTTCTCCGGCATTTCTCCTTGGCTTAGTGATTGGTTAACAATGTGGGCTATTTGCTGGTTTATCTCATTTTTTGCCGCTTTGATCCAGGCAGTTGGGCAGGGGTCAAGTGGTGAGGTGGTGGTGTTTATGGAGGTTAAGATGTTGGTGGTTTGTTGTTTGTCAATGTTGCGGAATTTGCTCCATGTAGATTCTTGTTTCATCTTTGTTCGTTGGTGTGGTGTTTCTAGGGCAAATGTGGGGGTGGTAGTATTCAGTTTGCTTGCGTAGTGATCTGCTAGTGTTTGTGGGTGTATTGAGCTATCCTGAGGTTCAGGGAGGGCTGTCTTTGTAAGTGATTTTACTAGGGCGAAAAGCTCCCGTGGTTTGTTAATGGCTTTGTTCAGTATGTTGGTATGGTGTAACCTTTTTGCTGTGTTTATTTCCTCTTTGTAGTTTGCGAGGAGATTAAGGTACACTGTCCTGAGTTCAGTGGATTTGGTGTGTCTCCACTTTCTTTCATGCTTCCTGAGCTCTCTCTTCATTTTGGTCAACGTACTGGTGTACCAAGGTTCATTTTGCTGTTTCGATGCGTTTGGCGTCTGAGTCTCTTTGAGAGTTGCTATGGTCCGGATTCCGGTGTCCCATTCATTTGCTAAGTCATCGAGGTTTGTTTTGTCGAGGTCTATATGTGATTTGATGGACTCAATCAGACCTTCCATGTTTGGTTTGTTGAACCGTCGTTGTTGTTGTGCTGTTCTTTTTGCTTTGGTGTCTTTAGACAGGTTCGGTAATTTTAACTGTATATTGATTTTGTGGTGGTCTGACCAGGGTAGCGGATTGATCCCTATCTTGGGCTTCTCGTCCTTGTCTTGAGCATTTTTGGGTGTGAAAACCATGTCTAGGGTATGACCTTTATTATGGGTGGGTTCTGTGATTTGTTGCTGGTAACCTAGTTGGGACATGGCTTCCAGGAAGGTGGTTGTATTTGTGGCAGATGTTGTTGCTAAGTTTAAGTCTCCTAGTACAATTTGGAATTTTCTAGGTTGGGTTGATGAAATTATTTCCAATGCTGATGCTAGTATCTCATATTGTTGTGTGGGGGGTCTGTATATCAAGCAGACGGATACAGCGGGGTTTTCAATCTTGAGTATGTCTATGTCTGGATTTGAGTTCTGATACGTGCTGGTGAGTTTCAGGTTCTCTTTTGCTATTATGAGTACACCTCCACCCTTTTTATGGGATCGGGGACAGTTATAGATGTTATATCCAGGTTTGCTGATCTGATTTAATATGGCTGAGTCTGTTTCCGTGACCCATGTTTCGGTTATACATAGGATGTCTGGTTTTTCATCTGTGATGATGTCGTAGATTATGTGGGTTTTATTTCTGATTGAGCGGGCGTTTATGAGTATGATTTTGCAGTTTTTGTCTGTGGGTGTTGTAGCCTGGTTGGTGGTGGTTTCTGATTTCGCCTGGTTGTGTGGGCGTGTTTGTGTTACAATTGGCTTGTGCTTTCTCCGATTTTTAGTCGAATTTCTTGCGGAGAGTTTATGAATGTGTGTGTGTGCCACAGGTTTTTCTGTGAAGTAGTATGGTGCGAGTAATAGTGGTTGTGTTGTTTGGATGGTGTAGAGGTTGTAGAATGGGGTGTAGAGATATGAGAGGGGTCGGTAAAGGTTTTGGTTTAATGCATAAGCAGGAATTAGTGTGAGCAGGTATATCACTATGTACCAGATTTGGGCCTTCATTTTTAGTTGTTCTAGTAGTTCTGCAAGTGCCTCTTGGTCTGAACAGTTTAGTTTTCGTATCTGATGTTCGGATTGTAATTTCGGATTTGTATTCTTAACAATCGTGGGTAGTGACCGTATTATTTATAAGCGATAGTTTGTAGCAGCAAGTATCAATAATATTACTTATACGTGTTAGATAGTTTCAGTAAGTATCAACAGCCTCTATTATCAACAGCATGTATCAACAGCATCTAGTATCAACAGTAATTATCAACAGTAAGTATCAACAGTATCTAGTGTGTGGCATCAATCTTAACAATATATCCTTCTAAGTGTTAGTTTGTGGCAGCAATTATTAACAATGTCAGTTGTAAACTAGTGTACATGACATAGCCCTGGGTTAATAGTATTAATCTTAACATTCATGGGTAATAACAAAATGGCCTATAAACGATAGCAGGTAACAACAGCATCAGTGAGAATCAACACTGCCCTGGGTTTCTAGTTCCAAAACGAATTGATACCGTTTGCATTGATACTTTCTTATGCAGGCAGGAAAAGAAGCCTAGTTGCGGATGATGTGACTGTTGTAATCAGCTGATGAAAACTCAAATATGCATCATTTATTGTTAAAGAGTGTAGCTAAAGCACACAGGTTCGACCAGCCAGGTGGTTAGTGTCTATTTCGGTTTGAAGGAGGTAGCGTTGCTAGCTGAGAATAACTCAATTGAGAGTGACTTACGTGGCCCAATGCTCCCAGTTCGTTGGGCAGTTCGAGGTCGGCGGTGAGTACGGCGTTGGCGAGCTCTTACCCTTTCCTGGGGAGCTCCAGCCTATGTTGGTTGGTTTCGGGTCTTAGTGTTGCTCCTTTGTTGCTTTTTCGGTGTATTAGGTCGCGCCAAATGGCCACCGCCTAAGGGCCACGCCAAAGGGCCCTCTGGCGAGGCCCTCAGGCGCGGGCGCGCCCAGTGGGGGTGCGGCTTTTAAGTGGCTCGGCTTGGGCGGGCTTTCCAGCTCCCACTGCCCGATTGGGCAGGAGCAACTCCCACTACCCCGAATGGGTAGGAGTTCGTGTGTGGGAAGGCCGGGAGGGCGGCAGGTAAAGCGGCTCCCTCTCGGTAGGGACGCCGCTTTTAAGTGGCTCGGCTTGGGCGGGCTTTCCAGCTCCCACTGCCCGATTGGGCAGGAACAACTCCCACTACCCCGAATGGGTAGGAGTTCGTGTGTGGGAAGGCCGGGAGGGCGGCAGGTAAAGCGGCTCCCTCTCGGTAGGGACGCCGCTTTTAAGTGGCTCGGCTTGGGCGGGCTTTCCAGCTCCCACTGCCCGATTGGGCAGGAGCAACTCCCACTACCCCGAATGGGTAGGAGTTCGTGTGTGGGAAGGCCGGGAGGGCGGCAGGTAAAGCGGCTCCCTCTCGGTAGGGACGCCGCTTTTAAGTGGCTCGGCTTGGGCGGGCTTTCCAGCTCCCACTGCCCGATTGGGCAGGAGCAACTCCCACTACCCCGAATGGGTAGGAGTTCGTGTGTGGGAAGGCCGGGAGGGCGGCAGGTAAAGCGGCTCCCTCTCGGTAGGGACGCCGCTTTTAAGTGGCTCGGCTTGGGCGGGCTTTCCAGCTCCCACTGCCCGATTGGGCAGGAGCAACTCCCACTACCCCGAATGGGTAGGAGTTCGTGTGTGGGAAGGCCGGGAGGGTGGCAGGTAGAAGGAGGACAACCAGTGGGGCACTAATACTTTGGTACAAACTATATCACAGTGATAGAGTAGATCAAATTGGTGGAGGGGTTGCACTCTATTAGAGAGGGCATTGAGTCACAAAGAATTAAAGTTTTGTAGAAAACAAAATACACTGTAGAATCTCTGTGGATTGAAATTCCATGTAAAAGAGGGAAGGCAGTGGGGGTTTACTATCGACCGCCTAGACAGAATGAACAAATAGATGATGAAATGCTCAAAGAAATCAGGGAAGCCAACAAAAGTAAAAGCACAGTAATAATACTGGGTGATTTCAAATACCCCGGTATTTATTTATTTAACAATTTTCATATACCGCTTTATCATAAAATCAAAGCAGTTTACATTAAAACTCTAACAATTACAGAGAACTTATTATGGAGCTCGGGGAGGGGTGTCATGCAGGGGATGCTCTGAGGCATAACTTATTTACAACAGATCATATGTACAAACAGTATGTGGTGGAAGTCCAGCGGTTGTGGTGTCAAGTGGTTTCATTGAAATGATCAACGAAGAGGAAGATTATTTAGTTGCTTTCTGAAGTCTTTCATGTCAGTGGTGGACCTTAATTTCTCAGGGAGAGAGTTCCAGATGGTGGGTGCGGCAAGTGAGAATGCTCTTCTCGTGGTAGATTTGTTTGCTTTTATGTATGAGCAGGGTGTTGGAATGATATCGATGGTACTCTGTTTCCTTGGCATGTTATTGGGTTTGGTGCAGAACATCTCCTCTAGAACTCCAGCTGACATGATATTTCTAATTTTGAAAATGGTCAGAGCAGATTTGTATCTGGCACGGGTGGTAATTGGAAGTCAATGGAACCTGTGTAAGAGGTGTATTATATGATCTTGTTTATTTGATCCAGTGATAATTCTAGCGGCTGTACTCTGGACCAGTTGTAGAGGTCGTGTAGTTTGCTTTGGTTATCCTTGATAAAGAGAGTTGCAGTAGTCTAGTATTGGTGTTATGATGGCATGGCAGACTGTTCGGAAATGGTCTTAAGAGCTTGATGTTAGGCCAACTGTTTTAAACGGTCTCCAACAGAGTGTTATGCCTAGCTAGCCCCTGACGAAAGGTGATGAAACATGGCCTGTGTCGGGCAGTTGAAGGCTCAATAAAGTATTCTGTCTTTCCTTTTATCACGCTTTGGACTGGTTGTTCTTCGCTCTGCTTTGCTTCGCTCTGCTGTGATTTTTGCTTCTGGTATGTTAAAGAGAAGGGCAGACAGAGAAGAACCTTGGGGGGAACCCCTGTGATGTATGAAAGGGAGCGGAGGTGTGTGATCCTACTTTGACCTTCTGTTTTCTGTCGCTGAGGTAAGATTGAAACCATTTATGTGTGGGGTTGTATAGACCAATGTCTGCTAGTCTTTTCAACAGGATGCTATGGGATACTGTGTCAAAAACAGAAGAGATGTTGATGAACACAAGCAGGAAACTGGTCTTAAAATTGTTGATTCCTCTGAGTAGGGTGTCAGATAGGTAGATGAGTAGTGTCTCAACACTGTGGTTAGGGCGAAAGCCACGTTGTTGAGGGTCCAGAGGAGCATGTGTGTCTAAGTGGTCCTGGAGCTGTCTTTGTACTGTTTTCTCAATAATTTTGGTTAGAAAAGGAAGGCTGGAGATTGGTCTGTAGGCTGAGGATTCTGTAGGTTCCAGTGATGGGGTTTTCGGGATTGGTCAGATAGTGACTTCTTTGAGTGCGGTGGGCATGTAGCCTTGAGCTAGGGAGGTGCTTATTATTTTGTGGATACATTTGCTCAGTTCTTCCTTTGTTGATTTAATCCGTGCCACCGGGCAGGGGTCTGATGGAGCTGGGCTGGAGTTTAGCACAGAGATTGTGTAGGTAATTTGCTCAGTTGTGAGGATATGGAATTCACTCCACTTGTTTGAGGAGATAGGTCTTGTGTGCAGTGAAGGATTGGCAGTGTTAGTGGACTCTAGGGTTCTCAAGGGGGGGTTGCTCTTAGCAAGAAGGAAATCAGCAAATACTTGAGGATGAATCTTACCTTCTTCCTTTTGTGCTGGATCTTTTGTAAGGGACTAGACTATCTCAGGCCAGAAAGTCAGGGGTTCAAATCCCACTAGAGGACAGCAACCTTGGGCCAGAAGGACTGGGGTTTCTAGTCCCACATGTGTTCCTTGTGGTCTTGGGCAAGCCACTTAACCCTCCATTGCCCATGTTCCCTGTAAAATAGTTATCTCCAAGTTATAATGCCCTGTTCAATGTAATTTCAGTTTGTTCAATGTAAACCACCTTGATGATATGAAAGGTGGTATATAATAAATGTTAAATAAATAAATAAATAAAATCTCGAAGAGTTCTCTAGGTATTGACTGGCTCTGTCACAGCAGGACATGCTAGGGAGATAAGGTTTTTAGATGAAATAAATGACAGCTTCTTGGAGCAGCTAGTTCATGAACCAATAAGAGGGGAAGCCATTTTGGACTTAGTCCTTAGTGGAACCCAAGTTCTTATGCAAGAGATAAGGGTGTTGGGACCACTTGGCAATAGTGATTGTACTGTAGTATGATTGCATTTGATTTAATAAATGGAGGAAGGACGGCAAGGAAATCCACAGTACTATCTTTTAACTTTCAAATGGGAGACTGATGAAATGAGGAAAACAGTAAAGAAAAAACTAAAAGAATCAGTTGCAAAAGTTAAAGATTTAAATTAAACATGGGTGGTATTTAAAAATAGTATCTTGGAAGCCCAGACCAGCTGTATTCCATGCTTTAAGAAAAGTGGAAGGAAAGCCAAAGAACTGCCAGAATGGTTTAAAGGAGAGGTCAGAGAGGCTGTTGCCAAAAAAGCATCTTTCAGGAAATGGGAAAAGGAGTTAAATGACGAAAACTGGAAACAACATAAGCACTAGCAAGTTAGATATAAGGCATTGATAAGGCAGGCAAAGAGAATTTGAAAACAAGCTTGCTGTGGAAGCAAAATGCATAATAAAAACTTTTTCAAGTACATTCGTAACAAAAAATCTGTGAGAGAGTCAGTTGGACCATTAGATGATAATGGGGTAGGAGGGTGCACTAAGAGGGGAAAAGGCCATAGCGGAGAGACTGAATGAGTTCTTTGCTTCAGTCTTTACTGAGGAAGATGTTGGGATGTTACCCATGACTGAAATAGCATTTACCAGGTGATGCCACAGAAGAATTGAAAGAGAGATTGATAAACCGGGAAGTTGTATTAGAGCTATTTGACAAACTGAAGAGTAGCAAATCACCTGGACCAGATGGTATACATCCAAGGGTATTGAAAACTGAAATATGAGATTTCAGACCTACTATTAGTAATCTGTGAACTATCATTAAAATCATCTGTAATATCTAAAGATTGGAGGATGGCCAATGTAACGCCAATTTTTAAAAAGGGTTCGAAGGGTGATCTGGGAAACTACAGACCAGTAAACCTGACTTCAAGACCGGGGAAAATGGTAGAAACTATAATAAAGAACAAAATTACTGAGGATGTAGATAGTCATGGCTTAATGGGAGACAGCCAACATGGCTTTAGCCAAGGAAGGTCTTGTCTTACAAATCTTTTATGTTTTTTTTTAAGGTGTGAATGAACAGGTAGACAAAGGTGAGTCAGTTGTTATAGTGTATCTGGATTTTCAGAAAGCCTTGACAAGGTCCCTCATGCAAGACGCTTGTCGAAATTAAAAATCATGGGATAAGAGGCAGTGTACTATTGTGGATCAGGAACTGGTTAAAACATAGAAAGCAGGAGGCTGCTGGCATCAGCATAGAAGATGGCCGCTTGAGATTTTACTCCGGCTGGCCTGATGCAAAAAAGCTTAAAGAAGGGGAGGAAAGACGTTCAGAGGAGGGGAAAAGAGGAGAGATGGCTTCGAAGAGGAAAAAAAGTCAGCATAAAGGACTTTATATATGCGGTGACAGCCACAGTGCCCATTCCCCATGCAGGGAGAGAAAGCTGCGGCAGCAGGTGGGAAAGCAGCGTCGCCAGACAACAGGCCTTCGGACCACGAAGACCAAACCCAGGCAGGAAGTCCCACATCAGGCAGACTTCAACAAGAAACCTTCCACGAGAAGGTTCGGGCATTGTTCCAGGATTTAAAAGCAGACATCTCTCAAATTAGAGCAGATGTGTGGTAGTGGGCATAGACAATCTCTGATCTGAGCTGTCTGAACCGTGAAACGTATAGAAACAATGGAGGAGAGGCTGGAAGAGCACGCGGAAGCGTCGAGGGCCCTCAAAACTAAGCTACAGGTCTTGGAACAACAGCGTGAAAATCTGGAGGACAAGCTTTTGAGGACCTCGAGAATCGCTCCCAGAGGAGCAGCATTCGCTTTAGAGGTATCCCAGGGGGTGACTCCTATATTAACTGCGCAACAGTGGTCAGGGACATGTGGAAGGCGATTCTGCAGGCGGCAGAGGAGAGTGTGGAAGGCCTGGATCTCCGAATCAATCAGGCACATCGGGTAATTGGCCCGCAAGGGCAAAATAATAATACATCACGGGATATTATCACTTGCTATCATGACTATAGCATTAAAGAACAGGTGCTCAACTAGGCGCTAACGGCGGGCCCTTTCCAGTGGGGACCCTTGTGTGTGGAACTATATGCAGACATGGCCCAGAGCACCCTCTATAAGAGTAGACAGATGAGGGATGATTTGTTCAAACTCCAGGAGGAGGGAGTACACTATAGATGGACTTTCCCATGTGGACTGAGCTTTCTTTATAAGGGCCAAAGCCTAATACAATTCCGAAAAGCCGTGAAACACCATTTGTTCACAAAATGTTACCCAGAAGTTATCCTGGTCACTCACACATCTACCAAGATTCCCACACACCCCAGGTGCATTAGCACTCTAATACAACCAGAAAATGGTTAGACTACAGGATAGCCCACTAGACAACCACTAGACTACAGGATAGCCCACTAGACAACCAAGATGACCAATTACCACGTTACCCAAATGTCTCACCCACATTATCCAATCGAGTTTAGAATATTGTATATAGTTTAAATATATATATATATAATAAGTCAACTGTACATAGTTTCCCCGGTTATCCCATGCATTTATCATCCCTTGTTCTATGTAAACTCAATGTTGCTTGTATGCATTGTAGTATGTTGTGTTCATTGTACACCGCACTGATTTTAATAGCGCGGTATAGAAGAAATGTTAAATAAATAAATAAATAAATAAATAAATAATCCTGAGAAGAAGCTGTCCGTGCCCTCATGGAGGCCGAAATGACTTGACTGGAACTGGGCCCAGTAATGGAAAATGTAGCCCGGAAAGAACCCTCACGATGGCAAAGAGTCACACACGGCTGTCGCAGACAGTGCCGGCAATCCAGCACCCCAGAGCATCGGAGAGAGGACATTGCACCACCCTGAGAGGCCGCGAGAACACTGGAATGGAGCCTACTGGACTTTCAGTATTCTTTAGTGCTTAGAAGTCAAGGCTGAGAAAGCCTACTTAAGAGAATTGGGTATTGTTGCTATTGTTAACGGTCGAAGGCTAATGGTTTGAAGATGGGCAGAGTGGGAGGGAGAGGAGGTTGTGTTTGGGAAGGGTGAGGAATGGATGTGGGCTGGGGAGTGGAAGCTGTAGTAGTGAAGAGGGTGGGGAGGGGAGAGAAGCGGGTTTGGGCGAGAAAGGGGATAAAACGGAAATAAGGAAAGTAAGGGTGAATTGTGTAAGAGTAGCTGTGTTGGGGCTGGCCCGGCTGTCTGTAATGTTGGCGGCTCAGGCCATCCGAGGAGGGAGGAGGGGGGGAGAGGGCAAGGGGATGGGACACAGCTAGAGAAATGGGGAGGGAGGGAAGCACTATACTGTAGGTGAGTTAAGAATTGTAACACTGAATGTGAAAGGCCTAAACTCACACTTTAAAAGCCAGAAACTATAAAGAGATGGCACTTCAGAAAGCATCGATCTTCTTGCTACAAGAGACACATTTGTTAAGAGCTCATGAGTCTTCGGTTGCTCCCAGGGGATATAATGTAAAACTATATGCATCAAATACAAAGCAGCGGAAAAAAGTGGGTGGCTGTATTGATGGACTCGAAGTTGAAAGTGGAACCTCACACGGTGATTCGGGATAAAGGAGGGTGCTATTTATCATGATGCAGATGAGGATTGGAGAAGAATTGTACTGCAATGTAAATGTGTATGCTCCTCCCTGGACGCAGAAGGCATTTTGGGATGAGTTGACAGAGGGAGTGGCTCAGCTCGGGGAGAGGATAATGATCTGTGGGGGGATTTTAACTTGACATGGGACCCTGGGAGGGATGAGACGGGGGGGGGGGGGGCATAATGGCAATAGGATTCGGTATCAGCGGTTCGTGAAACACAGTCTGATTGATGCGTGGTGTTTCTATAATCCGGGTAAATGCCAATACTCATTCTGTTCCTCGTTGCATGGATCACACTCCAGACCAGATGCGCTATGGGTTGGGAGGGAAATAGCAGGTGGGATTCGAGAAGCAGAGATGGACGGGTTCACGTGGACAGATTATGCCCCAGTGGTAGTGAAGCTATCCGTGAAGAGGGAGGACAAAGGCGTAAAAATTTGGAAATTGAACGAGTCACTGTTGGGGTATTGAATGAGATAGAGCAAATGATTCCTGAGTACTTTGGAATGAATGATAATGGGGAGATGAGGTGGAGGATGGGTTTAAAGCAGTTTTGAGGGGAATATTGGTCAAATGGGGGGCACGGATAAAGAAAGAGCAGGAGGCGCTGGAGGTACAGCTTAGACAGCAATTAGTGAGCCTGGAGAAAGCAGATGTCAGAGAGACTGGGGGAAAATACAGGGGGGCAGGTTATGGAGATCCGAGCTAAGCTAAATTCTCTTGAAGCTGAGGTAATTAAACACCAGGAGTTCTTTGAGGGGGGGAAATGAAGCAGGCAAATATATGTCACAGCATTTAAATCAGCGAAAGGCGCACTCCTATATAATACAGATTAAGTTAGCTGGAAGGATTATGTTGAGAACAGAACTGGAGATCCAGTCAGCATTCATTGAGTATTATCAAAAACTGTATGCAGCAAAACCAGCCCCTCCAGAAGGACACATCTCAAGTTATCTGGGGTCGATCCCACTGCAACACTTAGAGGAAGTGGAGCGGCAGGCCCTTGATAGGGAAATTGGGGACGTGGAAGTGCTGCAGGCGATCAAAAATCTTAAGGTAGGCAAGGCCCCGGATATCGATGGACTGACTGCTAGTTTTTATAAAAAAAATTTAGAGGGGCCCTGGTGCAACCACTGGTTTGCCTATTTTAATATACCTAGAGAGGGCGAGGCATTGGCTGAAACTATGTGATGGGCGAGTATATCCCTAATACCTAAAGAGGGGAAAGATCCCACAAGATTGTGCTTCATACTGTCTCATTTCCTTACTCAATCTTGATGCTAAGCTTCTGGCAAAAGTGTTAGTGGAGCATCTCAATGGCATGCTTGGGTGACTGGTCCACGAGGGTCAGGCTGGATTCGTCCCAGGCCAGCAAGTAGCTGATAATAACCGCAAAATACTTAATTTAGTATGGTTAGCGAGGCAAAAACAAGTACCAGCCTTGCTTCTCTCATTAGTTGCTGAAAAGGTGTTCGACCAAGTATCATGGACCTTTCTGTTTTCGGTGCTCAAACGCATGGGGTTTGGGGCAGGATTTGTAGGATGGGTGCAAGCTCTTTATTATCAACCAAAAGCATATGTTAGAGTCAATGGGAGTTATTCAAGCTTTTTCCCTCAGGGAAGGGCGGAGTGGAGGAGTGGCCTAGTGGTTGGGGCAAGGTACTTCAGGCCGGAAGGTCGGGGGTTCAAATCCCACTAGAGGACAGCAACCTTGGGCCAGAAGGACTGGGGTTTCTAGTCCCACAGGTGCTCCTTGTGGTCTTGGGCAAGCCACTTAACCCTCCATAGCCCATATTCCCTGTAAAATAGTTATCTCCAAGTTCAATGCCCTGTTCAATGTAATTTCAGTTTGTTCAATGTAAACCGCACTGATGCAGAATAGCGCGGTATATAAGAGAATGTAAATAAATAAATAAATAAATAAATAAAGGGGGTACTCGCCAAGGATGCCCACTCTCACCACTTCTTTTTGATTTGTCAGTAGAGCTTCTAATAACAGCTCGGATACAGATGAATGCAGATATTCAACGGGTGAAAGTAGGGCAGAGAGAATATCTGATGTCATTATTCGCAGATATCATCATTCTAATGATCACTCGCCCACAGATAACACTTCCCATTCTCGTCTGGGAGCTTAAGAAATATGGGTGAATAGCAGGCTTCCACATCAATTGGGCTAAGTCTAAAATATTGAATTTGACTGTAACCGATGAGCTTTGAGTCCAGTTGCAAAGGGACTACCCATTCCGATGGGCAAAGCACTCTATTCGCTATCTGGGGGTACAGATTGAGAAAAATATAGAATATCTATATGACTTGAATTATAAAAGCTACTAGGAACAGTGGAAGGCCTGCTTAGTGGGTGAGGACGGGAGCATGTGTCCTAGTTTGGACAAATAGAAGTAGTCAGAACAGGGGCGGCCCAAGGGTGGTGCGGGACAATGTGCGGAGACTCGGTGTGGGGCCTCATTTGTATAAGTGGCCTTATTTGCATAAATATTTGCATAATGTTACCATACACTAACTTTTAGTAAACATGTCTCTTAATGAGTGTATGGATAAAGAAAGACTAAAAGATTTCTACATTACTATAATCTAGTGCCAACCACCAGGCACATTAGGAACTACTACAAACGCTGCCCATTTAGAACCCATAGCAAACCCGCCGTATCCTGACAGCATTACCAGGACTCACAAAGCACCATACCCTACCTATCAAAAGGCAACACTGCAAATATTAAACCAATACATTTCAGAGAATACTGGGGAAAGAGAACAAGTGGCAATGTCAAATAGGAATTACATAAACAGAATACCTCAGCTCAGTTACACATGCAGAACATAGACCATCACCAAACAAGGAATCACAATTTAGAAACAGGAAGGCAATGATTAAACTGGGAACCACAAAAGCCAAACTTGGAATGTACAACAACACTGTAGAAATAAAACTATAAATTAATTTCCTCTTGTACTAAACAAAGCGCAGACGTTAATGATGCACATTTCCCAGAGCTTTCATATTCCAGTTAATAAATTCAAAATAAAGAGATATCTTTCTGCTTTTTGTGCATTTTTTTTCAGTTGCAATTGCTCCAGCCACTTTCTTCTGGTTTCTTCATGTTTTCTGCTAACTCTCCATCGTCTGCTGTCCATTTGTCCTTTCTTCTCTCTTCTAGTTTTTTTCCATTCTCTCTCTCTACATCTGCTTTAACATACTAATCTTTCTCCTTTTGCTCTTTCCTCATTCCTATTTCATCCACACAAATTTTACCCCTCCATCCTCAATCCCCACTTACTCTCCCAATACCCGGCCAATTGTAGATTTTTCATCCTTCCCACACAAAATATTTTTCCTCTCTCCATTTTACTCTCCCAGCCCCATCCCATTCTAATCCTCCCCCAACATCTTCTCCCTTCTAGTTCCAGTCTCACCCAGCATCCATTCCCTTCTAGTCCCTGCATCAGCCCATTTCCAGTCCTAGCCCCCCATCAGCCCATTTCCAGTCCTAGCTCCCCCATCCATTTCCAGTCCGAGTCCCTTCATCAGCTCATTTCCAATCCTAGCCCCCCATCAGACCATTTCTAGTCATTTCCTAACCCCACCATCAGCCCATGTCAAATCCTAGCTCCCCTCCACTCAGCCCAATTCCAGTCCAAGCCACCCCATGAGCCTACTTCCAGTTCTAGCCCCTCCATGAGTCCATTTCAATTCAAGCCCCCACCACAGCCCTTTTCCAATCTTAGCTCCCCCCAACAGTCCATTTTCAGTCCTAGTTCCCTTCCCTCACAGCCCATTTCCATTCCAAGCCCCCTCACCATCAGCTATTTGCAGTTCAAGCCTCCCCTTCCACTCAGCCCATTTCCAGTCTTAGCAACCCCCCAACCCATTACCAGTCCTAGCCCCCATCAACCCACTTCCAGTCCTAACCCCACATCACCCCATTTTCTGTGTAAGGCCCCCCTATATGAGATTACCAGTCCTAACGCCCCATCACGACATGTCCAGACAGCCCCCATCAGCCCACAGCCCATTACCAGTCCTAACCCCCCCAACAGCCCACAGCCCATTACCAGTCCTAACCCCATCAGCCCACCTCAAGTCCTAACCCCTCCCCATCACCCCATATCCTGTCCTATGCCCCCATACACCATTACCAGTACTAACCCCCCCATCACCCCATTTCCAGACAGCCCCCATCAGCCCACAGCCCATTACCAGTCTTAAACCCCCCATAGCCCATTACCAGTCCTAACCCCCCCAACAGCCCACAGCCCATTACCAGTCCTACCCCCCAACAGCCCACCTCAAGTCAAGTCCTAACCCCCTCCATAGCCCATTACCAGTCCTACCCCCCCCCCCACATCGGCTCATGGAAAATTTAAAAAAAAAAAAAAAAAAGCTGGCTGGTGCTGCTGCCGCCGCGGCAGCAGCAGAATGGAGTGTCCCGCGGGGCCCCCTCTGCCCGACTGAGCTCTCCCGGCCCGGCTGAGCCCCTCTGCGCCGGCTTTCAGATACGTGAAGGGAGAGTGTCTCCCTCGCGTCTCTGTTAAGCCTGCAGGGGCAGATGGGAAATTTCCCATCAGCCCCTGCTTCCCATCAGCCCCTGCGGGCTTAACAGAGACGCGAGGGGGACAGTCTTTCTTCGCGTATCTGAAAGCCGGCGCAGAGGGGCTCAGCCGGTCAGGGAGAGCTCAGCCGGGCAGGGGGGGGGCCCGCGGGACACTCCATTCTGCTGCTGCCGCAGCCAGGCTTTTTTTTTTTTTAATTTAATTTTTAAAAAAGCAGAATGTTCTTTGCGCGGGGCCCACTGAAACGCAGGGCCCTGTGCAAAAAACATTCTTGCTCAATGGATGGGCCGGCGCTGAGTCAGAATATTGCTGGTGCCCCGCCTCTTGTTTTTTTTCCAGGTGTTGCCGATACCCATACCTTTAAAGGTCTTACAACACTTGCAAACGCAAGTGGGACACTACATATGGCAGAATAGAGCTCTCAGGTTGGCAGCGAGGATTCTGCAGGGATCACGGGTGGGCGGTGGTCTGGGTGTCCCCAATTTCTTGAAATACTATGTAGCGACACAGCTGGGGGCAGTTTACTACTGGTCAGGGAACAGCAGAAGCACTGGGTGATCCTGGAAGGAGGGGACCCTTCCCCCGGCGGCTTTGGAACGGTTGTTTTGGAGGGGAGGGGGATGGGTAAGACATACTTTGTCCATATGACAGCAGTACCGGAGGCAGATGCTAGGGGGTAAGCAGTGTTTTCATACAATGTCTCTATTGGCATGCTTTGGAGAAGGGTCAGGGTCAGGAATAGCAGTGCTATGTCAGAAAGGGACCTGAGTCAGGTTTCCAGGTGGTCCATAGTGGGTGAACGTGGGACTTTGAAGGGATTAGGGATTTGCACCATTTAGCAGAACAAGATCGATATCACTATCTCCAAGTCAGGGTCTTTATACGGCAACGAGAAAGGTGATAGGACATTTGGACAGAAGGGGGGATGGTTTGAGGGAAGCTGCTTAGGGTCACTGGGCAGAAAAGAGGTCTTATCACGCATTTATGGGAGATTAACTATGCGGGTACCTGAAAAATTAAGCTATATGATTAAATGGGAAAAGGATTCACAGATGGCCTGGGACATATCTGACTGGTTGGTGATTGTTCAGGACATAGCGAAATTGTCAGTGGCCACTTCAATACGGGAAAACGGATATAAGCTGCTAAGTAGGTGGTATTGGACCCCAGAGCAGTTGCACAAGGCACGAATGTGGCAAACGGATGAATGTTGGAGAAATTGTGGGGAACATGAATGCATATGTGGTGGACATGTCCTGTGGTACAACAATACTGGGGAAAGGGTATAGCTATACTTGCAGAGATCATGGGTCGGGCTCTTCCCAGGTCCCCCGATACGTTCCTACTCCATCAGAGAGGAAGTACATTGCTGAAAGGGGAATATTTTTTCACTCAACGTGTAATCAAACTCTGGAATTTGTTACCGGAGGATGTAGTAAAGGCTGTTAGTGTAGCTGGGTTTAAAAAAGGTTTGGACAAGTTCCTGGAGGAAAGGTCCATAAACCATTATTAAGAAGGGACCCAGGATATCAATGCCTGACCCAGTACAAGCATTGCGGAACCTGTGTCTTTTGGGGAAACTGCTAGGTACGTATGACCTAGATTGGCCACTGTTGGAAACAGGATACTGGGCTTGATGGACCTTGGTCTGACCCAGTATGAATAAGTTATAGGGCATAGTGGGACACTGCATTGTGGCCGTGTGATGTGAAATAAATGCGCACTGGAACAGAACAAATATGCCTCAAATGGCCGCATATGCCAGATGCCTGGTGGATTTTACTTGATGCATAAACTGACAGGGTTGTAAAAAAAAGAGGGGAGGCAGTGGAACATCAGTGGGAGGGGTTGAGAAAGTGGTGAGTGGGAGATAATGAGAATAGTCAGTAGAAATGGAATACATAATGAAGCGGTGTGGCGAGAGGGTGCATGTAGGGGGTAAGAGTCCACAATTCTTTCAAAATAGGTGGTATTGTGTGAGAAGGAGGGGGGGAGGGAATGGGGAAGGGAATAGGAGGGGAAGCAATCACTATAACCAAGTTTAACATGTTGTAATTTGCTTTTGCAATGTTAATGGATTACTGGAGTGTGAAGTTTGAAAATATTAATAAAACTGGAAAATAGAAAATAAAGAAGAGGGTAGGGCTAAATGACCAATTTTCCCAGTGGAGAAAGGTGACTACTGAAGTACCCCAGGGATCTGTGCTGGGTCTGCTGCTTTTTAACATAATTGTACATGACGTGGACAAGGAAATAAGGAGTGAGATAATCAAATTTGCAGATGATACAAAATTATTCGAAGTTGTTAAAACCCAAGAGGACCTTGATAAATTGGAAGACTGGAAATTCAAATGGCAGATGAAATTTATTGTGGACAAAAGCAAAGTTATGCACCTAGGAAAGAACATCCCAAACTATGGTTTCATGATGCAAGGTTCCACATTAGGAACTACCACTGAGGAAAAAGATAGGCATCATTGCGGATAACACATTGAAACCCTCCACTCAGTGTGCAGCGGTGGCCAAGAAAGCAAATAGAATGCTAGGAATCATAAAGGAATGGAGAATAAAAGAAATTATGATATAATGCCTCTGTATCGTTCATGGTACCACTGCACCTTGAATATTGTGTGCAATTCTGGTCACCGTATCTTTAAAAGGATATAGTGGAATTAGAAAAGGTATAGAGAAGAGCCATCAAAATAGTAAAACGGCTAGACAGATACCCCTATGAGGAGAGGCTAAAAAGGTTAGGGCTCTTCTACCTGGAAAAGAGACAACTGAGGGGGAGATATGATAGAGGTCTATAAATTAATCAATTGAGTTAAACGGATGAACATTTACACCATCAAAATATACAAAGACTAGGAGACATACATTGAAGCTACTGTGTAACCCATTTGAGACTAAGAGAAAATATTTTTTCACTCAACATGTAATTAAACTCTGGAATTCATTACAGAGGATGTAGTAAAAGCCATTAGTGTAGCTGGATTTAAAAAAGGTTTGGACAAATTCCTGGAGGAAAGGTCCATAAAACATTATTAAAGGGGATCCGGGAAATCCACTGCTTGCCCCAATACAAGTATTATGGAACCTGTGTGTCTTTTGGGGAAATTGTTAGGTACTTGTGACCTAGATTGGCCACTGTTGGAAACAGGATACTGGGCTTGATGGACCTTGATCTGGCCCAGTATGGCATATCTTATGTTACCTAGATTTCAGCAAAGCCTTTGATGCTGTTCTGTATAGGAGGCTTATCAATAAACTGAGCAGCCCTGGGTATGGGTCCCCAGGTGGTGAACTGGATCCAATATTGTTTGACTGACAAATGACAGAAGGTGGTGGTTAAACCTCATTCGTTCAGAAGAAAGGAAGGTGAGTAGTGAAGTTCCCGAGGGATCAGTCTTGGGACCAGTACTGTTTAATGTTTTTTTTAGTAATATTGCTGAAAGGTTGAAGGGAAAAGTTTGCCTTTTAGCAGATGACCCGAAAATTTGACACCGTTCTGCACAGGCAACTTATAAACAAACTGAGAACCCTAGGAATGGATCCTAAAATTACTGCTTGGGTTAGAAACTGGTTGAGTGGGAGGCTACAAAGGGTACAGGTAAATGGAGCTCACTCTGAGGAGAAGGAGGTTACCAGTGGTGTGTTCCAATGATCTGTCCTTGATCTGATTCTTTTTAACATCTTTGTTAGTGATATAGCGGAAGGGCTGTTGGGTAAGGTTTGCCTCTTTGTGGATGATACCAAAATCTGCAACAGAGTAGACACCCAGGAAGGTGTAGATAACATGAGGAGGGATCTAGCTAAGCTTGAAGAATGGTCTAGAATTTGGCAGCTGAGATTTAATGTTAAAAAATGCCAGGTCATGCATTTGGGCTGCAGCAATCCAAGGAAGCGATACATTATAGGAGGTGTGAAGTACTTCTGTCTACAAAAGAAGAGTAGGACCTATGCATGATTGTGTCTGGTGATCTTAAAGTAGCTAAACAGGTAGAAAAAGTGACGGCAAAAGCTAGAAGGATGCTTGGGTGCATAGGGAGAGGAATGGCCAACAGAAGAAAGGAGGTGATAGTGCCTCTGTATAAGTCTTTGGTGCGACTTCATTTGGAGTATTGTGTGCAGTTCTGGAGACCACACTTTCAAAAGGATATAAACAAGTTGGAGTTGGTACAGAGGGTGGCTACTAAAATGGTTAGTGGTCTTCATTATAATGCATATGAGGTCAGACTTAAGGATTGTAACTGAAAGTAAGCTTGTTTTGTACAGGGCGGTGTACACTATCAGACTGACTAAACCTGAGAAAGAGTTAATTCTGTTCAGAACTTTGCTTAGAAATAAACTTCATATATTTGCTTACTAAGTAGGTGAAGAGGCACAAGTCCTGTAAATAAGATAGGGCAGGTTGTCCTCTAGCCATTCAGTCTCAGGGTTATTAGATAACAAGCAGTCAGCAGTAAACAGTTATGTCTTGGAATACATGTATGTCTCCTCATACTGACCTATGTTGATTAGAAAGTGACCTATGATGCAAGGAATACGTAATACCTGACGTGTGATAATAAAGTGAATTTATGCTGTATCATCCAAAAGAGCCTTATAAATAAAGTAAACCATGGCTGATAGTTAGAGTAAACAAGGAGAACTTGTTTGTATTTGTTTCTCTCCACAAAGCTTTGGTGTATCTATATAGAAGTGTGTGGTATTTTATTGCTGTCTTTGAATTCCTTTCGTATTGCTTTGAATGTAGTTTTCTGTAACTCCAACAGCCCTGCAGGTTGCTGGTGAGGGGGGGCAAAGAAAGCTCACAGTAATATGTATACTTTAGAGGAAAGGCAGGATAGGGGTGATGTGATTGAGACGTTTATATACCTCCGTGGCATAAATGCACAGGAGGAGAGTCTCTTTCGATTGAAAGCAAACTCTGCTTCAAGGGGACATAGGATGAGGGTGAAAGGGGATAGACTCAGGAGTAATATGCAGTAATATTTCTTTATAGAAAGAGTGGTGGATTCGTCTCCCAATGGAGGTGGTAGAGATGAGGACAGTTTCTGAATTCAAAGAAGCATTGGACAAACACAGAGGATCTCTAAAGGAAAAAAGGAGAGTGTTGTAGTGGTTGATATGGAAGGGCAGACTAGACAGGCCATGTGGTCTTTTTCTGAAATCATGATTCTATGTTTCTATGTTCTGTCTTTCTATGCCAAAAAGAAGAGATACTATCATTCTTACCTTCTGCCTGTCAACAATAATTTCCACAGGCAGAAATAGCAGGGTCCTCGCCAACCCAGGAAGCCAAAGGCTCCTAAGCCTCAACCATCCTCACACCCACAACCTGTGCCTGTTTTGTTACTCTTTCCTAGAGAGCATTGCCAGTCTGCCACTGGAAGAGGGCCCCAGACACCATATTGCAGGCTGACTTTGCCATTATGCCCACAGGTGGCACCTCATAATATCAAAGCAATGGACTCTTCAGATTGTCTAAAGGGGATCTCCAGGAACAAGCAGGAATAAGTCCTCACATATGGGTACGTCGGTACCGACGGAGCCCGTGCGGGAAAGCTCCCCAGCTTCTTAGAATAGAAGCTTTTGGGACCTCCCACTGCACATGCGCACTGCCTTCCCGCCTTCCTGAACAGCTCTCCTCAGTTTCTCTTTTTCCGCGGAGCCAGCAGGTCGTGTTCCTGTCACCGCTGAAGAAATTGTTATTTTATTTGTTTCTTTAGACCGCGTACCTGCCTTCCCCATACCGATACCGGTATCGCCGGTCTTTTCTTTCTTTCTTTAAAAAATTATAATTCTTTTTTCTTATTTTTTAGCTTTTTGGTCACTTCAGAGAGGCCTCTCGGCCTACTCAATTTCTCCTCATGGAGAAGCCAGCCCCTGGATTTAAGAAGTGTACCAAATGTAATGCTGTTATTTCAGTCACAGACACCCATGACTGGTGTCTGAAATGTTTGGGGCCTGACCATTCCATACCGGACTGCCCATCTTGCTCCCACATGTCTAAACGTGGGCTGCAGAACCGGGCCAACAAATTCCATGTGCTGTTTGCTTCAGAGAATACAGCATCACAGTCATCCAGGTCTTCTTCTCCGGATGGATCTCAGGTAACCAAACCTTCTGTGGGCAAGTCCTCAAAGAGCAAATCTCCTTCAAAGCATCGAGAGGCTCTTAGCTTAGAACTTGAGGACCCTGCCCCAGCCAAACAACCCCGGCGGGAAGTCCAACTTCCAAAAACGCCAATTCAGGGGTCTCAGGTTGATATCGATGCTACGGCCTCGACAGATCACCTGTTAGCCTGCTCTGGGGTACCGGGTCACTCCGGTACCGACATCCAGGCAGCTATGGCGTCCATGGGCGATACTGTACAGTCCATGCAGCAAGCCGTCATGGCTTTCATTAAAGCTGCAACGCCATCGGTTCCGCTTTCAGCGGTTCCGGGCCCGATACCGGTATCGTCCGCCATGCCGGTATCGAGGCCGTCCACCTCTAAACGCAAGTCGGTACCGTATGGGCTTTCGCTCCATACCGGTTCCATACCCGATACGCCCGATATCGATACCGATCGGTACGCGTATCGTGCGTTAGAGGAAAGCACCGATTCCTCTGAGGATTTTCACTCCTCTGATGATTCTGCTGAGTTTTCACTCAACTTACCTGAGGAGCCCTCTTCTCCTAAAAGGAGAATGTCCCCTCCAGAGGATTTGTCCTTCCAGGACTTTGTTTTAGATATGGCTACAGCCCTTTCTATTACCACATCCTCTGAAAAGGAACCCAGATCCAAAAAACTGGATATTTTGGGATACTCAAAGGCCCCTAAGGAGGCAGTTACCCTGCCTATCCATGAAATCCTTCAAGAACAACTGATGGATTTCTGGGAAAATCCTTTGACTTTGTCTCCTTATTCCCGTAGGTTGGACACCATGTATAGGGTCCCTCCTTCTCCTGGTTTCCAAAAGACTCAATTGCCCCACCACTCTATTGTGGTGAAGTCTGCAATGAAGAAGATTAGGAGTACCAAAAGGCACTCTTCCACCCCTCCAGGACGGGAATGTAAGACTTTGGACTCTTTTGGTAGGAAAATTTTCCAGGCTAGTATGCTTATAGCCAGGATTAATTCCTACAGTCTCTATATGGGCATGTTCCTGGAGGAACTTGCAAAAAAGGTGCGGCATTTTGCCCCCTTTATCCCTGAGGATAAAAAGCAGGGATTCCTTTCCCTAGTGAAACAACTCTTAGAGGTTTCTAAGTTCTCTAATAGGGCAGCATATGATTCCTTTGAGGGAGCCAGTAGGGCTTCGGGCATTGCTATTGCAGCCCGACGTCTTGCTTGGCTCCAGGCCTCTGATCTGGAACCTTGGGTTCTAGATGGCTTACGGAATCTGCCCTGTACAGGTGAGAACTTATTTGGGGAAGAGTGGCAAATCAAAGCCACCCAGATGGATGCTGAAAATGCCACCTTGGAAAGACTTTCAAAGTCCACTTCAATTCCTACTAAGAAAAAGTCTTTTAAAAGGCCTTACTATAAGAAGGCCAGAGTTGCTTCAAATACTGGCCAGCAGTCTTCTCAACCTCGCTATACTGCTAAGCGTCAGCAATCCAAACAAGCACGAGCTAAGCCTGCAGCAGCTACTGTAGCTCAGCAGGCTCCAACCCCTCAGGGGTTTTGACTTGCTCCTAGGGAACTTGCCACTTCTGGGTCTAACACAACCAGAACCTCTCACCATACCCGGAAGGTTGGTTCACTTTGCTCCCAGATGGGAACAAATCACAACAGAACAATGGACCCTCTCTATCATTCGAGAGGGTTACAAACTTCATTTCTCCAGCCTTCCTCCCCATCATATGGTGAGACCATTCAATTCTCCCCCATCTCTCCTAACCCTGTTGGGTCAAGAGGTTTCCTCTCTTCTTGCCCAAGGGGCCATAGAAGAGGTTCCTCTTCCTCAACAAGGGTCCGGTTTCTACTCCCCTTATTTTCTCATTCCAAAGAAGACAGGGGGATTCAGACCAATCCTAGATCTGAGAGAATTGAACAAATTTCTCTTCAAGGAGAAATTCAAAATGCTGTCTCTCGGCATTCTCCTTCCTTACCTCCAGGGTCAGGACTGGCTTTGTTCTCTAGACCTACAGGATGCGTATACACATATACTCATCCATCCATCCCACAGAAAGTATCTTCGCTTTCTGTTTCAGGGAAAACATTTCCAATACAGAGTACTCCCCTTCGGTCTAGCCTCTGCTCCAAGAGTATTCACAAAATGCATGGCAGTCGTAGCCGCATTTCTAAGAGGCATGGGAATCTTTGTCTTCCCATATCTGGACGACTGGCTCATCCGAGCTCCAACTCAGTCACAGGCCCAGATTTCCCTGGACCACACAAGGAGCCTTTTGCAGTATCTGGGACTGGTAGTAAACCTTCCCAAGTCCCAACTCATCCCTACTCAATCTCTAGAATTCATAGGGGCCCAGTTGGACACCATCACTGCAAGGGCCTACCTTCCACAGGTTCGAGGCCAGCGCCTCCTGAGTTTGGCCTCCCAAGCTCAGTCCAGCACTCACTTGACAGCCAGGGAAATGCTACGCCTACTGGGTCATATGGCCTCCACAGTGCATGTGGTGCCCTATGCTCGTCTTCATATGAGAGCAGCTCAATGGACCCTGGCCACTCAGTGGACTCAGGCGTCAGGAGCGCTCTCAGACCAAATACAAACCTCCGATCGTCTGTTTTGGTCCCTCCACTGGTGGACTTCCACCAAGAATCTGTTGTTGGGGGCTCCATTTCAACCATTGCTACCCCAAGCAACCCTCACAACAGATGCCTCCCAAACAGGGTGGGGAGCCCATCTGCAAACTCTCTCCACTCAGGGCACTTGGTCTCTACAGGAGACCACCCTTCATATCAATCTTCTGGAACTGCGAGCAATTTACCTTGCCCTCAAGGTCTTCCACTCCCTCCTAGCCAACCTCACTGTCCTAGTTCAGACGGACAATCAGGTGGCCATGTTTTACATAAACAAACAAGGAGGGACGGGCTCTCTGTCGCTTTGCAACGAAGCTCTAAGACTATGGGCCTTCGCCAGAGAGCATCAGATTCACCTGCTAGCAGTGTATCTCCCAGGAGTTCAAAACTCTCGGGCAGACAGGCTCAGTCGAGTTCTGCTGCCACACGAATGGTCCCTACATTTGGACCAAATAAACCGAATCTTTCAGGAATGGGGGACCCCGGACATAGACCTCTTTGCAAGTCCGTGGAATGCCAAACTTCCCCGGTTCTGTTCCAGAACTCCGTGTCAGGGAGCTCAGGCTACGGACGCCTTTCTCCTGAATTGGAATCAGGCATTCCTATATGCCTTTCCACCCATTCCTTTGATTCCCAAGACTCTGTTCAAACTCCAGAGGGATCATGGAACTATGATCCTCATAGCTCCACGCTGGCCACGCCAAGTGTGGTTCCCTCTACTTCTACAGCTCTCCCAGGGATCCTACTTGGATCTGGGAGCTGCGCCAGACCTCCTGTCTCAGGAGGAGGGGACTTTGTGGCACCCAAACCCCAAATCCCTTCACCTCAGTGCTTGGTTACTGAAGGCTTAAGCCTTCAAGACTTTCATCTTTCCCAACCAGTGAAAGATATCCTTTCTGCCTCTAGGAAACCCTCTACCAGGCGTTCCTATGCTTTCAAATGGAAACGTTTTTCCATTTGGTGTGCTCAGCAGGGTCTTGACCCTCTGGCACTTCCTTTGAATTCTCTTCTTGATTATCTCCTGCATCTATCCAATGCCGGCCTCAAGACGAATTCGGTAAGAGTCCATTTAAGTGCTATTGCAGCATCCTTGAAACATATAAATGGACAACCTATCTCCTCTCATCCTCTTGTTGCAAGATTCATGAGAGGCCTGACTCTCACTAAACCTCCCATCAGACCACCCCCGGTCGCATGGGATTTGAATCTAGTGCTCGGTCAACTTATGAAGCCACCTTTTGAGCCAATGTTTTCCACCTCCTTGAAATTTCTTTCCTGGAAGGTCATCTTCCTCATTGCAGTCACTTCGGCTCGCCGCATCAGTGAGCTGCAGGCTTTAGTGGCTAATCCACCTTACACAAGATTTCATCATGATAAGGTGGTCCTTAGGACGAATCCCCACTTTATGCCTAAAGTGGTCTCGCCTTTTCATCTTAATCAAGAGGTATATCTACCTGTCTTTTTTCCAGCTCCTCATGCATCCAATGCAGAGAGGAACCTTCATACTCTGGATTGTAAAAGAGCTCTCGCTTTTTACCTTAATAGGACTCAGCCACATCGAAAGTCTTCTCAACTTTTTGTGGCCTTTGATCCTTCCCATTTGGGACTTCCAGTCTCCAAGCGTACACTTTCCAATTGGATTGCTCAGTGTATTTCTTTTGCTTACCAGAGCAAAAACATTTCTCTGGAAGGCCATGTCACTGCTCACAATGTGAGGGCCATGGCAACTTCTATGGCTCATCTGCACTCTGTTTCCATAGATCAGATCTGTCGAGCCGCTACCTGGGCCTCGGTTCATACCTTCACAGCCCATTACTGTTTGGACAAGGACTCCCGCCGGGATGCCTTGTTTGGCCAGGCTGTCCTCAAGCACCTGTTCCATTCCTAAACAACTCCTGCCCACCTTCCCAGAATGGATGCCTGAGATCCATCCGAAGATGGCAAACCTTTACAGGGGATCCCATGCATCTAAGCTAGGGAGTCCCCATATGTGAGGACTTATTCCTGCTTGTTCCTGGAGATAGCACAGTTACTTACCTGTAACAGGTGATCTCTGGGAACAGCAGGAATTAGTCCTCACAACCCACCCACCTCCCCTAGGAGTTGTATCTTTTATCTATCTATCTTCCTGTCCTCTCTCTGTTGACTCAGCTATAAACTCGAAACTGAGGAGAGCTGTTCAGGAAGGCGGGAAGGCAGTGCGCATGTGCAGTGGGAGGTCCCAAAAGCTTCTATTCTAAGAAGCTGGGGAGCTTTCCCGCACGGGCTCCGTCGGTACCGACGTACCCATATGTGAGGACTAATTCCTGCTGTTCCCAGAGATCACCTGTTACAGGTAAGTAACTGTGCTTTATCAGCTTCACTTCAAGACCTTCCCCCCCCCCCCACACATCTGTTTCACAGGGGATTTTCCCACCCAACCCCTTCAGAGCACACTCCGGCGAGAAGAGGTGACCACCCTGCTGTCCCAGGGTGCCATAGAAAGAGTTCTTCCCTCTCAGGAAAGGAGGGCTTTTACTCTCCATATTTTCTCATTCCAAAGAAAACAGGAGGCTTCAGGCCCATCTTAGACCTCAGAGACTAAACAAGTTTCTTATTTGAGAAAAATTCAAAATGATTTCCCTAGGAACTCTTCTACTCTACCTCCAGAGACGCAATTGGATATATTCTCTAGACCTCAAAGAGATATACTTGAAAATACCGATACATCCCTTGTACAGACAGTATCTGCATTTCATGTTTCAGGGAAATCATTATCAATACAGGGTTCTCCCCTTCGGTCTAGCCTCCACCCCAAAGATCTTCACCAAATGCATGGCAGTAGTCGTTGCCTAATTCTGCACCTTAGGCATATTTCCTTACTTTGATGACTGGCTCAAGAGGTAAGACCCTCCTTCATCGCACCATCACAGTTCTCTAAAGCTTGGGCTTTGCCATAAACTTCCCAAAGTCTCATCTCGCTCCAGCCCAATGGCTGGAGTTCATTGGAGCATTATTAGACATCCAGCAGTCCAGGCCTTTCCTTCCACAAGATCACTGTGCCCATCTCATCAAGCTGGCAGAGCAAATGTGTCACAGCTCGAGATTTGATACATCTATTGGGACACATGGCCTCCCCAGTCCATGTCGTCCCATATGCTTGATTACAAATGCATCAATACCAATGGACTCTGTCTTCCCAATGGACACAAGCAACCAGAGACAAGATCTGTATCACCCTTCAGTTGATAAAGTCCATTCAGTGGTGGTGCATCTTTTCAGATGCCTGCACCTTAATGCACATAATGAAGGATGCTTCCAAGCTGGGTTGGGGAGTGCATCTCAACTACTTAACCACACAGGGACTGTGGGCTCAACATGAATCCACCATGAAAATCATCTTCCTGGAACTACGAGTTCTGACAAATGCTCTTCGGGTTTTTCACCCCTAACTTTCAAGGCACCCTGTTCTAGTCAGAATGGACAATCAAATTGTTATGTTCTACATGAACAAATAGGGGGGACTGGATCCAGTTCACTCTGCGAGGAAGCACTTCACCTGTGGTCCTTTGCCATCTCACACCACTTTCACCATGGAGCGGTGTATCTCCTGAGCGAATTCAGTGTTCTTGTGGACAGGCTCAGCAGTATCCTTCGTCCATATGAATGGACCTTGTATTGGGAGACAGCTGCTCAGATCTTCCAGATGTGGGAAACTCCACTTATAGATCTTTTTGCCATTCTGCAAAACACTCAACTTCCTCTCTTCTCCTCCAATATTCAGTTGGTACACAGATTGGCACCAGATGCCTTCCTTCTACGCTGGGGTCAGGGTCTGCTCTATGCATTTCCTCCCATCCCCTTGATTCCCAAGATGCTGTTCAAGTTTCTGGCTGCCAGGGGCTCCTTAATCCTCATAGCCCCGTTTTGGCCCTGTCAACCATGGTTCCCTCTGCTTATTTGACTGGCGCAAACTCAACCATTCAACGTGGGATATGCGTGCAACCTCCTCTCTTAGGAGAATGTCATGCTCCTCCATACCAACATCCACTCCCTACGCCTGACAGCATGGCTGCTGAAGGCCTAGTGCTTGCTACCCTTGACCTGTGACAGGACGTCAAGAACATACTACTTGTATCACGCAAAGATTCTACTAGATGATCTTATGCATTCAAGTTGCGTAGGTTGCACTTTGGTGCTCCCCAAAGGGAATTGACCCCTTTTCTTGCTCGGTGGAGCTCCTGTAACAATATCTCCTCCTATACTTAACAGGTCTGAAGACTAACTCAGTCATAGTGCATCTTAGTGCTATTGCAGCTCATCACGAAGCACTACAGCGACAGCCCTTTCTTCACATCTCTTAGTAGCATGCTTCATGCGGAGTCTCTTGCTGTCCAAACCACCTATAAAGCCACCTCCGGTGGCCTGGGATCTCAATGTTCTTACGCAACTAATAAAGCCTCCTTTCGAGCCTTTGGCCCCTGACGTTTCTCTCATGTAAAGTACTCTTCCTCGGGGTGGAGCCTGATATCTGGTCAAGATGGATGTATAAGAGCAGTGCTCCGGAGGGCAAAGACAAGAATCCTGTTTTTCTGCAATTATAGATCATATAGTTCCTATCTACGTGGTTGCCACTCGATCCCGGATATGTCAGGTTCCAAGCAGACGCGGTTAGATTTCCAACTATCTCAAAATGCTAGTGCAAAGAGAACCAAGACGGAACCTCTCTCACCTCACAAGATGGCGGTTATCTGAGATGGCCCTGAGACCTCGCAGGAGATCTTGGCTGAGATTCGGGCAGTCAAAGAAATGGTCAAAGCTAATGGTGAATCGCTAAGTGCAATGCAGGAAGTTCCTTAGCGTCCCTCCAGACTAGTCCCGAATCTTAGAAGTTGTGTACGTCCTCCCGCAGCTTGGAGACTGAGCATGTCACACTTTTGATGACACCCGTATAAGTAATCCAGGGACCGCCTCCTTGCTCCAGTTCTCAGTCTGATTCTCAGGTTGATTTGCTCGCTGCAAAGAGAGGTGGAAGATGGCAATAATCGCTCGCGCTGAAACAACATAAGGGTAATGGGAGTGCCTGAGGGAGCAGAGGAGCATGACTTGATATCCTTTCTGCAGGCTATGATTATTTGTGTGTTAAAGCTGCATTTCACTATGCCATTTGAGATTGAGCACGCCCATAGAGTGACTATGCAGTCCAGGGCCATGAACAAGCGTCCACGCCCAATTATCCTGAAAGTTTTACGTTTTCAACAAGTGTTGCAAATAATGGGAGCAGCCAGAGCACTCACAGCTTTGGAATATCAGGGGCATAAACTCCTGTTCTTCCCAGACTTCACGAAGAAGATGGTGGATCGGAGAAAGAGTCTTTTGGTGCTGCGTCCACGCTTGGTACAACTGAAGGCCCGTTTCGGACTGCTATATCCTGCCCACATGAAAGTCACGCTGCATAACCAGATCAAGACTTTTGATGATTTATGTGCATTTTTGGAGCATTTTTGAAGGATAAGGAGTTGGCGGTGATGCAGTGTAGGGCATATTGACCCAGTACAAGCATTGTGGAACTTGTGTCTCTTGGGGAAACTGCTAGGTACATATGACCTAGATTGGCCACTGTTGGAAACAGAATACTGGGCTTGATGGACCTTGGTCTGACCCAGTATGGCATATCTTATGTTCTTATATTATATCTTCTATTTGCCACAGTTTTATGGTGCATGTCATTTGGGCGTTCAGCTGGTCTGAGATCATGGGAAGGCAAGTTATCCATGCAGAAGCGACATATAAAGCGTGTTACACTGCTATTTTTGGGGACATTCATGCTGTTTCGTTTATAAGACATTATTTCTACTTTTAAGATGGGAGATGGGCGGGATGTGATGTTCGGAGTTTTGCAGGAATGTGGGAGTGTTGATTCATTGAGCCCTCCATGTCTATCTTCTCCTAGTGGGCTCACCCGCTAAGTTTTGTGTATTATATAGCCCCCCTGAAATGTTTTCTGGGGTTTTTTTTCCTTTTCTTTTCAGAGTTGGATGTTTCATTGCATTTGATCATATGACGGGGCCTTTGCTCATCACTTTGGGCTATAGATACAACCATACTTTAAAAGTGCTTAAGAAGCTGTTCTATAATGTTAAGTGAAAGGCTACAACACTGAATTGTTTCTATAATTTATGAATACTTCTTCGGAGGTATATTTAGTATGTTCTTCTCTGGGATTGGGTACCCAAACGTTAAGGGCATTAATATTTGCTACCAAGAAGAATGTTCTCTACTATATGGTAGGATAGAAATTGTTGACATCTCATTGCTGCAAGAGACAAACTTGAATGGAATGGAGTTATTGAAATTTGGCCGTTGGCCTTATTTCAAAGGAATTTCTGCTGCCCATGTTACAATCTCATTCACTCTCTTTGACTTAACGAGCTCTAAATACACACAGTAATGTGGTCATCGGTCTGATTCATGGTGGGATCGTTCTGAAGATATAAGTGAATTGTATAATAGGAAAATTACCAGTGATCCTTCAAGTAAAATACGTTGTTAATATTGATAGAACTTTAGCTCAGCTTTCAGGGAGAAATAACTGCCGAGATTTGCTCGTGGGAAGCTTGGGTTTGAATAGGATAGTGGGGGAAGGAGTCTCCCTGAATATCTGGCCTAAATTACGGTTTTGTTAAAACAAGGTTCACGATGGGTGGAGGGGGCCGTAGATACATGTTTAATATGTAGATGAGAATAAGTGTTGGTCTCATCAAGGAGATGTCAACAATTTGGGATATGTGATGTAGGATTGACCCAACATTCAGTTGCACTGGGCATAAACATAGAATTGTACTGGGTGGTTGCTGGGAACTGGGGTAGTTTTTTAATCAGCAAATTAGCATCTCATCTTTATAAAGGGATTGTCAGTTTGAATTACCGTAGCTCCATATCTGGGAGTGGCCCTTTCCCGTTATTCCTAATTGGAAACATGCTACTGAGTTTGGTAGATACTCATGATGGCGCATTTACACCTATGTTTCTATGTAGTGGAGTTCTGGCTCTTTTATAGCCCTTGCAGGCCTTTTAGGTCTGCAGAACTTCTGTGTTTTTTCTTTCTCTCATTTGGTTCCTGATGATCGTAGAATAACGGGAGGGACAGGGTGGGGTGGACTGTGTTTTGTCTTTAAATATCTTGTGTCACAGAGATGAATTGTGCATTTTAATTTTGTTGTAATCCGGTTATTTTCTTTTTTCTGTTTTGCCCTTCTGTTTGTATTTTGTTGGAAAATATAAATAAATAAATTTTTTAAAAAAGTTCTCTTCCTCATTGTCCTCATGTCAACTCAACGCATCAGTGAACTGCAAGCTCTGGTGGTTCTGTAAAGTAGTTCTGCAGACCCATTCACACTTCCTTACGAAGGTTGTCTCCTCCTTCCATATGAACCAGTCTGTTATCCTATCAATTTTTCTTCCTAAGATCACACGCGTCTCGGGTGGAGGCAGCGCTAAACACGTTAGACTGCAAGCGCGCGTTGGCTTACTATTTCAGTAGAACTAAGAATCACAGATGATCCTCTCAATTATTTATCTCTATTGATCCTAGTTACCTGGGCCCTCCAGTGGCAAAACGGACTCTATCCAGATGAATAGCAGATTGCATTTCTTTCACTTATCCATAGGCAGGACCTCCCTCAAGGGTTACGTTACTGCTCATAATGTACAGACGATGGCAACCTCCGTAACCAACCTCCATTTAGTATCCCTTGTTGGGCAGCTACCTGGTTCTCCATTCACACCTTTGCTGCTCACTATTGTCTGGACAGAGACGCCTGTCAGAGCACTGTCTTTGGCCAAGCTGTACTCCAGCTTTTCTTTGGGACTTGAAATCAACTTCTACCCTCCGTCCCGAACTTCTGCAAAAAAACAGACTACCTTCAGAGGGGGGTTTTGTCTTCTGGTATAGAGTCCAAGGTCAACAACTATTCCAGACTTCTTGGCTACAATCTTTTGACATCAGGGGTCACACTGCTTCACCCCCATACCTATCTGATTTGGCGGAGCTAGTGAGTCCCATATGTGAAGACTGCATTCTTGCTTGTTCCTGGAGATAGTGTAGATCTCCAGGAACAAGCAGGAATGTAGTCTTCTCATATGGTACGTCGGTACCGATGGAGCCTGCGCGGGAACGCTCCCCAGCATCCAATTAGAAAGCTTTTGGGAGCATCCCACAGCACCTGTGTGCTGGCTTCCCGCCGTTCCCAACTGCCTCTCTCCAGTTCTTCATTTTCCGCGGAGCCAGCAGGTCGTGTTCCTGTCACAGCAGAAATTTTCCTTCTTTTTTGTGGTCGCGTCTGCCTTCCTCGACGCTTTATAGGTACCGCCAGTTTTTCTTTCTTCTTTCTTCTTTCTTTCTTTTCTTAAAAAAAAAATAAATTCTTAGTACTTTTCCCATTTTTTCCAGGTGCATGCGCCATTTTGGGCCTTAGGCCCAAGATTTTTTCCATAATGGAAAAACCCTCCTCTGGTTTTAAAAAGTGCATCAAGTGTGGGCAGACATTCAAGATGATTTCTCTCGGAACTTTGCGGTCATACCTTCAGAGTCAGGATTGGCTTTGTTCTCTAGATCTCAAGGATACCCACACCCATGTTCTCATCTATCCAACTCACAGAAGGTTCCTTCGGTTCCTTTTTCAAGGAAAGCACTACCAATACAGGGTGCTTCCTTTTGGCCTGGCCTCAGCACCAAGAGTGTTCATGAAATGCATGGCTGTGGTAGCAGCATTTCTCCGCACTCTAGGGATATTCGTCTTCCCCTACTTAGATGACTGGCTCATTCGAGTCCCAACAGAGTCAGAGGCCAAGACTTCTCTATCCTGCACAATGCGTATCCTTCAGTATTTGGGTCTGGTAATAAACATCCCAAAATCCAGTCTAACTCCCACTCAGTCTTTAGAGTTCATAGGAGCTTTGCTGGATACCAGAAAGGCAAGGGCCTATCTCCCCCAGGCCCGCTGCCTTCGCATGGGGCACTTAGCTTCTCAAGCAGTGCTAAAGCCTCATCTCACTGCCCAAGAAATGCTACAACTACTAGGCCACATGCCATCTACTGTGCATGTGGTTCCCTATGCCCGCCTCCATATGAGGGAAGCCCAGTGGACTTTATCCACTCAATGGACCCAGGCATCAGGATGCCTGTCAGACAAAATAGAAAACACAAGTTGCTTTATTTTGTCCCTCCAGTGGTGGAAGTCCACTCAAAACCTGTTGCTGCGGTCCCCGTTTCAACAACCCTTACCCCAAGCAACTCTCACAACAGATGCTTCTCCTATGGATTGGGGAGCTCATCTGCAAGACCTCTCCACCCAAGGCACCTGGTCTCCACAGGAGACTCATCTACATATCGACCTCTTGGAGCTCAGAGCAATCTTCCTTGCTCTTCGAGTGTTCCACACCCTGCTCAGCTACAAGACAGTCCTCATTCATACGGACAATCAAGTAGCCATGTTCTACGTGAACAAGCAGGGAGGAACAGGCTCTCTGTCGCTTTGCAACGAAGCTTTGCGACTATGGTCCCTCGCCAGAGAGCATCAAATTCATCTCCTGGCAGTGTATCTTCCAGGCATACAAAACTCTTGGGCAGACAGACTCAGTCAAGTTCTGCTTCCACACAAGTGGTCTCTGCATGCAGACCAGGTGGACAAGACTTTTCAAATTTGGGGAACCCCGGACATAGACCTCTTTGCAAGCCCGTGGAATGCCAAACTTCCCTGGTTCTATTCCAGAATTCCGGCTCAGGCCAGGGATGCTTTCCTCCTTTACTGGGGTCAAGACTTCCTGTATGCCTTTCCACCCATTCCCCTAATTCCCAAAACCCTGTTCAAGCTTCAGAGAGACAAAGGCCATATGATTCTCATTGCTCCACATTGGCCACGGCAGGTGTGGTACCCTCTGCTTCTACATCTCTCTCAAGCTCCCTCCCTGGAGTTAGGGTCTGCTCCAGATCTCCTATCTCAGGAGAACGTTATGTTATGGCATCCCAATCCCCAGTCTCTGCATCTCAGGGCTTGGTTGCTGAAGGCCTAGATCTCCATGATCTTAATTTCCCTCAGCAAGTAAAAGATATTCTTTTTGCTTCCAGGAAACCTTCCACAAGACGCTCTTATGCTTTCAAGTGGAAAAGGTTTACCATATGGTGTTCGCAGAAGGGTCTTAACCCCCTTGCGATACCTCTGGAATCATTGCTGGAGTATCTCCTTCATTTATCCAATGCAGGACTTAAGACTAACTCAGTAAGAGTCCATTTGAGTGCTATTGCAGCTTCCTTTAAGCCTCTAAATGGACAGCCTATTTCCTCTCATCCCCTTATAGCAAGATTTATGATAGGCCTTCTTCTAACTAAGCCTCCCATTAGGCCACTGTCGGTGGCATGGGACTTAAACCTGGTTCTTGGGCAGCTCATGAAGCCACCTTTTGAACCTTTAGCTACTACCTCCTTGAAATTTCTTTCTTGGAAGGTTATCTTTCTCATTGCAATCACATCAGCACATCGCATCAGTGAGTTGCAAGCATTAGTGACTGATCCACCTTATACTAGGTTCCATCATGACAAGGTAGTCCTTAGGACTCATCCACACTTTATGCCAAAGGTGGTTTCGCCTTTTCATCTAAACCAAGCGGTCAACTACCTGTGTTCTTTCCAAGGCCTCATGCATCAAATGCAGAAAGGAACCTTCATACTTTGGACTGTAAAAGAGCTTTAGCTTTTTACATACAAAGAACACAGCAACATAGAAAGTCCTCTCAACTCTTTGTTGCTTTTGATCCTTCTCATTTGGGACTTCCAGTCTCCAAAAGAACACTATCTAACTAGATTGCTCAGTGTATTTCGTTTGCCTATCAGAGTAAGAATCTTCCTCATCAAGGTAGTCAGCGACATCCAGCGCAGCCATTTCACCACGTCTTGAGAAATGCTGTGGTTGCTGGGCCACATGGCCTCCACAGTGCACATCACACCGTTGTACCATCAGCAGATGTGCCAGTCATAACGGACCTTGTTCACTCAATGGTGTCAAGTAACGGGCTGCCTCAAGGACAGAGTTGTGGTCACCATGCCTTTCCTCATCTCTCTTCACTGGTGGCTCCAACCCCAGAACCTGCTCAAAGGACTTCCCTTCCAGTCCCCTCCACCTCATTGGAAGCTGACCATAGACACATCCAAACTAGGCTAGGAGGTTCTACGCAACAGCCTTTGTATGCAGGGCCTCTGGTTGGAGAAGGAAAGCCTGCACCAGATCAACTTTCTGGAATTCAGAGCCATTGAAAATGCCCTCAATGCTTTTCAGATGCAATTGACCAATCAGATACTCCTCATTCAGACAGATAGTTGAGTAGCGATGTTCTGTATAAAACAAGCAGGATGGCTTGGGGTCATATCTCCTGTGTTGGAAGACGATGAGGCTCTGAAGGTTTGCCATCACCTACAGAATGGCTCTCTGAGCGATGTACCTGCTGAGGGAGCTTAGCAGAGTCCTTTAGCCACATGAGTGGATCCTCAACAGGAAGGTGGTGAACCGCATATTTTAGATGTGGGGCAGGACGGATTTCAACCTGTTCACCTCTCTGCACAATGCTCAGATGACTCGCTTCTGCTCCAGGATCGCATCCCTTTACTGGCTGGCCTCTGATGCATTCCTCCTGGACTCTGGAGCATAGGGTATACACATACCCCACAATTCCGCTGGTAATGAAGACCTCGTTCAAGCTCCAGGCTGACAGGGGCACCATAATACTAATTGCCCCATATTGGCCCAGGCTACTTTGATTCCCTCTACTGCTTCGGCTCTCTCAACAGGAGCTTCTCTGATTGATTGTGCCCCGGACTTCATCTCTCAGTATGACAGGGCCCTGCTTCATCCCAATATGCGATCACTGGCCCCCTCATGACGTGAATGCTGAGTGGGTAGTCCTTTTGGAGCTTAGTCTTCTTGCAGAGGTGGAGAATGTACTCCTAGCATCCCGCAGGCATTCCTATGCCTTCAAATGGCACAGATTTTCTCTCTGTTGCACTAAAAGGCCCTATACCCCTTTTCTTGCACTTTGGAAGTATTACTGATGTATCTCCTACACCTCTCAGACTCATGCTTCAAGTCCATCTCCATCCAAGTGCATGTAAGCACGATTGGGCATACCATCATAGATCGAGTGGCAAGCCCATCTCTGTGCATCTGCTTGTGGCCTGCTTCCTGCCAGGCCTCCCCCGGTCAAGCCCCCCACCAGTGACATGGGATCTCAGTGTAGTACTGGGGCAACTCATCTCTGCTCTCTTTGAGCCATTGGCCTCCTGTCTACTGAAATTCCTCACCTGGTAGGTTGTGTTCCTGGTGGCGGTCACCTCTGCCCGCTGGGTTAGTGTACTTCAAGCTCTGGTGGCGCATGTGCTTTACACTAGATTTCATCAAAATGGAGTGGTCCTGTGGACGCATCCACATTTTCTGCTCAAGGTGGTCTCTTCATTCCTCCTCAGCCAGTTGGTAGTTCTGCCCACCTTTTTCCCCGGCCTCATTCCAACAGGTCTGAGGCCGCACTACACACATTGGATTGTAAGCGGGCCTTGGCTTCCTACATGGAGAGGATGAAAGCCCACTGGCGCTCTACTCAGTTGTTTGTCTCCTTTGATCCTAACAGGTTGGGCGTGTCTATCTCCAAGCATACGTTGTCCATCTGGGTGGCGGGCTGCATTTCCTTTGCTTATGCGCAGAGTGGTCTGAGCCTTGAATGTCATGTCACGTCCCATAACGTCCGAGCTATGGCTGCTTCTATGGCAAGCCTGCAGTCTGTTTCCACAGTGGAGATTTGCAGGACTGCTACATGGTCCTTGGTCCACTCCTATACAGGCCACTACTGCTTGAATGGGGATTCTCGGTGCAACAGTAACTTTGGCCAAAATGTACTCCAGCATCTGTTTGGGATTTAGGTTCAACTCCTTCCCACCTGCCCTTCTGTTTATCCACGCTACCGTAGTCTTCCTAATGTTGTTGTCCACAGTGGAAGCTGATTTGGTCGAACCCTTTAGAAAGACTACTCATGCTATTTCTTCCAGTTCTCCTGTTTAGTTGCTCTGTTGGGCTTGCTTTTGCCCATTTTTCGGTAGCCTGTAGCTGGGGAGTCCCATATGTGAGGACTGACTTCCTGCTTATTCTCGGAGAAAGCATAGTTTCTCAGAAAACAGCAGGAATAATCCCTCCTACTTCCTAGTGGAGTTGTTCTTTATAAGCTTTGTCATTGTACTGATGCAAGGTGGCTCTGGCAGGCGGGAAGGCAGGTGCATATGTGCGATGGAGCTCCCAAAAGCTTCCTATGGAAGCTGTAGCGCGTTCCCGCTTGGATTCCATTGGTGATGTCACCCATATGTGAAGACTTATTCCTGCTGTTCCAGGAATACAGGTAAGTACGATACCTTAATGGGCATCCTGGCCTTTATCTGCCATCATATACTATGTTAATATGGTGTGAGGATCCATTTCATATATCCCTCTGCCTATCCCACAGAAAAACTACATCTCTCCGAGTCTGGACTTAAGTACAACTCAAGGTTCATCTCGGTGTAAATGGAACTTACCATTGAGGTGTAGAGTGAAGACCCTTTAGTTCACTTTATGCTCCTCTTGAAGCCAACCTAGAGTTGGTGTTGAGTAGAGCTCTATGGGGGGTCTGCACTGAAATGCTCTTGGAAGAAGTAGGTTTTTTATTTTTTCAGAATTCTCCAATTGACTGGATGTTCCTTAGAGTGGGAGGTAGTGAGTTCCAGAGAGTGGGTGCATACAAAGAGAATGCTCTTTTGCATGTGCTTTATTTTTGTCTTGCTGAACTGAGGTGGAACATCAAGTTGGTTTTGTGTATTGTGTCTTCTTGGTCTGCTATTCTTAGGTTTGTTTAGCAGTGTATACAGGTATTCATCAGATTAGTTATTTAGTACTTTCTGTATGTTCATTAGGACTTTGTATTTGATTCTTGAGGTGATAGGAAGCCAGTGGAGTTGTTTAGGCATGGGTGTAATATGCATCTGTTGTGACACTCTTTGAATGATCCTTACTGCCATATTTTGTGCTAATTGCAGTGGGCGGTAAATTGATTTGCAGTAATTGAGCAGGTGGGTGATGATTGCTTGACAGATGGAGTGGAGGTCTTGTGGATTCAGAGGGGCATAGCTTTTTAGGAGTCTAAGCTTATAGTAGACTGACTTGGTGATGCTTTTAACTTGGGCTTTGAGCTTTAAGTTTTGATCAAGAATAGCTCACAAATATCTGATTTCACTTGGTTGTCTACAATACCCAATTTAATTGAAGAGGGGGGCATGAAGTTGTGGTCTCTTGTGATGTGTACAGTAGGATCTCTGTTTTGTTGTAGCTGACTTAAGTTGTGGAGGTGGAGCCAGCTGACTATCTCAGAGAACAGTTGGTGATTTTGGAATCGTTTGTTGTGGTTGTGGAGCATGAAGTGTAGATCATGATATCATCGGCATAGGTTTAGTAGTTAGTTTTGAATTTCTGCCTAAGTGTGCACAGGGGTTGGATGTAGATGTTGAAGAGTAGGGAGGAGAGGGATTGAACTTGGGGAGTCTCCATATAGTAAAGAGACTGGGGAGGATTTTTGGTTTTTCGACCTTTACCTGATGGCTGCGGTCTGAGAGGTAGGAGTGAAACCATTTGAGGGGGTTGCCTTGTACTCCAATGTCATTGAGTTTGTTAAGCAGGATGTGATGGGACAAAGTCTAAAGCAGTGGATATATCCAGGAATAACAGGATGAATCTGTGTGTGAGGACTTCTGTGCTGGTCAGGAGCTTGTTTGGTTAGAGATGTGAGCAGGGTTTCAACACTGTGTGTGATAAGGACGGAATCCATGTTGATGTTGGTACAATGATGCATGTTGGTTATGTTTTATTTATTTTATGTTGTCCAGAGGTTAAGTCTGTACAGGCTTTTCAGTGATTATGAGGCTGGTAAGTTTGGTTTCTTTAAGAGTGGTCTGATGGAGGTTTATTTTAGTGAGGATAGAATGATATCTTATGTTAGGGAGATATATTATAGTCTAGAATGAAGGGTATGATGTGTGCTCTTGTGATTTTTATCCAGGATACTGGGCAGAAGTCAAGTGATGAGATGGTTGTGTGAAATGAGATGGTTGTGTGAATGTTGGTAATTATTCTATCAAGCTCTTCTGGGGACACAGTTCAAAAAGTGGATCAGGAGTGTTTAGAGGAGACGTTCTGGTTGTGGGAGGGCAGAGTGAGATTGCTAAAGTTACTTATATTGTGCTTGGCTTGTAGATATTGTGCCATGTCCTGTGGATTTAGGGCAATGTCTCGGCTTGATTGAGTGGGCTCTCTCATGTGCAACTTGGCTATTTCAAAGAGATCCCTGGGTTTGTTAATGACATTCAACATGAGATTATTGAGATACTCTTGTTTAGTCTTGTTGGTAGTGTCATAGTAAGTTTTTAGTTTGTCTAGGTAGATGGCTTGTAGGAGAGGGTTTCTGGATCTCCTCTACTGATGTTCAAGAATTGGTTGTCAAATGCATGGAATCTCCTCCATAGGGAAGGTGGTTGATATAGGGTTGGTTGTGTGTGTGGTAAAGTGAAGCTGCTTATGCTGTGGTCAGACAGGGGACTGGTAATATTGTAGGGGATGTGTAATCAGACGAGGCCCTTGATCTATCTGAGATAAAAATCATGTTGATGACCCTACTGCTGTTGTGGGTTGGATCTGATATGAGTCGTTTGTACTGCAGTTTTTTGGATTTTTTTATCGCTTATAGGAATGCAGAGGCTTGGCTGTTGGATGAGGAAGGCAAGTTCAGATCTCTAAGAAGGATGAAGTTCTTTCGAGTGGAGGAGTGGGAGCATTCCACTTCAAGTATTGTGGATAGTTCTTCAGCATTGTTCTATGGGGATCTGTATGTTAGATTGTGAGGATGTCAATGTTGCTTATGGAGGATATTTCAGTGATGTTGAATTTGAGATGCTTGTTTGTTAGTATGCAAATCCCTCCTCCTTTGTTGGATGTTTAGGGGCGATTATGGATGGTGTGTGTGGAAGTGTTGAGCTGGTTTATTAACACATTGTCTGTCTCCGAGAACCAAATTTCTGTTAGGCACAATATATTGGTGGTGTTGTCGGTGATGTAGTCAGAGTATGCATTTTGTTGCGGGTGGAACGAGTGTTAATTAAAGCACAGGTATTGATCTCATTGCAGTGTGGCTGGTTGTTATGCCCTTGGGCTGGGGTTGCGGAGGTGCTAAGTACGATCTTGATGAAGCCTGTTTTTCTGGCATGATGTGTAGGAGTGGGATACCATTGGTTGTAAGGTTGCAGGTGTCTCGGTTGTGTATTATGAGGATGGAGGTGTAGTTGCTTTGAAGGTCTTGCTCTTTTTAAAAAAGAAAATGGTGGAGAGGCCCAGTACAGTGATCCAGAGACCTGTGTGGGGCATGGTTGGGTCCCCTGGAACAAGTGGTAGGTTGTGTAATGTGCTAGGAGAACTGTCTCGGGTTGTAGCAAAAAACTTGAGAGATAAACAGTTGGACCATTAGATGATAAAGGGGTAACAATGGAGCTAAGGGAGGATGAGGCCATAATGGAGAGACCGAAAATGAAAATGGCATCTACTTGTAAAACTGCAGTTTTAGACAGGGCTAAATTTACATATGAACATCTATAATACATAGAAATTACATACTACATGTCTCCTAATTCAAGATTCTCACTAGAAATTTAACAAAAAATATTTATTTTTTCTCCAAGAGCAAACAGGAAATCAGTCCTCGCATATGGGTGATGTCGGCACCAACGGAGTCCGTGCAGAGCATTTCACTAGCTTTCAAAGAAAGCCTTTGCGAATGCTGCCGCGCATGCATGGATTCCTCCCTGCCCAAGGGTGCCATCTTACTCAGTCTCCCTTTTTCCACAGAGCCTTTCAGACGTGTCTTGTCCCCGGAAAAAAGTTTTATTACTACGTGCATTTTTGTGCTTTCCGGCTAGCACCGGTTTCCCCTCCTGCTTCTCGAACACTCTTGCTTCGGCGGTCAGTCTCAGGAACCTTTTTTCCCTTCTTTACTACCTTGGCGCTTTCGTGCCTTTTTTAACCACTGGCCGCGTTGAGGGTCATAGACCTCACAGGGGTCCTTTTTGCCCCAATGGCCTCTGATTTCAAAAAATGCAATCGGTGCTCCAAAAACATGACATTCACAGACACTGATGACTACTGACTCCTGAGGACAACTCTTTCCTGGAGTTTATCCATGACATGGTGCTTACCACAGAGTCTGAGGATAAGCCTTGAGCAGAGGAGCTCGATATCCTCCAATATGAGGTACCACCGAAGGAAACCCTTATGGTTCTAGTCCCCTCCATTCTCAGCTGGCTCCTTCTGTGCATGTGGGAGACCCTGGCTTCTGTCCCGATCGTCAGCTGATGCCTGGACTCCATGTACAAGGTCCAGTGGGGACCGGGATTCAGGAAGGCACAGCTCCCCCATACTTCCATAGTTGTCGAGTCAGCCATGCATTAGCAGAAGAGCCTGAAGACTCACTCTTCAGTCCCTACGGGCAGGAGGTCTTGCACCCTCAATGCCCTCGGGCACAAATGTTATCAGGGCTCCATGCTAGCATAACCGCATCCAGGTCTACCAACTCTATATTGGTATGTTCCTCTGAGACCTCACCAAGGAACTCAGGATTTGCAGCCAGTCTCGATGGGAAACACCTCCGGCATTTCCAGGCACTCTCGAAGTCAGTTGGTGAGTGCTCCAAATATCTTTCTCAAGCTGCCTATGGACAGCTTAGAGTCCTCCGCACAAGTGGTGGTGGCAGACATTGGTGCTTACCAACAGGCTTGGCTCCAATCCTCTGAGTTAGAGCAGTGGGTCCAGGAGAAGCTCCTCGACGTCCCTTGGATCGGGGTGCAATTCTTTGGTAAGCCTATGGAGGACAAAGCGGTTGAAATTGAAACAGAGTATGTCACCCGGATCTCCAGGAAGACCTCCACCCTTCCCAGGAAAAATTTGCAAGGGAAGAAACCCTTCTTCCACAAAAAGGGACAACTCTACAGGGGATACCCCCCCCCCGTACCCGACCACACAGACCCTGCCACAGGGCGGTCAGGGCCATGGCTCCGGCCAGGGGCCTTGCAAGCCCAAAGGACCAAAGACCCAGTCACCAGCTCCAGCACAGTTAGGCTCGGGGTTTTGACGCCCCGGACATAGTCTCTCGACTGCTGGGTGACCAACTGCTAACACGGAGGAGGCTGGTCCACTTTGCCCACAGATGGGTCTCTATCACCACCGACACGTGGGTTTTTCAGGTCGTCAGGAGGGTTACCTCCTTCATCTAGACCAGCCACCCCCTCCCCCCCACACACTTTCCCAGGGAGCCTCAATGGCTTCCCCTGCACCAGGCCTTACTAATTCAAGAGCTCACGGGCTTCCTCAAAGACGGGGCAGTGGAGCCTGTACCATCTCACCTAAGAGGAAGAGAGTTCTACTCCAGATACTTCCTCATCCCGAAAAGAACGGGAGGTCTCAGGTCCATCCTTGACCTGAGGAACCTGAACAGATTCCTGGTGTGGGAGAAGTTCTCCCTTGGAATACTGCTGCCCTTCCTCCAGCAGGGTGATTGGCTATGCTCTTTGGATTTAAAGGATGCTTACACCCACATCCTCATCTGTCCCAACTACAGACAGTATCTGTGGTGTGTGGTCGGAGGCAATCACTACCAGTACCACTACCACTACATTACCAGTAGGGTGCTTCCTTTCGGCCTCGCCGCCGCACCACAGGTCTTCACCAAGTGTCTTGCAGTGGTGGCAGCCCACCTCTGTCTCCAAGAGTTCTTCGTCTACCCTTACCTAGATGACTGACTGGCTCATATAGGGAGACATGGCCTCGGAAGCCCTGCAAGCCACAGGCCACCCCATCCGGCTTCTACAGCACCTGGGATTCATGGTCAACCACCAAAATCACACCTCATGCCAGTGCAGTACTCTCCAGGCCAAAGTCTTCTTTTCCCAGGACAGGGCAGATTACTTCATGTCCCTGGCATCCGATGTGCGGAGTCGCCACGCAATCTGTTGATCGATGCTTCGCCTCCTAGGCCACATGGCTCCACGGTCCATGTTGTGTCCAACGCCCGCCTCAACATGCGATCAGCACAATAGTGCCTCTGCGCACAGTGGGCCCAGACTACGGGCTGACTCCGAGACCCCATCTCGGTCTCACCTTGGTCTGGTGGCAGGACGCACAACACCTGCTTCGAGGCATGCCCTTCCAGGCCCCAACACCCCAGAATGTCCTGACGGATGCCTCCCTCTCAGGTTGGGGGCCTATTGTGAGGAACTGTGCAGCCAGGGCGCCTAGTACCCTAAGGAGGGTCAGCTGGAGCTCCGAGCCATCCTCCTTGCACTGAAGGCATTCCGGCATTGGCTGCAGCACCACCAAGTGGTGCTCATGCAGGCAGACAATCAAGTCACTATGTTCTATCTGAATAAACAAAAGGGTATTGGTTCCTACAACCTCTGCCAGGAAGCAGTGACCCTGTGCTCATATGCAGTGAGCCAGGACATCATCCTCAGAGCTATCTATCTCCCGGACCAGGACAATGCCTTGATGGGCTGGCTGAGCAGAGTCCTCCAGCCGCATGAGTGGTGCCTGAGTTCTGCGACGGCACAGTGGCTAATCTCCAGGAACAAGCAGGAATGCAGTCTTCACATATGTGGGTATCGTCGGTACTGACGGAGCCTGCACTGGAACGCTCCCCAGCGTCCAATAGGAAAGCTTTTGGGAGCATCCCACAGCGCCTGCGTGCTGCCTTCCTGCCTTTCCAACTCTCCCTCTTCAGTTCTTTGTTTTTCGCGGAGCCGACAGGACGTATATCCTGTCGCCGCAGAAAATTATTCTTCTTCTTTTGTTTTTTTGTGGTCGCATCTGCCTTCACTCGACACCTACCTTTTTCGCCGGTTCTCTTTTCTTCTTTTAAAAAAGAAAACCTAGATTCTAAAAAATCTTTTTCTTCAGGGGCCTTTCCCCTCTCGAGATTAGGCTCCATCTTGGGCACTAGGCCCATTTTTCTTCAAACATGGAAAAACCAGCTAGTGGTTTTAAGAAATGTTCTAAATGTGACGGTACCATATCCGTCACTGACACCCATGAATGGTGTCTTAAATGTTTAGGTCCTGACAATTCTCCATCGGAATGTCTCTCCTGCAGAGAGATGACCAAGAGGGGCCTGCAGAATAGAGTTGCATAACTCGGTACCCTTTTTGCCGCTGATACGATGTCCGTTGCATCAACGTCTTCCAGGGCTTCATCTTCCTCCCTTGGATCTCAGGTAACTAAACCTAAGTCTTTTAAGACTGGCCGGTCCTTAAAGGGTAGATCTCCTTCCAAGTATCAAGCTGCCACTGGCATTGCCCTCAAGGAAAGTTCACCGGCAAAACAGCCCCGGCGGGAGGCCTCGGTCTCCAAAGCATTAACGGGACTCCAGAATGTTCCAGAGGCTTCAACCTTTGCAGAACTACTGGTTCCATGTTCTGGGGTCGTAGCCGCTTCTTCCGGTATCAACATCCAGGCACCGGCAGGGGCAATGGATCAGAGAATCCTCGCTATCGAACGCAGTCTAGCGGCTCTCTTAGCAGCCTCGGTACCGCTAAGACCGCTACAGATGATTCCACATCAGTGCTGGTACTGAGTGCACCTGCCTCGGCCGGTATGCTTCCCCCCCCCCCCATGTCGAGCCTTGAGTCTATCTCAGGTATTGAAAGGTCGGTACCAAGACACACCGATACTGACTTCGAGCGGTACCAGTACAGTGCGTTGCAGGAACATCCGGCACAGAGATACTTCGAATCCTCTGACTCCGATGACTCTGACTCTACCGGTACTAGAGCAATCCTTCCTGAGGATCCCTCTCCTTCTCCTCAATGCAGAATGTCTCCTTCAAAAGACATGTCCTTCCAGGAATTCATGCGTGATTTAGCTCGAGGTCTTTCAATCACGGTGACTACAGAGAAGGAACCCAGAGCAGAAGAATTAGAAATTCCTTAGCGTCCCTCTAGTCCAGTCCCGGAACCATAGAGTTGTGAACCTCCACCAGCAGCTTTGGAGACTGAACATCTTCATCTCTTTGATCATCCAGCTATATGCAGCCCCAAGGACCGCCCACACATCAGTATCTCAGTCTCCAAGCAGCTTGGAAGTCAGAGCCCAGAACTGGGCTCCTTAGGAACCAATAAGCAGAGCTTTAGTGTTTTATTATTTTCTAGATTTAGGTGCTGGGCTGCTGCTGTGGAGGAAATCTTTGACTGTGTCCCTTCTGTCTTTCTCTAATCTGTTTTTTTCTCTCTGTCTCTCTCTGTCAGTCTCCCCATAGGTCAAACAAGCAGGGGAGCTGCACAGGACACAGGTCTCCTTTCTACCGAACCCCCTTGGTAGGTGAGGAGAAGGTTGAAGACAATTACAGGCAGCAATTAAATACAGCAGTAGGCTCTGAGGGTCCCCTGACTGATTTAGGGGTTCCCCGAGCTGCCCTGAGCGGTTATTACTCTGTTATTGACTCTGATAACTGCTACTCAGAGCTTGTGACAGGCACGCTGGACAGCACTCTCAGTGTTTTGACCCCCCCTCCACTCCTGTGTGTGGGTGAGTAGAGTTTGAAGCTTTTTCTTTCTAAAGGCAGTGGTGGAGGCCTTGGGGTGGCCTGGAATCAGCTCTGGGGAGTGTTTTAGACCTTTTGGGTATTTTTTCTGGTCCTTTTTTTGGCGGGATCGGGTCCAGCGGCCATTTTGGATTTTTTTTCAAAGTTGTTTTTCTTCGTGTTTTTTTTAGGGATAGGAGCTTCGTTTTTGCATTTCTTGGTCAGATATCAGCTAATTGACTCCAGCTCTATCTAATCCTGCAATTTGGAGCGTTTTTGAGCACTTTTAAAATCACGATTTTTTTTTCTGCTCTGTTTGCTTCAGCAAGGTGTTCCTGCTTTGCTGGCAAAGGGCTGTGTGCATAGCCATGCCTCCTAGTCCTCAGTGTCTGGTCTGTGGCATTCGTAGAAGTAGTAATTTGGAAGCCCGAGTCTGTGCCACTTGTTCTGCTGTGGGTGCTGGCATGGAGGATCCTCTGGAGGGCTCCAGTGCAGATCTCCCACCTGTATCTACAGAAGGGACATCAGAGCAGACAGAGACGGTCCTTGGTCCGGGGATTTCTGCGGTGCCGGAGCGCCTGTTGGCGGGGGGCGTCCAGGAGGGATTCCTGGGAGTTCCACCCGCCTTTTTCTCTCTCATGCAGGAAGCTCTGGCTCTTTTGCAGCCGGCGGGGGGAGGCTCGGTCCTGCCCCGCCATGGGCTAAAGCGTCCACTTTCAGTAGAGGGAGACACTGGTCCACAAAAGAAGAGCCGGCCCCCGAGTGTTGCGGATTCTACGCCTCCTGGGGACGAGTTCCACGAGGGGCTGAGGGAGGCTCTCGAGCTGGAGTCTGCGGAGGATTTAGAAGACGGCAAGTTGTTGGACGACGAGCAGAGTAGTAGAATAGTGCGTGTATTTCGTAAAGAGGAACTTCCGGCACTGATTGCCGAAACCCTCAAGGTATTGAACATACCCGTGGAAGATGCCACTGCAGAGGACAAGTTGGAGGATCCCTTGATGCAGGTGCTGTGCACTTCCCACAGAGTCTTTCCGCTCCATAGGGTTTTTAAAGCTATGATCCAGGAGGAGTGGAACAGTCCAGAGTCCGCTTTGCGCAGGGCTAGACTGTTGCCTAAGTTGTATCCTCTGTCGGAGGCTGATAGAGAGCTCTTTCGTTCGCCGAAGGTGGACACGGCAGTTTCCGCGGTTACTAAACGGACTACTATCCCAGTGGAAGGTGCTGCGGCGTTGAAGGACCCGCAGGATCGGAAAGTTGATAGCTTGTTGAGACAGGCGTTTGATGTTGCTGCCCTGTCAATGCAGGCGGCGGTGGCCAGAGCCTGGGTGGCGTGCGGCTGCCTCCGCTGGTCTCAACAGTTCCAGGGGCCCCAGTCGGCGGAACAAGAGGCCGCGGCGTCCAGATTGGAGTCGGGTACCGCTTATTTGGCGGATATCCACTATGACCTCATTAAGGGGTTAGCTAACGGCATGGCGTCGGTGGTAGCGGCGCGTCGTTCTCTTTGGTTACGCAATTGGGCGGCTGATGGCTCTTCTAAAGCTCGCCTTAGTAAGCTGCCGTTTAAGGGCAGGCAGTTATTTGGGGAGGACTTGGATAGGTTGGTAAAAGATCTCGGGGATTCTAAGGGGGGTCGGCTTCCGGAGGATAAGCCCAAGCAGGGTAAGCCGAACTTCACCTTCCGGGGGTCTCAGCAGTCCTTTCGGAGATTTCGTGCCTCCCACTTTGGTCAGTCCCAGCGTTCCAGATACCCGGGGCGCGGACAGAGTTTCCGCGGATTTCGGGGGGCAGGTAGAGGTTTTGGCTCCTTCCAGGCGCAGGTCCCCAAAAAGTCACAATGAAGCGAGGCCGGCTCCGGTGGCGGTGATTCCCGTAGGGGGCAGACTGCGGGATTTCTACCCTGCCTGGGCCGCTATCACATCCGATTGGTGGGTGTTAGAAGTGATACGAGAGGGCTATGCGCTCGAGCTACATCGACCGGTGCTCGATTCCTTCGTTATGTCCCCGTGCAGCGCTCCCTGGAAACGACGAGGCGTATCCGATACACTTTCCCGGCTGCTTCGGCTCCGGGCGGTCGCCCCCGTGCCGGAGGGGCAGTTAGGGTCCGGTCGATACTCCATCTACTTCGTAGTGCCGAAAAAGGAGGGCACCTTTCGACCAATCCTGGATTTAAAGAGAGTGAATCGGTGCCTCCGGGTGTCGCATTTTCGCATGGAAACGCTGCGCTCGGTCATAGCGGCGGTCCGCGAGGGGGAATTCCTAACGTCCCTAGACCTTACGGAGGCCTATTTGCACATTCCCATTCGCCGGGAACATCAAAGATTTCTGCGGTTTGCGCTGCCGATGGGCCATTTTCAGTTTCAAGCCATGCCCTTCGGCCAAGCGACGGCGCCACGGGTCTTCACGAAGATCATGGTGGTGGTAGCGGCGTTCCTGCGGAAGGAGGGTGTCCTCGTGCATCCCTATCTCGACGACTGGTTGATCCGGGCGAAGTCGAGGGAGGAGAGTCTCCGGGCGACGGCGCGGGTCATACAGGTTTTGCAGTCGTTAGGCTGGGTGGTCAATCGGGCGAAGAGCAGCCTTCTTCCCTCGCAGACCTTGGAGTATTTGGGGGCGCGTTTCGAGACCGGCAACGGGAAGGTTTTTCTCCCAGTGCACAGAGCGCGGGCTCTGAGGCGGCTGGTGGAGCAGTTTCTAGCGAGACGGGTGTCCTCAGCTTGGCAATACCTTCAGCTTCTCGGCACGATGGCGTCGACCATCGAGGTAGTTCCGTGGGCAAGGGCGCACATGCGGCCTCTGCAGCGAGCGCTGCTGCGTCGATGGTGTCATCAGTCCGACTCGCTAGCTCGTCAGTTAGTTTGCCCCTTGGGGGTTCGGCGCAGCCTTTGCTGGTGGTTGCGTCAGCGCTCTCTGGCGAACGATATGCCCTTGGAGTCTCCCGTGTGGCGTCTGCTGATGACGGATGCCAGTTTGAGCGGCTGGGGGGCTCATTGCGAGGGCCAGATTGCTCAGGGCCAGTGGTCCTCGCGGGAGAGCCATCAACCATCAACCAACTGGAAATGAGAGCCGTGTGGTTGGCTCTGACAGCGTTTCAGCCTTGGCTGCAGGGAGCGGCGGTCAGGGTGCTATCCGACATTGCCTCCACGGTAGCCTACATAAATCGCCAGGGAGGCACAGGCAGCGCGGCGTTGGAAGCGGAGGCGGATCTGCTTCTGGATTGGGCAGAGCGGCATCTTCAGTGTCTGTCGGCCCAGCATATCGCGGGGGTTCACAATGTGGAGGCGGACTTTCTGAGTCATCGCAGGGTAGACCCCGGAGAGTGGTTTCTACATCCCGAGGTATTTGCGTTGCTGGTCCGTCGTTGGGGTCTGCCGATAATGGACCTCATGGCGACCTTCGAGTCCGCGCAGGTCGAAAGGTTCTTCAGCAGGCGTCAGGAACGCATGTCGGAAGGCCTCGATGCATTGGCACAAAGGTGGCCAAGGTACGGGCTGCTCTATGTCTTTCCTCCGTGGGCTCTGCTGGGTCGCCTGGTACAGCGGATCGAGCGGCATCCGGGTCCCGTGGTTCTGATTGCCCCGGACTGGCCTCGTCGGCCTTGGTATGCGGATCTGGTGCGGTTGAGTGTGGCCGATCCGTGGCTCCTTCCTCCTCGACCGGATCTCCTTCGGCAGGGGCCGCTGCAGATGCCTCAGGTGGCTCGATTCTCGTTGAGGGTACAACTTGCAGCTCTTGCGTGTTTTCGAGGCAAGGTTCAGGGCCAGTTATTGGGGTCCCATGCGGACGTGAAGCGCTTCTTGCGAGCGGTGTTGCTTATGCGTCCTCCGTGCAGGGCTTTAGTGCCCTCGTGGGACTTGAATATGGTGTTGAGGTCTCTGGTGGCTTCGCCGTTTGAACCCTTGGCGCAAGCTTCGTTGAAGGACTTGACGTTGAAAACGGTGTTTCTGGTAGCGATCTCGTCAGCTCGCAGGATCTCGGAGTTGCAGGCTCTTTCGTGTAGGGAACCCTCTCTGTCTTTCTCTGCCGACAAGGTGGTATTGCGACCGGTTCCCGCGATTTTGCCTAAGGTAGTTTCGGCGTTTCACATGAATCAGGTGGTGTCTCTCCTGGTGTTTGCCAAGGAACGGGGCAAGCATGCGGATAACTCTTTGCACGCGTTGGATGTCCGTCGAGCTCTTCGTCGGTATTTGAGGGAAACGGCGGCCTTCCGTAACTCCGATCGCCTATTTGTCGCATTTGGCGGTCCGCGCAAGGGGGAAGCGGCGTCTAAGTCTTCCATTTCCCGCTGGTTGAAAGAGGCGATTTCGTCGGCATACCTTTTACACGGCAGGATGGTTCCTGCCAGGCTTCGGGCTCACTCGACTAGGACGCAGGTGGCGTCTTGGGCAGAAGTTAGCTTGGTACCGGCGGTGGATATTTGTCGGGCGGCGACGTGGTCGTCCTTGCACACCTTTGCTAAGCACTATCGTCTGGATGTGCAGGCGGCGTCGGATGCGCGGTTTGGGTCTCGGGTGCTTCAGGCTGGACTAGCGAGGCCCTCCCGTTGAGATTTACTGCTCTGTTACATCCTCTATGGTTCCGGGACTGGACTAGAGGGACGCTAAGGAAGAGTAAATTAGACTTACCTGCTAATTGTTGTTCCTTGCGGAACTCTAGTCCAGTCCCGGATCCCTCCCTGTCTATCTGTTCTCGCTGCCAGCCAAGAAGGTACATTCATTATAGGAGTCTGCCAGGGTTTTTGTTCTCTATGCTTTCGGTCAGAGCTCCTCTGCTTGCAGCACGCCTTAGTTTCCTTTCGGGGTCAAATCTTGGGGGTGAGCGGTGGTGCCTCTTGTTGCATGCGTTTTGCACAAGGGTCGCCACGGCCGTTCTGGTCCGCCTTCCCGTAGGCGGGAGGTTATTCATACGCAATTGGAAAAAAAAAAAAGTTTTTGCTCGTAGTGGGAACTTTAGGGTCAGGATCCTTTTTTCCACTGTGTTGTTATATCTACTTATTTGTTGCTCTGCTTAGTATGCTTTGTCAATAGGTACTGATGTGTGGGCGGTCCTTGGGGCTGCATATAGCTGGATGATCAAAGAGATGAAGATGTTCAGTCTCCAAAGCTGCTGGTGGAGGTTCACAACTCTATGGTTCCGGGACTGGACTAGAGTTCCGCAAGGAACAACAATTAGCAGGTAAGTCTAATTTACTCTTCTTCAATACCCTAAGGCTCCTAAAGAGGCAGCTACTCTGCCCATTCATAGGATCTTGCATGATCTTATGCTAAGAATGTGGGAAACCCCTTTAACGGTGTTTCCACACTCCCGATGACTCGATACCATGTACCGAGTTCCAAACTGTCCTGGTTTTCAAAAGACTCAGTTACCACACCATTCAATGGTAGTGGAATCGGCGATGCATAGGATTAAGAGTGCTAAGACGCATTCTTCCAATCCTTCAGGCCATGAATCGAGGACACTCGATGCCTTTGGGCATCAATGCTTCCAATCCTCCATGTTGTCAGCCAGGATCAGCTCTTACATTCTTTTTATGGGAATGTTCCTCAAGGAGGTTGCAGGAGACTTGGAGCTCATGAGCCCTCTTCTTCCTGAGGACAAAAGAGGGGAATTTCCTACTCTGATCAAACATGCCCAGGATGTCTCTTAAGTTTGTGAACCGTGCAACCTTTGATTGCTTTGAATGTATTAGCAGAACTTCTGCTATTTCAATCGGTGCATGTCGTATTGCCTGGCTTCAGGCATCAGACTTAGAACAATTAGTGCAAGATAAACTGGGAAACATTCCTTGCACAGGAGAAAATCTCTTTGGCGAGGATTGGCAGGACAAGGCAGATCAGCTTGGATCTGAAAATACTACCTTGAACAGACTATCAAAGTCTACAGCCAACCCAGCAAAGAAAAAGTCAGTAAAGAAAACCTTTTTCAACAAGAAAAATAAATTTTACCCATCTTACACCCATCAAGGACACTGCCCAGTTCATGTTCCCTAGAGGGGGCAACAACAGAACAGACAGCAGAGGAAGCCACAAGTTCCAAGGGCTCAACCGGCTCAACAGACTCAGCTTCCTCAGGTGCTTTGACTCTTTCCTAGAGAACTTAGTCTTTCTGCCCCTGAAAGGTCCAGAACCCCTTACCATCCTGGGCAGATTATGCCATTTTGCCAAAAGATGGCAACAAATAACATCAGAAAATTGGACCCTGTCCATTGTACGAGAGGGGTACACACTTCACTTTCACAGTATGCCCCCTCCTACAATCATAAGACAGTTCAATTCTCAGGTCCCTGCCACCGATCTCTTGGCTCAGGCAGTCGCATCACTTCTTGCTCAGGGAACAATAGAAGAGGTACCCATATCCCAACAGGGTACAGGATTCTACTCCCCCTACTTTCTCATTCCAAAGAAAACGGGGGAATACAGGCCTATTCTGGACCTCAGAGAATTAAACAAGTATTTGTTACGGGAAAAATTCAAGATGATCTCCCTCAGAACTCTCCTGCCATACCTTCAGAGTCAGGACTGGCTATGTTCTCTAGATCTAAAGGATGCGTATACACATAATCTCCAGGAACAAGCAGGAATGAGTCTTCACATATGGGTATCGTCGGTACCGACGGAGCCTGCGCGGGAACGCTCCCCAGCGTCCAAAAGGAAAGCTTTTGGGAGCATCCCACAGTGCCTGCGCGCTGCCTTCCCGCCTTTCCCAACTGTCTCTCTCCAGTTCTTCTTTTCCGCGGAGCCAGCAGGTCGTGTTTCCTGTCACCGCTGAAGAATTTCTTATTTTCTTTTTTTTTCTTATTCTTATTTTCTTTAGTCGCGTGTCTGCCTTCTCGAGGACCGGTACCGCCGGTCTTTTTTCTTTTAAAAAAACAAACAACTTTCTTCTGCCTCAGTGCATTTTCTTCTGTGGCCCTAGGCCTACAGTATTTTTCCTCATGGAAAAGCCCGCCTCCGGGTTTAAAAAGTGCACGAAGTGCAGTGGCACTATTTCTGTCACAGACACCCATGACTGGTGTCTAAAATGTTTAGGTCCTGACCATTCCATTGCGGATTGTGAGTCCTGCTCCATGATGTCTAAAAGAGGGTTACAGAATCGGGCAGCCAAGCTCGGTACCCTGTTTCCCTCCGATGCAGCTTCGGTAGCATCGACGTCTTCCAGGGCTGCTTCTTCATCCCATGGATCTCAGGTAACAAAACTTAAGTCCGGTTGATCCTCAAAGGGTACATCTCCCTCTAAGTATCGAGATGTACCCGAACTTATTGAGGAATCCACACCGGCAAAATTATCCCGGCGGGAGGCTCCGGCTTCCAAAGCATTATCTATGGGGTCACAGGTTGACATCGATGCCACGGCCTCGACCGATCACCTGTTACAATGTTCTGGGGTACCGGCAGTTCCCGGTACCGACATCCAGACATTGATGGCGTCGATTTATCAGAATATTCTGACCATGAAGCATGCCATTACAGCCTTCATACAAGCTGCGGCGCCCTCTGTACAACAACAACCTCCGTTGTCGATACCGATTCTCCAGGACCAAGCAGGAAGTCAGTCCTCACATATGGGTGACATCAGCGCCGACGGAGCCCTCACGGAGCAATTTCCCCAGCTTTCACAGAAAGCCTTTGGGAATTGCAGCGCGCATGCGCGGTCCCCTTCCCGCCCAAGGGTGCCATCTTGCTCAGTCTTCTTTTTTCCGTGGAGCCCTACAGACACTGTCTCTGATCGCCGCTGAAAAAGTTGATTTTCTTTCTTATTTCTTATTCTTTCTCGGTTCGACGCCGGATCCTTTTCCCGCCCGGACCCGCTACGCCGATATCGGGTCCGTTCTTTATTTTTCGTTTTTTTGTCCTTCGTGACAAGCGTTCGCGCCATTTTTTTATTTTTCACTGGCAGCCCTGTCTTTTGACCTCGCAGGGGCCCTTTTTCCCTCGATGGCTGCCAGCGGGTTTAAAAAGTGTGATCGGTGTAAGAAACCTATGTCTCTTACCGACACACACGACTGCTGCCTCCGCTGCCTCGGACCCCATCATGACCCGATGATCTGTGGTCCGTGTAGCAAGATATCTTCAAAAGCGTTGAGGAGTCGGCAGCATCAAAGGGAACGAATCTTCTCTGACTCCGCGTCCGGCCGGGTCCAGACCTCGTCAGAGGCTTCGACGTCCCGGGACTCTGGTCCTGAGCATCGTCGGAGTTCCTCTGAGCGGGGGTCTCCTACCCGGGAACATCATAGGAAGAAAAAACCCGCGAGGGCGGCGTCGGTGGACGCTCCTGGTTCCTCGAGGGCCAGGTCGCATAGCCACGATAGCCGTCCCAGGTCCTCAGAGTCGGAGAGGCCTTCGAAACATCCTCGTCTCGAAATGGAGTTGCCTGGACACGTGAGTACTGTAGTCCTCATGGACTCGCCTCCAAAGGAGCCGACATCGGGCCCGACGCCGTCGGGGCCCGAGTCGGGGGCTGCTGGGTCTCCTGAGCTTGGACTCAGGTTGACGGCCTTGGAGAGCAGTTTGGCTGCTTTCATGGACCAGCAGCGGGCATTGATCGCTGGCCTCGCCAATGCATCTGCCCCGGCCACCGGGACGTCAACGTCCAAGTCGACCCCGGAGACCGAGCCGATCCTCGAGTCCATAAGAGCTCGAGTCGATCCTCGGTCGTGGTCTCCCTCGGCCTCCCGTTCGGGGCCGAGGTCGTCGACGCCGACACCCTCGGTGTCGGGGCGGAAGGCATCGGTGCCCGCCCGACCAGAGCCGCTCGATTCCTCCTCCGAGGAGTCAGACTGGGAAACGGAGGACGAAGAGTCACCTGGTACTTTTCGGACTCGGTGTGTCCCATCGGACTCAACCGAGTCCAAACCTCGGAGACGGTCCCTCCTGGAGGACACCTGGTTCTCGGACTTCGTGCGGGATATGGCCAAGGCCTTGGCATTCGCCGCGGATCCCGAGGAGGAGCCTCGTGCCGAAGAGCTCGATGCCCTCCAGTATGACTCTCCCCCGAAGGAGGCCTTTACTGTACCGGTTCCTCAGATGCTGGAACGACTTCTCTTCCGCATGTGGGAGAGCCTGGCGTCGGCGCTGGTGTTAAGCAAGCGGGTCGATTCCATTTATCGAGTCCGCAAGAGCCCCGGGTTCCAAAAGGCACAACTACCGCACCATTCCATGGTGGTGGAATCGGCCATGCATCGACTCAAGAGTCAGAAGATGCACTCCTTGGTACCTCCCGGCCGGGAGGCCCGGAGCCTGGATGCCCTTGGTAGAAAATGCTTCCAGGGCTCTATGCTTGCTTGTCGAGTCCAGACCTCCCAGCTCTATATGGGCATGTATCTCCGAGATCTGGCAAAAGAAATTGCCGGGTTCTCCGCTGGTCTCTCCGAGGAACCTTTGCAGAGGTTCCAAGCCTTGTCCACTGGTATTCGAGAGTGCTCGAAGTTTATCTCTCGAGCAGCCTACGATGGCTTCGAAGCATCGGCTCGAGTAGCCGGAGCCAGCATCGGTGCCCACCGACAGGCTTGGCATCAGTCATCCGACCTCGAGCCCTGGGTCCAGGACAAGTTGGTCGATGTCCCCTGCAGAGGTGAAAACCTCTTTGGCAAGCCCATGGCTGAAAAGGCTGCACAAATCGAGACCAAGACTCTGACCAGAACTAGGCTGTCCAGAAAAACCTCTGCCCCTTCTCAGAAGAAGAAGGGCTCAGGGAAAAAGCCCTTTTACCCGAGGAAGGCGGCTGCCTATAAACACTACCCTCAGTATCAGGCCTCAGCAGCTCCCCAAAAGGGTCAGCAGGCCAAGGGACGGGGTAATGGGTCCCGTAGGCAGCAGGCCCCCAAGCCCACAACACCGGCCCCTGCTCAGCAGGGTGGGGTTTTTTGACTCCATCAGCATAGCCTCTTCCCCTCATCTGGTTTCTCTCAGCACAGGAGACCGGCTGGTCCACTTTGCCCACAGGTGGTCAGCCATCACCTCAGATACCTGGGTGCTTCATATAATTCAGAAAGGCTATCTTCTACACTTTCACCAGGTACCTCCCTCCTACTTTCCAGGGGAGCCTCCAAGACTCCCTCTGCACAGGAACTTACTCCTTCAGGAGTTAGCAAGTCTTCTTCAGGAACAGGCTGTGGAACCGGTGCCCCACCACCTGAGAGGTCACGGCTTTTATTCCAGGTACTTTCTGATACCAAAAAGAACAGGAGGCCTCAGACCCATTCTGGACTTGCGAAACCTCAACAAGTTCCTGGCAAGGGAAAAGTTCAAGATGCTTACCCTTGGAATCCTGCTGCCCTACCTCCAGCAGGGAGACTGGCTATGCTCCTTAGATCTCAAGGATGCCTATACTCACATCCTTATTCATCCAGACCACAGACAATATCTCAGGTTTGTTGTGGGAGGAAATCATTACCAGTACAGAGTACTGCCCTTTGGCCTTTCCTCCGCCCCCAGAGTGTTCACCAAATGCCTAGCAGTGGTGGCGGCCTATCTAAAACTTCAAGGCCTTTTTGTGTTTACATACCTGGACGACTGGCTCATCAGGGCCCAGTCTTCCCAAGAGGCCACTCAGGCCACTCATCGCACTGTGTCTCTGCTCCAGCACTTGGGCTTTGTCATAAACTTCGCAAAGTCCACTTTGCTCCCCTCTCAAGATCTCAAATTCATCGGCGCAAGGTTAAGCACACTTCAGGCGCGGGCCTTCCTGCCTCTAGACAGAGCACACAGGCTCATGGATCTCGCCAGCCACTTTCACAGCAATTCCCTGGTCTCTGCCAGGCAATTTCTGAGACTGCTCGGCCATATGGCTTCTATGGTCCATGTGACCCCCAATGCCTGCCTGAACATGCGACCTGCTCAGTGGTGCCTTCGCACTCAATGGCATCAAGCCACGGGGAGCCTGACGGACTCAGTACAGGTCTCCGACCTGCTGGTCTCTTCTCTGCGGTGGTGTCTTCATCTGCCAAACCTGCTACTGGGAGTGGATTTTCAATCTCCTCCGCCTTCTCAGGTACTAACAACCGATGCTTCTCTCCTAGGTTGGGGAACACATTGCCAAGGGACATGTACTCAAGGCCTCTGGACTCCTTGGGAGTCTGCGCAGCAGATAAACTTCCTCGAGCTCAGAGCCATCCGCCTAGCTCTGAGAGCCTTCTCCCACCTCACCAGTCTGTACTGGTCCAGACGGACAATCAAGTTGCAATGTTCTACGTGAACAAACAAGGAGGCATAGGCTCCTTCCTTCTCTGTCAGGAGGCACGGAGACTGTGCTCTTGGGCCGTCCACCACGGTATACTCCTCAAAGCGGTCTATCTCCCAGGTTGGGAAAATTACCTGGCAGACAAGCTGAGCAGGATCCTCCAACCGTACGAGTGGAGATTAGATCCATTAGTGGTTCAACGGATCTTTCTCAAGTGGGGACTCCCCACCATGGATCTGTTTGCCAGTCCTCTGAACTGGCAACTTCCCAGATTCTGCTCTCGACAACCACATCCTCTCAGAGTAGCGGCGGATGCTTTTCTGATTCCATGGTCCACAGCCCTCTTGTATGCCTTTCCTCCCATGCCGCTGGTGTCTCGAACACTCTTCAAAGTTCTCAGAGACAAAGCCTCGCTGATCCTAGTGCCTCCCCGGTGGCCGAGACAACCTTGGTTCCCGCTTCTAATGCAGCTGGCGGTGGACACTCCTCTTCCTCTGGGGTTTCAGCCCGATCTCCTGACACAGGATCAAGTGTCTCTCCTACACCCCAACCTCCGTCCCTTCATCTGATGGCCTGGCTGCTGAAAGGGTAGTCCTTGCTCCCCTCCAGCTGCCTCGGGAGGTGGAAGAGGTTGTCTTGGCCTTGAGGAGGCCTTCCACCCGGACGTCCTACGCTCTTAAGTGGCGTCGGTTCTCCATTTGGTGTGCTCAGCAGTCTGAGAATCCCTTCTCCTGCTTGGTAACAGTGGTCTTGCAATACTTGCTTTACCTCTCCAATCTGGGCCTTAAGTCCAACTCTGTCAAGGTCCACCTCAGTGCTCTCTCTGAACATCACGCACCGGTGGATGGCAGGCCTCTTTCCCATCACCCTTTGGTGGCTCGTTTTCTCCGAGGCCTTCTTCTCTTTAAGCCTCCTTTGCGCCCATCAGCCCCTGAATGGGATCTGAATGTGGTCTTGCAGCGGATTACCTGTCCGCCCTTTGAACCTATGGCTACCTGCCCTCTTCGTTTTCTTTCTTGGAAAACCTTGTTCTTGGTAGCCCTTACCTCTGCTAGGTGCGTTAGTGAACTGCAAGCCCTAGTGTCTGATCCTCCTTACACTAGGTTCTACAGGAATAGAGTAGTCTTACGGACTCACCCTAAGTTTCTTCCAAAGGTGGTTTCTCCTTTTCATCTCAACCAGGAGGTGGTTCTTCCGACCTTCTTTCCCAGGCCGCACGCTAGCCGGGCTGAGATGGTCCTGCATACCCTGGACTGTAGGAGGGCCTTGTCCTTCTACCTTGACCGTACGCGAGAGCATCGGAGGGCTGTTCAGCTCTTCGTTTCTTTTGACCCCAATAAATTGGGTCTACCTGTCTCCAAGCGTACTTTGTCCATTTGGGTAGCTGACTGTATCGCCTGGGCTTATGGGGCAGCCGGCCTCTCGTTGGAGGGTCGAGTCACGGCTCATCGTGTTAGGGCGAAGGCTGCATCAGTGGCTCATCTCCGCTCTGTTCCGTTGGCAGACATCTGCCTGGCCGCTACTTGGTCTTCAAGCCAGACTTTTGCGGCCCATTACTGCCTGGAGAGGGAGTCCCGCAGGGACAGTGCTTTTGGACAGGCAGTCCTCCATAATCTCTTTGAGGTTTAGGCAACTCCTACCCTCCGGCCCTGGTGTTGGGCTACTGGTCGGGGGCGATTTCAGAGAAGATTCCTTCCTTCTGTGCTTCTGAGCTAGAGGGAGCTCATTTTTCCGCTTGAGGCCTCCGGTAGCCTTAAGCTTGGGAGTCCCATATGTGAGGACTGACTTCCTGCTTGGTCCTGGAGAAAGAGTAGTTACTCACCTGTTACAGGTGTTCTCCAGGAGCAGCAGGAATCAGTCCTCACAACCCTCCCTCCTCCCCTTGGAGTTGCAGTCCTGTCATTTCGTTTTTGCTAATATTTTTGCTGTCTTTTAGCTATGTCATCAGACTGAGCAAGATGGCACCCTTGGGCAGGAAGGGGACCGCGCATGCGTGCTGCAATTCCCAAAGGCTTTCTTTGAAAGCTGGGGAAATTGCTCCGCGAGGGCTCCGTCGGCGCCGACGTCACCCATATGTGAGGACTGATTCCTGCTGCTCCTGGAGAACACCTGTTACAGGTGAGTAACTACTCTTTCCGGTTCCGGATCCAGCTCCGGTTCCCATACCAGTACTGCTTGCATCGGCATCAGCATCGAAAGCAGCGATACGGTATCCAGTGATGCCTGTTAGTACCGATTCGGTACCAATGACTCCCGATGTCGATACCCCTCGGTACTCGTATCGGGCTCTGCGAGAGCATCCAGACAGTCGATACTTCGATTCCTCTGAAGAATCTGATACATCAGAGGTTTCCATCGAAGCATCGGAGATCCGTCCTCAGGAACCTTCTTCTCCAAAAAGGAGAATGTCTCCTCCTGAGGTCTTTCCAGGACTTCATCAGGGAGGTGGCCAGAAGCCTGTCCATTGCAGTAACCTCTGAAACTGAGCCCAGAGCCAAAAAATTGGATATTCTTCAATATCCTAAGGCTCCTAAAGAGGCAGCCATTTTACCAATACATGAGATTCTTTATGACCACATGTTAGGTATATGGGAAACTCCTCTTGCCACCTCTCCCTTTTCTCGTAGGTTGGACACCATGTATCGTGTTCCTCCTTGGCTGTCCAACGCAGGGCAAATTATCACGTAAAACAGGCACACAGTCCAAAACGTGATAAGGTGGAAAAACACTTTATTTGATTTCTCAGACCTAGCAACCCGACACAGGCCGTGTTTCGGAGACCTTCGTCAGGGGTTGTCTAAATAGGTACTAGAAACATAAAAACAGACAATATTAAAAAATCAAATAATAGTGAAAGAACAAATAATCGAGGACATACATTTTACTCTATTCACACAAAAATAGAAATAAATATATACTAATTAAGGGATAATAAATAATTTATAATAAATAATTAAAAAGTGAATAATAATTAAAATAATAAAACTATAAAACTCAAATACTCAAAATGCGATACCCAAACATAGTTAAAAAATAAAAATATATAGTAAAACTAAAATAGACCATAACTAAATCCATGCAGACACAATAAAATACATGCAGACACAATAAAATCCTTGCTGGAGGTAATAAACAGCTTAATTACAATGTTACTACCTTATTTGTAGAGACGATGTCATGCAAATTAATTGTAGAAGTGATGTCATACAATCCTCGCAAGGAGGCAAACAACTAAAATGAAGAAAAACATGGGATGAAACATATGTGTACCATTGGAGATGACTCTTGTCTATCTAAAGTATGAATTGAAAATCATTATATTTAAATTAAAAAACCACTGTGGACTGAAGACTCGAAACACAAAGGAGAAACGCAGCAGGCATTATTATAAGGAACGGAAGAGGAGCCGAGTAGTACATAGGTGCTGAATACCATCTATTGTAATTCAGAGATTAGTGGGAGAAATTGTATTACACCCCATTTGTTGTACGCTTCCTATCAAGAATAATCACTGAGATACTATATTGTACTTATAAAACCCTCAAAAAATATATTTAGAGTAGGACCAAAGTTTCACCGCAGGGCCAGCTTACCACCACCATCTGCATCAAATCTGAATAATACGCATGCAGAAACTAAAGCGTCAAAGTGCTGAGAAATTTTTGGAGACATTGAGGAGAGGCTGAATTAACGAGAGAAAGAAGCTACACTGATTCCCCTTACCCATATTTAGCGGAGGATCGTAGCGATGTGTGAGTATCAAAAAATTATATAATAATAATTCAAAAGGAGGTGTGCAGATCGCTACACAATTACCCCTTCTTTTTATTTTGAGTAGGACCAAAATTTCATCACAGTGCCAGCTTACCAACACCATCTGCATCAAATCCAAATCGTATACATGCAGAGACTGAACCGTCAAAGTGCTTAGAAGTTATTAAAAGTTATTAAGCTGTTTATTACCTCCAGCAAGGATTTTATTGTGTCTGCATGTATTTTATTGTGTCTGCATGGATTTAGTTATGGTCTATTTTAGTTTTACTATATATTTTTATTTTTTAACTATGTTTGGGTATCGCATTTTGAGTATTTGAGTTTTATAGTTTTATTATTTTAATTATTATTCACTTTTTAATTATTTATTATAAATTATTTATTATCCCTTAATTAGTATATATTTATTTCTATTTTTTGTGTGAATAGAGTAAAATGTATGTCCTCGATTATTTGTTCTTTCACTATTATTTGATTTTTTAATATTGTCTGTTTTTATGTTTCTAGTACCTATTTAGACAACCCCTGACGAAGGTCTCCGAAACACGGCCTGTGTCGGGTTGCTAGGTCTGAGAAATCAAATAAAGTGTTTTTCCACCTTATCACGTCGTGTTCCTCCTTGTCCTGGATTTCATAAGACTCAGCTTCCTCACCACTCTATTGTGGTAGAGTCTGCTATGAAAAAAATCAAGAGCACAAAAAGACACTCCTCTGCTCCTCCAGGAAGAGAATGCAGAACCTTAGATGCTTTTGGCAGGAAAATCTTCCAGGCCAGTATGCTTGTAGCCAGAATCAACTCCTATAGTCTCTATATGAGGATGTTTCTAAAGGAGGTTACAGACCATCTACACACCTTATCTCCTTTTATGTCAGAAGATAAGAGAGAAGAATATATTAACTGGCTTAAACATGCACAGGATGTATCCAAGTTTTCTAATCGTACAGCCTTTGACTCCTTTGAGGGTGCCAGTAGAGCTTCAGCTATTGCCATAGGCGCATGCAGAGTAGCTTGGTTACAAGCCTCTGATTTGGAATCCTGGGTAGAGGATGGTCTGGGCAACCTTCCCTGTACAGGGGAAAACCTGTTTGGCAAAGATTGGCAAGCAAAAGCCACCCAGATGGATGCTGAAAATTCTGCTTTAGATAGACTTTCAAAGTCTACTACTACTCCTTTCAAGAAGAGGTTATTCAAGAAAGGATCTTTTCCAAAAAAAGGGAAATTTTCTTCTGGTTATACTCAGGCCTCTTCTCAAGGTCGTTTTGCTACAAAGAGACAGCAACAACCAAAACAGGCCAAGCCTCAGGCTGCAAGGACTGCTACGGCCCAACAGCCTCAGCCTCCTCAGGGCCTTTGACTTTCCACTAAAGAACTTAGCATTTCTGGCTCTAGAACATCCAGAGCCCCTCACCATCCCAGGAAGGTTAGCTCACTTTGCTCCCAGATGGGAACAAATCACAGCAGAGCAATGGACCCTCTCCATTATAAGGGAGGGATACAAGCTGCATTTCTTAAACCTTCCCCCTCACACCATGGTGAAACAGTTCAACTCTCCAACTTCTCTTCTCGACCTCCTAGGTCAAGAGATTGCTACCCTTCTTGCCCAAGGGGCAATAGAAGAAGTACCCCTACTTCAACAGGGCTCAGGGTTCTACTCCCCCTATTTTCTCATCCCAAAGAAAACAGGGGGCTACAGACCCATCCTATATCTCAGAGAGTTGAACAAGTTTCTATGCAAGGAGAAATTCAAGATGATTTCTCTTGGTACTCTCCTTCCATACCTACAGAGTCAGGACTGGCTTTGTTCTCTAGACCTCAAGGATGCGTACACCCATGTCCTCATCCATCCAACACACAGAAGGTTCCTTTGGTTCCTTTACCAAGGAAAGCACTACCAATACAGAGTGCTTCCTTTCGGTCTGGCCTCTGCTCCAAGAGTGTTCACCAAATGCATGGCAGTAGTAGCTGCATTTCTACGCACTCTGGGGATATTCGTATTCCCATATCTGGACGACTAGCTTATCCGAGCTCCATCCCAATCAAAAGGCCCAGACTTCCCTGGCCTGCACAAGGCGTGTTCTTCAGTATCTGGGACTGGTAATCAACATTCCAAAATCCCATCTCACCCCTACTCAATCTCTAGAGTTCATAGGGGCCTTACTGGATACCACAACTGCAAGGGCCTATCTTCCCCAGGCCCGTTGCCTACGCCTGGTGCAGTTAGCCTCCCAGATTCAGTTAAAATCCCATTTAACTGCTCGAGAGATGTTGCAACTCTTAGGCCACATGGCATTTACAGTGCATGTGGTTCCTTATGCTCGCCTTCACATGAGGGCAGCTCAGTGGACTCTATCTTCCCAATGGACCCAGGCATCAGGTTGCCTGTCAGACAAAGTAGCAACCTCCAGTCGCCTCTTTTGGTCCCTCCACTGGTGGAGGTCCACTCAAAATCTCTTGTTGGGATCCCCCTTTCAACAGGTGCTACCCCAAGCAACCCTTACAACAGATGCCTCTCCAAGGGGTTGGGGAGCTCATCTTCAAGATCTCTCCACTCAAGGCATCTGGTCTCCACAGGAGACATCTCTTCATATCAACCTCTTAGAGCTCAGAGCAATCTTCTTGGCTCTCAGAGTATTTTCACACCCTGCTCAGCTGCAAGACAGTCCTCATCCATACGGACAATCAGGTAGCCATGTTCTATGTGAACAAGCAGGGGGGAACGGGCTCTCTGTCGCTTTGCAACGAAGCTCTGAGATTGTGGGCCTTCGCCAGAGAGCATCAAATCCATCTCATGGCAGTATATCTTCCAGGGGTTCAAAACTCTTGGGCAGACAGACTCGGTCGAGTTCTGCTTCCACACAAATGGTCCCTCTATGGGGACCAGATAGCCAAAATTTTTTGGATTTGGGGTACTCCAGACATAGACCTGTTTGCAAGTCCGTGGAATGCCAAACTTCCCCGGTTTTGTTCCAGGATTCCAGGTCAGGGAGTTCAGGCCAGGGATGCCTTCCTCCTTCACTGGGGGCAAGACTTCCTCTATGCCTTTCCACCTATTCCCCTAATCCCCAAGACTCTGTTCAAGCTTCAGAGAGACAAGGGGTCTATGATCCTCATAGCAACACATTGGCCATGCCAAGTGTGGTACCCTCTACTTCTGCATCTCTCTCAAGCTCCCTCCCTGGACCTGGGGTCTGCTCCAGATCTCCTCTCCCAAGAGGAGGGAACCCTGTGGCATCCAAATCCTCAGTCTCTTCATCTCAAAGCCTGGTTGCTGAAGGCCTAGACCTTCAAGATTTACACCTTTCTCAGCAAGTGAAAGATATCCTTCATGCTTCCAGAATGGTCTTAACCCTTCTGCAATACCTTTGAATTCGTTACTGGACTATTTGCTGCATTTATCCCATGCAGGCCTTAAAACAAATTCAATCAGGGTCCATTTGAGTGCTATTGCAGCATCCCTGAAGCCTCTTAATGGACAACCTATATCCTCTCATCCTCTGATAGCAAGATTCATGAGAGGCCTTCTTTTAACTAAACCTCCCATTAGACCACCTCCAGTGGCATGGGACTTAAATCTGGTTCTTGGCCAGCTTATGAAGCCACCCTTTGAACCCTTAGCCACTACCTCCTTGAAATTCCTTTCCTGGAAGGTTATTTTTCTCATTGCACTCACCTCAGCTCGCCGTATCAGTGAGTTGCAAGCTCTAGTGGCTAATCCTCCTTATACAAGGTTCCATCATGACAAGGTAGTTCTCAGAACTAATCCACACGTTATGCCTAAAGTGGTCTGACCTTTTCATCTGAACCAGGAGGTATATTTACCTGTCTTCTTTCCAGGACCTCATGCGTCAGGTGCAGAGAGGAGTCTTCATACCCTGGATTGCAAAAGAGCACTTGCTTTCTATTTACAAAGAACACAGCAACATAGAAAGTCCTCTCAACTTTTTTGGGACGCTGGGGAGCGTTCCCGCGCAGGCTCCGTCGGTACCGACGTACCCATATGTGAAGACTTATTCCTGCTGTTCCCAGAGATCACCTGTTACAGGTAAGTAACTGTGCTTTCCACACGAATGGTCTCTGCATGCAGACCAAGTGGCCAAGATTTTTCAAATTTGGGGAACCCCGGACATAGACCTCTTTGCAAGACCGTTGAATGCCAAACTTCCCCGGTTCTGTTCCAGAATTCCGTCTCAGGCCTCTCAGGCCCGGGATGCTTTCCTCCTTCACTGGGGTCAAGACTTCCTTTATGCCTTTCCACTCATTCCCCTAATTCCCAAACCCTGTTCAAGCTTCACAGCGACAGAGGCCGTATGATCCTCGTAGCTCCACTTTGGCCACGGCAAGTGTGGTACCCTCTTCTTCTACATCTCTCTCAAGCTCCCTCTCTGGAGTTAGGGTCTGCTCCAGATCTCCTATCTCAGGAGGATGGAACGTTATGGCATCCCAATCCCCAGTCTCTGCACCTCAGGGCTTGGTTGCTGAAGGCCTAGATCTCCATGATCTTTACCTCCCTCAGCAAGTAAAGGATATTCTTTATGCTTCCAGGAAGCCTTCCACAAAATGCTCTTATGCTTTCAAGTGGAAAAGGTTTACCATATGGTGTTCGCAGAAGGGTCTTAACCCCCTTGCGATACCTCTGGAATCATTACTGGAGTATCTCCTTCATCTATCCAATGCAGGACTTAAGACTAACTCAGTAAGAGTCCATTTGAGTGCTATTGCAGCTTCTTTCACGCCTCTAAATGGATAACCTATTTCCTCCCATCCTCTTATAGCAAGATTAATGAGAGGCCTTCTTCTAACTAAGCCTCCCATTAGGCCACCACCGGTGGCATGGAACTTAAACCTGGTTCTCGGTCAGCTCATGAAGCCACCTTTCGAACCCTTAGCTACTACCTCATTGAAATTCCTTTCTTGGAAAGTTATCTTTCTCATTGCAGTCACATCAGCACATCGCATCAGTGAGTTGCAAGCATTAGTGACTGATCCACCTTATACAAGGTTCCATCATGACAAGGTAGTCCTTAGGACTCATCCACACTTTATGCCAAAGGTGGTCTCGCCTTTTCATCTAAACCAAGCGGTCTACCTGCCTGTTTTTTTTCCAAGGCCTCATGCATCAAATGCAGAAAGGAATCTTCATACTTTGGACTGTAAAAGAGCTTTAGCCTTTTACTTACAAAGAACACAGCAACATAGAAAGTCCTCTCAACTCTTTGTTGCTTTTGATCCTTCTCATTTGGGACTTCCAGTCTCCAAGAGAACACTATCTAACTGGATTGCTCAGTTTATTTCTTTTGCCTATCAGAGTAAGAATCTTCCTCTTGAGGGCCATGTCACAGCTCACAATGTGAGAGCCATGGCAGCTTGAATGGCTCATCTGCACTCTGTGTCTATCGACGACATCTGTCGAGTAGCCACCTGGGCCTCGGTTCATATCTTCACAGCCCATTACTGCTTGGACAAGGACTCCCGCTGGGATGCCTTGTTTGGTCAGGCTGTTCTCCAACACCTGTTCCATACCTAATCAACTCCTACCCACCATCCCTGGTTGGATGCCAGAGATCCATGGGGGGAAGTGGAGCCCTTTCTCAGGGACACACACAACTTCTGGGGTCTCTCCCTGGCATCTAAAGCTAGGGAGTCCCCATATGTGAGGACTACATTCCTGCTTGTTCCTGGAGATAGCATAGATCTCCAGGAACAAGCAGGAATAAGTCCTCACATATGGGTACGTCGGTACCGACGGAGCCCGTGCGGGAAAGCTCCCCAGCTTCTTAGAATAGAAGCTTTTGGGACCTCCCACTGCACATGCGCACTGCCTTCCCGCCTTCCTGAACAGCTCTCCTCAGTTTCTCTTTTTCCGCGGAGCCAGCAGGTCGTGTTCCTGTCACCGCTGAAGAAATTGTTATTTTATTTGTTTCTTTAGACCGCGTACCTGCCTTCCCCATACCGATACCGGTATCGCCGGTCTTTTCTTTCTTTCTTTAAAAAATTATAATTCTTTTTCTTATTTTTTAGCTTTTTGGTCACTTCAGAGAGGCCTCTCGGCCTACTCAATTTTCTCCTCATGGAGAAGCCAGCCCCTGGATTTAAGAAGTGTACCAAATGTAATGCTGTTATTTCAGTCACAGACACCCATGACTGGTGTCTGAAATGTTTGGGGCCTGACCATTCCATACCGGACTGCCCATCTTGCTCCCACATGTCTAAACGTGGGCTGCAGAACCGGGCCAACAAATTCCATGTGCTGTTTGCTTCAGAGAATACAGCATCACAGTCATCCAGGTCTTCTTCTCCGGATGGATCTCAGGTAACCAAACCTTCTGTGGGCAAGTCCTCAAAGAGCAAATCTCCTTCAAAGCATCGAGAGGCTCTTAGCTTAGAACTTGAGGACCCTGCCCCAGCCAAACAACCCCGGCGGGAAGTCCAACTTCCAAAAACGCCAATTCAGGGGTCTCAGGTTGATATCGATGCTACGGCCTCGACAGATCACCTGTTAGCCTGCTCTGGGGTACCGGGTCACTCCGGTACCGACATCCAGGCAGCTATGGCGTCCATGGGCGATACTGTACAGTCCATGCAGCAGGCCGTCATGGCTTTCATTAAAGCTGCAACGCCATCGGTTCCGCTTTCAGCGGTTCCGGGCCCGATACCGGTATCGTCCGCCATGCCGGTATCGAGGCCGTCCACCTCTAAACGCAAGTCGGTACCGTATGGGCTTTCGCTCCATACCGGTTCCATACCCGATACGCCCGATATCGATACCGATCGGTACGCGTATCGTGCGTTAGAGGAAAGCACCGATTCCTCTGAGGATTTTCACTCCTCTGATGATTCTGCTGAGTTTTCACTCAACTTACCTGAGGAGCCCTCTTCTCCTAAAAGGAGAATGTCCCCTCCAGAGGATTTGTCCTTCCAGGACTTTGTTTTAGATATGGCTACAGCCCTTTCTATTACCACATCCTCTGAAAAGGAACCCAGATCCAAAAAACTGGATATTTTGGGATACTCAAAGGCCCCTAAGGAGGCAGTTACCCTGCCTATCCATGAAATCCTTCAAGAACAACTGATGGATTTCTGGGAAAATCCTTTGACTTTGTCTCCTTATTCCCGTAGGTTGGACACCATGTATAGGGTCCCTCCTTCTCCTGGTTTCCAAAAGACTCAATTGCCCCACCACTCTATTGTGGTGAAGTCTGCAATGAAGAAGATTAGGAGTACCAAAAGGCACTCTTCCACCCCTCCAGGACGGGAATGTAAGACTTTGGACTCTTTTGGTAGGAAAATTTTCCAGGCTAGTATGCTTATAGCCAGGATTAATTCCTACAGTCTCTATATGGGCATGTTCCTGGAGGAACTTGCCAAAAAGGTGCGGCATTTTGCCCCCTTTATCCCTGAGGATAAAAAGCAGGGTTTCCTTTCCCTAGTGAAACAACTCTTAGAGGTTTCTAAGTTCTCTAATAGGGCAGCATATGATTCCTTTGAGGGAGCCAGTAGGGCTTCGGGCATTGCTATTGCAGCCCGACGTCTTGCTTGGCTCCAGGCCTCTGATCTGGAACCTTGGGTTCTAGATGGCTTACGTAATCTGCCCTGTACAGGTGAGAACTTATTTGGGGAAGAGTGGCAAATCAAAGCCACCCAGATGGATGCTGAAAATGCCACCTTGGAAAGACTTTCAAAGTCCACTTCAATTCCTACTAAGAAAAAGTCTTTTAAAAGGCCTTACTATAAGAAGGCCAGAGTTGCTTCAAATACTGGCCAGCAGTCTTCTCAACCTCGCTATACTGCTAAGCGTCAGCAATCCAAACAAGCACGAGCTAAGCCTGCAGCAGCTACTGTAGCTCAGCAGGCTCCAACCCCTCAGGGGTTTTGACTTGCTCCTAGGGAACTTGCCACTTCTGGTTCTAACACAACCAGCACCTCTCACCATACCCGGAAGGTTGGTTCACTTTGCTCCCAGATGGGAACAAATCACAACAGAACAATGGACCCTCTCTATCATTCGAGAGGGTTACAAACTTCATTTCTCCAGCCTTCCTCCCCATCATATGGTGAGACCATTCAATTCTCCCCCATCTCTCCTAACCCTGTTGGGTCAAGAGGTTTCCTCTCTTCTTGCCCAAGGGGCCATAGAAGAGGTTCCTCTTCCTCAACAAGGGTCCGGTTTCTACTCCCCTTATTTTCTCATTCCAAAGAAGACAGGGGGATTCAGACCAATCCTAGATCTGAGAGAATTGAACAAATTTCTCTTCAAGGAGAAATTCAAAATGCTGTCTCTCGGCATTCTCCTTCCTTACCTCCAGGGTCAGGACTGGCTTTGTTCTCTAGACCTACAGGATGCGTATACACATATACTCATCCATCCATCCCACAGAAAGTATCTTCGCTTTCTGTTTCAGGGAAAACATTTCCAATACAGAGTACTCCCCTTCGGTCTAGCCTCTGCTCCAAGAGTATTCACAAAATGCATGGCAGTCGTAGCCGCATTTCTAAGAGGCATGGGAATCTTTGTCTTCCCATATCTGGACGACTGGCTCATCCGAGCTCCAACTCAGTCACAGGCCCAGATTTCCCTGGACCACACAAGGAGCCTTTTGCAGTATCTGGGACTGGTAGTAAACCTTCCCAAGTCCCAACTCATCCCTACTCAATCTCTAGAATTCATAGGGGCCCAGTTGGACACCATCACTGCAAGGGCCTACCTTCCACAGGTTCGAGGCCAGCGCCTCCTGAGTTTGGCCTCCCAAGCTCAGTCCAGCACTCACTTGACAGCCAGGGAAATGCTACGCCTACTGGGTCATATGGCCTCCACAGTGCATGTGGTGCCCTATGCTCGTCTTCATATGAGAGCAGCTCAATGGACCCTGGCCACTCAGTGGACTCAGGCGTCAGGAGCGCTCTCAGACCAAATACAAACCTCCGATCGTCTGTTTTGGTCCCTCCACTGGTGGACTTCCACCAAGAATCTGTTGTTGGGGGCTCCATTTCAACCATTGCTACCCCAAGCAACCCTCACAACAGATGCCTCCCAAACAGGGTGGGGAGCCCATCTGCAAACTCTCTCCACTCAGGGCACTTGGTCTCTACAGGAGACCACCCTTCATATCAATCTTCTGGAACTGCGAGCAATTTACCTTGCCCTCAAGGTCTTCCACTCCCTCCTAGCCAACCTCACTGTCCTAGTTCAGACGGACAATCAGGTGGCCATGTTTTACATAAACAAACAAGGAGGGACGGGCTCTCTGTCGCTTTGCAACGAAGCTCTAAGACTATGGGCCTTCGCCAGAGAGCATCAGATTCACCTGCTAGCAGTGTATCTCCCAGGAGTTCAAAACTCTCGGGCAGACAGGCTCAGTCGAGTTCTGCTGCCACACGAATGGTCCCTACATTTGGACCAAATAAACCGAATCTTTCAGGAATGGGGGACCCCGGACATAGACCTCTTTGCAAGTCCGTGGAATGCCAAACTTCCCCGGTTCTGTTCCAGAACTCCGTGTCAGGGAGCTCAGGCTACGGACGCCTTTCTCCTGAATTGGAATCAGGCATTCCTATATGCCTTTCCACCCATTCCTTTGATTCCCAAGACTCTGTTCAAACTCCAGAGGGATCATGGAACTATGATCCTCATAGCTCCACGCTGGCCACGCCAAGTGTGGTTCCCTCTACTTCTACAGCTCTCCCAGGGATCCTACTTGGATCTGGGAGCTGCGCCAGACCTCCTGTCTCAGGAGGAGGGGACTTTGTGGCACCCAAACCCCAAATCCCTTCACCTCAGTGCTTGGTTACTGAAGGCTTAAGCCTTCAAGACTTTCATCTTTCCCAACCAGTGAAAGATATCCTTTCTGCCTCTAGGAAACCCTCTACCAGGCGTTCCTATGCTTTCAAATGGAAACGTTTTTCCATTTGGTGTGCTCAGCAGGGTCTTGACCCTCTGGCACTTCCTTTGAATTCTCTTCTTGATTATCTCCTGCATCTATCCAATGCAGGCCTCAAGACGAATTCGGTAAGAGTCCATTTAAGCGCTATTGCAGCATCCTTGAAACATATAAATGGACAACCTATCTCCTCTCATCCTCTTGTTGCAAGATTCATGAGAGGCCTGACTCTCACTAAACCTCCCATCAGACCACCCCCGGTCGCATGGGATTTGAATCTAGTGCTCGGTCAACTTATGAAGCCACCTTTTGAGCCAATGTTTTCCACCTCCTTGAAATTTCTTTCCTGGAAGGTCATCTTCCTCATTGCAGTCACTTCGGCTCGCCGCATCAGTGAGCTGCAGGCTTTAGTGGCTAATCCACCTTACACAAGATTTCATCATGATAAGGTGGTCCTTAGGACGAATCCCCACTTTATGCCTAAAGTGGTCTCGCCTTTTCATCTTAATCAAGAGGTATATCTACCTGTCTTTTTTCCAGCTCCTCATGCATCCAATGCAGAGAGGAACCTTCATACTCTGGATTGTAAAAGAGCTCTCGCTTTTTACCTTAATAGGACTCAGCCACATCGAAAGTCTTCTCAACTTTTTGTGGCCTTTGATCCTTCCCATTTGGGACTTCCAGTCTCCAAGCGTACACTTTCCAATTGGATTGCTCAGTGTATTTCTTTTGCTTACCAGAGCAAAAACATTTCTCTGGAAGGCCATGTCACTGCTCACAATGTGAGGGCCATGGCAACTTCTATGGCTCATCTGCACTCTGTTTCCATAGATCAGATCTGTCGAGCCGCTACCTGGGCCTCGGTTCATACCTTCACAGCCCATTACTGTTTGGACAAGGACTCCCGCCGGGATGCCTTGTTTGGCCAGGCTGTCCTCAAGCACCTGTTCCATTCCTAAACAACTCCTGCCCACCTTCCCAGAATGGATGCCTGAGATCCATACGAAGATGGCGAACCTTTACAGGGGATCCCATGCATCTAAGCTAGGGAGTCCCCATATGTGAGGACTTATTCCTGCTTGTTCCTGGAGATAGCACAGTTACTTACCTGTAACAGGTGATCTCTGGGAACAGCAGGAATTAGTCCTCACAACCCACCCACCTCCCCTAGGAGTTGTATCTTTTATCTATCTATCTTCCTGTCCTCTCTCTGTTGACTCAGCTATAAACTCGAAACTGAGGAGAGCTGTTCAGGAAGGCGGGAAGGCAGTGCGCATGTGCAGTGGGAGGTCCCAAAAGCTTCTATTCTAAGAAGCTGGGGAGCTTTCCCGCACGGGCTCCGTCGGTACCGACGTACCCATATGTGAGGACTAATTCCTGCTGTTCCCAGAGATCACCTGTTACAGGTAAGTAACTGTGCTTTACTCACCTGTAACAGGTGATCTCTGGGAACAGCAGGAATTTAGTCTTCACCACCCACCCACCTCCCCTAGGAGTTGTATCTCTCTATCTATCTCTTTCTCTTTCCCTCTCTCTCTCTTTGTCTCAGCTTTAAACTCAACTGGAGAGAGGCAGTTGGGAAAGGCGGGAAGGCAGCATGCAGGCGCTGTGGGATGCTCGCAAAGGCTTTCTAATTGGACGCTGGGGAGCGTTCCCACGCAGGCTCCGTCGGTACCGACGATACCCATATGCGAAGACTAAATTCCTGCTGTTCCCGGAGATCACCTGTTACAGGTGAGTAACTATGCTTTCCTGCTGTTCCCGAAGATCACCTGTTACGGGTGAGTAACTATGCTTTTTCATTCCATGTGTATTCAAACTCTGGAATTTTGTTACCAGAGGATGTATTAAAAACTGTTAGTGTAGCTGGGTTTAGAGAAGGTTTGGTTAAGTTCCTGGAGGAAAGGTCCACAAATCCTCATTAGTGAGGACCTGGGAAATCCACTGCTTATCCCGGGATAAGCATTGTGGAACCTTTGTACCTTTTTGTGAACCTGCTAGATACTTGTTATCTTGATTGGTCTCTGATGGAAACAGGATACTGGGTCTGACCTAGTATGGCATTTCATTTGCTCTTATATGTCGAGAGAAGCAGTGCAAATCACATTTTGGCACTCAAAAATCCTATCCGTTGCCTTCGACATTGGTGACATTGGTCTCAATGGCTTCAAAGGCTGCATCGGACACGTAGTGCATCGACATCATGAAGCTCTTGAACTCAATTAGAGATGAGCACCCATAGTTCCCTGGAGCACTGGCCATCGTTCGAGCTCCACCCGAAGATGAGGAAGGATTCAGCCTCATCTTCGTCAACGCCAAGGGGAGACCGTGCCAAACATCGGGTAAAGACTCTGGTGCATCGGCATCTGAGCCTTTCAAGGCAAGGTATTGAGAGGAATGGGGTCTGCATGAGTGCCTCTCAAAGATGCCCTGAATGGAGGAGAGTTCACCCTCCAAGATATTGGAGGGGCACGGTCTACCAAGAGCTGAGACCTCACCACTGATACTCCTGTACAGATACAGGGTTCATCGGTCGAAGTTGCTCAGGCCCTGCAGCTTTTGGAATTGGCAGCCATGGAGAAGTGCCTTCTGTAGGTGCTCAAAGAATGTAATGAAGCATGCTGAGGCCTCGGCTCCATTGACGTCTGCTGCCATGCAGCTGTTATGGAGATGCATGCACTGCCTGCAGAAGAGGCATCAATATTGGCGTCTCAAAGGACTCAGACACCGGTCCCTGTTCACCTGATATCCTTCTCTAGCATCTTGAGGTCTGATGCACCCTGGAAGTCTAGGAGGGCATTTGTGCATCAGCACTCCAAAAAGAGCTAATGATCTCAAAGCATATGGGTAATTCAGGCAGAGACTTAAAGGTACTTTGTCGTCATTTGAGTCAGACTCAGAGGATTGGGTCACCGACAAGGAATTGGAAAACTTGTTGGAGGACAGATCCCCTGACTTTCATAAAACCCTTCTTCACCTCATAAGTGGTACAAATCTCCTCCTGAAGACATGACCTACCAGGATTTGTAAGGCTTCTGTCTGTGCCAAGGCCACCCCATTCTCTTTGGAAACTGAGGATGAGTCCACAGCAGAGGAGTTGGAGATCCTGCAGTACTCCTCAGACCCTAAGGAGGCGGGGACATACCTGTGCACATGCAGAGAGTGCAGATAAGAATGTTGGAGAATCCCCTCACTGTACCTCCCATTAGTAGATGGCTGAACTCCATGTACAGGGTGCAGAAGGTTCCTAAGTTCGAGAAACCTCAGCTTTCTCACCATTCATTGGTGGTTGAATCTGCCCTGAAGAGGATCAAGAGCACCAAGATTCATTCCTCGGTGCCCCCAGGGAGGGAGGCTCAGACTTTGAACTCCTTCAAGAGGCGATCTTTTCAGAGTTCCATGCTCACTGCCCACATAGCCTCTTACCAGCTCTACATGGGCATTTTCTTGAAGGACATCATGTGTGACTTGGCTGACCTAGCCCATTTTCTGCCCTCTGAGAACTTGGAGCCTTATCGTGCCCTGGTGGGCATGGCAAGGACTGTTCCAAGTTCATGGCATGGGCTACCTATGACATATTTGAGACAGTATCTCTGAATGCTGCCATAGGCATTGGTGCCCGTAGACTCGCCTGGCTGCAGTCATTCAACCTGGAGTAGTCCGTGTAGAACAAGCTACCGAATGTTCCATGCTGGGGAGAAAATCTCTTTGATTAACAGGTTGTGGAGAAGGCTGGCTTCATAGAGAAGCAGCACATCACTCTCACCAGGCTCGCCAGGTGTATATCTGAGCACGCCTCCTACCGGAAGCCCAACAGAAGTCCTACTATCTGCATAGCTGTAGGTAATACCCTGCATTTGAGACCTTTCAGCCCAAGCAGGCCCCAACCAACAGCAGGAGTGGGGAAAAACCCCAAAGGCCCAACCAGCTCCTCAACCAAAACCAGGGGCAGAGTTGTGATTGGTTCCTTTAGAGCATAGCCATTCTTCCATCGACCACAACTGGGAATCATCTGGTCAGAGGACCTGTCTTTCTCACTATCGACCCATTTCCCTCCTCCCCTTCATTTCTAAACTACTTGAATGTGTGGTTCACCACTGTTGCCTCGACATTCTCTCCTCTCAAGCCCTTCTGGATCCTTTTCAATCTGGCTTTCATCCTTTACATTCTGCCAAAACAGCTCTTGCCAAAGTCTCCAGTGACCTGTTCCTGGCAAAATCCAAGGGCCTTTACTCGATCCTCAACCTTTTTGACCTTTCTGCTGCTTTTGACACTGTTGACCACAACCTTCTCCTTGATACCCTGTCCCTTGCTTGGTTTTAAGGACTCTGTACTATCCTGGTTCTCCTTTTATCTCTCCCATCGCTCTTTCAGTGTTTGTTCTGGTGGATCCTCCTCTACTGCTATCCTGCTTTCACTTCCTCTACCCCAAGGATCAGTCTTGGGTCCACTCATTTTCTCTCTATACTCAGTCTCTTGGTGCACGCATCTCTTCCCATGGCTTTCAGTACCATCTTTATGCTGATGACTCCCAGATCTACCTCTCTACATCTGAAATCTCTCCGGCAATCCAGGCCCGGATTTCTGTCTGTCTTTCTGACATTGCTGCTTAAAATTGAACATAACCAAAACTGAGCTTCTTATTTTTCCCCCCTAAACCCTCCTCTCCCCTTCCTCCTTGCTCTGTCTCTGGATAACTCACTACTCCTCCCTGTCTCCTTAGCTCACAACCTTGGGGTCGTCTTTGACTCCTCTCTCTCCACATGAATCCAGTTGATAGCTAAAACTTGCCGTTTCTTTCTCTACATCAACAAAATTCACCCATTTCTTTCTGAACACTCTACTAAGACACTTATCCACTCCTTAGTCACCTCCTGTCTAGACCAGGGATGGGCAATTCCAGCCCTAATGCACAACAATCCAGCCTGGTTTTCATGATGTCCCTAATGAATATTCATGAGATCTATTTGCATCCACTGCCTTCCATTGTATGGAAATAGGTCCATGAATATTCATTAGGGACATCATGAAAACCAGGCTGGATTGTGGTGCATAAGGGCCGGAATTGCCCACCCCTGGTGTAGACTACTGTAACCTGCTCCTTGCTGGTCTACATCTGAGTCATCTCTCTCCCCTTCAATCTGTTCAACACTCTGCTGCGCAGCTAATCTTCTTCCAGCCTCGATATGCTAGTATTACCCCTGTTCTCAAGTTTCATTGGCTTCTATTCATTGCCGCATCCAGTTTAAACTTCTCCTGCTGGCTTATAAGTGCATTCACTCTGCAGCTTCTTCTACCTTTCCTTTCTTATCTCTCCTTACACTCCTCCTCAGGAACTCTGCTCTTCTGGCAAATCGCTTCTATCTTTGCCCTTCTCTTCTATTGCAAACTCCAGACTTCGCTCCTTTCACCTTGCTGCTCCGTATGCCTGGAACAAACTACCTGAGTCTGTATATCAGGCGCCTTCTCTGGCCCTTTTCAAATCCAGACTGAAAACTCACTGCTGCTGCTTTCAGATCTTGACTCACCTGTTCTCCTTTGTGTTTCCTTACCATTCTCCCTAGCTGTATCCTATGTCTACAGCTACTGTGTTTTCTGTCTAATAGATTGTAAGCTTGGATCAGCAGGAACCATCTCATCTCCAGGAACAAGCAGGAATGTAGTCTTCACATATGGGTGATGTCCCATTGAAAAACTTATGGGAACACGCCACTGTGCCTGTGCGACTGGATTTCCATCTTCTTCTCTTCAATTCTTCTTTTTCCGCGGAGCCAGCAGGAAGCAAATCCTGTCACGACAGAAAAACTTATTTTTGTGAATAGCATCTCTGCCTTCCCATTGACACCAGCACCTTCAAATACATCACTGGTTCCCTTATTCCCTTATTCTTTTCTTTTACTTTATTTATCTTCTTTAAAAAAAAAAAAAAACCTCTTGGGCGTCAACGCCCTTTTTAAGCCTTAAGTCTACTATATACCCTTCATTGAACATTCTTGAAGGTATGGGGAAACCGACTAGTGGTTTCAAAAAATGTTTTAATTGTGCCAGCACGATCTCGGCGACTGTTACACATGACTGGTGATTAAAATGCCTCGGCCCAGAACACCAACAAAAGACTATTCTCTCTGTCAGAAAATGACACGGAGAGGCCTACAAACTGGGCTTCTAAATTTGGAGCACTCTTCTCACAAGACGCAGTATCGATGACGTCCACTTCTTTGAGGGCCCCATGGATCTCGGGTATTTTCAAAGTTCAAGCACAAGGCTGTATCAAAGTCTGATAATATCTCTAGGGGAAGATCTCATTCAAAGCATCGAGACCCCTTGGGTGTTGCCTCTGAGGCGGATCGACCTGATAAACCGCCACGGCGGGAGGCCCTGTCCTCCAAAACCATTGTTGGGCCTCACGATGTTCCCAAGGTCTCAGTCTCTGGAATGCTACTGGTGCCATGCTCTGGGACGGTAGTGCAAATACCCATCACCAACACCCAAGCTTTGGCAACCTTGATAGACCAGCATATACTGGCCATTGAATGGAGCTTGGCAGCTCTCCTTGCAGCCTCGGTATTGATAAGTCCTTGACTAAAGGAACTACCCCATTGGTTCCGGTCATGGTACCGACATCGACACTGGTTCCAGGCACAGACATCGACACTGGTTCCAGGCACGGTATCAGGGCTGCTGCAGATGGCATCGACATCGCTCCCACCCATGCTGTCCCTTGAAACTCTTACTGATACCTGTGCCAAATCCAAATAGTTCACCAAGGCCAATACCTTGGAGCATCAGTACTGGCATCTAGCTTCTGACAAACACTGAGCTTATCGATACTTTGAATCCTCTGATTTTGATTCCCCAGTTTCGGATGCAGAGTCTCTTGTCTCTCGGGGGCTCCAGGACCTACCTTCAGAGCCTTCTCCACCTCAACATCAACACGTCGCCTCCGGAAGACATGTCCTTCCAGGAATTAATTTGAGACCTAGCCAAAGGTATCTCTAACACGGTAACATTGGAGAAGGAGCCAAGGGCGGAGGAATTAGAGATCCTCCAATACCCAACAGCACACAAAGAGGCAACCACCTTACCAGTGCACCACATCTTTCATAGCCTTATGTTTCGGATGTGGGAGATGCCTCTAATGGTCTCGCCTCAATGTCGACATTTTGATACCATGTATCGGGTATCGGAGTGTCGCGGCATCTAAAAACCGCAGCTTCCCCACCACTCCATGATAGTTGAATCGGCAATGCACCAAATCAAAAGCTCAAAAATTCACTCCTCTAATCCTCCTGGTAGAGAATCGTGAATTCTCGAAGGCTTTTGGTTGTCTATGCATCCAGGCATCCATGCTGTCGGCTAGGATCAACTTCTATATCCTCTACATGGCACCTCATCACCTCAGAGCAGTGGACACTCCCCATAGTACAGGAAGAATACAGACTATCTCCAGGAACAAGCAGGAATGAGTCCTCACATATGGGTACGTCGGTACCGACGGAGCCTGCGTGGGAACGCTCCCCAGCTTCCCAAAAAGGAAAGCTTTTGGGAGCATCCCACAGCGCCTGCGCGCTGCCTTCCCGCCTTTCCTAACCAACTCTCCTCAGTTTCTTCTTTTCCGCGGAGCCAGCAGGTCGTGTTCCTGTCACCGCTGAAGAAGTTCTTTATTTTAATTTATTTCTTTGGTCGCGTGTCTGCCTTCCCCGACGCCGGACCGGTACCGCCGGTCTTTTCTTTTCTTTCTAAAAAAAAAAAAAAAATATATATATATATTTCCTCACTTGGTGTATTTTCTTCTTAGGCCTCCAGGCCCACAACAAAATTTTCCCTCATGGAAAAACCAGCCTCCGGGTTCAAAAAATGCACTAAGTGTAGCGGTACAATTTCTGTTACAGATACCCATGAATGGTGTCTTAAATGTTTGGGGCCTGAACACTCCATTCCGGATTGCCAGTCCTGCTCTCTAATGTCTAAACGAGGGTTACAGAACCGAGCAGCCAAGCTCCATGTGCTGTTTCCCACGGATGCACCGGCGGTGGCATCGACATCTTCCAGGTCTTCCTCTCCTGATGGGTCTCAGGTAACCAAACATACTCCTAGCAGGTCCTCGAAGGGCAAATCTCCCTCTAAGCATCGAGATGCCTCCGGGCTTGCCCTCGAGGATCCTGCCCCAGCCAAACAACCTCGGCGGGAAGCTCCGGCTTCCAAAGCTCCTCCTATGGGGTTACATGATGACATCGATGGCACGGCCTCGACCGATCACCTGTTAGACTGCTCTGGGGTACCAGCACAATCTTCCGGTACCGACATCCAGGCAGTCGTGGCGTCCATGGATCACACTGTTCAATCCATGCAGCAGGCTATAATGGCTTTCATTAAGACTGCGACGCCGACGGTACCGCAACGAGTTCCGTTGTCGGTACCGGTACCAGCGCCGACACCGGTACCGACTGCATCGACATCGGCCAGGATATCGACTCCGGCTCCCTGTCCAGGGCTATTTCTCGGTACCGATCCGGTACCGGGGACGCCCGATGTCGATACCGATCGATACGCGTATCGTTCGTTGGAAGCGGGCAGACGATACTTCGATTCCTCTGATGATTCTGATTCATCAGATGACTCCCCTGAAGTATCCATTACCCTCCCTGAGGAGCCTGCTTCTCCAAAAAGGAGAATGTCTCCTCCAGAGGATTTGTCCTTTCAAGACTTCATAATAGAAGTGGCTAAAGGACTCTCTATTTCAGTAACCTCTGAAACAGAGCCTAGAGCAAAAAAATTAGATATTTTAGGATACTCTAAGGCTCCCAGAGAGGCAGTCACCTTGCCAATTCATGAAATTCTTCATGAACATATGATTGACTTATGGGAGACTCCTCTCACCCTTTCTCCTCATTCTCGCAGATTGGACACTATGTACCGTGTCCCTCCTTGTCCTGGATTTCAGAAAACCCAGCTTCCTCACCATTCCATTGTGGTGCAGTCAGCCATGAAAAGGATAAAGAGTACCAAAAGACACTCTTCTACTCCTCCAGGAAGAGAATGCAGGACCTTGGATGCTTTTGGTAGGAAAATCTTCCAAGCCAGTATGCTTATTGCCAGAATCAACTCATATAGTCTTTATATGGGTATGTTTCTAAAGGAAATTGCACTAAAGCTGCACAACTTTCTCCTTTTTCTTCCAGAGGACAAAAGGGATGAGTTCCTCCTTTTGCTTAAGCATACTCAAGACATTTCAAAGTTTTCCAACAGGGCAGCTTTTGATTCATTTTAAGGTGCCAGCAGAGCCTCAGGCATTGCCATAGCTGCTCACAGAATTGCTTGGCTCCAGGCTTCTGATCTAGAGCCCTGGGTTCAAGATGGCTTAGGAAATCTGCCCTGTACTGGTGAAAATCTCTTTGGCAAAGAGTGGCAAATAAAAGCCACTCAAATGGATGCAGAGAATTCTGCTCTGGATAGACTTTCTAAGTCAACCTCCATTCCAGCCAAGAAAAAATCTTTCAAAAAGTCTTTTTACAAAAGGAGCAGATTTCCTTCCGCTTCTGGCCAACAATCTTCTACAGGTCACTTTGCTACTAAGCGTCAGCAACCTAAACAGGCCAGGCCTAAACCTGCAGGGGCTGCTACAACCCAGCAGTCCCAACCCCCTCAGGGTTTTTGACTTGATACTAGAGAACTTAACCTTTCTGGCTCTACAACAGCCAGAGCCTCTCACCATTCCAGGAAGGTTAGCTCATTTTGCTCACAGATGGGAGCAAATCACATCAGAGCAGTGGACCCTCTCCATCATAAGAGAGGGCTACAAACTTCATTTCTCAGACCTTCCTCCCTACACCATGGTGAGACACTTCAATTCTCCCACATCGCTCCTCGACCTTCTGGATCAGGAGGTGACTACCCTTCTGGCCCAGAGGGCCATAGAAGAAGTTCCTCTTCTTCAACAGGGGTCAGGGTTTTACTCCCCCTCTTTTCTCATTCCAAAGAAAACAGGGGGATACAGACCCATTCTAGATCTCAGAGAATTGAACAAATTCCTATGCAAGAAGACGTTCAAGATGCTTTCTCTAGGCACTCTCCTTCCATACCTGCAGAGTCAGGTTTGGCTTTGTTCTCTAGATCTCAAGGATGCGTACACTCATACTCATCCATCCATCTCACAGAAAATACCTACGTTTTCTGTTCCAGGGAAAACATTACGAGTACAGAGTGCTTCCTTTCGGTCTAGCCTCTGCTCCAAGAGTGTTCACCAAATGCATGGCAATAGTTGCTGCATTTCTACGCACTCTGGGAATATTTGTCTTCCCATACCTGGACGACTGGCTCATCCGAGCTCCATCTCAGTCAGAAGCCCAGATTTCCCTGGACCGCACAAGGCACATTCTGCAGTATCTGGGACTTGTGGTAAACCTCCCAAAGTCCCAGCTCACCCCTACTCAGTCCCTAGAATTCATAGGGGCCTGGTTGGATACCACTACTACAAGGGCCTACCTTCCTCAGGCCCGTTGCCAACGTCTAGTGTAGTTAGCCTCCCAGATTCAGTCAAAGAGCCACTTAACTGCCCGGGAGATGCTGCAACTACTAGGCCACATGGCTTCCACAGTGCATGTGGTACCCTATGCTCGCCTACACATGAGAGCAGCTCAATGGACTTTGTCCACACAGTGGACTCAAGCATCAGGAGCTCTCTCAGACCAAATAGTAAACTTCAAACGTCTCTTTTGGTCTCTCCAATGGTGGATGTCCACTCAAAATCTGTTGCTGGGGTCCCCCTTCCAATAGTTGTTGCCCCAAGCAACCCTCACAACAGATGCCTCCCAAACAGGTTGGGGAGCTCATCTACAAGACCTCTCCACCCAAGGCACTTGGTCCCTACAGGAGGCCTCTCTTCATATCAACCACTTGGAACTTCGAGCAGTGTTCCTAGCTCTCAAGGTCTTTCATACCCTCCTCAGCTACAAGACAGTCCTCATTCATACTGACAATCAAGTAGCCATGTTTTACATAAACAAGCAAGGAGGAACTGGCTCTCTGTCGCTTTGCAACGAAGCTCTAAGATTATGGGCCTTCGCCAGAGAGCATCAAATCCATCTCCTGGCAGTATATCTCCCAGGAATCCAAAACTCTTGGGCAGACAGACTCGGTCGAGTTCTGCTTCCACACGAATGGTCCCTGCACATGGATCAGGTACTCAGAATCTTCCAGGAATGGGGAACCCCGGACATAGACCTCTTTGCAAGTCCGTGGAATGCCAAACTTCCCCGGTTCTGTTCCAGAATTCCGTGTCAGGGAGCTCTGGCCAAGGATGCCTTCCTCCTTCATTGGGGTCAGGACTTCCTGTATGCCTTTCCACCCATTCCTTTGATTCCCAAGACTCTGTTCAAACTTCAGAGGGATCAAGGATCTATGATCCTTATAGCTCCACGCTGGCCACGCCAAGTGTGGTACCCTCTACTTCTGCATCTCTCCCAAGCCCTTTCCCTGGACTTGGGAGCTGCTCCAAACCTTCTGTCTCAGGAGGAGGGGACTTTGTGGCACCCAAACCCCAAGTCCCTTCACCTCAGAGCTTGGTTACTGAAGGCCTAGAACTTCAAGACTTCAATCTTTCTCAGCAAGTGAAGGATATCCTCCATGCTTCCAGAAAACCTTCCACTAGGCGTTCCTATGCTTTTAAGTGGAAAAGATTTTCCATTTGGTGTGCTCAAAAGGGTCTTGACCCTCTAGCACTACCTTTGAATTCTCTATTGGAATATCTCCTGCATCTCTCCAATGCAGGCCTTAAAACAAATTCAGTCAGAGTCCATTTGAGTGCTATTGCAGCATCCCTTAAGCCTCTCAATGGACAACCTATTTCCTCTCATCCTCTTATTGCAAGATTCATGAGAGGCCTAACTTTAACTAAACTTCCCATTCGACGTCCTCCGGTGGCATGAGACTTAAACTTGGTTCTTGGTCAGCTTATGAAGCCACCTTTTGAACCCTTAGCCACTACCTCCTTGAAATTTCTTTCCTGGAAGGTTATCTTCCTTATTGCAATCACTTCTGCTCGCCGCATCAGTGAACTGCAGGCCTTAGTGGCTAACCCACCTTATACAAGGTTCCATCATGATAAGGTAGTCCTTAGGACAAATCCTCACATTATGCCTAAAGTGTTCTCACCTTTTCATCTTAATCAAGAGGTATATTTACCTGTCTTTTACCAGCTCCTCATGCATCTAGTGCAGAGAGGAATCTTCATACTCTAAATTGTAAAAGAGCTCTTGCTTTTTACTTGCACAGGACACAGCAACATAGAAAGTCTTCCCAGCTTTTTGTTGCTTTTGATCCTTCTCATTTAGGACTTCCAGTCTCTAAAAGAACACTGTCCAATTGGATTGCTCAGTGTATTTCTTTTACTTACCAGAGTAAGAACCTATCTCCAGGAACAAGCAGGAATAAGTCCTCACATATGGGTACGTCGGAACCGACGGAGCCTGCGTGGGAAAGCTCCCCAGCTTCCCAGAAAGGAAGCTTTTGGGGCCTCCCACAGCGCATGCATGCTGCCTTCCCGCCTTCCTGACCAACTCTCCTCAGTTCTTCTTTTTCCGTGGAGCCAGCAGTTCGTGTTCCTGTCACCGCTGAAGAAATTTTTTTTTCAATTTGTTTCTTTGACCGCGTGTCTGCCTTCCCCAATTCCGGACCGGTACCGCCGGTCTTTTTTCATTTATTTCTTAAAAAAAAAAAAAAAATAATAATTACTTTTTCCTCACTTGGTGTGTTTATTCTGTGAGGCCTCTAGGCCTTCTCAGATTCTCCCTCATGGAGAAACCAGCCTCTGGTTTTAAAAAATGCACCAAGTGTACCAGTACTATTTCAGTCACAGATACCCATGAATGGTGTCTTAAATGTTTGGGGCCTGACCATTCCATTCCGGATTGTCCATCCTGCTCTCTGATGTCCAAGCGGGGCTTACAGAATAGAGCAGCCAAGTTTCATATGCTGTTTTCTACGGATACTCCAGCATCAACATCCTCCAGGTCTTCCTCTCCTGATGGATCTCAGGTAACCAAACATTCTTCAGGCAGGTCCTCAAAGGGCAAATCTCCCTCTAAGCAGCGAGAGGCCCTTGGCTTTGACCCTGAGGACCCTGTCCCAGCCAAACAACCCCGGCGGGAAGCTCCGGCTTCCAAAGCTCCTTCTATGGGGTTACAGGTAGACATCGATGGCATGGCCTCGACCGATCACCTGTTAGACTGCTCTGGGGTACCAGCTAACACCGGTACCGACATCCAGGCAGTTGTGGCGTCTATGGGTACTACGGTACAATCCATGCAGCAGGCCATACTGGCTTTCATTAACGCTGCACCGCCCTCGGTACCGTGACAATCGGTTCCGACTCCGGTTCCGGTACCACAACCGATACCGGTACCCAGAGCATCTACTTCCAGTAGTATGCCGGTTCCGGCCTCCGGTTCCGGAGATTTTCTCGATACCGATCCGGTTCCCGGTACGCCCGATGTCAATACCGGTCGGTACGCGTATCGATCTCTGGAAGCTAATAGGCGGTACTTTGAATCTTCTGAAGATTCTGATATCTCTGATGATTCTGCTGATGTCTCTTTTGCTCTTCCTGAGGAGCCCTCTTCTCCAAAAAGGAGAATGTCTCTTCCAGAGGATTTGTCCGTTCAAGACTTCATTATTGAAGTAGCTAAAGGACTCTCCATATCTGTAACCTCTGAAAAGGAACCTAGAGCAAAAAAATTGGATATTTTAGGATACTCTAAGGTTCCCAAAGAGGCAGCCACCTTACCCATACATGAAATTCTTCAAGAACACATGATGGATTTGTGGGAGGCTCCTCTCACCCTATCTCCACATTCTCGACGTTTGGACACCATGTATCGGGTTCCTCCTTCTCCTGGTTTTCAAAAAACTCAGCTCCCTCACCACTCTCTTGTGGTGAAGTCTGCTATGAAAAAGATAAAGAGTACCAAAAGGCACTCTTCTACCCCTCCAGGAAGAGAATGCAGGACTCTGGATGCTTTTGGTAGAAAAATCTTCCAAGCTAGCATGCTTATTGCCAGAATCAATTCATACAGCCTCTATATGGGCATGTTTTTGAAAGAGATTGCACTGAAGATACGTCATTTTCTCCCCTTTATCCCAGAGGATAAAAAGGAGGAGTTCCTTCTTTTGCTAAAGCAAACTCAAGATGTTTCAAAGTTCTCCAACAGAGCAGCCTTTGACTCTTTTGAGGGAACTAGCAGAGCCTCCGGCATTGCCATAGCTGCTCGCAGACTTGCTTGGCTCCAGGCCTCTGATTTGGAACCCTGGGTACAAGAAGTCTTGGGCAATCTGCCCTGTACAGGTGAAAATCTGTTTGGCAAGGAGTGGCAAATCAAAGCCACTCAAATGGATGCAGAGAATGCTGCTTTAGATAGACTTTCTAAGTCTACCTCTACCCCTGCCAAAAAAAAAACTTTTAAGAAGCCTTTCTATAAAAAGACCAGATTTTCCACAAATACTGGCCAGCAATCTTCCCAAGTTCGCTTTGCTCCTAAGCGTCAGCAATCTAAACAGGCCAGAACAAATTCTATAGGGGCTGCTACAGTCCAGCAGTCCCAACCCCCTCAGAGTTTTTGACTTGATTCTAGAGAACTTAACCTTTCTGGCTCTGCAACAACCAGAGCCTCTCACCATTCCAGGAAGGTTAACTCATTTTGCTCCCAGATGGGAACAAATCACATCAGAACAGTGGACCCTCTCTATCATCAGAGAGGGCTACAAACTACATTTCTCCAGCCTTCCTCCCCATACCATGGTGAGACAATTCAATTCTCCCCCATCTCTCCTGTACCTGTTGGGTCAGGAGGTGACCACTCTTCTCGCCCAAAAGGCAATAGAAGAGGTTCCTCTTCCTCAACAAGTGTCAGGTTTTTACTCCCCTTATTTTCTCATTCCCAAGAAAACAGGGGGGTACAGACCCATTCTGGATCTCAGAGAATTGAACAAATTTCTATACAAGGAGAAATTCAAGATGCTTTCTCTAGGCACTCTCCTTCCATACCTACAGAGTCAGGACTGGCTTTGTTCTCTAGATCTCAAGGATGCGTACACACATATACTCATCCATCCATCCCACAGAAAATTCCTACGGTTTCTGTTCCAGGGAAAACATTTCCAATACAGAGTACTTCCCTTCGGTCTAGCCTCTGCTCCAAGGGTATTTACCAAATGCATGGCAATAGTAGCTGCATTTCTATGCACTCTGGGAATCTTTGTCTTCCCATACCTGGACGACTGGCTCATCCGAGCTCCATCTCAGTCCGAGGCTCAGACTCCCTGGACCACACCAGACGCATACTGCAGTATCTGGGACTCGTCATCAATCTGCCAAAGTCCCAACTCACCCCTACTCAGTCCCTAGAATTCATAGGGGCCTGGCTAGATACCACCACTGCAAGGGCCTATCTTCCTCAGGCCCGTTGCCACCGTCTGGTGCACTTGGCCTCTCAAATTCAGTCCAGAAGCCACTTGACTGCCAGAGAGATGCTACAACTGCTAGGCCACATGGCATCCACAGTTCATGTGGTGCCCTATGCTCGCCTACATATGAGAGCAGCTCAATGGCTTTGTCCACCCAGTGGACCCAAGCATCAGGAGCTCTCACAGACCAAATAGCAACCTCAAAACGTCTTTTTTGGTCTCTCCAATGGTGGATATCCACTCAAAATCTGTTGTTGGGGGCCCCCTTCCAACCTTTGTTACCCCAAGCAACTCTCACTACAGATGCCTCCCAAACAGATTGGGGAGCTCATCTCCAAGACCTCTCCACTCAGGGCCCTTGGTCTCCACAGGAGACCACCCTTCATATCAACCTTTTGGAGCTGCGAGCAATTTTCCTTGCTCTCAAGGTCTTTCATACCCTCCTCATCAACATGACAGTCCTTGTTCATACCGACAATCAAGTAGCCCTGTTCTACATAAACAAACAAGGAGGGACTGGCTCTCTGTCGCTTTGCAACGAAGCTCTAAAATTGTGGGCCTTCGCCAGAGAGCATCAAATCCATCTCCTGGCAGTATACCTCCCAGGAATCTAAAACTCCTGGGCAGACAGACTCAGTCGAGTTCTGCTTCCACACGAATGGTCCCTGCACATGGATCAGGTACTCAGAATCTTTCAGAAATGGGGAACCCCGGACATAGACCTGTTTGCAAGTCCGTGCAATGCCAAACTTCCCCGGTTCTTTTCCAGAATTCCGTGTCAGGGAGCTCAGGCCAAGGATGCCTTCCTCCTTCATTGGGGTCAGGCCTTCCTGTATGCCTTTCCACCCATTCCTTTGATTCCTAAGACTCTGTTCAAACTTCAGAGGGATCAAGGATCTATGATCCTCATAGCTCCATGCTGGCCACGCCAAGTGTGGTACCCTCTACTTCTGCATCTCTCCCAGGCAACCTCCCTGGATCTGGGAGCTGCTCCAGACCTTCTGTCTCAAGAGGAGGGGACTTTGTGGCACCCAGACCCCAAGTCCCTTCACCTCAGAGCTTGGTTACTGAAGGCCTAGACCTTCAAGACTTCAATCTTTCTCAACAGGTGAAGGATATCCTCCATGCATCTAGGAAACCTTCCACCAGGCATTCTTATGCTTTTAAATGGAAAAGATTTTCCATTTGGTGTGCTGAAAAGGGTCTTAACCCTCTAGCACTACCTTTGAATTCTTTACTCGAATATCTCCTGCATCTTTCCAATGCAGGACTTAAAACAAATTCTGTAAGGGTCCATTTGAGTGCTATTGCAGCATCTCTTCAGCCTATCAATGGACAACCTGTTTCCTCTCATCCTCTTATTGCAAGATTCATGAGAGGTCTAACTTTAACTAAACCTCCCATTCGGCCTCCTCCGTTGGCATAGGACTTAAACGTGGTTCTTGGTCAGCTTATGAAGCCACCCTTTGAACCCTTAGCTACTACCTCCTTGAAATTTCTTTCCTGGAAAGTCATTTTCCTTATTGCAATCACTTCTGCTCGCCGCATCAGTGAACTGCAGGCTTTAGTGGCTAATCCACCTTATACAAGGTTCCATCATGATAAGGTAGTCCTTAGGACAAATCCTCACTTTATGCCTAAAGTGTTCTCACCTTTTCATCTTAATCAAGAGGTATATCTACCTGTCTTTTTTCCAGCTCCTCATGCATCCAGTGCAGAGAGAAACCTACATACGTTAGATTGTAAATGAGCTCTTGCCTTTTACCTCCACAGGACACAGCAACATCGAAAGTCTTCTCAGCTTTTTGTTGCTTTTGATCCTTCTCATTTAGGACTTTCAGTCTCAAAAAGAACACTGTCCAATTGGATTGCTCAGTGTATTTCTTTTGCTTACCAGAGTAAGAACCTTTCTCTGGAAGGCCATGTCACAGCTCACAATGTGAGAGCCATGGCCACATCTATGGCTCATCTTCATTCTGTATCCATCGATCAGATCTGTCGAGCAGCCACCTGGGCCTCGGTTCATACCTTCACAGCCCATTACTGCTTGGACAAGAACTCCCGCCAGGATGCCTTGTTTGGTCAGGCTGTCCTCAGACACCTGTTCCATTCTTAAATAACTCCTGCCCACCTTCCCTGAATGGATGCCTGAGATCCATAGGAAGATGAGGAACCCTAGGGGGGGGGGATCTCCCCGGCATCTTAGCTAGGGAGTCCCCATATGTGAGGACTTATTCCTGCTTGTTCCTGGAGATAGCACAGTTACTTACCTGTAACAGGTGATCTCTGGGAACAGTAGGAATTAGTCCTCACAACCCACCCACCTCCCCTAGGAGTTGTCTCTCTCTCTCTCTCTCTTTCCTTTCCTCTCTCTATTGTCTCAGCTTTAAACTTGAACTGAGGAGAGTTGGTCAGGAAGGCGGGAAGGCAGCGCGCATGCGCTGTGGGAGGCCCCAAAAGCTTCCTTTCTGTGAAGCTGGGGAGCTTTCCCGCGCAGGCTCCGTCGGTTCCAACATACCCATATGTGAGGACTAATTCCTGCTGTTCCCAGAGATCACCTGTTACAGGTAAGTAACTGTGCTTTCTCTGGAGGGCCATGTAACAGCTCACAATGTGAGAGCCATGGCCACCTCTATGGCTCATCTTCATTCTTTGTCCATAGACCAGATCTGTCGAGCAGCCACCTGGGCCTCGGTTCATACCTTCACAGCCCATTACTGTTTGGACAAGGACTCCCGCCGGGATGCCTTGTTTGGTCAGGCTGTCCTCAGTCACCTGTTCCATTCTTGAACAACTCCTGCCCTCCTTCCCTGGATGGATGCCTGATTTCCATAGGAAGACAAGGAACCCCTCAGGGTCTCATATCCTTGGGGATCTCCCAGGCATCTTCGCTAGGGAGTCCCCATATGTGAGGACTCATTCCTGCTTGTTCCTGGAGATAGCACAGTTACTTACCTGTAACAGGTGATCTCTGGGAACAGCAGGAATTAGTCCTCACAACCCTCCCACCTCCCCTAGGAGTTGTATCTCTCTCTATCTTTCCTTTCCTCTCTCTCTCTGTTGTCTCAGCTTTAAACTTGAACTGAGGAGAGTTGGTTAGGAAAGGCGGGAAGGCAGCGCGCAGGCGCTGTGGGATGCTCCCAAAAGCTTTCCTTTTTGGGAAGCTGGGGAGCGTTCCCGCGCAGGCTCCGTTGGTACCGACGTGCCCATATGTGAGGACTAATTCCTGCTGTTCCCAGAGATCTCCTTTTACAGGTAAGTAACTGTGCTTACTCTACAAACTCTGCCCTCCTCCGCTTTCACGGGGGACTATCAAACTCAACCTCCTCTCACTGTTCTCCTGCAGGTGAGATGTCCTCTCTTTTGTGTCAGGGCGCCATAGAAGTTGTCCCAATATCCCAACAGGGGAATGGCTTCTACTCTCCGTACATTCTCATTCCAAAGAAAGCTGAAGGGTGCAGGCCCATTTTGGACCTCAGAAACCTCAACAAATTTCTCACCCACGAAAAGTTCAAGATGAGCTCTCTCAGGACTCTTCTTCCCTACCTCCAGAGTCAGGACTGGCTCTGTTCTCTAGATCTAAAAGAAGCGTACACACATATCTTCTTCCATATGGGACACAGAAAATATCTATGCTTCTCCAGGACCAAGCAGGAAGTCAGTCCTCACATATGGTGACGTCGGCGCCGACGGAGCCCTCGCGGAGCAATTTTCCCCAGCTTTCAAAGAAAGCCTTTGGGAATTGCAGCGCGCATGCGCGGTCGCCTTCCCGCCCAAGGGTGCCATCTTAGCCAGTCTTCTTTTTTCCGCGGAGCCCTACAGACGTACCCGTCGTGTCCCCGCTAAAAAAGTTGATTTTCGTGAGTTTTTCTCTTTTTTCACTTCGGTTCGACGCCGGTCGTTTTCCTGCCCGGACTCGCGACGCCGTTGCGAGTCCTTCTCTTATTTTTCGGTTTTTCTGATTTTTGGTCAGTTTCGTTTTCGGTTTTTCGCTGGCAGCCCGTTCCTTTGACCTTGCAGGGGCCCTTTTTCCCCCGATGGCTGCCAGTGGTTTCAAGCGGTGTGGTCAGTGTGACAGAAATATGTCACTCACTGACACACACGATAATTGCCTCCGCTGCCTAGGCCCGGATCATGAAGAAATGATCTGTGGAGCCTGTGGCAAAATGTCCTCCAAAGCGTTGAGAAGTCGGCGGCATCAGCGGGATAGAATCTTCGCTGACCCCAGCTGTACCCGGACCTCGTCGGAGGCCTCGGCATCCAGAAGCTCCAGCTCTGACCATCGCCGAAGCTCCTCCGACAGGGGTTCTCCCTCCGGAGACCATCGACGGAAGACAAAACCCGCGAGGGCGGCGTCGGTGGACGCTCCTGGCTCCGCGAGGGCCAGGTCGCATAGCCCCGACAGCCGTCCCGGGTCTTTGGAGAAGGAGCACCTCCCGAAGCGACCTCGCCTGGAGTCGGAGTTGCCTGCTTGGGTAAGTCCTGTAGTCCTTCTGGACTCACCTCCGAGAGGTCCGACGTCGGGCCCGACGCCGTCGGGGCCCGAGTCGGGGGCTGCTGGGTCACCTGAGGTCGGACTCAGGTTGACGGCCTTGGAGAGCAGACTATCTGCCTTCATGGACCAGCAGCGGGCACTGATCGCTAGCCTCGCTGGCGCCGCTGCCCCGACCGCCGGGACGTCGACGTCTAAGTCGACCCCGGAGACCGAGCCGATCCTCGAGTCCATGTGAACTCGAGTCGATCCTCGGTCGAGGTCACCCTCGGCCTCCTGTTCGGGACCGAGGTCGTCGCCGCCGACTCCCTCGGCGTCGGGGCGGCCGACGCCTCCGCCTGCCCGAGCCGACCCCACCGATTCCTCCTCGGAGTCGGCCTGGGAGTCTGAAGAGGAGGAGTCACCTGATTCCTTTCGGACTCGGTGTGTCCCCTCGGACTCACCTGAGTCCGAACCTCGGAAACAGTCCCCTCCGGAGGATGCCTGGTTCTCGGACTTCGTCAGGGATATGGCCAAGGCTTTGGCCTTCCCTGCGGATCCCGAGGAGGAGCCTCGAGCCGAAGAGCTCGACGCCCTTCAGTACGACTCTCCCGCCCGGGAGCACTTTACTGTACCGGTTCCTCCCATGCTGGAACGACTACTCTTCCGCATGTGGGAGAGTCCGGCCTTGTCGCCGGTATTGAGCAAGCGGGTCGATTCCATCTATCGAGTCCGCAAGAGTCCTGGCTTCCAAAAAGCACAGCTGCCACACCATTCCATGGTAGTGGAATCGGCCATGCATAGGCTTAAGAGCCAAAAGATGCACTCCTCGGTGCCTCCTGGCAGGGAGGCCCGTAACCTGGATGGCCTTGGTAAGAAGTGTTTCCAGGGCTCTATGCTGGCTTGTCGTGTCCAGACCTACCAGCTATACATGGGCATGTATCTCCGAGACCTGGCTAAAGAGATAGCCGGATTCTCCGCTGGACTGTCCGAGGAACCTTTGCGGAGGTTCCTGGCCTTGACAACTGGTATTCGGGAATGCTCCAAATTCATGTCCCGAGCAGCCTATGATGGCTTTGAAGCATCGGCTTGTGTGGCCGCAGCTGGCATCGGTGCCCGCCGACAAGCTTGGCTTCAGTCGTCTGACCTTGAACCTTGGGTGCAGGACAAGTTGGTCGATGTCCCCTGCAGAGGTGAGAACCTCTTTGGCAAGCCCATGGCTGAAAAGGCTGCACAAATCGAGACGGAGACTCTCACCAGGACCAGGCTTTCTAGGAAGACCTCCGCCCCTTCCCAGAAAAAGAAGGGCTCGGGAAAGAAGTCCTTTTACCCGAGGAAGGCGGCTGCCTATAAACACTACCCTCAATATCAGGCCCCCGCAGCTCCCCAACAGGGTCAGCAGGCCAAGGGACGGGGTAACGGGTCCCGTAGGCAGCAAGCCCCCAAGCCTGCACCACCAGCCCCTGCTCAGCAGGGTGGGGGTTTTTGACTTCCTCAGCATAGCCTCTCCCCCTCAGCTGGTTCCTCCCAGCACCGGAGGTCGGCTGGTTCACTTTGCCCACAGGTGGTCCAACATCACTTCAGATGCCTGGGTGCTTCAAGTCGTGCGAGAAGGATATCTTCTCCACTTCCATCAGGTCCCTCCCTCTTATTTTCCGGGAGAACCTCCTCGACTCCCTCTGCACAGGGACTTACTCCTTCAGGAGTTAGCAAGTCTTCTTCAGGAACAGGCTGTGGAACTGGTGCCCCACCACCTGAGAGGTCAAGGCTTTTATTCCAGGTATTTTCTGATACCAAAAAGGACAGGAGGCCTCAGACCCATCCTGGACTTGCGCAACCTCAACAAGTTGCTCGTGCGGGAAAAGTTCAAGATGCTTACCCTTGGAATCCTTCTGCCCTACCTCCAGCAGGGAGATTGGGTATGCTCCTTAGATCTAAAGGATGCCTACACGCACATCCTCATCCACCCAAGCCACCGCCAATACCTAAGGTTTGTGGTGGCAGGAAATCACTACCAGTACAGAGTACTGCCCTTTGGCCTATCCTCCGCACCGCGAGTCTTCACAAAATGTCTCGCGGTGGTGTTGGCCTATCTCAGGCTTCACGGCCTCTATGTCTCTCCGTACCTCGACGACTGGCTCATCAGAGCGTCGTCCTCTCCGGCAGTCACCAATGCCACACACCGCACGGTGACTCTTCTGCAGTACTTGGGCTTTGTCATAAACGTCGCAAAGTCCACTTTGCTCCCCTCACAGGATCTCGAGTTCATCGGCGCAAGACTGCACACTCCTCAGGCTCGAGCTTTCCTGCCTCTCGACAGGGCTCAACGTCTCATGGACCTAGCCGGCCGTTTTCGCAGCCAGTCCCTGGTCTCCGCCAGGCGCTTCCTGAGACTACTCGGCCATATGGCTTCCACCGTCCACGTGACCCCCAATGCTCGCCTGAATATGCGGCCTGCTCAATGGTGCCTTCGCAAGCAGTGGCAACAGGCCACCGGCGGACTAGCCGACTTAGTGCGCATCTCCGGGCCGCTGGCCTCTTCCCTACAGTGGTGGCTTCATCGACCGAACCTGGTGCTCGGAATGCCGTTTCAGTCGCCTCAGCCGGCTCAAGTGCTGACGACCGATGCTTCCCTCCTGGGTTGGGGAGCACATTGCCAGGGGGCATGTACTCAAGGTCTCTGGACCGCGTGGGAGTCTGCTCAACAGATCAACTTCCTGGAGCTCAGAGCAATCCGTCTGGCGCTCAAGGCTTTCTCCCACCTGACTTCTCACCAGTCCGTCCTTGTCCAGACGGACAATCAAGTTGCCATGTTCTACGTGAACAAGCAGGGGGGCACGGGCTCCTTCCTTCTCTGCCGAGAAGCTCAGAAGCTCTGCTCTTGGGCCGTCAGTCACGGCATTCTTCTCAAGGCAGTTTATCTCCCAGGCCAAGAAAATTGCCTGGCGGACAAACTCAGCAGGATACTCCAGCCGCACGAGTGGCGTCTGGATCCCTTGGTAGTTCAGAAACTCTTTCTGAAGTGGGGCCTCCCCACGATGGATCTCTTTGCCAGTCCTCTCAACCGGCAACTTCCTCGCTTCTGCTCTCGTCAGCCACATCCCCTTCGGGTAGCGGCAGATGCTTTTCTACTCTCATGGATGGAAAGCCTTCTCTATGCTTTTCCTCCCATCCCGCTAGTCTCTCGAACTCTATTCAAGGTTCTCCGGGACAAAGCTTCCATGATCCTGGTGGCTCCTCGCTGGCCCAGACAGCCGTGGTTCCCACTCCTGTTGCAATTAGCGGTAGAGGATCCGTTCCCTCTGGGGTTTCAACCGGATCTCCTAACACAGGATCAGGGGTCTCTGCTACACCCCAACCTCAGATCTCTCAACCTAATGGCCTGGCGGCTGAAAGGGTAGTCCTCGCTCCCCTTCTCCTGCCGGCAGAGGTGGAAGAGGTCGTCCTAGCTTCTCGGCGACCTTCTACCCGCAAATGCTACGCCCTTAAATGGCGTCGCTTTTCCGTTTGGTGTGTACAGCAGTCTCAGGATCCCTTCTCCTGCTCGGTGTCGGTGATCTTGCAGTACCTGCTCTACCTCTCTAATCTGGGACTTAAGTCCAACTCCGTCAAGGTCCACCTCAGTGCTCTTTCAGCACACCATGTGCCGGTGGATGGCAGACCTCTTTCCAGCGACCCTCTCGTAGCACGGTTTCTCCGAGGTCTCCTTCTACTTAAACCACCTCTGCGCCCGCCAGCACCTGACTGGGATCTGAATGTGGTTTTACAGCGGATCACCTGTCCGCCTTTTGAACCGATGGCTACCTGTTCTCTGCGTTTTCTTTCGTGGAAAACCTTATTCCTGATAGCCCTCACTTCCGCTAGACGCGTGAGTGAATTGCAGGCCCTCGTGTCTGATCCTCCCTTCACTCGGTTCTACAAAAATAGGGTAGTCCTACGGACTCACCCAAAATTTCTTCCAAAAGTTGTCTCCCCTTTTCACATCAATCAGGAGGTGGTACTTCCAACCTTCTTTCCCAGGCCTCACTCCAGCCGAGCTGAATGAGTCCTGCATACCCTGGACTGTAGAAGGGCATTGAACTTCTACCTTGACCGTACGCGGGAGCACCGTAAAGCTGCTCAGCTTTTTGTGTCTTTTGACCCCAATAAATTGGGGCTCCCGGTCTCCAAGCGTACTCTGTCCATCTGGGTTGCTGACTGTATCGCTTGGGCTTATGGGGCAGCCGGACTCTCCTTAGAAAGTCGAGTCACGGCTCATTGTGTTCGGGCGAAGGCTACGTCAGTGGCTTACCTCCGCTCTGTTCCGCTGGCAGACATCTGCCGGGCCGCTACTTGGTCTTCGAGCCAGACTTTTGCGGTCCATTACTGTCTCGAGAGGGAGTCCCGCAGGGACAGTGCTTTCGGACAGGCAGTCCTCCGAAATCTCTTCGAGGTTTGAGCAACTCCTACCCTCCATCCCGGATGGGGGCTACCGGTGGGTGATAAGTCAGTGAAGATTCCTTCCTTCTGTGCCGCTGAGCTAGAGGGAGCTCATTTTTGTGCTTAGGGTCTCCGGTAGCCTTAAGCTTGGGAGTCCCATATGTGAGGACTGACTTCCTGCTTGGTCCTGGAGAAAGCGTAGTTACTCACCTGTAACAGGTGTTCTCCAGGAGCAGCAGGAATCAGTCCTCACAACCCTCCCTCCTCCCCGTGGAGTTGCAATCATCTGCTTAAGTTTTTTTGCCAATTTTTATGCTGTCTTTTAGCTATGTCATCAGACTGGCTAAGATGGCACCCTTGGGCGGGAAGGCGACCGCGCATGCGCGCTGCAATTCCCAAAGGCTTTCTTTGAAAGCTGGGGAAAATTGCTCCACGAGGGCTCCGTCGGCGCCGACGTCACCCATATGTGAGGACTGATTCCTGCTGCTCCTGGAGAACACCTGTTACAGGTGAGTAACTACGCTTTCACCTTTCAAGGAACACATTATCAATACAGAGTCCTTCCTTTTGGACTTGACTCTGCCCCAAGAGTCTTAACAAAGTACATGGTGGTTGTAGCTGCTTATCTAAGATCTCTGAGAATATTCGTCTTCCCTTACTTAGACAACTGGCTAATAAAAGCAGACTCCTCCCAAGAGATACTGCTTTACTTACATTGTACCAGCACAGTATTACAACACTTGGGATTTGTGATAAACTTCCCAAAATCCCAACTCACTCCAACTCAAAAACTAGAGTTCATTGGAGCCCTACTAGAGGGCATTTCTGCTCCAGCTTTGTTGTGCCCGTCTAATCGAACTAGCATCCCAGATGCTCCTACAAGACCATCTGATCTCCCAAGAGATGCTGCAGCTCCTGGGGCACTTGGTCTCTACAATATATGTCGTTCCATATGCCCTACTACATATACAGACAGCCCAGTGGACTCTAGCCTCCCAGTGGAAGCAGGCCTCTGGCCATCTTCGAGAGAGAATCCAAGTCACTGCCCGTCTAACCGCATCCCTTCAGTGGTGTGCTCAACAGAGAATCTGCTCATAGGGTCACCTTTTCAGATGTCTCCACTTCAATGCACTGTGACGATGGATACCTCCAAACTGGGTTGCAGAGCCTTTCTGGGCAGCCTGTCTACACAGAGACTCTGGACAGCACAAGAGTCACAACTCCAGATCAATCTCCTGGAACTTCGTGATATCTTGAGTGCCCTTTGAGTGTTTCAACACCACTTCAGAGCACAAGTCCTAATCAGGACGGACAATCAGGTTGCTATGTTCTATTTGAGCAAGCAGGGAGGAACAGGCTCTTGGGCCCTCTGTGAGGAGCACTTCACCTGTGGTCTTTTGCCATTGCTCATCAAATACACCTCCAAGAGGTACCTTCTGTGGGAGTCCAATGCCTTGGCAGACAGACTGAGTTGCATCCTTCTTCCCCACAAATGATCTCTCCATCCAGACACAATGTCCTACATCTTTCAAACCTGGGGAACTCCAGACATAGATCTGTTTGCTTCTGCAGAAGAACTCCAACATCTATCAACCAACAGGTAGATGCCTTCAGCCTATACCGGGGTCAGGGTCTGCTTTATGCTTTCCCTCCTATATTCCTCATTCCCAAGATGATTTTCAAGCCTCAGTCCGACAAGGGCTACATGATTCTCATAGCCCCTCATTGGCCGTGGCAACTGTGATTTCCACTGCTGCTATGTCTGACTCAGACTCATCCTATGCGATTGGGATATGCACCGGATCTCCTCTCCCAGGGCGACTGCTCACTACTCCATCCTGATCCACAGTCTCTCCGCCTCACAACTTGGCCACTGAGAGCATAGCTTTACAAGGCTTTGACCTTACTCAAGAGGTTAAGGAGATCCTTTTGGCTTTTAGAAAGACCTCCACCAGATATTCATATGCTTTTAAGTGGTGTAGATTTTCTGTCTGATGTGCCCAGAAAGATCTCGATCCCTTTTCTGCTCCAGTGGAGTATCTCCTCCACCTGTCCTCGACAGGTCTAAAGACAAACTTGGTGAAAGTCCACCTCACTGCCACTCTGGCTTCTCAACAGCTACTGAGTGGGACAGCTTTTCTCCATACAACCGCTAGTAGCGTGTTTTATGAGAAGTCTCCTACTGTCCAAACTGCCCATTAAGCCACCTCTGGTAGCTTGGGACCTCAGTGTCATTCTAGTACAGCTTCTCAAGCCATCCTTTGAACTATTAGCCATGACCTCACTTAAGTTCCTCTCTTGGAAGGTAATCTTCTTCACTTCGGCTAGACACATTAGTGAGCTTCAGGCTTTGGTGGCTGATCCTCCCTATACCCGCTTCCACCATGACAAAATAGTCCATCGGACTCACCCACACTTTATGCCAAAGGTGGTGTCTCCCTTCCATTTAAACCAGTCAATTTATCTTGCAGTTTTCTTTCCTAAACCGCATGCATCTAGAGCGGAATTAACTCTGCACACTCTTGACTGCAAATGTGGCTTGGGTTTCTATCTCCAAATATGAGATCATTGTAAAGCCTCGCAGTTGTTTATCTCATTTGACCCCCGTTACCTGGGATTACCTGTTTCTAAGTGTACGCTTTCCAGATAGCAGACTGCATTTCATTCACTATGACAAATCGGGACCCTGCCTGGAAGGTCATGTCACTGCTCTCAACATTCTTGCCATGGCCACCTTGATATACAAAAATCGCTGTGGTCTTTTTGGAGTAGTATGCTAATATTGTATCTGAAAAGTTACTCCACTTTAACATGCAGTTTCTACTTCGGGCTTGTATGGTGTTATTGCTTTCATTAAGCTCTCTTTTATCCAATATGTAGTCTCAGACCAGTGCAGCACTTGTGGCCACTATGTTTGGTGGACCACAAGGCGCAAAGCAACAGCATCAACGACTACTGGATAAAATGCTTTTTTTTGTATCTACCGTGACTAATTTTCTTTGCTCTTCACACCTATATAATATTCCCTTAAAGTGTTTCAACGAATATATAAAATGTTAGACAGGCTTATCTTTTGTTCCACTAGAGCTTAGTGGTTCTCGCCTTCGCTATCGCTATCGCTGATAACTCTGATGTCTAGGATGGGGTGGTACCTCCCCCATTTTTATGGGTACCAGGAAGTACTAGGTTCGACGCCGGTTCCCCTTCCCGCCTGGTTCGGTACACCGGTATCGAGCCCGATCTTCTTTTTTCGGTTTTTGCCCTTCGTGGCTGGCGTTCGCGCCCTTTTTTCTTTTTCCCTGGAAGGCCGGTCCTTTGACCTCGCGGGGGCTCTTTTTTCCCCGATGGCTTCCAGTGGTTTTAAAAAGTGTGATCGGTGCAAGAAACTAATGTCTCTCACCAACACACACGACTGCTGCCTTCGGTGCCTCGGTCCTGATCATGATCCTAAGATTTGTGGACCGTGTGGTAAAATGTCCACTAAGGCACTGCGAAGTCGCCAGCACCAAAAGGAAAAGCTTTTCTCTGATTCGGCCTCCGGCCAGGCCCAGACCTTGTCTGAGGCCTCAACGTCTCGGTAGTCTGACCCCGAGCATCGTCGGGGTTCCTCGGACAGGGGGTCCCCGAGCAGGAGCGAAAGAGGAAGAAGCGGCTCGCGAGGGCGGTGTCGGAGGAGGTCCCTGGCTCCTCGAGGGCTAGGACCCCAGACCGCCGTCCCGGGCCCGTGGAACAGGAGAAGCCATCAAAAGTGCCTCGTGTGGAGCCGGAGTCTGCTGGACACGTAAGTCCTGTTGTCCTCGAGGACTCTCCTCCCAGGGAGCCGCCGCCGGGGCCTGAGTCGGTGGCTGCTGAGTCTCCTGAGCTGGGTCTCAGGCTTGACAGCCTTGGAGTGCAGACTGTCTGCCTTCATGGATCAGCAGCGGGTGCTGATGGCCAGCCTTGCTGGCGCATCTGCCTTGACCACCGGGACATCGACGTCGAAGTCGACCCCGGAGACCGAGCCGATACTCGAGACCATGAAGGCTCGAGGTCGTCCTCGGTCGCGGTCACCCTCGACCTCCCGGTCGAGACCGAGGGCGTCGACACTGCTGCCTCCAGCGTCGGGGCGGGTGCTGCCAGGCCCCGCGCGGTCAGATCCCGACTCCTCTTCAGACGAGTCCGCCTGGGAGATGGAGGACGAGGAGTCCCCCAATACCTTCAAGACTCGGTGCGTCCCGTCGGACTCACCGCAGTCTGAGCCCCGGAGTAGATCCCCTCCGGAGGATACCCAGTTCTCGGAGTTCGTTCGGGATATGGCCACTGCTTTGGTGATCCCCGCGGACCCCGAGGAGGAGCCTCGAGCCGAAGAGCTCGAGGTCCTCTAGTATGACTCTCCTCCGAAGGAGGCCTTTACTGTGCCGGTTCCTCCGATGCTGGAACGGCTCCTCTTCCAGATGTGGGAGGCACCGGCCTCGGCGCCGGTTCTGAGCAAGCAGGTGGATTCCATTTATCGACTCCGTAAGATCCCTGGTTTTCAAAAGGCGCAGCTACCACATCATTCCATGGTGGTGGAATCGGCCATGCATCGTCTGAAAAGTCAGAAGATGCACTCCGCGGTGCCGCCCGGCAGGGAGGCCCGGAATCTGGATGCGTTTGGTAGAAAGTGCTTCCAGGGCTCGATGCTTGCTTGCCGTGTCCAGTTTTACCAGCTGTACATGGGCATGTACTTGCGGGACCTGGCAAAGGAGCTTGCCGGATTCTCTGCTGGTCTCTCCGGGGAACCTTTGCAGAGGTTCAAGTCCTTGTCCTCGGGGATCCGGGAATGCTCTAAGTTCATGTCCTGCACTGCCTATGATGGCTTCGAGGCCTCGGCCCGTGTTGCGGCAGCCAGCATTGCTGCTCGTCGCCAGGCATGGCTGTAGTCATCGGATCTCGAGCCCTGGGTTCAGGACAAGTTGGTCGATGTCCCTTGCCGAGGTGAGAACCTTTTTGGCAAGCCCATGGCCGAGAAGGCCGCACAGCTCAAAACCGAGCACCTCCCAAGGACAAGGCTGTCCAGAAAGACTTCTGCCTCTTCTCATAAGAAGAAGGGCTCGGGTAAGAAGTCCTTTTACCCGAGGAAGGTGACTGCCTACAAACAGTTCCCACCTTACCAGGCCTCCCCAGCTCCCCCAGCAGGCCAAGAGGCAGGGGCATTGGCTCCGTAGGCAGAAGGCCCACAAGCCTCCAGCTCCTGCTCCCACTCCGCAGGGTGGGGGTTTTTGACTCCCAAGGCATAGCCTCTCCGTCTCTGCTGTCCCATCCCTACACAGGAGGTCGACTAACCCTGTTTGCCCACAGGTGGCCGCCCATTACAGGAGACAGTTGGGTCTTAAGCATAGTCCACAAGGGCTATATGCTTCATTTCCATCAATTGCCTCCTCCTTACTTTCCAGGAGAGCCTCCAAGGCCTCCTCTGCACACATACCTCCTCCTTCAAGAGCTTCAGGGTCTGTTGCGAGACAAGGCGGTGGAGCTTGTACCTCCCCACCTACAAGGTCACGCTTTCTACTCCAGGAACTTCCTAGTACCAAAGAGAACCGGAGGCTTCAGGCCTATTCTCGACCTCAGAAATCTCAACAAGTTCCTAGAGAAAGAGAAGTTCAAGATGCTTACTCTTGGAACACTTCTGCCCTACCTCCAGCAGGGAGATTGGCTATGCTCCTTAGATCTAAAGGATGCGTACACTCACAACCTCATTCATCCGGACCACAGAAGGTACCTCAGGTTCATTGTGGGAGGAAACCATTATCAGTACAGAGTGCTTCCTTTCGACCTCACATCCGCCCCCAGGGTCTCTACCAAATGCCTGACAGTGGTGGCGGCCTACCTGAGAAATCAGGGTATCTTTGTCTTTCCCTATCTGGACGACTGGCTCATCAGGGGTCAGACGTGCCAGGAGGCCAGGCAAGCCACCCTCCAAACTATTTCTCTTCTTCAACACCTGGGTTTTGTCATAAACTTCGTAAAGTCCACTTTACTCCCCTCCCAGAACTTGGAGTTCATAGGGACAAGGCTAGACTCCCTGCAGGCGAAAGCTTTCTTGCCAGAGGACAGATCCCAAAGACCGATAGACTTGGCAAATCAGTTTCTCAACAGGCCACTTTCCCACCAGACTCTGGCTGCGGCTTCTGGGCCACATGGCTTCGACAGTACATGTGACTCCCAGTGCCCGGCTCCATATGAGGCCTGCACAGTGGGGCCTCAGAACTCAGTGGAGACAGGCCACAGGAAGCCTCAGAGACAGAGTAAGGGTATCCAGACCATTCCTGAACTCCCTACGCTGGTGGCTGCACCCCCCCCCCCCCCAATCTACTGCAAGGGGTGCCTTTTCAAATTCCTGGGTTCACAGTGGTGTTGACCACAGATGCCTCCCTGCAGTGCTGGGGAGCACATTGTCTGGGCAAGTGCACCCAGGGCCTGTGGTCTCCCTGGGAGGCCACACAACAGATCAACCTACTGGAACTCCGGGCTATTCGCTTAGCCCTCAAGACTTTCTCTCAAACCCTGGCTCCACCAGTCTGTCTTAGTACAGACAGACAACCAAGTAGCCATGTTCTATGTGAACAAGCAGAGCGGCACTGGGTCCAGGCTTCTTTGTCAGGAGGCACAGGACCTTTGCTTGTTTGCGCTCAAGCACAACATGTTTCTCAGAGCTGTTTATCTCCCTGGCCAGGACAACTGCCTGGCAGACAGGTTGAGCAGAGTTCTGCAGCCCCACGAATGGCAACTCCACCCATTAGTGGTTCAGAAGATTTTCCTGAAATGGGGGCTTCCCTCCATAGATCTCTTTGCCAGTCCCCTGAACAAGCAGCTGCCCAGGTTCTGCTCCAGGCACCCGCATCCCATGAGGTGGGCAGCGGATGCTTTTCTGATTTCCTGGTCCCAGGCCTCCTGTATGTGTTTCCTCCCACGCCTCTGGTGGCCCGAACCCTGTTCAAGGTTCTGAATGACAAGGTCTCGGTACTCCTGGTAGCTCCCAGGTGGCCGAGGCAGCCTTGGTTTCCAATTCTGCTTCAATTGGCAGTGGACACCCCACTGCCTCTGGGGTTGCAGCCCGACCTCCTCTCTCAGGATCAAGGTTCTCTTCTGCACCCAAATCTCATATCTCTCAATTTGATGGCCTGGAGGCTGCAAGGGTAGTTTTGGCTCCCTGGGGCCTACCTCAGGAAGTTGAAGAGGTCGTCCTGGCCTCTAGGAAGCAGTCCACTAGGAAAACCTATGCCCTGAAATGGAAAAGGTTTTCTGTGTGGTGTCAGCTGCGTACAGAAGACCCTTTCTCCTGTGCTGTACCAGTAGTGCTTCAGTACCTGCTGCACTTGTCTAATCAGGGACTTAAGTCCAATTCTGTTCGGGTCCACCTCTCAGCTCTAGCAGCTCACCACTCGCTGGTGGAAGGACACTCTCTGTTGATTCACCCCTTGGTGTCCCGGTTCCTCAGGGGTTTGCTCTTGCTCAAGCCTCCTGTCTGTCCTCCTGCCCCTGAGTGGGAGTTGAATGTGGTCTTGCAACAAGTGACTCGCCCACCTTTTGAGCCAATGGCCACTTGTCCTCGTCACTTCCTTTCCTGGAAGACACTCTTCCTGGTAGCCCTCACCTCGGCCAGACGAGTGAGTGAGCTTCAGGCCCTGGTCTGTGACAGGCCTTACACCCGATTCTATAGGAACAGGGTAGTCCTTAGGACTCATCCAAAGTTCCTCCCAAAGGTTGTCTCCTCTTTCCACATCAACCAGGAGGTGGTTCTTCCAACATTCTTCCCTAGGCCTCATGCAAGCCAGGCTGAAGCGGTCCTGCATACCCTGGATGGTAGAAGTGCTTTATCCTTCTACCTTGATCGTACACAGGGACATAGAAGGGTTACTCAGCTCTTCATATCTTTTGACCTTAATAATTTGGGGTTAGCTGTGTCCAAGTGTACCTTGTCCATATGGGTGGCTGACTGTATCACCCGGGCTTACAGGCCGACTGACCTTTCCTTGCAGGTTCGGGTCACGGCCCACCGTGTCAGGGCTATGGCTGCCTCAGTAGCTCATCTCCGCTCTGTACCGTTGGCAGACATCTGCAGGGCTGCAACTTGGTCCTCAAGCCAGACCTTTTCGGCCCATTACTGCCTGGAGAGGGAGTCCCGTAGTGACAGTGCTTTTGGCCAGGCAGTTCTCCGGAATCTCTTTGAGGTTTAGGCAACTCCTGCCCTCCAGCCCTCCGTTGGGCTACCGGTGGAGGTTCTTTCAGTGCAAAGCCTTTCTTTGATGCTGGGACTAGATGGAGTTCTCTTGTTCAGCCTGGGTTCCTGGTAGCCCAGAGCTAGGGAGTCACCCATATGTGAGGGCTGACTTCCTGCTTGGTCCTGGAGAAAGAGTAGCTACTCACCTGTAACAGGTGTTCTCCAGGAGCAGCAGGAATCAGTCCTCACAACCCTCCCCCCTCCCCTGGAAGTTGCAGTTGTATATAGTTCATTTTTACATTTTTGTGTGCTGTCTTTTAGCTATGTCATTTGACTGAGCAAGATGACACCTTTAGGCGGGAAGGGGACCGTGCATGCGTGCAGTATTCCCAAAGGCTTTCATAGAAAGCTGGGGAAATGCTCCGCAGGGGCTCCATCGACGTCGATGTCACCCATATGTGAGGACTGATTCCTGCTGCTCCTGGAGAACACCTGTTACAGGTGAGTAACTACTCTTTCCTCAACAAGCCCCCTCCTACAATGGTAAGACAGTTCAATTCTCAGACCTCTCTCAACGACCAGTTAGGTCAAGAGGTCACTGTGCTTCTTTCCCAAGGGACAATAGAAGGGGTACGTATTCCCCAAAGGGGTACAGGGTTTTACTCCCCCTATTTCCTTACTCCAAAGAAAACAGGAGGACACAGACCCATCTTAGACTTCAGAGAAATGATCAAATTCCTGTTCAAAGAGAAGTTTAAAATGTTTTCTCTAGGAACTTGTCACGCCCTTAGCCCCTTACAGACAGTGTAGAGGGGCGTGCTTGTCATAGGAGAGATTCACCATTTAGCCTTTACCTGACTGGCTGCCTTGTAATGCCTCATGGGAAAGGTAGTTCAGTCAGGAGGTACTTTGCTTCAGGTAAAAAAAAAAAACACAATGTAGTTGGCTTTGAGTGGTAAGGCTTTCAACAGAAAGTTATTGATGGGGTAAACGCTAGGGTCACAAATTAACACTTTTGGATTGTTTCTCCAGGATTCTTTCAAAAATACATCAGGATATAACTGAACTCAAAACAAAACAGCTTATAATGTTCTTTAGCATAAAGAAAAGTCCTTTCAACAGCTAATGCTACCAGACACGGCTAGCAGTGCTGTTCAAAACAAACAGAAACAGCTTTTCCTAAAGCAAGTTTCTTTTCTCTCAATCCAGAACACTTCTCGGCTGTTTGTCTCCTTAAGCACAGTAAAAACTTTCAACAAGAAGTCAAACTCTTCATAGGCAAACAATTCTCTATGCAAGGTTTTTAGGAATAGTGAAAACCAAATCAAAGCTTTTCTTACTTTCACCGTCAGCACGGCTTCAGGCTGTGCACTGCACTGGCTAGCAGCTGTTTAACAAGTTGTAATTAGACAGCTGCAGTTTGCTCAGCAAAGGTATTTCTCCTTTAATACAGGACTTTCACAAGTTATCTACAGGCTCTCAGGGTTACCAGACTCTGGAGGTTTTCCTTACGGTTGACTCCCTTCCAAACCCTCTGTATTTGAAGATTGGCATAAAGAGCAATCCATGTATGAGTCGTCTTCTTCTACAGCTAGGTCTTGTTCACCCAGTTGCATGGGCTCTACCTTCAGGTCTGGATCAGAGGGCTTAGCTGACTGCCTCCCGTTAGGGCAAAAGCTGTCTCTTGCAACTCTGTAGTGCTCCAAATTAGACAAGCTTCTAATGCTCCTACCTGGGTCAAGGCTTGTATCAGCTTCTCCTCTCTCATGCTCTGGCCAACATTCACCTGATCTTCCTCGTCCTGTCCTCCAACTTGTGTGCCTTGTTCCTGCTATTCTTACTGTTCCAGCTCCATTCCTCTTCCAGTAAGCATTCCTACTCCTCTCTCTGTATGCATTCCTACTCCTCTCTCTCTCTGGATAATCTGACCTAGACTTAAACCTCTCAGGCTCCAGCCCCACCCCTTCTCCTCTCAGGTGTTGGAGATCAAACTGCCTCGTGGCAGCTGAGCACTTGGGGAATTCAGTGAAGTAAGGGTTCCTCACCCTGGGCCTGTATTCCCTCTCCTTTTCTCCACTAGGGGCATTCTGCAACCTATTGCAGCTAGGAATTACCTGCTTCCTAGGTGTAATTGGAGTTTTGTGTCTCTGACCTTGTAAAATAGGTCCTTTGATAAGGGTGAATTCCTTCTCTTTATCCCTGTCTCCTGGGTCCTGATAAGCTTCCTTATCACAAACTCTGCTGCTATACCTTCAGAGTCAGGATTGGATTTGTTCTCTAGATCTCAGGGATGCGTACACTCATATTCTCATCTATCCAACTCACTGAAAGTTCCTTCGCTCTCTGTGTCAAGGGAAGCACTACCAATACAGTGTTCTTCCTTTTGGCCTGGCATCTGCACCAAGGGTGTTCACAAAATGTATGGCTGTGGTGGTAGCATTTCTCCGCACACTAGGAATATTCGTCTTCCCTTACTTAGATGACTGGCTCATTCGAGCCCCTTCAGAACCAGAGGCCAGGGTTGCTCTCTCTCGCACAACGCACATCCTTCAGTATTTGGGACTTGTTATAAACTTCCCAAAATCCAACTTTGCTCCCTCTCAGTCCCTGGAGTTTATAGGAGCTCTGCTGGATACCAGACAGCAAGGGCCTACCTTCCACAGCCCCGCTGCCTTCACATTGTGCAGTTAGCTTCTCAAGCAGTGCTAAAACCTCACCTCACTGCTCGGGAAATGTTGCAGTTGCTAGGCCACATGGCATCCACCGTGCATGTGGTTCTTTATGCTCGCCTCCATATGAGGGCAGCTCAGTGGACTTTATCCACACAATGAACTCAGGCGTCAGGTTGCCTATCAGACAAAATAGCAAACTCAGATCGCCTTATTTTGTCCCTCCAATGGTGGCAGTCACCCCAAAACCTTCTGGTGGGGTCTCCTTTTCAGCAACCCCCACCTCAAGCCACTTTAACAATAGATGCCTCAAAGGTGAGTTGGGGAGCCCACCTGCAAGGCCTCTCTACCCAGGGTACCTGGACTCCACAGGAGGCCTATCTACACATCAGTCTCCTGGAACTCAGAGAAATCTTCCTTGCTCTTCGAGTATTCCACACCCAGCTCAGCTACAAGACAGTCCTAGTTCAAACAGACAATCAAGTAGCTATGTTCTATGTGAACAAGCAGGGCGGAACAGGCTCTCTGTCACTATGAAACGAAGCTTTGCGACTATGGGCCCTCGCCAGAGAGCATCAGATTCATCTCCTTGCGGTGTATCTCTTCCAGGCATTCAAAACTCTTGGGCAGACAGACTCAGTTGAGTTCTGCTTCCACACGAATGGTCTCTCCATGCAGACCAGGTGGGCAAAATTTTCCAAATTTGGGGAACCCCGGACATAGACCTCTTTGCAAGTCCGCTGAATGCCAAACATCCCCGGTTCTGTTCCAGAGTTCTGGCTCAGGGTTGTCAGGCCAGGGATGCTTTCCTCCTCCATTGGGGCCAAGACTTCCTGTATGCCTTTCCACCCATTCCCCTAATTCCCAAAACCCTGTTCAAGCTTCAAAGAGACAGAGGTCATATGATTCTCATAGCTCCACATTGGCCACGGCGAATGTGGTACCCTCTGCTCCTACATCTCTCTCAAGCTCCACCTCTGGAGTTGGATCTGCTCCAAATCTCCTATCTCAGGAGGATTGGATGCTGTTGCATCCCAATCCCCAGTCTCTGAATCTCAGGGCCTGTTTGCTTAAAGCCTAGAACTTCACGGTCTTAACCTTTCTCAGCAGGTAAAGGATATCCTTTATGCTTCCAGGAAGCCTTCCATAAGACACTCTTATGCATTCAAGTGGAAGAGGTTTACCATATGGTGGCGTAAGGGTCTTAACCCTCTTGCGTTACCTCTGGAATCATTACTGGAGTATCTCCTTCATTTATCTAATGCAGGACTTAAGACTAACTCAGTAAGAGTCCATTTGAGTGCTATTGCAGCTTCTTTCAAGCCTCTAAATGGACAACCTATTTCCTCTCATCCTCTCATAGCGAGATTTATGAGAGGCCTTCTTTTAAGTAAGCCTCCCATTAAGCCACCACCGGTGGCATGGGACTTAAATCTGGTTCTTGGGCAGCTCATGAAGCCGCCTTTTGAACCATTAGCCACTACCTCTTTGAAATTTGTTTCCTGGGCAGTCATCTTTCTTATTGCAATCACATCAGCACGTCGCATCAGTGAATTGCAAGCGTTGGTGGCTGATCCTCCTTATACAAGGTTCTATCATGATAAGGTAGTCCTTAGGACTCATCCATACTTTATGCCAAAGGTGGTGTCACCTTTTCATTTAAACCAAGTGGTTTACCTTCCTGTCTGCTTCCCAAGGCCTCACGCCTCAAATGCAGAAAGGAATCTTCATACTTTGGACTGTAAAAGGGCTTTGGCTTTTTACTTACAAGGGACACAGCAGCATAGAAAGTTCTCTCAACTCTTTGTTGCTTTTGATCCTAGTCATTTGGAACTTTCAGTCTGCAAGAGAACACTGTCCAGCTGAATTGCACAGTGTATATCTTTTGCCTATGAAAGTAAGAACCTTCCTCTTGAAGGCCATGTCACAGCTCACAATGTGAGAGCCATGGTAGCCTCTATGGCTCATCTTCACTCTGTGTCTATCGACGACATCTGTCGAGCAGCTACTTGGGCTTCGGTTCATACCTTCACAGCCCATTACTGCTTAGACAAGGACTCCTGCTGGGATACCTTGTTTGGTCTGGCTGTTCAACACCTGTTCCATACTTATTCAACTCCTACCCACCATCCCTGGTAGGATGCCAGAGATCCATGGGGGGAAGTGGAGCCCTTTCACAGGGGCACACAAGTTCTGGGGCCTTCTCCCTGGCATCTGCAGCTAGGGAGTCCCCATATGTGAAGACTGCATTCCTGCTTGTTCCTGGAGATAGCATAGTTACTCATCTGTAAAAGGTGATCTCCGGGAACAGCACGAATTTATTCTTCACAACCCACCCACCTCCCCTAGGAGTTGTATCTCTCTCTTTCTTTCCCTCTCTCTTTGTCTCAGCTTTAAACTCAACTGCAGAGGGACAGTTGGGAAAGGCGGGAAGGCAGCACGCAGGCGCTGTGGGATGCTCCCAAAAGCTTTCCTATTGGACACTGGAGAACGTTCCCGCGCAGGCTCCATCAGTACCGACGATACCCATATGTGAAGACTAAATTCCTGCTGTTCCCGGAGATCACCTGTTACAGGTGAGTAACTATGCTTTATGGAACTTTCCTCTAGGAACTTGTCCAAACCTTTTTTGAACACAGCTACATTAACAGTTTTTACTACATCCTCCGGTAATAAATTCCAGAGTTTGATTACAAGTTGAGTGAAAAAATATTTTCTCTTAAATAGTTTACCCTGTAGCTTCATTGCATGCCCCCTATTCTTTCTATATTCTGTTGATGTAATCAATCAATCTATGTTTTCCCGTTCATTAATTTATAGACCTTTAATATATCTCCCCTCAGCAGTCTCTTTTCCTGATCGTATCTACAGGCTAGTCCCGGACCTCTGGGTTGTCAATCTCAATCAGCAGCTTGGAGACTGAGGAACCTCCTTCTTTTGTGATGTCACCAGTATATCCTCTCGGTAGCCAATTCCACCTGCCAGTTACCTCAGTCTCCAAGCAGCTGAAGAGACAGTGAGCCTGGGAGGTCCGGGCTCACAGGAGGAACAATTAAGACAGTTTTAGTTTTGGAGTGTTGGTTGTTTTAAAAAAAACAAAAAAACCCCAAAGAGAGCGAGTTTAGAAAGAAGCTGGGCTAGATAGCAGTTCCTTAAGAGGCTCTACCTTTAAGCGGGCCCAAGGCCCTCCCCCCACCTGTGGGGTACTGCCTGCTTACGGTGGTTGGAGTTCTCTCACTTACCGGAGCAGAGCTGCACGGCAGTGCAGGTAGCTTTTGGCCCGTGATTAGCTGGGCTGCTACATCCGATTCCAGCCGGCGTGACACAGAGGTACTGCCTGTCGACGCACCGTGGCTGAGAACTCCCCGTTCACCCTCCCCCTCCTCCGCGGCGATGCGGGCATGAGATGGTGTAGACTCTCAGAGCCTTAGCGAGTGCCGATAGCGGGGCTGTGCGGGGGCAGGAGGTCTTGTCAGGAGGTAAGTGTCTCAGTGCTTGCTTCTCCTCTGCTCGGCCTACTTTGAGTGCGAAGGCCTCTGCGGGCCTAGCCGCGTGTTGCCAACGCAGGCGTTTTCACGGCAGTACCGGCCTTGCTCTCAGGCCTCGGAGCCTCTCCTTTGACTGCTGCCTCGTTTCTTTTGGAGATTTGCAACTTGCTTGCATCTTCGGGATTCTCTGCTATTGGTTTTTCAGTGCCGGGGTGTCAACGCGGTGGTTTTGAACTCCGCGGTCCTCTTTTGGTGGGAAACGCTTCCTTTTCATTGAAATGCCCGCTAGACCCCAGTGCTTCGTGTGTGGGGCTAAACGAGGGTCGGCAGCTGAATCGGGAGTTTGTAGGAGCTGTGCTAAAGAGGCTGATACTATGGACAGTGTTCCTCGAGCCGCGGAGGAGCGCCTGGAGGCAGAAGCAGGGCCCTGTACAGAACAGGCAGGCTCTTCGGCCCTGGAAGAACCGGTGCTAGGTCCTTCCTCCGCACCGGATTTTTCCCCTCCCCTCGTGCCGTGGCATCAGGGTCTTGAGTCCATTTTTTCTCAGAATTTTGTCATGATTTTACAGCAGGCTATGGGGAGCTTAGCCCGTGGACAATCTCAGGATACGCGCACGGTTCTTGGGGGTAAGAGGTCCGCCATGTCTCCGGTGGCGGAAACTTCCCAGCTTGAGGCTAAGAGGCCGCGTTTAGAGGACGATCTTAAGATCTCTTCTGTTGCCTCCGAGGCACAACTGTCTGATGAAGAAGGCCGTAGCCTCGATATGGATGAGGAGTTAGAGGAAGGCGAACTCGTGGAAAAGGAGGACCAGGCCTGGGTAGTTCGAGTCTTTCGTAGAGAGGAGTTGCCCGCTCTCATTGGCGAGACGCTGAAAGCCTTGAACATGCCTGTCCCGGGATCGGGGACGGATGAGACCCTGGAAGACCCGTTGTTGCAGGTGTTTCGGAGAAATCAGAGGGCGTTCCCGGTGCATAGGGTTTTTCAGGAATTGATTCAGGAGGAGTGGAATGTGCCCGAGGCACCCCTTCAAGGTTCTAGAGTTATGAGCCGCCTCTATCCGCTCATGGAACAGGATAGAGAGGTGTTTAAAGCTCCCAAAGTTGATGCTGCGGTTGCGGCCGTTACCAAGAAGACCACCATCCCAGTGGAAGGTAGCGCAGCCCTAAAGGATACTCAGGACAGAAAGCTGGACGTTTTGCTAAGACAGATTTTTGATGTGAATGCCGTGTCGCTTCAGGCGGCTATCTGTGGCACCTGGGTGGCCAGGGCCTGCCTTCACTGGGCACAAAAAGTACCAGGAGGACAGGAGAATGGCAGTGCCGAAGAGGCTTCTCGTTTGGAGTCTGGGGCGGCCTACCTGGCGGATATTCATTATGATCTGATGCGAGCGCTCTCGAAGAGCATGGCTTCTGCGGTTGCAGCGCAACGGTACTTGTGGCTTCGCAATTGGGCGGCCGATAATTTGTCTAAGGCCCAGTTGGGCAAGCTTCCCTTTAAAGGAAGGCTTTTGTTTGGCGAGGATTTAGAGAAGCTGGTCAAGGACCTGGGGGAATCGAAAGGTGGAAGATTGCCGGAGGAGAAGCCCAAGCTTGGCAGGACGGCTCCCATGGGCAGGGGCCAGCAGAGGGAATTTCGTCGCTTTAGTTCGCAAAGATTTAGTCCTACCCAGAGAGGATGGTTTTTCAGCAGGTCTCAGACATTTCGAGGGTTTCGGGGTGCAGGAAGAGGTTTCGGGGCCGCATCTGCCTCCTCCCTTGCCAATACTAGGAAACCACAATGAAGTGTTGGGGGCCCGGGCGTCTCTAGTTCCCGTTGGGGGGCACCTGCAGAGGTTTTTCGATGCCTGGGCCCGGGTAACCGTAGTTCGGTGGGTCCTGGAGGTCATTCGAGAAGGGTACGCGTTGGAGCTGCGGGCTCCGGTGCGGGAGTCCTTCGTGCAGTCCCCCTGCAAGTCACCAGAGAAGTGCGTGGCGGTGCGGGAGACCGTACAAAGGCTCCTGGACCTCGAGGCGATAGTGCAGGTGCCAGCAGACCAACTCGGCTGCGGTCGGTTCTCCATTTATTTCGTGGTCCGGCCGATTTTAGATCTCAAGGGAGTGAATCGCTGTCTTCAGATTTCACATTTCCACATGGAGACCCTCCGCTCGTTCATAGTGGCGGTCCGGGCGGGGGAGTTTCTTACATCCCTACACTTATCGGAGGCCTATCTCCACATTCCCATTCAGCCGGACCATCAAAAGTACCTCCGGTTTGCAGTTCCTTTCGGCCAGTTTCAGTTCCGGGCGTTACCGTTTGGGCTGGCAACGGCTCCTCGCACCTTCACCAAGATCATGGTGGTGGTCGCAGTGGCCCTGCGGAAGGAAGGAGTGCTAGTGCACCCCTACCTGGACGATTGGCTGATTCGGGCAAAGTCGAGAGAGGAGAGCGTGCAGGCAACGGCGAGGGTGGTCGCCTTTTTGGAGAGCCTAGGATGGGTAGTCAATATGTCCAAAAGCCACTTGAATCCTGCTCAGTGTCTGGAGTACCTGGGGGCCAGGTTCGACACCAAGAAGGGTCGAGTATTTCTCCCTCGCCTACGGGCGCAGGGCTTGCGCACCCTGATCCGCCGTTTCTTGCGTATGACGGCCCCAACGGCATGACAATACCTTCAGTTGTTGGGAATCATGGCCTCGACGATAGAGTTGGTGCCCTGGGCGAGAGCGCACATGCGGCCCCTGCAGAGGGCCTTGCTCCGGCGGTGGTCGCATCAGCAGGACCCATTGTCTCGGAGGCTCCCTTATACTCTGGAAACACGAGAGGCCCTGCGTTGGTGGCTGCTCCCTGAGTCCTTGCGGAAGGGGTCACCGCTAGAAGCTCCAGATTGGGTCCCAGTGATGACGGACGCGAGCCTCTGGAGTTGGGGAGCCCACTGTCAAGGCCAGTTTGCCCAGGGGCAGTGGATTCCGATAGAGAGCTCCTGGTCGATCAACAGGTTGGAACTGCGGGCAGTGTCCTTGGCCCTGCGGCATTTTCGGGTCTCTCTCGCCGGGAGAGCGGTTCGGGTATTCTCCAACAACGCGACAGCGGTGGCTTATGTCAACCGACAAGGGGGAACCAACAGCGTAGCCCTGGAGGCCAAGGCCGGCGACTTGTGTGCTTGGGCCGAGGAGAACCTCCTCGCTCTGTCGGCAGCGCATGTCGCAGGAGTGGACAACGTGGAGGCAGATTTTCTCAGTCGGGTGAGGGTCGATCCCGGAGAGTGGGTCCTCCACCCGGAGATCTTTCACATGATTGTACGTCGCTGGGGCACTCCGATTTTGGACCTCATGGCGACGTTCCATTCGGCCAAAGTCAGTCGGTTTTTCAGCTGGAGAAGGGAAAGGATGTCCGAGGGTCTGGATGCTCTCGTTCAACATTGGCCGGACGGTCAGCTACTGTACATTTTTCCGCCGTGGGCCCTGATAGGCAGGGTGGTGCAGCGCATCGAAAAGCACAGAGGTCACGTCATTCTCATTGCGCCGGACTGGCCGCGGCGGCCTTGGTACGCGGACTTGATGAGGCTCCTCGTGGCACCGCCCTGGCGTCTTCCGGCCAGGGCGGACCTGTTGTCTCAAGGGCCCCTGTCAATGCCGCACGTGGATCGCTTCTTGCTTACGGCTTGGCTATTGAAAGGGCTAGGCTAGCGGCTAGGGGCTATTCCTCATCGGTGATCTCGACCTTGTTGAGGGCTCGGAGGAGATCTACGTCCTTGGCGTATGTTCGGGTCTGGAGAGTGTTCGAAGGCTGGTGTAGTGACAGGGCGGTGGAGGCCCTGAGGGCGACCGTCTCACAGATCTTGGAATTTCTGCAGGATGGGTTCGCCAAAGGTCTGGCGGCCACGTCGCTCAGGGTGCAGGTTGCGGCTCTGGCGTGTTACCGGGGTAGATTGGGGAGCCGGTCGCTTGGGGAGCACTTGGACATCAAACGCTTCCTGAGGGCGGTGGCGTTGTTGCGACCCCCGGTTAGACAGTCCGTTCCTAAGTGGAACCTGCCGTTTGTGCTAGATGCTTTGGAGCGGCGTCCTTTTGAACCGTTGTCTCAGGCGTCGTTGAAGGATCTCACGTTAAAAGTCGTTTTCTTGGTGGCCATCTGTTCTGCACGGCGAGTGTCGGAATTACAGGCCTTGTCCTGTAAGGAGCCCTATCTATCGTTCTTTAAGTCCTGGGTGGTCATTCGACCGGTGCCAGCGTTTTTGCCCAAGGTCGCGTCGGTGTTTCATCTGAATCAGGAGATTTCATTACCAGTGTTCAGCAAAGGTCCGGGAGGTTTGGACCCGCTTGGGTTGCACACCCTGGATGTTCGGCAAGCATTGAAGAAATACCTGCGCCGGACGTCGGAGTTTCGCAAGTCTGATAGACTTTTTGTTCTCTTTGCGGGGGCAAGGAAAGGGGAATCGGCATCTAAGGCTTCTATTGCCCGTTGGATCAAAGAGGCTATAGCGTCGGCGTATCTGCTAAAGGGGAAACCGGTGCCCGAGGGGCTTCGGGCTCACTCTACTAGGGCGCAGGCAGCGTCCTGGGCTGAAACTAGGATGGTGCCGCCGCTAGAAATCTGTAAAGCGGCGACCTGGTCGACGTTGCATTCTTTTGTCAAGCATTACCGTCTGGACGTCCAGGCTCAACAGGATGCTTGTTTTGGGGCGGCTGTTCTTCAGGCTGGTAAGGACATGCCCACCCGTTGATTACTGCTCTGGTACATACCCAGAGGTCCGGGACTAGCCTGTAGATACGGTCAGGAAGGTTAAATTAGACTTACCTGCTAATTGTTGTTCCTGGAGTAGATACAGGCTAGTCCCGGTGCCCTTCCCGGTGTAGTTCGATGCAGGTTACAGCCTGAAGTTTGCCTGCGACAGCTCTGGGACCCTTACAGGTAAGCGGTGTTGTTTGTGAGGGTCTGTCCATTCCGGGTGGGCAGGCCAGTGAGTTTTTCGGGAGGTCCTCCAAACAGGTGAGGGGAGGGCCTAAGCGGGACTTAAAGGTTAAGCATAGCGTCCTTGGCGGGGTGGGGATTTTCCCGTCCTGGTTTTCAGTAATTCAGTTGAGTTTAGGATTCAGTTGTTTACTTTTTTTTTCAAGCTTACTTGTTGCTCCGGTGAGTCTGCTTTGTCAATAGGGTACTGGCAGGTGGAATTGGCTACTGAGAGGATATACTGGTGACATCACAAAAGAAGGAGGTTCCTCAGTCTCCAAGCTACTGATTGAGATTAACAACCCAGAGGTCCGGGACTAGCCTGTATCTACTCCAGGAACAACAATTAGCAGGTAAGTCTAATTTAACCTTTCAAGAAGCATCTCATCAATGGACTTCTTACTCTCTCAAATGCTTCTCACCCTTGCCACTTCTCTGAGCATCTTCACTTGTTTTATGAGGTCTTCAGCTTGCAGGCATTCTGCACATGGAACCACTCTTCAATAGGCATCGGGCTGAAGCTGTAATGGGGGCAACAGCTTTTGCAATACAATTTTTCCCAGCCCATCATTCAGTTAGAGCTTAGGTCTCTTGTGTTTACTTCAACAAGAACCAATCAAATGCCCTAACCTTTCCTCAGCTATCCTTTAAGAGAAAGAGCAGCTAATCTCTTATCTCCAGGAACAAGCAGGAATGAGTCTTCACATATGGGTACATCGGTACCAATGGAGCCTGCACGGGAACGCTCCCCAGCGTCCAAAAAGAAAGCCTTTGGGAGCATCCCACACGCATGCGCGCTGCCTTCCCGCCTAAACACTTCCCTCTCATCAGTTTTCCGCAGAGCCGGCAGGAAGTATTCCTGTCACCGCAGAAAATTCTTCTTTTTATTCTTACTTTTTTGTGGTCGCGTCTGCCTTCCCTCGACGCCACCGGTACTGCCGGTGCTTTTCTTTTGTTTTTTCTAAATAATTTCTTCTTTTCGACAGAAATTTTTTCCTGTTAGTGTCTGACAATTTCTAGGCACTAGGCCTCCATTTTTCCGCTATGGAAAAGCCAGCCACTACCCTTAAGAAATGCCCTGTGTGGCGGTACAAATATTCTTTTAGACACCCATACTTGGTGTCTAAAATGTTTGGGTCCTGACCATTACTCACTGAAGTGTCTTTCCTGCTGGTGTTCAAACAGAAGAAATCTTCAGAATCGAGCACAGCTCGATACCCGGTTCACATCGCACTCGATGTCACCAGCTAGAATATCTCCACAGAATCAGGTAACCAAACAAAAGTCTGTAAAGACTAGCCAGTCCTCGAGTGGTAGATCTCCTTTCCAGTATCGAGATTGCTCTGGCTTTGCCCTCTAGGACATTTTGGCAATAAAGCCCCGGCAGGAGTCTTCGGGCTCCAAAGTATTAACGGGGCTTCAGGTCGTTCCCGGGGTTCTCACCTTGGTGAACATACCTGGGCCATGCTCGGTGGTTGTGGCCGCTTCGAGCAGTACCGACACCCCGGCATTGGCTACGGTGATGGATGAAACACTCCTCACTGATGAACGTAGTCTAGCGCTCTTGGTTACTTTGGTACCGTTAGAGTGGCTGCAGACCGTTCCTCCAGTATCGGTATCGCCTTCGGTACCGGTACTGGTATCGACATCGGCATCGGTGTTGGTACCGTCCATGCTTGCTTCGACAGACTCGATTCCTTCGATGCCGAGCCTGGAATCGATCTCTAGCATGGATGATTCGGTACCGACTCGTCTCGGTACCGACTTCGGGTAGTACCGAAGACATTGATTTAGGGAAAATCCGATGCTTCATCCTTTCAAGTCTTCCGATACCGATGACTGGGATGAGCCCATCGGTACCAAGGCTGAATCTTCAACAACTCTAGCCTTTACCCCTCATTTTAGAGGGTCCTCCTCAGGGGAGATTTCTTTTCAAGTTTTTCTGCTTGATATGGCGAGGTTACTTGCCATTTCTATACCTGGTGAAGAATCCTTACCAGGGGATTCAGAGACCCTGCAAGCCCCCTGGTTGCCAAAGGAGCTAATCATGCTTCCTTTGCATCAGATCTTACAAGATCTACTTTTAAAGATGCGGGAAACTCCTTTAACGGTATCACCACATTCTGAGACACTTGACACTAGGTACAAAGTGTCACCTTCTCCAGGTTTTCAAAAGATTCAACTTCCTCATCATTCTGTTGTTATAGAATCAGTAATGAGGCATCTTAAGAGTTCAAAGAAGCACTCCTCTTATCCGCCAGGTCGTGAGTCTAGGACTTTAGATGCCTTTGGACGTCAGTGCTTCCAGGCATCCATGCTTTCAGCAAGAATTATCTTATATATTTTCTATATGGGACTGTCTCTTGAAGAGGTCACAAAGAGCTTAAAGCTTTTGAACCCTTTCCTTCAAGAGCATGAGAGAGCAGACTATTTCTCACTAGTCAATCATGCTCAAAATATCTCTAGGTTCCTTAATCGTGCTTCCCTAGACTGTTTTGAGTCTATTAGCAGAACTTTTGCTATAGCCATAGGAGCATGACGCCTAGCCTGGCTCCAAGCTTCAGACTTGGACAGATGGGTACAAGAAAGGCTGGGAAATACTCCTTGTACTGGTGAAAATCTCTTTAACAAGGATGCTTTATTTCAAGCTACTCAGTTAAACACTGATGCTCTTACTATCAGAGGATTGTCAAAACGTTCCTCTATCCCGGCCAATAAAAACTCTCCTAAAAAGCTTTATCCCCCTAGGGGAAATGTTTTATCCATCTCCTACCCATCATGCAGATGTTTCCAAAGACAGGCAACATCAAACCAGGCTAAGAAAATCAAGACTTCAACAGCCTCAGCAAGCCCAGCAGTCGCAGGGTTTCTAATATTTCCATTCTCTGTTTTTCTGTGTGAGGTTTAGAACCTCTGAGCCTACTTCTTTTTAACAGAAGCATGTAAGGTTCATCTCATCCATGCTGAGATATCAGTCATACATTGACTCAATCCTCAACTCTGGGCATGAATCTCTTACTACAAGAGAAATCCATCTTTTTAGCTCCAAGAGCTATTGAGGACCATCATACCCTAGAGATAACAGGTTTCTCCTTTTAAAAAAAGGGAGAATTAACAACTAACAACAAGGTGAGCTATACCCTTCACCTTGACAGTTTTCCTGTACGAGGATATCTTATACTTTTAACCGCAAGGGGACCCTACCTCTTTAAATATTTACCAAATTGTAAGTCCTCTCAACTCTGTATTACTTTCTATCCCTCCTAGTCCAGACTTTCAGTCTCTGAGAGTACTACTAATCAACTGGAGGGCTTATTCTCTAAGCCATAGGATTTTTCTTCAATACCTACTCCAGTGGGTAGTTTCCATACAGAGTTTTCTTCTCCTTTGTGGTTCATCTTCTTCTCTATGTATCTCAGATACTTCTTTAAGGCAGCTTATCAGACAGAAATTGAGTATTACCACTCCAAATTATGTCTGTCGGTCTTCTCCAACCTATAGGACCTACTTTTTCTGCTGCCTGAATAACAGATAACTCCAAGAGAGGTGACACTTTATTGTTGCAGGCATCAGGCCTGTCTACTATTCTTAGCCATCTTAATTTCTTTTTGGCTCCAACAGAATAGATTAGGTTGCACACTGGCAATTAAACAGCCAGATCTCACCTAAGGAACCTACAATATGCTCTCTGCCATTATATAAGGAAGCTCTGCAACTATGGGCCTTGCCAGAGAGCCTAAGAGCTACTCCTAGCAGGTAGCTTCCAGATGGTTAAAAGGGCTTCAGCTGGTAGACTCTGCCCAGTCATGCTCGTACATGACTGGTTTGTTCCTACTCTTACCATCTTCCTTAAAAATTTTCTTTTAAGGAAAACTAACCAGGGCTTAGACCACGCGAAGGCCTAAAAAATTACACAATTCCTTGGGTTGTTCCACATTTCACTGGAACTCCTACAACAGGGATGCATTCTTTTCACTGCAGTCGGTCCTTAATTACTACTTTCCTTCTAATCCCTATACTTCATTGTAGCTTATAATGAATAAAAAAGATGCATGATACTCATATTGCCCTCATGGAGGGGCAAACATGGTATCTCCATATATTGCGTCTTTTTCTCCAGCTACTACCTGAAGTTATAGAAGGATCCAGACTTGCTGTCTTAAAATTAAGGATCTCCTCTGCACACCTTCATGTAGGTCTCCAGATCTGGTTATTCAGGACCTAGATCTTTTAAAGAAATCTAGTCCTCTCCTTGTAAGTGAAGAACATAATACCAGTTTCGACCAAACATTCCCTATAGTTCTTCCATTTTTAACCAAGCAGGGATTCTCCATCAATATTCTCAAGTAGGTCTTAATTCTTCTTGTTATTGAGTCAATCTCTATACAATATCTGACTTTGAAAGATTTGTTTACTGTCCATATTAATGCTGTCCCAGCATATCATACAACTTAATGGACAACTATTTCCTCTGGTAAATTGGGAAATACCTTCTTACCGTAACCTTTTCGGTTACGTCACATCTGAAGCTCTTCATGTAAAGTCATTATCATAAGTGACATCACTTATGAAAGATTTTTACTGATCTTCAAGAAGTTGGAGGCCCAACGCCTAATACAAATAACTGTTTTTCTTTTGGATAAAAGGGGTCTTAAAGACCTACCCACCTACCCCCTTTTTTCTGTAAGGGGTATTTCTACCTTTTCATACAAACTAGTCAGATTTATCTCCACTCTTGCCTAGGGCCTTATTCTGCTCCAAGGACAAAGAGTTCAAACTTGGACTTTACAGAAGCTTTACCTAGTTCTCTAAAGTCCAACCGCATTAAACTTCCCCACTTCTTATTCTGGGGTTAGTTCTAGCCATCAAGAATTCTTATCTTTTCCTGTATTGCAAAATTTATTTTTCCTCTACTTCACAGTGAGGGGATTTTCTTTGAGGATAATATACTGGCTCTCAATTACAGACCCATATTGGCCTCAGCAAATGCTTTTGCAATATTTTGAGCAAGATCCACATTAGAAAATTGGGATTCAATTTTTCTAACAGTTATGATCTACACAAGGACCCCCCTCTGGATACCTTGTTTAGTCAAGCTGTTCCACAGCACCCCTTTTTTCTTTTCCAATTCAACTCCTACCCTCCATCCCTTAGATGCCTGGGGTTCTAAAGGATAAGCATTGCACATCCATCGGATTTGCAACATGCTGGGGCCTCCTCCAGGCATCTTAGCTTGGGAGTCCCCATATGTGAAGACTCATTCCTGCTTGTTCCTGGAGATAGCACAGTTACTTACCTATAACAGTTGATCTCTGGGAACAGCAGGAATAAGTCTTCACAACCCACCCACCTCCTCTAGGAGTTGCTCTCTTTTTCTCTCTCTCTCTTTCTGATTTGTCTACTTCCCTCCTTCGGTATCAGCTACAAACCCAACTGATGAGAGGGAAGTGTTTAGGCAGGAAGGCAGTGTGCATGCGTGTGGGATGCTCCCAAAGGCTTTCTTTTTGGACGCTGGGGAGCGTTCCCGCGCAGGCTCCGTCGGTACCGACGTACCCATATGTGAAGACTTATTCCTGCCATTCCCAGAGATCACCTGTTACAGGTAAGTAACTGTGCTTTATGTGTGCTCTAACAATGCTGTTCTATGTCCTGTGTGTAGCTAAAGTAGGAATTCTCACATGGGATGGATGGGAGCTGGGGTGGGTAGGGAAGGATCTAACACCTGATGAGGTCAATGGCTTCAAAGAACTCACTCTGAATGGAAAGCTGGAAAAAGAAACAATGAACTCTTTGAGGCAGAGATTTAACCACCACCACAAAAAATTTCCCTTTTGCAATAAAGAAAAATAACTAGCTTTTAAAAATGAAGACCAAAACCCCTTTAAGAACTCTCAGGCTATAAAAGCAAGTATATAAAAGCCTCAGAATATCAACTTGCCTGCAATGGAGACCCTGTTAGGAAGGCTAGTTACTTACAAGGCACTGTAGACCTGACCCTGTTTGGAATGCTAGTACTTACAAGGCACTGTAGACCTTTATACAACACTCAGCTGCCTAGTTCCTCACACATGGAGCCCTTTTTAATTGGCATTACATTGGCCATTCCTTAGCATCTCTCCAGTCCAGTCCCTATCTTCTGGGTTGTGCCCCCCTTCCAGCAGCGAGGAGACTGAGCACGTCATCTTTTGATGACCCTAGGGTATATATAGTACTGGCACCTCCCACCAGCTTCAGTTTTGCTCAGTCTCCAAAGCAGCTGGAAGGGAGGCAGTAACCTAGATTAGATTACTGGAGAGACTTAGCCTAGGGATTTGTTTCAGTTACCTTTTCTATTTTATTTCCTCTTAACAGATTTGGTTTATTTGTTTTAGTTCTCCCGGGGGCCTTTGCCATATTATTCCTCAGAGGATAAGGGAGGGGGAGTTCGGCATCGACCTGGAGTAGCGGTCCCTGCCATCTCCTGCAGTTGTTCCCGGCAGTGCGCTGGCCACGTGGAGGAGGAGACACTGCCTGTAGCCTGCCGTCAGCCATGAGGCCCCAGAACATCTTCCACCGCGTTGCCGAAGCCCTTCAGGTGGCTGAGCATGTGGGCTTGAAGAAGCCTGCAGCCGCGGTGATCCCTGAGTGAAACGGGGAACCGGTGAACAGGTGAACGGCGCAAAAGAGTCGTCAAAAGAAGAGGATCGGGGCCGGATCAAGTCTGCGGCCAGCGTGGCGAGCACGCCCAACCAAGCGGTTGAAGCAGACGTGCGTTGGAAGAGGCGCCGGGAGAGAAGCTGGTAGTAGCCATTTTTCTTTGGTTCATGTGCTTTTTTGGCGTGCATTGCACAGCGTTTTTTGTTAGGCGGCCCTGTTCAGAGAGCCTTATTAACCGGGGGTTCCTTGCTTGAGGGAATCAGTGGTAGGTGCAGGAGGTTTCGGGGGACTCTAGAGGGAGTCTCTATAGCTGGGTGGTGGGGGGGGAAACAGGGAAGAGTGTTTGGTTTAGTGTCACTATTGTGATGACGAAAGTGCATCTGAACCCATGGAACTAGGGGAAAAACAAACATTTACCTTCAACCAGAGGGATAGCCCAGAGAGCAGTAGGTTTCAAATTGCAGCCAAGGGGAAAAAAACGCACAGAGCTGCTGAGTGCAGGCCATGCCCAAGCTCTGAGGCAAGCTGGGGAGGTAATGGGAGACACTTGGGGGAGGAGTTGGAACCGGTAGTGCAGCCACACTCATTTAAGCTCCAGGGAACAGGAGGAGGGGAGTCCACCAGGGAAAAGGAAGGAGAAAGGACTTCCAAGGGAACAGAAGGAAAAAGAAGCTTCAGGAGAGTTGAAGGAGAAAGGTTTTCCAGGGACAGCCTCACTGGGGAGTCTCAAAGCAGCCAGCACACAGAAAGCCACAGTCTAGAAAGAAGCCTGGGCTGCAGAGGAATTGCAGCTAGGTCTGGAGATATTACGGTTTGGCTTGAGAGAGTTGCTGACCTTAAGCAAGGTACGAGAGCAGCAGGGCAAGAGGCTGCAGGAAAATCATCAGCTGTGAAAAGGTGTGTGAATAGAGCTGTTACTAAGAATAATGTGAGCCAGTTAGAGGCCCTGAGCCGTCTAACGAAAGATAATAATCTCTACAGCCCTACTAAAAGCCATGAGTGTAAAGAGAGGTCTCGATGGGAAAAACGTTTAGAGCTGTTAGAAGAAATTAAGCCTACGTTTATACAAGCTGATTCAACCCCAGAAATAACAAACCCTGGTTATGAAGATATGCAGACAGAAGTTTGTGATTCTGAGCAAGAGTCCGTAGAGTCTTTAATGGATTGTTCCCTTTTTAAGAAGACGGGGTAGAGAAGCATTGGGTTTTTAAAAAGGAGAAAGAAAAAACCCAGAAGCTAATTACCTGAATGAGTTATATCTTGAATGCTGAAAAGTTTGAGAGAGAAAGTTGCCAATGCCTAAAGCTAAGAGCAAACATTTTAAAGGGTTAATTTGAATATCTGAGGCTTTGAGAAGAAGCTGCTGTATGAGAGTGAAACAGACAGAAACATTTAAAGATTTGCTTAGAATGTTGGACACTGTGGGAAAAGCAGATTCCTGTTCTTGTAGTTGGAAGGAACAGTAAACGCTATATTCTTGACTGAAGGAAGTCTAGAAGAGGCACCTATCTGTGTAACAACCTGAGTGAAGCCATTGTAACATTATATCACTGTAAGAATCCTTTTTGTGAAGAAGTTTTTGTGTTGGAGAAGCATCCTACTTTTGTTGTCATGCGCTGAACTTCAAAGAAGCTTCTATTGGAAAGGAAGTAAATAAAAATTCCTGTACTTGCCTTTAAAACCCTCGGCATTCACTATTATTTGACACAACTACAACCTCCAGAAGCCTCGGCTCTGGACCCCCTGCTTGAAAGGGACAACACAAGGGCACGCCCCTGCCCCTAGGCGACCGCCTGGGTGGTGGTGGGTGCGACACTATGCCTAAGGCCCAGTGTTTGCTTTGTGGCACCGGACGTCTAAGGTGTCAGAGGCTGGGATCTGTAGGGGTTGCGCAACAGAGGCAGCCGAGGGAAAGCAGGGAATGCAAGGTAGTTCTCAGGATCCCCTTACTTCCTGTTCACAGGAGCTTGGGGACCCGCTAGAGGTAGGGGGTCAGTCTGCTCCTGTCCTTCCTTCTACGCCGGAACAGTTGGCCATTCCCCTGGGCCTGGGCCTTCTACCTCCGGGGGTGGCCTGGAGGCGAGTGGTGGAGGGGATTTTTCCCCAGAATTTGTGCTGCTGATGCATAGGGCCTTTTGCCTGCGCAAGCAAGGAACTCTGGAGCAGGGCGCGGCACTGGTCGGTGCTGTAGGCCATTCTTTGGACACTAGAGATAAAGAGGAAACAGGAGTTCTATCAAAGCGGGCTAGGCTCTCTCACGATGAGGTTCCTCGTCCTCCGCTGTCTGAGAATCAGGAGGGTGAATCCTCAGACAGGGAGATGGGGGAGGGGGAGGAAGAGCTGGAGGAAGGTGAAATTCCAGAGCAGGAACAAGCTAGAATTGTTTGCGTCTTCCGCTAGGAGGAGTTGCCGGCATTGATTGGGGAATCCCTAAAGGTTCTTAATTATGGCAGCGGGAGTCCCAGCGGAGGAAGAGTGCTAGAAAATCGCAGAAGGTTTTTTCCGGTACACCAGGTAGTAAAGCAAATGATTCAGGAGGAATGGGATCAACCTGAATCGGGACTGAGAGGAGTTCGGTCTATGGCCCACCTGTATCCATCGCCAGAAGGAGAAAAGGAATTGCTTCGTTCCCCCAGAGTAGATGCGGAAGTGTCGGCAGTCATGAAGAAGACCACAATCCCGGTAGAGGGCAGCGCTGCCCTCAAGGACACCCAGGATAGGAAGTTGGAAACGCTTGTGGAGCCTGGGTAGCCCGGGTTTGTGGAGCCTGGGTAGCCCGGGTTTGTTTGCGTTGGGCCCAACAGCTTCAGCTGTCTGGGGATCCCACGGCTCAACCATCAGGGGAGGCGGCTAGGATTGAATCGGGTGCTGCCTATTTAGCCGATAGCCAGTATGATCTTGTTAGGAGCTTGGCCAAGAACATGGCTTCGGTGGTGGCGGCCCGCTGCTATCTTTGGTTATGCAACTGGGCCGCAGATGGTTCTTCAAAGGCCCGGCTCGGCAGGCTCCCATTTAAGGGAAAGCTTCTCTTTGGGGAGGACTTGGAGAAGCTGGTAAAGGATCTGGGGGAGTCTAAGGGAGGTAGGCTTCCCGTGGATATGCCTAAGCAGAGTTGGCTCCCCGCGCCATCGCACTCTCAGCCGAAGGAGTCACGGAGGTTTCGGGGTTTCCGGTCGATGCCCTTTCAGAGGGGTCGCTTCAACTCCAGGGGACAGAGTTTCCGGGGGGGCTGGAAAGGGGTTTGCCGCCTCTTCCGCCACCTCGGGCCCTAGAAAGACACAATGAAACAACGGGGGCTCAGGAAGCAGGAAGAACTGCTGGTAGGGGGGCGCCTTCTGAAGTTCTTCCCAGCCTGGGCCCGGGTAACGTCAGATCAGTGGTTCTTGGAGGTGGTGCGAGAGGGTTACGCTCTCGAATTCACAAGAACCATTCCTCATTCCTTTATACTCTCCCCGTGCAAGTCTCCCGCCAAGAGGACCTCAGTAAGGGAGACATTGGCGAGGCTGCGAGGGTTGGGCGCAGTCGTGCCCGTGCCTCCAGAGCAACGTGGTTACGGTCGATACGCCATCTATTTTGTGGTGCCCAAAAAAGAAGGGACTTTTGGCCGATTCTCGACCTAAAGGGAGTCAATTGTTGCCTCAGGGTGCCTCATTTTCGGATGGAAACTCTGAAGTCTGTCTTGGTAACGGTAAGACAAGGAGAATTCCTGACCTCTCTGGATCTAACAGAGGCCTACTTAGATATTCCTGTTCGCGAGGCTCATAAGCAGTTCCTGAGGTTTGCAACACCGGAAGGTCACTTCCAGTTTCAAGTGTTACCCTTCGGCCTGGCGATGACCCTGCGCACCTTCACCAAGGTCATGGTGATGTTGGCCACAGCACTGCGCAAGGAGGGGATATTGGTTCACCCTTACCTAGACGACTGGTTGATCCGGGTGAAATCCGAGGAAGAGAGTCAGAAGGCAACGGCCCAGGCGGTCGCTTTTCTACAGAATCTGGGATGGGTGATCAACATGGCAAAGAGCAAGTTGAACCCTTCGCAAGAGATCGAGTATCTGGGGGCAAGGTTCGACACAAAAGAGGGCAGGGTGTTCTTACCGGCCCGCAGAGCGGGGGAGTTAAGACGGCTAATCCTTCGGTTTCTGGCCATGGAGGCTCCCTCGGCCTGGCCTTATCTTCAAATCCTGGGAACCATGGTGGAGACGATACAACTGGGCCAGGGCACATATGAAGCCTCTTCAACAGGCCTTGCTGCGGCACTGGTCACATCAACATCAGTCCATGTCGATGGAGCTCATCTGCCCGGTAGTGACCGGAGAAGCCTTGCAGTGGTGGCTAAATCCAGGGAGCCTGGAACGGGGCATGCCTCTCGATTCCCCGGTATGGGTCCAGTTGACAACGGATGCCTCACTTTCCGGGTGGGGTACGCATTGCGAGGGGCACTTCGCCCAGGGCATCTGGGATGCCCAGGAATCCCAGTGGTCAATCAACAGACTGGAGTTGCGGGCGGTAGCTCTGGATGTCAAGGCCCTCCAGACGTTAGTATTCCAAAGGATGGTCAGGGTGCTGTCCGAGAACATGATGGCGGTAGCATATATCACCGGCAAGGCGGCACAAGCAGTCTTCCCTTGGAGGAGGAGGCGGAAGGCCTGCTAGAGTGGGCCAAGGTTCATCTATCAGCTTTGTTAGCGCAGCACGTGTTTGGAGTGGAAAACGTGACGGCGGACTTCTTAAGCAGCACCAGAGTGGAACACGGGGAGTGGGAGCTCTGCCAGGAGGTGTACGAGCGCATAGTGGCTCGTTGGGGGCTCCGGTGATGGGTCTCATGGCACGATTCCAGTCGACCAAGGCGAGTCGCTTCTTCAGTCGAAGGAAAGAGCGGATGTCAGAGGGCTTGGACACTCTGGTGCAGAGGTGACTGTCAGAAGGCCTGCTGTATGTTTTCCCCCCTTGGGCGCTCATAGGCAGGGTCCTTCATCGTATAGAGGCTCACCCAGGTCTGGTGATTCTTATAGCCCCGGATTGGCCTTGTCGCCCTTGGTACACCGATCTAGTGCGTCTGTTGGCCGCTCGTCCGTGGCGCCTTCCGGTGCGGGAAGATTTGTTGGTGCAAGGACCAGTACGCATGCTGCAGGTGGATCGGTTCTCGCTTACGGCCTGGCTATTGAGAGGGCACGACTCCTGAAACGAGGTTATTCTAGGGCAGTGATTGCCACCTTGCTGAATTCCCGTAAACCGTCAACCTGTCTTTCCGATGTAAGGGTTTGGCATATATTTGAAGGATGGTGTACGAACTGGCAGAAGAAGCCTCTTTCGGTTTCGGTGCCTGTGGTTCTGGATTTCTTGCAGGCCGGTTTCGACAAGGGCCTGGCAGCCAGTTCTCTGCAGGTACAGGTAGCAGCGATTTTGTGTTACAGAGGCCAGGTTCAGGGCAAGTCCTTGGGGAACATGCGGATGTAAGTCTGTTTCTAAAAGAGGTAGGTCATTTGCGGCCTCAGTTGAGGTCTCCGGTTCCTCCTTGGGATCTCAATCTGGTTTTGGACGCCTTGGTCGGGGAACCCTTCGAGCCGATGCAGAGGGCTTTGTTGAAGGACGCGACTCTTAAGGCAGTCTTCTTAGTAGCCATTTGTTCGGCCAGGCATATTTCCGAGCTACAGGCCCTATCTTGTCATGCGCCTTTTCTCTCTTTCTTTAAAGAGAAGGTAGTTCTCTGGACGGTGCCTTCCTTTTTACCTAAATTGTTTTTGTCCTTTCATGTGAATCAGGCGGTTTCTCTCCCCTCCTTCTTGGGAGCGGGATGGGGGGGGGGGGAGTTACGCTCGTCTTCATTTATTGGACGTCCGCAGGGTTCTGAAGCGCTACCTAAAGAGGATGGCGTCATTTCGCAACTCTGATATATTGCTCATCTTGTTTGCAGGACCACGTAAGGGTGAAGCAGCTTCCAAGGCATCAGTTTCTAGATGGGTCAAGGAAGCTATTACTTCAGCATATATCCTTAAGGGAAAGCAGGTACCGGTTGGGCTTCGGGCCCATTCCACTTGAGCACAAGCGGCATCGTGGGTGGAACTTAGTCTTGTCCCACCGCTAGAGATGTGCAGGGCAGCCGCTTGGTCTTCTTTGCACACCTTTGCCAAGCATCACAGGCTGGATGTTTTCGCCTCTGGGGATGCGGGGTTTGGAGGATCAGTGCTTCGGGCCGGCCTTGCAAGCCCCTCCCAGGTTTGAACTGCTCTGTTACATCCCAGAAGATAGGGACTGGACTGGAGAGATGCTAAGGAAGGAATAATTAGACCTTACCTCTTAATTAGCATTCCTGAAGGAACTCAAGTCCAGTCCCTGATCCCGCCCAGGTCTTTTTGTTGTTTCCTAATAGGCTTCAACGCCCCGAAGCAGCAGATGAGCCACGGAAGATAAGAACAGGAACATGGTCTACAGGAGGCTCGGGTGCTGAGAAGGTGCAGATATGGATGAGCAAGGAGCCACGATGATGGCAGCGGCAGGCTCAGGTAGTCTTCCTCCTCTTGGGGGGATGGGATAACCCTTTCCCAGGGAGGGGGGATTGGTGTTTGTTATAGTTATACTTATAGTTTGGTTTGCATAATTGGTCTCTCCGTTAAGTTTGCTTTACCAATAGGATACTGAAGCTGGTGGGAGGTGCCAGTACTAATATATACCCTAGTGTCATCAAAAGAAGATGACGTGCTCAGTCTCCTAGCTGCTGGAAGGGGGGCACAATCCAGAAGATAGGGACTGGACTGGAGTTCCTTCAGGAACGCTAATTAGCAGGTAAGATCTAATTATTCCTTCTCCACTCTTCAGGTACTACAGATGATTTTAATGATAGTTCACAAGTTACTAACAGTAAGTCGGCAATCTCATGTTTCAGTTCTTTCAAAACCTTCGGATGTATACCATCCAGTCCAGGTGATTTGCTACTCTTCAGTTTATCAAATAGTTGTATTACTTCTTCTTGGTTTATCGGTATTTCTTTCAATTCTTCTGATATATCACCTTTAAATACCATTTCAGGCATGGTGACTTCCCTATAGTTTCTTTAGTAAAGAATGGAGCAAAGAATTCATTCAGTTTCTCCGTTATGGCCTTGTCCATAGTGCCCTTCTATCATCCAATGGTCCAACTGAGTCTATCACAAAGTTTTTGCTATGGATGTAATTGAAAACATTTTATTATGTATTTTTGCTTCCATGGCAAGCTTTTTGCAAATTCTCTCTTTGCCTGCCTTATCAATGCCTTGCATCTAACTTGCTAGTGCATATATTGTTTCCTGTTTTTGTCATTTGGATCCTTTTTCCATTTCTTGAAATATGTCTTTTAGGTTACAACAGCCTCTCTGACCTCCACTTTAAACCATACTGGCAGTTTTTTGGCCTTCTTTCCACTTTTCTTAAAGCATGGAATACATCTGGTTTGAGCTTCTAAGATAGTATTTTTAAACATTGTGCATGCTTGATATAAATCTTTAACCTTTGCAGTTGCTCCTTTTAGTTTTTTCTTAGCTATTTTCCTCATTTTATCATATTTTCCCCTTCGAAATTTAAAAGGTAGTACTGTGGTTTTCCTTGCAAAGAGGAGAGCATAGTTGCTATCACAGCTGATATCTTTTCAGAAGCAGCAAGCTCCTAAGTTTGGGGACTAATTTCAGCTCTTAGGATCAATAGAAGAAATGATCTAGATGCTCCCCATGGTGTGAATGCACATGAGACTACTGCAGAAGCCTTTACTGTCCCACCGATCTCCTTATTCCCTGGACTTTGAGTTCAGGCTTCCTCCCACCAGCTTGTGATAGAAAAAGAAACATGACAACAGAAAAAGACCACATGACCTATCTAGTCTGCCCTTCCATATCAAATACTAAAATAGTCCACTTTTTTCTTTAGAGATCCTCTCTGTCCCATGCTTTTTTAAATTCAGATACTGTCCTTATTTCTACCACCTTCACTGGGAGTTTATTCCACGCATCTACCACTATTTCCGTAAAGAAATATTTCCTCATACTACTCCTGAGTCTATCCGCTTTCACCCTCATAGCAGAGCTTGTTTCAATTGAAAGAAGCTGTTCTCCTATGCATTTATGCCATGGAGGTATTTAAACATCTCAATCATATCTCCTCTATCCAGTCTTTCCTCTAAAGTATACATATTAAGATCCCTAAGTCTGTCCTCAAATACTTTATAACCATTTTAGTAGCTATCCTCTGCACTGACTCCCACCTGTTTATATCCTTTTGAAGGTGTGGTCTCCAGAATTGCACACAATACTCCAAATGAGATCGCACCAAAGACACATACAGAAGCATTATCACCGCCTTTTTTCTGCTGGCCATTCCTCTCACTATGTACACAAGCATTCTTCTGGCTTTCGCCGTTGCTGTTTCTACCTGTTTAGCTACTTTAAGATTGTCAGACACAATCATGCCCAGGTCTCGCTCTTCTTTTGTGGAGAGAAGTACTTCACCCTCTTCACTATTGCTTCCTTAGATTGTTGCAGCCCAAATGCATGACCTTGCATTTTTTAACATTAAATCCCAGCTGACAAAGTCTAGACCATTCTTCAAGCTTAGCTAGATTCCTCCTCATGTTATCTACTTCTTCTTGGGTGTCTACTCTATTGCAGATTTTGGTATCATCCACAAAGAGGCAAACCTTACCTGACAACTCTTCTGCAATATCACTAACAAAGATGTTAAAAAGAATCGGACCAAGGACAAATCCCTGCAGCACACCTAACCTCCTCCTCCTCAGAGTGATGATGGGAGCAGCACGGTCCTCTACTAAAGGGCCTCACCCGGATGATCACCATTGACTTATGCTAATGCGGAATTCCAGGTTATTCAGCTGGGGAGCCCATTGTAAGGGACAGCAGCCCAAGGTTGTTGGAGCAAAGGAGAAATGACTTGTTCCATCCACTGGCTGGAGGAAAGAGCCATTCGTTGGGTTATTTTGCATCTCTGGACCTTAGCAAGACAGTTTGAATCTTCTTGGTCAGGACTACAGTGGTAGCCTATGTCAGCAGGCATGGGAACATGAAGAGCTCTGGGGTTTCCCAGGAAATGATCCTCCTGTTCTGGGTGGAGCATAATCTCTTGGCCTCTTTGCACTGTACTTTGCAGGAGTGGACAACCTGGTGGTGGTTATCTCAGTCTGCATTCCCTCGATCCTGGAGAGTGGTAATTGGGTTGAATGGCATTCCAGAAGATCCTGTACAGGTGGGGTCACCCAGAAATGGATCTGATGTTGACTCGTGCCATTGCCAAGGTGAAAGGATTCTTCAGCTACTGCATAATGACAGGCTCCAAGGGCATGTTCCCTGTAGTTCAGTCTTGGTCAAGGCACGTTCTGCTATATGTATTTCCTCTGTGGCCTTTTGTAAGGTGAGTGCTTCATCACATGTAGGGCCATCAGGGTCCATTAGCTCTAATGGTGCCAGATTGACCAAGGAGATTGTGGTATGTGGATCTGATGCTGCTCCAACAGGAGTTCCTCCTATGCCTCCCATTGGTTTGGCGGCTCTTTTAGATGCTCTGACTCCCTTCTGGTTCCTGGTTTGGCTGTTGAGAGATGACACTTAGCACATAAAAGCTATTCTTCTGCTGTGGTTTCCACACTTCTGAAAGCAAAAAGAGGCTCCACTTGTGGTGCCTATGTGTGTGTTGGCCCTTTTGCATACTGGTGTCATGAGCATTAAGTCAGCCCTAGTGCTATGGACTTGCCAGCTCTGCTCTACTTCCTTCAAGATGGATTTGACGTTGGTCTCTTCCTCAGCTCTCTGAGGGTTCAGGTTGCAGCCTTGTCTTGTTTTAGAGGGTCGATGGCAAGATACTCTGTGGCCTTACACCTGGATGTGGCCCATTTCCTACGTGGAGTTAAACACAGTGTCTTCCCCTTTTTTTCACTTGTTCTTTCTTGGGTCTTGTTTGGTTCTTTGGGCCTTGATGGCTGAACCATTTGAACCCTTGAGTAGGTCTACACTCTAGGATTTGTCTCTTAAGGCTGTCTCTTTGATTGTGGCCTGTTTTACAAGACAGCTCAGAGCTATAGGCTTGGCCTGCGAATATCCCTATCTATCTAAGGATCTTAATATGTACACCTTAGAGGAAAGGCGGGATAGAGGTGATATGATTGAGATGTTTAAATACCTCCGTGGCATAAATGTTCAGGGAGAGAGCCTCTTTCAATTGAAAGCAAGTTCTGCGACGAGGGGACATGGGATGAGGGTGAAGGGAGATAGATTCAGGAGTGATATGCGGAAATATTTCTTTACGGAAAGAGTAGTGGATCCGTGGAATAGTCTCCCAGTGGAGGTGGTAGAGATGAGGACAGTAACTGAATTCAAAAAAGCATGGGACCAACACAGAGGATCTCTAAAGGTAAAAAGTGGACTGTTGTAGTTGTTGTTATGGAAGGACAGACTAGATGGGCCTTGTGGTCTTTTTCTGTCATCATGTTTCTATGTTTCTATCATTTTCAGAAGAGGGTGTGTAGTTATGGGCCTATTCTTTCCTTCTTTCCCAAAGTAGTATCATTTTTCTATGTCAATCACGTGATCTGTTTGCCTTTATTACTGAAAGAGCACAATACAGACAAGTGGGACGTACCAAAACTATGCCTCTACTGGGCAGAAAGAAGACACGGCAGTCTTCAAGATCTCTGCATTGAAGACTGCGTCTGCCTGAGTGTGAACATCCAAGTGGTAATGCTTGACAAAAGTAGAAGCCATTGACCACGCTGTCACCTGACAAATGTTTATAGGAGCGACCAAGCTGTACTCCACCCCATATTGAATGCACATGCAAGCCCTCTGGAACTGGCTGGTTCTCTAACAGATAGACCAAGGCTATCATTTCTTTATCTAGCGTTCCAGGGTAGACTCCATGGCCACTTCGCCCTTTCACAGGCCTGCAAAAAGGACAAAAAAAAGTCTGTCTTTTGGAAGGAGTTAATGACCTTCAGTGCAGAAATGTTGAAGATTGCTGTGTCTTTTATCTGCCCAGTGGAGGCATAGCTTTGGTAAGTCCCACTTGTCTGTTTGTGCTCACAGGATGATATGGAAGGTGACATTTTGCTTACCAGATAATGTCCATTCCTTGTTCCTGCTAGGCCAGCCCAGGTCCAGCCCCTATGATCTTTGATCTTTTATTACAGCAAATTGGCCCTGCAGGCTATATTCCTCTTGGCAGACCTTCTATCTGAAGGGTATTCTGTATATAGTTATATTTCTTGGACTGTTGGTCCTTGGGACCCTCATTGAAATTGTGTGCAGTAAGGGGTCTAGAAGAATACTGAGGAAGTATGTCCCTACAGTCTCAGATATGGTTGCAGGATGAGGTCATAAGAAACCTCTGTATTTATCTCTGTCTCCACCTCTGATGGTAGGGGAGTACAAAATCTACTTGTCTGGACTGGCCTAGCAGGACTTAAAGAAAATGAACTGATAAACAAAATGTCACCTTTTGAACTTGGCACCCGACTGGAAAACAGCAAGTAGGAATGGCTCTTGTCCACCTTTCAATATCCCAACAATGATTAAGATAGGTGTGGCCAGGCAAGATGGCGTCGGAGCTTCTCCGGTGCTGAGCGGTGCTACGTGGAGCAGACGGTTTGGTGTAGTTTGGGCGCCCGCTCTTTGAGATGGGGCGTCGAAAAAGGAAGCAGGCTTCCCTACCCTCGGGGTCCCCTGCTTCTGAGACTATGGGCCAGAAAACTCTCGAGGCATTCGGCTTTGTGGCGCCGGGGAGTGGAGCAGTGTCTTCGGCGGAACCAGCAGTGTTGGAACTGTTGGCTCTGAGTGTGTCGGGGGTTTGGCTCTCTCCAGAGCAACGCCCCCCCCCCCCCTCAACCTGGAAGTGCTGTTCCGGGTGTCAGAGTGCTTCCTGCCAGGGCTGTGAGATGCTCGTCGGCAATAGGGAGTGAAGAGGGCTCTGTTCCTGATGGCGTTTTTTCAACTTTTCTCACCTCGTCGCAGGACATGGTAGAAGGGAAGGGAGTGGAGAGGATTTCCCCTACCAGTGGAGTCTTGGCGGTATCATCCGAGGTTTTGGAAGCTGTTCCAGGTTTAAGAGGTTTGACTAAGCCACCGATTGTGGATATGGAAGCACTATGGGATGCAATTTCTACGATAAATACCTCTCTTATGACTGTTGTTGGGGGTTGTAAAAAAAGATTTTCTTTCGTTGTCTAAAGATGTTTCTGAAGCTAAGAAAGGTCAAGAGGAGCAAGCTCAGCGTTTGGAGGGAGTGGAGAAAGAGCTAGAACATCTCCGTGGAGTGTGTGCTGCTCAAGTTAAAGATAAGACCTTGTTGTCAAAAAAAGCAGAGTATTTGGAGAACTATACTTGTAGGAATAATTTAAGATTGTTAAATTTTCCTAGGTCACTGATAGTGTCCTCCATTGAGATGGTTCGTAAATACCTCCAGGAAGTGCTTAAACTCCCTGGAGATAATTTATCTCCAATTGTTAGAGCGCAATATCTAAATGTAGGGGGTGGTGGGGCCGGGGCTGCCTCAGGGAGTTCAGTCGCTGGGATCGGGGATCTTACCGCATTCCTGGAGGACTCTCTAGAGGTAGTAACTGACCACACTACCCTCTTGGTTACATTGGCCTTAGAGCATGATAAATCATTGATTCTTCGTGCATATTTACGGAATTTCAATTGTACTTTTCTTGGCTCTAAACTATTTATGTTTCCTGATCTCTCTCGCACGATTCAGTTGAGGAGGAAGGAATTCTTGGGTTTCCGCCCTAGAGTCCTTGCCTTGGGGGGTAGTTTTCAGTTAAGATTTCCTTCTAGTTGTATTATTTCCTATGATGGTAAAGTGTTTTTGTTTTTTGAGCCAAGTCAGTTATTGAATTTTCTGGTAGCTAGAGAGGGGAATAGAGTGGAAATTGTGACCATTTCGGCTGACTCTTCAGTCTCTGCTTTTAAATAGGAATTTATTATCCTTTGATCTATTTCCTGGTGCCTCCTTTTATATTGCCTTAATTTTTTGTGGGCTAAATTTTGGATGATGTATAAATGATCTGTTTTGAATATATGTGTGTTACTTTTGAGTTGTTTTTGTGTGGATATCATCCTTTTTTCTTTTTCATTCCTGTTATGCAAGAATGTTAAAATTTAATAAAAATTTTAAATTATCAAAAAAAATAAAAGATAGGTGTGGCCATATGGTTTTCATAAGGTGGGGTGCTTGTGATTTGGGGTCTGGGTTGTGGTTTGGGAGAAGCTGGGTCTGTGTGGGCAGGGAGATATGTTAAAGGAGGGTCTTGACTATGTGTTCAGGTCAAGGTTATGGGACCCCTGGCCAGCCTTTCTGATTTTTGTGTGCCAGTCCCTTTAAGAGTGCAACTGGGAGCAACGGACTGTGTGTAAATGGCCCAATGCTCTCATTTGAAAAAATAAGGCCAGTTTTAAGTTGGCAGGGTTTTTTTCAAAAATAAACACATGTTGCGGTGTTCAACACAAGCTGAATTATTCTCAGGGCTGGCCCGAGGGCTTTTGCTGCCCTAGCATGTCTACTGTGCTGCTGCAGTTCCCCCTCCCAATCATCTCACCTGGGAGAAAGGGCGGCATGGTGATCTCTCTTTCGAGCAGAAGCATTGCATCAGGCCTTAAAGGTGCCCAGGGGTGGCATGGTGGCCCGTGATCCCCAATCCCCCTCCTTTTCCCAAAAGATTTTAAATCGGCATCCACTTCAGCAGTGCAGCCGGCTTTAAATTACCGCGTGCATGTGCCCTCATGGCCTGCCGGTCCTAACCCTTGCCCCTTTGATGCAACTTCCTGATCCTTCTGACAGGAAGTTGTGTTTGAAGAGGCAAGAATGGTAGGCCATGATGGCACGAGCACGTGGCATTTTAAAGCTGGCCGCGTTGCTGAATCGGATGCTGATTTAAAATCTCTTAGGAAAAGGAGGGGATCGGGGGTCAAGGGCCACCGTGACACCTTCTGGAATCTGCCGCCCTAGGTGGCTGCCTAGTTTGCCTGTTGGGTGGGCTGGCCCTGATTATTCTGTTTGAATAATAATGATTTGTTTAGCACGTTTGCATGCTTTGCATCTCATTATTACTCAGCTCTTTGGGTAAATTATTATGTGTTAAGGTAAAATAATGCATGTTATTGCCCTTTAATGTGTGTTAATAGACAAATATCATGCATTATTCCCATAACACTTTAATAACTGTCCCCCTCAGTATGGGAACCTGCATACTCTTTTAGGACAGGCGTCGACAAACTCCAGGTGCTAGGTAGCCATCAGACCTGGCGGCTGGGTTCAGAACATCTGTACAACATGAAGGTCCGGGACCCGTGCTGACTGCCCATGGGGATCCCACCCACTACGAGCAGAAGTGCTGCCAAAGTTCATAATAGCAGCCGGTACCGGTGCTGTTTGTCTACAGAGATCCCATTCCCTACCAGCAGAAATGCTGCAAAGGCCACGATCACAGCCTTTGACAGCACTTCTGCTAGTGAGTGATGGGATCTGCGTAGGCAGACAGCATCAATCCTGGTTGCAGTCACCATCTTTGGGGCGCTTCTGCCCACAGGGGATGGGATCTCCATGGACAGCCAGGGCTGGTCCCAACAGCGATCGTGGCCTTTGCAGCATCTCTCTCCACGGGGGATGGAATCCCAATGGGCAGCCAGGGCCGGTGGCAGCACTTCTGCCCACATGGGATAGGAAATACATAGGCAGCCAGCAACAGTCCTTGCCACGGCAGAAGTGCTGACTTTGCAACTAAGACTGCATGATAGTTGGAAAGCTTGCAACCCCCCCCCCCCCCCACCCCCCAGATTAGAGGCATTGGGAGTTTGCTTAAAAGGCTCAAAACATTTAACGGGTTGTAGATTAATAGAATGATGGGAGGTATAGAGGGCAATGGCAGTGCAAAGGAGGATGGTGAAGAAGGGAGAGAATCTGGGAAGGGAGACAGTTGTGGGATAGCAGGAGAGGACTTGGAGTGGAAGGGGGGGAGCAGGGAGAAAAGTGCAAGGGGTTGGAGGGTAAAGAGATGAACTCATAGGAAATAAACGGTACATTATGAATGTGCAAAAGATGAACCCCAACACCACACACTCACAGGCATCCCACCTCTGCACCACAGACACACACACAAAGTGGTAGCTATAAAGGGTCAGTGGAGGTCATGGGAGAGGGAGGAAGAGGAATGGGGGCCACTGTCTTCTGTTGGCATTGTGCATTAACCCCTTAAGAACCTGATTTATTGAACTTTTTCCCATAGGAAATAGGAACACAGTCTTAGTAAATCAGGCCCTAAAACCTAAGAAAGTAACTCCATTCATCTTTGGGAAGGAAGGGGGGGGGGGGGGGAGGCACAAAGGCATGCACTGTGACCTAGGTTTCAGCGACCATCTCTTAGATTTTTAGGCTGACTCTTAGATTCCAAGAAATTTGTCAAGGCCTCTTCTAAGATGATAGGGAATCAAAGAGAGAGACAATTAAACAGATTTAAATTTTACAAATGATTAAATATTTGTGTTTGGCAGCTGGATTATATCTCTAGCAGTGCAGACTATAATATCTGGGCAGATGGCTGGGCCAATGGAGTTTTATCTACTAGCAACAATGTTGTTATGCCTTTAGTAATAATTAATTCTGGATATTTTTCAGAATGATTGCTATTATCAGGGTGTTATAGGAGGAATCAGAGATTCAGTTGTAGCACTCAGCGCCTGTTCTGGGCTCAGGTACTATATTTCTTTTTTATGTACCTTAATATAAGATAAGAAATTATCTATAATGAGATGACAAATACAGGTGATTTGAAATTTTAAAGTTGTTAATTATACAAAATGACCGTTCTAAAATATCATTCAGATAAAGGCTAATAGCTAGACATTTGTCTGTTTAACTTCAGGAGTTATTCAACATATTTCAGTGTTCCCTCCATGCCAGGACTCTGGTTAAAGTTATCCACTTAAACTGGACTGCATGACTGTTGCCATAAAGTTAACTGGAGAACTTATTAAGTTAAATAAAAATATAGCAGGTTAAAGTTATTTAAGAATTTCTCCATAGACAAGCAGGGTAAGTTCTCATGTATAGGTGGCATCTCCGATGGAGCCCTGCACGGGATCTTCCCTGGCTGCTTCTAGAAGCTTCTGGAAAAATTAATGCACATGCACATCTGTTTCCTGCTTGCCACTGCCATGCTGAGTAACTCAGTTTGCTTTTCTGCAGAGCCATTCAGACATCCCACCCAATCTGTCCAAGTGTCCATGCACCAGTTTCTTCATGTCATCATTTTTGTGAGTTTCTGCCTGCCACCCAAAGCTTTTTTCCTTCCTATTTTATTCTGTTAATACTTTAGTTTTTGGTCATTTCTGTAAGTTTCCTTTCTCTTTCTGCAATACCATTTAGGCTGCATTTAGTTCTTGGGCATATCTGACAGGGTTTCTGCATGTTTCTTTAAAATTGAGCCATTTGATTTCAATGTGGCGATTTTTCCATCTGATATATGTCTGAAACTTGCAAGCAGATTTAAAATGTGCCTCAGTGCAAAAGGACTATCCATCATGGACTCTCATACTTGGTGCCTTAGGTGCTTGGGGCAAAACCATTAATTCCTCTTTATGCCAGTCTTGTTTGTAGATGACAACATGAGGGCTACAAGGTCAAAAGAAGAGCAATTGACTTTTTGGATGACAAAGACTGGCCCATCAGCTTTGGTGATATCGGTCACCATGGACCCCAGAGCTGGCAGATCATAGACATTGAGAAGCCATCTAGCTCGCCCTGCTCCAAGCACCAGGAAGGCTTCCTGGGATCATTCTTCTACTGATTCCACCCTGAGGAAGAGGAAGGATTCTTCCACATCTTCAAAGGCATCGAGAACACTCAGTACTGAGCCTTGGATGGAGGTTTTGTTGCACTGGCATCATGGTTAATCAGAACATGATGCCAGGAGCACCGGGAAATTGAATGATGTTCACCACCAGAAACAGCACCGACAAGAGGACAGGCTCATTTTCGCTGCCATTGGAGGGTCCGTGTCATCAATGATGACAGCCTTCAAGGAGCAGCTTGCCAAGAGAATGGAGAAAAAGCTGATGATGACTTTCTACGGGAGTTTGTGGTTCTGAAGGCGTCAAAGCAGCAGTATTATGCCAATATTTGATACTCTCTCTGCCAGAGCACATTAAGAGCACAAAGAAGCAAGGAAGGCAGCCAAACCCTCTGTATGTGTAATCAGACTTTATTAAGTTCACATACAGAGGGTTTGGCTGCTTTCCTTGCTTCTTTGTGACTTGGTCTTCTACTGCAAGGACTTGTGCCTCTCTTGGTCTCTAGTGGGAGACACATTGACATCAATACTTTGAACACTCAACACTGATCCATGCCCAACCAATATATGTATTAAATGCATCAGGTGAATAATGATTCCTGAGACATCGAAACCCATTGGTGTGCCAGCCTCCAAGAGGAGATCCATCTCCCATGCAGAGCGGAAGCCATCCCAGGCAGAGACTCGTATGTCTATTGAATATCTCTGAGTCAGAGCACTTTTGGGACTCTGGTTATGACTGTGAATACTTCTTGGAAGAGAGGTCTCCACATCATAAGCGACACAAATTGTCTCCTGAGGACATGTCTTTCCATGAGTTTGTGTAGGTAATGAATACGTCTATTCAATTTCAGTTGGTCATGCATGAGGAACTCAGGGCTGAAGAATTGGAAGTCCTGCAATATCCCGCCCCCCCCCCCCCCCCCCGGGAAGCAGTGACTGTGCCTATGCACTGCATGTTCATAGGCTGCAGATGAGAATGTTGGGATACCCCCTTCTCTGCACCTTTTTGAGCAAGAAGATTAATTTTATTTACAGAGTCCAAAAGAATCTTGAATTAGAGAAGCTTCAGCATCTGCAGAACTCTGATTGTCAAATCTGCTCTCAAAAGGGCCAGAAGCTGTAGGTCATGTCCCCCTGGGGAGAGAGGCTAGGACTTTGAATTCCTTTGGGTGAATGAGTTTTCAGAATACCATGCTCACATCCCATGTGGTGTCCTACTAGCTCTTCAAGGGCATATACTTGTGAAACACAAAGCACAGCCTATAGGAGTGGAGGAGTGGCCTAGTGGTTGGGGCAAGGTACTTCAGGCCGGAAGGTCGGGGGTTCAAATCCCACTAGAGGACAGCAACCTTGGGCCGGAAGGACTGGGGTTTCTAGTCCCACAGGTGCTCCTTGTGGTCTTGGGCAAGCCACTTAACCCTCCATAGCCCATGTTCCCTGTAAAATAGTTATCTCCAAGTTATAATGCCCTGTTCAATGTAATTTCAGTTTGTTCAATGTAAACCACCTTGATATCATGAAAGGTGGTATATAAGAAATGTTAAGAAATGTTAAAAATATAGGAGTTTGCAGATCTTCTCCCTCCAGAGAAGGTTTTGTAATTCTGCTCACTCGTAAGCCAAGGGAAGGAGTGTAGAAAATACATGGTCCAAATGACCTGTAATATTTTCGATATGGCACCAAAAACCTCTGCAGTGAGTATTGGCACGCAGAGACCCTCATGGCTCCAGGTCAGGAGTAACTTACTGACATGCCATGCTGTTGAATGAATCTCTTTGAATATAAGGTGCAGGAAGTTGACCATAATCAAGCAGAATCATAATACCTTGCAAATTCTTTCTAGCATCACTTCTGATCTGGCTTACACATCTTGAAGGTTTTATAGTAGAAAGCATAAGGGATGCATAAGTGCAGGTATCCTCCAACTTATCACTCTTACCAATCAAAAAAGCCCTCTCGCTCCTGTCCCAGGTAGGCTTTCTGACTGGTAGGCTGGCTGCCTGTGGTATTGGTAGATTGGTCATGTGTCTTGAAATTTCCTCTCCTGCCACCTGTGATGCAACTGGGAATCCCCCACATGGCTTCCCTAGTGTTCCCTGGGATGTTAGCTGGAGCTTCTGAGACTTCTGGGGCAAGTTGAGCTTTTCAGGGCCAATAGATTCTCTTAGGGATAAGTCTATAAACCTCTGCCCTATCTGAGTTTGAGGAGATGCCCTGATTCCAGAACTCCTACCTGCGGCCTCAATTTTGTGAGCTATGGAGGGCAGACTGGAGATGCCATGGGACCCCTGTCATGACATATAAGTGCAGACCAGTCACCCCTCCCCTTTGCTACCCCTCCCTGTTTCACTTCAGTTGCTGGGAGGCCCTGTGAGGCCCCTGCTGAGGGTCATTAATGGGGGTTTTGTGGAGGTCTCAATTTCTTTCTTCTTCTTGGTCCTCCCTTGCCCTCCCCATCTCACTTTCTTTCTCCCAAGTGGCATTGGCTTCTCGTTTCTTTTTTTTTTTTTCATGTAGTAGTTCTGCCTCTGCCTATATAAAGTTGAAAAAAAGATCATCATCAAGGAAGTCATAGGGATTTCCCTGTTGCAGGTTTTGTGCCTCAGGGAAGCCATGTGGGGACTTCCTGGTTGAACCACAAGTGGTGGGAGGGGGGTTTAAAGAACTCTGCTGGCAGGTTTCAGCAATTTATAAGCTATATCAGTCATGGTGGCAAATATGTTCCTGTCAGTGGGAGAGGCTGTGTTTGTAGTGTGGCTAACTCCCTGAGTCCATTTGACCATTTCCTGTGCAACTTGCAGAGGACAGCATGGCCGAGGATCATGGAGAAATGGCAGCACTGGAGGCTGCAGTGTTGCCCATTCCAGCTACATGTTCTCAAGGGCCATAACAGACTATGGTCTCCTACCTTTGTACAGTGGGGATGGTTTGGTTCAGCGATTCTTAGTTCCTTTGGACATTGTTCCAGTGAGGTAAGGAAGCTTCTACTATTAGGTGGCCCTCCAAGACTTGACCTCCCCAATCTTGTGGTCTAAGGGGATTTTGAACTTAATAGCAATGGGTCATAGGAGAAAAGTGCTTGAGACCCCTTTTGGTGTGCGGAGGGGGGGTCCAGAGGTCCCCACTCCCCCCTTAGTTTCTGTTATGTCCTGTAGGGTTTCTCATAGGGTATCCTGGTTTGATCATAGGATGATAGTTCCCAGTCCCTGGGGTTGCGTGATACTGGACAGCTGTGATGATCATCTCTCCCTGGCAGCTCACGAGTCTTCTGCCTCGGGACTTTAGGGCTGGTTTGGGGACAGATGGTGGAGGCATGAACAAATGAATTGATGTCTGTGAATCAGAGTTCAGGTTCCTCTTCTCCTATATTTGTTCCTGGTGACTTTTAGCAATTATATGAAAGGTGTTCATTTTCAGGGACACAGATTTCTGCCCCCACAATGCTTTCTGGAGGTTGTTTATAGCTGGAGGAGGATCTCCACTTTCTCTTTCTCCCCCTCTCAAGGGCAGCTGGTGTGTGATATCAGTAAATTTCCACTCTGCAGAAGAATCTGGAACTACTTTGCCAGCTTCCTTGTTCCGGCAGTATCTAGGGATCGCCTTTCCAAATAAGGGGAGATGGGCTTAGTAATTAGCCATTTTAGTAAGAGAGACTATGACTACTACCGATCACTTGTATAGTGCTACAAGACATACGCAACGGTGTACAGGCACATGTAGAAGGCAGTCCCTGCTCATCAGAGCTTACAATCTAGTCAAGACAGATAACACAACAGCTGAGGAAAAGGATACATCTGAAGGAATGATAAGGAAACACATAGGAAACTAATTGGATCAGGATCCAGAAATGGCCTCGAAGAGGTGAATTTTCAGCCTGGATTTGAAAAGGGCCAGAGATGAAGCCTGTTGTACAAACTTGGGTAGTTCGTTCCATGCATAAGGAGCAGCAAGGTGAAAGGACTGAAGTCTGGAGTTGGCAGTAGAAGAAAAGGGCATAGATAGAAGCAGTCTGCCAGAAGAGTGGCATTCCGGGGAGAGGTGTAGGGAGAGATAAGAGAGGAAAGATAGGGAGGAGCAGCAGAATAAGTGCACTTAAAGGTCAGTGGGAGAAGTTTGAACTGGATGTGGAAGAAGATAAGGAGCCAATGAAACATCTTGAGAAGAGGGGTTATGTGAGCATATCAAGGCTGGTGGAAGATTAGCCATGCAGCTGAGTTTTGAACAGATTGAAGGGGAGAGAGATGATTCAGAGGGAGACCAGCAAGGAGGAGGTTGCAATAATCTAGACGCGAGGCGGCAACTAAAGAGTGGATAAATGTCTTAGTAGTGTGTTCAGAAAGGAAGGGGTAAATTTTGCTGATGTTATAGAGGAAGAAATGACAGGTTTTATCTATCAGTTGGATGTGTGTGGAGAAGGAGAGAGAGGAAGCAAAGACTATCCCAAGATTGCGAGCCGAGGAAACAGGGAGATGGAGGAAGGGGGAAGGTGGGTTTAGGGAGAAAAATAAGAAGCTCAGTTTTGGCCATGTTCAGTTTCAAATGAAGTGAGACATCCAGGCAGCAATGTCATATTGACAGGCAGAGATCCTTGCCTGGATTACCAGAGAGATTTCAAGTGTGGAGAGGTAGATCTGAGAGTCGTCAGCGTAAAGATGGTACAGAAAACTATGGGAGAAGATGAGATAGATGCCTAGTGCCTCCTATGGGGAGCTTGGGGTTGATCTTATAGATCAAAAGTATGTGGCTCTTGGGCAGCTCTTCAGCTGATGTCAAGGAACCTGAATTTGCTTGTGGGACAATATGTTCTATTCTAAGTCAGCCCTATAGGGTACCTCAGTACATCTATGTGGTTGGGCCATGAGTCTAAGGAGCAACTTCTTACCACAAGTTCACTATCCTAAGAAAGTACTGATGCCCCTATGGGTCTACCATATAGGCTCAGCTGGCAGCATATCCAACCACTGGTGGTTGGGAGCGCCTGTAAGAACCTTTTCCCTTTTCCTCCAAAAGGCTAGTGCAGGGGTGGGCAATTCCGGTCCTGGAGGGCCATAGACCAGTCAGGTTTTCATGATGTCCCTAATGAATATTCATGAGATCTATTTGCATCCACTACCTTCCATTGTATGGAAATAGGTCCATGAATATTCATTATGGACATCATGAAAACCTGACTGGTCTGCGGCCCTCCAGGACCGGAATTGCCCACCCCTGGGCTAGTGGAGTACCTCCATATGCTCTCCTTTGAGTAGAGTTGATTAACCTCAGTTCTACATGGACAACAGAATAGGTCCTCGCTTAAGGAATGACGTTGTCTGACAGAGCCCACATGAGAACTCTCTCAGCTCCCTTTCTGGAAGGTTTTAGGAAGCTCAGCCACACACATGTGCTGGTTTCCACCTGCTGCTGCTGCCACATCTGAGGGTCTGTTTTTCCATGGAGCTAGTCAGATGTGCTTGTGCTATGAGTTCAGTTTACCCAGTTTTCCCATGTGATTTTTTTTTCATTCTTTACCCAAATATATCTCTTCAATATTGGGTAATATTTACTATTTTCTGCCAGCTACCGCTGTTTTTCTCCTTCTTTTTAGATATCTTAGCATTAGCAGTCATTTTTAAGTTTCCTTTCCTTTTCCTCCAGCATTGTTTGGCCCCCTTAGGTCTCGGCCGTGATCGGTTATGGTTATTTCTCCAGGACCAAGCAGGAAGTCAGTCCTCACATATGGGCGACATCGACGTCGATGGAGCCCCTGCGGAGCATTTCCCCAGCTTTCTATGAAAGCCTTTGGGAATACTGCAAGCATGCGCGGTCCCCTTCCCGCCTAAAGGTGCCATCTTGCTCAGTCTCTCTTTTTCCGTGGAGCCCATCGGACGTCTGTCCTAGTTCACCCGGAAAACAGTTAGATTTTTCTTGCTATTTTCTGCAATTCCATTGCATTTTTTTGTCCGGTTCGACACCGGTTTCCCTTCCCGCCGGGTTCGGTACACCGGTATCGAGCCCGATCTCATTTTTTCAGTTTTTCCCTCCGTGGCTGGCGTTCGTGCCCTTTTTTTCTTTTTCCCTGGAAGGCCAGTCCTTTGACCTCGCGGGGGCTCTATTTTCCCCGATGGCTTCCAGTGGTTTTAAAAAGTGTGATCGGTGCAAGAAACTAATGTCTCTCACCGACACACACGACTGCTGCCTTGGTCCTGATCATGATCCTAAGATCTGTGGACCATGTGGCAAAATGTCCACTAAGGCACTGTGAAGTCACCAGCACCAAAAGGAAAGGCTTTTCTCTGATTCGGCCTCCGGCCGGGCCCGGACCTTGTCTGAGGACTCGACATCTCGGGAGTCTGACTCCAAGCATCGTCGGGGTTCCTCGGACAGGGGGGTCCCCTGAGCAGGAGCGAAAGAGGAAGAAGCGGCTCATGAGGGCGGCGTTGGAGGAGGTCCCTGGCTCCTCGAGGGCTAGGTCTCGGACCCCCGACCGCAGTCTCGGGCCCGTGGAACAGGAGAAGCCATCAAAAGTGCCTCGTGTGGAGCCGGAGTCTGCTGGACACGTAAGTCCTGTTGTCCTCGAGGACTCTCCTCCCAGGGAGCCGACGTCAGGCAGGGCGCCGCCGGGGCCCGAGTCGGTGGCTGCTGAGTCTCTTGAGCTGGGTCTCAGGCTGACAGCCTTGGAGTGCAGACTGTCTGCCTTCATGGATCAGCAGCGGGTGCTGATGGCCAGCCTTGCTGGCGCATCTGCCCTGACCACCGGGACATCGACGTCGAAGTCGACCCCGGAGACCGAGCCAATACTCGAGACCATGAAGGCTCGAGGTCGTCCTCGGTTGCGGTCACCCTCGACCTCCCGGTCGGGACTGAGGGCGTCGACGCCGGTGCCTTTGGCGTCGGGGCAGGTGCTGCCAGGCCCCGCGCGGTCGGAGCCCGACTCCTCTTCGGACGAGTCCGCCTGGGAGACGGAGGACGAGGAGTCTACCGATACCTTCAAGACTCGGTGCATCCCATCGGACTCACCGCAGTCTGAGCCCCGGAGTAGATCCCCTCCAGAGGATACCCGGTTCTCGGAGTTCGTTCGGGATATGGCCACTGCTTTGACGATCCCCGCGGACCCCGAGGAGGAGCCTCGAGCCGAAGAGCTCGAGGCCCTCCAGTATGACTCTCCTCCGAAGGAGGCCTTTACTGTGCCGGTTCCTCCGATGCAGTAACGGCTCCTCTTCCGGATGTGGGAGGTACCGGCCTCGGCGCCGGTTCTGAGCAAGCGGGTCGATTCCATTTATCGACTCCATAAGAGCCCTGGTTTTCAAAAGGCGCAGCTACCACACCATTCCATGGTGGTGGAATCGGCCATGCATCGTCTGAAAAGTCAGAAGATGCACTCCGCGGTGCCCCCTGGCAGGGAGGCCCGGAATCTGGATGCGTTTGGTAGAAAGTGCTTCCAGGGCTCGATGCTTGCTTGCCGTGTCCAGTTTTACCAGCTGTACATGGGCATGTACTTGCGGGACCTGGCAAAGGAGCTTGCCGGGTTCTCTGCTGGTCTCTCCGGGGAACCTTTGCAGAGGTTCAAGTCCTTGTCCTCGGGGATCCGGGAATGCTCTAAGTTCATGTCCTGCGCTGCCTACGATGGCTTTGAGGCCTCTGCCTGTGTTGCGGCAGCCGGCATCGCGGCTTGACGCCAGGCATGGCTGCAGTCATCGGATCTCAAGCCATGGGTTCAGGATAGGTTGGTTGATGTCCCTTGCCGAGGTGAGAACCTTTTTGACAAGCCCATGGCCGAGAAGGCCGCACAGCTCGAAACCGAGCACCTCACGAGGACAAGGCTGTCCAGGAAGACTTCTGCCCCTTCTCATAAGAAGAAGGGCTCGGGTAAGAAGTCCTTTTACCCGAGGAAGGTGACTGCCTACAAACAGTTCCCACCTTTCCAGGCCTCTCCAGCTCCCCCACAGGGTCAGCAGGCCAAGGGGCAGGGACATGGGCCCCGTAGGCAGAAGGCCCCCAAGCCTCCGGCGACTGCTCCCACTGCGCAGGGTGGGGGGTTTTGACTCCAAAGGCATAGCCTCTCCATCTCTACTGTCCCATCCCTGCACAAGGGGTCAACTAACCCTGTTTGCCCACAGGTGGCCGCCCATTACAGGAGACATTTGGGTATTAAGCATAGTCCACAAGGGCTATATGCTTCATTTCCATCAGTTGCCTCCTCCTTATTTTCCAGGAGAGCCTCCAAGTCCTCCTCTCCACACAGACCTCCTCCTTCAAGAGCTTCAGGGTCTGTAGCGAGACAAGGCGGTGGAGCCTGTGCCTCCCTACCTACAAGGTCACTGTTTCTACTCCAGGTACTTCCTAGTACCAAAGAGAACCGGAGGCCTCAGGCCTATTCTCGACCTCAGAAATCTCAACAAGTTCCTAGAGAAAGAGAAGTTCAAGATGCTTACTCTTGGAATACTTCTGCCCTACCTCCAGCAGGGAGATTGGCTATGCTGCTTAGATCTAAAGGATGCGTACACTCACATCCTCATTCATCCAGACCACAGAAAGTACCTCAGGTTCATTGTGGGAGGAAACTATTATCAGTACAGAGTGCTGCCTTTCGGCCTCACCTCCACCCCCAGGGTCTTTACCAAATGCCTGGCAGTGGTGGCGGCCTACCTGAGTAATCAGGGTATCTTTGTCTTTCCATATCTGGACGGCTGGCTCATCAGGGGTCAGACGTGCCAGGAGGCCAGGCAAGCCACCCTCCGAACTATTTCTCTTCTTCAACACCTGGGTTTTGTCATAAACATCGCAAAGTCCACTTTGCTCCCCTCCCAGAACTTGGAGTTCGTAGGGGCAAGACTGGACTCCCTGCAGGCGAAGGCTTTCTTGCCAGAGGACAGAGCCCAAAGACTGATAGACTTGGCAAATCAGTTTCTCAACAGGCCACCGGTTCCCGCCAGACTCTGGCTGCGGCTGCTGGGCCACATGGCTTCGACAGTACATGTGACTCCCAATGCCCGGCTCCACATGAGGCCTGCACAGTGGGGCCTCAGAACTCAGTGGGCACAGGCCACAGGAAGCCTCAGAGACAGAGTAAGGGTGTCCAGACCATTCCTGAACTCCCTACGCTGGTAGCTGCACCCACCCCCCAATCTACTGCAAGGGGTGCCTTTTCAAATTCCTGGGTTCACCGTGGTGTTGACCACAGATGCCTCCCTGCAGGGCTGGGGAGCACACTGTCTGGGCAAGTGCACCCAGGGCCTTTGGTCTCCCTGGGAGGCCACACAACAGATCAACCTACTGGAACTCCGGGCTATTCGCTTAGCCCTCAAGACTTTCTCTCAAACCCTGGCTCACCAGTCTGTCTTAGTACAGACAGACAATCAAGTAGCCATGTTTTATGTGAACAAGTAGGGCGGCACTGGGTCCAGGCTCCTTTGTCAGGAAGCACAGGACCTTTGCTTGTTTGCGCTCAAGCACAACATGTTTCTCAGAGCTGTTTATCTCCCTGGCCAGGACAACTGCCTGGCAGACAGGTTGAGTAGAGTTCTGCAGCCCCACGAATGGCAACTCCACCTATTAGTGGTTCAGAAGATTTTCCTGAGATGGGGGCTTCCCTCCATAGATCTCTTTGCCAGTCCCCTGAACAAGCAGCTGCCCAGGTTCTGCTCCAGGCACCCGTATCCCATGAGGTGGGCAGCGGATGCTTTTCTGATTTCCTGGTTCCAGGGCCTCCTGTATGCATTTCCTCCCACGCCTCTGGTGGACCGAACCCTGTTCAAGGTTCTAAAGGACAAGGCCTCGGTACTCCTAGTAGCTCCCAGGTGGCCGAGGCAGCCTTGGTTTCCACTTCTGCTTCAATTGGCAGTGGACACCCCACTGCCTCTGGGGTTGCAGCCCGACCTTCTCTCTCAGGATCAAGGTTCTCTTCTGCACCCATATCTCTCAATTTGATGGCCTGGAGGCTTCAAGGGTAGTTTTGACTCCCTGGGGCCTACCTCAGGAAGTTGAGGAGGTCGTTCTGGCCTCTAGGAAACAGTCCACTAGTAAAACCTATGCCCTGAAATGGAAAAGGTTTTCTGTGTGGTGTCAGCTGCGTACAGAAGACCCTTTCTCCTGTGCTGTACCAGTAGTGCTTCAGTACCTGCTGCACTTGTCTAATCAGGGACTTAAGTCCAATTCTGTTCGGGTCCACATCTCAGCTCTAGCAGCTCACCACTCACTGGTGGAAGGACACTCTCTGTCGGTTCACCCCTTGGTGTCCCAGTTCCTCAGGGGTTTGCTCTTGCTCAAGCCTCCTGTCCATCCTCCTGCCCCTGAGTGGGAGTTGAATGTGGTCTTGCAACAGCTGACTCGCCCACCTTTTGAGCCGATGGCTACTTGTCCTCTCTGCTTCCTTTTCTGGAAGACACTCTTCCTGGTAGCCCTCACCTCGGCCAGACGAGTGAGTGAGCTTCCGGCCCTGGTCTGTGACAGGCCTTACACCCGATTCTATAGGAACAGGGTAGTCCTTAGGACTTATCCAAAGTTCCTCCCAAAGGTTGTCTCCTCTTTGCACCTCAACCAGGAGGTGGTTCTTCCAACATTCTTCTCTAGACCTCATGCAAGCCAGGCTAAAGCGGTCCTGCATACCCTGGACTGTAGAAGGGCTTTATCCTTCTACCTTGACCGTATGCAGGGACATTGAAGGGCTTCTCAGCTCTTCATATCTTTTGACCCTAATAATTTGGGGTTAGCTGTGTCCAAGCGTACCTTGCAGGGTCGGGTCACGGCCCACCGTGTCAGGGCTATGGCTGCCTCAGTAGCTCATCTCCGCTCTGTACCGTTGGCAGACATCTGCAGGGCTGCAACTTGGTCCTCAAGCCAGACCTTTGCGGCCCATTACTGCCTGGAGAGGGAGTCCCGTAGGGACAGTGCTTTTGGCCAGGCAGTACTCCGGAATCTCTTTGAGGTTTATGCAACTCCAGCCCTCCGTTGGGCTACCGGTGGAGGTTCTTTCAGTGAGAAGCCTTTCTTTGATGCTGGGACTAGAGGGAGTTCTCTTGTTCAGCCTGGGTTCCTGGTAGCCCAGAGCTAGGGAGTCACCCATATGTGAGGACTGACTTCCTGCTTGGTCCTGGAGAAAGAGTGGTTATTCACCTGTAACAGGTGTTCTCCAGGAGCAGCAGGAATCAGTCCTCACAACCCTCCCTCCTCCCCTGGGAATTGCAGTTTTATATAGTTCATTTTTACATTTTTGTGTGCTGTTTTTTAGCTATGTCATCAGACTGAGCAAGATGGCACCTTTAGGCGGGAAGGGGACCGCGCATGCGTGCAGTATTCGCAAAGGCTTTCATAGAAAGCTGGGGAAATGCTCCGCAGGGGCTCCATCGATGTCGATGTCACCCATATGTGAGGACTGATTCCTGCTGCTACTGGAGAACACCTGTTACAGGTGAGTAACCACTCTTTCTTTTGTTTTTTTCATGATTGTTGAGTCCTCTGATTTTGCCGTGGATATTTTTCTGACTGAAATATCCCAGAATCTAGCCAGTAGGTTCAAAAAGTGCTCCTACTACTTTAGGCTAATGTCCATCACGGACACCCATAACTCGGCCTGACGTGTCTGGGGCCCAACCATAATGCCTCTCTTTGTTCATGCTGTTTACAGTTGACAAAAAGGGATTATAAAGATAGAAAAGAAAAGTGCACACAGTGTTTTGACACTACTAACATTAGCCCATCCTCATTGAAGGCATCAGTCACTATGGATGCCAGAGTGCACCAGACGCTGGTGGTGCATTGGTATCCAGGAGTGATTGAGCTGCCTCTGAACTGAGCACCAGTAAGGAGTCCATGGATCAGTCATCCATCGATTCCACCCTCTACTTCAGTGGCATCAAGAAGCACTGATAGCGAGCACTGAGCAGAGGCTGGGGTGCTTAGACATTGAAGTTCTTTAGAGCATGATGCCAGGAATCCAGGAGATTTGAGCAAACGTCTCGACCTGAAGCATCCCCTGAAGGGATGACATCTCACTAATGTTCCTTATCGTCCCTCCAGTCCAGTCCCGCACCCCTGGGTAGTGCACCTCCTCCAGAAGCTTGGAGACTGAGCATGTCATCTTTTTGATGACACTAGTGTACATATACAGTTGGCACCGCCCACCAGCCCCAGTAAACTGAGTCTCCAAGCAGCTGGAGGAGGTTGTGAGCCAGGGTGCTTGACTCACTGAAGAGACAACTAAGAAGATAGGTTTAGTTAGAGTTTGCTTTTATTTCCCCTGTTAAGGTGCAGGTTTCTTTGTTTTTAAAGGCAGAAGTGTAAAAAAAAAATCTGAAGGAACAGAGAGAACCCGGGGGACAACAGGGAGGATATTCCTTCTTCCCCCTCTTCCCCCAGGATTTCAGGGGGGGGTGTTCTGTGGAGGCCTTCCTCAGTCCGAGACTTCTGGCTGCTCCCGAACCCGTTATCGGGTGAGGAGCCGCTGCAGTTGCTTGACAGAAGTGAAAGCTGGCAGCCCCGAGTCACCCCCCTCAGCGCCGAAGCCAGAGAACTTACGCTGGCTCCCGATTCAATGCCGGATACAAAACTCTTTTATCTACCTACAAAATCCTGAATAACACAGCACCTCTTACTTTAAACAACCTTATTAATAAAGAACCCAATCATAATCTTCAAAGGCGAGACCAACTAAACAAACTAATAACACCAAAGGAATTTATAAAGACCAAAAAATCAACAAACAAGAAAGCATTCTCACATGCTGCCCCTATAATTTGGAACAACATTCCATTAGAATTAAGATCCTTACCTCAAACCATGGAGTTCAGGAAAAAACTTAAAACTCATTTATTCTCAACACACTACGGATCCTTGTCAAACTCACCTTTTCAACAAGAAAAAGGATAGTTTCACCAGCTGACATAACCCATCTCTGAACTGGAATAAGTGAGAAAACCCCAAGCCGATGATTTTGAAAACATACGTACCGTGTATATAGTTAAAATCTGGTTCTTTGTATATAGTTTACAACTGCTAATTATAAGATTGAATTTCTTTGTAGTTTCACATTGTTACCTGTAAAACTGTAAAAACAGTATTGCCTGTATCTCCAGGAACAAGCAGGAATGAGTCTTCACACGTGGGAGATGTCGCCGACAGAGCCCGCACGGGAATGCTCCCCAGCATCCAATCAGAAAGCCTTTGGGAGCATCCCCCGCGCCTGCGCGGTAGCTTCCCGCCCTTCCTACTACCTCTCCCCAGTTTTTCGTTTTCCGTGGAGTAGGCAGGACGTCCCTCCTGCCACTGCAGAAATTTTTTCCCTTTGTTCTTGTTTCTGTAGTCGCGGCTTTTTCCCGCCGACGGTGGCACCTCCGTGCCCCTTTCTTTCTTTTCTTTTCAATTAATTTTCATTTAAATTTCATTTATTTTTGGTCGCCTGGAGGGACCCTCCCCTCTGGGCGCCGAGGCCTACCGGGCTTACTGCATGGAGTCTTCTTCTCCCCAGAAGTGCCCTCACTGCGGGGACCTAATTTTCCAATTGGACTCCAATGCCTGGTGCCTCTCCTGTTTGGGGCCTGACCCTTCTTTCCCGGATCCCCCGGGCTACAGTGTCGGGAGAAGACCCTCCCTTTTTTGGATATCCCTCGACGACGTCTTCGCGCCCAACGCGCGGTCGTTGGGTTGTTCTTCTCTCCAGGATCAGGTATCCACGCAACAGTCTGTTAAGACTAGCCGAGTCTTGAGGGGCGAGTCTCATGCGCGGCATGGCGACAGCTCCAGCCGACCCCTCAAGTCCCCCTTGGCTAATATACCCCGGCGGGAGTCCTCGGGCTCCAAAGCATTTACGGGGTTTCGGGATGTTCCTGAGGTTCGCTCCTCACAGAACATTCCCGAGCCATGCCCGAGGGAGGTACCTGCTTCGAGCGGTGCTGATTCCCCGGCATCAGCGTCGGCGTCGAGTGTTCCACTCTTCGCCAGGGATCGTCAGCTGGTGTCATCGGCGCCTCCGGGGCCGATCGACTCGACCGGGTCTGACCTCCCTACATCCCAGCCATGCTCGGGTGTGGTATCCGCTCCGGGCGGTACTGAGACCCCGGCATCGGCGTCGGTGTCGAGCGTTCCGCTCCTCACTGAGGATCGTCGGCAGCTGTCCTCGGCGCCTCCGGGGCCGATCGACTCGGTCCTGCCATGCGCGGGAGTGGTACCCGCTACGAGCGGTACCGACCCCTCGACGTCGGCATCGGTGTCGAGCGTTCCGCTCCTCACCGGGGATCGGCGGCTGCGGTCCTCGGCGCCTCCGGGGCCGACCGACTCGCGCCGGTATGGCGTCCCTACGGGGGTAGTATCCGCTTCAGGTGGTGCCGACCCGTGGGCGTCGAGTAACCCGCTCCCCACAGGGGATCGCCAGCCGCTGCCCTCGGCACCTCTGGGCTGATTGGCTCGACACAGTCTGGCCCTGCGTTCCGGCCATGCGCGGAGGCGGTACCCGCTTCGAGCGCGCCGGCGTCGATGGTTCCACCCCTCGCCGGGGATGATCTCCTGGCCTCACTCCCCTCGGAGCCGCTCGCTTCGACCCGAGCTGGGTCGCTGGTATCCCAGCCCTGCGCAAGGATGGTACCGGTTTTGAGCAGCGCCACTCCGCTGGCGATGGCAGGGGCGTCGAGCTCAAGGGACCGCCATCAACCTTCCCCGGGGACCTCGCGGTGTGTCAACCAGCACACGGGCGACCCCCCGGCATAGACGTGGCCATCGAGGGCCCCGCCCTTTCCTAGAAAAGGGGCCTCGGGGTCTTCGATCGCCTCGATCCCGCCGCAGGAGCTTGGCACTTCCCCCCCCCCCCCCCCGCAGGGACTCGTCGTCGGGTGACCTGGGTCCCCTCGGGGACGGGCCATATGCCCCGGCAGGCTTTCCCTCTGGGTAGGACGGGTTTGAGAGGGGGCCCGGCATCGGGCAGCGCCCGCCGATCGACATCGGCGCCGGCATCAGATGACCCCCTCTCCACCGAGCTCCGTCCTCGGGGGCCCTTGATGCTCGCGGCACCGGTCGGCGCGGTTCCGATCCGCGCTACGGGATCTTCACCACCGGCGCGGTCGCTCCCACCGGGGTCCTCGAGGAGGGAGTCGATCTCCTCGCTTGGTTCGATGCCCAGCCTGGAGTCGTTGTCCAGCCTTGAAAGCCTGGCCACTGCACGTCTCGGGATCGGCCCCTGTCCCCTCCCGCAATGCAGAGCAGAGACCGCTGGCCCCTGCCCTTCGGCGGCCGCGGATTCGCTCCAGTCACGGGAGGAAGCGCCGTCCCCGGGTTCGGGGCCGAAGCCGATTCCTGCGGCGCCGTCGGTTCCATCGACCCCTTCGATGCCTAGCTTGGAATCAATTCCAGGAGCCGACGATGCCATGTTGACTGCCCCGGTCCGGGTCGGTTGGTCCCCTCCTCTGCCCAGCGGGCATCGGCCCGAGCGGCCTCTTAGTGCCCTGGCGGCCTCTCCCGCCATAACTCCTCCGGCAGAGCCGCCTTTTCAGGATTTCCTCCTTGACATGGCGGACTTGCTGGCCATCCCTATCCCGGACCCGAGCCCAGGCCCTGCGGAACAGGCAGCCGTGATGCTTCCTCTGCATCCCTCCCTGCAGGATCTCCTGCTGGGGGCTTGGCGGTTGCCTTTGAGGGTTCCGGCGGCGTCGACTGCGATGCAGGCTCTGTACCGGGTGCCTCCGTCCCCGGGGTTTCGGCAGCACCAGCTTCCACATCGGTCCATTGTGGTGGAATCGGCGCTGAGGAAGGCCGGAAGCAAGGAGAAGCATGCTTCTCGCCCTCCAGGCCGCGCCTCGAAGACGCTAGATACTCTAGGACGTCAAACCTTCCAAACGTCTATGCTGGCGGCCAGAATTATTTCATATATATTTTATATGAGTCTGTCGCTTCGGGAGGTCACCGAGAGGTTATCTCGGTTATCTTTATTTTTATCTTTATCTTTATTAAAACACTTGATATACCGCCCAGGCCGAAGCATCAGGGCGGTGTACAATCATAAAATCAACGACTGCTAAAAGGAAAGGAACGCCATAAAATGACAGGACAGAGGTAGAGACAGTAAGACAAAGAAATAAAATCAGGTAAATAAAACAGATGGCAGGGAGCCTGGGAGCCTCGGTGGAGGAGGGTGGGGGGAAGATAAAGGGAAAAGGGGAAGGGGGAGGTGCGGCTAGGGAGTGGAAACACCATCAGCAGAGGGGGGGAGATCAAAAGCCTGACAAAAAAGATGTGTCTTAAGGAGGGTCTTGAAACGGGTGTAGGATGATTCAGTGCGGAGTGGGAGGGGAAGGGAGTTCCAGAGGGCAGGGGCTAAGAAAAAGAAGGCAGAGTGACGGGTAGATTCAAGATGGGCCTGAGTAGGTGATGGGAGAAAGAGACGATTACCGTGAGACGAACGTAGGAAACGGGGAGAGGGCTGGAGACGAATGATGTCAGCTAGGTACCGGGGGGAATCAGAGTGAAGAGCTTTGTGAGCAAGAATAAGCACCTTGAACATAAACCGGAATTTAACAGGAAGCCAGTGTAAAGAAAGGAGACATGGTGAGACATGGGCATGAATGGAAGAAGCAGTAATGAGACGGGCAGCGGCATTTTGGATAAGTTGAAGACGGCGAAGTTGATAGGAAGGAAGACCAGCAAAGACAACATTACAATAGTCAAGACGAGAAATAACCAGAGACAGAACGAGAGTGACTAGGGAGGAGGAGGGGAGAATGGAACGAACAGCCTTGATACGACGTAAATGAAAAAAGGAGGAACGTACAACGGAGGAAATGTGATCGTGAAAAGAAAGAGACGAGTCTAGGATAATACCCAGGTAGCGAAGGGTTGGGGCGGAAGGAATGGGGTGAGAGCCCATGACAGGTTGAAGGGAGGGGGGGGGGGAAGACCAAAAGTAACCCAGAGCGCAGATGATTTTGCAGGGTTAGCATGCATAAAGTTCGTGTCAAACCAGGAAGCGATAGAGGACAGACAGGAGTTCAAGGGGCCCAGATCCGTATCTGCAACCAAGGCCTTTGAATATTCTCTGCTTCTTTATAACTGCAGGAATATCTCCGGATTCCTTTCTCGTGCTTCTCTGGACTCCTTCCGGTCGGTCAGCAGAGCCTCTGCTGTTGCCATTAGAGCACGCCGTACAGCATGGTTGCAGGCGTCCGAGTTGTGTAGACGGGCACAGCACAACCTGGGTACTTCTCCCTGCAACGGAGATCACCTCTTCAATAGCGAAGCCTTACGTCAGGTCGCTCAGTGCTTCGCTAACCTTCCCAGAGTTAGCAGCCAGCCTAGGGCCCGGCTCCCCCCCGGTGGTGCTAAACGCCTCTCCAGACCCCCCTTCCCTAGGAAGAGGAAATGTCAACCCTCCGCCCACCCTCCAGGTGCGCCCAAGCAAGGGACCTCTCACCCCGGCTTGATGTCCCCGGGCCCGCGCCAGGACTCTCATACTAAGCATTTTTAGGCTCAGGTGGGCGGCTGCCTGCACTTAACCTCCTTACCAGAAGTTTAAAATCGAGCTCTACTCTGGGGCTCGTTCAGTTGACAAATGGTTCGGGGACTTATCTAGGGGTTCAGGTATTCTCCTCCGTGGGAAAGGGAGACCACCTTACGCCGTGATAGCTATGGCCCACAGTCACCCTACTTACTCTTCGGTACGTCCCCGAACCCCTCTCAGCCAGTATTCTCTTGCTGATTGCTTCCGTACCGGAATTCCCCTTCCAGCCGCTATAGTCCCCCAATACTTACCAGGGACTATACCCTCATGTCCCCCGATTGTGCGGGGGACGAGTTCTGCGTGCAGGTCCTGGGGACACATATAGGGCCTCCAACCCCTGCGGCGTTCTACCGGACTGATGCTCTCCTCCGTCCACCACGCTACAGCGCTCTTAGCTCGCCGATCTGCCCTTGCCCTCCGGAAAAGATCCCTCCTCTGACGGATCTTGAGGCCACCTCTCCAGGTGGACGTTCTGGGGAGTGATGGCAGATCCGCCTTACCAGGGTGCTGCTCATGGAGGTAGGCCCCCCGGCGTACCTGCGTTAGTACCGGAGGGGGCGTCCCCATGTCTACCGGCTTAGATATACTAGATATCACCTGCTTGATAGGCGCCTATTGGGGGATGCCACAGTACCTGTGTTCTACCGCCTTTTTCCCCTATGGCCGGTACTCACCCCCCCCCCCCCCCCCGGGGGTCCGGCCAGTCCGCCTGCCTATTCCTCGATCGGCCCGCGGACTGGTGGTACCCTACTGCTGTGAAGTCAACAGCTCCTTTTTCAGTTAGGTCCTCCTCCCGGAGGTCCGGACCCTTGTCTCCCTATCTCTCGCTAGGGCAGACTGTGTACTCCTTCTGCTCCGGGGTACACCTCTACTCTTCTCCGGGATAGGCTCTCTAGTTCGGCCTGTCTTCCACTGTTAGTCCTCTGAGTTATGGACTCTACTCCTAAGGGAGTGCTCAGCTTGCATTAAGCCTCCTGGAAGACCTGCCGTCCTTCTCCTGACCCAGCTGACGCCTGGATCTCATGGCCTTCCGGATTTGGAACTTCCTCCTCGCTGTGGTGAAGTTTCCTTGATGACCTCGCTACTGCGTCTACAGTGCCTTCATCATAGGACTACTTCCGACAACCCGGTGGGTAAGCTATACAGGGTTCTAAACCATTAATTCTTTAAAACTTAATGGCCGGTAAGCTCTATATGGTACTAGGTCATTTACTCATTAAATGCTTAATGATACTCTTCATGCACCCCTCTGACTACTCTTCCGTAGCCTGGGTTTTTTTTTTTGCTGTATCTTAATGGTACCTGTTCTGCACTCTAAAGACTTTCCTCTGTAGTCTTTAGATTCGCTGTTCCTCTACAGCTTCCTCTATTCAACTCCTGCCCTCCATCCCTCAGGGGATGCCGGGGATTCAGGTTGGGCAAATGCCATCCCGTCCTGGGCTGCGCTTATGGGATCTCCCCGGGCATCCTTAGCTAGGGAGTCCCCACGTGTGAAGACTCATTCCTGCTTGTTCCTGGAGATAGCACAGTTACTTACCTGTAACAGGTGATCTCCGGAACAGCAGGAATTAGTCTTCACAACCCGCCCGCCTCCCCTAGGAGTTGTATCTCTATTTTCTCTATTCCTTCCTCTCCTCTCCTGGCTCAGCTATGAAACTCAACTGGGGAGAGGCAGTAGGAAGGGCGGGAAGCCACCGCGCAGGCGCGGGGGATGCTCCCAAAGGCTTTCTGATTGGATGCTGGGGAGCATTCCCGTGCGGGCTCCGTCGGCGACGTCTCCCACGTGTGAAGACTAATTCCTGCTGTTCCGGAGATCACCTGTTACAGGTAAGTAACTGTGCTTTACTGTTGTTCCATGTAAACCGCAACTGATCAATGGAAGATGCGGTATATAAAAATTTGCTAATTAAATTGAAAATTAAAATTAAGGAAGGCTGAGCGCGAGGGGTAGAAAAGCTATGCGACAAAGAGGCTCCAAGGTAAGAGTGGCGGAGGGGGGAGGACAGCAGGAATCCCTAGCAATCGCTAGAACACGAGGAGCCTGCAGTGGTGTGGGAAACTCCCCCTGCTGCATTTAGGCCCAATTTCTTCTTATTCAGGCCCTCATGTGTTTAACCCCCTGCTGTGTTTTGGATGCCTGGGAGAGGCAGCCACTGGAGAATAAAGCAAGACAGAGCAGCCTCTTCCTAGGGGGCCATTTGTAGTTTCTTTTTAATTTCAGTTAATTAGATTTTGGTTTGGTTTTATTTCATTTTAGTTCAAGTACTCGAGTGCTCTGTGCTTTAGCCCTTGGAGGAGCACTGTGCTGGGGATCCTTTTACCTGTCAGAGTGCAGATTGAGGGTGTTCCTGGTGAGTGCCCCCAGGCCTTCCCACCATGCCGGCCAGACCGCAGTGCCTGGTATATGATGGTATAAAGGGGCGTAAACCCCACTTAATCATTAAGCATTCCTTGTGTTATACAGCTCAAAACTGATTCAGTGCACAATGACTTGATGCAGACATACGGGAAAGGCCTAATCAGATAGGCCATTGTTTGTTGCTGGGCAGATTTTCAGAGGGCTGTTGTGCTAGGCCAGGTGATGTACTTGGTTGAAACATTGTTGCTTTCTCCTGAGAAGGGTCAGATAAAAAGTCAGAGACAGAAATAAAGAATCTCCAGGAACAAACAGGAATGTAGTCTTCACATATGGGTATCGTCAGTACCGACAGAGCCTGTGCAGGAACGCTCCCCAGCGTCCAATAGGAAAGCTTTTGGGAGCATCCCACAGCGCCTGCGTGCTGCCTTCCCACCTTTCCCAACTGTCCCTCTCCAGTTCTTCGTTTTCCGCGGAGCTGTCATCGCAGAAAAAAATTCCCTTCTTATTCTTCTTTTTTGTGGTCACGTCTGCCTTCCCTCAAACACTACACCGGTACCGCCGGTGATTCTTTCCTTTTTTCAAAAAAAAAAAAAAAACCAACTTTCTTTCTGGAATCTTTTCCAGTAATTTTCTCCTCAGGTGCCACGCGCCATTTTGAGCACTAGGCCCAAATTTTTCCTTCAGAATGGAAAAACCCGCTTCGGGTTTTAAAAAGTGTTCGAAGTGTGGCGGTACCATCTCCGTCACCGACACCCATGAGTGGTGCCTCAAATGTTTAGGTCCTGACCACTCTATTTTAGAGTGTGTTGCCTGTGGGATGATGTCAGAAAGGGGCCAGCAAAACCGAGCTGCTAAACTTAGCACCTTTTTTCCCTCCGATGCAGCCTCCGTGGCATCGACGTTTTCCAGGGCTTCATCTTCCTCCCATGGATCTCAGGTAACTAAACATAAATCTAGCCGGTCCTCAAAGGGTAGATCTCCTTCAAAGCATCGAGATGCCTCTGGCGTTACCCTTGAGGTACTTTCACCGGCAAAATTGCCCCAGTGGGAGGCTTCGGCTTCCAAAGCACTAACGGGGCTCTAGGATGTTCTCGAGGCTTCAACGTCGGCAGAACTACCGGTGCCATGCTCTGTGGTTCCGGCCGCTTCATCCGGCACTGATACCCAAGCATTGGCAGCGTCGCTAGACCAGAGATTCTTGGCTATTGAACGCAGTCTGGCGGCTCTTTTCACAGCCCCGATGCCTCTGAAACCGCTTCAGACAATCGAACCGGTACCGGCATCGACTGCATCAACATCGGCAGGTATTCTACCGGGACTGAGTGATGCGTCTCTATCCAGCATCGACAGGTCTGTACTGGACCACTCCGATGCCGACTTCGATCAGTACCGTGCCTTGCATAATCACCCGGATCGGAGATACTTCGAATCCTCGAATGAGTCTGAAGACTCTAAAAGCTCTGCCGATACCAGAGTACTTCTTCCTGAGGATTCCTCTTCTCCTCAGCGTAGGATGTCTCCACCAGAGGATATGTCCTTTCAGGATTTTATCCGCGATGTGGCCCGAGGTCTTTCCATCACAATGGCTCCTGAAAAAGAGCCTAGGGCAGGGGTGGGCAAGTCCGGTCCTGGAGAGCCGCAGACCAGTCAGGTTTTCATGATGTCCCTAATTCATGGGCCTATTTCCATACAATGGAAGGCAGTGGATGCAAATAGATCTCATGAATATTCATTAGGGACATCATGAAAACATGACTGATCTGCGGCTCTCCAGGACCGGACTTGCCCACCCCTGGCCTAGGGCAAAGGAATTAGAAATCCTACAATACCCTAAAGCTCCCAAGGAGGCAGCTACCTTGCCTGTTCATGAGATCTTGCATGATCTTATGTTAAGGATGTGGGAAACACCTCTAACCACATCTCCTCACTCTCGAAGGCTTGACACCATGTATCGAGTTCCTCCTTGTCTTGGGTTTCAGAAGACTCAATTACTACACCATTCCATGGTAGTGGAATCAGCCATGAGACGGATAAAGAGTGCAAAAAGGCATGCATCTAATCCTCCAGGACGTGAGTGTAGGACTCTTGACGCCTTTGGACGTCTCCTTCCAGGCTTCCATGCTGTCTCCTGGGATCAGTTCCTATATCGTGTATATGGGAAAGTTCCTTAAAGAGGTAACAGGAGATTTAGAGCTTATGAGCCCTCTCCTTCCTGATGATAAAAGGCAGGATTATCTCACCCTTGTCAAACATGCTCAGGATGTTTCCAAGTTTTTGAATCGTGCAGCCTTTGACTGCTTTGAATGCATAAGCAGAACCTCTGCCATTGCCATAGGTGCACGTAGGATTGCCTGGCTCCAGGCATCTGACTTGGAAATCTGGGTACAGGACAAACTGGGGAATATACCTTGCACAGGAGAGAATCTCTTTGGCAAGAATTGGCAGGAAAAGGCTAATGAGATAGATGCTGACAATATCACTTTGGATAGATTGTCTAAATCTACAGCTGATCCTGCGAGGAAAAGATCCTCTAAGAAACCATTCTTCAGCAAGAAGAAAAAGTTTTATCCCTCCTATACCCAGCAGGGACATCGTTTAGGTCAGTCTACCCAAAAGGGACAGCAGCAACAGCCTAGGCAAAGAAAGACAAAAGCAGACTCAGCCTCCACAGGGGCTTTGACTCCTATCTAGAGAACTTTGCCTTCCTGGGCCTAAACGGCCAAGAACCCTCCACCATCCCAGGAAGGTTATGTCATTTTTTCCCCAGATGGGGTCAGATAACAACAGAAAATTGGACTCTGTGTATTGTAAGAGAGGGGTACAACCTTCATTTTCTCAGCATGCCCCCTCCTACAATGGTAAGACAGTTCAATTCTCATACCTCTCTCAATGACCAGTTAGGTCAAGAGGTCACTGTGCTCCTTGCTCAAGGGGCAATAGAAGAGGTACCCATTCCCCAACAGGGTACATGGTTTTACTCCCCCTGTTTCCTTATTCCAAAGAAAACAGAAGGACACAGACCATTTTAGACCTCAGAGAATTGAACAAATTCCTGTTCAAAGAGAAGTTCAAAATAATTTCTCTAGGAACTCTGCTGCCATACCTTCAGAGTCAGGATTGGCTTTGTTCTCTAGATCTCAAGGATGCATACACTCATGTTCTCATCCATCCAACTCACCGAACGTTCCTTCGCTTTCTGTTTCAAGGGAAGCACTACCAATACAGGGTTCTTCCTTTTGGCCTGGCCTCTGCACCAAGGGTGTTCACAAAATGCATTGCTGTGGTGGCAGCATTTCTCCACACCCTGGGAATATTCGTCTTCCCTTACTTAGACGACTGGCTCATTCGAGCCTCTTCAGAGCCAGAGGCCAGGGTTGCTGTCTCTCGCACAATGCACATCCTTCAGTATTTGGGACTTGTCATAAACCTCCCAAAATCCAACCTTGCTCCCACTCAATCCCTAGAATTTATAGGAGCACTGCTGGATACCAGACAGAAAAGGGCCTTCCTTCCACAGCCCCGCTGCCTTTGCATTGTGCAGTTAGCTTCCCAAGCAGTGCTACAACCTCACCTCACTGCTCGGGAAATGTTACAGTTGCTAGGCCACATGAAATCCACCGTGCATTTGGTTCCTTATGCTCGCCTCCATATGAGGGCAGCCCAGTGGACTTTATCCTCTCAGTGGACTCGGGGTGTCAGGTTGCCTGTCAGACAAATAGCAAACTCAGATCACCTTATTTTGTCCCTCCAATGGTGGCAATCAACCCAAAACCTTTTGGTGGTGTCTCCTTTTCAGCAACCCCCACCCAAGCCACTCTAACAACAGATGCTTCACAGGTGAGTTGGGGAGCCCACCTGCAAGGCCTCTCTACCCAGGGTACCTGGACTCCACAGGAGGCCTATCTCCACATCAGTCTCCTGGAACTCAGAGCAATCTTCCTTGCTCTTCGAGTATTCCACACCCAGCTCAGCTACATGACAGTCCTAGTTCAAATGGACAATCAAGTAGCCATGTTCTATGTGAACAAGCAGGGCGGAACAGGCTCTCTCTCGCTCTGCAACGAAGCTTTGCGACTATGGGCCCTTGCCAGAGAGTATCAGATTCATCTCCTTGCGGTGTATCTTCCAGGCATTCAAAACTCTTGGACAGACAGACTCAGTCGAGTTCTGCTTCCACACGAATGGGGTCTCCATGCAGACTAGATGGCCAAAATTTTTCAAATTTGGGGAACCCCGGACATAGACCTCTTTGCAAATCTGCTGAATGCCAAACTTCCCCGGTTCTGTTCCAGAATTCCGGCTCAGGGTTGTCAGGCCAGGGATGCTTTCCTCCTCCTTTGGGGTCAGGACTTCCTGTATATGCCTTTCCACCCATTCCCCTAATTCCCAAAACCCTGTTCAAGCTTCAGAGAGACAGAGGTCATATGATTCTCATAGCTCCACATTAGCCACGGCAGATGTGGTACCCTTTGCTCCTACATCTCTCTCAAGCTCCGCCTCTGGAGTTAGGATCCGCTCCAGATCTCCTTTCTCAAGAGGACAGGATGCTGTGGCATCCCAATCCCCAGTCTCTGCATCTCAGGGCCTGGTTGCTGAAAGCCTAGAACTTCACGGTCTTAACCTTTCCCAGCAGGTAAAAGATATCCTTTATGCTTCCAGGAAGCCTTCCACAAGACGCTCTTATGCATTTAAGTGGAAAAGGTTTACCATATTGTGCTCGCAGAAGGGTCTTAACCCTCTTGCGATACCTCTGGAATCATTACTGGAATATCTCCTTCATTTATCAAATGCAGGGCTTAAGACCAATTCAGTGAGAGTTCATTTGAGTGCTATTGCAGCATCTTTCAAGCCTCTAAATGGACAACCTATTTCCTCTCATCTTGTCATAGCGAGATTTATGAGAGGCCTTCTTTTAACTAAGCCTCCCATTAAGCCACCACCGGTGGCATGGGACTTAAATCTGGTTCTTGGGCAGCTCATGAAACCGCCCTTTAAACCATTAGCCACTACCTCTTTGAAATTCCTTTCCTGGAAAGTTATCTTTCTCATTGCAATCACATCAGCATGTCGCATCAGTGAATTGCAAGCGTTGGTGGCTGATCCTTCTTATACAAGGTTCCATCATGATAAGGTAGTCCTTAGGACTCATCCACACTTTATGCTAAAGGTGGTTTCACCCTTTCATTTAAACTAAGGGGTTTACCTTTCTGTATTCTTTCCAAGGCCTCACACCTCAAATGCAGAAAGGAACGTTCATACTTTGGACTGTAAAAGAGTTTTGGCCTTATCTCCAAGAACAAGCAGGAATGTAGTCATCACATATGGGTATCGTCGGTACCGACGGAGCCTGCGCGGGAACGCTCCCCAGCGTCCAATCAGAAAGCTTTTGTGAGCATCCCACAGCGCCTGCGTGCTGCCTTCGCGCCTTTCCCAACTGCCTCTCTCCAGTTCTTTTTCCGCGGAGCCAGCAGGTCGTGTTCCTGTCACCGCAGAAGAATTATTTTTTATTCCTTTCTTTTTTGTGGTCGCGTCTGCCTTCCTCGACGCTCTACCGGTACCGCCGTTTTTTTCTTTTCTTACGTCTGTAAAAAAATATATATTGTGATGGGGCCCGTATGTCGGAGCCCTTTAAACCCTAATTAGGCGGTTGCCTAGGGTTGTAGAGATTTTACCCTGCTCTTGCTATGAAAAACAGAGTCTTGTGGTCAGTGGTAAGGAAAATAAAGCATGGGTTTTATTCCCCGTCCCGCACGGACATTCTTCAAGGACAAAACTTAAACACAGCAGTGCACAAAAATAGTAACAAAAACGTCCTTCCTTTGTTATTCTTCACAAAGTATTTTTCCTTCCAAAAAGGTTAACACAAAGCAGTGTGGTTATTCTTACAGCATATATTACAGTCCATTGGTATGGGCTTTGAAAGGTGGCTGTTACTCTCCCAGACCATCCCTTCAGACTCACTTCCCAAACCATCTGAGTCAGCTTCTTCCCCTGCATAGGAGTCTGGCCCAACCTCTTGTGAGAGATCACTATTGCTTCCTGCAAAAGCTTCTATAAACCCAGGGTTGTAATCTCCAGGTCTGAGGAAAGCTCTCTGCTGATCCTCTTCATAAAGTGGGAGTTTAGGATATCTCTCCCTTACAGCATTATTCACTGGGCTACGCCCTTTACAACAGCCATGTGCTTTAAACCTCTCTTTAAAAGCAGAAGGTTCCCTTCTCTGTACCTTGGTGCTATGCTTAGCTCGGGGGTTGTAGTAGCTCCTTTCCCCGGCTTCCCAGTCAGGCTGTGAGTTAAGAAACTCTGTGTCAGGCTCCCAGCTGTTCTTTAGCTTACAGCTACGTCGGAGGTTCCCTCCTCTGGGTAAACTCCCTCTGAGCTGACCTGTGCTCTGTGACTGTGGATAGCGTCTTCCTGAACTGCTGCCATTTCCTGGCTCCTGGATTGCAGCTTCCTTTCCCAGCTGCCCTCTGCAACTTCCTTTGCAGGTGTCTTGGCAGTTCCCCTGGTAGCACCTCCTACCCTGCCTGAAACTCTCCCTTTTATGGTTCCTAGCCCTGAACGTAACATCAGAACTAGGGGACAGGTGTTCTTGATGAGCTTTTGGCTTTTCTTGTAGTAATGGCGTTTTCTGCTCAGCTGTTTTCCTATGCCCTGCATTCATTCCTACAGCTGAATCAGAGGTAAGCTCTTCACTTTCCTGAACTTGCATACGCTCTGTTTTATCCACTGTATCACTATATATATTCTCTTTTTTCTTTTTCTTCAGGTGCACGCGCCTTTTTGGGACTTAGGCCCAAAAATATTTCCTTACCATGGAGAAACCTGCCTCAGGTTTCAAAAAGTGCACCAAGTGTGGCGGTACCATCTCCGTCACCGACACCCATGAATGGTGTCTAAAATGTTTAGGTCCTGACCACTCCATCACGGATTGTATGTCCTGTGCCATGATGTCTAAAAGAGGTTGGCAGAACTGAGCTGCCAAGCTCAGTACCCTGTTTCCCTCTGATGCAGCTTCGGTGGCATCAACGTCTTCCAGGGCTGCTTCTTCCTCCCGTGGATCTCAGGTAACTAAACATAAATCCAGCCGGTCCTCGAAGGGTAGATCTCCTTCTAAGCATCGAGATGCCTCTGGCGTTACCCTCGAGGATTCTGCACCGGTAAAATTACCCCAGCGGGAGGCTTCAGCTTCCAAAGCATTATCGGGGTTCCAGGATGTTCTCGAGGCCTCGACCTCGTCAGGACTACTGGTGCCATGCTCTGGGGTACCGGCGGTCTCCTCCAGTACCGACATCCAGGCATTGCCAGCGTCGATAGACCAGAGAGTTCTGGCTATGGAACGCAGTCTGGTGGCTTTCCTTGCGGCATCGAAGCCCTCGGAACTGCGACAGACAATTACACTGGTACCGGTACCGACACCGGCCTTGGTATCGGTACCAATAGCATCAACATCGGCATCGGTGTCTGCTTTGCCGGTACCCAGTTATCCGATGATCTCTAGTACCGATACCCCGGTACCGGTTACTCCCAGTACCGACCTTGGTCGGTACGGGTATCGGGCTCTTCAAGAGCATCCGGACAGGCGATACTTCGAGTCCTCGGAAGAATCTGAGGATTCTGACAGTTCTGTCGATGCAGCGATGCTTCTCCCAGAAGAGCCCTCCTCCCCTAAACGCAGGATGTCTCCTCCAGAGGATATTTCCTTCCAAGATTTTATCAGGGAGGTGGCTCGGGGCCTCTCCATTACTGTGGCCCCTGAAACAGAGTCAAGGGCCAAGGAGTTGGAAATTCTACAATATCCTAAAACTCCTAAGGAGGCAGCTACCTTGCCCATTCATGAGATTCTATATGATCTCATGTTAAGGATGTGGGAAACACCTCTCAGCACCTCTCCTCATCCTCGTAGATTCAATACTATGTATCGAGTCCCTCCTTCTCCTGGATTCCATAAGACTCTGCTTCCTCACCACTCTTTTGTAGTGGAGTCAGCTATGAGAAGGATCAAGAGTGCAAAAAGACATGCCTCTAATCCTCCAGGACGTGAGTGCAGAACTCTGGATGCTTTTGGACGTCGGGTCTTCTAAGCTTCCATGCTTTCTGCCAGGATCAGTTCCTATAGTCTCTATATGGGAATGTTCTTGAAGGAGGTCACAGATGATTTAGAGGCTTTAAGTCCTTTTCTTCCTGAGGATAAAAGACAGGCTTTTCTCACTTTGGTCAAACATGCCCAAGATGTTTCAAAATTTTCAAACCGTGCAGCCTTTGACTGCTTTGAGTGCATAAGCAGAACCTCGGCTATGACCATAGGTGCACGTAGAATTACTTGGCTCCAGGCATCTGATTTAGAGCTCTGGGTACAAGACAAATTCAGAAATATCCCTTGTACTGGTGAAAACCTGTTTGGTAAAGATTGGCAGGAAAAAGCCAATGAAATGGATGCTGAAAATTCCACCTTGGATAGATTATCCAAGTCCACTGCTGATCCTGCTAGAAGAAAAATGTTTAAGAAACCATTCTTTTCTAAAAAGAAAAAATTCTATCCTGCTTATGTTCAGTAGGGACCTTCTGCAGGTCACCTTGCCAGGAAAGGTCAGCAACCACCCAAACAGAAGAAAGTAAAGGCTGCTAGGCCTCAACCGGCCCAGCAGGCTCAGCCTCCACAGGGCCTTTGACTCTCATCTAGAGAACTTAGCCTTCCTGGTTCTGGAGGGACCAGAACCTTCCACCATTCCAGGAAGGTTATGTCATTGTGCCCCCAGATGGGGGCAAATAACAGCAGAGCATTGGACACTCTCCATCATAAAGGAGGGTACAAGCTTCATTTTTCAAGCATGCCCCCTCACACAATAGTAAGGCAGTTCAATTCTCCGACCTCTCTCATCAACCTGTTAGGTCAGGAGGTCTCTATCCTTCTTTCCCAAGGGGCAATAGAAGAAGTACGCTCTCATCAACAGGGTACAGGGTTCTATTCTTCTTATTTTCTTATTCCAAAGAAAACAGGGGGTTACAGACCTATCTTAGACCTCAGAGAATTGAACAAATTCCTTGTCAAGGAGAAATTCAAAATGATTTCTCTCGGATCTCTGCTGCCATACCTTCAGAGTCCGGATTGACTTTGTTCTCTAGATCTCAAGGATGCATACACCCATGTTCTCATCCATCCAACTCACAGAAGGTTCCTTTGGTTCCTTTTTCAGGGAAAGCACTACCAATACAGGGTGCTTCCATTTGGCCTGGCCTCAGGACCAAGGGTGTTCACGAAATGCATGGCTGTTGTAGAAGCATATCTCCAGGAACAAGCAGGAATGAGTCTTCACATATGGGTACGTTGGTACCGACGGAGTCTGCGCGGGAACGCTCCCCAGCGTCCAATCAGAATGCTTTTGGAAGCATCCCAACACGCCTGCGTGCTGCCTTCCCGCCTTTCCCAACTGCTTCTCCTCAGTTTTCGTTTTTCCGCGGAGCCAGCAGGACGTCCTCCTGTCACCGCAGAAAATTCTTACTTTATTTTTGTTTTTTCTTGTGGTCGCGTCTACCTTCCCTTGACGCACCGGTACCGCCGGTGTTTTCTTCTTCTTTTCTTCTACAAATATTTCCTTTTGTAGGAAATTTTTTCCTATTTAGTGCCTGACAGGTTTCGGCCTGCTAGGCCTCTCCACTTTCCCTCATGGAAATGCTAGCCACTACAATGTGTTTTAACTGTGGCGCTACCAAATTAGTTTTAGACACCCATAATTGGTACCTTCCATGTTTGGGACCTGAACACCATCCGCTGGAGTGTCCCTCCTGCACTACTATTTCTGCAAGAAGTTTTCAGCATCAAGCTCAACTCGAGACGCCGTTCCCCTCAGACCTGAGGGTACCAGCTAGATCTTCTTTTTCGCAGAATCAGGTAACCAAACAAAAGTCTGTAAAGACTAGGTAGTCCTCGGGTGGTAGATCTCATGTACATCATAGAGATGCCTTTGGGCTTGCTCCCGAGGACATATTGACTTTAAAACCCCTGCGGGAGGCTCCTGTCTCCAAAGCATTAACGGGGTTTCAGGTTGTTCCCGGGGTTTTTACCTCGGTGAACATACCTGAGCCATGCCCGGTGGTGGTATCCACTTTGAGCGGTGCCGGTACCCCGGCATCGGCTATGGTGCTGGATGAAACATTCCACAACGTTAATCGCAGTCAAGCGCTCTCGGTATCTTCGGTGCTGCTAGAGCCGCTACCGACCAATCTTCCCACATCGGCCCCGGTACCGATGCTGGTATCCACGTTGGTGCCCTCCAGATATGCATCGATAGATTCGCTTCTTTCGATGCCAAGTCTAGAATCGATCTCTAGTCTGGATGACTGGGTACCGACTCGTCTCGGTACCAAAGACATTCTACCGATGATCAAGGTCTGCCACATTCGGTTACCTCGGTACCAATATTGCCGTTACAGACTGATCTTCATATATTGGTGTCACCGAAGGTACCAGTCCCGATACCGGTATCGACATCAACATCGGTGTCAGTACCTCCCATGCTCCTTTCAGCCGGCTCGCTTCCTTCCATACCGAGTTTGGAATCGATCCCTAGCATGGACGATTTGCTACCGACGAGTTGCGGTACCGGTTTTCAGCGGTACCGACAACTATCTTTCAAAGATAATCCGATGTTCCACCCCTCCAGATCTTCTATTCTACAGAATCTGAATGAGACGGTGGATGCTAGAGCTAGTTCTTCAACAGATCTAGTTCTTCTTCCTCTTCCTCGAGGACTCCCCTCTGGGGAGATTTCTTTTCAAGCTTTCCTGCTTGATATGGCGAAGTTACTTGCCATTTCTATACCTGGTCAAGACCCTGCACCAAGGGATCCACAACCTATACAGATCCCCTGCAATCCAAAGGAAGTCATTATGTTTCCTTTGCATTAGACCTTGCAGGATCTCCTATTTAGAACGTGGGAAACTCCTTTAACGGTATCCCCACCTTCTAGGGCAACTGATCTTCTATACAAGGTGCCCCCTTCTCCAGGTTTTCAAAAGCCTCAGCTCCCTCATCATTCTCTTGTTGTAGAATCAGCAATGAGGCGTGTTAAGAGTACTAAGAAGCACTCTTCTTATCCGCCAGGTCGTGAGGCTAAGACTTTAGATGCCTTTGGACATCAAACTTTCCAGGCATCCATGTTTTCAGCAAGAATCCTTTCATATATTTTCTATATGGGATTATCTCTTGAGGAAGTCACAAAAGATTTACTACTTTTGACCCCTTTCCTCCAAGAGCCTAAAAGAGCAGATTTTTCTATGCTTGTCAATCATGCTCAAAATATTTCTAAGTTCCTTGCTCGTGCTTCCCTGGACTCTTTCAAATCTGTTAGCAGAACTTCTGCTATAGCCATAGGGGCACGACGTAGAGCCTGGCTCCAAGCTTCAGACTTGGACAATTGCGTACAAGATAGACTGGGAAGTGCTCCTTGCACTGGAGAGAATCTCTTTAATAAAGAGACTTTAATCCAGGCTGCTCAGTTAACCACTGACACTATTGCTTTCAGAGGCTTGTCTATGCCTTCCTCTATCCCATTTTGTAGAAAATCTACTAATAAGCTTTGTTCCCTTAATGGGAGAAGATTTTATCCATCTTCTACCCATCATACAGATGCTCCCAGGCAGGGGAAACAACCTGCCAGGCTCAGGAAACCACAACCTCAACGGGTTCAGCAAACCCAGCAGCTGCAGGGTTGCTGATAAACTCTTCCCTGAATCCTTTTTCCTTTTTGAGGTTTAGATCCTGTAGTTTGCTTCTTACCGCTACAAGCATCTACATCGGTTCCATACTAAAATTTACATATGTCCCTCTTAAAGAGACACCCTGACTGTCAGCTCAAAGAGCTTCTTAAGATGATTATGCTTTACAGGTAGTACAGTTACTCCTTGTCCTCTGAACTGCACAGAGGAGTAACAGCTGTCATTAAGGTTGCCATGCCTTTACCTTTGACTTTTTCTCCTGTATCAGCATCTCTCATATTACTTTTCAAAGATTTACTCCACCGTAAGTCTTCTTTTCAACTCTGCCACTCTTACTAAGACATTTGGTCTGTAAGAGTGATACCACTTTACTGAGGGCTTTTCCTTAAGCCCCTAAGTTTTATTTCAGAGTTGCCTCCCCCTTGCATTCTTAGTTTTCCTGGCAGCTTCTCAGACAATAGCGGAGTCTTACCACTCCTACTTATGTCTGTATTTCTTTCCCAACCTTGGGACCTACTGCTGCCCTATCAATAGTTAGAACTGCAGGGGCTCTTACTGGTTAGACCACTGACTTGCTGTCCAAGCAACCAGGGCTTGTTCTCCAATTTCAATGGTTTCTGGCCTTACCACTAAGTCCCAGACGGTTTAAGAACCTTTTCTGGCTATTGTTGCAGACCTTACCTTCTATCCTTAGCCTTCCCCAATCCTTGGGCTTGGCGGAGTAGTTCATGATACCTACTGGCTCTTAAACACCAGTTTTTCTTCTAATTTAATCTGCAACATGCTCTCTGCATCTCTACGGAGCAGCTCTACACTATGGGGCCTTGTTAGAGAGCACATAATGTCAGATGGTTAAGAAGGGCTTTACCTAGTCATGCCTACTGGGTTCTCCCTGCCCTTACCATTTCCATTAAAGGCTTCTTAAATAAAGGACACAGGCCTTTAATTAAGGGAAGACCTAAAGAATTATCCAATTCCTGGATTGCTTCACATCTCCAGGGGACCCCTTCACCAGGGATGGTTTTTCTTTCAGTATAGACAATCCTAGTCTTGTATTTTCCTTCCATCCTCAATTCTTCATGGCGTAATCCATGTTGAGCACAAGAATGCACCATGCCCTTTTTACCCTCATTAAGGGTAAATATGGTATTTTTATTGAATCTTTTTCTCCAGCTACCTGCTGGAGTTATGGAAGGATTCAGACTTACTGTCTGCAGATTAAAAACATCCTCTACATTTTCCAGGTAGGTCTCCATTCCTGGTTTTTCAGGGGCGAGAGTTCTTAGAGGACTCTAGACTTCTCTTGCCAGTGAGAGAACTCCCCGGGCTTCCTACCCATAACTAGAAAGTATGGATTCTTCAAATGTCTTCTCAAGCAGGTACCTCCCTTCTTGTTGTTAGATAAATCTTTCTCCACATACCCTATGTGCGGACAGGGGAATGTATACATATATATATATATATATGTTTACATGTATATGGACATCTGCATGTCTGTGCCGATATATATGTTATATATATATATATATATATATATATATATATATATATATATATATATATGATGGATATATCTGAATTTACCTATCTATATATATGTATTGCAATATATGATAGTAGGTAGATATATGTCTATATACTATTTCTGTCTGTCTGCCTAGATATATATATATACTCATACATATATATGTATTCCCCTACGGACCGGACAGATACTCTCTATCCCTTTCCATGCTGTCCCAGCATACTTAGGGTTCTCCATAATCAACCACTTCCTGTGGTAGTTGAGGAGTTTTTGTACCATGACCTTCAGTTTAGGTACACCTGAAGCCCTCCATATACTTTCCTTTTCAGTTAGGAGGGACTTTCTGAATCTTTAGTAAATGGGAGGCTACAATGCCTCATTCCTCCTATCCTTCTTTGTTATCGGATATAGCTCCCTTCTTCTATAAGAACTATGTCTCTTTAAAGTCAAAAGAGCTTCAATTTTTATCTAATAGGGACTTCTGCGTTTTCCACAAAGTCCTACCTTATTGAAATACCCCAGTTCCACTGGGATTGTTTCTTCTCACCCTAAGGGTTCTAACCTCAGTCTGTTTTTTGCACAGTTATTTACCTCTCCTTACATTGAGGTACTCCCTGGGGATATTCTGTTGGTTCATATTCACAAATCCACATGAACCTCCATATACCCCTTTACAGTACCACCAGGTGAGGTCCATATTTGTTTATTGCCCTTCAATATTACCACTAAGTATCACCTGCACAGAGACTCCTATCTAGGCATCCTGTTTGGTCCAGCTGCTCCACAGTACATCTTTTTAGTTCAACTCCTACCCTCCATCCCTAGGATGCCTGGGGTTTCGGTAAAATAGCATGGCTCTCAGATTCGCAACATGCTGGGACTCCTCCAGGCATCTTAGCTTGGGAGTCCCCATATGTGAAGACTCATTCCTGCTTGTTCCTGGAGATAGCACAGTTACTTACCTGTAACAGGTGATCTCTGGGAACAGCAGGAATAAGTCTTCACAACCCACCCACCTCCCCTAGGAGTTGTATTTCTCTATCTCCATCTTTCCCTTTCTCTCTCTCTCTCTTTGCCTCAGCTTTAAAACTTAACTGAGGAGAGGCAGTTGGGAAAGGCGGGAAGGCAGCACGCAGGCGTGTTGGGATGCTTCCAAAAGTGTTCTGATTGGACGCTGGGGAGCGTTCCCGCGCAGACTCCGTCGGTACCGACGTACCCATATGTGAAGACTTATTCCTGCTGTTCCCAGAGATCACCTGTTACAGGTAAGTAACTGTGCTTTCTCCACACTCTAGGGATATTCATCTTCCCTTACTTAGACGATTGGCTCATTTGAGCCCCAAAAGAGTCAGAGGCCAGGACTTCTCTATCCTGCACAATGCGTATCCTTCAGTATTTAGGGTTGGTAATAAACATCCCAAAATCCAGTCTGACTCCCACTCAGTCTTTAGAGTTCATAGGAGCTTCCCTGGATACCACAAAGGCAAGGGCCTATCTTCCCCAGGCCCGTTGCCTTCGCTTGGTGCAGTTTGCTTCTCAAGCAGTGCTAAAGCCTCATCTAACTGCTCGAGAAATGTTAGAACTACTAGGCCACATGGCAACCACCGTGCATGTGGTTCCCTAATCTCGCCTCCACATGAGAGCAGCTCAGTGGACTTTATCCACCCAATGGACCCAGGCATCATGATGTCTGTCAGACAAAATAGCAAACACAAGTTGCCTCATTTTGTCCCTCCAGTGGTGGAAGTCCACTCAAAACCTGTTGCTGGGGACCCCTTTTCAGCAACCCCTACCCCAAGCAACTCTCAAAACAGATGCTTCTCCAGTGGGTTGGGGAGCTCATCTGCAAGGCCTCTCCACCCAGGGCACCTGGTCTCCACAGGAGAGTTATCTACATATCAATCTCTTGGAGCTCAGAGCAATCTTTCTTGCTCTGCGAGTGTTCCACACCCTGCTCAGCTACAAGACAGTCCATACGGACAATCAAGTAGCCATGTTCTATGTGAACAAGCAGGGGGGAACAGGCTCTCTGTCGCTTTGCAACGAAGCTTTTCGACTATGGGCCCTCGCCAGAGAGCATCAGGTTCATCTTCTGGCAGTGTATCTTCCAGGCATTCGAAACTCTTGGGCAGACAGACTCAGTCGAGTTCTGCTTCCACACGAGTGGTCTCTGCATGCAGACCAGGTGACCAGGATATTTCAACTTTGGGGAACCCCGGACATAGACCTCTTTGCAAGTCCGTGGAATGCCAAACTTCCCCGGTTCTGTTCCAGAATTCCGTCTCAGAAGGCTCAGGCCAGGGATGCTTTCCTCCTTTACTGGGGTCAAGACTTCCTGTATGCCTTTCCACCCATTCCCCTAATTCCCAAAACCCTGTTCAAGCTTCAGAGAGACAGAGGCCATATGATTCTCATAGCTCCACATTGGCCACGGCAAGTGTGGTACCTTCTGCTCCTACATCTCTCTCAAGCTCCCTCCCTGGAGTTAGGGTCTGCTCCAGATCTCCTATCCCAGGAGGATGGACTGTTATGGCATCCCAGTCCCCAGTCTCTGCATCTCAGGGCTTGGTTGCTGAAGGCCTAGATCTCTATGATCTTAATATCCCTCAGCCAGTGAAAGATATTCTTCTTGCTTCCAGGAAACCTTCCACAAGACGCTCTTATGCTTTCAAGTGGAAAAGGTTTACCATATGGTGTTCACAAAAGGCTCTTAACCCCCTTGCGATACCTCTGGAATCATTGCTGGAGTATCTCCTTCATTTATCCAATGCAGGTCTTAAGACTAATTCAGTAAGAGTCCATTTGAGTGCTATTGCAGCTTCCCTTAGGCCTCTAAATGGACAGCCTATTTCCTCTCATCCTCTTATAGCAAGATTTATGAGAGGCCTTCTTCTAACTAAGCCTCCCATTAGGCCACCACCGGTGGCATGGGACTTAAACCTGGTTCTTGGGCAGCTCACGAAGCCACCTTTCGAACCTTTAGCTACTACCTCCTTGAAATTCCTTTCTTGGAAGGTTATCTTTCTCATTGCAATCACATCAGCACGCCACATTAGTGAGTTGCAAGCGCTAGTAGCTGATCCACCTTATACAAGGTTCCATTATGACAAGGTAGTCCTTAGGACTCATCCACACTTTATGCCAAAGGTGGTCTCGCCTTTTCATCAGAACCAACCGGTCTACCTACCGGTGTTTTTTCCAAGGTCTCATGCATCAAATGCAGAGAGGAATCTTCATACTTTGGACTGTAAAAGAGCTTTAGCTTTTTACTTACAAAGAACACAGCAACATAGAAAGTCCTCTCAACTCTTTGTTGCTTTTGATCCTTCTCATTTGGGACTTCCAGTCTCCAAGAGAACACTGTCTAACTGGATTGCTCAGTGTATTTCCTTCGCCTATCAGAGTAAGAATCTTTCTCTGGAGGGCCATGTCACAGCTCACAATGTGAGAGCCATGGCAGCCTCAATGGCTCATCTGCACTCTGTGTCTATCGACGACATTTATTTATTTATTTATATTCTCTTATATACCGCGCTATTCTGCATCAGTGCGGTTTACATTGAACAAACTGAAATTACATTGAACAGGGCATTATAACTTGGAGATAACTATTTTACAGGGAACATGGGCTATGGAGGGTTAAGTGGCTTGCCCAAGACCACAAGGAGCACCTGTGGGACTAGAAACCCCAGTCCTTCCAGCCCAAGGTTGCTGTCCTCTAGTGGGATTTGAACCCCCGACCTTCCGGCCTGAAGTACCTTGCCCCAACCACTAGGCTACTCCTCCACTCCTGTCACACATCTGTCGAGCAGCCACTTGGGCCTCGGTTCATACCTTCACAGCTCATTACTGCTTGGGCAAGGACTCCCGCCGGGATGCCTTGTTTGGTCAGCCTGTTCTCCAACACCTGTTCCATACCTAATCAACTCCTACCCACCATCCCTGGTAGGATGCCAGAGATCCATGGGAAGAAGTGGAGCCCTGTTCAGGGACACACAACTTCTGGGGTCTCTCCCTGGCACCTAAAGCTAGGGAGTCCCCATATGTGAAGACTACATTCCTGCTTGTTCCTGGAGATATCATAGTTACTCACCTGTAACAGGTGATCTCCGGGAATAGCAGGAATTTAGTCTTCACAACCCACCCACCTCCCCTAGGAGTTGTATCTTTCTATCTCTCTCTCTCTCTTTCCCTCTCTCTTTTGTCTCAGCTTTACACTCAACTGGAGAGGGACAGTTGGGAAAGGCAGCATGCAGGCGTTGTGGGATGCTCCCAAAAGCTTTCCTATTGGATGCTGGGGAGCGTTCCCACGCAGGCTCCGTCGGTACCCATATGTGAACACTAAATTCCTGCTGTTCCCGGAGATCACCTGTTACAGGTGAGTAACTACGCTTTCTTATTTCCTGTGCCAGTGCCTCTCCGTACTAAGACTCCCCATCATAAGTTTCACATGATATTTTATGCAAGATATTTCTCACAAAATTGCACAGGAATTTCTTTTCTACAAAACTGAGATTTAATTAACTCCTGACTTACTGCTGACACATAATCTGTAGTCAACTTTAATTCACTTTCACCACAGAGTTTCTCTACCTTTTGAGAACCTGACAGGTACTTGTGACTTGGATTGTACACTGTTGGAAACAAGATGCTGAGCCTGATGGACCTTTTTCTGACCCAGTATGGCCTATCTTATGTAGTGAAGTGCCTCAAGGATCTGCACTGAGACAGATTACGGTCAGTATCTTTGAACGTGACATTGCCAAAGGGTTTGAAGGAAAAGTTTGTCTTTTTGCAAATGAGTTGAAGATTTGTAACAGAGAGAACACTCCAAAGGAAATTAACAGCAGGAGAAAAGAGCTCCAAAAATGAGAAGAATAGTCTAATGTTTAGCAGTTAAGATTTAATGCGAAGACTGCAAGGTGATGCACATGAGATGCAGAAATCCAAAATAGCTGATTTGCAGTAGGTGATGAGAGAATGATGTACACAGACCAGGAAAGTGACCATGGAGTGATAGTATCCAAAGACTTCAAATCAGTGTGACAAAGTGGTGGCCAAAGCCAGAAGATGCTATGCTGCATAGAAAAGAGGTATAAGCAACCAAAAAGAGGAGGCAGGGGCGGCTCAAGGCAGTCTGCTGCCTGAGGCGAGGGATGAGATGGTGCCCCTCTCTGTAGTGTGTGTGTGTGTGTGTGTTGGGGGGGAGGGGGGGTGCTTTCTCAAAACTCTAGTCGAGGACTGAACCAAACCATAAAGCCGACTAGATAATATGGAGGAAATGCAAGATGTTTGCACACCAAGGAACTAAGAGAATAAGCGAGAACCACTATACACTTTATAAAACTAAATCATAATTCATTTTGTATTTTGTTATAAACTGCATTATGGTTCTTGCTTTTTCTTTTTGAACATATATTTTGCATCCACAGAACCCCCTCCCTCAACATTGGGTGCAGAGCAGAACTAGGACATTCACCCACAAAACTCAATATCTTTAAAAAAAAAAATCTGATTCTGGTCAACTCACTAACAAATATTCTCCAGTATCAGGCATATTGGGAATTAATATAAAACCCTACAAAAGTCACCAAAGATCTACAAGGCCAAATCTACCGTACCATTACTAGCATAAACTCAAAACTCATACAAGGTGCCTTCCCAGAAAAAAGCAGCACTATAAATACTGTAGCGGGCCCTAGAACATCTAACACCTATTTGAAAAGCTGAACAAGGCAAATTACTACAGTACAGATCTCTGTGTACAAATTTCATGTTAATAGAACACATGGCCTTGGTCACACACTCAGAACACAGACTCTCATCAAGTACAGAATAAGTGATCACCACCTAAAGTTAAAAAAATATTTAGACAAAAATTAAACCAAAACCCCAAGACGCCAGACTCTGCATACAGTGCAACACCACCAGATAAGAGACACAGTTCACCATACTGTGTAAACTATAAAGATAGCGAAAAGTCCAGTCACTAAATTGAAAATAAAATTATTTTTTCTACCTTTGACCATTTTATTCTCTGGTCATGCTAGTCCTGATTTGACGTTTCTGTTTTCCTGTCTTCTCTTAGCATATAATCTGCCATTTCTTGTCTCTTCTTTAGTTTTCTTCACTTCCTTCCATCAGCCTATTTCTAGTCCTAGTAACCCTTTCCACGTCAGCTCTCTTCCAGTCCCAGTGCCCTCTCCCTGCCAGCCTCCACCCCATTACCCAGCCACCTACCAGTCCCATCCCCAAGTGTCAACTCCCTCCAATCCCACCCTCAGGTGTCAGCTCCCTTCCAGTCTCCCTCCAGTACCATCCCCAGGTGTCAGTTCCCTTCCAGCCCTAACCTTCCCCCACGTCAGTTCCTTTCCAGCCCCCACCTTCCCCCATTTCTTCCCTTCCAGCCCCCACCTTCCCCCCCATATCAGTTCCCTTCCAGCCCCCACCTTCCCCCCCCCCATATCAGTTCCCTTCCAGCCCTCTCTCTCCCCTCTCAGTTCCCTTCCAGCCCTTGATTTTCCCTGTGTCAGCTCCTCCCAGCCCTCTCTTTCCCCCTCTGTCAGCTCTCTTCCAGCTCTCTCTATCCCCCTCTGTCAGTTCTCTTCCAACTCTCTCTATCCCTTTTTCAGCTTCCTTCCAGTTCTCTTTCCCCTGAGTCAGCTCCTCCCTTCCAGCCCTCTCTTTCCCCCTCTGTCAGCTCTCTTCCAGCCCTCTTTCTCCTTCTATCAGTTCCCTTCCAGTCCTCTTTGTCACTCTGTCAGCTCCCTTCCCAGCCCTCTCTTTCCCCTGTATCAGCTCCCTTCCAGCCCTCTCTTTCCCCTGTGTCAGCTCCCTTCCAGCCCTCTCTTTCCACCTCTGCCAGCTCCTCCTTTCTAGCCCTCTCTTTTCCTCTCTGTCAGCTGTCTTCCAGCCCTCTCTTTCCACCTCTGCCAGCTCCTCCTTTCTAGCTCTCTCTTTTCCTCTCTGTCAGCTGTCTTCCAGCCCTCTCTTTGCCCCTCTGTCAGCTCCTCCCTTCCAGCCCTTTCTTTACCCCCTCTGTCATCTCTATTCTGCTCCCTCTCCTTCCCCCCGTTTATCTCATTCCGCTCCCTCTCCTCCCTGTGTAGTTCCATTCCGTGCCTTCTCCTTCCCCCCCCCCCAATGTAGCTACATTCTGCTTCCCCCTTGTAGCTCCGTTCCGCTCCCTCTCTTTCTCACCATGTAGCTCATTCCACTCCCTCTCCTTCCCACCATGTAGCTTGTTCTGCTCCCTCTCCTGCTGCCTGTGTCATCTCCGTTCTTCTCTTTCCTCTGCAGCTGCGACAGCGGTAATTTAAATTAAAAAGGAAACTGATACAGAGCTTCCCAGCCCTATGGAACCCCTGCTACTGCATCCCACCCCCAAAAGGAAGTGATGCTAGAGCGGGACACAGCAGCTGGGGTTCCATAGGGCTGGGAGGCTCTGCATCGGTTTCCTTTTCATTTTAAATTACCGATATCCCAGCCAAAACAGCTTGTCAACCTTATTTGCTTTTTAAAACTGAAGGCGGCGTGAGGTGGCTGTTTTGGGGGCATTTTTGCCGCCCCCAAAAGTTTTCCGCCTGAGGCCACTGTCTCACTCTGCCTCATTGTAGAGCCGCCCCTGGGAGGAGGTGATAATGCTGCTTAACAGGTCATTGGTGAGGCTTCACTTTAAAAACTGTTTTCGGTTTTGGAGGCCATATTTAACTAGAGATCTAAAGTTTCTATATTAAATAAATGACTACATCTTGGAGCAGTCTGGTCATGAATTGACACGAGGAAAGCTATTTTTGACAAATAAGGGGCAAACAACTCCTCTTTCCATACCTCCCTGTCAATACCTTCTCTCCCCTTCCCTTCCATCCCTCCATCTTCCCCTTGGTATGAATGGTAGTCTTATTCCTATTTTTGATTTTGGCGTTCTTTTCACCAGTCTCTTTTTCTTTGTTTATGGTTTTATTGTAAATCATCCTGCTAATCTGTTTTAAGGGCGGTATATCAAATTCTAATAAGCATAAACCAAGTATATAAAAATACTTGAAGTTTAGAGGCGAGAAACCAAAATGGTATAGAATTTGCACTTGAAGTCGTATTAGAAGAGACTTGAAGACCTGACTATGCCTTTGAAGAAGATAGGGACAGGGTAGATAGATACAGATGCTTAAATACTTGAAAGGTACAAATGAGCAAACAAACCTTTTCCAAAGATGGGGAAGCTAAAAAACTGGAGGCCATGAAGCAGAAATGAGGACAATTTAAAAGCAAGAAGAAGAAATACTTCTTCACGGATCTGGTGTTAGATGCCTGCAATGACTTCCCCACTGGAGCTGGAGGGGTCAGAAATAGTGATGGAATTCAAAACGGCATGGGATAAGTACTTAGGATCCCAATGTATGACGAGGAGCATTCTTGCTCAAAGCAAAACTTTAATTACCTTCGCATTTCAAAACATGTGGAGCCTGTTTCCAACAGGGGCACTTCCGGGCCATCCTGACACCCAAAAAATGGATGGGCCCAAATTGTACCAGATTCTGCAACCGTGGGAGCTAGATGGCGCAGTGTGCCCCTGATCCTGCCAGGGGATACATCTCCAGTCTGCACGGCCAGCCCGTCCCTGCTCCTTCTGGTGTTCCGGTGCTGTGGCGTCCTGTTGCCATGGCACTAGGATGCCCACAGGAGTGCCAAAAGCCTGACAGTGCCCCAAACATCTTTTCCCCACTGCCCGACCCTCAGGGGCTCACCGCAATCGCAAGGGCCCCCGGTGCTTATATCACCTTGGAGATGGTGTATGCTGGCCATCCAGATTGTGACCACTGGACGTACAGGGCCCTGACCTGAATAGGCCCTGTACATCCGGGTGCTTCAGTCCGCCCCTGCTCTGCCCACTCCCCGCCTCCGGCCTCCCCATCCCACCCCTGTCCAGCGCTCCCCGCACTAATCCTCTGTACATGCGGGGAGAGCTAGACCCAGAATCCAGTGCTGGGCAAAACCAGGAGTTGAACATCTGACCAGGACATCCAATTCGCATCTCAGCATTGGGCCCATAGTGGGTTAGCTTTCATGGAGTGGTAGTTGCAATCCCAAGTAGAAAGCATAGAGTGGGGGTATCCTGCATGAAGCAGTAGTTAGACTCCTAAACACCTTGCTGGACAGACTTGGTACCTGACAAAAAAAAAAATCCTGGCAAGGATAGCAATCAAAAAAATTATACTATCCAAACAAAGCTAATCCAAAATCTTCAAAAACACAAAGGATGGAAATCAGTAATTCAATAAAATATTATTTTATTTATAATTTTAAATATGGTTGACTCACTTGAGCTTGACAGCGTCTAAATCAGTAACGCACACATCAAATGCCACAACATCAAAAAAAATGTTTTAAATGGATAGTTAGAAGACAAACTTATCTTTTCAACAACCCATCTGATGCTGACAGTGTTTCGCCACTCTAGCTGCATCAGGAGCTATAATCAGAGCTATACAAACAAAAGGAATGTATCAGCTCAACAACCCTTTAATACAACGACATTGGTCCACAAAACTACATAATAAAGAACCTTAAAACCCACATTTAACCACAAAAACCACCATTGGGAAAGGGTAAAGATGATCTCCAGGAACAAGCAGGAATGTAGTCCTCACATATGGGTATCGTCAGTACCGATGGAGCCCGCGCGGGAATGCTCCCCAGCGTCCAATAGGAACGCTTTTGGGAACATCCCACAGTGCCTGCGTGCTGCCTTCCCACCTTTCCAACTGTCCCTCTTCAGTTCTTCGTTTTCCACGGAGCCGACAGGTCGCATACCCTGTCACCGCAGAAAATCCCTTCTTTATTTTTTGTGATCGCATCTGCCTTCATTTGACGCCTACCGGTACCGCCGGTTCTTCTTTCTTCTTTTCTATAAAATAAATAAATAATATATATTCAAAAGGATGTGAACAGGATGGAGTCGGTGCAGAGGGTTGCTACTAAGATGATTAGTGGTCTTCATTATAAAGCATATGAGGACAGACTTAAGTATCTTAATATGTACACCTTAGAGGAAAGGCGGGATAGAGGTGATATGATTGAGATGTTTAAATACCTCCGTGGCATAAATGTTCAGGGAGAGAGCCTCTTTCAATTGAAAGCAAGTTCTGCGACGAGGGGACATGGGATGAGGGTGAAGGGAGATAGATTCAGGAGTGATATGCGGAAATATTTCTTTACGGAAAGAGTAGTGGATCCGTGGAATAGTCTCCCAGTGGAGGTGGTAGAGATGAGGACAGTAACTGAATTCAAAAAAGCATGGGACCAACACAGAGGATCTCTAAAGGTAAAAAGTGGACTGTTGTAGTTGTTGTTATGGAAGGACAGATTAGATGGGCCTTGTGGTCTTTTTCTGTCATCATGTTTCTATGTTTCCTTATATATAGTTTCTGAGGTATTCTTCTTCAGAAACATTTTTTCCTCGGTGCTAGGTGCCATTTTGGGCATTAGGCCCATTTTTTTCTTTAAACACGGAAAAACCAGCTAGTGGTTTTAAAAAATGTCCTAAGTGTGGCGGTACCATCTCAGTCACCGACACCCATGACTGGTGTCTTAAATGTTTAGGCCCTGACCATTCTCCATCGGAGTGCCTCTCTTTTAGGAAGATGACTAAAAGGGGCCTGCAGAACAGAGCTGCAAAACTTGGTACCCATTTTTCCTCAGATGCGATGTCCATTGCATCGATGTCTTCCAGAGCCTCGTCTTCCTCCCATGGATCTCAGGTAACTAAACATAAGTCTTCAAAGACTAGCCCGTCCTCAAAGGGTAGATCTCCTTCTAAGCATCGAGATGCCATCGGCGTTGCCCTTGAGGAAACTTCACCGGCAAAATAGCCCCGGCGGGAGGCTTCGGCTTCCAAAGCACTAACGGAGCTCCAGAATGTTCTCGAGGCCTCCACCTCGGCAGAACTACTGGTGCCATTCTCTGGGGTTCCGGCCACTACTACCGGTACTGACACCCAAGCATTGGCAGCGTCGATAGACCAGAGGTTTCTTGCTATCAAACGCAGTCTGGCAGCTCTTCTCACGGCTGCGGTACCATTGAGGCCACTACTGATGGTTCAACAGGCACCAGTACCGACACCGATACCAGTACTGACCACACCGGCTTCGGTGGGGATACCCCCCATGCCGAGTCTTGAGTCTATTTCCGGCATCGACTTATACCTTGATACCGACTTATATCGATACCGGTACCGTGCTCTGCACAAACATCGGGATCAGAGATATTTCAAATCTTCCGATTCCTTTTTTTTATACTGTATATTTTGTCACGCCCTTGCCCCTTACTTCCAGTATGGAGGGGCGTGGTTATCATAGAAAGTTTCACCTTTTAGCCTTTAACTGACTGGTTCCTTTGCCATGCCCTTTGGGAAAGGTAGTTCAGTCACAATCCACTTGGCTTCAGGTAGAAAAAAACACTTGTAGTTGGCTCGAATGATAAGGTGATGACAGAATTTATTGACTCAAACTCAAGGTTCACAAATACTACCCCAGGATACTTTCTCCAGGATTCTTCACAATACACATCAGGATATAAATAAATTCAAAGCAAACTTTCAGCTTATAGTGTTCTTCAACTCAAAGGAAAAACTTTTTAACAGTCAATGCTACCAGCTTGGCTAGCATTGCTGTTTAAAGCAAACAAAAACAGCATTTCTCCATGGCAGTTTTCTGTTCTCATAGTCCCAAACACTTCCAGGCTGGTTTGTCTCCTTACAAACAAAGTAAAACTTTTAACAGGACCAAAACTTCTCATAAGCGAATAATGCTCTATTCCATGCTTTAGGAATATTCAAAAACAAAGCCAAAAACGTTCCTTCCTTTCACCATTAGCTCGGCTTCTTGCCGGTGCACTGCTCTGGATATCAGGTGTTTATCAAGCACAATCAAAGAGCTTCAGCTTGCTCTTGCTTTCTCAGCAAACATATTTCTTCTTTAACACAGGACATGCACAAAACCATCTACAGGCTTTCAAGGTTACCTGACTCTGAAGGTTTTCTCTTAAGGGTGGTTTTCTTTCAATCCCTCTGCAGTAAAGGATTGGCACAAGGAGCAATCCATGTATGAGTCTTCGTCATTCACAGCCAGGTCTGGTTCACCTAGTTGCATAGGCTCTACCTCTCCTTCCAATTCACAGGGTTCTGCTGACTGCCTTCCGTTAGAGCTGAGAGTATCTCTTGCAACTCTGCACTGCTCTGTATTAGACAAGCTTTCAAGGCTCATACCTGGGCCTGGGCTTGTAGCAGCTTCTCCTTTCTCATGCTCTGGCCACCATTCTCCTGTGCTTCCTCGTCCTCTCCTCCAGCTTGTGTTTCTGCTGGGGTCTCTCCCTGAGACTCTCTCTGGGACTCTCCTTCTCTCCCCTGCTTCTTCCTCTATCCTAGACTTAAATCCCCAAGGCTCCAGCTCCACCTCTTCTCCTCTCAGGTGACGGAGATCAGCTTGCCTCCTGGCAGCTGGGTAATTAGGGAACTCAGTGACGTAAGGGTCCTTTACCCTGGGTCTGTATTCCCTCTCCTTTTCTCCACTAGGAGAACTCTGAAACCTATCCCATCTGGGAATTTCCTGCTTTCTAGGTGTGATTGGGGTTTTGTTTCTCTGACCTTGCAAAATAGGTCCTTTTATAAGGGTGAATTCCTTTCCTTTATCCCTTTCTCCTCTTTCACGATAAGCTTCCTTATCACAATTTATTAGAATTTTTTACTGACAATACATCATCAGATAAAGAAACATCAGAAATACAAAATCAGCCATCCATAATATATTAACAATGAACTTCAAAAACAGATACATTAGCCTACGTCTCGGGGAAAAAAACCACAAGAAATTAATGAATTAAACAAAACTAGGGAGAAACCCTCAAAAACAAAAGGGCGGCCCTAGTTAACACAGCACCTTGCCAAAATCCCTCCCACTAACACCAAGAAGAAAAAATATAAAATGAACTAAATAAAGAAAACCATCATTGTACTTTTTCCCTGTCAAGAATCCACTTCTCCAAATCCGAAGAAGACAGAAAAACAAATTTATCATATCAAAGGAACACCAAACATTTACATGGATAGCGGAAGAAAAACGTAGCACCAAGAGCAAAAACTCTAGCTTTATAAGTAAGAAACGTTTTCCTGCGAATTTGTATTGAACGAGATACGTTGGGAAAAATAGATACCCTGTCTCCACAAAACAGAATCTCTTTTTTCCTAAAGTATGCTTTAAGAATTGCAATTTTATCATCTTCTGAAGACAAAGTAACTAATAAAGTAGCCCTAGTGGAAATAATATCTTGTGTGTCCTCAAGAAATGCAGTCAAATTGAAATTATTTTGTTCCTCCAGGACAGCTACTTCCCCGTCATTACTAGTTAAGGCAACTTTAATAGGAATATAGTAACATTTAGTAAGAACTAAAGTATCAGCATTAGACAGGAGTAGAACATCCTTCAAATATTTCCTAAATAGAATTAAAGGAGACAGCAAAGCTGTACAGGGGAAATTAAGCAACGTTACATTTTTACTCCAAGATAGGTTCTCTAAATTCTCAAGTTTCTGATGCAATATCAAACTATCTTTCATACTACTAGATTGAAACAGTGAAAAAGATTTAACTTGAGCATCAATATTCATAAAAACAGAATTCAAACTCTCAAATTGCGAATCCAAACTTTGAAACTTCACAATCGCATCTCTAGTAAATTGGCATAATAAAGGAACTCAACTCTCAACTAAAATCCGCTCGGTTCGATTAACCACCTGCCAAATGTCCAAAAGCAAAACTGGAGAGACTTGAGAATTATCAGTGGAAGTTGCAGGCTCCTTCCATACTACAGCTTTGGGGAGCTCACCAACTCCATGGAAATTCAGACAGGATTGAGGTACATCCGATAGTTCCAAAAAAACAGGAGGAAATGGAGGGGTACGCTCAACAGAGCTAAGGCTAGCTCCCTCAACAGAGGGGACAGAGAGAACAGTACCTGGTTTTGTTATAACCGGCATCGAGATCACATGTTTATCCATAGGGCCCTCAGCAATCTCCGCTGTAGTGGGTTTCTTTTTTCTCTTTTACCACTGGGCATTGCGGCACACCATGATCTCCTGCTCCTAAGGGGCTCACAAGGGGCCTGTTGTCCCCCTTTAGATACGCCCCTTAGGAGACGCCCAGTACAGGCGCCGATGGCAGGCGCCGTAGTACACCCAGCTCAACTTTTATCGGGGCATTAGATGATGTCGATGTAGCTTCCCCACTCAAGCCAGCAGATTCCAAAGCCAGCTGCACTCACCCCTCCGCAGGAGAACAGGTTGCAGGCAAACACTCCCCGAATCTTCCGATTCCGATGACTCTAATGACTCTGCCAATACCAGAGTGCTTCTTCCGGAGGATCCCTCTTCTTCACCTCAACGCAGAATGTCTCCTCCAGAGGACATGTCTTTTCAGGATTTTATTCATGATATGGCTCGAGGCCTTTCAATCACGGTAACTCCTGAGAAGGAACCTAGGGCACAAGAATTAGAGATTCTTCAATACCCTAAGGCTCCCAAGGAAGCAGCTACTCTGCCTATTCATCAGATCCTCCATGATCTGATGCTGAGGATGTGGAAAACACCTTTAACCACATCTCCTCACTCTCGGAGACTCGATACCATGTATTGAGTTCCACCTTGTCCTGGCTTCCAAAAACTCAGTTACCACACCATTCAATGGTAGTAGAATCGGCCATGCGTAGGATGAAAAGTGCAAAGAGGCATGCCTCCAATCCTCCGGGCCGTGAATGCAGGACTCTCGATGCCTTTGGGCGTTGATGCTTCCAAGCTTCCATGCTTTTAGCCAGGATCAGTTCCTATATCCTATATATGGGAATGTTCCTCAAAGAGGTCACAGGAGACTTGGAGCTTATGAGTCCCCTTCATCCTGATGACAAATGACAGGACTTTCTTACTCTTGTCAAACATGCTCAGAATGTTTCCAAGTTCATAAATCGTGCAGCCTTTGACTGCTTTGAATGCATCAGCAGAACCTCTGCTATTGCTGTTGGTGCACGTCAGATTGCCTGGCTTCAGGCATCCGACTTGGAACTTTGGGTGCAGGATAAATTGGGAAATATTCCTTGCACAGTAGAAAATCTCTGGCAAAAATTGGCAAGAAAAGGCTAATGAAATAGATGCTGACAATATCACTTTGGATAGATTGTCAAAATCTACAGCCAACCCAGCCAAAAAGAAATCCTATTAAAAAAACCCTTTTTTAGCAAAAAGAGGAAATTTTATCCTTATGCCCAACAGGGGCACGGTCCAGTTCAGGCTACCCAAAAGGGACAACAGCAACAAACTAGACAACAACAGAAGCCAAAAGGGCCGAGAGCTCAGCCAGCTCAACAGGCTCAGCCTCCTCAGGGGCTTTGACTCCTACATAGAGAACTTAGCCTTCCTGACCCTGAAGGGTTCAGAACCCTTAGCCATCCATGGCAGGTTCTGTCATTTTGCCAACAGATGGCACCAAATAACAGCAGAAAATTGGACTCTGACCATTGTACGAGAGGGGGTACAAGCTTCATTTTCACAGCATGCCCCCTCCTACAATCGTAAGACAGTTCAATTCTCAGACCCCTGTCAACAATATTTTAGGTCAGGAGGTCACAATACTCCTTGCTCAAGGAACAATAGAAGAAGTACCCATCCCCCAACAGGGTACAGGGTTCTACTGCCCCTATTTTCTTATTGCAAAGAAAACAGGAGGACACAGACCCATCTTGGACCTCAGAGAATTGAACAAATATCTGTTCCGAGAGAAATTTAAAATGATCTCTCTAGGAACTCCTCTGCCATACCTTCAAAGTCAGGACTGGCCTTGTTCTCTAGATCTAAAGGATGCCTATACTCATATTCTCATCCATCCAGATCACAGGAAGTTTCTGTGGTTCCTTTTCCAAGGAACACATTTCCAATACAGAGTTCTTCCCTTTGTTCTGGCTTCGGCTCCAAGAGTATTCACGAAATGCTTTGCCGTAGTGGCTGCATTCCCGCAAACTCTAGTGATATTCGTCTTCTCTTACTTAGACGACTGGCTCATTCGAGCCCCCACAGCTCCAGAAGCCAGCTCTGCTCTGTCTCGCACAATGCGAATCCGTCAATATTTGGGATTGGTCATAAATCTCCCAAAATCCCATCTTGTTCCTACTCAGTCCCTAGAGTTCACAGGAGCTTGTCTAGATACCAGACAGTCAAGGGCTTTCCTTCCACAGCCCCGCTGTCTGCGCATAGTGCAAATAGCTTCCCAAGCAGCAGTAAAGACTTACCTGACTGCTCGAGAAATGCTGCAACTACTAGGACATAGGCCATCCACTGTGCATGTGGTTCACTGTGCTCGCCTCCACATGCGAGCAGCCCTGTGGACCCTATCCACTGAGTTGACACAGGCCACAGGTTGCCTATCAGACAAGATAACAAACTCACAACGTCTTGTTTCATCCCTCCAATGGTGGCAATCACTGGAAAAGCTTCTAGTGGGGTCTCTTTTCCAGCAATCTGTATTCCAGGCCACTCTAATGACAGATGCATCACAGGTGGGATGGGGAGCCCACCTGCACGAGATCTCTACCCAGGGTACCTGGACTCCCCAGGAGGCTTGTCCTCACATAAACCTCCTGCAGCTCAGAGCAATCTTTCTTGCTCTTCGAGTGTTCCAAGCCCAGCTAAGCTAAAAGACAGTCCTAGTTCAGACAGATAATCAAGTAGCCATGTTCTTTGTGAACAAGCAGGGCGGAACAGGCTCTCTGTCATTATGCAACGAAGCTTTACGACTATGGGCCCTCGCCAGAGAGCAACAAATTCACCTCCTCGTAGTATATCTTCCAGGCATTCAAAACCTTTGGGCAGACAAACTCATTTGAGTACTGCTGCCACACGAATGGTCTTTCCACTCAGACCAGGTTGCCCAAATATTTCAAATCTGGGGAACCCCCGACATAGACCACTTTGCAAGTCCACTGAATGCCAAACGTCCCCTTTTCTGTTCCAGAATTCCGGCTCGAAATTGTCAGGCAAGGGACGCCTTCCTCCTTTACTGGGGCCAAGACTTCCTCTATGCCTTTCCCACCCATTCCCCTCATCGCCAAAACACTGTTCAAGCTTCAGAGAGACAGAGGCCGTATGATTCTCATAGCTCCACGTTGGCCACGGCAACGTGGTATCCTCTGCTTCTACATCTCTCTCAAGCTGCACTTCAGGACTTGAGGTGTGCTCCAGATCTTCTCTCCCAAGAGAACGGGATGCTATGGCACCCAAACCCCCATTCCCTGCATCTCAGGGCCTGGTTGCTGAAAGCCTAGACCTGCAGGATCTCCACCTTTCTCAACAGGTGAAGGACATCCTTCAGGCTTCTAGAAAACCTTCCACAAGACGATCATACGCTTTTTAGTGGAAACGGTTTACCATATGGTGTTCTCAAAAGGGACTTAATCCCCTTGTGATACCTCTGGAATCGGTACTGGAGTACCTCCTTCATTTATCAAATGCTGGTCTTAAGACCAATTCAGTAAGAGTCCATCTTAGTGCAATTGCAGCTTCCTACAAGCCTCTAAATGGACAACCTATTTCCTCTCATCCACTTATATCAAGATTTATGAGAGGTCTTCTATTAACAAAACCTCCCATCAGACCACCACCAGTGGCATGCGATTTAAATCTTGTTCTCGGGCAGCTTATGAAACTGCCCTTAGAGCCTTTAACCACTAGATCTCTGAAATTACTTTCCTGGAAGGTCATCTTCCTAATTGCAATCACCTCCGCACGCCGCATTAGTGAATTGCAAGCTTTAGTAGCTGATCCACCAGACTTGATGTCCAGAGAGGTATGCTGTCTGCCTGGTGCCAAAATCCAAGATCCAAGATGTTACGGAGAGTTTGCCGAGACTCATCAAGCCCACTGACTATTACCCAATGTTGCTAATTCATGTTGGAACAAATGATACTGCCAGGTATACCTCGGAACGTATCAAAAGTGACTTCATGGCTCTGGGACAGAGGGTGAAGCAGTTAGGTGCACAGGTGGTGTTCTCTTCAATCCTCCCTGTTGAGGGTAAAGGCCAAGGCAGAGAGGCTCGCATCCTGGAGATGAATGCATGGCTGTGTGGATGGTGTCATTGAGAGCGCTTTGGTTTCCTAGACCATGGGATGCTGTTCCAAGGGTTGCAGAGCAGAGATGGCATCCATCTGTCCAAGAAAGGTCAACACATCTTTGGTAGTAGACTGGCTAATCTACTGAAGAGGGCTTTAAACTAGATTCGTTGGGGATGGGTGAAGAAGTCCCCCAGGTAAGTGAAAACCCCCAGGTAGGTGATACATTAAATACCTTTATGGAAATGGGTAACAGGGGTAACATATGGAAAGCAGTGTGTATTAATGCCCGTAGCATGGGAAATAAGATCCCTGAAGTTGAAGCTTTGGTGGGAGTGGCTGACTTGGATTTAGTGGCAGTTATAGAAACATGGTTCACAGAAAACCATGACTGGGATGTAACTATACCTGGCTATACTTTATTCAGAAAGGACAGGATAGGAAGAAGGGGAGGAGGAGTGGCACTATATGTAAAAACTACTATTAAAGCTTTGGAATTACAGAGCTTAAAAGGGAGAGAGGAGGCATTGTGGGTTAAACTAGAAAGAGGGAAAGATAAATCTATTTGCATTGGTGTGATATACAGACCTCCCTCACAAGAGGAAGAGGTGGACAGAGAGTTAATTGAAGTCATACGCAGCATTGCTAGGAAAGGGGAAGTGTTACTGATAGGAGATTTAAATATGCCAGATGTTGACTGGCACATTCCTGCTGCAGTATCATCTAGAAGTAAGGAGATCCTGGATTCTCTACAGGGAGAACTATTCAGGCAATTGGTAACAGGCCCCACACGTGAAGGGGCCATACTGGACTTGGTGCTTACCAATGGTGAAAGTGTTTCTGATGTTGTAGTGGGAGATCATTTTGCATCCAGTGATCACCAGATGGTGTGGTTCAGTATTAGGACTAGGGCTGTTAGAATCCATTCCAAGGTGAGGATCTTAGACTTTAGGAAGACTAACTTTGCGAAGATGGGCCAATACCTCAGGGAGTCGTTAGTGGGATGGGAACAGCTGGGAGATGTAGAAAAACAGTGGGCAAAACTGAAAGGGGGTATTTTAAAGGCAACCAACCTTTTTGTTAAAATGGTACATAAAGGCAAAAGCAACAGGAGACCGCTATGATTTTCGAAGGAAGTAGCTGAAAAAGTGAAGAAAAAGAGGGAGGCCTTCATGAAATACAAGAGATCACAGAGAGGAAGACAGACATCTGTATTTGGAAAAACTTAGGGGCTTGTTTACAAAGCCGCGGTAGTGGTTCGCGATCGCGATCGCAACCGCGGCCCCATTGAAATCAATGGGGCCGCGGCTCCGATTACGATCGCAAACCGCTACCGCGGCTTTGTAAACAAGCCCCTTAGAGAAGCTAGCAAAGTAGTCAAGAAGGCAAAGATTCAAAAGGAGGAGGAAATAGCCAATGCAATAAAATGGGGGGATAAGACGTTTTTCAGATATATTAGTGAGAAGAGGAAGGGCAAAAGTGGTATTGTCAGACTCAAGGGTGCAGGGGGGGAATATGTAGAAGCTGATAAGGATAAAGCGGAATTGCTTAACAAATATTTTTGTTCTGTGTTCACAGATGAAGAACCAGGAGCAGGACCTCAGAAAACACCCACAAATAAGAACAGAAGCGAGGGACATCTTGAACAATTTTCAGAAGACTGTGTTCGTGAGAAACTAGCTCAACTTAAAGTAGACAAAGCGATGGGACCGGATGGGATACACCCTAGAATACTGAAGGAACTTGGGGACGTTCTAGCAACTCCACTGACTGACCTTTTCAATGCCTCGTTGGAGTCGGGAGTGGTGCCAAAGGACTGGAGAGAGGCTCATGTGGTGCCTTTACACAAAAGCGGAAGTAAGGATGTGGTTGAAAACTACAGGCCGGTTAGTTTAACTTCGGTGGTGAGTAAATTATTGGAAACACTTCTGAAAGAGAAAATAGTGAGGTTTCTGGAGTCCAGCGGATTACAGGATCCGAGGCAGCATGGATTCACCAGAGGCAGGTCTTGTCAGACAAATCTGATTGATTTCTTTGACTGGGTGACCAAGGAGTTGGACCGAGTGAGAGCTCTAGATGTATTTAGATTTCAGTAAAGCTTTTGACACTGTTCCTCACAGGCGACTTATAAACAAACAGAGCACACTAGGGATGGACCCTAAAGTTACTGCTTGGGTTAGAAATTGGTTGGGTGGGAGGCGACAAAGAGTACAAGTAAATGGAGCTCACTCTGAGGAGAAGGATGTTACCAGTGGTGTGCCCCAGGGATCTGTCCTAGGGATCTGTCCTTGGTCCGATTCTTTTTAACATCTTTGTTAGTGATATAGCGGAAGGGCTGTCAGGTAAGGTTTGCCTCTTTGCAGATGATACCAAAATCTGCAATAGAGTAGACACCCAGGAAGGTGTAGATAACATGAGGAGGGATCTAGCTAAGCTTGAAGAATGGTCTAGAATTTGGCAGCTGGGATTTAATGTTAAAAAATGTAAGGTCATGCATTTGGGCTGCAGCAATCCTAGGGAGCAATACAGTATAGGAGGTGAAGTACTTTTGTCCACTAAAGAAGAGCGGGACCTAGGCGTGGTTGTGTCTGATGATCTTAAAGTAGCTAAACAGGTAGAAAAGGCGACGGCAAAAGCTAGAAGGATGCTTGGGTGCATAAGAAGAGGAATGGCTAGCAGAGAAAAGGAGGTGATAATGCCTCTGTATAAGTCTTTGGTGCGACCTTATTTGGAGTATGGTGTGCAATTCTGGAGACCGCACCTTCAAAAGGATGTGAACAGGATGGAGTCGGTGCAGAGGGTTGCTACTAAAATGATTAATGGGCTTCATTATAAAGCATATGAGGACAGACTTAAGGATCTTAATATGTATACCTTAGAGGAAAGGCGGGATAGAGGCGATATGATTGAGATGTTTAAATACCTCTGTGGCATAAATGTTCAGGGAGAGAGCCTCTTTCAATTGAAAGCAAGTTCTGCTACGAGTGGACATGGAATGAGGGTGAAGGGAGATAGATTCAGGAGTGATATGCGGAAATATTTCTTTACAGAAAGAGTAGTGGATCCATGGAATAGTCTCCCAGTGGAGGTGGTAGAGATGAGGACAGTAACTGAATTCAAAAAAGAATGGGACCAACACAGAGGATCTCTAAAGGTAAAAAGTGGACTGTTGTAGTTATTGTTATGGAAGGACAGACTAGATAGGCCATGTGGTCTTTTTCTGTCATCATGTTTCTATGTTTCTCATACAAGATTTTATCATGATAAGGTTGTTTTTAGGACTCATCCACACTTTATGCCAAAGGTGTTTTCGCCTTTCCATTTAAACCAAGCGGTTTACCTTCCTGTATTCTTTCCGAAGGCCTCATGCCTCCAATGCAGAAAGGAACCTTCATACATTGGACTGTAAAAGAGCTTTAACTTTTTACCTACAAAGAACACAGTAACATAGAAAATCTTTTCATAAGAACATAAGATATGCCATACTGGGTCAAACCAAGGTCCATCAAGCCCAGTATCCTGTTTCCAACAGTGGCCAATCTAGGTCATACGTACCTAGCAGTTTCCCCAAAAGAGACGGGTTCCACAATGCTTGTACTGGGTCAAACATTGATATCCTGGGTACCTTCTTAATAGTTGTTTATGGACCTTTCCTCCAGGAACTTGTCCAAACCTTTTTTAAACCCAGCTACACTAACAGCCTTTACTACCATTCTCAACTATTTGTTGCTTTTGATTCTAGTCATTTGGGACTTCCAGTTTCCAAAATAACTCTGTCTAATTGGATTGCCTAATGCATATCCTTTGCTTATGAGAGCAAGGGCCTTCCTCTCGAGTGCCATGTCACAGCTCATAATAAGAACATAAGATATGCCATACTGGGTCAGACCAAGGTCCATCAAGCCCAGTATTCTGTTTCCAACAGTGGCCAATCTAGGTCATACGTACCTAGCAGTTTCCCCAAGGGACACAGGTTCCACAATGCTTGTATTGGTTCAAGCATTGATATCCTGGGTCCCTTCTTAATAATGGTTTATGGACCTTTCCTCCAGGAACTTGTCCAAACCTTTTTTAAACCCAGCTACACTAACAGCCTTTACTACATCCTCCGGTAACAAATTCCAGAGTTTGATTACACGTTGAGTGAAAAAATATTTTCTTTTATTAGTCTTAAATAGTTTACCCTGTAGCTTCATTGCATGTCCCCTAGTCTTTCTATATTCTGATAAGGTAAACAATCGATCTACGTTTACCCGTTCCACTCCGTTCATTAATTTATAGACTTCTATCATATCTCCCCTCAGCCGTCTCTTTTCCAGGTTAAAGAGCCCCAACCTTTTTAGCCTTTCTTCATAGGAGTAGCCTTCCATCCCCTTTACCATTTTGGTGGCTCTTCTCTGAACCTTTTCTAAAATTGCTATATCCTTTTTAAGATATGGCGACCAGAATTGCACACAATATTCAAGGTGCGGTCTCACCATGGAACGATATAGAGGCATTATAATATCTTTTGTTTTATTTTCCATTCCTTTCCTTATCATACCTAGCATTCTATTTGCTCTCTTGGCCGCCGCTGCACACTGGGCCGAGGGTTTTAACATGGTATCCACAAGGACGCCTAAATCTTTTTCTTGGGTGGTGGTTCCTAATGTGGAACCTTGCATCGTGTAACCATAGTTTGGGTTGTTCTTCCCTAGGTGCATAACCTTGCACTTCTCCACATTAAATTTCATCTGCCATTTTGATGCCCAGTCTTCCAATTTATCAAGATCCTCTTGCAATTTTCCACAATCCTCCTGGGTTTTAACAACTTTAAATAGTTTTGTGTCATCAGCAAATTTGATAACCTCACTCGTTATTCCACTTTCCAGGTCATTTATGAATATGTCAAAAAGCAGCGGACCCAGCACAGATCCCTGGGGTACACCACTATTCACCTTTCTCCATTGGGAAAATTGGCCATTTAGCCCTACCCTCTGCTTTCTATCTTTTAACCAGTTCCTGATCCACAGTAGTACACTGCCTCCTATCCCATGACTCTTTAGTTTTGCCAAAAGTCTCTCATGAGGGACCTTGTCAAAGGCTTTCTGAAAGTCCAGATACACAATATCAACCGACTCACCTTTGTCCACCTGTTTATTCACTCCTTCAAAAAAACATAACAGATTAGTAAGACAAGATCTTCCTTGTCTAAAGCCATGTTGGCTGTCTCCCATTAGGTCATGACTATCTATATGCTGAGTAATTTTATTCTTTATGATGGTTTCTACCATTTTTCCCGGTACTGATGTCAGGCTCACCGGTCTGTAGTTTCCCGGATCACCCCTCGAACCCTTTTTAAAAATTGGTGTTACATTGGCGATCCTCCAATCCTCAGCTATTAGAGATGATTTTAATGATAGTTCACAGATTACTGATAGCAGGTCTGCAATCTCAAATTTCAGTTCTTTCAACACCCTTGGATGTATACCATCCGGCCCAGGTGATTTGCTACTCTTCAGTTTATCTAATAGTTGTAGGACATCTTCCCGATGTATCGATATTTCCTTCAATTCTTCCACACCTTTAAATACCACTTCAGTCGTGGGTAACATCCCTACATCTTCCTCAGTAAAGACCGAAGCAAAGACCGAAGAGCTATGGCAGCCTCTATGGCTAACTTGCACTCTGTGTCTGTCGATGACATCTGTCGAGCAGCCACTTGGGCTTCGGTACATACCTTTACAGACCACTACTGCTTAGAGAAGGACTCCCATCGGGATGCCTTGTTTGGCCAAGATGTTCTTCAGCATCTCTTTCAGACTTAAATCTACTCCTACCCACCATCCCTGGTGGGATGCCAGAGATCCATGGGAGGAAGCATGGCCCATCTCAAATGGGAGGCAGCTTCCTGGGGCCATATCCCTGGCATCTTCAGCTAGGGATTCCCCATATGTGAGGACTACATGCCTGCTTGTTCCTGGAGATAGCGTAGTTACTCACCTGTAACAAGTGATCTCCGGGAACAGCAGGAATTTAGTGCTCACAACCCTCCCACCTCCCCTAGGAGTTGTCTCTCTATTTCTCCCTCTCTCCTTTCTCTCAGCTATAAACTCAACTGAAGAGGAACAGTTGGAAAGGTGGGAAGGCAGCACGCAGGCGCTGTGGGAAGCTCCCAAAAGCGTTACTATTGGACGCTGGGGAGCGTTCCCGCGCGGGCTCCGTCAGTACCGACGATACCTATATGCGAGGACTAAATTCCTGCTATTCCCGGAGATCACCCGTTACAGGTGAGTAACTGCACTTTTTACCTTGTGGTTCAAGCAGACTGTATAACATTGAAGACAACAGGCCGGTTCTACAACGAATACTGTCCTCAGGGAAAGGGTAACATCTCGTATTCCTCTCGTCCTGTCAAATAGCTTGGCCGCTGAAAAACGCCAGTATTAAAAAAAAAAAAAAAAAAAAACCCAGCCAATCCCAAAGCCAAAAAAGGGAACCGCCTACAAACTTAAGGCAGTCTCCTTTCAATTGCAATTTGTCAAAGAATTGATAGCTCTTATCAGAGCCAAACCAGCTGGCTCTACTAGACTAGCCAGTCACCAATCATATTCTTATTTTTATAAAATAATCTTATTAAAGAAACCCCGGCTGCCTATCCTCATAACCCAATAGCGATCGCACTCACACACTAACTCCCACTCTAACAACCCACACTACCAGTCATCAACAAATTTCTTCTTAAAAGCAATGCCCTCATCGTGACACAATTTTATTACAAACATATCTAACAGAATTAAAATGTTAAAGTTAAAACAGAAACCAAAACTAAAGCTATAGAGTTGGTCTTTCTATCCTCATCTATCTACAATTGGCTCAACATAAGACCCAGTCTGTTCCGGTGTTCAAACCCCCCCGTTTCAACTGTCCCTAAATTGAAAATCCAACGCTGCTCTTCACTCAATAAACTTTTAGTCTGATCCCCTCCTCTTGGCTTCAGAGGAATTTGATTTACAGTATAGCAAGCTCACGAAGATCATCAAACCTGTGCCCTAAAGTGATGCAATGCCGCACAATTGGGGGGAGGTTGTTGGTATAAGGAATATTCCAGGTTTATAGCTGCCGCGTATGGGTAGCTTAGGTTTTGCTTTTTCTGGTGATAATGAATATGGGATGAATGCATATTGTAGGGAAAGAGTGAGCGATGATGAGAGGCTGTTTTTGGGGGGGGGGGGGTGCTGCTGCAGGGCTGTGATGTGTGGGAGGGTGGTAGATAGGAGCATTAGTAGTTGCAGTATGAAAAACTGTTACTGTATTATGTTTGGTTTGCTGCTTGAATGGGAATGTGACTGCATCATAGTTTAATGTTGGTTGTATTCCTCAGACAAATATGTGAGTATTGGTGTGAGTGTAAGAGGAATGAGGAAAATTGATGGAAGAGTGGCTTGGTGGGCTGGGAAGGGGGGATGGGGAGGGTTAAGGTTGGTGGCTTGGAGTGACAGTGTTGAATTGGTCACTCCATGCCTCTTTCTTCAAGACAGGTAGGTTGAAGTAATGTGGTTAAGCTTATTAGTCCATTGCTTAATGTTGCTTAAATGTGTGCCTTGCTGGACTGCCAGTTAGGAAGAGCATGATCACCTTATTCAGGACTATAGGTTTTGCTTAAGAGCATGGGGGTAATGAATACTGTGACAGAGGTAAGTGAAAGCTAAACTGATGGTTTACATTGACCATTACAGGTGGTGGCAGCAGCTCTATGTATCGCATCATATTCACTTTAATTATACAAGTCCTTAAGTTCCGATCCCTAAATGTTAAGGGATTGAATAACTCGATTAAAAAAGAGAAAATTTTAAGTTATGTTAGCAAAGAGGCCAGATGTTCTTTTCCTACAGGAAATGTAATAAGATTATAAGAACTCCTGTCTCTTAAGGACTTTGTGGGTGGGAGAAGTTGCTTTTCAACCATGGACAAGCAGAATAATGTCCTCTCAGATGGATGATGTCACCTATCGAGCCATGGGAGCAGCTCTCCAACTTCCAAAAGTTCTTGAAGCATTTAGAAGTGCATCTCCATGCATGCATACCACTTCCAGCCTGCTGCTGCCACACACGGTTGCCTCAGTCTTTGTTTTCTGCAGATATGTCACTGCTCTCACCTCTTGATAATGGCTTTTCTCCGGGAACAAGCAGGAAGTCAGTCCTCACATATGGGTGACGTAGGCACCGACAGAGCCCTCGTGAAAGCATCCCCTCAGCTTTTAAAGAAAGCCTTTGGGAGATGCTATCACGCATGCGTGGTCCCCTTCCCGCCCAAGGGTGCCATCTTGCTCAGTCTCCTTTTTTCCACTGAGCCCTTCAGATGTCTGTCTCGCTTGTTCCCAGAAAAAGTTGATTTTTCTGCTTGAGTGTCATACTCTCCTCCGGTACTGCACCAGTATTCTTCCCGCCACCTGACCTCACTGTCTCGGCACTGAGTTTGGGTCCCTTTTGTAGTTTTTCAATTTTCATGGGGTTTTTTCCAGTTGGCAACCCGGCAGGTCTTCAACCTTGCTGGGGTACTTCTTTCCCCCATGGCTGCCAGTGGCTTCAAGAGGTTGTGATCGGTGTGCCAAAATCATGTCTTTGACCGAAACACACAACTACTGCCTTCAATGCCTTGGGCCGGACCACAACCCTTCTGCATGCGGCTTCTGCAAAAAGATGTCCAGCAAGGCCCTTAAGAGCCGCCAGCAGCAGCACAATAAGGTTTTCCCCAAGGCCAGGGCCTCATCTGAAGCCACGACATCTCAGGCGGGGTCCTCCCAATCCGAACGGTACCGTGGTTCTTCAGAGATGGGGGTCTCCCTCAAGGGAACCCAAGAAGAAGAGGAAAGCCTTGAAGGCGATGTCCCTGGATGGCTCCGACAGGCTGGGTAAGCCCCAAGCCATGTCCCGAAGTCTAAGATGCTCATCCAAGGGATCGGAGATGGAGCGGCCTGCAAAGATCTCCCGGAAGGACTCTACCTCGGACTGGCCTCGGTTGCCAGTTACCATCATCGTGGACTCCCCTTCAGGGGAACCAGCATTGGGCCGAGTCCCTTGGTGCCCGCGCTGATGGCTGCAGAGCCTTCTGGCCTGGAGTCCAGAATGGCGACCCTGGAGCGCAGTTTGTCTGCCTTCATGGACCAGCAGCGGGCTCTGATGTCAGCTACTACTGGTTCATCTGCCACTCTTGACAAGGCCATGATTGTCCCCAGCCAATGTGCTTGCCACCGGCCGCGGGCCGGGTTCGGTCCCCGGGCCCGGTCCCCGGGCCCATAGACTATCCTTCCTTCGAGTCCCCGACGGACTACACCAAGTGGGAGATGGAGGATGAGGAGTTGCCCGAAATCCGTTGCTATCGCAATGTACCCTCGGACTCTCCCGCTTCAGAGCCCTGGCAGCGGTCTCCGCCAGAGGACATGGGGTTCCTTGACTTTGTCAAGGACCATGTCCAAGGCCCTAGCATTCTCGATGGAATTGAAGGAGGATCCTCGGGCGGAAGACTTAAAAACCACTCACAGTGCCCATCCCTCTCATCCTGGAACAGCTGACTCTCTGTATGTGGGAAATACCAGCGTCAGTGCCAGTGGTGAGCAAGCGGCTCAACTCAATCTATTGAGTCCGCCGGAGCCTGGGCTTCCAGAAGTCACAGCTGCCACACAATTCCATGATGATGGAGTTGGCCATGAGTCGACTGAAGAATCAGAAGACGCACTCCTTGGTGCCCCCTGGCAGGGAGGCATGCACCTTGGACGCTCTCGGCAGAAAGGGTTACCAGGACTCGATGTTCATTGACCGCATCCAGGCTTACTAGCTGTACATGAGTGACCTGAGAGATCTGATGAAGGAACTCATTGAGTTCTTAACTGGTCTGTCCAAGGAACCCCTGCAGCGGTTCAAGAACCTGGCCAAGGCCATCCATGAGTGCTCCAAGTTTGTCTCTTGGGCAGCCTATAACTGATTCGAATCGGTGGCTCGAGTAGTGGCGGCAGGCATTGGTGCCCGAAGCCAAGCTTGGCTACAGTCTGACCTCGAGCAATGGGTTCAGGACAAATTGATCGATGTCCCATGCCAGACAAATCCATGACCAACAAGGCTCCCGAGCTGGAGACAGAGTTCATGATGAGGACCAAGCTCTCTAGAGGACTGCTGCCCCTCCCCACCAGAAGGGCTTGGGTAAAAAGCCTTTCTACCTGAAGAAAGAGGCTGCTTACAGAAACTACCCACCTTTTCAGGACTCCCCGGCTCCCCAATGGGGTCAACAGACCAAGGGACATGGGCATAGCCCTCGTAAGCAAAAGGCTCCCAAACTCCAGGTGCTGGCCCTGGCCCCGGCCCAGCCAGGGGGAGCTTTTGACTCCTTGGACATAACCTCTCCACCCCAAGGAGATCAGCAGCACATAGGGGTACGTCTTATCTACTATACCCAAAGGTGGCTAACCATCACCACCGATTCCTGGGCACTTCGTATGGTCAAAGAGGGTTACCTCCTTCATCTACCTCAGACACCTCCCCCTTATTTTCTGGGAGAGCCCCTCAGGTCTCCCCTTCACCAGGACCTTCTACTGAAAGAGCTTGCAGGTCTTCTCGAGGACAAAGCGGTGGAACCAGTGCTCCACCATCTCAAGGGCGAGGGGTTCTATTCCAGGTACTTCCTAGTGCCAAAATGGACAGAGGGCCGAAGGCCAATCCTTGACCTGTGCACCCTCAAGTTCCCGGTGAGGGAGAAGTTCAACATTCTCTCTTGGAGCATTGCTGCCTTACCTCCAGCAGGGAAATTGGCTCTACTCCTTGGATCTAAAGGATGCCTATACCCACATCCTCATTCACCACAACCACAGGCAGTACCTGTGGTTCATGGGGGGCAGACACTATCAGTACAGGGTCCTGCCTTTCATCTTGGCCTCTGCCTCAAGGGTCTTCACAAAATGCCTGGCAGTTGTGGCCGCCTGGACAACTGGCTCATAAAGGGAGGCACAGCTTCAGAGGTGCAGCAGGTGACTGTGCGCACCATTTAGGTCCTACAGCACTTGGGGTTCGTGATAAACCACCTAAAGTCCCACCTCCTTCTGACACAGTGTTTGGAGTTCATCAGGGCAAGACTGTACACCCTCCAGGCAAAGACTTTTCTTTTAGGGACTGAGCTGACTGCTGGAAGTACAGCACCATCCCTCAGTGCCTACTCGGGTACATGGCCTCCATTATCAACATCACCCCAGACGCCCGCCTCCAGGACAAGTGGACACAGGCCATGGGGGGTGCCTCTGAGACAAAGTCTCAGTGACCCACCAATTGGTGGACTTTCTGACTTGGTGACAGACTCCCAAATATCTCGAGGCGGAGATGCCTTTCCGAGCACCGAGCCTCTCAAGGGCCCTCACACGGATGCCTCTCTGTTCGGCTGGGGAGCCCACTGCGAGGAAACGCATCCAGGGCAGCTAGTCGCAGGACGAAAGCATCCAGCATATCAGTCTCCTGGCATTACGGGCAATACACTTAGCTCTCCAAGCTTTTTGCCACCGCCTATGTCACCAGCCGGTGTTGGTCCAGATGGACAACCATGTAGTGATGTTCTGTGTTCACAAAGAGGGGGGCACATGGTCTCGTGCCCTCTGTCAAGAGGCGGTGATTCTCTGCTCCTATGAAGTCCGTTAGGGTTTACTCCTGCGGGCAGTATACCTGCCAGGCCAGAACAACCTACTGGCTAACAGATTGAGCATGGTCCTCCAGCAGCATGAGTGGCAGCTGGACCCCAGTGTGGCCGACCAGCTCTTCCGGCTCTGGGGGAACCCATGATTGACCTGTTTGCCAGCCTGGATAACTATCAGTTGCCCTGCTTCTGCTCCTGGCAGGCCCATCCCTCCAGGGTGACGGTGGACACGTTCCTCGTCTCGTGGTTGAAGAACATAAGATATGCCATACTGGGTCAGACCAAGGTCCATCAAGCCCAGTATCCTGTTTCCAACAGTGGCCCATCTAGGTCATACGTACCTAGCAGTTTCCCCAAAAGACACAGGTTCCAAACCCTGTTCAGGGCCCTCTGCAACAAGGCTTCTCTCATCCTGATAGCCCCTTGATGGCCCAAGCAGCAGTGGTTCCCACTACTCTTCTGACGATCGGTGGAGACCCCCAACCCATTGAGGAACTCTCCAGGGCTCCTCTCTCAGGAGGGGAGGCTCTCTTCTGCACCCCAACTTGGGATCCTTGTCACTGACAGTGTGGCTGCTGAAAGGGTGACCCTAGCCCCTTTCAACTCTAGGGTGAGGGAGAGAAGATCCTGCTAGCCACTCTTAAGGCTTCCACTAGGAAAGCTTACGCTGTCAAATGGCGCAGGTTTTCAATTTGGTGTGCAGAGCTTGGGACTGGTCCATTCTCCTGCCCAGTGCGACTGGTGTTACAATACCTTCTCCACCTCTCACAATCCAGGATTAAATCTAACTCCGTCAGAGTGCACCTCAGTGCCCTGGCGGCGCAAACCACTCTCGATCCAGCCGCTGGTGACCCACTTCCTAAGGGGTTTGCCCTCCAGTGACAGAGTTGGGACCTCAATGTAGTATTGGGGCAGCTCACTCGCCCGCCCTTTGAGCCTCTGACTACCTGCCATTTCTGCTACCTCTCATGGAAGGTGGCATTCCTGGTCACACTCGCCTCCACTTGCAGAGTTAGCAAGTTTTAGGCCTTAGTGGTGGAGGTGCCTTATACCAGGTTCTACAAGAACAAGGTGGTGCTCCAAATGCACCCTAAATTCCTTCCAAAAATGATGTCATCCTTCCATCTGAATTAGGAAGCAGTACTTCCCACCTTCTTCCCAAGATCTCATTCCAATAGAAGTGAGATAGTCCTTCACACTCTGGACTATAAGACGGCCTTGTCCTTCTACATCCAACATACTCAGGGCCACTGCAAAGCTGCTCAGCTCTTCGTCTCATACAACCTCTGTTGTCTGGGGCAGGAGGTGACCAAATCACACTGTCTATCTGGGTGGCGGACTGTATCGCCCTCACCTGTGAGCAGGCGGGCTCTCACTGGAAGGTTGTGTCATGGTCCACCATGTCAGGGCCATAGCAACCTCGGTGGCAAACCTGCGCTCCGTACCAATGATAGACATCTGCCAGGCCACCGCCTGGTCTTCAGTCCACACCTTCGTAGCCCATTACTGCCTGTAAAGGGAGTCCCGATGGGACAGTACCTTCGGCCAGGCTGTGCTCTGTAATCTTTTCGAGGTTTAGGCAACTCCTAATCTCCGACCCTTCTGTATTCAGGCTACTTGAGTGCTGGTTTTCATCGGACACAGGGGTCCTGTTGTAGTCTGTAGCTACGGACTCAACTGCTACTGCTCACTGCTCCCCTTGAGGATGATCATGTTTTTCGCTATGGGCTTTCAGTAGCTTGGGGAGTCTCATATGTGAGGACTGAATTCCTGCTTGTTCCTGGAGAAAGCGTAGTTACTCAACTGAAACAGGTGTTCTCCAGGGACAGGAGGAATCAGTCCTCACAACCCCCCCCCCCCTTCCCTTGGATTTGCTTCTTTACTATCTTTTATTTTTTTGCCATCTTTTAGCTATGTCATCTGACTGCAAAAATCGTTGGCCGTATCTATGAGAACGAACTCAATCACAAAACTCAGAAAAAAACGTTCTCTTTTACCATCTATAAGGATAAGGAACACCACACGAGGTCTCAGTAAAAAATAGCACTGCTCATTGAAGACTCACGTCCAAAATGTAGCTTAGTGCTGTATCACATCAGTGACCTCAAACTTATCTGTAAAACACTCTGCCAGTCGTATCTTTGACAAAAAATGTTAGCTCAAGAAAAAATACTTATTGTATACGACCAGTCAGCTGCATGAATAGTGCTTTCAACTTGATTCCATGTGCGATAGTTCAATCGATCCCGACGTACACCACCGGTACCATCAAGACGTTTCACAGCAATGTTTCCTCAGGGGATCATCGATTGCCGAAACACACTACAAATAAAAAATAAAAACCAAATAACTCCTATCCCTACTATATTAAAAACACCCTCCAAAGACTCAATCACAGACCATCAAAACCTTACCTTTAACTTCAATCTGATGCAGCCCGCGTAAGCCCAAAACGTGGCCACTCACTGTTCCCACTTTCAAAAGAACTACACCACTGCCACAGGGGATCCAAGAAACGCCGTGCATGCGGACCCCGTACCCACAATCCAAACTTTAAAGCACCCCAGACGTCACCACCAACGTCACCTAAACCAATAAGGAAAATCCGTGCAGGTACGTCAAGCCGTCACTATCGAACAACCAGTAACCGGCACCGAACCTTAACACTTTGAAACATAATAACCACTGCTACTAAAGCCCACCCTAAACTTCCATCTTACATACACGCTGACCACTCTATACAGCTATTCAAGCCCCCAGGGACCACAGTATGCAAACGATATATATAACGCTGTTCCAACAAGATCAATTCTTGATCAATGGTTCTACCACCTATTCCTTTAACCACATGATCAATACAGAAACACCGCAATTGGTTAAAAGAGTGACCAAACTGCATACAATGCGAAACTATCGGGGCTTCCATAACCTTATGCTTCAGCCGGCTGCGGTGTTCCCTCATATGCACATGAAACGGGCGCATGGTTTTCCCAATATATCCCAACCCGCACGGACACAAAATCACATCAAGAGGAACTGCAAGTGGTGTGGTGCCGAAACCGGACAACCACCCCTTGATACACGAACTCCCCCGTAACCTGAGTAAGACTACAAATGTCACATTCTCCACAGCTAAAATGGCCAAGCTCCTCCCCAGTTCGAAACTCCGAGGAACTGGATGGCAATACTGCAGGACTAACCCATTCCTTAAGACTGCGACCCCTCTGCCAAATGCACCGAACAAATTTGCCCCTCAGACCTGGAACCACTGCTAAAACATTACTGTGTTTTCTAATCACTTTTTGAATTGCATCCCTCAAGGGGGAAAATTTAGTAATTAAATTGATATGATCTTCATCACACATAACGGTGGCCCTAGGTGGTCTTATATCTAGCAACGCCTCACGATGGTTAGACAATGCCCTCTGATAGGCACGTCGGACCACAGGGCCTGGGTATCCCTGCGAAATAAAATTATTATGCAACTGTTTTGCTTTAACCTTAAAATCCGATCTATCAGAGCAATTACGCCGAAAGCGTAAAAATTGCGAGAAGGGCAATCCCTCCTTCAGCCTTCGGGGATGCAAACTCCCAAAATGTAAAAAGGTTACTCGATCGATGGGCTTTCTGAACACAGTGGTTACCCATCCCACAGCACTCCTATCATCTCGAACATCTAAATATGTAATGGTGTCCCTATGATATGAATACGTAAATTTTATGTTCTCATCACAATGATTGAGCCAACCAAAAAAATTGTTGAAGGGACTCCTCTGTTCCCTGCCAAATACAGAAGATGTCATCGATGTACCTCCGCCACATCAAAACATGGGGAGTAAATTCTGAAGGAACCACCCACTGCTGTTCAAAAAACCCCATATAAAAATTTGCAATAGAAGGAGCGCAGGTGGCCCCCATGGCTACCCCCATTTTCTGGAAATACAGCACCCCCTGAAAGACAAAATAATTTTGAAAAATTGCAATACGGGCTAGCTGAAGAATAAATTCCCGCTTATCACAAGATAAATCCTCCCTCTGCATTAACACTTTTTCCACTACTTCTAGAGCCTCCCGCTGTGGGATACTGGTGTATAAAGATACAACATCAAACGTAACTAGAAAAACATCAGGAAAACTAGCCAACCCATTAGCGTCCTGTAACACTTTCAAGAAATGAGTGGTATCCCTTAAATACGATGGAACTGTCACCAAAAATGTACGTAAGAAAGAATCTACAAAAGTAGATAAGGGTTCTAACACACTACCACGGGTAGAAACTATAGGCCTGCCCGGAGGCTTCAGTGGATCTTTATGCAATTTAGGAACTAGATAAAATTTAGTCGTGCTGGGCGCTTTAGGATTAAGATACTGATATTCCTGTTTAGAAATGAACTTTCTCTCTAATGCTTCTATGGTAAGTTGACGTATTGTATGCTGCAAATTACCCAATGGGTCATGTGTCAATACTGAATAAATCAAAGGATCTTGAAGTTGAGACAAAGCTTCCAAATCATAATCCTCACGTGCCCAAACTACCACAGCTCCACCCTTATCAGCCCTTCTGATGACTATATCTTCCCGCTTGTATAAATCCTGCAATGCTTGCTGCTCTTCCCTAGAGAGCGCTGTATACTGTAACTTATGAGTGGACTCCAATTGCTGGATATCATCCAGTACAACATTTTAAATACCTCCAAAGCAGGATGGGGGGAACCTGGGGGGGGACCATGTGGATTTTAAAGGAAGACGCACACGGTTAGCCAACTGTAAACTAGTGTCTAATGGTCCTAGTGAACTCTCCAAATCACCCCGGCCCTCAAAAAAATTCTTTAAATGTAATTTCCGGAGCAAAGCTTCAAAATCAATCCGGAACTGGAAAGAGTCAAAACGGATAGTGGGCACATATGATATACCCTTATTTAATAATTTCAAAGCTGCTGGAGACAACTCCTTGCCAGAATTATTGACCACCAAATCATCTTCCACAGGCACAGTATTTACAGAAATCACTTCTTCCTCTGAGCGGACCGCTCGCGCTGTTTCAGACGTTCGGACTCTTTTTTTTTGTTTTGTGTTCGTCTTTGTCGTCGTCCAAAAAAGAATCACTATTCTTAGAGGATCTCGTGGAAGCAGTGGAAGACCCTTCGTCTGACGTATCTACGAAATTAACCCGTTTAGTTGGCTTCTTCAATTTCCTTTTACTATTCATCCACGGGTACACATAACCTACCGTGTAATCAGAATGGTCAGGCTTCGTTCTCATAGATACGGCCAACGATTTTTGTGGTGTGACACAAGTATGGCAGGCCCTGATGGGTGGAAAGACATTTTAAGTTTTTCACAAGACCATATTATGAGCCTTACTAAAGAAAAAACCCCGTTTACACAAATGGATTTTCCAGCGGGCTCCTCTCATGAAGCGACATGGGGCTCGTTGTTGAAATTACAGAAGAAAAAAGTTAGGATGGAGTTATATTGGTTTTCTATGATAGAGTACATTAATCGGCAGCAAATCCCGAGAGGTTTGCGAATTTACAAAGAGCCTCATAAACCTACTATAGAAGTTGATTTCGTGGAGCAATGGAACAAAATTTTAAATAAATGTTCCTTAGACTTAATGGTTCTGATTGTGGATACCGCGAAAAAAGATCTGGAGAAGCTGGCAGAAGAGATGGAGGTCGTGGAAGCTAGTTTAGGATCTGTTGAGTTGGAGGGCGCCTTTGTGACCAAGTTGGATGAAATGAAGAAACAAGTAGTGACTTTTCACCAGGAAGTGATGGCCACTAAATTGAAAAAGTTGAAGCGTGACCATTCTGATTACACGGGAGGTTACGTGTACCCGTAGATGAATAGTAAAAGGAAATTGAAGAAGCCAACTAAACGGTTAATTTCGTAGATACGTCGGACGAAGGGTCTTCCACTGCTTCCACGAGATCCTCTAAGAATAGTGATTCTTTTTTGGACGACGACAAAGACGAACACAAAACAAAGAAAAAGAGTTCGAACGTCTGAAACAGCGCGAGCGGTCCGCTCAGAGGAAGAAGTGATTTCTGTAAATACTGTGCCTGTGGAAGATGATTTGGTGGTCAATATTTCTGGCAAGGAGTTGTCTCCAGCAGCTTTGAAATTATTAAATAAGGGTTTATCATATGTGCCCACTATCCGTTTTGACTCTTTCCAGTTCCGGATTGATTTTGAAGCTTTGCTCTGGAAATTACATTTAAAGAATTTTTTTGCGGGACGGGGTGATTTGGAGAGTTCACTAGGACCATTAGACACTAGTTTACAGTTGGCTAACCGGGTGCGTCTTCCTTTAAAATCCACATGGTCCCCCCCGGGTTCCCCCCATCCTGCTTTGGAGGTATTTAAAAAGTTAGTACTGGATGATATCCAGCAATTGGAGTCCACTCATAAGTTACAGTATTCAGCGCTCTCTAGGGAAGAGCAGCAAGCATTGCAGGTTTTACACAAGCGGGAAGATAATAGTCATCAGAAGGGTTGATAAGGGTGGAGCTGTGGTAGTTTGGGCACGTGAGGATTATGATTTGGAAGCTTTGTCTCAACTTCAAGATCCTTTGATTTATTCAGTATTGACACATGACCCATTGGGTAATTTGCAGCATACAATACGTCAACTTACCATAGAAGTATTAGAGAGAAAGTTCATTTCTAAACAGGAATATCAGTATCTTAATCCTAAAGCGCCCAGCACGGCTAAATTTTATCTAGTTCCTAAATTGCATAAAGATCCACTGAAGCCTCCGGGCAGGCCTATAGTTTCTACCCGTGGTAGTGTGTTAGAACCCTTATCTACTTTTGTAGATTCTTTCTTACGTACGTTTTTGGTGACAGTTCCATCGTATTTAAGGGATACCACTCATTTCTTGAAAGTGTTACAGGACGCTAATGGGTTGGCTAGTTTTCCTGATGTTTTTCTAGTTACGTTTGATGTATCTTTATACACCAGTATCCCACAGCGGGAGGCTCTAGAAGTAGTGGAAAAAGTGTTAATGCAGAGGGAGGATTTATCTTGTGATAAGCGGGAATTTATTCTTCAGCTAGCCCGTATTGCAATTTTTCAAAATTATTTTGTCTTTCAGGGGGTGCTGTATTTACAGAAAATGGGGGTAGCCATGGGGGCCACCTGCGCTCCTTCTATTGCAAATTTTTATATGGGGTTTTTTGAACAGCAGTGGGTGGTTCCTTCAGAATTTACTCCCCATGTTTTGATGTGGCGGAGGTACATCGATGACATCTTCTGTATTTGGCAGGGAACAGAGGAGTCCCTTCAACAATTTTTTGGTTGGCTCAATCATTGTGATATGAACATAAAATTTACATATTCATATCATAGGGACACCATTACATATTTAGATGTTTGAGTTGATAGGAGTGCTGTGGGATGGGTAACCACTGTGTTCAGAAAGCCCATCGATCGAGTAACCTTTTTACATTTTGGGAGTTTACATCCCCGAAGGCTGAAGGAGGGATTGCCCTTCTCGCAATTTTTATGCTTTCGGCGTAATTGCTCTGATAGATCGGATTTTAAGGTTAAAGCAAAACAGTTGCATAATAATTTTATTTCGCGGGGATATCCAGGCCCTGTGGTTCGACGTGCCTATCAGAGGGCATTGTCTAACCATTGTGAGGCGTTGCTAGATATAAGACCACCGAGGGCCACCGTTATGTGTGATGAAGATCATATCAATTTAATTACTAAATTTTCCCCCTTGAGTGATGCAATTCAAAAAGTGATTAGAAAACACAGTAATGTTTTAGCAGTGGTTCCAGGACTGAGGGGCAAATTTGTTCGTTGCGTTTGGCAGAGGGGTCGCAGTCTTAAGGAATGGTTTAGTCCTGCAGTATTGCCATCCAGTTCCTCGGAGTTTCGAACTGGGGAGGAGCTTGGCCATTTTAGCTGTGGAGAATATGACATTTGTAGTCTTACTCAGGTTACGGGGGAGTTCGTGTATCAAGGGGTGGTTGTCCGGTTTCGGCACCACACCACTTGCAGTTCCTCTTGTGTAGTTTATGTGATTTTGTGTCCATGCGGGTTGGGGTATATTGGGAAAACCATGCGCCCGTTTCGTGTGCGTATGAGGGAACACCGCAGCCGGCTGAAGCATAAGGTTATGGAAGCCCCGATAGTTTCGCATTGTGTGCAGTTTGGTCACTCTTTTAACCAATTGCGGTGTTTCTTTATTGATCATGTGGTTAAAGGAATAGGTGGTAGAACCATTGATCAAGAATTGATTTTGTTGGAACAGCGTTATATATATCGTTTGCATACTGTGGTCCCTGGGGGCTTGAATAGCTGTATAGAGTGGTCAGTGTGTATGTAAGATGGAAGTTTAGGGTGGGCTTTAGTAGCAGTGGTTATTATGTTTCAAAGTGTTAAGTTTCGGTGCCGGTTATTGGTTGTTCGATAGTGACGGCTTGACGTACCTGTACGGATTTTCCTTATTGGTCTAGGTGACGTCGGTGGTGACGTCTGGGGTGCTTTAAAGTTTGGATTGTGGGTACGAGGTCCGCATGTGCGGCGTTTTTTGGATCCCCCGTGGCAGTGGTGTAGTTCTTTTGAAAGTGGGAACAGTGAGTGGCCACGTTTTGGGCTTACGCGGGCTGCATCAGATTGAAGTTAAAGGTAAGGTTTTGATGGTCTGTGATTGAGTCTTTGGAGGGTGTTTTTAATATAGTAGGGATAGGAGTTATTTGGTTTTTATTTTTTATTTGTTGTGTGTTTCGGCAATCGATGATCCCCTGAGGAAACATTGCTGTGAAACGTCTTGATGGTACCGGTGGTGTACGTCGAGATCGATTGAACTATCGCACATGGAATCAAGTTGAATTAAGTTGAAAGCACTATTCATGCAGCTGACTGGTCGTATACAATAAGTATTTTTTCTTGAGCTAACATTTTTTGTGAAAGATACGACTGGCAGAGTGTTTTACAGATAAGTTTGAGGTCACTGATGTGATACAGCACTAAGCTACATTTTGGACGTGAGTCTTCAATGAGCAGTGCTATTTTTTACTGAGACCTCGTGTGGTGTTCCTTATCCTTATAGATGGTAAAAGAGAACGTTTTTTTCTGAGTTATGTCATCTGACTGAGCAAGATGGCACCCTTGGGCGGGAAGGGGACCACACATGCATGGTAGCATCTCCCAAAGGCTTTCTGGGGGATGCTTCTGTGAGGTCTCCGTTGGTGCCACTATCACCCATATATGAGGACTGATTCCTGCTGTCCCTGGAGAACACCTGTTACAGGTAACTATGCTTTCTGGTTGTTTCTTTACTTTTCATGTTTATTTTTGTTGTGTTTTACTTTTATTGCCACTTCTTTTTCCCATGGTCTCCTTAGATAGATAGGCAGAATCTGCTAACCAGCTAAACCCCGTGCTGCCTGATATTTAGCACAAACCAGTTAGTGCCACCGAATATCACCACAGACCACCATAGAGACATGCAGTTTGTTTCAGGGTGGTCTGTGAGTTGAAATGGGGCAGTCCTAGTGCCTATCCAGTTAGCAGTGATATTCTATTACTAACCACATGGACAAACCACATAAAGATAGGCTGGTCAATAACTGTCCTAACTTTATGCATTGTTTGCTATCCGGATAGTGGCTGAATATCGCTGCTAAGCAGATAGACAAAGTCTGGGCAGTGAAACCTGATATTCTCCAGGACCAAGCAGGAAGTCAGTCCTCACATATGGGTGACGTCGGCGCCGACGGAGCCCTCACGAAGCAATTTTCCCCAGCTTTCAAAGAAAGCCTTTGGGAATTGCAGCGCGCATGCGCGGTCGCCTTCCCGCCCAAGGGTGCCATCTTAGCCAGTCTTCTTTTTTCCGCGGAGCCCTACAGACGTTGTCTCACAGTCCCCGCAGAAAAGTTGATTTTCTTCAATTATTTTAAGTTTTTCTTCGGTTCGACGCCGGTCTCTTTCCTGCCCGGACTCGCGACGCCGGTTGCGAGTCCTTTTTTTCCTTGTTTTTCGGTTTTTCTGACTTTTCTGTCAGTTTCGTTTTTTCTTCGATTTTTCGCTGGCAGCCCGGTCCTTTGACCTCGCAGGGGCCCTTTTTCCCCCGATGGCTGCCAGTGGCTTCAAACGGTGTGTTCAGTGTGACAAAAATATGTCTCTAACTGACACACATGATCATTGTCTACGCTGCCTGGGCCCAGATCACGAAGAACTGATCTGTGGGGCCTGCAGCAAGATGTCCTCCAAAGCTTTACGGAGTCGGCGGCATCAGCGGGAAAGAATCTTCACTGATCCCACCCGTACCCGGACCTCGTCGGAGGCTTCGGCGTCCAGAGGCTCTAGCTCTGAGCACCGTCGAAGTTCCTCGGACAGAGGGTCTCCCTCAGGGGATCATCATCGGAAGTCGAAACCCGCGAGGGCGGCATCGGTGGACGCTCCTGGTTCCGCGAGGGCCAGGTCGCATAGCCCCGATAGCCGTCCCGGGTCTTTGGAGATGGAGCGTCTCGCAAAACGGCCTCGTCTGGAGAAGGACTCGTCTGATCCGGTAAGTCCTGTTGTCCTTGTGGACTCGCCTCCGAGGGGTCCGACGTCGGGCCCGACGCCGTCGTGGCCCGAGTCGGGGCTGCTGGGTCTCCTGAGTTTGGACTCAGGTTGACGGCCCTGGAGAGCAGTCTGACTGCCTTCATGGCCCAGCAGCGGGCACTGATCGCTAGCCTCACTGGTGTCTCTGCCCTGACCGCCGGGACGTCGACGTCTAAGTCGACCCCGGAGACCGAGCCGATCCTCGAGTCCATGCGGGCTCGAGTCGATCCTCGGTCGAGGTCACCCTCGGCCTCCCGTTTGGGACCGAGGTCGCTGACGCCGACCCCCTCGGCGTCAGGGCGGCCGGGGTCTACGCCCGCCCGACCTGACCCCATCGACTCCTCCTCGGAGTCGGCCTGGGAATCCGAGGAGGAAGAGTCACCTGATTCCTTTCGGACTCGGTGTGTCCCATCGGACTCCCCTGAGTCCGAACCTCGGAAACAGTCCCCTCCGGAGGACGCCCGGTTCTCGGACTTCGTAAGGGATATGGCCAAGGCCTTGACCTTCCCTGCGGATCTCGAGGAGGAACCTCGAGCCGAAGAGCTCGACGCCCTCCAGTACGACTCTCCTGCAAAGGAGCACTTTACTGTACCGGTTCCTCCCATGCTGGAACGACTGCTCTTCCGCATGTGGGAGAGTCCGGCGTCGTCGCCGGTTTTAAGCAAGCGGGTCGATTCCATCTATCGAGTCCGCAAGAGCCCTGGCTTCCAGAAGGCACAACTGCCGCACCATTCCATGGTGGTGGAATCGGCCATGCGTAGGCTCAAGAGCCAGAAGATGCACTCCTCGGTGCCTCCCGGCAGGGAGGCCCGCAACCTGGATGGCCTCGGTAAGAAGTGTTTCCAAGGCTCTATGCTTGCTTGTCGGGTCCAGACCTACCAGCTCTACATGGGCATGTACCTTAGAGACCTGGCTAAGGAGATAGCCGGATTCTCTGCTGGACTTTCCGAGGAACCTTTGCGGAGGTTCCTAGCCTTGTCCACTGGAATTCGAGAATGCTCCAAGTTCATTTCTCGAGCAGCCTATGATGGCTTTGAAGCATCGGCTCGAGTGGCCACAGCCGGCATCGGTGCCCGCCGACAGGCTTGGCTTCAGTCGTCTGACCTTGAACCCTGGGTGCAGGACAAGTTGGTCGATGTCCCCTGCCGAGGTGAGAACCTATTTGGCAAGCCCATGGCTGAGAAGGCTGCGCAAATCGAGACGGAAACTCTCACCAGAACAAGGCTCTCTAGAAAGACCTCTGCCCCTTCCCAAAAGAAGAAGGGCTCGGGCAAAAAGTCCTTTTACCCGAGGAAGGCGGCTGCCTATAAACACTACCCTCAGTATCAGGCCTCCTCAGCTCCCCAACAGGGTCAGCAGGCCAAGGGACGGGGTAACGGGTCCCGTAGGCAGCAAGCCCCCAAGCCTGCACCACCGGCCCCTGCTCAGCAGGGTGGGGGTTTTTGACTTCATCGACATAGCCTCTCCCCCTCAGCTGGTTTCTCCCAGCACAGGAGGCCGGCTGGTCCACTTTGCCCACAGGTGGTCCAACATCACATCAGATGCCTGGGTGCTTCATGTTGTGCGAGAAGGCTATCTTCTCCACTTCCACCAGGTCCCTCCCTTCTATTTTCCGGGAGAGCCTCCACGACTCCCTCTGCACAGGGACTTACTCCTTCAGGAGTTAGCAAGTCTTCTTCAGGAACAGGCTGTGGAACCGGTGCCCCACCACCTGAGAGGTCAAGGCTTTTATTCCAGGTATTTCCTAATACCAAAAAGAACAGGAGGCCTCAGACCCATCCTGGACTTGCGCAACCTCAACAAGTTCCTCGTGAGGGAGAAGTTCAAGATGCTTACCCTTGGAATCCTTCTGCCCTACCTCCAGCAGGGAGATTGGCTATACTCCTTGGATCTAAAGGATGCCTACACGTACATCCTCATCCACCCAAGCCACCGCCAATACCTAAGGTTTGTGGTGGCAGGAAATCATTACCAGTATAGAGTACTGCCCTTTGGCCTATCCTCCGCACCACGAGTCTTCACAAAATGTCTCACGGTGGTGGCGGCTTATCTCCGGCTTCAGGGCCTCTATGTCTTTCCTTACCTAGACGACTGGCTCATCAGAGCATCGTCCTCTCAAGAGGTCACACAAGCCACGCACCGCACTGTGACTCTTCTCCAGTACTTGGGCTTTGTCGTAAACTTCGCAAAGTCCACTTTGCTCCCCTCGCAAGATCTCGAGTTCATCGGCGCAAGATTGCACACTCTTCAGGCGCGAGCTTTCCTGCCTCTCGACAGAGCTCAGCGGCTCATGGACCTAGCCGGCCGTTTTCACAGCCAGTCCCTGGTCTCGGCCAGGCGCTTTCTGAGACTACTCGGCCATATGGCTTCCACCGTCCACGTGACCCCCAACGCCTGCCTGAATATGCGGCCTGCTCAGTGGTGCCTTCGCAAGCAGTGGCAACAGGCCACGGGCGGCCTCGCCGACTTAGTGCAGATCTCCGGCCCACTGGCCTCTTCTCTGCAGTGGTGGCTTCATCAGCCGAACCTGGTACTCGGAATGCCTTTTCAATCTCCTCCGCCTGCTCAAGTACTGACGACCGATGCTTCTCTCCTGGGATGGGGAGCGCATTGCCAAGGGGCATGTACTCAAGGTCTCTGGACCTCGTGGGAGTCTGCGCAGCAGATCAACTTCCTGGAGCTCAGAGCAATCCGTCTGGCTCTCAAGGCTTTCTCCCACCTGACTTCTCGCCGGTCCGTCCTTGTCCAGACGGACAATCAAGTTGCCATGTTCTACGTGAACAAACAGGGGGGCACAGGCTCCTTCCTTCTCTGTCGGGAAGCGCAGAGGCTCTGCTCTTGGGCCGTCAGCCGCGGCATTCTTCTCAAGGCAGTTTATCTCCCAGGCCAAGAAAATTGCCTGGCGGACAAACTCAGCAGAATCCTCCAGCCGCACGAGTGGCGACTGGATCCCTTGGTAGTTCAGAAACTTTTTCTGAAGTGGGGCCTCCCCACGCTGGATCTTTTTGCCAGTCCTCTCAACCGGCAACTTCCTCGTTTCTGCTCTCGGCAGCCGCATCCCCTCCGAGTAGCGGCGGTTGCTTTTCTGCTCTCATGGTCGAAAAGCCTTCTGTATGCCTTTCCTCCCATACTGCTAATCTCTCGAACTCTTTTCAAGGTTCTTCGAGACAAAGCTTCCATGATCCTGATAGCTCCTCGGTGGCCCAGACAGCCGTGGTTTCCACTCCTGCTGCAACTGGCGGTGGAGGCTCCGTTCCCTCTGGGGTTTCAACCAGATCTCCTAACACAGGATCAGGGGTCCCTGCTACACCCCAACCTCAGATCTCTACATCTGATGGCCTGGCTGCTGAAAGGGTAGTCCTTGCTCCCCTTCTACTGCCGGCAGAGGTGGAAGAGGTCGTCCTAGCTTCCCGGCGACCTTCTACCCGCAAATGCTACGCCCTTAAATGGCGTCGTTTTTCCGTTTGGTGTACCCAGCAGTCTCTGGATCCCTTCTCCTGCTCGGTGTCGGTGGTCTTGCAGTACTTGCTCTACCTCTCTAATCTTGGACTTAAGTCCAACTCCGTCAAGGTTCACCTCAGTGCTCTTTCAGCACATCATGTGCCGGTGGACGGCAGACCTCTTTCCAACGACCCTCTCGTGGCAAGGTTTCTCCGAGGTCTCCTTCTCCTTAAACCACCTCTGCGCCCGCCAGCGCCTGACTGGGATCTGAATGTGGTTTTGCAGCGGATCACCTGTCCGCCTTTTGAACCTATGGCTACCTGTCCTCTCTGTTTTCTTTCTTGGAAAACCTTATTCTTGATAGCCCTCACTTCCGCTAGACGCGTAAGTGAACTGCAGGCCCTCGTGTCTGATCCCCCTTACACTCGGTTCTACAAAAATAGGGTAGTCCTACGGACTCACCCTAAATTTCTTCCAAAAGTGGTCTCCGTTTTTCACATCATTCAGGAGGTGGTACTTCCGACCTTCTTTCCCAGGCCACACTCCAGCCGAGCTGAAATGGTACTGCATACCCTGGACTGTAGAAGGGCGTTGAACTTCTACCTTGACCGTACGCGGGAGCACCGCAAAGCTGCTCAGCTCTTCGTGTCTTTTGACCCCAATAAATTGGGGCTCCCTGTCTCCAAGCGTACTCTGTCCATCTGGGTTGCTGACTGTATCGCTTGGGCTTATGGAGCAGCCGGACTCTCGTTAGAAAGTCGGGTCACGACTCATTGTGTTCGGGCGAAGGCTACGTCAGTGGCTTACCTCCGCTCTGTTCCATTGGCAGACATCTGCCGGGCCGCTACTTGGTCTTCGAGCCAGACTTTTGCGGTCCATTACTGCCTCGAGAGGGAGTCCCGCAGGGACAGTGCTTTCGGACAGGCAGTCCTCCGAAATCTCTTCGAGGTTTGAGCAACTCCTACCCTCCATCCCGGATGTTGGGCTACCGGTGGGTAATAATTCAGTGAAGATTCCTTCCTTCTGTGCTGCTGAGCTAGAGGGAACTCATTTTTGTGGTTAGGGTCTCCGGTAGCCTTAAGCTTGGGAGTCCCATATGTGAGGACTGACTTCCTGCTTGGTCCTGGAGAAAGCGTAGTTACTCACCTGTAACAGGTGTTCTCCAGGAGCAGCAGGAATCAGTCCTCACAACCCTCCCTCCTCCCCTTCGAGTTGCAATCATATCATTTAGTTTTTTAAAGAATTTTTAAGCTGTCTTTTAGCTGTCATCAGACTGGCTAAGATGGCACCCTTGGGCGGGAAGGCGACCGCGCATGCGCGCTGCAATTCCCAAAGGCTTTCTTTGAAAGCTGGGGAAAATTGCTCCGCGAGGGCTCCGTCGGCGCCGACGTCACCCATATGTGAGGACTGATTCCTGCTGCTCCTGGAGAACACCTGTTACAGGTGAGTAACTACGCTTTCGAAGCCAGAGTTTTGAGCTGTCTGGTAAGGTTGCCTCTTTGCGGTTGATACCAAAATCTGCAATAGAGTAGTCTCCAAGGAAGGAATAAACATGAGGAGAGATGTAGCTAAGCTTGAAGAATGGTCAAGAATTTGGAAGCTGAAATTTAATGCTAAAAAATGCAGTCATGCATTTGAGCTGCAAAAATTTAAGGACGTGGTACAGTGTAGGAGGCAAAATACATCTGTCCATGGAAGAAGGATGAGTCCTGAGCATGATTGTTTCTGATGATCTTAGAGTGACTAAACAGGTAGAAAAGGCAACAGCGAAAGCCAAAAGAATGTTTGGGTGCATAGGCAGAGGAATGGCCAGCAGAAAAAAGGAGATGATAGTGTCGCTATATAAGTCTCTGGTGTGACTCATTTAGACTATTGTGTGCAATTCTGGAGACCACACCTTCAAAAGGATATAAACAGGATGGAGTCAGTGCAAAGGGTGACTACTAAAATGGTTAATGGTCTTCATTATAAAGCATATGAGGACAGACTTAAAGAGCTTAATATGTATACTTTAGAGCAAGGGTGGCCAACTCTAGTTCTGGTGCACCACAATCCAGCCTGGTTTTTCATGATGTCCCTAATGAATGTTCATGAGATATATTTGCATACACTGCCTTCCATTGTATGTAAACATGTCTGATGAATATTCAGTAAGTAAACTGTTGTGGGTGCTGCGGGAGTAAATATTTTGATATCTTGCTTACCCTAATTGTTTGACTTGCAGGTTCTTCGTTTTATCATATATTTGGTAGTTCCTGCTTGAGCTCTGTTATTATATTACATTGTTGTTGTTAAGTGCCGTTGAGTCGGAGTCGACTCATGGCGACCCTCTGGATAGCTATCCTAAATTGTGTTGGGTCTTCAGTCAGGTGGCTCATTGTTGACAGACTGGTACCCGTAGCTGCTGTTATTGTATCGATCCATCTCATTGCTGGCCTTCCTCTTTTGCGTTGACCTTCTATCTTGCCAAGCATAATGTCTTTCTCTAATGCTCTCTCTCTTCGCATGATGTGTCCAAAGTATGAAAGTCGAAGTCTTGTCATCTGAGCTTCTAAAGAAAGCTTAGGTTTGATCTCCTCTAGTACCGACTGGTTTGTTCTTTGGGCAGTCCATGGTATACACAGTATTCGCCGCCAGCACCATAATTCAAAGGCATCAATTTTCTTCCTGTCTATCTTTTTCACTGTCCAGCTTTCACATCCATTTGATGTTATTGAAAATACCATGGCTTGAACAAGTCGAATCTTTGTATGGAGAGAGACATCTCTGCTCTTGAGAATCTTATCTAGGTCTTTCATAGCCATTCTGCCAAGAGCAATGCGTCGTCTGATTTCTTGACTGCTTGTTGCTTCTTTATTGATAGTTGATCCAAGTAGGTTAAAGTTGTTCACAATTTCAATTTCTTCTCCTTCAACGATGAACCTGTTGATAATATCCGGACTCAATACCACAACTTCTTATTTAGACCCATGCCCAGTGTCATGGATAAAAAACACTCTGCCAACTCTACTATCCTTCATTCTCCCAATAGTCAACCTCTCATTATCCCAAGGTTACCTCCTACAATCTCTCAAACATGCACAAATACGCCCGATCCTAAAGAATAGCAAACTAGGTTCTCGCATCTGGTGCATCTTTCTTTTTGAAATTTCCTTGCAAATGCCTGGTCACCTCTGGGGATACTAAATATGTGTTTATGGATGTTGGATCATTAGAAGTATTTCTTAAGGGATTAGACCCTCAGGTTGTAGCAGATGCATAGGCATCTAAGTATGCTAGTTCTTGTTTTTTCCTTTTGGTTGTTTCCATTAGCAATGTATGTAATAATTAGAGTTTTGTTATACTTGGCAGTTGGCTGAATGTTCTCTCACCGCTCCCCGTGATGTGGACTAAGTTAGTTTTCTTATCATTTCTGTGATTATTATATTGCTTATGTTTTGATGTTATGTATAATCTCAATAAAAATTAAATTAAAAAAAAAAAAAAAAAAAAAAAAAGAATAGCAAACTAGATAAAACATCCCCAGTATCATACAGGCCCATTTCCAGCATACCATTTTTGGCCAAAATAATAGAAAAAGTAGTGCAATTACAGACACAGGAATACATAGACACATCTTACCCGCTTGACGAGCAACAATATGGATTTCGGCCCCGCCACGGAGTAGAAACACTACTAACAGTATTAATTGATACTCTCATAAGGGGAATCGACAATCATAAACAAGCATTCATCCTCCTCTTCATCGACATATCAGCGGCCTTTGATAGTGTACATCACTCAATAATGCTCAGCAACTTAAGGCAGATAGGCATAAATTCTACAGTACATAATTGGTTCACCTCCTATTTAAACAACAGAACACAAAATGTGCGAATAGGTAATCAAACTTCAACTACATATAACCAAGAAATAGGTTTACCACAAGGTTCTGCACTATCAGCCCTACTTTTTAACATTTACATAAAACCGGTTTGCAATATCTTTAAAAAATTTGGAGTACAATATCATCTCTATGCAGACGATATTATGATGTACATTCCATTTACTTATCCCTAACCTACCGTTACAACTCCTCTCAGATTGTTATAACGAAATCACATTATGGCTAAAAACTCAAAGCCTCCACATAAACCATACTAAAACCGAAGTCCTAATCGTAACAAAAAATCAATCATTTATCCCCCCAACCCATATAACACTACAAGATCAAGAAATTAAAATAAAATAAATGAAATAAGATATCTAGGTGTTACCATAGATACACACCTTACAATGGAAACCCACATTAGAAACACCATAAAGAAAATCTACTTCAAACTTAAAATTCTCAAACAACTACGCCCGCTAGTATTTGTACAAGATTTCATTAATATAACACAAGCCATCATAACCCCTCACTTTGATTTCGCCAACCTAATACTTATGGGCATTTCAAAACAGAACATTAAAAGAATGCAACTAGCCCAAAATGCGACGGCAAGAATTATACTAAAAATAAACTCACTCCAACACATAACACCAATACTAGCATCCCTTCATTGGTTACCAATACAAAGCAGGATAATATACAAAACAATAATAACCTCATTTAAAGCATTAAACGACATGGCACCGACTACACTATGTAAGCTAATATGCAAAGAAACACCTAAGCCTATTCACAGAAAAGAACATATTAATAAACTAAAGATTCCGAAGGACTTCATAAAAGCACATAAATTAACCAACAATAGAGCCTTCTCTCACATAGCTCCAACTATCTGGAATTCCCTACCAGAGGATCTACGTTCTCTAACAGAGATCATGGAATTCCGCAAAAAATTAAAAACGTATCTATTCACTAAACACTACAACACCATGGAAAACCTTGCACTCAACTTAGATAAAGGCTAAACAGGTAACTGACCACACAAAGCACAAACCTCCCACCTAAATGGACAACACACATAGCTCTAATGAAATGACGATCCAATCTCGTATGCCCTAATACTTATGCATGTATATAGTTGTATCTGTTATGTACTGTCTTATGTATTTAGACACTACACTTTGTTAGTTAATTGTTTTAACACGGTTCCAGTTTAAATTCACTGTTTAGTTTCCTAGACTTAACTTTGTTTAATTATGATATTTTTAAGATGTTCTATGTAAAATTAAGATGTTCTATGTAAAACAAACTTCGCTTTGTTAATTGTTGTTATTTGTACACCGCAACTGATCTGTGGAAGATGCGGTATAAAAATGAGTGTTAAATAAATAAATAAATAAATGATCTTTGTCTTCTTTACATTAAGGTGCAGGCCCATTTTGAGACTATGTTCTTTGATTGTGAGAAGCAAATGTTTCAGATCATCTTCACTTTCAGCCAGTAATGTGGTATCATCAGCATAGCGAAGGTTGTTGATGAGTCTTCCACCAATCTTCACACCTCTGTTGTCTTCATACAATCCTGCTTCTCTGATGATTTGTTCTGTATATAAATTAAACAGGTAGGGGGAAAGTATGCAACCTTGTCTTACACCTTTGCTTATTTTAAACCATTCTGTTTCTCCTTGTTCCGTTCGAACTGTTGCTTCTTGATCAATGTACAGATTGGGCAAGAGAACGATCAGGTGTTCTGGTATACCCATGCTTCTTAATGTGGCCCAGAGTTTCTCATGGTTTACACAGTCAAAAGCCTTGCTATAGTCGATAAAGCACAAATAGATATCCTTTTGGTATTCTTTAGTCTTTTCAAGGATCCATCTCACATCTGCAATGATGTCTCTCGTTCCTCGCCCTTTTCTGAACCCTGCTTGCACTTCAGGTAGTTCTTGTTCCAGGTATGGTTGTAGTCTCTTTTGAATAATCTTCAGTAGAATCTTGCTGGCATGTGGGATCAGAGCGATTGTGCGATAATTTTCACAGTCAGTTGGATCACTTTTCTTTAGTATTGGTATAAACACAGATCTTTTCCAGTCAGTTGGTCATGATGTTGTCTTCCATATTTCTTGGCAGAGCCTTGTGAGTACAGTAACAGCTGCATCAGATTGCTGCAATAATTCTATGGGAATGCTATCAATGCCTGGTGCTTTGTTCTTTGATAAGGCTTTCAATGCTGCTTCAACTTCTACTTTCATCACCAATGGTTCCCGATCATAAGGTACAGGTTGAAACGGCTGTTGGTCCACTTGATCTTTATCATATAAAAACTCTGTATATTCCTTCCACCTTTTCTTGATCTTCTCAGCATCATTCAACATAGAACCTTGAGCATCTTGTAACATTCCAATTCGAGGCTGGAACTTTTTCTTTAACTCTCGTAGCTTTAGGAAAGCCGATCTTGTTCTTCCTCTAATAGTTTCTGCTTGTATTTCCTTGCAAGTGTCATTGTAGTACGTTTCCTTGTCCTGTCTTGCTGCATGTTGGAAATCTCTGTTGAATTCTGCGATTGTCTTTCTTTCTCCTCTGGCTTTAGCTTCTCTGCGTTTCTGGGCAATTTTCAGAGTTTCTTCCGTCATCCATTTTGGCCGTTTTTGCTTTTTCACCTTTTGTAGAGACTTCTCGCTTTCTTCCAACACAACCTTCTTGATGTCATTCCATAACTCTTCCGGAGCTCTGTCATTTGTATCTAAAGCAGCAAATCGATTTTGCAGGCAGTCTTTAAATTCCAGTGGTATATTCTCAAGGTCATATTTTGCTGCATTCATGAGTGGTTTGCTCTTTTTCAACTTTAGCTTGAGTTTGCATACTAGTAGTTGATGATCTGTACCATATTACATTATGCTATACTAAATTGCACTTTATTAAATGTTCATCCTAACACTGAGTATTTATTCTATATTGTGTAAGCATTGTGTATTGTTTAGGGATCCTTTTAAATACCCAATGGTTGATAGGTATATATAAGTTTGTGCTATTCTGAAATTTATAAAAATATATTCAATGGGGAGTTTGTTCACAGCCTATGATGTTGATCTCTCTATTCTCCTATGACCAGTTGTTGCTTCATAGTGTATGAGACATTGTCATGAGGTATTTTTCTCCCTAATTGTAGAGTTTGAATGTTTGCTTGTCTATGTGAATTCTCAGCTTGATTAGTATATTTCTTAATAGTGATTTTTTCTTAATCTGGGAATATTTTGTATAATATGATTGGATGAATATTCATTAGGGACATCATGAACAACTTAGCCCAGCACCTACTCAATATATCCATCAGAATCCATCATAACACTTCAAATCTCCTAAGAACTGCTCAAGTCCCATTGCTCAGGTGACACTACTTAACTCACCATCACTTAATTGTAAATAAGTTGCGAAGTTGATACAATGTTTAATTATTTTGTTACTCAACATGTTATTTGTACATAAGTTCATGAATGTTATAATGTAACTTGGTTGTGTTTCTTTGTAAACCACCACTGATCTATGGAAGTGGCGGTATATAAAAGCTTATAAATAAAATGAAAACCAAGGTGGATTATGCTGCACCAGGACCGAAGTTGACCACCCCGGCTTTAGAGGAAAAATGGGATAGAGGAGATATGATGGAGACATTTAGGTACCTCCATGGCATAAAAGCACAAGAGGAGAGCTTCTTTCGATTAAGCTTTGCAGCGAGGGGACAAGGATGAGGGTGAAAGGGGTTAGACTCAGGAGTAATACACGGAAATATTTCTTTAGGGAAAGAGTGATAGATGCGTGGAATAATCTCCCAATAGAGGTAATAGAGACGAGGACTGTATCTGAATTCACGAAAACATGGGACAAACTCAGAAGATCTCTAAAGGAAAAAAAGGACTATAGTAGTTGATATGGAAGGGCAAACTAGATAGACCATATGGTCTTCTTCTGCTGACATGTTTCTCTGTTTTAATTTTCCATATTTTTAACTGAGAAAGGAGGAGATTGGGCCTTCTATAGGTCACATTTAGGTCTCTGGTTTCCTGGCCAGGTCTTTTTTATAAAAATTGAGTTGTTTGATTTCACTGTTTTTCAGGATGACACATTCCAAAAACCTCCCAGTGGATTGAAGAGTTGCACCAGGAATAGCAAGACATATCCCTTACGGATACTCATAACTGGTGCTTGTAATGCCTGGGCAACAGCAAGAGGTTTTGGGGCTCATAAAGAACAGTGCAAGAGGAATTTTGGCACATATAAGTCTGATCCATCAGCATCGGTCTTCAAGGCCTCATGAAACTGCATTGGATGTGGGGATACATTGGCACTGAGAGGACATCTATCCTACTTGACTGATAATGAATAGACTCCCCCAGGAATGGACCATCCTCTAGTTGTTGCTGAAAAAGAGAGAGGATTCATTGTCTTCAACATTGAGAGTCTGCAGCACCGAACATGCAGTGGAGGCTGTTGTGCATCAAAGCACATTTCATCAGAGTGTGATATTGTGAGCATCCTCAAAGCAGCCCCAATTTATGAGGGTTGCTCATTCTCCTCGGCACCAGAGAGACTGTGCCAGACTACAAGGGGCCAGGACCAACCTGCCCGGTATTCCTTGGCCGGTTCCATTGCTGGTGGGAAACCCTACTGCAGGGCCTTGACAATAGCAACTCCTGAAGAAAGGATGGAGGGCTTCTCTGAATGGCACATAGTTGCTTTGACTACATAGGTGCCAGTACATCAAGAAATCCAACCAATCTTGGAGACTCATGCACTCCTTGCAGGAAAGACATCCTCACTGAGGCATCATAGGGTGTCTGTTCCACTGACTACCTGACTGGTATGAATCTCCAGTGTATTAGTGGGAACGCCTCTCTGAGGCACAGAAGATCATCAGTGCATCAACATGTGCCATCAAGATCTGCCCCTTGAGAAGATCAGAGGTTGAGTAAGTGATGCAGACCTCTCTGGGTCTGAGTTAGAGCATTTCCTGGGAGTCTCGGAAGTTTTCTCAGAGGAAAGATCTCCAGACTTACATTCACATCACTTTCCTCCTCAGAAGAGACAAAGGCTTCCTCCTGAGGAATCGTCCTTTATTGATTTTGTGGGAGAAATGCTTAAGTCAATTCCATTAAAGTTAGAGATGGAGAAGTAACCCAGGGCCAAAGCATTGGAAACCGTTCAATTCCTTGATCCCACTAAGAAAACTGTGACAGTGCCCATTTACAGAATCATGCTGGATTTTCAGTTAAAGATGTGAGTGACCCCTTGTCTGTTCAAACTATGAACAAGAAGGTCTGCTCCATATAATGAGTTCAAAAGTCTCTAGATTTGAGAAGTTGCAGCTGCTTCACCATCCTATGGTTGTCAAATCCACTTGCAAAAGAGCTTCAAGTCACACTCTTTGGTGCACATGGGGAGAAACCTTTGTCAGAATGGTATTCTCATGTCCTGCATAGCATTCTTCCAGGAGGCTGTTACTGATTAGTAGCATAGTGACACTCTTAGACCCTCTCCAGGCTCACTGCTGACCCAAATGCCTCTTCATCACGAAGGTATCATAGTGGGATCATAGATCAAAATCTCAATACTTCTCACTCTCATCAGACAAGACAGGATTCTTGCTCTTGCATATATTCATTGTAAATAATTGCCCCGGTTATCCAAGTTTTTGTTCCTTGTTCTATGTAAAAAACAGATAACATGTACCTTATCTGATGTTTTCTTGTTCTATGTAAACCGCGCTGATTGTAAATAGAGCGGTATATAAAAGATGTTAAATAAATAAATAAATAAATAAATCAGCAGAAGACCCAGAAGGCCCAATCACCTCCTCATCGAAGATCCAACTGCAGGAGAATATATATTCAGAATTCCTGTATCTATGCTGACCATCTTTTCAGTCTGAGGGAAACTGAGGTTGTTTGCAAACCGTTGGCTCCTTATAACCTCGGGCAGTTGGATTCTAAAGATCATCTGGTTAGGATACAGATTACATCTATTGGCTATCCCTCCAAATTGCCCTACAAGAACATTAGAGGAAAGCGCATATAAGCTTCCCTTATACGTGCAAATGCCATCAAACCTGTTCGACTAGAGGAAGAAAGGAAAAGTATTTTACTCCAGGTGTTTCCTGGTTACAAAAAAGACATTCTCTCTTATCCTAAACCCTATGTACCCTAATTCTTTATATTCAAAAAGATATCTGTGTCGCCGACCTCAAGGGATGCCTATATCCATATCCAAGTCACAGGAAGTATCTGCAATTTTGAGCCGGATCTCTCAGGGAAGGTGGGAAGGGGGATTGCAGCTCCTTCATTGTGGGATGTCCGGCAACATAAGGAACTCAGCAAGCCTGCATCAGAGATGGGGAAGGTAAGCCAGCTCCATACGGCTCCTTTCTCTGCCCCCCTCTGACATCACCACCAGCTTCCCTGCTATATTTAAGTATCATGCTTCAGGCGCACCCGCACTTGGCAGGCCCACCCCTGATGGTCTCACCAGAGAGCCCTTAGATATGGACCCACAGGCACCAGCACTGAACACTGAAATTCCACGCATCCTTTTGTTCCACTATTGCAAAAGTAGGTTATAATTCTTACCAAGTTTTATAAAAAGCATGTATCTCCAGGAACAAGCAGGAATGTAGTCTTCACATATGGGTATCATCGGTACCGATGAAGCCTGCGCAGGAACGCTCCCCAGCGTCCAATTAGAAAGCTTTTGGGAGCATCCCACAGCACCTGCATACTGCCTTCCCAACTTTCCCAACTGCCTATCTCCAGTTCTTCGTTTTCCGCGGAGCCAGCAGGTCGTTTTTCCTGTCACCGCAGAAATTATCCCATATTTTTCATTCTTTTTTGTGGTAGCATCTGCCTTCCTCGACGCTATACCGGTACCGCCGGTTTTTTCTTTCTTTCTAAAAAAAAACAACAAACCCTTCTAATCTTATCTCCAGGAACAAGCAGGAATGTAGTCTTCACATATGGGTATCGTCGGTACCGACGGAGCCTGCGTGGGAACGCTCCCCAGCGTCCAATTAGAAAGCCTTTGGGAGCATCCCACTGCGCCTGCGTGCTGCCTTCCCACCTTTCTCAACTGCCTCTCTCCAGTTCTTCGTTTTCCACGGAGCCAGCAGGTCGTCGTTCCTGTCACTGCAGAATATTTTTCCTTATTCTCCTTCTTTTTTATGGTCGTGTCTGCCTTCGACGCTATACCGGTACCGCCGGTTCTTTCTTTCTTCCTCTCTAAAACAAAAAAAATAAATAATAATAATAATAATAATCTTTTTTTCCAAACTTTTCTTCCTCAGTTGCACGCGCCATTTTGGGCCTAGGGCCCAAAAAAGTTCCTCCATTATGGAAAAACTCGCTTCGGGTTTTAAGAAATGCACCAAGTGTGGTGGTATCATCTCTGTCACCGACACCCATAAGTGGTGTCTTAAGTGTTTAGGTCCTGACCACTCCATTTCGGAGTGTATGGCCTGTGCCATGATGTCCAAGAGAGGTCGACAAAACCGGGCTGCTAAGCTCAGCTCCCTTTTTCCCTCCGATGCAGCCTCTGTGGCATCGACGTCTTCAAGGGCTTCGTCTTTCTCCCATGGATCTCAGGTAACTAAACATAAGTCTGACCGGTCCTCAAAGGGTACATCTCCTTCCAAGCATCGAGATGTCTCTGGCGTTGCCCTTGAGGGTTCTGTACTGGCAAAATTGCCCCGGCAGGAGGCTTCGGCTTCCAAAGCATTATCGGGGCTCCAGGATGTTCTCGAGGCCTCAACCTCGGCAGAACTACTGGTGCCATGCTCTGGCGTACCGGCTGCCTTCTCCAGTACCAATACCCAGGCATCGGCAGCGTCGATATACCCTCGGAACCACATTAGACAGTTCAACCGGTACCGGCACTGACTCCGGCACCGGTATCGGTACCGGTACCGACAGCATCGACATCGGTGTCTGCTTTACCGGCACCAAGTCATGCTATGCCTTCCAGTACCGATACACCGGTACCGATTCCCCCCAGTGCCGACTTCAGTCGGTACGGGTATCGTGCTCTACAAGAGCATCCAGACAGAAGGTACTTTGAATCCTCGGAGGAATCTGAGGATTCTGACAGCTCTCTCGGTACCGGAGTACTTCTCCCGGAGGAGCCTTCCTCTCCTAAACGCAGGATATCTCCTCCAGAAGACATCTCCTTTCAGGATTTTATCAGGGAGGTGGCTCGAGGTCTGTCCATTACTGTGGCTCCTGAAACAGAGCCCAGGGCAAAGGAGTTAGAGATTCTACAATATCCCAAGGCTCCTAAGGAGGCAGCTACTTTGCCTATCCATGAGATCTTACATGATCTCATGTTGAGAATGTGGGAAACACCTCTTACCACCTCTCCTCACTCTCGTAGACTGGATACCATGTTTTGAGTACCTCCGTGTCCTGGTTTCCAGAAAACTCAGCTTCCTCACCACTCTATTGTAGTGGAATGAGCTATGAGAAGGATCAGAAGTGCAAAGAGGCATGCCTCTAATCCTCCAGGACGTGAGTGTCGAACTTTGGATGCCTTTGGACGTCGTACTTTCCAGGCTTCCATGCTTTCTGCCAGGATCAGTTCCTATATTTTATATATGGGAATGTTTCTTAAAGAAGTCACAGGAGATTTAGAGGTTTTGAGCCCTCTTCTTCCTGATGATAAGAGGCAGGATTTTCTCACTCTGGTTAAACATGCCCAGGATGGTTCTAAGTTTGTCAATCATGCAGCTTTTGACTGTTTTGAGTGCATAAGCAGAACCTCTGCCATTAACATAGGTGCACGTAGAATTGCCTGGCTCCAGGCATCTGATTTGGAGCTCTGGGTGCAGGACAAACTGGGCAATATCCCTTGTACAGGTGAGAATCTATTCGGCAAAAATTGGCAAGAGAAAACCAATGAGTTGGATGCTGACAATTCCACTTTGGATAGATAATCCAAAGCCACAGCGGATCCTGCAAGGAGGAAATCTTTCAAGAAACCATTCTTCTCCAAAAAGAAGAGGTTTTATCCCTCTTATTCCCAGCAGGGTCGTTCTGCAGGTCAACCTGTCCGAAGGAGTCAGCAACCACCTAAACAAAGGAAAGCAAAGACTGCTAAGCCTCAACCGTCTCAGCAGTCTCAGCCTCCACAAGGCCTGTGACTTCCATCTAGAGAACTTAGCCTTCCTGGCTCTCAATGGAACAGAGCCTTCCACCATTCCAGGAAGTTTGTGCCACTTTGCCCCCAGATGGGGGCAGATAACAGCAGAACATTGGACTCTCTCCATTATAAAAGAGGGGTACAAGCTTCACTTTCTCTGCATGCCCCCTCCCACAATGGTAAGACAGTTCAATTCTCAGACCTCTCTCGTCAACCTGTTAGATCAAGAGGTCACTATGCTTCTTGCCCAAGGGGTAACAGAAGAGGTACCCATTCCTCAACAGGGTACAGGGTTTTACTCCCCCTATTTCCTTATCCAAAAGAAAACAGGGGGCCACAGACCTATTTTAGACCTCAGAGAATTGAACAAATTCCTGTTCAAAGAGAAGTTCAAGATGATTTCTTTGGGAACTCTGCTGCCATACCTTCAGAGTCAGGATTGGCTTTGTTCTCTAGATCTCAAGGATGCGTACACTCATGTTCTCATCCATCCAACTCACAGAACGTTCCTTCGGTTCCTTTTTCAAGGAAAGCACTACCAATACAGGGTGATTCCTTTTGGCCTGGCCTCAGCACCAAGGGTGTTTACGAAATGCATGGCTGTGGTAGCAGCATTTCTTCTCACTCTATGAATATTCGTCTTCCCCTACTTAGACGACTGGCTCATTCGAGCCCCATCAGAGTCAGAGGCCAGGATTTCTTTATCTTGCACAATGCGTATCTTTCAGTATTTGGGTCTGGTCATAAACATCCCAAAATCCAGCCTAATACCCACTCAGTCTCTGGAGTTTATAGGAGCTTTGCTGGATACCAGAAAAGCAAGGGCCTATATTCCCCAGACCCGTTGCCTTCGCATGGTGCAATTAGCTTCTCAAGCAGTGCTAAAGCCTCATCTCACTGCTCGAGAAATGTTACAACTACTAGGCCACATGGCATCTACCGTGCATGTGGTTCCTTATGCTCGCTTCCATATGAGAGCAGCCCAGTGGACGTTGTCCACTCAATGGACCCAGGCATCAGGGTGCCTGTCAGACAAAATAGCAAACACAAATCACCTTATTTTGTCCCTCCAATGGTGGCAGTCCACTCAAAACCTGTTGGTGGGGTCCCCATTTCAACAACCTTTACCCCAGGCAACTCTCACAACAGATGCTTCACCAAGGGGTTGGGGAGCTCATCTGCAAGACCTCTCCACCCAAGGAACTTGGACTCCACAGGAGACTCATCTGCACATCAATCTCTTAGAGCTCAGAGCAATCTTCCTTGCTCTTCGAGTGTTCCACACCCTGCTCAGCTACAAGACAGTCCTCATTCATACGGACAATCAAGTAGCCATGTTCTACGTGAGCAAGCAGGGAGGAACAGGCTCTCTGTCACTTTGCAACGAAGCTTTGCGACTATGGGCCCTCGCCAGAGAGCATCAGATTCATCTCCTGGCAGTGTATCTTCCAGGCATCCAAAGCTCTTGGGCAGACAGACTCAGTCGAGTTCTGCTTCCACACGAATGGTCTCTACATGCAGACCAGGTAGCCAAGATTTTTCAAATTTGGGAAACCCCGGACATAGACTTCTTTGCAAGTCCGTGGAATGCCAAACTTCCCCGGTTCTGTTCCAGAATTCTGGCCCAGGGCTCTCAGGCCAGGGATGCTTTCTTCCTTCATTGGGGTCAAGACTTCCTTTATGCCTTTACACCCATTCCCCTAATTCCCAAAACCCTGTTCAAGCTTCAGAGAGACAGAGTCCGTATGATTCTCATAGCTCCACATTGGCCACGGCAAGTGTGGTACCCTCTGCTTCTACATCTCTCTCAAGTTCCCTCTCTGGAGTTAGGGTCTGCTCCAGATCTCCTGTCTCAGGAGGACGGAATGTTATGGCATCCCAATCCCCAGTCTCTACATCTCAGGGCTTGGTTGCTGAAGGCCTAGATCTTCATGATCTTAACCTTTCTCAGCAGGTAAAGGATATCCTTTATGCTTCCAGAAAACCTTCCACAAGACGCTCTTATGCTTTCAAGTGGAAAAGGTTTACTATATGGTGCTCGCAGAAGGGTCTTAACCCCCTTGCGTTACCTCTGGAATCATTACTGGACTATCTCCTTCATTTATCCAATGCAGGACTTAAGACTAACTCAGTAAGAGGCCATTTGAGTGCTATTGCAGCTTCTTTCAAGCCTTGAAATGGCCACCCTCTTTCTTCCCATCCTCTTATAGCAAGATTTATGAGAGGCCTTCTTCTAACTAAGCCTCCCATTAGGCCACAACCGGTGGCATGGGACTTAAACCTGGTTCTTGGGCAGCTCATGAAGCCACCCTTCGAACCCTTGGCTGCTACCTCGTTGAAATTTCTTTCCTGGAAAGTTATTTTTCTCATCAGCTCGTCGCATCAGTGAGTTGCAGGCACTAGTAGCTGATCCTCCTTATACAAGGTTCCATCATGACAAGGTAGTCCTTAGGACTCATCCACACTTCATGCCAAAGGTGGTCTCGCCTTTTCATCTGAACCAAGCGGTCTACCTGCCTGTGTTTTTTCGAAAGCCTCATGCTTCAAATGCAGAAAGGAATCTTCATACTTTGGACTGTAAAAGAGCTTTAGCTTTTTACTTACGAAGAACACAGCAACATAGAAAATCCTCCCAACTCTTTGTTGCTTTTGATCCTTCTCATTTGGGACTTCCAGTCTCCAAGAGAAACATGTCCAACTGGATTGCACAGTGTATTTCGTTCGCCTATCAGAGTAAGAATCTTCCTCTGGAGGGCCATGTCACAGCTCACAATGTGAGAGCCATGGCAACTTCAATGGCTCATCTGCACTCTGTGTCTATTGACGACGTCTGTCGAGCAGCTACTTGGGCCTCGGTTCATACCATCATAGCCCATTACTGCTTGGACAAGGAATCTCGGCCGGGATGCCTTGTTTGGTCAGGCTGTTGTCCAACAGCTGTTCCATACCTAATCAACTCCTACTTACCATCCCTGGTAGGATGCCAGAGATCCATGGGGGGAAGTGGAGCCCTTTCACAGGGACACTACTTCTGGGGTTCTCTCCCTGGCATCTAAAGCTAGGGAGTCCCCATATGTGAAGACTACATTCCTGCTTGTTCCTGGAAATAGCATAGTTACTCACCTGTAAAAGGTGATCTCCGGGAACAGCAGGAATTTAGTCTTCACAACCCACCCACCTCCCCTAAGAGTTGTATCTCTCTATCTATCTCGTTTTCTTTCCCTCTGTCTCTCTCTTTGTCTCAGCTTTAAACTCAACTTGAGAGAGGCAGTTGGGAAAGGCGGGAAGGCAGCACGCAGGCACTGTGGCATGCTCCCAAAGGTTTTCTAATTGGACACTAGGGAGCGTTCCCGCGCAGGCTCCGTCGGTACCGACAATACCCATATGTGAAGACTAAATTCCTGCTGTTCCCGGAGATCACCTGTTACAGGTGAGTAACTATGCTTTCTCTGGATTTTCCAGCCTTTTTCCTCTCGGGTGCCACGTGCCATTTTGGGCACTAGGCCCAATTTTTCCTCAACATGGAAAAACCCGCTTCGGGTTTTAAAAAGTGTTCAAAGTGTGGCGGTACCATCTCCGTCACCGACACGAGTGGTGCCTCAAATGTTTCGGTCCTGACCACTCCATCTCAGAGTGTGTTGCCTGTGGGATGATGTCGAAGAGGGGTCAGCAGAACCGAGCTGTTAAGCTTAGCACCCTTTTTCCCTCCGATGCAGCATCAGTGGCATCGACGTCTTCCAGGGCTTCGTCTTCCTCCCATGGATCTCAGGTAACCAAACATTAATCTGGCCGGTCCTCAAAGGGTAGATCTCCTTCCAAGTATCGAGATGCCTCTGGCGTTGCCCTTGAGGAACTTGTACCGGCAAAATTGCCCCTGTGGGAGGCTTCGGCTTCCAAAGTACTATCGGGGCTCCAGGATGTTCTCGAGGCCCCAACCTCGGCAGAACTACTGGTGCTATGCTCTGGGGGATCGGCAGCTTCTTCTGGTACCGACACCCAGGCATCGGCAGCATCAATTGACCAGAGATTCCTGGCTATTGAGCGCAGTTTGGCGGCTCTCCTTGCGGCATCGGTGCCTTCGGGACCGCTTCAGACAGTTTAACTGGTATTGACACCGGTTCCGGCACCGATATCGGTACCAGTACCGACAGCATCGACATCGGCGGGTGTGCTTCCAACACCAAGTCATGCTATTTCCTCCGGTATCGACCAGCCGGTACCGGACCCCTCCAGTACCGACTTCAATCGGTACTGGTATCGTGCTTTACAGGAGCACCCGGACAGAAGATATTTTGAATCCTCTGATGACACTGAGGATTCTGACAGCTCTGTCGATGCCGGAGTACTTCTCTCTGAGGAGCCTTCTTCTCCTAAACGTAGGATGTCTCCTCCAGAGGATATATCCTTTTAGGATTTCATCAGGGAGGTGGCTAGGGGTATTTCCATCACAGTGGCTCCTGAAACAGAGCCCAGGGCAAAGGAGTTGGAGATTTTACAATATCCTAAAGCTCCCAAGGAAGCGGCTACTTTGCCTATTCATGAGATCTTGCATGATCTCATGTTAAGAATGTGGGAAACACCTCTCCTCATTCCCGTAGGCTGGATACCATGTATCGAGTGCCTCGTTGTCCTGGATTTCAAAAAACTCAGTTGCCACACCACTCCATAGTGGTGGAGTCAGCTATGAGAAGGATTAAGAGTGCAAAAAGACATGCATCTAATCCTCCAGGACGTGAATGTAGGACTCTTGATGCCTTTGGGCGTCAAACATTCCAGGCCTCTATGCTTTCTGCCAGGATTAGTTCCTACATTTTATATATGGGAATGTTCCTTAAAGAGGTCACAGGAGATCTAGAGCTTATGAACCCTCTCCTTCCTGATGATAAAAGGCAGGATTACCTTACACTTGTCAAACATGCCCAGGATGTTTCCAAGTTTGTTAATCGTGCAGCTTTGACTGTTTTGAGTGCATAAGCAGAACATCTGCCATTTGGCATAGGGGCTCGCAGGATTGCCTGGCTCCAGGCATCTGACTTAGAAATCTGGGTACAGGATAAGCTGGGGACTATCCCTTGTACAGGCGAAAATCTCTTTGGCAAAAATTGGCAAGAGAAAGCTAATGAGCTAGATGCTGATAACACCACTTTGGATAGACTATCCAAGGCTACAGCTGATCCTGCAAGGAGAAAATCCTACAAGAAACCATTCTTCTCTAAAAAGAAGAGGTTTTACCCCTCCTATACCCAGCAGGTGCATTCTGCAGGTCAGTCCGCCCGAAAGGGACAGCAGCCCCCAAAGCAAAGGAAATCAAAGACTGTTAAGCCTCAACCGGCCCAGCAGACTCAGCCTCCACAGGGGCTTTGACTCCCATCTAGAGAACTTGGCATTCCTGACCCTGAACGGGCCAGAGCCTTCCACCATCCCAGGAAGGTTGTGTCATTTTGCCCCCAGATGGGGGCAGATAACAGCAGAAAAAAGGACTCTTTCCATTGTAAGGGAGGGGTACAAGCTTCATTTCTTTATCATGCCCCCTCCTACAGTGGTAAGACAGTTCAATTCTCAGGCTTCTCTCAACACTCAGTTGAGTCAAGAGGTCAATTTACTTCTTGCCCAGGGGGCAATAGAACATGTACCCATTTCCCAACAGGGTACAGGGTTTTACTCCTCTTATTTCCTCATTCCAAAGAAAACAGGGGGACACAGACCCATTTTAGACCTCAGAGAACTGAACAAATTCCTGTTCAAAGAGAAATTCAAGATGACTTCTCTGGGAACTCTGCTGCCATACCTTCAGAGTCAGGATTGACTTTGTTCTCTAGATCTCAAGGATGCATACACTCATGTTCTCATCCATCCAACTCACCGAAGGTTCATTCATTTTCTTTTTCAAGGAAAGCACTACCAATATAGGGTGCTTCTTTTTGGCCTGGCTTCAGCACCAAGGGTGTTCACGAAATGCATGGCTGTAGTGGCAGCATTTCTCCGCACTCTAGGAATATTCGTCTTCCCCTACTTAGATGACTGGCTCATTCGAGCCCCATCAGAATCAGAGGCCAGAATTTCCCTAGTTTGCACAATGTGTATCCTGCAGTATTTGGGCCTGGTCATAAACATCCCAAAATCCAGCCTAACTCCCACTCAGTCTCTAGAGTTTATAGGAGCTCTGCTGGATACCAGAAAAGCAAGGGCCTATCTTCCACAGGCCCACTGCCTTCGCATTGTGCAGCTAGCCTCCCAGGCAGTGTTAAAAACTCATCTCACTGCTCGGGAAATGTTACAACTACTAGGCCACATGACATCTACCGTGCACGTAATTCCCTATGCTCGCCTCCATATGAGAAGAGCCCAATGGACTCTATCCTCTCAGTGGACTCAGGAATCAGGCTGCCTATCAGACAAAATAGCAAACACAACTTGCCTTATTTTGTCTCTACAATGGTGGCAGTCAACCCAAAACCTGTTGGTGGGGTCCCCTTTCCAGCAACCCCTACCCCAGGTCACTCTAACAACAGACGCCTCACAGGTGGGTTGGGGAGCTCATCTGCAAGATCTCTCTACCCAAGGCACCTGGACTCCACAGGAGATCCACTTACATATCAATCTCCTAGAACTCAGAGCAATCTTCCTTGCTCTTCTAGTGTTCCATACCCAGCTCAGCTACAAGACAGTCCTAATTCAGACGGACAATCAAGTAGCTATGTTCTATCTGAACAAGCAGGGGGGAACAGGCTCTCTGTCGCTTTGCAATGAAGCTTTGCGACTATGGGCCCTCGCCAGAGAGCATCAGATTCATCTCCTTGCGGTGTATCTGCAAGGCATTCAAAACTCTTGGGCAGACAGACTTAGTCGAGTTCTGCTTCCACGCGAATGGTTTCTCCATGCAGACCAGGTAGCAAAGATTTTTCAAATTTGGGGAACTCCGGCCATAGACCTCTTTGCAAGTCTGTTGAATGCCAAACTTCCCCGGTTCTGTTCCAGAATTCTGGCTCAGGGTTCTCAGGCCAGGGATGCTTTCCTCCTCCATTGGGGTCAGGACTTCCTATATGCCTTTCCATCCATTCCCCTAATTCCCAAGACCCTATTCAAGCTTCAGAGAGACAAGGGCCACATGATTCTCATAGCTCCACATTGGCCACGGCAGGTGTGGTACCCTCTGCTCCTGCATCTCTCTGAAGCCCCATCTCTGGAGTTAGGATCTGCTCCAGATCTCCTGTCTCAGGACGGATGTTGTGGCATCCCAATCCCCACTCTCTGCATCTCAGGGCCTGGTTTCTGAGAGCCTAGACCTTCATTGTCTTAACCTTTCTCAACAAGTAAGGGATGTCCTTTGTGCTTCCAGGAAACCTTCCACAAGACGTTCTTATGCTTTCAAGTGGAAAAGGTTTTCCATATGGTGTTCGCAAAAGGGTCTTCACCCCTCTGCGATACCTCTGGAATCATTACTGGAATATCTCCTTCATTTATCTAATGCAGGACTTAAGACAGTAAGAGTCCATTTAAGTGCTATTTCCGCTTCTTTAAGGGCCTCTAAATGGTCAACCTATTTCCTCTCATCCTCTCATAGCGAGATTTATGAGGGGCCTTCTTCTAACTAAGCCTCCCATTAGGCCACCTCCAGTGGCATTGGACCTGAATTTGGTTCTGGGGCAGCTCATGAAGCCGCCTTTTGAACCTTTAGCTACTACCTCCTTGAAATTCCTTTCCTGGAAAGTTATCTTTCTCATTGCAATCACATCAGCACGTCGCATCAGTGAATTGCAAGCATTAGTTGCTGATCCTCCTTTCACGAGGTTCCATCATGATAAGGTAGTCCTTAGGACTCATCCACACTTTATGCCAAAGGTGGTCTTACCTTTTCATTTAAACCAGGCGGTTTACCTGCCTGTATTTTTCCAAGGCCTCATGCTTCAAATGCAGAAAGGAATCTTCATACTTTGGACTGTAAAAGAGCGCTTGCCTTTTATTTACAAAGGACACAGCAACATAGAAAGTCCTCCCAACTCTTTGTTGCTTTCGATCCTTCTCATTTGGGACTTCCAGTCTCCAAGAGAACATTATCCAGACATATAAGAAGCAGCGCGACCCAGACCGAAGCCTTTTCACTCCTCTGCAGCTCTCCCAGGAGGGAGTGGAGCTACCGGACCCCATCGCATGCATCAGCTGCCTCGTGCTGCCCAATCCGGGCATCTCCAGACATATAAGAAGCAGCGTGCAGAGGCGCACTTGCGCCTGGTAGACCCGTGCCTGACGGCCTCGCCAGAGGGCCCTTTGGCGTGGCCCTTAGGCGGAGGCCCAACCGGAGGCCACAAACTATCAAAATAAGCACAGGAGCGATCAGAGTCCGAAACTGCAAGCCAATAGGATGAAAACACAAGTATTAACACGTACCAACCAGTCTAACAAATGCTATTAGCTCGGGTTCCAGATTTCTGACACAATCTATACTCAATTATATATGCAAACCCTAGCGCAATAATCATATGTAGTATCACCATCTCATTGCTACACTGTTATTTTACCCATTGCTAAATTACTACAAAGCTTTGATACGGTCCTACCACTTCATTGCTACACTATTGTCTTATGCTCACTGCTAAACTGTTACAAAACGTTGATTCTGTTTTACCATCTCACTGTCACATAGTTATATGCTCATTGCTAAACTGTTTCAAATATCTGTTACTGTTTTACTCAAACACACTGCATATTGTCTAGCTATCAGCTTAAACTTAAGATAGACTAGCTGCTACACTCCACAAACTATTTCAGCTCATAGCATTAACATAACCAAACCAGCCCCACCCGACAGATACAGAGCACTATCAACACTCGGCCACAATGCTTCCACCCACCACAACCACACTCTCATATACCCTTGCCTGCTGCTGCATGATACTTGCGCTGATGCACAGCTCTCAAGCCCTTACCCCTTACCATAACCCCATCCCAATTCTGCATGGTTCATGGAAAAGATATCATGCACCCCCCCCCCCACCAGACAGAGAGACCTCGACACAGGCCATACCCCCACCTCATTTATGTCGCCCTCCAACAATCCTCTTCAACTTTGGGAACTGCTAACACCTAATCAGGAGTTAGTGGGTCTGATTACCTGAGAGCAGCTGAGGGCCTGCATAAAAGGCTCCAGTGCCCTGCCCTGTTCAGGCTTTCCTACAGGAGCTCTCCAGATCAACCAACACTAAGGATTTAAGGGTTTGTTTTATTATATTAAATTGTTAGCTCTCTTACTGGGAGCTCTTAAAAGGGTTTTTTGTACATTTTTAAAGCAAGGTTACTTTCTTTTTGGTGCTTTAGTGGGACTTTTCTTGAGCACAGTAGGTGGTTGAACTCCAGTAACCTCCTCAGCTTTGGGAACTGCTAACACCTAATCAGGTGTTAGTTCCCTCCCTACCCACCCTGACTCCCACCCACCCCTAGCGAGTAGTCTTGCTTTATAGGGCACCTCCCCATTTGACAAAGCACAGAGAATTGGACCAGCACTTTTTGAATATAATTAAGGAAATTTAACTGCTTCTTCTCTGAAAGGACAGCTGGGAAACCGGCTGGTACTTGGTAGATCTCTCTCTTTTGCTTTAACAGATACCTAAGCTCCACAAACAGAACAATGGCTGGGAAAAATCATATCGCTAAAGCTGTTGCCCCCTTACAGCTTCTGCCTCGGTCCAGACAGAGGTCCTAATGCCAGTTGAAGGACCGGTTCCATGTGCAGGGTGCCTGCATGCTGAAGCTCTGAGGAAACAAGTGGAGGAATTCAGAGAGGAGGTGGCGAGGCTGAGGAGCATTCAAGACAGTGAGAAGTACATTGATGAGATGCTTCTTGCAGCAACCAAGCTCTCCAGCAGAGGAGAAGATGGGTGCCAACAGAATGTCGATGGTTGGACACAAGTCACCAGAGCCTGCAAAATCACCAATCCAACTTCTCCAGCCCTTGAATTGAAGAACCATTATGCAGCCCTGGAAGTGGAGGAGGTGAAAGCATCCCTGGAAAGAGAAGAACCAGAGCTCAAGTACCCCAAAGTTGCAGAATCAGTGACCACAAGGAAACGAAGGGTAGTGGTGGTTGGAGACTCTCTTCTGAGGGGTACTGAGGCGTCCATCTGCCGACCAGACTTGATGTCCAGAGAGGTATGCTGTCTGCCTGGTGCCAAAATCCAAGATGTTACGGAGAGTTTGCCGAGATTCATCAAGCACACTGACTATTACCCAATGTTGTTTTTTTTTGTTTGTTTGTTTTTTATTTAAATTCTTAATTTTGCTTTTACACAACTGTTCAACAGATAGGTACTTTCATATGTACAAAGTAAACATTATCAAACGCTTGATCAGTGTAGTTCATACATAGCCACAGTCGCTTCTTAACTTTTACCGAGTTCAATATGTGTTAACCGTTCTAACATCAAATTCACTATCACTATGGATTATAATTAAAAAAAAAAAAAGATTATACATGAGAAGAAAGATAAGAGATAAAACAATAAAATGAGACTCTGTGACAGGCACCACCCAGGTCAGACAATACGCTAACCCACTCTTTGCTGGATTCTTATCAAATCGAGGGCATCCCATTTAGCTAGTCGAGGTCGAAAGGCGGGGTTCTGGGATGCAAACGCGCGCTCACAGGCTTGATGATAATTCACTAGACTCCACCAGTGTGCGACACTCAACATCCGAAAGTCCTTCCAGTGACGCATTATGACTTTCAGGGCGAGACTCAGAAGCAAATCGAAAATTATCGCATCCTCTTTCCCTAAGATAACTTCCCCAGCCAGGGATTTATAAGCAACAATACGGTAAGTAAGCGCTGTCTGTATGTTGAGCATCTGCGAGATTCGGTCCCAGACTCCCTACCAATATGCTTGCAGTATAGGGCAATAGAATATCATGTGGGCAAAAGTACCTGTTGATTCTCTACAGGACCAGCACTTATCATCGTTGCTAACACTCCACTTGGCCATGCGGACAGGCGTCAAGTAGGCTCGATGCATCAGAAAATAGAGCATCTGATTGAGGGAGGCTGCTCTCGTTATCTTCCGCTGGGTCTTCCATAATTCCTCCCATTCTTCTGAAGCGGCCATTTCGCCGGCCTCTGATTCCCATACTTTCCGCAGACCAGTGCAGCATCTCTTACCTCCCTCTCGAAGTAGAGCTGCGAACCTGGAAAGAAGCTGTGGTTCAGTCTTGAGTGCTTGAACCTCTTGATGAAAGGGGCGCTCCTGGCGCAATACGGCCGGCAGTACTCCGGCTCGACTTAAACAGTGGCGCAGCTGACACCATTGGTACATACAGCGTATGGGCAATCCATATTCGTGTTGCAGAGATTGGAAAGACTTGTATGTACCGGCTGTGACCAACTGCCCTAGGCAATAAATGCCTCGGGCTAGCCAAGGAATCCAGACGAAACTACGACCAGCTATCTTGAAATCGTCGTTGCCCCATAATATAGTGGCCGCAGCGTACTCCCGCTCTGTCTGTATATAAGGTTTCAGCATTTGAGATGCTCGCTGGGTAGCGCACAATATCGCATTAGTAGAGTCATCAGTAGCGCTACTTATGCTTAGCCTCATCCAGAGCGGGAGAGGCTTACTCAGTGTAGTCTCCACCCTTAGCCAGACGGGATCCTCCTGTGCAGGTACTTCGTCGCTCCACAGCACCCCCTGCTTCATCAGGGCTGCAAGATGGTAGTTGTAAAAATCCGGGAAGTGTATACCTCCACTCTGCTTAGGAGACTTGAGCTTCCAAAGCGCAATCCGTGGTGTCTTGCCACCCCACAAAAAGGATACCAGGAGTCTCTCTATTTTCGTGTAGAATTGTCGGTCAAACAGTATCGGTACCATGGTAAGTAGGTAAGTAACTCTAGGTACTATAACCATTTTTATGGTCTCGAGACGTCCCCACCACGTCAAATTCAAGGGGGTCCATTTGGAGATGGAGGCCTGCACCATGTTCTCGCACTGTACTTTACATAGCCGCATCGTGTCTGATACTGTAGTTCCATAGACCACTCCCAGGTACTTAAAGGACACAGACTCTAACTTGAATGGATACATGGAGCGGTATCAGTACTGTTTTGGACAGGTTCAGCTTATAGCCCGACACTGCGGAGTAGGAGGAAATGACTTCCATTGCTGCATCCAGTGTCGACGGGTCTAAAAATAGAAAAAGGTCATCAGCGTATGCCGACAACTTGATCTGTTGCCCTCCTACTTGTATTCCTTCGATATTCCGTTGTTGACGCAGGCAAATAAGTAGAGGCTCAAGCGCTAGATTAAATAGTAGGGGTGATAAAGGGCATCCTTATCGCGTTCCTCTGGTTAAAGAGAATTCCGGCGAGAGCCCACCATTGGCAGCTATTCGCGCCACGGGATGCGTGTATAACATTCTGACGCCAGCGAGGAAAGTTTCTGGTATTCCAAACCATTGCATTACTCGGAAGAGATAGGGGAGCTCCACTCTATCAAAGGCCTTCTCTGCGTCGAGTGCAAGGCCTATCATCTGTTTGGATGAGCCCTGTGCGCTCTGAAGTACATGCATAAGGAGTCGACCATTATCAGCCGTTGTTCTGCCCAGCATAAATCCGCACTGGTCTGCTTGCACGAGCGTACTGAGGACTTTGTTTAGCCGATTAGCTAGTATCTTGGCATATATTTTGTAATCAGCGTTAAGAAGCGAGATTGGCCGATAATTTTCCAGCTTTTGGGCATCTCTACCCGGTTTGGGATGAATTACTATAATAGCAGCTGCCAGGGATCCCACAGCTGGAGATTCCTTTTTAAGCTCTGTGAAGTATGTATGTAGCTCCGGCAGTAATTCTTGCTTGAAAGCGAAGTAGAATTTGATGGGCAGACCATCTGGCCCGCTAGCTTTCCCCCTCGCCATTTGCTGCAGTGCCAGCTGTATTTCGGAACATACGATATCTGCCGACAGCAGTCTCTGTTGAGAATCCGAAAGCTGGGGCCCTATCACCCCCGAGACAAAATCAGAGAAGCGATCCTCGTTGTGAGTCAGTTCTGAGCTATATAGCTGGGAGTAAAATTCTTCACACAATTTCAGAATGTCCTGATCTGCCACACGCAGCTCCCCACTGGGGTCTTTCAAGCCAGCAATACGCGAGCGCAGCTGTTTAGCTCGAAGAGTACGGGCCAGCAGTGCACTAGCTCGATTATTTTCATGATAGTATACTCCTTGCTGAGCCGCTATTTGTTTGCCAGCCTCGTCATTAAGGATTGTGTTGTATTGGTAGCGCAGCCTTTGCAATCGCCTTAGGACAAGTGAGTCAGGTCTTTTCGAGAGGGCACGTTCACCTGCACGTATCTCTCTCTCCAGATCTACTAGCTGCTGATCCGCCTGTCTTTTCTTGCGGATTTTATATGTTGTCATACTGCCTCTGGCAGTGGCCTTAAATGCCTCCCACCACGCCCAGGTTGAGGTAGCATGTAGCTGATTATGATGAAAGTAATCCACCACTACTCTGCGCATTGTGTCTAAGAATGCACTATCACTCAGCCATGTTCGGTCAAAATGCCATCTAGGAGTGGTTTTTGCAGTTGTGCCATCTCTTAACTCTATGATCACTCCCGCGTGATTCGATACGGTCTGTGTTAGCATTCCTGTCATAGTTATCATAGGCAGCAGCGTTTTGGAGACAAGAAAGAAGTCGATACGCGTCTGCGTATTATGTGGGATTGAGTAAAATGTATATTCTCTCTCTGTGGGATGAAGAAGCCTCCACGGGTCGATTAGGCCCAGCGTCTCAGCCATTTCCAAAAGTAGCTTGCTGGATCTAGGTTTATGCTGCTTCTTATATGGGGTACGATCTATCAGTGGGTCCTGTATTAGGTTGAAGTCCCCACCCAGGATCACATTAGAGGCTTCCAAATCTAAGAGAGCATGAGCCACCTCTTCAAAGAATTGGGGATCATCGTGACGTGGGCCATAGAGAGTCATTAGAGTGTACTCCGTAGAAAAGATGCAGACTTTGGCTTTAGCCCATCTTCCGATTGTTTCTACTGCCGTATTCTCAACTACCGGCGACAGAGCGGTCCGTATAAGTATTATAAGTCCTCCTTTCCGGTTACTTGTAGGTGCTGAAAGTATATTTTGGTAGCCTGCGCCTGCTACCTTCAATGATTCCGACCGTGTCAAATGCGTCTCCTGCAGGTATACAACATCTGCCCGCTGTTTCTTGCAGTAATTAAGTATTTTACGACGTTTGGCTGGGTTGTGAATCCCTTGCACATTTAAGGACACCACTCAAAGGTGCCTACTACCCGAAGCGGTAGCCATCGTCTCCTCCTAGGGTGGTACCCGCCAAATCCAAAGCCTTAGACAGTGAAATAACATCATTCACACTAACATTTAAACTTAACATTATGCGACTATAACCTAACTTCAACACTTGTATGGTGAAGCCCGCCCCCCCACCCTCCAGTCTTCCACCCCACATTCCCACCCTATCCTTCTATTCTACTGTTGTTTCCAACTTGATACTAGTTCCTATTCCCCTAATTATTCTTAGATGCTATGTGAAGATACTCCGACCTCTACTTATTAAACATTATACTGGGGCTGACTACCCTTTGGTGCCGGCTGCTTATAAACCTCATTTGAGTTTCCAACTACTGTGTTATGCAAGTTCTCTGTATATTGCCAACAATAATTAGATAATTATGCATTCCTCAGGTCCCAGTCTCCATGTGCGTATAATCCTCCAGATAAGAGCGCAGACTCGCTCCATTATCAAAAGTCCATGTGCTGTTTCCCAGGGTGACTCGCATCCGGGCTGGATAGTATAGGCCATATCGCGCACTCAACTTTTGCAAAAGCGGTCGACAGTCTAGTAAGGCCTTGCGCTTCTCTGTTGTTTTCTTGCATAGGTCCGGGAAGATAAGAATCTTGTTGCCCTCCAAGCGGAGTTCAGGTTTCTGCTTGGCAGACTGTAATATTTGCAGCACTTGTGGGTATCTGAGTATTTTGATTATAAAAGGCCGCGGGTACTTCTGCCGCTCTATTATATGCGACGGTACTCGGTGGGCCCGCTCGATCTCAAATGGGTTGTTAAAAGTTATTTGCAACAGTTCAGGAATCAGTTTCTGCAAATACCCCAAAGGGTCTGAGCCCTCCCGACCCTCCGGTATGCCTAGCAGTCTTAGGTTGTTTCTTCGGGCACGATTACTCTGGTCCTCACTAAGATCCTCTAACGCCGCTACTCTTTTCTGCAGAGGGCCTATCTGGGTCAGAAGCTGCTCATGGCGTTCAATTGCCGCTTCTGTGTTATACACACGTTCACAGACTCCCTTCAATTGCTCTTTCACGGTACTCACATCCTCCTGCAGCTGTGTCAGCGTTTCATTGCTAGAGGCTACCATGTTCTTCACCAACCTTAGCTCCTGTAAGATTTCACGAACTCCCTCTATCGAGTCCTTTCCCGCCGCCATTTTCTGTGGTGACCCCGCTTCTGGTTTCAGCCTTTTTGTTGCATGGCCCGCTCCTTGCGTGAAATCTAACTTTGCCGGTTTTAGGGTGGATTTATCCGACATCGTTTCCCTCGCGAGTAAGATCTGCAGCAGCCCCCGTTGGGGGATAGGAAGTCAGGATTCTATCGTCTGGGTGAGAGCAGAGATTTCAGGCTGCCATCTCCATTCGCGGCTAGCTCCGCCCCCGACTATTACCCAATGTTGCTAATCTATGTTGGAACAAATGATACTGCCAGGTATACCTCGGAATGTATCAAAAGTGACTTCATGGCTCTGGGACAGAGGGTGAAGCAGTTAGGTGCACAGGTGGTGTTCTCTTCAATCCTCCCTGTTGAGGGTAAAGGCCAAGGCAGAGAGGCTCGCATTCTGGAGATGAATGCATGGCTGCGTGGATGGTGTCATCGAGAGCGCTTTGGTTTCCTAGACCATGGGATGCTGTTCCAAGAGTTGCAGAGCAGAGATGGCATTCATCTGTTCAAGAAAGGTCAATGCGTCTTCAGTAGTAAACTGGCTAATCTACTGAAGAGGGCTTTAAACTAGATTCGTTGGGGATGGGTGAAGAAAGTCCCCAGGTAAGTGAAAGCCCCCAGGTAGGTGATACATTAAATAACTTTATGGAAATGGGTAACGGGTAACATATGGAAAACAGTGTGTATAAATGCCCGTAGCATGGGAAATAAGATTCCTGATGTTGAAGCTTTGGTGAGAGTGGCTGACTTGGATTTAGTGGCAGTTACAGAAACATGGTTCACTGAAAACCATGATTGGGATGTAACTATACCTGGCTATACTTTATTCAGAAAGGACAGGGTAGGAAGTAGGGGAGGAGGAGTGGCACTATATGTAAAAACTACTATTAAAGCTTTGGAATTACAGAGCTTAAAAGGGAGAGGGGAGGCATTGTGAGTTAAACTAGAAAGAGAGAAAGAGAAATCTATTTACATTGGTGTGATATACAGACCTCCCTCACAAGAGGAAGAGGTGGACAGAGAGTTAATTGAAGACATGCGCAGCATTGCTAGGAAAGGGGACGTGCTACTGATAGGAGATTTCAAAATGCCAGATGTTGATTGGCACATTCCTGCTGCAGTACCATCTAGAAGTAAGGAGATCCTGGATTCTCTACAGGGAGAACTATTCAGGCAATTGGTAACAGACCCCACACATGAAGGGGCCATACTGGACTTGGTGCTTACCAATGGTGAAAGTGTTTCTGATGTTGTAGTTGGAGATCATTTTGCATCCAGTGATCACCAGATGGTGTCGTTCAGTATTAGGACTAGGGCTATTAGAATCCATTCAAAGGCGAGGATCTTAGACTTTAGGAAGACGAACTTTGCGAAGATGGGCCAATACCTCAGGGAGTCGTTAGTTGGATGGGAACAGCTGAGGGATGTAGAAAAACAGTGGGAAAAACTGAAAGGGGATATTTTAAGGGCAACCAACGTTTTTGTTAAAATGGTAAATAAAGGTCAAAGGTAAAGGAGACAGCTATGGTTTTCAAAAGAAGTAGCTGAAAAAGTGAAGAAAAAGAGGGAGGCCTTCATGAAATACAAGAGATCACAGAGAGAGTTAGACAGGCATCTGTATTTGGAAAAACTTAGAGAAACTAGCAAAGTAGTCAAGAAGGCAAAGATTCAAAAGGAGGAGGAAATAGCCAATGCAATAAAATGGGGGGGATAAGACATTTTTCAGATATATTAGTGAGAAGAGGAAGGGCAAGAGTGGTATTGTCAGACTCAAGGGTGCAGGGGAGGAATATGTAGAAGCTGATAAGGATAAAGCAGAATTGCTTAACAAATATTTTGGTCTGTGTTCACAGATGAAGAACCAGGAGCAGGACCTCAGAAAACACCCACAAATAGGAACAGAAGCAAAGGACATCTTGAACAATTTTCAAAAAGACTGTGTTTGTGAGAAACTATCTCAACTTAAAGTAGACAAAGCGATGGGACCAGATGGGATACATCCGAGAATACTGAGGGAACTTGGGGACGTTCTAGCAGCTCCACTGACTGACCTTTTCAATGCCTCGTTGGAGTTGGGAGTGGTGCCAAAGGACTGGAGAGAGGCTCATGTGGTTCCTTTACACAAAAGCGGAAGTAAGGATGTGGTTGAAAACTACAGGCTGGTTAGTTTAACTTCGGTGGTGAGTAAATTATTGGAAACGCTGCTGAAAGAGAAAATAGTGAGGTTTCTGGAGTCCAGCGGATTACAGGATCCGAGGCAGCATGGATTCACCAGAGGCAGGTCTTGTCAGTCAAATCTGATTGATTTCTTTGACTTGGTGACCAGGTAGTTGGACCGAGGGAGAGCACTAGATGTGGTGTATTTAGATTTTAGTAAAGCCTTTGACACTGTTCCTCACAGGCGACTTATAAACAAACTGAGCACCCTAGGGATGGACCCTAAAGTTGCTGCTTGGGTTAGAAATTAGTTGGGTGGGAGGCGACAAAGAGTACAAGTAAATGCAGCTCACTCTGAGGAGAAGGATGTTATCAGTGGTGTGCCCCAGGGATCTGTCCTTGGTCCGATTCTTTTTAACATCTTTGTTAGTGATATAGCGGAAGGGCTTTCAGGTAAGGTTTGCCTGTTTGCGCATGATACCAAAATCTGCAATAGAGTAGCTAAGCTTGAAGACTGGTCTAGAATTTGGCAGCTGGGATTTAATGTTAAAAAATGTAAGGTCATGCATTTGGGCTGCAGCAATCCAAGGGAGCAATATAGTATAGGGGGTGAAGTACTTTTGTTCACTAAAGAAGAGCGGGACCTACGTGTGGTTGTGTCTGATGATGTTAAAGTAGCTAAACAGGTAGAAAAGGCGACGGCAAAAGCTAGAAGGATGCTTGGGTGCATACAGAGAGGAATTGCTAGCAGAAAACAGGAGGTGATAATGCCTCTGTATAAGTCTTTGGTGCAACCTCATTTGGAGTATAGTGTGCAATGCTGGAGACCGCACCTTCAAAAGGATGTGAACAGGATGGAGTCGGTGCAGAGGGTGGCTACTAAAATGATTAGTGGTCTTCATTATAAAGCATATGAGGACAGACTGAAGGATCTTAATATGTACACCTTAGAGGAAAGGCGGGATAGAGGTGATATGATTGAGATGTTTAAATACCTCCTTGGCATAAATGTTCAGGGAGAGAGCCTCTTTCAATTGAAAGCAAGTTCTGCTACGAGGGGACATGAGATGAGGGTGAAGGGAGATAGACTCAGGAGTGATATGTGGAAATATTTCTTTACGGAAAGAGTAGTGGATCCGTGGAATAGTCTCCCAGTGGAGGTGGTAGAGATGAAGACAGTAACTGAATTCAAAAAAGCATGGGACAAACACAGAGGATCTCTAAAGGTAAAAAGGGGACTTTTGTAGTTGTTATGGAAGGACAGACTAGATAGGCCATGTGGTCTTTTTCTGTCGTCATATTTCTGTGTTTCTATGTTTCTGTGTAATCCTACTCCCCTCAGCAGGAGACGCCCACCCCCTCTTTGACCTTAAATGTGCTCTCATAAACGCCCGTTCCATCCGTAAAAAATGGCCTGCCATTACAGATATGCTAGCTGCTCACAATCTCGACATCCTATGCGTTACGGAGACATGGATGTCAGCCCCAGATTCTGTTCTCCTCCATCAATATGTGCCCCCTAACCTCTCTATCCACTCATGTCACAGAACCGACCGAAAAGGTGGAGGAACACTTATCCTGACCAAAGACCACCTACAATTTCAGCTAATTACCTTCAATAGCACCCCTCACCTTGATTACATCTCCATAGCTAACAAGCACTGCACCATCAACTTGCTATACAGAGCTCCTTCCCCAGCGCCAGATGACCTCTCCTTAATCATTGACCTTGCCTGCAACCCTAGCAAACCACATTCAGCAAACTGGTTGTTGGGGATTTCAACCTCCCTGCCTTTCAAGTAACCCAATCCGAGGCCTTCCTCGATGCCCTTAAAGCACTAGGCTATACCCAAATGGTCGACTCCCCCACCCATATCAAGGGAAACATGCTCGATCTTATATTCACACCACAAGTAGCCACCCAATCCACACACAAGATCAAGCTCTCACTAAGCTCAGTGCCATGGTCTGACCATAGTCTAATTAGATTCTCATTGCCCTCTCACTCCATGACCAATATCCCCCATATCTCAAACGAACCACTTGCTACAACTTATAAACGCTACCGTCCATTCATCAAAGAAGAGATCCTTGAAAGAGCACAGCCTCTCCTAGAACCACCCGAACAAAACCTGAACGACATGCTATCCTTATGGAACAAGAGTCTTAATGCTGTAATCGACACCCCCTCCAGCAACAAAATATCTGACAAAAGAAAGAAGGCACCCTGGTACTCACCTGATCTAACGGCATCCCTCTGTCGACTTAGATGGCTTGAAAAATGTTGGCGCCGATCGAAGACAACTGAAACCCATGACGCATACACCACCCATCTAGATACCCACAGAACTGCTGTGTCCACAAGAATGAAACAGTACTACGCACAGATCCTGCAACGCTCTATAAACAAACCACATGAGCTCTTCAATCTTGTCAAAACCTTGGCAAAAGAACCTTCCCCCAGCCAATCTAACCTCCCAGACCCACAGGAATATGCAGATTATCTATGGGCCAAAACAAGTCAATCTACCACTCCCGCAAGCTCTCAACCCCCAGGCCAATCATCTTTACTCCCCCATTCATCCTCCTCCCCATCAATCTTATCCCCATGCTCCTCTCCATCAGTCCTAGATACCCAACATATCATTACCTCCTTCTCCCCCCCAACTGTAAAGGATATCCAAGACACCATCACGACTATAAACACCACCACAGCGCCAAACAACCCATGCCCCGCACACTGGATAAAAGCCCTACGGACCGAACTTAGTCCTTCTTTGTCCAAACTAATAGGCATTTCATTCTTATCCGGCACATTCCCTCAGAACCTAAAGCAAACATCAATAAGACCGCTGCTGAAAAACAGTAAGCTTGACCCTGCAAAGATGGAATCCTACAGGCCAATATCAAGTATCCCTCTCCTTGCCAAAATCATGGAAAAAATAGTCCAACAGCAGTTGACTCATCACATAGAAATAAACGCTCCCCTTGACCCTTGCCAGCATGGATTCAGGGAGTCACATGGAGTGGAAACATTGCTGACATCCTTATTTAACACCCTAACCATTGGGCTTGACAACATCAGACAAGGCTTTGCACTCATCTTCCTCGACCTCGCAGCTGCCTTTGACTCTGTCAGCCACAAGCTACTCTTAACCCGCCTTGCCGATAAGGGCGTCCACGGTAATGCGCTCACCTGGTGCGCCTCATATTTCAACAACAGACTGCAACATGTACGCTCTGGTCCATCCATATCTGCTCCTTTCCCGCAAGAGAAAGTGGTTCCACAAGGTTCGTCACTTTCAGCCGTATTGTTCAATATCTATATGCAACCCATATGCAACCTCATCCGGTCATTCAACATTAACTGCCTAGTATATGCTGATGATGTCCTAATGTTCACCCCAATATCCACAGATCAATCAGACCTCTCCCAACTTTCAACATGCTTCGACGCTGTCACAGACTGGCTACAAACTCAAAAACTCAAAATAAACTTCAAGAAGACAGAGGTTCTCTTTATCAGCAGAGACCAGACATTCTCCCCACCATCTTCACTCAAGGTACGCAACGCTGAACTCATCGCCAAGACGATGATTCGATACCTGGGTGTAACACTTGAACAGCACCTTGACATGCATGCCCATATAAGCAATACCGTTAGGACAATCTACCACAAAGTTCGGATTCTACGACACATGAAACGGATTCTGGAACCAAATGACTTCAGAACTGTCTTTCAAGCCCTAATACTGCCTCATTTTGATTACGCCAACTCCATTCTGCTCGGCCTCCCAAAAAGCTCGCTAAAACCCCTGCAGCTCGCGATGAATACTGCAGCCAGAACCCTCTACGGAGCGTCAAGAGAAGACCATATTACCCCCATCTTGAAATATCTGCACTGGCTCCCTGTCCACTGTAGGATCACCTTCAAGGCACTAACAATGACATTCAAGGCAATTAACAAATGCACATCCACCTCCCTTTCAGACCTTGTACACCCTACCCCCCTCAACAGAGCAAGATCAATAGCCTGCAACACCTTACTGCTACCAAAAGCCATCACCAAATGTTCAAAGACTACGAGAAAGCGTGCTTTTGCTCTTTACGCACCTTCTTGCTGGAACGCCCTCCCGGCAGATGTCCGTGCCATAAGCAACCTCCCCCAGTTCAGGAAGGCAATCAAACATTATCTCTTCCTACAACACTTCTCCATTCCTCACAACATCACTTAGCCTTCCTTATCCTGACCCATAGCAGCTCCCACATAGTAACGTACCCCAGACTACAATCAGTACATTTTAAACTACCCCCATGTCAACGTGTCCCTAACAAGGCAAACATGTCGACCATTATGCTAATTTGTACATAGTGTATATAGTTCACCCATTCACCATGTTAATTTTCCCTGTTCTTTGTAAATGTCAATGTTAGACTGTTTCTACATTGCACAATTCTGGTTATTTGTAAACCGCGCTGATGATAAATAGTGAGGTATAGAAGAATTACAAATAAATAAATAAATATCCAACTGGATTGCACAGTGTATTTCTTTTGCCTATCAGAGTAAGAACCTTTCTCTGGAAGGCCATGTCACAGCTTACAATGTGAGAGTCATGGCAGCCTCAATGGCTCATTTACACTCTGTGTCTATTGATGACATCTGTCGAGCAGCTACTTGGGCCTCGGTTCATACCTTCACAGCCCATTACTACTTAGACAAGGACTCCCGCCAGGATGCCTTGTTTGGTCAGGCTGTTCTACAGCACCTGTTCCATACTTAATCAACTCCTACCCACCTTTCCCGGTAGGATGCCAGAGATCCATGGGGGGAAGTGGAGCCCTTTCACACGGGCACACAACTTCTGGGGTTTCTCCCTGGCATCTGTAGCTAGGGAGTCCCCATATGTGAAGACTACATTCCTGCTTGTTCCTGGAGATAGCATAGTTACTCACCTGTAACAGGTGATCTCCGGGAACAGCAGGAATTTAGTCTTCACAACCCACCCACCTCCCCTAGTAGTTGTATGTCTCTTTTCTTTCCTTTCCCTCTCTCTCTCTCTTTGTCTCAGCTTTAAAACTCAACTGGAGAGAGGCAGTTGGGAAAGGCGGGAAGGCAGCACGCAGGCGCTGTGGGATGCTCCCAAAAGCTTTCTAATTGGACCTGGGGAGCGTTCCCACGCAGGCTCCGTCGGTACCAATGATACCCATATGTGAAGACTAAATTCCTGCTGTTCTCGGAGATCACCTGTTGTTACAGGTGAGTAACTATGCTTTCTCAGGCTGGTTGGACCTTATCTACATTTACTTACAAGTTTAATGGTAAGCCGTCTTTTGTAATTCAGCCTCCATCAGTAGACGGTGTAGTTTGACTGTTATATTTCCTGTTAACTTTACATATCAAACTGTTAAGCTCTATAGATGTTAACAAGGACTGCTTGGCTTGCTAAATTGGCTCCAGTTAATTCAATCTGCAGATGTAATGATATGTTATAACTGATGGTATCTTGTGTTAAAATTAGAAGTGATTTAAGACAGCATAGTTCCTGAGAAACCAAAATAGAAGCATATTGCCTCTTACTTTGAATCACATTAACCTCAAACAGTACACTCTGTTAGCTATCTATTACTTAATGTTGTTAGAAGATATATAACCTTTCTGTTAAGCATAATTACTCAAATTACAGCCTAGACTTTGAGGTCCAGCTGTAAAAGAATAGGAGATAAGTATTTTAATAATTTTTATCATTTTTATCATCTTAATCATGGAGAACAGGAAAATATTACGACTAATCTTTAGTCTGATAATTATACTAGCTATCTTATACCAAGGTCATTCATACTCTTTAACGTCTATTCAGCAATATAATATACCAATTATACAGAGCTGTTTTAGACATGAACTTCCTTTATATTGTGATAAGGAAGCTTATCAGGACCCAGGAGACAGGGATAAAGAGAAGAAATTCACCCTTATCAAAGGACCTATTTTACAAGGTTAGAGACACAAAACTCCATTTACACCTAGAAAGCAGGTATTTCCTAGCTGCAATAGGTTGCAGAATGCCCCTAGTGCAGAAAAGGAGAGGGAATACAGGTCCAGGGTAAGGAGCCCTTACGTCACTGAATTCCCCAATTGCTCAGTTGCCACGAGGCAGTTTGATCTCCAACACCTGAGAGGAGAAGGGGTGGGGCTGGAGCCTGAGAGGTTTAAGACTAGGTCAGATTATCCAGAGAGAGAGAGGAGTAGGAATGCTTACTGAAAGAGGAATGGAGCTGGAACAGTAAGAACAGCAGGAACCAGGAACACAAGTTGGAGGACAGGACGAGGAAGCTCAGGTGAATGGTGGCCAGAGCATGAGAGAGGAGAAGCTGGTACAAGCCTTGACCCAGGTAGGAGCATTGGAAGCTTGTATAATTTGGAGCATTACAGAGTTGCAAGAGACAGCTTTTGCCCTAACGGAAGGCAGTCAGCTAAGCCCTCTGAGCCAGAGACTAAGGTAGAGCCCATGCAACTGGGTGAACAAGACCTAGCTGTAGAAGAAGAAGACTCATACATGGATTGCTCTTTATGCCAGTCTTCAAATATGGAGGATTTGGAAGGGAGTCAACCGTAAGGAAAACCTTCAGAGTCCAGTAACCCTGAGAGCCTGTTGATAACTTGTGAAAGTCCTGTATTAAAGGAGAAATACCTGTGTAGCTGAGCAAGCTGAAGCTTTCTAATTAAAACCAGCTGCTAGCCAGTGCAGTGCACAGCCTGAAGCCGTGCTGATGGTGAAAGTAAGAAAAGCTTTGATTTTGTTTTCACTATTCCTAAAAACCTTGCATAGAGAATTGTTTGTCTATGAAGAATTTGACTTCTTGTTGAAAGTTTTTACTGTGCTTAAGGAGACAAACAGCCGGGAAGTGTTCTGGACTGAGAGAAAAGAAACTTGCTTTAGGAAAAGCTGTTTCTGTTTGTTTGGAACAGCACTGCTAGCCGTGTCTGGTAACATTAGCTGTTGAAAGGACTTTTCCTTTATGCTAAAGAACATTATAAGCTGTTTTGTTTTGAGTTCAGTTATATCCTGATGTATTTTTGAAAGAATCCTGGAGAAACAATCCAAAGGTGTTAATTTGTGACCCCATCAATAAATTTCTGTCAAAAGCCTTACCACTCAAAGCCAACTACAAATGTGTTTTTTTTTTACCTGAAGCCAAGTACCTCCTGACTGAACTACCTTTCCCATGAGGTATTACAAGGCAGCCAGTCAGGTAAAGGCTAAATGGTGAATCTCTCCTATGACAAGCACGCCCCTCCACACTGTCTGTAAGGGGCTAAGGGCGTGACAATATACATTCAAGATATCTGCTAAACTCATGCAACTTAATCACAGACTTATCTATATCTCACCAATGAATAATAATCCATTCTATAAGATTCAGGACAATCCTAAACCTATTAAATGCTTTCTAACTAACATTAGATCTATCAGGAATAAAATACCTGCCAAGACAGACATTGTGAAGGATAATAGCCCTGACATATTTTGCATTACGGAAACATGGCTATCTGACACAGATGCTGTATTAACTAATCAATCACACCTCCCTGGTTATAACTTATTCCACTGTTCAAGGTCTGCAAGCCAAGGAGGAGGAGTCCTCATATTAATAAAACAGGAGCTTAATGCATCCCTGAACATAGCTAAAAATATTGATGATAAGGATGTCCACATTAAGAATAAAAAATCTGCCTACTATAGAGATCACAAAACTCTACATCAGATAACCTTGCATCAAGAATAAACTTGCTATTAAAAATAGACTTCAGGAATTCTAGAAAGATAACAAATAACAGAGCATTCTCTCTTTCTGCACCTTACCTCTGGAATGTTCTCCCTGACAACATCAGAGAATTAACTGACCTCCAAACTTTCAGAAAGAACCTTAAAACCCACTTATTTATCCTCCATTTTGGCAATCAAGACCTATATAATATACTTGATTCAAGGACACCTTCTCCTCAGACATAACCCAGTGTATGCTACCTCACCACAAACAAACATAAGAACATAAGATATGCCATACTGGGTCAGACCAAGGTCCATCAAGCCCAGTATCCTGTTTCCAACAGTGGCCAATCTAGGTCATACGTACCTAGCAGTTTCCCCATAAGACAAAGGTTCTGCAATGCTTGTACTAGGTCAAGCATTGATATCCTGGGTCCCTTCTTAATAAAAAGAATTATATGTAGTTATTGCTTAATCTACCTCATCCTCGAATGCTCTCTAACTTGTTCATGTAGATAGCTAAATGTTTGTTATACCACTGTAAATAGTTCTACAGTGTTCCATGTAAATGAGTATATAACTGTTCTTTACTTTACTTACATTCTCTTATATACCGCGCTATTCTGCATCAGTGCGGTTTACATTGAACAAACTGAAATTACATTGAACAGGGCATTATAACTTGGAGATAACTATTTTACAGGGAACATGGGCTGTGGAGGGTTAAGTGGCTTGCCCAAGACCACAAGGAGCGCCTGTGGGACTAGAAACCCCAGTCCTTCCGGCCCAAGGTTGCTGTCCTCTAGTGGGATTTGAACCCCCGACCTTCCAGCCTGAAGTACCTTGCCCATACCACTAGGCCACTCCTCCACTCCACTGTATTACTCAAATTGTTGTTACTTGTAAACTGCGATTGATCTTTTGGAAATCGTGGTATAGAAATGTTAATAAATAAACAATTTTAGAAACTGTATGCACATCTTCATTAAGGAAACCCCTAGTACTCCTGGGTGACTTTAATCTTCCCTCTATACAAATCTCACACTAAATTCTGTGGATGATTTGGGATTCCAACAGGTAGTCCAGATACAGACTTATAATAAAGGTAACACCCTTGATTTAATACTCCTTCCCAATCAAGTCATTCACCATCGTCTTTATGCACCTCCAAAAGCATCACAAGACCCATGGTCAAACCACTACCTTATTGATTTCATATTACCACATATTCCACCCATATCGGTACCTAATAATAAAGAATCTCAAGCAAAGCGATTCAGAGCTTTTAGAAAGGAGAATTTCCTAAATGATACACAATTAGATACTCCTATATCAGATCTAGTTGACATACTTGCAAATTGGAGTACTGCTATACATAAGGCTGCATCTGCACCTAAAGTACAGTACAGGAAAAATCAAAAATACTCCGTTAAATGGTATACTCAAAAACTGAAGAGACTAAAACAAAAACTGAGGAGGACTGAACATAAATGGAGGGGTACAAAATCCTTAGATGACAGATTATTTTATACGAACACTCTTTAGATTTATAAATCTGCTATAAACAATACTAAAAAAGAGTACCACACCAAAATCCTCACAAAATCTCTTAACTGCCCATGAGAGCTATTTGAAATTGTGAAATCTCTCACTCAGGCACCTACACCAGAAATAAGCAATATAAATATAGATCCGCAAACCCTAGCATCACATTATATGAACAAATTAAAACTACAGGAGATGGCAAATAACCAACTAGTCCATGAAGATGTATATAGTAAAAAATGGCAAACATTCCACAATATTGATCTAAGGCACATTAAGAATATAATCTCAAAAATTAACACAACGACATCCAGTTTAGACCCATGCCCAGTTAGCTGGCTAAAAACGTCCCTCTCTGACTTAGCACCATTCATGCTTAAAATGGTTAACCAATCTTTAATTCTTGGAACAATGCCTTCAGCACTAAAACATGCTGAAACATAAAACAGTAGATAAACAGAACCCTAATTCATATAGGTCAATATCCAGTCTTCTGTTTATGGCTAAAGTGATTGAAAAAAATTGCTCAGATCCAGTTACAAGACTTTATCGATTAGAACACACCCTTAGATGAGCAGCAATAGGGTTTCAGACCATTTCATGGTGTAGAGACCCTTCTCGGCTCTTTTTGATAATATTAGTTGAGGATTAGATAAGACACGCTTTATGTATTTTTATTTCTTGACGTTGCCTCTGCATTTGATAATATCAGCCACAGTATTCTACTAGCAAGACTGCACCAGATAAGGCTAAATGTCAATGTTCTTAAGTGGTTCCAATCCTATCTTTCTGATTATACACAACAGATACAGACAGGACAGCAAACATCCTAATTATACAAACGAGCAGGGTATTCCTCAAGGATCTGCTCTCTCAGCATTATTAAGCAACATATATTTGTAACCTATATGAAACATCTTCAAAAAAGGTTTAAATTAGGCTATCACATCTATGTGGATGATATAATGTTGAATCTTCCAAAAGACATTGAATCCCAATTATCAACTTACAACTTGTTTCAGTGAAGTAACAAATTGGTTAAAACTACATAACCTTAACATAAATTATAACAAAATTGAGGTCTTATTCATAACAAGGAATCAAAACTTTACACCCCTCCAAAACTACAACTTCAGAATGTTGAGTTAGAAGTAAAATCTGAAATTAAATACCTTGGGGTTACCTTGGATCAGACACTAACTATGACTACCCATATAAAGATAATTATTAGAACCATCTTTTATAAATTGCGAATGCTGCAACAGCTCAGACCATATCTGGCAAGCCATGATTTCTGCTCAGTGCTCCAGGCCATGATCATTCCTCATTTCAATTTCTCAAATAGTATTCAACAAGATCTACCTAAGCAGACCATTAACCTTCAAATGGCCCAGAATGTAGCAGTCTGTATTATCTTTAAGATAAACAGCACAGAACACATCACACCAATACTTTACAAGTTACATTGATTACCTATTTCGAGCCGTATTAAATATAAAATACGATCACATTTAAACTTTTGAGGGAAATAGCCCCATCAATTCTATCCTCATTGATTGACATCTCTTCTGATGAGAGATCTAGAAGAGAATGCAATAAAAATACATTGGCAGTCCCTTCTAACTTCTGCAATACAAAATGTGTGATGAGCAACAGGGCATTCACTTATTTTTCAACTATACTCTGGAATGCCCTACCAGATAAGCTTAGAGCCATCAAGGACCTTAAAGATTTTTGCAAGGAGATTAAAACATACCTTTTCATTGAATATTATTGTAATTCACCTGATGGAGACAAAATTTACCCAACATAAAGAAACTCCTCTGAACCTGTACACTTCACATCACCGACCATTATCCAACTCCCGAAACTAAATGTTCTATGCAAAGAATGTGTACATATAACTGTATTGTATTATATGTTATGGAATTATTGTATTATATATTGTATAATCCTACCTTTACTCTCTCCAAGAATTGTTTCTTTGTAACATCACTATTATAAGTTTAATGTAATTGTTTGTTATTTGTAAACCGCCCTTGATCTCTGGAAGGGGCGGTATATAAAACCTTAAAAATAAAATTAAGTTAAAAAAACTTCACTACCAGTATAATGTTCTGTCTTTTGTCCTTCTGTTAGCTTCTCACGTATTTACCAAATGCCTCACAGCAATCACAGGGCACCTGTGTAGACTGAAAGTGTACGTGTTTCCCCATCCAGATGACTGGTTGGTCAAGAATGTAACTCTAGCTCTCCAGGAACAAGCAGGAAGTCAGTCCTCACATATAGGTGACGGCACCGATGGAGCCCACACGGAGCATTTCCCCAGCTTTCAAAGAAAGCCTTTGGGAATACCACGATGCATTTCTGGTCCCCTTCCCACCCAAGGGTGACATCGTGATCAGTCTGCCTTTTTCCGCGGAGCCCTTCAGATGCACATCCCTGTACCTCGGAATTTTTTTTTTTCATATTGTCTTCTATTCCGGTTTCCTGGTCCTCGTCCCGCCGTCCTAGTGCCCCTGCCTCGGCAGCGGACCTCGGGACTTTATTTTTTTCTCTTCTTTGTGAGTTCGCTTCCAGTGCGTTTCGTGCCCTTTTCAACCGCTGGCCGAACCAAAGGTCTTTCGACCTTGTGGGGATCCTTTTTGCCCCCATGGCCTCCGGTTTCAAAAAATGTGGCAGATGCTCCAAAAACATGTCCTCATGGACACCCATGACTGTTGTCTCAGTATCTCGGAGCGGAACATAACCCAGAGCTCTGCTCCCTTTGTAAAAAGATGTCCTCCAAGGTCATCCAGAGTCCTAAGCAGAAACTGGATGATATTTTCCGCAAGACAGCCCCAGTGTCCCTGGTAGCTTCCCGCTCCACTGACCTTCCACCTCTGGGGTACCCCACGACTGCTCCACAGCCCCGGCGCCACTCTGAGCAAGGGTCCCCCGAAAGGAAGAAGAAGACCTTGAGGACCCTGTTGGGGGCTCTGGACAAGTGTGAGCGTTCTCGTGCTTGGTCCCTTAGCCCTCCTCAACAATCCCTGGAGTTGGAGAAGGAACGGCCCTGAAAGGTACCTTGTACAGATACAGAGGCCTCCGGCGATGGCGCCCAGTCTCCTGAGGGTCGTCCCGGCGAGGACCTTTTCGATGCCCGACCCTGAGTGGGAGACCCGAATGCTGGCACTGGAGCACAGCATCTCTGCCTTCATTGCTGTCCAACAGGCGCTGGTGCTAGACCCTGCTGGCTTGCGTCCTGAGACCTCAAGGGTGACACCTGTCTTGGCTCCCCAGACTGCCATGACAACCCCCAAGAGCCAGGGGCCTCGTGAGGGATCCCAGCAGAGGTCTCGATCTCCATCCCGGTCCTTAGGTGTGAGATGTTCCCGAGCCAGTGCCTCTTGCTTCAGAGGGGCTTCGACCTCAAGAGCCTAGCACGCTTCACGGGCTGTGCTTGAGCAGCCTAGCTCCGAGTCCCCTTCAGAGATTTTGGGCTGGGAGTCCGACGGGGATACTTCCCCTGAATCTCAGGCTCATAGGGACCTCCCCTCAGATCCTTCCCCGCTGCTCAGAAGCGGCGGTCGTTTCCCGAGGATCTGGAGTTTGTTCGGGACATGGCTCGAGCCCTGGCACTCTCTACACAATCCAAGGAGGAGCCCCATGTGGAGGAACTTGATATTTTACAATACGAGGCCCCACCGAGGGAATCCCTCACTGTACCGGTCCCACCCATTCTGACCTGACTGCTCCTCCACATGTGGGAGACACTTGCTTCTATACCCATTGTCAGCAAGCGCTTGGACATCATGTGCAGGGTCCAGCGGGGGCCCGGCTTCCAGAAAGTCCAGCTCCCCTATACCTCAGTAGTAGTGGAATCTGCCATGTGGAAGCAGAAGAGTCCAAAACCCCATGCTTCGGTTCCAACGGGTAGGGAGTCTCATGCTCTCGATGACCTAGGGTGTAAGGCATACCAAGGCTCCATGCTGGCTTGCCACATCCAGGTTTACCAGCTATATATAGGCATGTTCCTTCATGACCTCACGAAGGAACTCTGAGGCTTCCAGGCAGGCCTCAACAGCAATTACCTTTGCCATTTTCAGTCCCTCCTGAAATCATTGGGGGACTGTTCGAAGTACCTTTCTCATGCTGCATATGACAGCTTTGAGTCTTCGACTTGGGTAGTGGCTGCAGGTATTGGGTCCAGGCGGCAAGCCTGGCTCCAGTTCTTGGACCTCGAACAATAGGTCCAGGAAAAGCTGCTCGATGTAGTGTGCCTGGGCAAACAATTGTTCAGCAAACCTATGGAGGACAAAGCAGTGAAGATAGAGTAAGCACTCGCACCTGTCTCTCCCAGAAGACTTCATCTCTCCTGCAGAAGAAACAGCAGAACAAGAAGCTTTTCTTCAGAGGAAGGGTCTCCCTTACTGAGTCTACCCTCCTTACCCTCAGGCGCCAGCCCATCCCAGGGCGGGCAAGGCAAGAGTGGCCCCCAGGGCCAGCGTAAGCCTAAAAGATCCAAGAGCCAGAGCCTTGCTCCAGCCCAGTCAGCCCCGTGGTTTTGACGCCAATTACATAGCTGTCTGCCCTTCACCGACCCAGCTACTAGCGGTGGGGCACCTGGTCCACTTTGCTCCCTGCTGGGAGTCTGTAACTTTGGATGCCTGGGTACTCCAGGTCTTCCGGGAGGGTTTCATCCTTCACCTGGACTGGCTCCCGCCGCCCTTTTGCTCTGCGGAGCCCCCTCGGCTTCCTGCGCATCAGACCTTCTTGGAACAAGACCTCGCCAACCTCCTCGAGGACCAGGCAGTGGAAGTGGTCTCACTTCATCTCAGAGGTTGTGGCTTCTACTCTCACTACTTCCTTGAACCAAAGCGGACCGGGCGGTTTGTGACCCATCCTCAATTTAAGAAATCTCAGCAAATATCTGGTGCGGGAAAAATTCAAAATGCATTCCCTTGGCTCCTTGCTGCCCTTCCTCCGATAGGGCGACTGGCTATATGCTCCTTGGACCTTTGGGATGTGTATGCTTACATCCTTGTACACCCGAAACACAGAAAATACTTGCACTTCAGAGTACAAGGAAACTACTACTAATACAGGGTGCTTCCCTTTTGGATTTGCGTCTGCTCTGCGAGTGTTCACCAAGTGCCTCGTGGTAGCCACAGCCCACCTTCTGTTACAGGGCACCTTTGTCTACCCTTATATAGATGACTGGCTCGTTACAGGGGAGACAGCCAATGAAGCAAGGTGGGCCGCAGCCCGCACTGTCCATCTTCTCGAGCACCTCGACTTCGTGGTGAATTACCCAAAGTCCCACATCACTCCGGTTCAATCCCTGGAGTTCATCGGCACGTGCCTCAACACTCAGCGGGTGACAGCCTTCCTTCCCTAGGACAGGACAGACCGCCTCATCGCTCTGGCTCCGCGATTCAGTGCTGCGATGCAGTTTTGGTCAGAGCGATGCTCTGTCTTCTCGGCCATATGGCCTCGATGGTTCACGTCATCCCCGACGCCCGTCTGCACATGCAAGTGGCGCAATGGTGCCCTTGCACTAAGTGGGCTCAGGCGGCAGGACGTCTCCAAGATGCTTTCTCGGTCACTCTCCAACTGTCCGAGTCCCTCAACTGGTGGCGGAAGACTTGGAATCTGCTTTATGGCAATGCCATTCCAGGCTCCACAGCATGATGTGGTCTTGACCACAGATGCCTCTCTAACGGGCTGGGGAGAACACACAAGGAACACACAACACACGTCTCTGCACACAAGGAACATGGTCCCTCGAGGAGTTCTGACTGCCTATCAACCTCCTCGAGCTCCGGGTGCTCAGGCACCGCGTTCACAATCGGATGGTGCATGTCCAGATAGACAACCGGGTGGTAGTGTTCTATATGAACAAGCAGGGGGGCACTGGCTCTTACAGCCTCTGCCTGGAGGCAGTAGCCATATGGTCCTTTTGCCAAGGTATAGTCCTATGGGCCGCCTATCTCCCAGGTCAGGACAACATCCTAGCGGACAGACTGAGCTAGTGCCTCTTCTCACAGATGGCACAGTGACTGTTCCAGCACTGGGGGACTCCAGTCCTAGACCTTTTTGCCAGCCTCACGAATTCGCAGCTCCCGTGGTTCTGCAGCCCAGTTCTCCACCCAGACAGGGAGGCCTCCGATGTCTTCCTGATGCCGTGGACGCACAGCCTTCTATATGCATTTCCTCCACCCCGCTCATAGTGCGAGCTTTTCTCAAGATAAAGTGGGACGGGACCTCTGTGATCTTCATGGCCCTGCAGTGGCCTCGACAGCCCTGTTTCCCGCTGCTGCTTTGCTTCTCTTCAGAGTCTCCGGTTCCTCTTGGCAGCATGCTGGGCTTGTTGACACAGGAGGAGGGTCTCCTCCTTCACCTGAACCTGAGTTCCTATCCCTCATGGCTTGGTGGCTGAGCGGGTCGTGTTAGCCCCTCTTCATCTCCCAGTGGAGATCGAGGACATATTGCTGGCCTCATGCAAAGACTCGACTAGGAGGGCTTACGTCTTCAAGTGGTGTCCATTTGCGGTGTGGTGCTCTGGGGTACAGGCCAACCCATTCTCTTGCTCCACCTGTTTAGTCCTGCAGTACCTATTCCATCTCTTGCAGGTGGACCCAAAGTCCAACTCAGTAAGGGTCCACCAGAGCACGATCCCTGCCAACCACCACCCAGTTGAGGGAAGACTCCTCTCAGGTCAGCCTCTGGTTTCCCGCTTCATGCGTGGGCTGTTTCTTTCCAGGCCTCCCCATCTCAACGTCGTCCTCATGCAACTAACTCAGCCACCCTTCGAGTCGATGGCATCCTGCTCTCTTCGGCACCTTTCTTGGAAGGTGGCTTTTCTGGTTGCCCTCACCTCTGCCCAGAGGGTCAGTGAGCTTCAGGCCCTGATGGCTCATGCTCCCTACACGAGATTCTACGGGAACCAGGTGGTTCTTCAAACACGCACTGTTTCTCCTGAAGGTTGTCTTGGATTTCCACCTCAATCAGGAGATAGTGCTGCCGACCTTCTTTCCGAAGCCCCATGCCGACCAGGCTTCGGCAATCCTCCACACACTTGATTGTAGGAGGACTCTCTCCTTCTACCTGCAGCGCACGCAGGCCCACCGCAGATCCGAGCGGCTCTTCATCTCCTACGACCCTGCCCGTTTGGGACTCGTGGTCACCAAGTGGACCCTCTCCCTCTGGGTGGCGGATTACATTGCCTTCACTCAGGCTGGGCTGCAGCTGGACCGCTGAGTCATGGTGCACAGTGTCCGCACGAGGGCAGTGTCGGCATATCTACGCTCCGTGCCCCTGGCGGACATCTGCTGAGCCGCTAACACCTTCGCGATGCATTACTGCCTGGAGAGGGAATCCCGTCGGGACATTGCCTTTGGCCAGGCCATACTCCATAATCTGTTCAGGGTTTAGGCAACTCCGGCCCTCTGAGCCTTCTTCTGTGGCTACCTGGAGTGTGGTCTTCCGGGGACCCGGGGTCCTCGGGCTGTCTTTGATTGCAAGTGTCTGCTCATGGCTCGCCGTGGCACTTTCAACAGGTCCTTGGTAGCCTGTAGCTCGGGCTTCCCGTATGTGAGGACTGACTTCCTGCTTGTTCCTGAAAAAAGTGTAGTTACTCACCTGTAACAAGTGTTCTCCCGGAACAGCAGGAATCAGTCCTCAACCTACCCACCCTTCCCTAGGAGTTGCCCACTCTTTTTGAGATTTCTATCCTTTGCCTGAGCTATGTCATCTGACTGATCAAGATGGCACCCTTGGGTGGGAAGGGGACCACACATGCGTGGGTGGCATTCCCAAAGGCTTTCTTTGAAAGCTGGGGAAATGCTCCACACGGGCTCCATCGGTGCCGACGTCACCCATATGTGAGGACTGATTCCTGCTGTCCCTGGAGAGCACCTGTTACAGGTGAGTAACTACGCTAAGGAGTTCAAAGGTCTGAAGTTGCTAGGATTCAACATAAATTATTCTAAATCCAGTTTCAGCCCATCAACCCAATCAAAATTCACAGGAGCTCTGCTGGACACAACTCAAATGAAAGCTTTTCTTCCATAAGACAGAATTACCACCTCAATCTCAATCACAGAGGATGTGCATTAGAGTCATCAGACATCAGCATGGAACCCCTTTTGTATATCTCGTAATGAGACAAACTCATTGGATTATGAGTACACAGTGGACACAGAGACCACATAATCATAATAGTACCACTCTGATTCTCTCTGATCTTATAGATGGTTCATTCAAATCGGGCAACAGGAATCAACTTGCAAAAACTGCTAATAACAGATGTATCCAAACTGGGTTGGGAAGCCCATTTAGAGGGATTCCACATTCAGAGATTATGGTCTTTCCAGAAAAATCTTCATTAGATAAATCACTGGGAACTGAGAACAGTATTGAACTCTCTGAGGACTTTCAGGAATCCTCTTGTTGTTGTTAAGTGCCGTCGAGTCGGAGTCGACTCATGGCAACCCTCTGGATAGCTATCCTAAATTGTGTTCGGTCTTCAGTCAGGCAGCTCATTGTTGACAGACTGGTACCCGTAGCTGCTGTTATTGTATCGATCCATCTCATTGCTGGCCTTCCTCTTTTGCGTTTACCTTCTGTCTTGCCAAGCATGATGTCTTTCTCTAATGATCTCTTTCTTCGCATGATGTGTCCAAAGTATGAAAGTCGAAGTCTTGTCATCTGAGCTTCTAAAGAAAGATTAGGTTTGATCTCCTCTAGTACCGACTGATTTGTTCTTCGGGCAGTCCATGGTATACACAGTATTCGCCGCCAGCACCATAATTCAAAGGCATCAATTTTCTTCCTCTCTATCTTTTTCACTGTCCAGCTTTCACATCCATATGATGTTATTGAAAATACCATGGCTTGAACAAGTCAAATCTTTGTATGAAGAGAGACATCTCTGCTCTTCATAATCTTATCTAGGTCTTTCATAGCCATCCTGCCAAAAGCAATGCGTCGTCTGATTTCTTGACTGCTTGTTGCTGCTTTATTGATAGTTGATCCAAGTAGGTTAAAGTTGTTCACAATTTCAATTTCTTCTCCTTCAACGATGAACCTGTTGATTATGCCAGTTGTCATAATCTTTGTCGTCTTTACATTAAGGTGCAGGCCCATTTTGGACTATGTTCTTTGATTGTGAGAAGCAAATGTTTCAGATCATCTTCACTTTCAGCCAGTAATGTGGTATCATCAGCATAGGTTTTTAACATCTTTGTTAGTGATATAGCGGAAGGGCTGTCGGGTAAGGTTTGCCTCTTTGCGGATGATACCAAAATCTGTAATAGAGTAGACACCCAGGAAGGTGTAGATAACATGAGGAGGGATCTAGCTAAGCTTGAAGAATGGTCTAGAATTTGGCAGCTGGGATTTAATGTTAAAAAATGTAAGGTCATGCATTTGGGCTGCAGCAATCCAAGGGAGCAATACAGTATAGGAGGTGAAGTACTTTTGTCCACTAAAGAAGAGCGGGACCTAGGCGTGGTTGTGTCTGATGATCTTAAAGTAGCTAAACAGGTAGAAAAGGCGACGGCAAAAGCTAGAAGGATGCTTGGGTGCATACGGAGAGGAATGGCTAGCAGAAAAAAGGAGGTGATAATACCTCTGTATAAGTCTTTGGTGCGACCTCATTTGGAGTATGGTGTGCAATTCTGGAGACCGCACCTTCAAAAGGATGTGAACAGGATGGAGTCAGTGCAGAGGGTTGCTACTAAAATGATTAATGGGCTTCATTATAAAGCATATGAGGACAGACTTAAGGATCTTAATATGTACACCTTAGAGGAAAGGCGGGATAGAGGTGATATGATTGAGATGTTTAAATACCTCCGTGGCATAAATGTTCAGGGAGAGAGCCTCTTTCAATTGAAAGCAAGTTCTGCTACGAGGGGACATGGGATGAGGGTGAAGGGAGATAGATTCAGAAGTGATATGCGGAAATATTTCTTTACGGAAAGAGTAGTGGATCCGTGGAATAGTCTCCCAGTGGAGGTGGTAGAGATGAGGACAGTAACTGAATTCAAAAAAGCATGGGACCAACACAGAGGATCTCTAAAGGTAGAAAGTGGACTGTTGTAGTTGTTGTTATGGAAGGACAGACTAGATGGGCCTTGTGGTCTTTTTCTGTCATCATGTTTCTATGTTTCTATGATGAGTCTTCCACCAATCTTCACACCTCTGTTGTCTTCATACAATCCTGCTTCTCTGATGATTTGTTCTGCATATAAATTAAACAGGTAGGGGGGAAGTATGCAGCCTTGTCTTACACCTTTGCTTATTTTAAACCATTCTGTTTCTCCTTGATCTGTTCGAACTGTTGCTTCTTGATCAATGTACAGGTTGTGCAAGAGTACGATCAGGTGTTCTGGTATACCCATGCTTCTTAATGTGGCCCAGAGTTTCTCATGGTTTACACAGTCAAAAGCCTTGCTATAGTCGATAAAGCACAAATAGATATCCTTTTGGTATTCTTTAGTCTTTTCAAGGATCCATCTCATATCCGCAATGATGTCTCTCGTTCCTTGCCCTTTCCTGAACCCTGCTTGCACTTCAGGTAGTTCTTGTTCCAGGTATGGTTGTAGTCTCTTTTGAATAATCTTCAGTAGAATCTTGCTGGCATGTGGGATCAGAGCGATTGTGCGATAATTTCCACAGTCAGTTGGATCACCTTTCTTTAATATTGGTATAAACACAGATCTTTTCCAGTCAGTTGGCCATGATGTGGCCTTCCATATTTCTTGGCAGAGCCTTGTAAGTATGGTGACAGCTGCATCAGATTGCTGTAATACCTCTATGGGAATGCTATCAATGCCTGGTGCTTTGTAATTTGATAACTAACCCCAAAAACCCACTTAGTTCCCCCTACAGATAACCACATTCAAAAAAGGAAAACCTCGTTCACACTATTTTTGTTGGAATGTACGTTTAAAAGGAAAGAAAAAAATCTCACCTCTATCGTGCGTATTGTTCCGTTTTTCTCTTATATTAGAAATTAGGGAATCACCCCTAATGAGGATCAAGGGACCACAATCCCAATACCAACTAGTATTGTATGATTTTAGAAAGAGTACTTAGCTGGAGACAGCACTTCCAAAGGCGATTTTTCATAAGCAACCTACGCTGCTTACAAACTCCCCAAAAGGACTCGGTATGATGGAAAGTCCATTGTTGTTATGTTACGAGCCTCTAGCTATCACGGCGCTCTTTCAATTCCATTCAGCGCCATTTTTGGATCCAAAATCCGCCAGTCCCGGCAAGTGGGTTACTGTACAGCCTTTGATGGAAACTGCTCTCAAGCCAATACCTGGTCAACTCCACAAAGTGTAACTTGTAGTTGTGACCCAACGTTGTTATGTTTCGAGCCACCGATTCTCACGGCTCTTTCTCAAACCTGAACGCTCTTCTGTTGACTCCTAGTACGCCGATGTTTAAAGGTCCAAAGAAAATCACATGTCTAGTTGGCATCCAATAGGCAACAAGGAATTTGATAAGGCTTTCAATGCTGCTTTAACTTCTTCTTTCATCACCAATGGTTCCCAATCATAAGGTACAGGTTGAAACGGCTGTTGCTCCACTTGATCTTTATCATATAAAAACTCTGTATATTCCTTCCACCTTTTCTTGATCTTCTCAGCATCAATCAACATAGAACCTTGAGCATCTTGTAACATTCCAATTCGAGGCTGGAACTTTTTCTTTAACTCTCGTAGCTTTAGGAAAGCCAATCTTGTTCTTCCTCTAATAGTTTCTGTTTCTATTTCCTTGCATGTGACATTGTAGTACCTTTCCTTGTCTTGTCTTGCTGCATGTTGGAAATCTCTGAGTTCTGTTATTGTCTTTCTTTCTCCTCTGGCTTTAGCTTCTCTGCCTTTCTGGGCAATTTTCAGAGTTTCTTCCGTCATCCATTTTGGCCGTTTTTGCTTTTTCACCTTTTGTAGAGACTCTCTCGCTTTCTTCCAACACAACCTTCTTGATGTCATTCCATAACTCTTCTGGAGCTCTGTCATTTGTATCTAAAGCAGCAAATCGATTTTGCAGGCAGTCTTTAAATTCCAGTGGTATATTCTCAAGGTCATATTTTGCTGCATTCATGAGTGGTTTGCTCTTTTTCAACTTTAGCTTGAGCTTGCATACTAGTAGTTGATGATCTGTACCACAGTCAGCTCCAGGTTTTGTCTTTGTTGATGTTATAGAACTTTTCCATCGTTGACTTCCATAGCTGTAGTCAATTTGATTTTTATACAATCCATTGGGTGAAGTCCATGTGTACAGTCACCGCTTGTGTTGATGGAAGAAGGTATTTGAAATGAATAGATCGTTGGTCTTGCAGATTCTATCAGTCTTTCTCCAGCTTCATTTCTGTTGCCAAGTCCATATTTTCCAACTACTTTGCCTTCTTCTTTGATGCCAACATTTGCGTTCCAGTCACCCATGACTATCAGGATATCCTGTTTGCATGTTCTGTCAATTTCAGCTTGTACTTGTTCATAGAACTCTACAATTTCATTCTCTTCTGCAGCTGTTGTTGGGGCATATACTTGAATTATAGTTGTGTTGATAGGCATTCCTCGTAGACGAATAGAGATTAAGCGTTCGCTGACTGCATTGTATTTCATTACAGTTTGCCACCACCCGCTCCCTAACCTTGAGGGTTTGAGGAGGGGTCGGCCTTGAGGTTGAGGTTGTAGTTGTGAAGGTCGAATGATAAGGCAGGCAAAAGAATATTTTTTTACATAAGGATTTATTTCTCCCCGCTCCGTGGTGGAATGGAACAGGCATAAAGGAATATATATTAGCCAAAGTAGGAACAAAGGAAAAACAGGCTCTTCAAATGCTGTGCTCAAAATGTCCTTCAACACTGGAGTTCACATTCCGTCATGTGACTTCTACTTTTAAATCAATTAAACAAGGAGAAAACAATAATGTTCCTGTATTGTAACCAAGTTATGCTTCAGCTTATTTTTACTGCTTCATAAGCTCTTCAGCTAGGTACTTAAACAGCATACATTTTAGGATGATATAGCAAATGACCATTCAAGCTTTGCTTTACTTATTTCTGTAAATCAGACAGGTTGAGCAGTCCATTGGTTGATTCAGTTCAATCATTGGCAAAGGAGAAGCCAAGGGCATTTCTACTTCAGGACTCCTTTCTGATTGTACTAGCTTCTGGTCAGGAATTGCTCGTTTATCTAAGAATTCTTTGAACTCTTTAAGGAGTAATTCAGCTTGCTTTCTAACTGGGCTAGACTGAGGATTTGCTCCTTCTTTGGGTAAGTAATTGTTTGCAGACTTTACTTCAGGAAAGCAAGTAATGTCATCTCTGTTAAAACATTCATTCAATGCACTGGAGTTACTCCTCCCCCACTTGTCTCTGTAAGTAAGTGTCGGGTTAGCCAGTTCAGTTATATGAGGAGTGCTTCTAAAGAGTGCTTCAAACGTAGGACCTTCTAATTCCTCCCGGCTTATATCTCTCCCATACAGGTCAGCTGTGTTCTTTCTATTAGCCTGCCTGCTAAATCTTTCAGCTGTCTGGTGAGAATAGCTGGGTTTGTTTAACCGAGTTTCAGGCTGCAGCCAACTGCCTTCATAATGCCCGAGTCTGTCCTGAATTTTAAAATCAGCATTCACTCTTTCTGGCTTCTCATAAAACTTGTCATCTGAATTAAACACACCATGTACCTTGTATTGAGGCTTGTCTGAGAATTCCTTGCCACTCTGCCTTCCTTTCCACGGGTCAGCTCTCTCCTCCAGAAGCCTAGGCTTTATCCCTGGGTCTCTCAGTGCTTCACACCTCTCTTGTTCCCAGAAGGTTCTTTCAGGCACTGAGTATCCCTGGTACCTGCTTCTTGGTTCTGAATCCCTTCTCCTAGGATTACAGCTGGGCAGTGTTTCTCCTTCTAAGTCAAGGGTTTCTGCATCAAAGGCTGCTTCCTTCCTTTCACGTTGCTTCCTTCTTCCTTGCCTTGCTCCGTCTTTCCTCTCTCTCTCTTGTCTCTCTCTGTTTAACAAGCTGCCTTTGCTTTGGGCAGCCCGCCCCCTGCTAGGGCATGCCCAATCAGTAACTCTGCTTCTCCCTTCCCCCGAGGTGAGCTGTGTTAGCTGATTAGCCATGTGTTTCTTGTTCTGAGCAGAGAAAATCCTGCATTTACCTGCAGTACCAAAACCTTCTACCGGGTCACCATCTGTTTCCATGGCTTCTGGGGAAGCTACCACGTCACAGATCCCCCCCCCCCCTTAAGATATCACGGGCTGATTTAGGATCATCCACACAGCACGTGATACTACTTAACGCGTCTGCGTTCTGGTGGAGTTTTCCAGCTCGGTGTTCTACTTGGAACTCGAAGGCTTGTAACGCCATAAACCACCGCGTAAGCCTGGAATTATGGTTATGCATTTGGTTTAACCACTTTAAGGGTGCGTGTTCCGTGATTAAGATGAATTTTCTCCCCACTAAGTAAAAGCGCAGTGCATCAATAGCCCACTTGATGGCCAGGCACTCGCGCTCAATCGTGGAGTAATTCCGCTCCGCCGGTGTCAGTTTCCTACTCAGGAATAAGACCGGGTGTTCTATACCTTCATGTCGTTGAGATAAGACAGCGCCGAGACCCGTATCAGAGGCGTCTGTCTGTACTATGAAAGTCTTGGAGAAATCTACCCCCTTTAACACCGGTGCTTCTATTGCTTTCCAGAACTCCTCGGAGATCATACTTAACTCTGCTCCTCAGTCTAGCAAAGCTTGAGTGGTAATCCCCTGTACTGATACAGCCAGAAGAAACCCTGGTCTATCTTCCATGTAACTATCCGCAATTACAGCAGTTTTCACAAAATAATGTTTTCGTACATGTCCTACCTGCCCACATTTGTAGCATTTTAACTTACATGCAGAACTTTTCCTAAGAGGCATGCACATTTTCACTGGATCTTCCTGCACCCTCCGTCTCCTTTATGATCCGCTAGTGCTCAACTCATGGGAAGGGGTGCTACCTCTCTGGGCAGTTAACTCTGCCTCTATATACCTCTCAGAGAGAGCAACCGCTTCCTGGGGAGTTTTGCAATTTTGCAGGATCAGGAAGGTGCGGATTTCTTGTGGTAGAGCGTCCATACACTGCTCCAACACTAATTCGTCCAGAATGGAATCCACAGACTTCCCTTCTGGAGTTAGCCATTTGTTAAGCAAACTACGAATTCTGTGGCATAAGGATTTAGGGGTTTCACTCGGCCTGAGTCTCACGCTCCTCAAGCGAGAGTGGTAGACCAGCGGAGTGAGTCCCAGTCTCTCCCTTATTGCCTTTTTCAAATCGTCATAGCTTCCAGCCAACTCAGCGGGCATGGCGCGGTAAGCTGCCATCGCTTCCCCGGTAAGGGACGCGGCTAACCTTAAGGCCCAGTGTTCCTTTGGCCATAACCTAAGACGAGCTACCCTTTCAAAGCTCTCTAGGTAATCGTCTATATCATCTTGACTGGTGAGTCGTCCGAAATTAAACAGAGTTCCTGTTGGTACATTAACAGGCTGTACTGTGTTAGTCAAAAGGGAACCTGTATCAAGCGCTGGTACAGTGGCTCGCTTCCTCTCTTTTAAGCACTCTTCCAACAGAGTTAGTAGAGGTTGCTGCTGTTCCTTTAGACTTGCACTGGCTCTCTGCTGCGCTTCCAACGCGAGGTCAGCCTGGCGCTCTAGCTGCGTCGCCATCCATTTGAATATGTCCTGGGGATCCATCGCCATCTTGGGACTCCTGTAACGAAACAGAACACTGACCCAAGTGCGGTATCACAACACTCTAAATTATCTGTGTTTCCTAAAAAAAAAAATTTTTTTCCCTTTTCCCCAGTTACCACTAGGGGACACCCTCGCCCTGGTATCCTCACAACCCGGGGTGGATACCCTTTACCTGGCTAAGGTGTATTTCAAGCACATCAGCAATGGCTCCTGTAGCCTTCTGCAGTCTCTCTTCCTCTGCTGGGCTCGTCAGCTCTTCTGCCGGGGTCCACTGGAAGAAGTTCTCTGCAGCTCCTGCTGTGGCTCCTTTTGCGCCTGCGTCGAATCCTGCCAACTACGCCACTTTTGCCACCACCCGCTCCCTAACCTTGAGGGTTTGAGGAGGGGTCGGCCTTGAGGTTGAGGTTGTAGTTGTGAAGGTCGAATGATAAGGCAGGCAAAAGAATATTTTTTTACATAAGGATTTATTTCTCCCCGCTCCGTGGTGGAAAGGAACAGGCGTAAAGGAATATATATTAGCCAAAGTAGGAACAAAGGAAAAACAGGCTCTTCAAATGCTGTGCTCAAAATGTCCTTCAACACTGGAGTTCACATTCCGTCATGTGACTTCTACTTTTAAATCAATTAAACAAGGAGAAAACAATAATGTTCCTGTATTGTAACCAAGTTATGCTTCAGCTTATTTTTACCGCTTCATAAGCTCTTCAGCTAGGTACTTAAACAGCATACATTTTAGGATATCATAGCAAATGACCATTCAAGCTTTGCTTTACTTATTTCTGTAAATCAGACAGGTTGAGCAGTTCATTGGTTGATTCAGTTCAATCATTGGCAAAGGAGAAGCCAAGGGCATTTCTACTTCAGGACTCCTTTCTGATTTTACTAGCTTCTGGTCAGGAATTGCTCGTTTATCTAAGAATTCTTTGAACTCTCTAAGGAGTAATTCAGCCTGCTTTCTAACTGGGCTAGGCTGAGGATTTGCTCCTCCTTTGGGTAAGTAATTGTTTGCAGACTTTACTTCAGGAAAGCAAGTAATGTCGTCTCTGTTAAAACATTCATTCAATGCACTGGAGTTACCCCTCCCCCACTCGTCTCTGTAAGTAAGTGTCGGGTTAGCCAATTCAGTTATATGAGGAGTGCTTCTAAAGAGTGCTTCAAACGTAGGACCTTCTAATTCCTCCCGGCTTATATCTCTCCCATACAGGTCAGCTGTGTTCTTTCTATTAGCCTGCTTGCTAAATCTTTCAGCTGTCTGGTGAGAATAGCTGGGTTTGTTTAACCGAGTTTCAGGCTGCAGCCAACTGCCTTCATAATGCCTGAGTCTGTCCTGAGTTTTAAAATCAGCATTCACTCTTTCTGGCTTCTCATAAAACTTGTCATCTGAATTAAACACACCATGTACCTTGTATTGAGGCTTGTCTGAGAATTCCTTGCCACTCTGCCTTCCTTTCCACGGGTCAGCTCTCTCCTCCAGAAGCCTAGGCTTTATCCCTGGGTCTCTCAGTGCTTCACACCTCTCTTGTTCCCAGAAGGTTCTTTCAGGCACTGAGTATCCCTGGTACCTGCTTCTTGGTTCTGAATCCCTTCTCCTAGGATTACAGCTGGGCAGTGTTTCTCCTTCTAAGTCAAGGGTTTCTGCATCAAAGGCTGCTTCCTGCCTTTCACATTGCTTCCTTCTTCCTTGCCTTGCTCCATCTTTCCTCTCTCTCTCTTGTCTCTCTCTGTTTAACAAGCTGCCTTTGCTTTGGGCAGCCCGCCCCTGCTAGGGCGTGCCCAATCAGTAACTCTGCTTCTCCCTTCCCCCGAGGTGAGCTGTGTTAGCTGATTAGCCATGTGTTTCTTTGTTCTGAGCAGAGAAAATCCTGCATTTACCTGCAGTACCAAAACCTTCCACCGGGTCACCATCTGTTTCCATGGCTTCTGGGGAAGCTACCACGTCACAAGTTCTTGCAAGTTTCTTCTTTATTATAAATGCAACACCATTTCTTCTTTGTCTTTCATTTCCAGCATAGTAGACCATGTGATCATCTGATGCAAAGTGCCCTATCCCAGTCCATATCAGTTTGCTGACACCCAACAGATCAAGTTGTACACGTTCCATTTCATTCTTGACCACCTCCAACTTCCCTTGGTTCATGCTTCTTATGTTCCATGTTCCAATGCGTAAGACATCTTTACAGCTTCTGACTCTCATTTCATGCGCAGCTACATCAGCAGTAAGGGCTTTGATCCAACCACATTATAAATGCTGGCTTTACTCTGAAAAGTCTTCAGCTCTTCCCCAGTAGCTAGTTGAGTGCCTTCCAGGAATCCTTTTATCATAATTCAAACAGACGACCAAGCGATGTACTACATAAACACAGAGGAACAGAATCATACCTCTTGTGTTAGAAAGCAATCAGAATGTGGCACTTTGCCATCTCCTACGGTATGACATTTAAAGCCACAGACTTGGTGGGGGAGGATAGTGTTCATGCAAACAAACTGAGCCGTGTGCTGCAGCCCCACAAATGGTAACTGGATGAGGGAGTGGCTCAGAGCATCTTTCAAGAGTGAGGCACTCCTTTGACAGACTTGTTCACCACTCCTTGGAATAGGAAAGCACATCAGGATGGGAACACACTGCAAACTAGTCTCGGATGCTTTCCTCCTATATTGGGGAGAGGGCCATCTGTATGCATATCACTCTCCTGAAGCTAGAAAGTATCAGGGACCAGGTTTCTAATAGTGACAGTCATGGTTCCCTCTGCTTCTAGATGCCTCCAAAAGAAATCTCATTTCACTAGGCAATTTGCCAACCCTAATCACACAGGAGCAGGGAACTCAGTTGCACCCCAGCATCCCTAGTCCTCAAAGTCTGAATGTTGAGCTAACCCTTGCATCCTTGAATTTGCCTGATGGATGGGGTATCGTGAGTCCTTCTAACTTCCCGGATTGATTTCACTAGAAGGTCCATTTGGCCCACACAAAAACTGTTTGAATACCTTCTACATTTATCAGAGTCAAATCTAAGACCAGTTCTCTTAAGCATTCATCTAAATGCAATTGGCACCAATCACCATTAATTAGAAGGTAAGCCCATCTCTGTACAGCCTTTAGTTGTTTTTTTCATGTGGGGTTTCCTTTTATTGAAGCCTTTCAACAAGCCACCTGATGTCTCATGGGACCTCAGTGTGGTCTTGACCAAACTGATTAAAGCTCTTTCGAACCATTAGATACCTGTGAATTAAAGTATCTGACATGAAGGGTCATATTTGTGGCGGTGGTTACTTAAGCACACAAATTTAGTGAATTACAGGCCCTATTAACTGGTCCACCATTTACTTCAGTAGTGTTGTGGTTATGTGCACTCATCCAAACTTCTTTCCTAAAGTGGTATCAGAATTCCATCTTAAACAATAATGATCATACCACGATTTTTCTCCAGGGCTCATGGCCATAAAGGTGAATCTGAGCTTTTTATCTGCCTGCCTGGCTAAGAGAAAATTCTCTGAAATTAAACTTCACTAAAACTCAAGTGATATGGATTATAGCCCACTTAAAGTCTATTAATGTAGCATCCAACATCCATGGACAATCAATACTTCTAGTGTCCTTCCTGAAAGTTCTTTGTTGCAAACTGGACTCCCAAATAACATTTAAATCTCAGATTGCAGACATTTCTAAAGCAGGTATTTTACCACTATGTAGAATCCGTTCTGTTCGTTCATACTTTGATAAACCGGCATTGCTCGCTCTAATACATGCGCTTGTCATTAGTCTGCTTGACTATGCAACTTTATATATTGTTGATTACATTCAGTCATAGGTGCAATATGACCATCAGCTTCATACTGCTGATGGGCTGCTGATCCATTTGCTAGTGGTTTCTGCTTGGGTGAACTGAACACCCTCGCTTCAGCTAACTTTGTATGCTCTATTCAGGTAGGTTTCTGTGCCTGTTCAGAATCTAGCTTGTGTATTTATTGTTCTGTATATATTTGTTTTGTCAGTGTGTGTCCTTTCCTCTATCTGTCCTTTACCCAGCTCCTGCCCTCTGCAGTTCTGCGTCTTTCTTCTCAACACTTTATTGCCTTTATCCTCTGACTAGTACTATCTGACTTCACATTTAGGTGTGCTTTTTTTTCTCTTTCTCATTTTCCTCTACAACACCTCTCTTGTGGGTATTTAAAGTCTTCAGCTTTTTACCTTGTCTGAGTTTTACTGGGGCACTTCCTGTTGACTCTGCCTACTTTCACTTGTTTACATTTAGCACTTGCCCCGCCCCTCTTGTTCAGTTTCGCCTCTCTATTTTCAGCCATGTCTCTCTCTCTCTCCTCTTCCTTATTATCCCCACCGTCCCTCTCCACCATCCACCCACCCAATGACTTATAATCTCTTATAGCCACCTATGCTCATTACCACGATCACTCATAGGTGCACCTTATCACCTGCAATTTCTACCACCTATCCTTTTACCTAGAAACATAGAAATATGACGACAGAAAAAGGACCACATGACCTATCTAGTCTGTCCTTCCATATCAACAACTACCTTTTTTCGTTTAGAGATCCTCTGTGTTTGTCCCATGCTTTTTTGAATTGGAAAGGCCGGAGCTGCCCAAGACACAGATAAGCTTATTCCTTTCTATCTCTGCTGGTTTTCTTTGCAAATATAGAATATTAGCTGTGGGTTAAACCTTAGGTATTTGGAAAATTGCTAATTGCTGGTCTTACATTACATTTGGAGATAGTCAAACTGCTTGATTTCCTTGTGTAACCTTAACAGTTTTCTGAGTGTGCCCTCAGTTAAGGCATAAGCCTTCTGGGGCAGGGACACTTGTAAGAGAAATCAGCTACTTGGAATAGACATACTTACATTGCAAGGGACCAACAGAGGCCTTTGCACAGGGGGCAGACAGAACTATAAAGGTATATTTTTGAGTAATTCTGGTTCATTGTCTGCTTGAAAGGCATCTCCCAGGGAGGGGCTACTTTACATCAGCAGGCACCTGGCGTCTCATACCGGTCACAGCCAGCCAGTCTGAAAGGCCAGAGCTGCCCAAGACACAGATAAGCTTATTCCTTTCTATCTCTGCTGGGGTTTTTTTTATTGCAAATATAGAATATTAGCTGTGGGTTAAACCTTAGGTATTTGAAAAATTGCTAATTGCTGGTCTTACATTACATTTGGGGATAGTCAAACTGCTTGATTTCCTTGTATAGCCTTAACAGTTTTCTGAGTGTGCCCTCAGTACAGGCATAAGCCTACTGGGGCAGGGACACTTGGGTTCCCGCTCACCCCACCCCTCCCCTCCCCTCCCCTGGGGCTGCATTGCCTATATAGTGGCCAAAAGCTTGGGATACGTGCACATTCTCTCAACCAGCATGTCTTGTATTCAGTGCAATACCTGTGGTACTTTCATTCCAAGAAGAGCCTTAGAGCATGCCCTATGTGCCGAAGGTCATCGGCCATGCATAACGAATTGATTCTACTAAGAGAAGACCTAGCTGCCATGCATAAAGAATTGTCTCTACTGAGGGAAGAACTGGCTGCAATGAAGCTCACCTCTTCTAGGATACAGACTGAACAAAGTCCACCACTGCTCCCACAAAGAGTCAAACACACCAGGAACAAATGGATCACATTGGTTCGGGTAGATTGCGATCTGTGACACAGAGACATCTTATACACCAAGAGATATCCCTGCATAATACATTCTCTGCCTAGGTTATTGAGGATGCCCAATCCAAAGAAACTGAACGGACCTTAGAGGAGTCAGTCTATGCCCAATCTCCTGCTAAAGCACCAAATATGAAGAAAAACTCACCAAACAGAAAACTACTACTAATTGGAGATTCCATCATCAGAGACACCAACTTGGGAACACAGTTCAAAGGAGAGAAGATAGTCAAATGCCTCTCAGGCTCCTCAGCTGGCAGGAATACAAACCAAATTATTGATATACTTAGCGCGGAAAGCAAACACTCCAAACTTGAAATTGTAATTCACTTGGGTACAAATGACCTGGCTAGAAATAGTGCCTCTGCAGTCCAAAAAGACTTCCAATCTCTGGGAGAAAAACTCAAGCCCATCCCACATGCATGCGTGCTGCCTTCCCGCCTAAACACTTCCCTCCCATCAGTTTTCGTTTTTCCACGGAGCCGACAGGACGTGTCCTTGTCACCGCAGAAAATTCATCTTTTTTATTTTTATTTTTTGTGGTTGCGCCTGCCTTCGCTCGACGCCCACCGGTGCTTTTCTTTCTTTTCTTAAAAATATTTTTTTCTTTTTTCTGAGAAATTTTTTCTTATTTAGTGACTGACCTTTTTCTGGCCACTAGGCCTCTATCCTTTCCATTATGGAAAAGCCGGGCACTATCCTTAAGAAATGTCTAAAGTGTGGAGGTACAACTAAGTTAATAGACACTCATTTTTGGTGTCTAACTTGTTTAGGTCCTGACCATTGTCCTAAAGAGTGTTTCTCGTCTAGGAGTTTAACAAGAAGAGGTCTTCAGAACCGAGCACAACTCGGTACCGGATCTACATCAACCATGATGTCACCAGGCAGAATCTCTTCTTCCTTCCATGGTCAGGTAACCAAACAACAGTCTGTTAAGACTAGCCAGTCCTCGAGAGGTAGATCTCTTTCTAAGCATCGAGATGGCTCTGGCCTTGCCCTCGAGGACACTATGGCTCAATCCTGGTGGGAGTCTTCGGGCTCCAAAGCATTATCAGGATTTCAGTTTGCTCCCGAGGTTTTTACCTCTGTGGATGCACCTGTGCCATGCTCGGTGGTTCGGACCGCGTCGACCGGTACCGATACCTCGGCATTGGCTATGGTGTTGGATGGAAAACTCCTCGCCATGGAACGCAGTCTGGCACATCTCTCACCAACAGAGTCGCCGCAGACCGTTCTTCGATCACCGATATCGGCGTCAACACCGGTACCGGTATCGGTTTCGATGCTAGCACCGGTGTCGGTGTCGGTTTGCGTACCAACATCGGCATTGCTCCCGGTGCCGAATTGGGCATCGTTGCAGATGCCGGTATCGACATCGGTACCGGCATCGATGTTTTCGGTACCTCTTTCAACAGGCTCACTTCCCTCGATGCCGAGTCTGGAATCGCTATCTAGCCTGGAAGATTCGGTACCGACTCGTCTTGGTACCGACATCGAGAAGTACCGATCACACCTCTATAAGGAGAATCCGATGCTTCATCCTCCCCGATCTTCTAAGCCCGATGTCGGAGATGCATCCATTGGTACCGCAACTGAACTTTCAACAGTTTCAGTTTTTACTCCTCATTTCAGAGAATTTCTCTTAGAGGGGGATCTCTTTTCAAGCTTTTCTGCTTGATATGGCAAGAATACTCGCCATATCTATACCTGGGAAGGACTCTATACCAAGGGATTCAGAAATTCTGCAATCCTCCTGGTTTCCAGAGGAGGCAATCATGCTTCCTCTACATCAGACCCTACAGGATCTGTTATTAAGAATGTGGGAAACTCCCTTAACGGTATCCCCACATTCCAAAAGAGTGGACACTATAAAGTCCCACCTTCGCCAGGTTTTCAAAAGACTCAACTCCCTCATCATTCTATATTAGTAGAATCAGCAATGAGGCGTGTTAAGAGTGCAAAAAAGCACTCCTCTTATCCGCCAGGTCGTGAGTCTAGAACCTTAGATGCTTTTGGGCGTCGATGCTTCCAAGCATCTATGCTTTCAGCTAGAATCATTTCATATATTTTCTGTATGGGATTCTCTTTGAAAGAGGTTGCCAAAGATTTAAAACTTTTTAGCCTTTTCCTTCAGGAACATAAAAGAGCTGACTATTTATCACTAGTCAATCATGCTCATAATATTTCTACATTCCTTTGTCATGCTTCCATGGATTCTTTTGAATCTATTAGCAGATCTTCTGCTATAGCCATAGGGGCACGACGTTTAGCCTGGCTCCAAGCTTCAGACTTGGATAAATGGGTTCAAGAAAAGCTGGGAAATAGCCCTTGTACTGGAGAACATCTCTTCAACAAGGATTGTCTATTTCAAGCTAGTCAGTTAACCACTGAAAATGCTATCTTAAGATGATTGTCAAAACTTTCCTCTGTCCCAGCTAATGATGGATCTTCTAAAAAACTTTATTCCTCTAGGGGGAAAACGTTTTATCCATCTTCTTCCCCTCAGGCAGATGTTCCCCAACAGGGGCAGCATCAAACCAGGCTAAGGAAACAGAAACCTCAACGGACTCAGCAAACCCAGTAACTACAGGGTTTCTGATTTCTTTTCTTCCTGTATGAGGTTCAGGACCCGTACACCTGCCTTTTTATCAAAAGAGGCATCTGGCTTGATTCTCATCCATGCTGAGACAACACTGAGTTAACTCTAGGCATGAATCTCTTCTTCCAGAGAATTTCATTCTACTAGCTCTAAGAGCTCTTGAAATATCTCAGGCCTACAGGTAATAAGTTTGTACTTCCCTTTTAAAAAAAAACAACAAAAAACAGGAGGGAAGGTCAATCAAGAAACTTAACAGGCTGAGTGGTACCTTTCACCCTTTTTTGACACTTACCTGTAAGATCTTAACTGCAGAGGACCCTATCCATAAAGACTTACTAAATTGTAAGTTTTTCAACTCTGTATTACTTCTATCTTTTAGTTGGGACATCTAGTCTCCAACCTGGATATTATTCAACTGGAGAGCTTCTTATTGAAGCTATAGGAATTCCTACTCCAGTAAATCTTTCCAATACAGAGTTTTTTCCTTTTTGGGTCCTTCTGCACTAGGGTTTTTACAGGATGCAATTCAGCATTCTGAAAGCCCCTACCAGATTTACTCTATACATTTGGGTAAGGTCAGCTCAGAAGGCTTTTAAAACCATCCATATTGGAAATATGAATAACCCACCAAGTGGGTTAGATGAGCTTCTTTAAACAGCTCACTTGGGTTTCCGCCTATTCTACGCTACTTGCGTTTGTTAGAGCTGACCCCTCAAATACTTCCTGTTCAATTAATCATTGCAGGGCAAAAAGCCTCTCTACCATTTTTTACCATCCTCAATTCTGTTTCAACAGAATTGATTCGGTTGCACACTGGCTACCCAACAGCCAGGTCTCATCTAAGCAACCTCTAACATGCTCTCTGCAACTATGCAATGAAGCTCTACAACTATGGGCCTTTGTCAGAGAGTGTCGTAGTCCACCCCTGGTAGGTAACTTCCAGGCGGTTAAGGAACCTTTGACTGGCAGTCTCTACCCAGTCATGCTCCCACATGGCTGTTTGTTCCTAATTTTTCCATTTTCCTTAAAATTCTTTCAAGGAGAAGGAACCAGGGCCTGGACGACTTCAAGTTTAAGGAATAGCACCACTCCCTAAGTTGTTCCTTATCCTCAAGGGAACTCCTACAATAGGGATGCATTCCTAATCATTGCAGTTGATCCTTATCTACTGCAATTTTTTTCTACTTCCAATACCTCATTGAAGTCTTGAGAAGCAAAGAACGCATGATACTCAGACTACCCTCATAGAGAGACAGACATGGTATCCCCTTACATTGTGTTTTTTTCTTCCAGCTTCTATTCTGAAGTGATAAAAGGAATCCTTTATTTTAGGATTAAGGATCTCCTCTGCACTCCTCCAGGTACGTCTCAAGATCTAATTATCTGAGGACTAGTCGTTTTACGGCCTAGACCTCTTGTTACGGGTAAGAAGCATCTTACTGGTTTCCATGTAACCTTGCATATGTTTCTTATACCTTGACTAATAAGTGATCCTCGCTAACTATCTGCAATAAGGTCTTAACCCTTCTTGTTATTACACAAGCATACAATCTGACCCTGAAATATTGTTACTGTCCCTATCAATGCTGTCAGCATACCATAAACTCTTAAATGGACATCCAATTTGTCTGTTAAAGTTAGGAAACTCCTTTCTTTACCATAACCTTTTTTTCTATCAGAATCAGGTTACCTTATATCTGAAGCTCTCTAGGTAGAGTTGTTAGCCTAAGTGCTATCACTTATGCAACACACATTACTGATCTTCAGAAATTGGGGGCTAAACAGTCCAACACAATTTTTCTCGTCTGGATGAAGGGGTTCTACGAACTCACCCCCTTTTTTCTATAAAGGTATCTTGACCTTTTCTTCCAGACCAGTCCGATTTGTCTTTTCTTTTCTCTCCCAAGGCACCATCCTGCTCTAGGGACAGAAATGTTTTAGACTTTGGACTATAGAGAAGTTTAAACTTCTCTCCAGGGTCCCAACTTCTTATAAAATTCCCCAGTTTTTCCCTGGGGTTATCTCTAGACATTAATATTTCTTATTTCTGTCTACATTGCAAAACTTTGTCTCCTTTACTCCTCACGGTAAGGGAATTCCATATGAGGACAATGTGATGGTTCTTTACAGCAGACCCATATTAACTTCCCCATATGTGTAGTTTTTTGCAATCCTGGGATAACATCTTTTTTCAAGAATTGGGACTTCCTTTTTCCTTACTAACAGTTATTTCTACACAAGGACACCTTCCCCGATTCCTTGTTAGTCTAGCTGTTCCACAGCACACCCTTTTACACTGTTAGCTCAACTCCTGCCCTCCATTCCTTGGATGCCTGAGGTCCTTGGGGGGAAGCATGGCCCATCCATTAGTTTTGTTACATGCTGGGCCTCTCCCAGGCATCTCAGCTTGGGAGTCCCCATATGTGAAGACTCATTCCTGCTTGTTCCTGGAGGTAGCACAGTTACTTACCCGTAACAGGTGATCTCTGGGAACAGCAGGAATAAGTCTTCACAACCCACCCACCTCCCCTAGGAGTTGTTCTCTCTCACTCTCTTTCTAATTTGTCTACTTCCCTCCTTCGGTCTCAGTTACAAATCCAACTGATGAGAGGGAAGTGTTTAGGCGGGAAAGCAGCGCGCATGCATGTGGGATGCTCCCAAAGGCTTTCTTTCTGGATGCTGGGGAGCGTTCCCGTGCAGGCTCCGTCGGTACCGACGTACCCATATGTGAAGACTTATTCCTGCTGTTCCCAGAGATCACCTGTTACAGGTAAGTAACTGTGCTTTATCAACCTCCTGACAAGTCTGCCTCTGCCTTTCTCTCTGACTTTAACTCATGGCTTTCCTTCTTTCTGGATTCATCTTCAGCCTCCCTTATTCTTGGGGATTTTAACATTCATGCTGATAACCCCTCTGACCCTTATGCTTTAAAGCTCCTCTCCTTTACCTCATCATTCAACTTCCAGATTTAGTCTACTGCTCCTACTCACCAGCAAGGCCACTGCCTTAACCTTTTACTCTTCTCTAATTGCTTACCCTCATACTTCTGTACCTGACTTCTTCTCTTATCAGATCATCACTTGCTAAGCTTCACTCTTCGCCTCAAACACACCTTGTCTCCTCGAAGCTCTTTAGAAATCTTCATGTCGTTGATCAGTTGGCTCTCTCCTCCACGCTCTCATCACCTTTTCCCTCCATTATGTCATCTGAATCTATTGATGAAGTAGTGGCTTCCTATACCTCTGCACTCTCCTCTGCTCTGGATGCTCTTGCTCCGCCCATGCCACGTCCTGTGAGGCATACTGTACCTCAACCCTGGCTGTCTTCCAGTGCCTGCTTTCTATGTTCCTGCGCCCATTCAGCTGAGCTTGCTTGGCTCAAATCCTGCAACCTTCTGGACTGTCTACACTTCAAATTCATGCTTTCCCAAATTCATGCTTTCCAGTCAGTCATAGCACTCATCATCTCTCTCCTCCCCTTCGTTTCTAAAGTACTTAAATGTGCAGTTTATTCCAAATAAGTTTGTCTTTCATTGGGCCATACTCGCATGTCGCTGCTTTCTCTCTCATGTATAACAAAGATATCAATGTATTCACCTGGAAGCCCAGACCAGATGCATTCCATGATTTAAGGAAATTGAATGGAAGGCCCAAAAACTGCCAGCATAGTTTAAAGGCGAGGCCAAAGTGACTATTGTAGCTTAAAAAGCATCTTTCAGGAAATGGAAAAAGAACCAAATGACAAAAACGGGAAACAGTATAAGCACTGGCAAGTTAGTTGCAAGGCATTGATAAGGCAAGCAAAGAGAATTTAAAAAAAAATTGCTGTGGAAGCCCTGATCAACGGACAGCTAAGGAGCGGGAAGCACAGCTCCTCCCTGATCCTCAGCAGCAGGCCAATCAGGGCCGCACACAGCTACTCAAATTCAACACGCCATCGGGCGTAGGACTCAGCAGCGGCTCCTTCCTCGCCCAAGCCCCAATTGGCAGACAGCTAAGGAGTGGGAAGCATAGCTCCTCCCCAATCCTCAGCAGCAGGCCAATCAGGGCCGCACACAGCAACTCAAATTTAATGTGCCATCGGGCGTGCCCGTGCCTGAGGGCCTCGTCAGAGGGCCCTTGGGCATGGCCCTAAATGTGCCGACTAATTACCTCATCCCCACTTCAGTGTCTTCAGAAATACAGCTGAGGTCTTAGCCCCTATGCTGATCAGAATGCCATCCCCATGGGATTTAACAACCAGATTTGCCTCTCCTCCTATGCTCAGCTCTACGAGGTAAGATTCTGCATAAGCATTTATCTACTCTGCTCCCTCTGACCTGTATTCAACTTCAGACCACCCAGGCAACTCCCCAAACGTTCCGTGGAGCACTCTTTGAGCGCACTTCTTTAATTCATTGTCTATTATCTTCTCAATTAGCTCAGCACAATGACGTGAGGTCTTACTTTATTGTTGGCCTTATTCTGTATAGCCCATCTCATCACTTGGGTTGAATCATATACACATCAATATAGCCTAATCCCCCCTTACACCATACTGATAATTTTAACACCAGGAGAGCTTGTCCTTTCACGCACCAGTGACGGCTTATACATATAATCTGCCAACCCCTGCTGGAAATTCACAGATGTAAGTCTCCTCGCCTGGATCAACTGAACTGCATGCTCTTAAATGCTCGATCCATCCACAATGAATGGCCCGTCCTCACTGACTATATTAAGCAACGGACTCTGGACTTGCTTTTCATCACTGAGATATGGTTGACTGACACGGACACTGTGCTTACCAATCTACTTAGGCCACCTGGTTATGACCTCTTTAATTGCCCGAGAGCAAACCGGAGAGGCGGTGGAATCCTCATAATTGCCAGAAGCAATCTCCACTTCCAATACAATTCTGCTCAGAGTGCACTCAACCTTGACTATATTTGGATCTCTAACAAGTTCCTATTAGCCTGTCTCTTCTACTGCTCACCATCTGCAGGTGCTGTTGAGCTGTCCACAATCCTTGATCTAGCATGCTATAGGAATACTCAACACAAACTACTATGGCTGCTAGGGGACTTCAATCTCCCAGCTCTCCCTACCAAGCACTCCACTGCCTTTCTCAATGCAATGACAGCTCTCGACTATCATCAACTAATACACACACACACTCATTCAAGAGGCAACACCCTGGACCTCATCTTTGCTCCTTCACCCCTCCACAGTTCGAGCAGCCAGGACCCACCACTTGTCCTTCCTATCCCTGGCCATACTGTTCTGCATTCCTACAGACCCTGAAGGAAAACAGCTGCCATCCAATTCCAATCCTCCAGCCCCCAGACGTCGTTTCAGACACTTTGATAAGGAAACATTCCTCAATGACATTCTTGATGATCTAATCCCCGACACCAATGATCTGGTTAAGCTAATAGACAAATGGAACAATACCCTAGCTAAAGCTTCACTGCTTCCACCCTCCACTAAGCCCACTGGGAGGAAGAACACAGCTATATGGTTTACTTCTGATCTTCGTGAATCCTTATTACTCCTCAGAAAGCTTGAGTGATGCTGGCGGCATTCTAGGCATGATCTTGATCATGTTGCCTACCTGGTCAAACTACAGGAACACCGAAAAGCAGTCAATCACAAGAGAAGGGAATACCTTATCAACACCCTTATGTGTTCTCTTAACAAGCCCTGAGAGCTTTTCAGTCTCATTAGATCCCTCACAAATGACGCATCCAAGAACCTACCTACAAGTACCCCCAGCCTGGATGACTTTGCCTCACACTTCCAGAGTAAAACAAATTTGATTAGTTCTCTCTCAGAGAAGCTTGATGCTGAACATTCCTTTCTTGAACATCCCCCCACAGGAGATGCACCTATACCCACCCTTGATACTTTCTAGCTATACTCTGCTGAACAAATAGAAAACATCATCGGCACAATTAATACTACCACCTCCCCAGCTGATCCATGCCCAGCATTCTGGATTAAACAAGCAAGAACCAACCTATGTGCAGCTATTTCAAGAATTGTACACCTTTTCTTGTCTACAGGCTCTCTCCCATTGCCCCTGAAAACTGCCTCCATCAGACCTCTGCTAAAAAACAACAAATTAAACCCCTCAGACATCAGCTCATATAGACCAAGATCCAGCCTACTCTTCCTGACCAAGATATTAGAAAAGATTGTCCAGCAACAAATCCAGGACCACATTGACTCCCATGCCCCTCTTGACCCACAGCAGCATGGGTTCCGCCAGCAGCATGGGGTTGAAACTCTACTAGTAACTCTCTTAGGTATACTCTGCACCGGCTTAGATAAGAAGAGGCAGGGATTCATCCTAATCTTCATGGACATTGCCTCTGCCTTCGATACTGTCAGTCATAGTCTTCTTCTTGACTTCTTACAACAAAAGGGAATTCGGAACACAGCCCTCAACTGGTTTAGATCATACTTGACGGGTCGCCAGCAACAGGTCTACATAAAAACACAGTCTTCAAGCACCTTCCAGCAAACTCAAGGAGTCCCGCAGGGCTCGTCTCTCTCAGCCCTGCTATTCAACATCTATACACAGCCAATCCGTGCAATAATTCAGTCCATCAACATCCTATCCACATTTATGCAGATGATGCTTTACTCAATACCCCATTCTCCATTGACAGCCCTGACTTTTCAGTCATTTCAGAATGCCTCAACTCTATTTCAGATTGGCTCGCTGCACACCACCTGATGATTGACTGCAGGAAGATGGAGGTCTTATTTATAACTAGAGACCAAACATTTACCCCATCAACCTCCTTGCAGGCGAAAGATGTAGAGCTCCTGACCAAGCAGGAAGTATGCTATCTGGGAGTAATCTTGGACCAACGGCTGAGCATGGTTGCACACATATATAATGTCATCAAGGCAGTCTACCAGAAGATAAGGACCCTCCATCTACGCCCACTCCTAGACCCCTCAGATTTTCGTACAGTCTTCCAAGCTCTCATCTTCCTGCACTTTGACTATGCAAATATTATTCTTCATGGCCTCCCAAAACACATCCTCCAACCACTCCAACTGGCCATGAACACAGCTGCCCGATCACTCCAAGGTGTGTCCAGGTACAAGCACATCTCACCCATCTTGTTGCAACTACACTGGCTCCCCATAACTAGCTGCCTGACCTACAAAGCCCTTCTACTCACGTTTAAGATTCCTCATCTGCATCTTTCCTGTCAGCAATGATACAACATACCCCAGACAACAGAACGAGAAGATCAAACATGGTAAACACTCTGATTACACCTTCAGCAATAAGGACTTGCACTAAGGCCATCAGGAATCACACCTTTTCCTTATACGCACCAACCCTCTGGAATACCCTTCCTGCTTTAGTCCGAGCCATCGCTGACCAGTCTACATTCAGAAAGGCATTAAAGACTCACCTGTTCCAGCTAGCTTATGACCACATAATTTAATGAAGGGCTTTCATAGTGCTGGCTTCCTCACTTGCATAGCACATACCTTGAGGCCCGGCCGCACAACTTGTAATTAGTTCTCCCATCCCTCCCCTATTTCCCCTGCCTCTATCCTTCCCCTTATTCCCCTTCCTCTATCCCTCCCCTATTCCCCCTTCCCATCCAACCTTATATCCCCTGAATGTTGACATAATCATTTGCCTCTATTTACCTGCTCTATGTTGACTAGATTCAATGTTTATGCCTGTTCTATGTAAAGTTGCTTGACTGATCTCAAGGAACAAGCAGGAATGTAGTCTTCACATATGGGTATCGTCGGTACAGACAGAGCCCGCGTGGGCACGCTCCCCAGCGTCCAATAGGAAAGCTTTTTGGAGCATCCCACTGCGCCTGTGCCACTGCCTTTCCAACTCTCCCTCTTCAGTTCTTCATTTTCCACGGAGCCGACAGGCAGCAAACCCTGTCACTGCAGAAAAGTTTCTATTTTGTGGTCGCGTTTGCCTTCCCATCGATGTCCATACCGGTACCACCGGTGTTTTTTTTATTTTCTTTAAAAAAAAAAAGAAAGTTTCTTTCCTTTTTTTCGGGGATCTTCCCCTCTTGGTGCTTTGGTGCCATTTTGGGCACTAGGCACTATTTTCTTCCAAAATGGAGAAACCAACTAGTGGTTTCAAAAAATGTTCAAAATGTGGCAGTACCATTTCTGCTACTGACACCCATGACTGGTGTATTAAATGTTTGGGCCCTGACCATTCACCATCGGAGTGTCTCCTTTGCAGAAAGATGACTAAGAGGGGCCTGCAGAACAGAGCTGCAAAACTTGGCACCATCTTTGCCTCAGGTGCAATGTCGTCCAGGGCTTCATCTTCCTCCCATGGATCTCAGGTAACCAAATCCAGGTCTTCCTCCAAGACTGGCTGGTCCTCAAAGGGTTGATCTCCTTCTAAACATCGAGATGCTACTAACGTTGTCCTTGAGGAGAATACACCGTCCAAACAACCCCGGTGGGAGGTCCTTGCCTCCAAAGCATTAATGGGGGTCCCAGGATGTTCCTGAGGCCTCCACCTCCGGAGAACTCTTGGTGCCATATTCTGGGGTCATGGCCCGCTCTGCCGGTACCGACACCCAGACATCGGCGGGCTCCATGGATCAACGTATCCTAGCCATTGAGCGCAGTTTTGCAGCCTTGTTAGCAGCCTCAGTTCCACTAAGGCCACTACAATTGGTTCCGCAGCCATTGGTATTGATACCAGTATCGGATGTATCTGCATCTGCCATTGCGCTGCTCTCCATGCTTCCACCCATACCAGCCTAGATTCAGTGTCCAGTATAGCGGATCCGGTATCGAGGCTGTTCTCTGTACCTATGTGCATAATTTTGCACTTCACTACATTAAATTTCATTTTCCATTTGGATGTCCAGTCTTCCAATTTATCAAGGTTGTCTTGGAATTTTTCACAATCCTCTTGCGTTTTAACAGCTTTGAATAGTTTTCTGTCATCTGCAAATTTGATCACCTCACTCGTTATTTCTATTTCCAGGTCATTTATGAATATGTTAAAAAGCAGCGGACCCAGCACAGATCCCTGGGTTATTCCACTATTCACCTTTCTCCATTGAGAAAATTGGTTACTTAGTCCTACTGTCTACTTTCTATCTTTTAACCATTTCCCAATCCACAATCCAGATACTCTTTATCAACCGGCTCACCTTGGTCTGTTTATTCACACCTTCAAAAAAAACATAACAGATTGTCAAGACAAAGTTTTCCTTGCCTAAATCCATGTCGGCTTTCTCCCATTAATCCATGACTTATCTACATGTTCAGTAATTTTATTCTTTATAATGGCTTCTATCATTTTGCCTAGTATTGACGTCAGGCTCATTGGTCTGTAGATTCGTAGTTCACTCCTGAAAATATTTTTAAAAATTTGCTTTACATTGGTCATTCTCCAGTCTTCAGTTGCTCCAGATGATTTTAATGATAGTTCATGGATTACTAATCGTAGGTTTGTAATCTCATATTTCAGTTCTTTCAACACCCTCAGATGTATACTATCCAGTCCAGATGGCTTACAACTATTTGATAAACTGAAGAGTGGTAACATTATCTTCACGGTTTATCGATATTTCTTTCAGTTCTTCTGATACATCACCTTTAAATACCATTTCAAGCATGGATAACTTCCCTACATCTTCTTCAGTAAAGACTGAAACAAAGCATTCATTCAATCTCTCCGCTATGGCCTTGTCTTTCCTTAGTGCCCCTTTTACCCACATAGCTTGTTTACAGATTTGCAATATATCAAATAAAGGCAAACATAAAGATAAACTACCACCTTATCACTCGATGCTCCAACTGATTCACAGGTTTTTCACTGTAAATCTGTTTGAAAGTTTTTATTATGCATTTTTGCTTCCATCCAAGATTTTTTTTTTCAAATTTTCTCTCTACCTGCCTTACATCTAACTTGCCGTTTTCGTCAGTTTGCTCTGTTTTCCATTTCCTGAAAGATGCTTTTTTGGCTACAACAGCCTCTCTGACCTCACTTTTAAACCATGCTAGCAGTTTTTTGGCTTTCCTTCTGCTTTTCTTAAAGTGTGGAATACATCTGGTTTGGGGGTCCAAAACATTATTATTAATCAATGCCCATGCTTGATGTAAATCTTTAACCTTTGCAGCTGCTCCTTTTAGTTTTTTCTTAACTGTTTTCCTCATTTTATCATGGTCTCTCTTTTGAAAGTTAAAAGGTAGTATTGTGAATTTCCTTGCCATCCTGCTTACATTTATTAAATCAAATGTATCATGCTATGATCACTATTGCCAAGTGGCCCCAGCACCCTTACCTCTTGCACCAGATCCTGTGTTTCACTAAGGACTAGGTCCAAAATACCTTCCCCTCTAATGGTTCTTGAACCAGCTGCTCCAAGAAGCAGTCATTTATTACATCTAGAAACTTTATCTCCCTAGCATGTCCTGCTGTGACACTGACCCAGTCAATACCAGGATAATCTAAATCACTAATTATTACTGTGTTGTAACTGTTGTTAGCTTCCCTGATTTCTCTTAGCATTTCCGAAAACGGGGTAGTTGAAATCACCCATTATTACTGATTTCTCTTAGCATACATAAAGCCTTCTGTGTAGGACTTCCATTCTACCTTTCAAATATATTAATACTGTATGTCCTAAATAGGACCCTCTGGTCTTTACAACAAAATAGGTTGGTACAGTAGCATAAGTTACAAAGAGGGGCCCCTAAGCAAAATTTTGTTGAGGCCCCCACCCCCATTGTCGTGGTAGTGGTGCACTCCCTCCCCCATCTTGCAGGTCCCCCATGCCGCAGTGGTAGCAATAGCGGCAGATTTACCTCATAGTGTTTGCTGCACTACTCTATAAGTCTGCTGTGGGCTCAGCGGCTATTTCTCATCAGGTTAAAGTCTCACGGTGTGGCTATTATCACAAGATTTCGGCCAGACGAGGAACAGCCACCCGGCCAACAGCAGATGTACGAGAGAGGAGCAGCATGGCAAATGTGATAAAGTAAGTTTGCTGCACTCCTGCTACTGCTTGTTTTGTATGGGCTGCCTTTTTGTCTTGGCACCCCTGCAATGCGAGGGTTGCTTGTGCAGAATTTGCATCACTGCATTGGTATTATTTTCCAACTCGAGGGTTCACTTAGACATAGGATGGCTGTCTTTTACTACCTAGCTTCTGCTCCTTTTACTACCTAGCTTCAGCTCCAACTCTTATGACATTAGACTGGAAACATCTTATTTTAAATTCAAAATAGCATTAAAAACTTTCTAGAGGTAGCTGGGTCGCTATGAGTCAACACTGACTTGATGGCACAAAAAAAAACAATTTGAACAGACATTTCCTTTTCGTTCCTCCAGTTTAGTCCTCTACTCCTGGGTAGTGCACCACCTCCTGCAGCTTGGAGACTGGACCAATCAGAAACTTTCCCTCACTGGATGTAGCAAGCTGGAACTCCCATCAGCCTCCAGTGTGTCCAGTCTCCATGCAGCAGGAGGACCTCGTGAGCCTAGGTGCTGGGCTCACTGGAGAAACTAATAAGGAGCAGGCTATTTACTTTGTTTTCTTTCAGATCTCTTTATTTCTATTTATTTCTAGTTGCTTAGTTTAGTAGGATGCTGTCCCTTAAAAAAAAAAAAGGATTTTGGCAGCTGTCGGCAGTAGGGGTTTGAACCATAGCCTACTCTGCCTTGCTTAGTCCCCCCTCTCCCCTAACTATTTGGGCTTGCTGCAGGATCTCTTACCCCTTGATTGGACGGGGTAGAGCTCCTTTCTCGTCTCCCCTGCAGCCCTCTGATTTTCTGAGTAGCGGTGCTGGCTCCGGGGCTGTTTTGCTTAGCGGCAGCGTTTTCAGCAGCATGTCCGTCCTCGGGACACTGACAGGAGAGCCCTTCATGCAGGTACGGGCCGGGGAGAGTGGGGGGAAGCCGAACTTCACAGTGGCTGTGTGCTGCGGTGCTTAAGGGCCCTTATCCACAAAGCTCGCCAAACCGGTGACTGAAACCGCGGCCATTTTAAACATCGCGGTTTCAGCGGCGGCGGCTTTTTTGCTCCAGCTGTGTTTTTACCTGCGTTCTTTACGATTCAGCCCTCGCTGGGCTTAGCGTTCCTAACTTTGTTATCTTTGTTTTTTCCCTTTTTGCCCTTCTTCTGGAGTTTCAGGTCCGGGGGTGCTGGGGGGCTCCAGAAGGGTTTATTGTTTTTGTGTTCTCTTTCCTTAGTTCTCTCGGAGGAAATTATACTGCCATACAGCCAGATAATTATTAACGGACAACAGGAAGCTGTTGGAATAATAGCCACAGCCCTTTGAGGTATACCGTGTCTCAGGGCTGTAGGCAGGCATTTCCGGGGTGCAAGGGGGAGTGCAGTTTTCCCTTCACCTACTTGTAAGACTGCTAGGCTTGTTTGTTCATGCCAGCAAGGTCACAGTGTGTGATTTGTGGCACCCGAAGGAGCACCACTCCAGAGACAGGGGTCTGTGGGTGCTGTGCCTCAGTGTCGCTCACCCTGGAGCATCAAATGGAGGACGCTGCAGGCTCAGCCCTGCCTGAAGTGTTGGCGGAGCCGCTGGGAGTGGCTTGCACTCCTGGGCCCTCCGCTCCGCCTGCCAAGGGGGCTTCTGGGGTTTCCGGGGTCCTGGAGGATTTTTCCCCAGATTTTGTTTTGCTTATGCATCAGGCCTTCTGTCGAAAGCGACAGGGCATTATGCCGGCTTTGGCCCCTCTCCCCTCGGTCAGTCTGGCTTCCGGGCTGGCGGGGCAAGAGGCGGTGGTGGCCCGGGCTCCCAAGAGGTCGCGTCCGCCGGAGCATTCTCCCTCTGAGGTGGATTTACCGGAGGATGAGGAGCAGGACGTTGACTTGGAGGGCGACTTCGAGGATTTAGAAGAAGGTGAGATAGCTGAGCCTGAGGATCAGGCGAGGATCATTCGGGTGTTCCGCAGAGAAGAGTTGCCGGCCCTCATTGTAGAGGCACTGCAGACGCTTCGACTTACGTCCGAGCAGACTGCCGGCGAGGAGGATACTGCGGATCCTATTATTCAGGCAGTGCGCCAGACGCACGTCGTGTTCCCTATTCATAAGGTGATAGATCAAATGATTCAGAACGAGTGGGACCACCCAGAAGCGGGCCTGAAGGGGCTTCGTATTATGAATAAGCTCTATCCCTTGGCGGACAAGGACAAGGACCGTTTTCGCGTCCCTAAGATTGATGCAGCGGTATCAGCTGTCACGAAGAAAACCACTATTCCCGTGGAAGGCAGTGCGGCCTTGAAGGAGGCGCAGGACAGGAAAATGGACGGGCTGTTGAAACAGTCCTTTGAGGCGGACGCGATTTCTTTGCAGGCCTCCATCTGTGGGGCTTGGGTGGCAAGGGCCTGCCTCCGTTGGGTCCAACGCCTCGGGCAGTCGACATCCCTGGAACCAGACGAGCAGCGGGAACTCCAGCATTTGGAGTCCGGATCGGCGTATTTAGCAGATGTGCACTACGATCTCATTAAGGCTTTATCGAATAGTATGGCGTCCCTGGTTGCGGTGTGCCGGGCCCTTTGGCTAAAGAATTGGGCGGCCGACGGGTCCTCTAAATCTCGTCTTGGCAAGCTTCTGTTTAAAGAGAGATTATTGTTTGGTGAGGACCTTGATAAGTTGGTCAAGGATTTGGGTGAGTCTAAGGGAGGTAGACTTCCGGAAGATAAACCCAAGCCGGGGAAATTCAACCAGTCCTTTCGGGGACAGGTTAGAGATTTCCGCAGGTTTCGTTCTCCCCGGTTTGGCGGTTCCCAACGGGGAAGATTTGTCTCTCGCTCCCAAGGGTTCCGAGGGTTCCGTGGGGCAAGCATAGGTTTTGCGGCGCCTGCGACCGGTGCAACTCGAAAGCCCCAATTAAGGGCTGCGGGACCAGGCGGAAGGACAATCGATCGGGGGACGCCTGAGGGGGTTTCTTTCCGCCTGGACCCACATAACGTCAGACCAGTGGGTCTTAGAGATTATTCGCGACGGCTATGCGCTGGATCTAGCAGTGCCGGTAATGGACTCGTTCATTCAATCTCCCTGCAGAGGGCCTCAGAAGGCATTACAGATTCAGCAGACCTTAGATCGCCTCCTTCGGCTGGGGGCCGTCGTCCCAGTGCCGCCCGCGGAGTACGGGCTGGGGCGCTACTCTATATATTTCGTGGTGCCAAAGAAGGACGGCTCTCTTCGCCCTATCCTCGACCTCAAAGGAGTGAATCGGTGTCTCCGCGTGCCACATTTTCAAATGGAAACCCTTCAATCTGTCATCATGGCGGTTCGGCAAGGGGAGTTTCTCTCTTCTCTCGATCTCTCCGAGGCCTATCTCCATGTGCCCATCAGGGCGTCGCATCAGAAATTTCTGCGGTTCGCCCTGCCTTGGGATCACTTTCAATTTCAAGCGCTGCCCTTCAGCCTGGCGACGGCTCCCCGCGTCTTCACCAAGATAATGATCGTAGTGGCGGCGGCGTTGCGGAGGCAGGGGATCCTAGTGCATCCCTACCTCGACGATTGGCTGATTCGGGCCAAGTCCCTAGAAGAGAGCATACACGCCACTTGTCGGGTGGTAGAGTTTCTGCAGAGCCTAGGTTGGGTAGTCAAGCCGCTAAAGAGTCATTTAGCACCCACGCAGGTTCTCGAGTATCTGAGAGTGCGGTTCGATACCCAGAGAGGGTCGGTCTTTCTGACAGAACGCAGAGCGCAAGTTCTTCAAACGTTGGTGCGCAACTTCAGGAAGCGGCCGGCACCATCGGCATGGAATTATCTTCAGGTGTTAGGAACCATGGCGGCGTCGCTGGAGGTGGTTCCTTGGGCTCGGTTTCACATGAGGCCTCTACAACGGGCTTTGCTTCGTCGGTGGTCCAATCAGTCCGAGTCTTTGAGCAAGCGTCTTCCTTGCCCGCTGAGCGTACGACAGGCTCTGCGGTGGTGGTTGCGCCCGGACACCTTACAAGCGGGGATGCCGCTGGAGCCGCCGGAGTGGCTCCCTCTGTTCACGGATTCCAGTCTCACAGGCTGGGGGGCGCACTGCGGAGTACACTTTGCTCAGGGACAGTGGTCGGTGGAGGAGAGCTCCTGGTCGATCAACCGTCTGGAGTTGAGAGCCGTGTTGTTGGCTCTTCAACGGTTCAAGAGCCTGGTATCCGGCCGAGCGGTGCGAGTGTTGTCGGACAATGCGGCTACAGTGGCGTACATCAACCAGCAGGGTGGCACAGGCAGTGCGGCCATGGAGGAGGAATCCGAAATGCTGTTTGCCTGGGTGGAACCGCGCTTGCAGGCAATTTCGGCGGCTCACATTGCCGGAAGAGAAAATGTGGCGGCGGATTTTCTCAGCAGAGTACACGTGGATGCCGGCGAATGGGAATTGCATCTGGACGTGTTCGCTCAGGTGACTCGCCGGTGGGAAGTTCCGGTGATGGACTTGATGGTGTCTTGTCAGTCGGCGAAAGCGAATCGGTTCTTCAGCAGGCAGAGAGAGCCCATGTCGGAGGGGATCGATGCCTTAATTCAACCGTGGCCAACATTCGGTCTCCTATATGTGTTCCCTCCGTGGGCCCTGGTCGGTCGGGTGCTTCAGCGCATCGAAGCTCATCGCGGCAGGGTGCTGCTGATAGCGCCGGATTGGCCTCGACGCCCTTGGTACGCCGATCTGATCCGCCTCTTGGACGGCAGGCCGTGGCGGCTTCCCTTGTCTCCGGAGCTCCTGATTCAGAGGCCCCTTCGGATGCCACAGATGGATTGGTTCTCGCTTACGGCTTGGCCATTGAAAGGGCGAGGTTAAGGAAGCGTGGATACTCTAGGTCAGTCGTTTCAACCTTGCCTCAGGTTCGAAAGCGGTCCAACTCGCTCGCGTATGTGCGCATCTGGCGCATCTTTGAGGACTGGTGTTCCAGACATCAGGTACGAGCGTCCAGAGCGTCTGTGGCAGTAGTGCTGGATTTTTTGCAGGATGGCTTCAACAAGGGCCTTGCTGCCAGTTCTTTGAGGGTTCAGTTGGCAGCTTTGTCCTGCTATAGAGGTAAGATCCCCTGCGTGTCTCTCGGGGCCCATGGTGATGTCGTGCGTTTTCTGAAAGCGGTCTCCAGACTACGTCCAGCCCGCCGGATTTCTGTTCTGGCGTGGGATCTCAATTTGGTCTTACGGGCCCTGGGCAAGGCGCCTTTCGAGCCCTTATCCCAGAGTTCGGTCAAAGACTTGACCCTTAAAGTGGTCTTTTTGGTGGCGATCTGTTCAGCTAGGCGCATCTCCGAATTGCAAGCCCTTTCATGCCGGGAGCCCTTTCTTTGTTTCTCGCGAGAAAAGGTGGTGCTCTGTCCGGTGCCCTCCTTCTTGCCCAAGGTGTCTTCACCTTTTCATGTCAATCAGACCGTAACACTTCCGGTCCTGAGGGTGGACGCAGGGCAGTCCTCTGATCGCGGTTTGAGCTGCTTGGACGTAAAACAAGTGTTACGTCGCTATTTGTCTCTAGCTCCTTCCGCAAATCAGATCGGCTGTTTGTGTTGTTTGGGGGCTGCAGGAAGGGTGAGGCTGCTTCGAAGGCCTCCATTTCCAGGTGGATTAAGGAGGCTATCGCCTCGGCGTATTTGTTGCACAGCCGTCTGGTGCCTGTGGGCCTTCGTACTCATGCCACAAGAGCGCAGGCGGCTTCTTGGGCGGAGCATGGTCTGGTTCCGCCGATGGAGATTTGTAAGGCGGCCACGTGGTCGTCATTACATACGTTCAGTAAGCATTACCGATTGGATGTGCTAGCGTCTGGGGATGCCTGTTTTGGGTCGGCGGTGTTGCGTGCCGGCTGGCAGGGTCCCTCCCGTTAGTACTGCTCTGTTACATCCCAGGAGTAGAGGACTAAACTGGAGGAACGAAAAGGAAATCAAAATTACACTTACCTGGTAATTGTAGTTCCTTGAGTGACGACAGTTTAGTCCTCCGTCCCGCCCTAGATTTTTTAGGGCTAGCTCGGCACGCGTTCTCATTCAGCGAGAGTATTTAACAGGTGAGTGCAGCCGGGTTCCTTTCTTCCTTTGCTAACTGTAGTCGTCCTTTCTTCCTCTGTCGCTTATGCCGGACTTCGCAGGGAGGTAGAGTGGCGCTATGGAGTTTCTCACCCCTTGGTCGTTTAAGGGGGGGGGGCTCTCTTTGTTCTTGTTTCTAGTTTCATTAGCAAAATTCAAAAAAAAATGTTCATATGTTGCTGCTTATTTGTTGCTCTTGTGAGTCTGCTTTGTCAATAGTTCACTGGAGGCTGATGGGAGTTCCAGCTTGCTACATCCAGTGAGGGAAAGTTTCTGATTGGTCCAGTCTCCAAGCTGCAGGAGGAGGTGCACTACCCAGGAGTAGAGGACTAAACTGTCGTCATTCAAGGAACTACAATTACCAGGTAAGTGTAATTTCGATTTTTAAACTCATTATTTTCTTTCATTGGTAATGATTGTGAATTTGGCAGGGGAGGCTGCAGTCTGACAGCAAAATGTGAACTTAGATTAGTACTACTATTGATCATTTGCATAGTACTAGAAGGTGTATGCAGTGCTGTAGAGAGACATATAAGAGATGGTCCCTTCTCATCAGTGCATACAATATGGTCAAGACAGACAACACAGTAGCTGAGGACTAGGATATAGTCACACTTCCTCTTTGGTCAAATTACTGAACGTCTAAATCACAGCTTACACAAAAAAATGCGTTCACGTATAACTGGATGCTTAATTTATCTTCAAAAAATTATTATAACAAAGAATATATCTACTAATTTGAACTATTGAGGTCTCAGACTTATTATAGCTCTGCCATAAGGACTAAACGTCCGTTATCGTGGCAGCGAGCCCTTTTGCATCAACGACCTCGTGAGTGTGAGCGGATAAACAAGCACAGCCCTACAGACCCAAATAAATTATTTAAAAGTCCAAAACTCATGTTCTTATCTGTGCTAAAAAACAGCCCACTCTCATGGATTTGAGTGTTGATCCCGACGCCTCCCTTTGGTACCAGTATAGCGTTTCACAACGCCAACTTTCATCAGGGGATCTGTCCACTACTCCGATCCAACTCTGCCGTTCCTTTTAAAACTCCATAGCTGCCCACGTTTCACCAAGAGAATCTCCGAGTCAATGAAATGGTAACACGAAACGCCGCGCTGTGGGCTGTTTTTTAGCACAGATAAGAACACGAGTTTTGGACTTTTAAATAATTTATTTGGGTCTGTAGGGCTGTGCTTGTTTATCCGCTCACACTCACGAGGTCGTTGATGCAAAAGGGCTCGCTGCCACGATAACGGACGTTTAGTCCTTATGGCAGAGCTATAATAAGTCTGAGACCTCAATAGTTCAAATTAGTAGATATATTCTTTGTTATAATAATTTTTTGAAGATAAATTAAGCATCCAGTTATACGTGAACGCATTTTTTTGTGTAAGCGAGGACTAGGATATGACTAGGGGAATGGTAAGGGAACACATAGTTGGAGAGCAGGAGACTACATGGATCAGAATACAAAAGCAGCCTCAAAGAGGAGATTTTAGCCTGGATTTGAAAAGGTCACGAGATGAAGCCTGTCATACCGACTCGGGTAGTTTGTTCCAGGCATAAGGAGCAGCAAGGTGAAAAGATCAAAATCTGGAGTTCTTAATAGAAGAAAAGGGCACAGATAGAAGGGATCTGCCAGAAGAGCAGAGTTCCCAAGGAAGCTTATAGGGAGAGAGAAGAGAGGAAAGGAAGTGAGGAGCAGACGTTTGAGCTCGATACAGAAACAGGGAGTCAGTGAAGCGACTTGAGAGCAGGAGTTATATGTGCATAGCGAGACTGGTAGAAGATTCGCTGTACAGCTGAATTTTCAACATATTGAAGGGGAGAGAGATGATTGAGAGGAAGACCAGCAAGGAGGAGGTTGCAGTAGTCTAGACCGAGGTGACTAAAAAATGGATAAGTGTCTTAATAGTGTGTTCAGAAAGGAAGGGGGAAATTTTGCTGATGTTAGAGAGAAAGAAACTACAGGTTTTAGCTATCAGTTGGATGTGTGTGGAGAAGGAGAGAGAGGAGTCAGAGATGATGATCCCAAGGTTGCAAGCCAGGGAAACAGGGAGGAGTAAGAGTGTTTTTCATAGAAAAAGAGAAAGGAGGAAGAGGGGAGGTAGGGCGGTGAGACATCCAGGCAGCAATGTCAGGCAGGCAGAGATATGGGTCTGGATTCCCAGAGAGATTTCAGGTTTAGCGAGGTAGATCTAAAAGTCATCAGCGCAAAGATGGTACTGAAAATCATGGGAGAAGATGAGTGTGCCAAGGAACTAGGTATATAGAGAGAAAAGGAATGCTCCCAAGAATGGACCCTTAGAGTATATCAACTGAGAGCCAGATAGCATTAGAGGAGGATCCAACAGAATAAACACTAAAAGTGTGGTGGGTGAGATAAGAGGAGAACCTGGACAGAACAGAGTCCTTAAAATCAAGCAAGGACAAGGAATCGAGGAGAAAGTGATGGTTAACAATGTCAAAAGCCACAATGGATTGTTGAAGATAGCCAGGCTTGAGGTACATTATACCTCACAGGGCGTGGCATGAAAGGAGTAAGAACATACAGAGCAGATTCTATACTGTGTTTTCATGACACACTCCTATTTGAAAATTGTAACTTTTGGGGTCTTATTTCTCATCTACCCTATCTGTTATTTCATTGATTGTAAACTACTTTGAAATGGAAATGAAGGGCAGTATAGCAAATACAAATAAACATAAACATTACAGACATTGGACAGTAAATGAGCTCTGGCCTACTATCTGGGGAGGAGTGACTCAGTGGTTGGGACAGGTTACCTCAGGCCAGAAGGCCAGGGGTTCAATTCCCACATGGGGACAAGCAACCTCAGGCCAGAGGGACTGGGGTCTCTAGTCCCATGGCCACTCCTTGTGGCCTTGGGCAAGCCACTTAAGCCTCCATTGCTTCAAGTACACTTAGATTGTGAGCCCTTCAGGGACAAGGGAATAAAAAGTACCTGTTAGTATACATGTAAACCACACTGATTCTAAACAGTATAAAAAAAAAATCTGGAGAAGACTAGAGCCCTTAGAAAGTGCACCCAGCTCTGTTTCTTTTGACTCAAAAAAGCCGGGGACTACCATAACAAATATACCTTATCCAGCTGGCTAGCCGATGGCATCTCTTTTGCTCATGCACAGGTAGGCCTCATACTAGAGGATCATGTCACGGTTCAAAATGTCAGAGCTATGACTGCGCTGGTAACACACGAGATTGGCCTCTATAGAGAAGATTTTAAAAACTGTGACATGGATTTCTGCCTATTCATTCACATTTCTCTATGGTCAGAGAAGGATTCTGGACTCAGCAGTAGATATGGCCAATCCAAGCTCCAAAATCTGTTTTGGGATTAGAATCTAACTCCATTCTCTTTAGTGCCAGTTCTGTTTAGTTACGAGTTGCCTCCAAAAAAAAAAAAGCATCTCTGTGGACAAGCAGGAAGTAAGCCCTTACATATCGGTGATGTCACCGAAGGGGCCCCCAGGCAGAGTGCTTCCCAGCTTCCATTGGAAGCTTTTGGGAGCTGCACCATACATGCACACCTGCCTTCCCGCCTGCAGCAGTGCCATCTTCTCCAGTCTTCGTTTTCCATGGAGTCCCTAGGATGAATCCTGCACAACGGGAAAATCTTTTCTCTTGTATTACCCCTTGCAGATTCTTTTCTAACTAATTTCACTGCCTGTCATCATTTAAGTCAGCTCCCAGCCGATTTTCATTTTTTTCTTTTGGTTTCTCATTTATTTATTTATTTAGCTGTATTTATATTCCGCTTTTCACCGGGTCAAAGCGGTCAATTATTCAGATGAACGTGCTTTGTACAGTCTTTGCTGCTAGCATTGCTTTTACAGCATCCTGCTATTGGTAATCCTAGAAGTCTTCCTTTAGAAAGTTTAATTCTGATCGTGCAGTTAATACAGTGGCAAGATTACAACTTCACTAAAGACCAAAGTGTCTCTTCGTTTTGAATGGCACTTCGGGTGCATGTTTTATAACTCTCCCCTTGAGAAAGGCGCAAGCCGAAACGCGTCGGGGACCTTCAATAAAGCAATCTAAAGCCACTGGGTCATCATTTGCTTCTGCTCGTTGTGCACGCTACCATTGTCTGCAGGAGCCCTGCTCTCATGTGCCCTGTCCCTAGGATGAATCCTGCACAACGGTAAAATCTTTTCTCTTGTATTACCCCTTGCAGATTCTTTTCTAACTAATTTCACTGCCTGTCATCATTTAAGTCAGCTCCCAGCCGATTTTCATTTTTTTCTTTTGGTTTCTCATTTATTTATTTATTTTATTTATTTATTTATTTAGCTGTATTTATATTCCGCTTTTCACCGGGTCAAAGCGGTCAATTGGGGGATACATTTAACACAAGGGGATATGACACACATACGTTAATACTTACAGGAAACATGGGCAATGGAGGGTTAAGTGGCTTGCCCAAGATCACAAGGAGTGCCTATAGGACTAGAAATCCCAGTCCCTCCGGCCTGAGATTGCTGTCCCTAGGTGGGACTTGAACCCCCGGCCCTCCGGCCTGAAGTACCTTGTCCTAACCACTAGACCACTCCTCTCATTTTTTTTTCTGCTTTTCCACTTGCCAGACTTTTTCCTACTGTTGGCACAATCGAGGTCTTAGACATATCCAGAAAGACCGTGTCAGCAAGGTCGACACCAGTGAGTGGCTTTAAGAAGTGCACAAAATGTGGCCACACCATTTTAGTCTTAGAAACATAGAAACATGATGACAGAAAAAGACCACATGGCCTATCTAGTCTGTCCTTCCATAACAACTACAACAGTCCACTTTTTACCTTTAGAGATCCTCTGTGTTGGTCCCATGCTTTTTTGAATTCAGTTACTGTCCTCATCTCTACCACCTCCACTGGGAGACTATTCCACGGATCAACTACTCTTTCCGTAAAGAAATATTTCCGCATATCACTCCTGAATCTATCTCCCTTCACCCTCATCCCATGTCCCCTCGTAGCAGAACTTGCTTTCAATTGAAAGAGGCTCTCTCCCTGAACATTTATGCCACGGAGGTATTTAAACATCTCAATCATATCACCTCTATCCCGCCTTTCCTCTAAGGTGTACATATTAAGATCCTTAAGTCTGTCCTCATATGCTTTATAATGAAGCCCATTAATCATTTTAGTAGCAACCCTCTGCGCCGACTCCATCCTGTTCACATCCTTTGAAGGTGCGGTCTCCAGAATTGCACACCATACTCCAAATGAGGTCGCACCAAAGACTTATACAGAGGCATTATCACCTCCTTTTTTCTGCTAGCCATTCCTCTCCGTATGCACCCAAGCATCCTTCTAGCTTTTGCTGTCGCCTTTTCTACCTGTTTAGCTACTTTAAGATCATCAGACACAACCACGCCTAGGTCCCGCTCTTCTTTAGTGGACAAAAGTACTTCACCTCCTATACTGTATTGCTCCCTTGGATTGCTGCAGCCCAAATGCATGACCTTACATTTTTTAACATTAAATCCCAGCTGCCAAATTCTAGACCATTCTTCAAGCTTAGCTAGATCCCTCCTCATGTTATCTACCCCTTCCTGGGTGTCTACTCTGTTGCAGATTTTGGTATCATCCGCAAAGAGGCAAACCTTACCCGACAGCCCTTCCGCTATATCACTAACAAAGATGTTAAAAAGAATCGGAGCAAGGACAGATCCCTGGGGCACACCACTGGTAACATCCTTCTCCTCAGAGTGAGCTCCATTTACTTGTACTCTTTGTCGCCTCTCACCCAACCAATTTCTAACCCAAGCAGTAACTTTAGGGTCCATCCCTAGGGTGCTCAGTTTGTTTATAAGTCGCCTGTGAGGAACAGTGTCAAAGGCTTTATGGAAATCTAAATACACCACATCTAGAGCTCTCCCTCGGTCCAACTCCATGGTCACCCAGTCAAAGAAATCAGATTTGTCTGACAAGACCTGCCTCTGGTGAATCCATGCTGCCTCGGATCCTGTAATCCGCTGGACTCCAGAAACCTCACTATTTTCTCTTTCAGCAGCGTTTCCAATAATTTACTCACCACCGAAGTTAAACTAACCGGCCTGTAGTTTTCAACCACATCCTTACTTCCGCTTTTGTGTAAAGGCACCACATGAGCCTCTCTTGGAAAAGGTGCAACTGGTACTTGCAATGCCTTGGGCCTGATCACCAGCTTGCTTCCTGCAACATTTGCCTGTAGATTATGAGGAGGGGCATGAAGAGCCAGGAAAAGCAGGAGGAGTCCCTTTTTGGAATGTCAGATTCAGCATCCTTGGCTCCAGCATCAGCGACACTGTTGAGGGGTTCTGCTAAGGTGTCAACTGTGAGAGACGCCTAGGTGCATTAAGAACTGAGGGGCTTGCGGTATCAAGTGGAGACTCAGTTGATATCCGACAGTCATCGAAGAAGGACCTGACATCCATCCCATCAATATTGAAGGGGCGCCTGAGCACCGGAACTAGCTCTGGATGCATTGATGCCAAAGTACTTCCAGACGCGATGTTGAGAGTGAGGGCCGAGAGCAGCCCTCCAAGGTTACCCAATGGCAGAAATAGACTCCCAGATGGGAGGATTCAACCCCTCTAGCCCCGGAGGACACTCGGTTGCCTCCTGATGAGCCTGTCATTGTGGAGTCCCTGAAGGAGGAATTGGTACCAGTAGCTGAGGTTGCAATTCCAGCCCTGGTCTCCTCTGAGGTGGTGGAACTAGAGGAATGCCTTTGGGCCCTTGAGGTTCACATAATGGTAGTCTTGGCCCTGCGGTACATGGACTCTTCGATGTCTTCGGCATCATCACCACACTCCTGCAAGTCTATTCTGGAGACCCATTTATTTATTTAACTGATTTTGATATGCTATTTTTCTACCTGACAAAATGGTGTACAGACAGCAAGGGCTACAGATAAGGGTACATTGGGCAGGGGAAAGGCACTGCGGTGGATTGGAACAAGGTGTAGGAGCAAGGTTACACTGGAAAAAGGTACAGTAGGCAAGTAGAGGTAAAGCAGAGCTCCAAAACAGGGTGTGGGTGGAAACTATTTACATACATCGTCGCTATAACAGTCTAGCACCAGGAATGCGGTCAGCTCGGTCTTACTTGCATGAGAGGGAACAGGCGGCTGGACTGAATGTACCCGGGTCCACCTGAGCCCTGGCTTCCAAAAATCCCAACTGCCTCATTACTTCATGGTGGTGGAGTCGACCAGCATAGGCATAAGAGCCAAAAGATGCACTCCTTGGTGCTCCCATGTAAGGAGGCCTGTGCCATGAATGCCATAGTCGGGAAGTGCTTCCAGGGCTCAATGCTTGTCAGCCAGATCCAGGTCTACTAGCTTGTACATGGGCATGTACCTGTGGGACCTGATGAAGGAGTTTTCTGGGTTCTCAGCTGGTCTCTCGGAGGAACCCCTCCAGTGGTTCCAGACCCTGGCCTCCGCAGTCAGTGTGCGCCAAGTTTATTACTCGGGTAGCCTATGACAGCTTTGAGTCGGCAGCTAGAGTAGCTGGGGCAGGTATCAGTGCTTGACGCCATGCCTGGCTTGCAGTTGTCTGACTTGGAGCAATGGTTGCAGGACAAGTTGGTTGATAAGACTGCCGAGTTGGAGTCTGAGTACCTGACAAGGACCAGGCTCTCCAAAAAGATCGCTGACCCTTCCCTGAGGAAGGCTTCAGACAGAAAGCCCTCATACCCGAAGAAGAGGAAGGCTTACTGAAACTACCCCCTGTACCTGGCCTTCCCAGCTTCCTAACATGGTCTGCAGGCCAAGTGACAGGGGCATGGCCCACTTCAGCCTAAGGTCCCCAAGCCCCAGACAATGCCCCCGGCACAACTTGGAGGGGATTTTTGACTCCTTTGGCATAGCCTTTCTTCCCCCAGGAGGCACAGCCCTATAGTACATGGGGGGTCATCTGGTACATTATACCAACAGGTGGCCGGCCATCACCACAGAAGCATGGGTTCTCCAAGTGGTCAGGGAGGGTTACCTCCTCAACTTACAAAAGACGGCCCATCATTCTTCCTGAGAAAGCCCTCCAGAACTCCCTTTCACTGGACTCTACTCCAGCAGGAACTTGCAGGACCCCTAGAAAGCCAAGCAGTGGAACCCGTTCCTGTCTTCCTGTCCATCTCAGAGGCAGGGGGTTCTACTCCCACTAATTCCTGGTCCCCAAAAGGACCAGAGGTTTCTATCTCATTCTATACCCGGGGACCTCAACAGGTCCCTGGTGAGGGAGAAGTTCAAGATGCTTTTCCTTGGAACACTGCTGCCTTATCTCCACCAGGAAGATTGACTGTGCTTCTTGGATCTAAAGGATGCATACATGCACATCCTGATCCACCCCTCCCATAGGCAGTACCTATGGTTCGTGATGGGAGGAGGGCACTACCAATACAGGCTGCTACCCTTCAGCCTGGCCTGCTCTCCAAGGGTCTTTACCAAATGCCTGTCGGTGATAGCCACCAACCTGCACCTACAAGCGGCTTTCGTCTTCCCCTCTCTAGGCAACTAGCTCATCAGTGGTGGTATGGCCTCAGAGGTCAGTCAGGCCGCATAGCGTGCACCCCTCCTGCAGCACCTAGAGTTTGTCATCAACTTCCCCAAATCCCATCTCTCTCCAGCCCAGAGCCTGGAGTTCATAAGTGCTAGTTGGACACGTTATAGGTCAAGGCCATCCTCCCAAGAGAAAGGGCAGAACATATCAGGCAACTGGCAGGAGAGATACAACACCACCGGTCAGTGCCGGCTCGTCTACTTGTCCGCCTACTGGGCCATATAGCGTCGATGGTCCATGTCACATGCGGCCAGCCCAGTGGTGCCTATGCTCTCAGTGGACTCAGGCCACGGGCAGGCTACAGGACAGGGTCAGGGTTACCCACCAACTGGCGGAGTCCCTCAACTGGTGGCAAAATTTGTGCCACCTCCAGGCAGGAATGCCCTTCCAGAATCCCGCGCAGCAGAGGACCCTGACCTACAGATGCCTCCCTCCTGGATTAGGGGGCACATTGTAGAGACCACCGCACACAGAGCAGCTGGTCTCAGGAGTCACGCCTACAGATCAATCTCCTGGAGCTCAGAACAATCTTGTTGGTCCTACAGTGTTCTGCTACAGCCTGCAACACCGGCCTGTGTTTTATATAAGCAAGCAGGAGGACACAGATTCGTACTCCTTCTTCCATGAAGTGGTGGCCTTCCACTCCTTTGCAGCATGCAACAGCATGCTTCTGTGAGCAGTGTACCTCCCAGGCCAGGACAAATGTCCAGCATACAGGCTGAGCAGAGTCCTTCGCCCACACGAGTAGCGCTTAAACTCCAGAGTAACAAAGTAGCTCTTCCACCTCTGAGGCCGGCCCATGATGGACCTATTCGCCTCTCCAGACAACACGCAGCAACCCCGCTTCTGCTCCCATCAGCTGTACCCGGAGAGAGTGGCGGCAGATGCTTTCCTGATCTTGTGGTCTGAGGGCTTACTCTGTGCATTCCCACCACTCCCCAGGTCGCAAGGATCCTCTTCAAGGTCCAGATTAAAAGGGCATAAGTCATACCGATTGCCCCCAGGAGGCCCAGGCAACCTCTGCTGCTTTCCCTGTCAGTGGCATTCCCAGTCCCTCTGGGCCCAGCCCCAGACCACCTGTCCCAGGAGGAGGGCTCCCTCCTACACCCCAATATGGAGTCCCTAACGCTAACAGCATGACTGCTGATAGGGTAGAATTGGGCCCCTTTCAGTCTTCCAGGAGAAGTCGAGGAGATCCTACTGGCCTCCCGAAAACTCTCCACCAGATGGGCTTATGCCTTTAAGTGGAAAAGGTTTTCCGTATGGTGTGTGGAAAGGGAGGAAAATCCCTTTACCTACTATGTGCAGCTAGTACTTCAATACCTATTGCACCTGTCATATACCGGGCCGCAAGTTAAACCAGTGATGGTACATCTGAGTGCCATAGACGCTCACTACCACCCAATGAGGGAAAACCCCTCTTAGGTCAGCCCCTGTTCTCCAGGTTCCTCTGTTGGGGAGGGGGGGGGCTGTTATAAAAGCCGCCTCTCTGCCCTCCAGCAGCAGTGGGACCTCAAAGTGGTGCTCTCCCAGCTCACCAAACTACCGTTTGAGCCCCTGGCCACTTGCCACCTGCGGTACTTGTCTTAGAAAGTGGCCTTTCTGGTTGCCCTCATGTCCGCTCAAAGAGTGAGTGAACTCCAGGCCCTGATGGCAGACCCAACATATGCAAGGTTCTACAAGAAAAGGGTAGTGCTCTGCACACACTCTAAATTCTTCCCGAAGGTGGTGTCTTCTTTCCACCTCAACCAAGAGGTGATCTTCCCCACCTTCTTCCCGCGGCCTTATGCAGTCAAGGAGGAGCTAGTACTTCATACACTAGATTGCAAATGGGCCCTGTCCTTCTACTTACAGTGGACTCGGGCCCATCAAAATGCTCCTCAGCTTTTCATGTCTTATGACCCCAGCAGACTGGGGCATCCTGTGACTTAGTGAACTCTGTTCACTTGGGTTGCGGACTGTATTGCCCTCGCCTATGAGCGATCTGGCCTCCTCCCTTGAGCACCAGATCACAGCACATCACATAAGGGCAATGGCCCCATAAGTGGCCAACCTTTGCTCAGTGCCAGTAACGGAAATCTGCAAGGCCGCCACATGGTCTTCAGTTCATATGTTCACAGCTCACTACTGCCTGGAGAGTGAGTCCCCCAGGGACAATGCCTTTGGCCAGGCAGTACTATGTAATATTCTCTGGGTGTAGGCAACTCCTGCCCTCTGACTCTTCTGTGTTTAGGCTACCGGAGTGACAGTGTCTCTGGACGTTAGGTTCTTGCAGAGTCTCTCAGTGGGGACTCTCCTCCTGCAATTCACGTGGTTCAGTCCTCGGCAGCCTTGGAGGTAGGGAGTCCCTTATGTGAGGACTGACTCCTGCTTGTTCCCGGAGAAAGCATAGTTACTCACCTGTAACAGGTGTTCTCCAGGGACAGCAGGAATCAGTCCTTACAACCCTCCCTCCTCTCTTGGGAGTTGTCTCCCTACCTTGTTTTAGTTTTATGTGCCATCCCAGCTATGTCATCTGACTGAGCGAGGTGGTACCCTTGGGCAGGAAGGGGACCATTCATGGTGGTAGCATGTCCCAAAGGCTTTCTTTGGGGTAATGCTCCACATGGGCTCCATAGGCGTCAATGTCACTCACATGTGAGGACTGATTCCTGCTGTCCCTGGAGAACACCTGTTACAGGTGAGTAACTACACTTTCCTTTCTGCCTGCCACTGCTGCTGCCACACCTCAATTTCCTTCTTTCATGGAGCCCCTTAGATGTACTTTCCTCATTCCATATTTGTTTCCAGCTCTTTGCATAGCCCAGTGGCTCAAGAAGCAGCTGAGAACTAGGGAAGCCAAGGTTTGAATCCCACTGCTGCTCCTCTGATCTTGGGTAAGTTATTTATCTCTCCATTGCCTCGGATTGTAAGCCCTCCAGGGAGAGGAAAATACCTACGGTACCTGAAAGTACCTCACCTTGAACTTTTAATAAAAAGGTGTGAGCTCAATCCAGTTGCCTTTCTCCAACTTTTTTCCTGCATTGATTTCACTTCTGTGAGTCCTCCTGCCCTGCCAGTATTGTTGCTTCATATTATTGACCTTTTAATTTTTTAAGATAGTGAAAACTCTCTAGAAAAGGTTCCTTTCTTTTTGCACATTTATTTATTTATTTAACAGCTCTTATATACCGCGCTATTTGACATCAGTGCAGTTTACATTAAACAAAATACATTCAGATTTAGAGAACTTGTCCAAGTTACAGGTAACAGGGGAATAAAAACAAGGATTAACTGGGGAATAGCATATAAATAATTAAATAAATGCAATTACATAAGACTAGGTCACATTTAGGTCACCGCTTAGGTCACATTTAGGCCTCTTGTATCCTGGCTGTGATATTTCCTTCATATTTGAAATTCAGTTATTTAATTTCACTGCAGTTAATAGTTTTAGATTAGAGCTATCTTATTTTTTCATGCATGCGTGGTCCCCTTCCCGCCCAAGGGGGCCATCTTGCTCATTTTCCTTTTTGCCACAGAGCCCAATGGACGTCTATCCTGTTTCCCTGGAAAAATCTTTGCTATTTATCCTTAAAAATTTACTTCCCAGTTTGATCGAGGCCTGCCCTGACCGGCATTCGTGCCTTTTTTCGCCCAAGGGTCGTCGACCTCGTCTGGGTTTTTCTTCATCCTATCTCCCAGTGGGTTCAAGAAATGCAACCTCTACAGTCAAATGATGTCTATTACAGACACCCATGACTGCTGCCTGGGCCCGGACCATGAAAGCACCTCCTATGACCTGTGCCAGGCCATGACATTTAAGACCAATAAAAAAAGGTTGGAGTTGCAGGAAAAACTGTTCCCCAGGTCAGACTCAGCCCCGGCCTCCCTGGCGCTGAGCTTCAAGCTCAACACTTCCCATGAGGCCTGAGCATCCTCGGAGTCCCACGGTGGCGGCTCCTCCAAGAAGACTCCGGATCCCGAGAAAAAGAAGAAAATGTCGTCTTAGTCTGCTGAGGTTGAGAAACCCAGTAAATCTGCCCGGAGGGACTCGGGCAACTCCGAGAAGCACCCTACCAAGTTACTCAAGAAGGATTCCCCAACCTGCCAGTATTTTGATGGCATCGATCGCGGCATCAGGAAAAGCCCCTGATGCTGTCAAAATACTGTCAGTGCCCCGGATACCCCTAACCCCTACCCAAAATAAAATAACCTGGTGGTCTAGCGGCCCCTGTACTCCCCAACCCAAATTAAAATAAAATATTCTGGTGGTCTAGTGACCCCTAAATCCTCCACTTCCACCCGGTACCTTAAATTAAGCTGGAGTGCTGCCTATGCACTCCTGCTCTGAGTCCGCCATCTTGAAAAAATGGCGGTGCCTAGCTCTGCACAGTGCATGCTGGGATGCATTGGATGGGGATAGACTGCCATATAAGGCATAGTCTATTTCTAGAACATTTTGGCACAGATGCACCAACGTAAGAGCTCTTCCCCACATAAATGTTTCTAGCACAAATCAGAACAAAGATCTTGCCTCCCTTTTCTCCCCCCCAACCTATTTATCTTCCCCCTTCCCCCCTACCTCCCTTATGATAAAGCATCTAGCCTAAGAATGAATTACTTTTAGTAGATGCACCATTGTATTATGGATAACCATTGTACTATGATAACCTTGCTCCTGTAAATAAACTTCCCTGTACATACTGTATGCACCTGTAAATAAGTTAGATTTTCACATAGCAATGTAAATAATTTTTATTCTTATACGGTACTGTTTAATGCTAAAATCATAATTACACTTACCAGGTAATTGTAGTTCCTTGAGTGACGACAGTTCAGTCCTCTACTTCTGGGTTGTCAATCTCCTCCTGCAGCTTGGAGACTGGTATGTCAAACTAATGACATCACTGGATATAGCCTGCTGCACTCCGCCTTCCATCCCAGTGTGAACTATTAACAAAGCAGACTCACAGGAGCAACAAATAAGTAGCCAACTACAAACATTGCAAACAGATGAAACCAAAAACCTAAACTCCTAAGCATCCACCCCCTCCGATCAGGCTTTCTTACCCCTTGCCTTGCCATAGAGAAAGTGAATACCTCAACAAAGAGAAAGAAAACTGAGCTCACCTGTAACTTTCTCCTGCCCGTTACCATGGCTGGAACCTCCTAGAAATCTCCGGGCGGGAATGAGGACTGAACTGTCGTCACTCAAGGAACTACAATTACCAGGTAAGTGTAATTATGATTTCCTTATCGTTCCTCCAGTTCAGTCCTCTACTTCTGGGATGTACCAGAGCAGTAATCATTGGGAGGGACCCTTCCAGCCAGTGGACAAAATTGCCGACCCAAAGCGAGCATCGGCCACCGCTGCGACGTCAAGTCTGTAATGCTTGCTGAAAGTATGGAGCGACGACCATGTCGCCGCCCTACAAATGTCTCCCAGCGGAACTAAACCGTGTTCCGCCCAGGAACACGCCTGCGCTCTTGTGGAATGGGCCCGCAATCTGACGGGCACCACTCGACCTTGAATCAAATAAGCGGAGGCAATCGCTTCCTTTACCCACCGAGTGATGGAAGCCTTCGCCGCTGCCTCCCCTTTGCGCGCTCCACCGAACAGAACAAATAACCGATCCGACTTACGGAAGGACTCAGTTATCCTTAAATATTGACGTAAGGCCCTCCGTACATCCAAAAGATGAAGACTGCGATCCGAACCGCCGCTCTCCAGAGTCCCAAGAACGAGCAAACAAACCGCCTGATTCAAATGAAAAGGGGAAACAACCTTAGGCAAAAAGGACGGCACCGGACGGAGAACCACTTTCTCCCTGGAAAAAGATAAGAAAGGTTCCCGGCATGACAACGCCTGCAACTCGGACATCCTTCTAGCCGAACAAATGACCACTAGAAACACCGTCTTCAACGTCAAATCCTTAAGGGATGCCCGGCGCAAAGGCTCAAAGGATGACTTGACCAAAGCCGCGAGGACAAGATTGAGGTCCCACGGTGGAATGCACACCCTACACGCCGGTCGTAACCTAGCGACCGCCTTCAAGAATCGAACTACATCAGGGTGAGCTCCTAAAGGCACCCCATTGATCTTACCCCTATAACAGGCCAGGGCCGCCAACTGGACGCGCAAGGAACTAGCAGCTAGACCCTTATCAAAACCATCCTGCAAAAACTCCAAAACCACCGGAATGGACACAGTGAGAGCCCGGACCAGAAGTCGAGAACCCCAATCCTCAAAGATACGCCAAACACGCACATACGCCAAGGACGTCGAATGCTTCCGCGCCCTAAGCAAGCTCGCTACAACCGCTGACGAATAGCCTTTCTTTCTCAGTTTAGCCCTCTCAATGGCCATACCGTAAGCGAGAATCGATCCACCTGCGGCATGAACAGCGGCCCCTGCCGCAACAGATCCGCCCGCTCCGGTAGCCTCCAGGGTACGCCCTCCAACAGGCGCACCAGATCCGCATACCAAGGCCGCCTCGGCCAGTCGGGCACCACCAACAGAACTTTCCCCTTGTGCGCTCCGATCTTTTGCACGATCCTGCCGATCAATGCCCATGGGGGAAAGACATACAGAAGACCTGTCGGCCACGGGCGTAACAGCGCGTCTATGCCCTCGGACATCCACTCGCGCCTTCTGCTGAAGAACCGGGTGACTTTTGCCGACCAAAAGGTCGCCATGAGATCCATCACCGGAGGACCCCAACGCTCTACTATCTGCGCGAAAGCTTCGGGATGCAGCTCCCACTCCCCTGCATCCACGTGCACCCTGCTGAGGAAGTCCGTGGTGACATTGTCCTTTCCGGCAATGTGTGCCGCCGAGATCGCTGGTAACCGAAGCTCTACCCAGGCGAACAATTCGTCTGCCTCCGCCTCCAAGGCGGCACTTCCCGTGCCGCCCTGGCGGTTGATGTACGCCACCATCGCTGAGTTGTCGGAGAGCACCCTTACGGGCCTGCCGGCGGAGCAGGACTTCGAACGCCTGAAGGGCCAGGAACACCGCTCTCAGCTCCAGACGGTTGATCGACCATGATACCTCCAGCGGAGACCAAAGCCCCTGCGCAAACTGACTCTCGCAGTGAGCTCCCCAGCCTGCTAGACTGGCATCCGTCAACAACGGCACCCACACCGGCTGCTCCAGCGGCATGCCCGCTGCCAGTGACGACCTGACCAACCACCAACGAAGGGAGCGCCGGGCGGTGAACGGACAAGGAAGCCGCTTGCTCAAGGAATCGGTCTGATGCGACCACCAGCAAAGCAGCGCCCTTTGGAGAGGCCGCATATGGACCTTGGCCCATGGCACCGCCTCCAACGTCGCCGCCATTGTGCCTAGGACTTGGAGATAGTCCCACGCCGACGGCACATACACCGACCGAAACTGTCTGACTAGGGTTCTCAATCCCTCGGCCCGCTTGTGCGGCAGAAACACCTGCCCTCTCTTGGTGTCGAACCGAACCCCGAGGTATTCGAGGACCTGGGTTAGCTTCAACTGACTTTTTGCCGGGTTGACCACCCAACCGAGACTCTGCAAAAAGTTCACTACCCTGTCTGTCACCCGAAGACTCTCCTCCTCGGACTTGGCACGGATCAACTAATCGTCGAGATACGGGTGAAAGAGAATGCCTTCTTTGCGCAACGCCGCCGCCGCTGCCACCACCACCATTATCTTGGTGAATGTTCGCGGCACCGTGGCCAACCCGAAAGGCAATGCCTGGAACTGATAGTGCCCCCAAGGAAGAGCGAACCGCAGAAACCTCTGATGCTCTAAACAGATGGGAACATGCAAATACGCCTCCGTAAGGTCCAGAGACGTCAAGAACTCCCCTTGACGCACCGCCACTATAACCGACCGGAGAGTCTCCATCCGTAAATGCGGTACGCGCAAGCTACGGTTCATGGCCTTCAGATCTAGGATAGGTCGCAACGTGCCGCCCTTCTTTGGCACGATGAAATAAATTGAGTATCGACCCAAGCCGTAATCGGCTTTGGGGACCTCCACCACGGCCCCCAACTGAAGCAGACGCTCCAAGGTTCCGTGAACCGCTGCCGTTTTCTTTGGACCCCGGCAAGGAGACAGGACAAACGAATCCGACACGGGTTTCGAAAATTCCAGTGCATAGCCGTGCTGAATGATCTCGAGCACCGACTGGTCAGAGGTGATGTGGGTCCAAGCGGGAAGAAACTCCCAAAGTCGCCCGCCTATGGGAGGCTTCGCCACCGGGACCCACCTCGTTTCATTGTGTCTTACGGACAGCGTTCGCTGGGATGGAAGCGAAACCTCTATTCGCTCCCCGAAACCCCCGAAAGCCCTGGGCCCGAGACGGAAACCTAACCCTCTGGAAACCTCCGAATCGTGGCGAACGAAACCTCCGGAAATCTCGAAACAGACCCCGAAATCCTTGGCCGGACTTGGCCTGCTTCGGTCTATCCTCCGGAAACCGACCCGCCTTGGACTCCCCCAGGTCTTTCACCAACTTATCCAACTCCTCACCAAACAGCAAACCGCTCCTAAAGGGAAGCTTGCTAAGACGGGACTTCGACGGTCCGTCCGCCGCCCAATTCCTCAACCATAATAAACGCCGGGCAGCTACCGCGGACGCGGTGCTATTAGCCAGCGCCCTGATCAAATCGTAATGAACATCTGCCAAGTAAGCCGCCCCTGATTCCAGGCGATCCAGTTCTTTCAGTTCCTCGAGATCTAAATGAGGAGACTGACGCAGCCGTTGTGCCCATCGCAGAGCAGCTCTGGCCACCCAGGCTCCACAGATGGATGCCTGCAGCGACATAGAATCCGCCTCAAAAACCTGCTTGAGCAGACCCGTCCACCTTACGGTCCTGAGTATCTTTCAAGGCCGCACTGCCTTCCACAGGAATGGTGGTCTTCTTTGTAACCGCCGAAACCACCGCGTCCACCCGCGGAGACCGGAACCTTTCCTTATCCTTATCGGCTAACGGATATAATCTCTTCAATGTCCGCAAGCCCCTCAGGCCTGCTTCCGGCTTATCCCACTCATCTTGAATCATTTTGTCCACCACCTTGTGTACTGGAAACACCACCTGAGTCTGTCGGACTGCCCGGATAACCGGGTCCTCCAGCTCCTCTTCCACCGCTACCTGCGGTGCCAGATGCAACATCTGTAAGGTCTCCGAGATCAAGGCTGCCAACTCTTCTCTACGGAAGACTCTAACTATCGTAGCTTGATCTTCAGGTTCAGGAATCTCCCCTTCTTCGAGATCCTGGGTGCCCTCTTCTGGGTCCCATTCCGGGACGGAAACCTCAGGCCAATCTCCCTCTGCCAGTGCAGGGTCCCTGGTTCTCGCCCGCTTAGGCGCCGAAGGGCCCTCACCCAAATCCTCAGAGGCCTCCAGCTGCGGAGGTGGCGACGCCAGCGACCCAGGGCCCGCTGCTGCCCCTTGTCGCTTTAGGCAGAAAGCCTGATGCATCAGCAGCACAAACTCCGGACTTAAACTCACCGAGGCCCGGCGACGGTACGGGTAGAGAGATCCTGGAAGACCCCGGCAACTCCTCCACCGCGGCCCCCTGCGTCACAGATCGCAGGGACGCAGCCCGCCCACCTGCGGGCGCTCCCTGCGCTTCAGTGGGCTCCTGCATTTCCATCTGCTGCTCCACTGCGGATGATAGCGTTTCACAACCCCGGCAAACGCCAGTATCAGCCACTGTCCCTCTTCTGGTGCCACACACAATACACTGAGGTCTGGCAGCCATATGGCCAATGAGCCAATGAGCCAAAGCCCCAGAGCCTTAACCGCAAGCCCTCTTTTTTTTTTTTTTTTTTTATTATCTGAAGAGAGACTTCTCCTTTTTTTTTTTTTTTTTTTAACACACTACTACCACAAGGAAAAAATCCCTTCCAGCCAGCCCCCCTCCCTTGTGTGAAGGCTGAAGGAAGAGGGATTAGCGATTAAGGAGACCCCCAAAAATAAAACCAATCAAAAAATAAAGGAAACGCAAGAAATCAAATGAAATCAAATTAAAGCAAATGAAAACAAATGAAATCGTGGCCCCGAATCTGACTGCACTGCAACGGCAGGCTTATCTCCTACACGCGGCTTCTCCGCGGCTCAGAAAATGGCCGCCGAGAAATCACCGTGCCGGCAAAAAAGGCGCCAAACACACCGCGGGAACCCTCCTACCTTAAAAGAAAGCTTTCCCCGCAGAAAAACCGGATGAAGCCGATGGCAGGCTTACCGGCTCGATCCGCAGCTGCTCCGACAAAAACGGAACTGCTGTTTGCTTGCAGCACCGGCTTGGAAGTTCCCCGTCGGCTTCTGTACTGGCAGGTGAGCCGCGGCAAGGCAGGCAGTCAGATATATGCTGCCGTTGTCAAGAGGGACTCTCCCCACGAAAGTCCTGGGGGAGAGACCTCCGTGCTCCAAGGAGGGAAGACTCGAAAGCCCTGAGCCAGAACCCCCAAACACCTCTCAGGCACAGGCAAGGAGCAAAAGAGCCGGAATAAACAGATGTGCCTCAATCTTTTTTTTTTTTTTTAAAGAGATACCGATCAAAATAAAATAGACTAAGTATGTTATCCCTATCCACCACTATTCCAAAAGCTCCTTATCCATTCCTCCAGAGAGCCCTTCTACAAGGCTCGTCAAGTCCTCCTGCTGCATGGAGACTGGTAACACTAGGATGGAAGGCGGAGTGCAGCAGGCTATATCCAGTGATGTCATTAGTTTGACATACCAGTCTCCAAGCTGCAGGAGGAGATTGACAACCCAGATGTAGAGGACTGAACTGGAGGAACGATAAGGAAGTTCCATTTACCATGTTTTATGTTAAAACCAGTTGGTAATCTGTTAATATGTAATGTTCTTTCACTGTTGCATGTAAACCGCTTTGATTCTGCTGAAAGGCAGTATATAAATACAACAAAATTGTCTACCTTATATGGCAGTCTGATCTCTCCTGGTGCAGAAAATAAGGGTGTTGAGACCATTTGGCAATAGTGATCATAGTATAATCACATTTGATTTAATAAATGGAAGAAAGATGGCAAGGAAATCCACAATACTACCTTTTAACTTTCAAAAAGGGAGATGATAAAATGAGAAAACAGTTAAGAAAAAATTAAAAGGAGCGGGTGTAAAGGTTAAAGATTTACATCAAGCCCATGGGTGTTGTTTAAAAGTACTATCATGGAAGCCCAGTCCAGCTGTATTCCACGATTTAAGAAAGGTGAAGGGAAGTCCAAAAAACTGACAGCATAGTTTAAAGGTGAGGTCAGAGAGGCTGTTGCCAAAAAAGCATCTTTCAGGAAATAGAAAAAAGAGCCAAACGACACAACCTAGAAACAGCACAAGCACTGGCAGGAAATGGAAAAAGGAGCCAAATGATGAAAAATAGAAACAACATGAGAACTGGCAAGTTAGATGCAAGGCATTCACAAGGCAGGCAAACAGAGAATTTGAAAAAAAGCTTGCCATGGAAACAAAAACATATGATAAAATATTTTTCAAGTACATTCATAGCAAAAAAAACGGTGAGAGAGTCAGTTGTTCCACTGCATGATAGAGGGTTAAAAAGGGCACTAAGAGGGGGACAAGGCCATAGCAGAGCAAATTTTTTGTTTTGGTCTTTACTGAAGAAGATGTAGGGAAAGTTACCCATGACTAAATTGGTATTTAAAGTTGATACAGCAGAACAAATGAAAGAAGTATAGATAAACCAGAAAGATGTATTACAACTATTTGCAAACTGAACAGTACCAAATCACCTGGACCGGATGGTATACATCCGAGGGTGTTGAAAGAGCTGAAATATGAGATTGCAGACCTACTATTGCTAATCTGTGAACTATCATTAAAATCATCTGTAATACCTGAAGATTGGAGGGTCGCCAACGTAACACCAATTTTTAAAAAGGGTTCCAGGGGTGACCCGGGAAATTACAGACCGGTGAGCCTGACGTCAGTACCAGGGAAAATGGTAGAAACCATCATAAAGAACAAAATTACACAGCATGTAGATAGTCATAGCCTAATGGGAGACAGCCAACATGGCTTTAGACAAGGAAGATCTTGTCTTACTAATCTGATATGTTTTTTTGAAGGTGTGCATAAACAGGTAGACAAAGGTGAGTCGGTTGATATAGTGTATCTGGACTTTCAGAAAGCTTTTGACAAGGTCCCCCATCAGAGACTTTTGGCGAAGCTAAAAAGTCATGGGATAGGAGGCAGTGTACTATTGTGGATCGGGAACTGGTTAAAAGATAGAAAGCAGAGGGTAGGGCTAAATGGCCAATATTCCCAATGGAAAAAGGTGAATAGTGGAGTACCCCAGGGATCTGTACTGGGTCCGCTACTTTTTGACATATTCATAAATGACCTGGAAAAGGGAATAACTAGTGAGGTTATCAAATTTGCAGATGACACAAAACTGTTTAAAGCTGTTAAAACCTAAGAGGATTGTGGACAACTGCAGGAGGATCTGGATAAATTGGAAGACTGGGCATCCAAATGGAAAGAACAACCCACACTATAGTTACACGATGCAAGGCTCCACATTAGAAACCACCACCCAGGAAAAAGATTTAGGAGTCATCATGGATAACATGTTAAAACCCTCCGCCCAGTGTGCAGCGGCGGCCAAGAAAGCAAATAGAATGCTAGGCATCATAAGGAAAGGGATGGAGAATAAAACAAAGGATATTATAATGCCTCTGTATCGCTCCATGGTACGACCGCACCTTGAATATTGTGTGCAATTCTGGTCACCATATCTTAAAAAGGACATAGCGTTATTAGAAAAAGTACAGAGAAGAGCCACCAAATTGGTGAAGGGGATGGAAGGCTACTCCTATAAAGAGAGGCTAAAAAGGTTAGGGCTCTTTAACCTGGAAAAGAGACGGCTGAGGGGAGATATGATAGAGGTCTATAAATTAATGAATGGAGTGGAACGGATAAACGTGGATCAATTGTTTACGCTATCAGAATATAGAAAGACTAGGGGACATGTAATGAAGCTACAGGGTAAACTATTTAAGACAAATAAGAGAAAATATTTTTTCACTCAACGTGTAATCAAACTCTGGAATCTGTTAGGGCTGTTAGTATAGCTGGGTTTAAAAAAGGTTTGGACAAGTTCCTGGAGGAAAGGTCCATAAACCACTATTAAAAAGGGACCCAGGATATCAATGCTTGACCCAGTACAAGCATTGAGGAACCTGTGTCTTTTGGGGATATTGCTAGGTACGTATGACCTAGATTGGCCACTGTTGGAAACAGGATACTGGGCTTGATGGACCTCAGTCTGACCCAGTATGGCATGTCTTATGTTCTTACACCAAATTTTAAAAAGGGTTCCAGGGGTGATTCGAGACACTACAGACCAGTAAGCCTGACATCAGTACCGGGAAAAATGGTAGAAACTATTATTAAGAACAAACATTCTGAACATATAGATAGTCATGGTTTAATGGGAGACAGCCAACTATGGCTTTAGCTAGAGGGGGAGGGGGAAGGTCTTGTGTTATTAATCTGTTAGATTTTTGTGAAAGTGTAAATAAACAGGTAGACAATGGTGGGTCGGTCAAGGTAGTGGTTTTCGATTTTCAGAACACCTTTGACAAGGTCCCTCATGAGATACTCTTGGCAAAATAAAAAAGTCATGAGATAGGAGGCAGTATACTATTGTGGATTAAGAACTGGTTAAAAGATAGAAAGCAGAGGGTAGGGTTAAATGGCCAATTTTCCCAATGGAAAAGGTGAATAGTGGAATACCCAGGGATCTTTCCTGTGTCCGCTGCTTTTTAACTTATTCGTAAATGACCTGGAAATGGGAATAACGAGTGAGGTAATCAAATTTGCAGATGACACAAAATTATTCAAATTTGTTAAAAGCCAAATACGAACATACGCTAGTGAGGTAGACCTCCGCCATGCCTTTAGCAAGGTAGAAATTACCGCGGTAGAGTATCCCCTCGCTCTCATCCTTGCCCTTTCAAGAGCCATGCCATAAGCGAGAATCGACCCACCTGAGGCATGTGCAGAGGACCATGAGATAAGAGGTCCCTCCATATTGGAAGGTGCCATGGCTTCTCTACTTCTAGTCTCAACAGATCAGCATACCAAGGATTTCTTGGACAATCCGGCGCAATCAATATTACAAGCCCTCTGTGAACTTCTTTGCACTGCAACACCCAACCTATTAATACCCAAGGTGGAAACACGCACAGGAGTTGCTCTTCTGGCCATGTCTGGATGAGAGAATCTAGGCCTTCCGACATTCTCTCCCATCTTCTGCTGAAGAACCGATCGACCTTTGCCGACTGGAAGGTCACCATCAGATCCATCACTGGCGTCCCCCAGCGCCGCATCAAACTCTCGAACACTTCCAGATGGAGAACCCATTCTCCTGGATCTACCTTTACTCGACTCAAGAAATCGGCCTCCACATTGTCTATACCTGCTACATGTGCTGCCAACAATGCCAGTAGATTTACCTCGGCCCAAGTGAACAGCTGTTCTGCCTCGGTTTCAAGCGCTACACTGCTGGTGCCCCCTTGACAGTTGACATATGCTACTGCGGTCGGATTGTTGGAAAACACCCGAATGGCTTTTCCTCTGAGACAAGGTTGAAACTCTTGAAGTGCCAACGTTATGGCCCGCAATTCCAGCCTGTTGATTGACCAGCCCTTCTCTAGGTTGGTCCACTGCCCATGTGTATGCTGTCCTCTGAAGTGAGCTCCCCAGCCTAATAGACTGGCATCCGTCGTTAGGGGTAACCAACAGGGTGCTTCCAACGGCATCCCCTTCTCCAGAACCTGTGGCCGGAGCCACCATTGAAGTGCTTGGTGAGTCTCTGGCGGACAGGTTAGTCTCCGAAATAGAGGATCCTCCTGGTGCGACCACCATCTGAGCAATGCTTTCTGCAGCGATCTCATGTGGGCTCTTGCCCACAGTACCAGCTTAAGTGTCACTGCCATGGTACCAAGCAACTGCAGATAATGCCACGCCGAAGGATTCCTTCTATCCAAAAATTTGCGGACTAGCTTTCTCAATCCCTGCACCCGTCGCTGTGGAAGAAAGACTCTTCCGACGCTTGTATCGAATTGAGCACCCAGGTACTCTAGGCTCTGCGACGGAGTAAAGTTGCTTTTCGACATATTGACTACCCAACCAAGGCTCTGCAGAAAGGCTACCACTCTGGCCATAGCCCACTCGCTCTCGGTTCTGGATTTTGCTCGGATCAACCAATCGTCCAGATAAGGGTGCACTAACAATCCATCCTTTCGCAATGCTGCTGCTACTACCACCATCACTTTGGTGAAAGTTCTGGGCGCTGTAGCCAGTCCAAACGGTAATGCCTGGAATTGAAAACGCCCCATAGGCACTGCAAATCTGAGAAACCTCTGATATTCTAGCTGAATGGGAATGTGTAGGTAAGCTTCCGACAAATCCAGGGACGTAAGAAACTCTCCTTCTCTTACTGCGACTATGACTGACCTTAGGGTCTCCATATGAAAATGCGACACCCGAAGACATCGATTTACTTTCTTGAGATCCAAAATTGGCCGAAATGCCCCTTCCTTCTTTGGCATGACAAAGTATACGGAGTATCCCCCGGAACTGCTTTGGTCTGGCAGAACTGGTACCACTGCTTTGAGGGTCAGGAGTCTCTCTAAGGTGTCTCGCACCACCTCGTATTTGAACCGTGCTCTGCACGGAGATTGCACGTAAGAATCGATCACTGGACGCTGAAATTCCAGAGCATAACCTTCTTGAATGACCTCCAGCACCCATTGATCGGATGTGATCTTGACCCAGGTAGGGTAAAACTCTCGTAACTGACCTCCCATGGGTACCTGTCCTACCTGGGTCCCCTGGCTTCATTGCAACTTTCTAAGACTCGAGGCAGAGGAGGCCGCAAATCCTCTGCCCGCCCCTTGAAAGCCTCGAAATCCCTGGTTCCTACAGGGAAAACGTCCTCTCTGAAATTGACTGAACCTTGGGGAACGGAAACAACAAAACTCCTTATGTTGATCTTTATTTGTCAGAGCCGGCCGCTCCTGCTTTTGCTGGTCCTCCGGCAGCTTCCACCCTTGGACTCTCCTAGATCCTTTACCAGCTTGTCTAAATCTTCTCCAAAAGTAGCCTTCCTCTGAAAGGAAGCCTACTTAGTCTTGCTTTGGAGGAGCCATCTGCCGCCCAATTGTGCAACCAAAGATATCTTCGTGCCGCTATTACCGATGCCATACTCTTAGATAACCCCCGAATGAGGTCATAATGAATATCGGCGAGATAAGCCGCCCCGGACTCCAATCTGGATGCTTCTGTGGCCATCTCTTCCATCTGTTCCCCTTGAATCCGCTGTGACCAGCGAAAACAAGCTCTTGCTACCCATGCCCCACAAATAGAAGCTTGTATGGATAGCGCATTGACATCAAAAACCTGTTTCAACAAGGTGTCCAACTTCCTGTCTTGGGCATCCTTAAGAGTGGCGCTCCCTTCTACCGGAATGGTAGTCTTCTTGGTCACCGCCGAGACCGCTGCATCTACCTTTGGCGACTTAAACAATTCCCAATCCTGGTCAAGCAGTGGGTAAATTCTGGACCCTTTAAGACCGGCCTCAGACATGTCCCATTCCTCTTGAATCATTTCCCTAACAACTCTGTGTATCGGAAAAGCTTTTTGAGTCTTTCGAAATACCTGCAATAACGGGTCCTCTAAGGTGAAATCTTCCGTTGGACCCGCCGCCGGCATATTAAGCGCCTTAAGTGTTTCTGAAATGAGTGCCGGTAACTCCTCTCTCTGGAAAATGCGAACCACCCTAGCTTGGTCCTCCTGTTCCATGAGTTCTCCTTCCTCTAACTCATCCAACTCCAAGTCTGGATCACCCTCCTCGGAGAGGATACCTTCAGAAACCATGGACTGCTCTGGTCGATCCTTCTCAGTCCTGGGCTTCTTTGATAGGACCCCTGTAACTCCTGATGTCAGAGGAGTCCCTGGTCACTTCTTCCCCAGTACCTCATCTGTGGGATTGGCTGAGAGCTTTCTCTGCACACCTCCAAATGCCTGTTGAATCAGAGTAACAATGTCTGGGGAAAAAAATTGCTGCTAATCCTCCTGGGAAAGGCACCTGGGCAGAGGGAAGATCTGCAGGGAGGGAAGTCCCCGCCACTGGCTCCAGAAGTGGCAAAGAGGGAGAAAGCGGCTCCGGCAGGGCTACCGGTGCCCCTTTGTGACACTCTGCCTCCACTTCCAATGCATGTTCCATTGAGGTCGCTTCTTGAATGCACCCCCTACAGACCCCTGTCTCAGACACCGCTCCTCTTCTATTTCCTCAGACTAAGCACTGCGGTCTAGAAGGCATCCCGTTTGCGTGAAAATTTGCTGTTACCACTTAGCCAATCCAAGTATGCTGAGTGTGCTCCAGCCACTACAGCCCTTGACCGCTGTACAGGTGACCTTCGTAGAGGGAAAACTCTTGTGGTACTTTTTTTTTTTTTTTTTACTTAAATTCAATGTAAAGCCTTTACCTTGAAAAGGCAAGCCAAAATATGTAGTAAACTACTAAAAACGAAGGATTCCCGATGCACAAAGATACTCTGTAGCCATACCTAATGAAAAAACTTTCCCGCGCTGCAAACACGCTGCCCGGCCTGCGGTGCTCTCCATATGTGGCTTAAGCTGAGAAGCCCCGTCTGTCTCTGGTAAGTTCCCGCTGCTACTCGCGATCGGAGCTCCCCCTTACATTTTGGGCTTGCTTCCCTGATGTTTTCCTGTGTTTCGCTGTTCTCTCCCTGCGCTCAGTCGAAAAACTCGGCTTCAGCATCGGGCAAGGGAAATACAGAGAGAAACAGCTGCCGCTTGGAAGTTTCCTCGCTGTCGTCGGCACACAGCGCGATCAGGTACAACACTTCTGCTGCGCTCTTTTATTTATTTATTTTATTTACATTCTCTTATATACCGCGCTATTTTGCATCAGTGCGGTTTACATTGAACAAACTGAAATTACATTGAACAGGGCATTATAACTTGGAGATAACTATTTTACAGGGAATATGGGCTATGGAGGGTTAAGTGGCTTGCCCAAGACCACAAGGAGCACCAGGGGGACTAGAAACCCCAGTCCTTCCAGCCCAAGGTTGCTGTCCTCTAGTGGGATTTGAACCCCCGACCTTCCGGCCTGAAGTACCTTGCCCCAACCACTAGGCCACTCCTCCACTCCTCCAGCTTATGCTCTTGTGCATAAGCTACCGGCTCCTCACCCATAAACATGGGTTCGGAAGCCAGAGCCTTGCCCCTTCACCCACCGGATTCCCCGCTTCGATGCAAAATCACCGTCAATGGAAGGAAAGGGAGAGGGGGAGGAGGGGGCCACCTCACAGCTTGCTTTAAAGCTACAGATCAAGTCTACTTCAAAAAACAAACTTCAAAAAACAGTCTATATAAATCACTGATCCTAAACTATTCTAATTCTCCTTAATTGTTCCTCTAGTGAGCCCCAAACCTCTGGACTCACCAGTCCTCCAGCTGTTTGGAGACTGAGGTACCTGGAGTGAGGAGGCAGTTCCTGTGGTTATATATCAGTGTCATCAAAAGGTTGACGTGTCTCAGTCTCCAAGCTGCTGGAGGAGGAGCAAAACCCAGATGTTCGGGACTAGACTGGAGGGACGATAAGGAATGGGTAAAAGTATGTGAGTGAAATGGGTAACAGGAGTGGAGGAGAAGCCTAATGGTTAGAGCACTGGCTTTAGAACCCAGAGACCAGGGTTCAATTCCCACTAGCACTCCTTGTGTCCTTGGGCAAGTCACTGCTCAGAAAAATCCAAGTTATCAATGTCCCTGTTTAATGTACAAGTTTAAGTTACAATGTTACTTTGATTGAAATGAGAAAGCAGTATATAAAAACTGATAAATAAATTAAAGTAGATTGATTGTTTACACCATCAATATGTAGAAAGACTAGGGGACATACAATGAAGCTACAGTGTAACCCATATAAGACTAATAAAAGAACATATTATTTCACTCAATGCATAATCACACTCTGGAATTTGTTATCAGAGGATGTAGTAAAAGCTGTTAGTGTAGCTGGGTTTAAAAAAGGTTTGGACAAGTTCTTGGAGGAAAGGTTCATAAACCACTGTTAAAGAGGACCTGTGAAATCCATTGCTTGTCCCAATACAAGCATTGTGGAACCTGTGTCTTCTGGGGAAACATCTAGGTATTTGTGATCTAGATTGGCCAGTGTTGGAAACAGGATACTGGGCTTGATGGACCTTGGCCTGACCCAGTATGGCATATCTAATGTTCTTATTACTGTTGAAGAAATTTAAAAGGTCATGGGATAGGAGGCAATGTACTATTATGTAACGGGAACTTATTACAAGATAAAAAAGAGCAGGGCTAAATGGTCAATTTTCTCAATGGAGAAAGGTGAATAATGGAGTACCCCAGGGATCTGTGTTGAGCCCACTGCTTTTTAACCTATTCATACAGTAAATGATCTGGAAATGAGAACAGTGATTGAAGTGATTTATTTATTTATTTAACACTCATTTTTATACCGCATCTTCCAGAGATCAGGTGCGGTGTACAAACAACAACAATTAACAAAGCTAAGTTTGTTTTACATAGAACATCTTAATTTTTACATAGAACATCTTAACATATCAAAAGTGATCAAAATTGCAGATGAGACAAAATTATTCAAATTTGCGATATATCAGGGCGATTGTGAAAAATTGCAAGAGGACCTTGAGAAATTGATAGACTGGGCATCCAAATGGCAGATGACATTTAATATGGACAAGTGTACAGTTATACACCTAGGGAAGAAGAACCCAAACTATAGTTATATGATGCAAAGTTCCACATTAGGGATTACCATTCAGGAAAAGGATCTAGGTGTCACTGTGTATAATATGTTAACTCTCTGCCCAGTGGTGGCTAAGAAAATAAATAGAATGCTGGAATCATAAGGAAAGGAATGGAGAATAAAATCAAGCATGAAATTATGCCTCTTTATCACTCCATGGTGCCCTTTTTTACCATTTCTGTAGAGGTATTTAATGTTTCACTTACCCGAGGGCTTAAGGCTTTGTTCACTCATCCCTGATAATCCTAGTTTAAAGTCCTACAGTAGGTTAGCCTATCTGCTGCAGAAGGGACAAGTAACCTCTGCCGGAGTGACTGGGGTCTCTAGACCATGGCTACTCCTTGTGGCCTTGGGCAAACCACTTAACCCTTCATTGTCTCAGGTACGCTTAGATTGTGAGCCCTTCGGGTACAAGGGAATAAAAAGTGCCTGTTAGAATATATCTGTAAACCGCTCTGATACACACAGTAAAAGAAGGGTAGTATATCAAGTGCCTAAACCATAGGACACTTCGCCTCTTCTTTGATAGGTGGACACCATCTCTACTCTGCAGCCCTCAGAAAATCATACAGAAAGCTAATATGCTTTCAATGACAGGATCCACATAGTCATGCACTCATCTCCAGGATGCAAGCTTCTTTGCCTCAGCCTTTACCTTTGGTGGTCATTCTTTTTTTTAAACACCAACCACTGTGGCCAGACAGAGAATTCAGCAGCTTTTGTGATCCCTGACGTAAGCTGTTGGGAACAGGGGCAGCAAAACATCTTTTTGGTTGGAGGGGCCAAGAAGTCAATGTCAAGCCCCACCCCAGAGCTATCTAATTACAGATGCTGTGTTGGGCAAAATATAGGTAAGACCATGACCCCTGTGACCCACCCCATTCTGCTGCCTATGGTTGGGATCACATCTCACCTAGCCTTACAAGCTAGACTGGCTTCCTACCAAATGGCAGATTATATTTAAAACTGTGTAAAGCACTCAGTCCTGAGGCGTACTAGTGAGTATATCATCTGTGCTAATACTATAGGGGCTGATTCTATGTAGTGCGCCTGAAACGCATTTAAGTCCCTATTCTTAATGACTTATGCATGTGAATGGGTGCTTCCAAACATGCTTTGGGCAGCCACCATTCTGCACGCATATACATAAGTCCCATTGTGCATACTTTCCCTATGGTTGTGCATGGGGGGGTGGAGCCTAGGTGAGTCCTAAATTCACATGTGTATGTCATTGAATACTATAGCTTATGTGTGTTTCTTAGCCAATCCAATCATACACAGTTATGCCTGCTCTAGAGCAGATGTAAGTGCCATGACTGGGTTAAGGTACACTAATACACCCCTATTCTATAAAGTAACTAATGCATGTACTTTACCTTTTAGAATTTATTTATTTGAAAGGCTTATATACCGCATTTCTAATGATCAAGGCGATTTACATATAACGTAACTTAACATTACAGAGAACATGTTAACATATGGCGTTTTACCAACCTAACATTGCAACACAGATATTATTAGAATGGACAGGTAGAAGGGGATCGAGACAAGGATGTCATCAAGGTATTACTGGTAATGAGCATACAACAGGTTTATTAAGCAGAGCTCACTTTTCATGATGGCTGAGTGAGAGTCTAGGTCAGGGGTGGGGAACCGTTTCTCATTTGAAGGCCGCATGAGAGCTAACATCCTTCCAAGAAGGCCACATTCTATAAAAAACAAAACAAAACCAAATTTACTGCAAAATGCAAATAATTTAATACTAATTTAGCTTTTAATACTAATTTAGCTCATTTATACAGAATTAACCCTTTCAAGTATCTTATACTGCCATACGGCAGAGTGCATACTAACAATGTTTCAATACAAACATATATATATATATCTTATTTTAAACAACTAAGCTAGCTGCTTACCTTTCAGTGACTCTTCTGAGATTGTTTTTTGCGAGAAAGCAGTGATATATCAGGCTGCAACGTGGATGTACGTAGTCTTAACTGGTCTTCTAGGTGTTCATCTGTAATTTGTGATCTTAAGGATGTCTTAATTTGTGTTAAGTAGGAGACTGTAGATTCGCAGCGGTATGTTGTTGAGAAGCAGGAGAGCAAGAGTCGTGCGTGTTCCCTGAGGTGAGGATATTCGATGGCATTTTTCCATATTTGAATGGGATCTTTTTTGCTGTCAAACAGAGACTTCAGAATATCATTTTCCGAGAGCTCAATTAACTCCATCTGCAGCTTCTCTGGGGCCTCAGATACATCAACTAAGTGAGGTTGAAAAGCCAATTTGAGGGTCATGTCATGCTTCTCAAAATCTCTGAACCTTTAATTGTATTCCTTGATTAGCGAGTCTATAACCGATTCATATTGTTTGAAATGTTCAAAAGAATATTTTTCTTCATTAATCATTTTTACTAGGTGAGAGAAGTGATCTTCAGGAAGCTCATTTTGGCCAAGAAGTGATTTAAGAAATGTTAATTTTTTTCTGAATATTTTTATTTCTCGCCACATATCATATATAAACTTGGTATTACCTTGCAATGAAATGTTCAAGTTATTTTGCTTTGTCATTATATCACGCAGAAAAGCAACATTGCTATGAAACTCCTTGCATGATAATTCACAGTGTTCATTCCTTTCCTTGAAAAACTGGATTATTTGTTCACGCAAATACAAAACTTTGACTAAAACCTGTCCTTGTGATAACCAGCGCACTTTCGAATGGTAGGGCAAATCAACACTAATTACCTCATTATCCATCATTAGCATCTCACGAAATTGTTGATGTCTCATTGCATTTGCTCGAATATAATTCACAATTCCTACAACTTTCTGCAAAGTGTCATTTAAAACAATGGATTTGGCACAGAGACTTTGTTGATGCAAAATGCAATGAAAAGAGATAAGATCATTTTGGCTTGAAACATCTTTCTTAAGTTGTGCGATAAAGCCTTCGTTCTTCCCTGTCATAGAAGACATCTGTGCATATAATTACTAAATTAGCCAGATTCCGTCCGAATTCACGACATTTGTCTTTAAAATCGTTAAACACATCGATTCCTCGCGTTCTGCTCTTTAGAGTGCTCAGAGTAAGCAACTCTTCGTAAACACCAAAATCCTTAGTTATGGCGGAAACAAAATACAATACCTGCGCTGAGTCAGTGCAATCAGTTGATTCATCCAGCGCTACTGAATAGTACATATTTTCTTTTTGGATTATTTCTTTCAGTTGATCTACTACATTGAGTGCTAATTCATGCTGCTGATCAGCATTAGTTCTTCTTGAAAGAGGCAGTTGTTGGTATTTGTTAACCTTATCAGGATCTAAGCATCCTACAACCTCTATGATGCAATCTTTTATAATGTCCGCATCACTAAATGCCACTTTATAAGTAGCTTCCTGTAGTTGTGTTTCCGATACTCTGCACTGATTGGAATAACTGCCTCTGCTTTTGCTTCCCTTCTTTCAATTTTTGTAAATCAATCTTTCGGGATTCACCTTTCAGCTTAACGTATTTATTGTCCTTATGAGTAGAATAGTGCCGATGTGCATTGTATATTTTTTACCATTGAAATCACAGAATCACAGAGCAAGCAACTCATTTTATCCTTCTCAGAAACAACATAGTATTGCAATTGATACACACTCATTTGATACACACACAATTGATACACACTCATCCCAAATAGGCATACAGGGTAAAGCATAGTTACTCACCTGTAACAGGTGATCTCCGGGAACAGCAGGAATTTAGTCTTCACATATGGGTATCGTCGGTACTGACGGAGCCTGCACGGGAATGCTCCCCAGCGTCCAATTAGAAAGCTTTTGGGAGCATCCCACAGCGCCTGCGTACTGCCTTCCCGACTTTCCCAACTGCCTCTCTCCAGTTGAGTTTTAAAGCTGAGACAAAGAGAGAGAGGGAAAGAAAAGAAAAGAGAGATACAACTCCTAGGGGAGGTGGGTGGGTTGTGAAGACTAAATTCTTGCTGTTCTCGGAGATCACCTATTACAGGTGAGTAACTATGCTATCTCCAGGAACAAGCAGGAATGTAGTCTTCACATATGGGGACTCCCTAGCTACAGATTCCAGGGAGAGACCCCAGAAGTTGTGTGCCCCCGTGAAAGGGCTCCACTTCCCCCCATGGATCTCTGGCATCCTACCGGGAATGGTGGGCAGGAGTTGGTTAAGTATGGAACAGGTGCTGTAGAACAGCCTGACCAAACAAGGCATCCCGGCCGGGAGTCCTTGTCTAAGCAGTAATGGGCTGTGAAGGTATGAACCGAGGCCCAAGTAGCTACTCGACAGATGTCGTCGATAGACACAGAGTGTAAATGAGCCATTGAGGCTGCCATGGCTCTCACATTGTGAGCTGTGACATGGCCCTACAGAGAAAGGTTCTTACTCTGATAGGTAAAAGAAATACACTGTGCAATCCAATTGGACAATGTTCTCTTGGAGACTGGAAGTCCCAAATGAGAAGGATCAAAAGCAAAAAAAGTTGAGAGGACTTTGTATGTTGTTGTGTCCTTTGTAAGTAAAAATCAAGTGCTCTTTTACAGTCTAAAGTATGAAGATTCCTTTCTGCATTTGAAGCATGAGGCCTTGAAAAAATACAGGCAGGTAAACTGCTTGGTTTTAATGAAAAGGTGAGACTACCTTTGGCATAAAGTGTGGATGAGTCCTAAGGACTACCTTATCATGATGGAACCTCGTATAAGGAGGATCAGCCACTAATGCTTGCAACTCACTAATGTGACATGCTGATGTGATTGCAATGAGAAAGACAACTTTCCAGGAAAGGAATTTCAAGGAGGTAGTAACTAGAGGTTCAAAAGGCGGCTTCATGAGCTGTCCAAGAACCAGATTTAGGTCCCATGCCACCGGTGGTGACCTAATGGGAGGCTTAGTTAGAAGAAGGCCCCTCATAAATCTCGCTATGAGAGGATGAGAGGAAATAGGTTGTCCATTTAAAGGCTTGAAAGAAGCTGAAATAGCACTTAAATGGACTCTTACTGAGTTAGTCTTAAGCCCTGCATTAGATAAATGAAGGAGATATTCTAATAATGATTCCAGAGGTATCGCCAGGGGGTCAAGATCTTTCTGCGAGCACCATATGGAAAACCTTTTCCACTTGAAAGCATAAGAGCGTCTTGTGGAAGGCTTCCTAGAAGCATAAAGGATATCTTTTACTTGTTGAGACAGGTTAAGACCATGAAGGTCTAGGCTCTCAGCAACCAGGCCCTGAGATGCAGAGAGTGGGGGTTGGGATGCCACAACATCCCGTCCTCCTGAGACAGGAGATCTGGAGCAGATCCTAGCTCCAGAGATGGAGCTTGAGAGAGATGTAGGAGCAGAGGGTACCACACTTGCCGTGGCCAATGTGGAGCTATGAGAATCATATGGCCTCTGTCTCTCTGAAGCTTGAATAGGGTTTTGGGAATTAGGGGAATGGGTGAAAAGGCATATAGGAAGTCCTGACCCCAATGGAGGAGGAAAGCATCCCTGGCCTGAGAACCCTGAGCTGGAATTCTGGAACAGAATCGGGGAAGTTTGGCATTCAACGGACTTGCAAAGAGGTCTATGTCCGGAGTTCCCCAAATTTGAAAACGTTTTGCTACCTGGTCCGCACGAAGAGACCACTCGTGTGGAAGCAGAACTCGACTGAGTCTGTCTGCCCAAGAGTTTTGAATGCCTGGCAGATACACTGCAAGGGGATGAATCTGATGCTCTCTGGCGAGGGCCCATAGTTGCAAAGCTTTGTTGCAAAGCAACAGAGAGCCTGTTCCTCCCTGCTTGTTCAGATAAAACATAGCTACTTGATTGTCCGTCTTGTAGCTCAGCTGGGTGTGGAACACTCGAAGGGCAAGGAAGATTACTCTGAGTTCCAAGAGATTGATGTGTAGATGGGTCTCCTGTGGAGTCCAGGTGCCTTGGGTAGAGATCTTGCAGCTGAGCTCCACAACCCACCTGTGAGGCATCTGTTGTTAGAGTGACTTGGGGTGGGGGCTGCTGGAAAGGGGACCCCATCAACAGGTTTTGAGTTGATTGCAACCATTGTAGGGACAAAATAAGGTGTCTTGAGTTTGCTATTTTGTCTGATAGGCAGCCTGATGCTTGAGTCCACTGAGTGGATAGAGTCCATTGGGCTGCTCTCATATGGAGGCAAGCATAGGGAACCATATGCATGGTAGATGCCATGTGGCCTAGCAATTGTAACATTTCTCGAGCAGTGAGATGAGTTTTTAACACTGGGAAGTTAACTGCACAATGCGTAGGCAGCGGGGCTGCGTAAGATAGGCCCTTGCTTTCCTGGTATCCAGCATAGCTCCTATAAACTCTAGAGACTGAGTGGGAGTTAGGTTGGATTTTGGGATGTTTATGACCAGGCCCAAATACTGAAGTATACGCATTGTGCAAGATAGAGCAATTCTGGCCTCTGATTCTGATGGGGCTCGAATGAGCCAGTCGTCTAAGTAGGGGAAGACAAATATTCCTAGAGTGCGAAGAAATGGTGCCACTACAGCCATGCATTTCGTAAACACCTTGGTGCTGAGGCCAGGCCAAAAGGAAGAACCCTGTATTGGTAGTGCTTCCCCTGAAATAGAAACCAAAGGAATCTTCGGTGAGTTGGATGGATGAGAACATGGGTGTACGTATCCTTGAGATCTAGAGAACAAAGCCAATCCTGACTCTGAATGTATGGCAGAAGAGTTCCTAGAGAAATCATCTTGAACTTCTCCTTGAACAGGAATTTATTCAATTCTCTGAGGTCTAAAATGGGTCTGTGTCCCCCTCTTTTCTTTGGAATAAGGAAATAGGGGGAGTAAAACCCTGTACCCTGTTGGGAAATGGGTACGTCTTCTATTGCCCCATGGGCAAGAAGTAAATTGACCTCTTGACTTAACTGATTTTCGAGTGAAGTCTATGAATTGAACCCTCTTAGAACTGTAGGAGGGGGCATGCTGAGGAAATGAAGCTTGTACCCCTCCTTTATAATGGAGAGAGTCCATTCGTCTGCTGTTATCTGCTCCCATCTAGGGGCAAAATGACATAACCTTCCTGGAATGGTGGAGGGCTCTGGCCCGTTGAGGTCCAGGTAGGCCAAGTTCTCTAGATGTGAGTCAAAGCCCCTGTGGAGGCTGAGTCTGTTGGGCTGGTTGAGGCTTAGCAGACTTTGTTTTTCTTTGTTTTGGTGGCTGCTGTCCCTTTCGGGCAGACTGACCTGTAGAATGTCCCTGCTGGGTATAGGAGGGGTAAAACCTCTTCTTTTTAGAGAAGAATGGTTTCTTGTAGGATTTTCTCCTTGCAGGATCAGCTGTAACCTTGGAAAGTCTATCCAAAGTGGTGTTATCAGCATCTAGCTCATTAGCTTTCTCTTGCCAATTTTTGCCAAAGAGATTTTCACCTGTGCAAGGGATATTCCCCAGTTTGTCCTGTACCCAGATTTCTAAATCAGATGCCTGGAGCCAGGAAATCCTACGAGCACCTATGGCAATGGCAGAGGTTCTGCTTATGCATTCAAAGCAATCAAAAGTTGCACGATTAACAAACTTGGAAACATCTTGGGCATGTTTGACAAGTGTAAGATAATCTTGCTTCTTATCATCAGGAAGGAGAGGGCTCATAAGCTCTAGATCTCCTGTAATCTCCTTAAGGAACATGGCCATGTATAAGATGTAGGAACTAATCCTGGCAGAAAGCATAGAAGCCTGGAAGGTTTGACGCCCAAAGGCATCAAGAGTCCTACATTCACGTCCTGGAGGATTAGATGCATGTCTTTTTGCACTCTTGATCCTTCTCATAGCTGATTCCACCACCATGGAGTGGTGTGGTAACTGAGTGTTTTGAAATCCAGGACAAGGAGGTACTCGATACATGGTATCAAGCCTACGAGAATGGGGAGAGGTGGTAAGAGGTGTTTCCCACATTCTTAACATGAGATCATGCAAGATCTCATGAATAGGCAAAGTAGCTGCCTCCTTGGGAGCTTTAGGATATTGTAAAATCTCCAACTCCTTTGCTCTGGGTTCTATTTCTGGAGCCACTGTGATGGAAAGACCTCTAGCCACCTCCTTGATGAAATCCTGAAAGGATATATCCTCTGGAGGAGACATCCTATGTTTTGGAGAGGAAGGCTCTTCAGAGAGAAGTGCTCCGGTACCGACAGATCTGTCAGAATCCTCAGACTCATCGGAGGATTCAAAATATCTCCTGTCCGGGTGCTCTTGGAAAGCACGATACAGGTACCGATCGAAGTCGCTACCAGAGGGGGAAACAGTCGATACCGGAGGAAACAGCATGACTCGGTGTCGGTAACACAGTCGCCGATGTCGATGCTGTCGGTACCGGTACCAATATCAGTACCGGAACCGGTGTCGATACCGGTTGAACCATCTGAAGCGGTCCTGGAGGCACCGATGCCGCAAGGAGAGCCGCCAGACTGCGTTCAATAGCCAAGAACCTCTGGTCTATGGATGCTGCCGATGCCTGGGTATCGGTACCGGACGAAGCGGCCGGTACCCCAGAGCATGGCACCAGTGGTTCTACCAAGGTGGAGGCTTCGAGAACATCCCGGAGCTCCGATAGTGCTTTGGAAGCCGAAGCCTCCCGCCGGGGCAATTTTGCCGGTACAAGTCCCTCAAGGGCAACGCCAGAGACATCTCGATGTTTAGAAGGAGATCTACCCTTTGAGGACCGGCCAGATTTATGTTTGGTTACCTGAGATCCATGGGAGGAAGACGAAGCCCTGGAAGACGTCGATGCGACATATGCTACATCGGAGGGAAAAAGGGTGCTAAGCTTAGCAGCTCGGTTTTGCCGACCCCTCTTCAACATCATCCCACAGGCAACACACTTTAAGATGGAGTGGTCAAGACCTAAACATTTAAGGCACCACTTGTGGGTGTCGGTGACAGAGATGGTACCGCCACACTTGGAACACTTTTTAAAACCCGAGGCGGGTTTTTCCATTGTAAAGGAAAAGTTGGGCCTAGTGCCCAAAATGGCGCGTGGCACCTGACAAAAAAAAGACTGGAAAATCCAGGAAAAAGATTATAAATGTGCTTTTTTATTAAAGAAAGAAAGAAATAATCAGCGGTACCGGCATTGCGTCGAGGAAGGCAGACGCTAACACAAAAAAGAATGAAAAAGATGGGATAATTTCTGCGGTGACAGGAAAACGACCTGCTGGCTCCGCGGAAAACGAAGAACTGGAGAGAGACAGTTGGGAAAGGCAGGAAGGCAGCACGCAGGCGCTGTGGGATGCTCCCAAAAGCTTTCTAATTGGATGCTGGGGAGAGTTCCCACGCAGGCTCCGTCGGTACTGATGATACCCCTATGTGAAGACTACATTCCTGCTTGTTCCTGGAGATTGACATAACACCAACTCAATACCCACTCACCCCAAACACTCACCTAATCAATCATAATATAATGTTGTTAATTACCTCGTACTGTTTAAATGTTACCCTTATGATAAATGTAATCCTCCAATTGTACTGTCTTGATGTTAAGTTCCCCTATGTTAAATGTAACCCTCCAATTGTAATGTGAGCACTTTGATTGTAGGATAAGATGGTATACAAATCTGTTTAAATAAATAAATAAATTCCCACTCATTGTTAAACACTCTGTGTTCTTCTTTCAGCGACCTTTTCGTTTTTTTCGACATGATAGCAAAAAAAAAAAAATGTAATCAAGTGACAAACACACTCTGAAGGAAGGAACCACAAACGCTGCACTCTCTATGCCAGCTAGTTAGTAACTGTCACCACAGTGTTGCCAGAAGGTGGATAAGAAATTTCGGTTTCAAAACTAGCGCCAGTTCTTTTTTGTTGCAATTATAAATTTGTTTTTTCACATATAAATTTGAATGAAAATGTTGAGAATTTATTCAACGTCACACACCGGGTACCTCCTTGTACCGTGGTTTTACGTCCTACATGCGCTAAGGCTGAGGCACACTCTCCTCTACGCGACATACTTCGACTCGCATGTGCGACCACTATCCTTCACCGCCAACTCCAAACTGATTCGCTAGTGCATTCTCTCGTTCATATTCCAACCCTTACTCTTACTCCGCATTCTCCTCCTAGTCTCATCGTGATATATTTATCCGAAGGCGTGATGTTACGCCACACCAGTTCTGCATCTGTCAGCGTCTCTTATTGGGTGTAGAGTCTATCGCCAGTTCCCCGTACTAACGTCACCGGCAACGGACATTTCAGGCAACCTCTTTATCGCCTCCAAGAACTACAATTAGATAAGCGATACCACCTTATCGCGGCCAGATAACGGCTTTACCGAGAATCATCTCTTAGCGGAATCGCCATATTGCCAAAATTAGTTTACATATGTTAATCATTGTCATATATATAACAATATGAAAACTTGTTTAAGAAGGCCGCACATTATGCTCCAAAAGGCCGCATGTGGCCTTAAGGCCACAGGTTCCTCACCCCTGGTCTAGGTAATTCCTTCAAAGTGCTCTTTGAACAAGAGCATTTTTAATAGCTTTCGGAAGGCTATAAGATCAGTGGTAGCTCTAATATGTCCCGATACGGTTTTCCATAGGCAGGGAGCATATAAAGAAAATGTACACAAACAGGCCGTCTGGTTAAATTTAGTGAGCTCTGGGGGAAGAGCAAGGAGATATTGTGCAGGGCTGTTTCTATGCCAATTGTTGGATGGTCTCCTTATAATAGTTTGAAGGTAATGTGAGAATTGGCTGTAAATATGTACCTGGCATCTCACAGACACTGCATGGGGGTTTATAAAATTACTCTCATATTGCCCTCCATGTTTCTTATGGTCTCAGAGTGCAAAGCTGCTAGATATTCCATCCTACAAAGTTATTCATGTAAATTAATTATGGGAACCGATGTTCTCTGTTTCAGACAGCATGAAAAAATTTGTTGCACGTTTGTTGATTGATTTTTAAAAAATATTTTAAAATTCTTAGTCTGTTTTTGTTCTTTACTAATATTTTTATTATTTATGTTTTAGTTTGACTTTTTATGACCTGATCCCTTTCTGTTATAAAAACCTTCCAAAAAAATACATCAATGTTTTATTTATGATCTACCTAGTTTGTAAATGCAATGCAGTGTGTGCCCTATATGGTTCTTTCCGGTGTGAAGAGAGTTCTATCGGGCACTAGGCACCTCAAGGCCCTCGAGTCAGTCCTGACTCCTGGTGACCCAGAAGCTCCTGGGCTTTCTTGGCAGTGTCACTGGAAGTAGATTGCCAGGCCTTTCTTCCAAGGCAATGGAGGGTTAAGTGACTTGCCCAAGGCCACAAGGAGTGCTAGTGGGAATCAAACCCTGGTTGCTTGGTTATCAAACCAGTATTCTAACCACCACGCTACTCCTCCACTCCAGTTTGTAAATAGAATGGAATGTTAATCTTTAGCTCTCTCTCTCTCTCAATATATATTTAAGTACACACACACATATATACATAAATAAATAGTGGCTGCCACTGAATATTACAATTGTGCAGCCGTTATCCAGATAATCACTGCAATTATCTAATAGTGACAATTTTCAGCCATTATTGGACTAAACTATTCATAGTAACATAGTAAATGACGGCAGATAAAGACCAGTATGGTCCATCTAGTCTGTCCATAATGACTCTGTATATTCTTTCCACCTTCAGACAGCTCTTAGAAAAATCTTTTTGCTGTCCTACCTTAACCAGATAATTGTCCATATAGCAGCAATATGGATAAATCATGTCTTGATCCTGGACCTCCCCATCACTGTTTGAATACTGTCAAGGCGGTTGTAATAATTTTCAGTGGTACTATCCAGATAGTGCCATTGAGTATCTGATACTACTACCTGTATAAATATTAAATATTGGCCTTAAGTATAACATAATCTCCGGGAACAAGCAGGAATGCAGTCTTCACATATAGGTGAACATTGCTGACAGCGCCTGCGTGGGAACGCTCCCCTGCGTCCAATAGGAAAGTGTTTGTGAGCACAACACTGCACCTGCATGTGTCTCTTCCTACTTTCCCAACTCTTCTTCTCAGTTCTTTATTTTCCACAGAGCCAGCAGGATACTTCATCCTGTCACCGCTGAAAACCTTCTCTTTTTTGTGGAACATCGTGCTTCTGCCTTCCCGTCGACACCGGTTCCATCTAATCTGACACCAGTCCCGATAAATCTTTCACTTTTTTCTTTTCAATTTTTCCTTTACTTTTAATTTTCATTGTGGTGTCACCTCTAGACTAGACCTCTAGACCTCCATAGCTTTCTCTTCAATCTTGAAGACATTTTTAAAGACATGGAAAAAGAAATCATTATTTTAATAAGTGTACCAAGTGTGCCTGTATCATCTCAGTCACTGATAAACAAGACTGGTGTCTAACATGTTTGGGCCCTGATCACCAGCCCAATTATTGTCCTTTGTGCCAACAAATGACAAAAAGAGGCCTCAATAACTGAGCCAAACAGCATGGGTTGTCGTTCGCCTTGGTTTCTCTCTCTGTGGCTTTCACCTCATTGAGGACATTTCTTCTCATGGCTGACTTCTTCAAGGTCCAAACATAAGAGTAACTCAAAGTCATTTCCAAACCATCGGCATTGAAGACCAATACCGAGGCCAGAGAGAAGTTCCAATACAAGCACCATGACTCCCCGAGAGGTGCTTCTGATGCAGCCCGACTAGCCAAACAATCCTGGCAGGAGGATCTGTCCTCCAAAGTACAGGTAGGGATTCAGGATGCTCCCAAGGCATCCACCTCCAGAGAACTACCGGTTCCATGTTCTGGGATGGTGGCTCAAAGCCCTGTAGATGACTCCACCCAGACATCAACCATCTCCCTGGACTAGGACATGCTGACTCTCGAGAGGAGCTTGGCAACACTCCTTGCAGCCTTGGTACCGATAACATCAAGAGCTTCAGGAGTGCAGGCTTCGGCACTGAGCCTAAAGTCATGCATATCAGGCCCAATGCTGACCCTTGAACTGGCATCATTGGAACCCCCAAGATCGATATCTTCATTGGAACCAGTCAATGGCCCCTGGTATCCATCACACTTGGACCACCATGGCTCTCAGTTTCGATAACTTTGAGTATCGACATCGACGTTTGACATCCATGCAGCACTGAGGTTGAATCCAGAGCCGCCGATACTTCAATTTCTTACCAGATTCTGACTCAAATTCTTCAGATTCTGAGAGAGGATAATTCAATTCCCGAGAACTTCCAGACATCCCTTCAGACCCTTCTCTGCCTCGGGAATGGCATCGGTCCCCACCAGAGGATATGTCCTTTCAGGACTTCATCCATGACATGACAGTGGACTCTTCATCACAGTAGCCTTAGAGAAGGAATCAAGGGCAGAGGAATTGGAGATACTCCAATACCCTCCGATGCCCAAAGTAGTGGCTACACTACTGTTGCTTCGTATCCTACAGGATCTTACGCTCCGCATGTGGGAGGCTCTGCTCACGGTTCCCCCTGTCAGCAACCGGATGCCATGTATCAAGTACTAGAATGTTTAGGTTTCCAAAAACCCCATCACTCAGTGATGATGGAATCGGTGATGTGCTGAATAAAAAGTTCATCACCTGGTGGAGACTCAAGAACACTCGATGTCTTTGGGTGTCGATGTTGGCCTCCAGAAGTAACTCTTACATGCTGTACATGGGCATGTTTCTGAAGGATGTCACCAGGGTTCTGGAGACTATTGCCCCCCCCCCCCCCAGAGGATAAGCAGAGTGCATTCCAGACCCTCATTAAGCAAGGTGAGAAGACTTCTAATTTTCTTACCAGGGCCTCTTTTGATGCCTTTGAATCCACTAGCAGAGCTTCAACAGCCTGCATTGGGGCTCGCAGGATGGTCTGGTTGCAGGCATCAGACCTCGAGCAATGGGTCATGGATAAACTGGCCAATATCCCATGCACTGGAGAAAATCTTTTTGGCAAGGATTGGAGGGAAAAAGCAGGCAAGATTGAAATAGATGATCTCACCCTAAAATTCCTTAATAGGAAAACAGCTGACTCATCCAAATGGAAGGCCCTTCCCAAGAAATCTTTCTGTTCTAAGAATTTATTTATTTATTTATTTAACATTGTTTGTATACCGCACTATTTAACATCAGCACGGTTTCCAGGAAACACAGATGTCCAAGGGGGGGAAACCTTGGACTTACATTAAACAAGGAATTCAAACTTGGATAACAGATAACAACTATGTACAAACTTTTCAATATAAACTATGTACACAACTCTTCAATCCATCTATGTGTGCTGTGCAAAGGTCTTTGTGGGGGATATGTCAGGGTGGAATAAGTGGATATGGATGGGGTGCGGCTACGTGATGTCTTCAGGGTTGGGAAAGCATTGAAGGAAAAGGTAGTGTTTTAAAGCCTTTCTGAACTGGAGAAGGTTGTTTATGGCACGGATATTGGGTGGTAGGTTGTTCCAGCATGATGGTGCAGCTAATACGAAGGCACGGTTTCTAGAGGCATTGGTGCATTTGGTAATGGTCTTCGGGAGTATTAAGGAGTTGGTGGCGACAGATCTTCTGAGTCTGTTGGGAGGGGTAAGCTGGATGAGTTCAGTGAGGGCATTAGCCGTGCATTTGTTGATGGCTTTGAAGGTTATTGTTAGGATTTTGAAGGTGACTCTGTAGCGTATTGGGAGCCAGTGCAGTGTCTTCAGGATAGGGGTGATGTGCTGTCTGCTAGATGCTTGTTGGAGGGTTCGAGCTGCGGTATTCATTGCTAGCTGCAAAGGTTGTAGAGTGCACTTCGGTAGGCCGAGGAGGATGGAGTTCGCGTAGTCGAAGTGGGGCATCACCAGGGACTGAAAGACTGTTCGAAAGTCGTCTGGCTCAAGTAGCGGTCTGATATGACGTAGCATCCGGATTTTATGGTAGATCGCTTTTGAGATGTGTCCTATCTGGGCGTTTAGGTTGAGATGTTGGTCAATCATAACTCCAAGGTAACGGATCGTTGTCTTCGTGAGGAGTTCGGCGTCGCGTACTTTCAATGAAGATGGAGGGGTGAATGCTTGGTCTCTGCTGATGAAAAGCACCTCTGTCTTTTTGAGGTTGACTTTGAGCATCTGAGAGTGAAGCCAGTCTGTGACTGCATTGAAGCATGAAGATAGCCGGGATACGTCTGGGTGATCCGTATGTATTGGGGTGAACATGAGGACATCGTCGGCGTAAATTAGGCAGTTTACACCGAAGGACCTGATGATAGTGCAGATAGGCTGCATATAGACGTTGAAGAATAGGGCAGAGAGAGAGGAGCCTTGAGGGACGCCCTTCGTTAGTGGGAATGGTGTGGAGGTTGAGGTACCGGATCGGACGTGTTGCCATCTGTCATTTAGGTATGAGGTGCACCATGCAAGGGCGGTTCCGTGGATGCCCTTTTCGGCTAGGCGGGAGAGCAGTAGATCATGGTTGACGGAGTCAAAAGCAGCCGCAATGTCGAGGAAGATGAGGGCAAAACCCTGTTTGAGGTTGTCCAGCCCTGTTATCAGAGTGCTGAATAGGATTGTTAATAATGTTTCCACGCCATGTTGTTCCCGAAATCCATGCTGACAGGGATCGAGGGGTGAGTTATCCTCGATATGTTGGCTCAATTGGCGGTGGACTATTTTCTCTGCAATTTTCGCCAGGAGGGGTATGCTAGAGATGGGTCTGTATGATTCCATCTTTGTGGGGTCAAGTTTATTGTTTTTGAGCAGCGGTCTAATGGAGGTTTGTTTTAGGCTTCGGGGGAAGACGCCTGTTTGGAATGAAGTCCCAATCAGTTTTGCCAGGAAGGTACTGAGTTCAGTTCGTAGGGTTTTTATCCAGGATGCTGGACATGGGTCGGCTGGTGCTGTGGTGGTGTTTATGTTCATGAGGATGTCTTGTATTTCTCTGTCGGTTGGGGTAGTAAAGGTGGAGATGGTGCATTGTGTCGCTGTCACTGCTTGTGAGGATGAGGTGGGAGGGGCCATCACAATGCCGGGGGGCTCATCGCTAGCGGATAGGGTGGCTTGGTTTGCTTTGGTTTGCAGGTAGTCTGCATATTTCTGTGGGTTTGGTTGGTTTTAATTGATCAGTAGAGGGTTCCTTTGCTAAGGATTTGACAATGTTGAACAGCTCGTGCGGCTTATTCAGGGATCGTTGTAGTAACTCAGCGTGGTATTGCCTCATTTTCTTTAAAACTGCTGTTCGATGGGAGCATAGCTGGGCAGAGTAGGTTTCTTGGCTTTCAGTTGATCTGGATCGGCGCCAACGTTTCTCTAGCTGTCGGAGATGTCTGAGGGAGGTCTTGAGCTCGGGAGAGTACCAGGGAGCATTCTTCCTCTTGTTACGTGGAGCTTTGATGGTGGAAGGGTCAGTTGAGGCATTGAGGCATGAGTTCCATGTGGAGACCATGTCCTCAAGATTCATATCATGTGTATTATGGAGAGGATGTGCCCTTTCTAGGATCTCTTCTCTGTTGAATTGGCGATAGCGTTTTGATACTGGTTCTGGTGGTTTGTTTAAGGGCTGAGGGTTAGATAGTGATGGGTGAGTGGGGATCGTGAATCTGATTAGGCTGTGGTCTGACCATGGAACTGAACATAGTGAGAGGTTGATCTTGGATATGTGGCAGAAGGTTGATTGTGGTGCGAATATTAGATCAAGTGTGTTTCCCTTGATGTGGGTGGGGGAGTTGATCAGCTGGATGTATCCTGCCGCCTCGAGAGCGTCAAGAAAGGCTCTGGCTTGAGTGTCTTGGAGTGAGGGGAGGTTGAAATCTCCTAGTATCCAATTCGAGGTCTGTGTCTTGGCGGGGTTACAGGCAATGTCGGTGATGGAGGAGAGATCATCCGGTGATGGTGAGGGAGCTCGATATAATAGGTTGATGGTGTGACATTTGTTCGCTATGGCGATGTGGTCTAGGTGGGGAGTGCTGCTTGAAGCAATTGTCTGGAATTGTAGACTGGTCTTACATAGTATGAGTACACCTCCACCCCTTCTGTCAGTTCTGGGGCAGGAGTGGGTGGTGAAATTCGGGGGGACAAACTGGTGGAGGATTGCCGTATCTGCCTCTGACATCCATGTTTCGGTGATGCATAGTATGTCGATGTCAGGGGAGGCTAGTATGTCAGATATAGCTGGCCATTTCTTTCTGATGGAGCGGGCGTTTATTAGGACACATTTCAGGTCGTGGAGGGGGGTGTCGGGGTTGTGCTGAGAGGATCTAGTCTGTAGAAGGGCTATGTAGATGAGGTGGGGGGTGTCGTGTGTATAGGTTTGAACATGTGGTGTTTGGTGTGGTTGTGGGGCCTTCTCCAGGGGTTATGAAGGATTGGGATGGAGTTATGGTGGGGGTGAGGGGTTGAGAGACTTGTGTCAGGGCAAGTAATATGTAGCAGCTGAAAAATGTGTGTTGTGATGGGATCATGGTGGGGGATGCCATGGCGTAGGGGATAGTGGGGAGGTTGGGACAGCGTATTCCTAGTGTTGTGTAAGGCACTAGTAGCTGTTGGAGCCTGTCCGCAACTTGGAGGGGGAGCAGTTACAACAAGGTGTAAGCGGTGTCTGTGTGATGTCACAATATCGCAGTTAAAACAAGACGTAAGGGTTAGCGATAACAAGGTATAGGAGATAGCAGTTCCTAGTATAAATAGGCAGTTACAGTATAATTAGCAGTAGGCAGTATGATATAGGCAGTAAGCAGTATAATTAAGCAATTACTCGTAAGGTTGCCGTTATTGGCAACAGTAAGGAGTTTTCAAGCTACTGGTTGGAACAGTTTGGAACCGTTAATAGTTACCGTGATGGTAGATATCGACTACTGTCAGGAGAGATCTTGCTGGTGCTGGTAGCGAGCTCGACCCTTGGGGAGCTCGGGCCACTAGACGGTCGGGGTGGTAGGAAGTTGAGTGTTTTCCGAGGGGACCACTGCCTAAGGGCCACGCCAAAGGGCCCTCTGGCGAGGCCCTCAGGCGCGGGTCCGCCAGGCGCGGGCGCGCCCGATCGGCGCTCCTTTAAGTTCGCCGCCGGCTGCCCCGATTGGACAGCGATCTCCGGTGGGGGTGGTCTGGTGCTCCGGCCCGCTCGATCCTCGCCGGGAGAGCTGCAGGAAGGGCCGGAGTGCTGGGCAGGAGAGGACCACGCCCCCGATCGGCGCTCCTTTAAGTTCGCCGCCGGCTGCCCCGATTGGACAGCGATCTCCGGTGGGGGTGGTCTGGTGCTCCGGCCCGCTCGATCCTCGCCGGGAGAGCTGCAGGAAGGGCCGGAGTGCTGGGCAGGAGAGGACCACGTGCCCGATCGGCGCTCCTTTAAGTTCGCCGCCGGCTGCCCCGATTGGACAGCGATCTCCGGTGGGGGTGGTCTGGTGCTCCGGCCCGCTCGATCCTCGCCGGGAGAGCTGCAGGAAGGGCCGGAGTGCTGGGCAGGAGAGGACCACGCGCCCGATCGGCGCTCCTTTAAGTTCGCCGCCGGCTGCCCCGATTGAACAGCGATCTCCGGTGGGGGTGGTCTGGTGCTCCGGCCCGCTCGATCCTCGCCGGGAGAGCTGCAGGAAGGGCCGGAGTGCTGGGATATTGTCCGTCCTACCCACCTAATGCTGCCTCTCAGCCTCAGCAGGGCCCTCACCAACCCAAGAAGCCCAAGACTGCTAAGCCCCAACCAGCTGCACAGCACAACCTGCACCTGATCTTTGACGCCTTCCTAAAGAGCATTGCTAGTCTGCCCCGAAGGGCCCCCAACCTCTCCACATTGCAGGCAGACTTTGTCACTATACCCACAGGTGGTACCTCATAACATCAGAGCAGTGGACACTCCAGATTGTCCAAAGAGGATCTCCAGGAACAAGCAGGAATGTAGTCTTCACATATGGGCACCGTCGACACCGACGGAGCCTGCGCGGGAACGCTCCCCAGCATCCAAAAGGAAAGCTTTTGGGAGCATCCCACCACGCATGCGTGCTGCCTTCCCGCCCAACTACCTCTCTTACTTCAGTTCTTCGTGTTCCGCGGAGCCAACAGGACATGTCCCCTGTCACCGCAGAAAATCTTCTCTTATTTTTATATTTTTTTGTGGTCGCGCTTGCCTTCCGTTGACGCCTACCGGTACCACCGGTGCTTTTCTTTCTTTTCTTCTAAAAATAACTCAATTTTAGTGCTTTTTCTCAGGGGTTTCTTCCCTGCTCTGGTGCTTGGCACCATTTTGGGCATTAGGCCCCCTTTTCCCTTACTATGGAAAAGCCAGCCACTGGTTTTAAAAAATGTTCAAAATGTGGCGGTACAATTTCTATTACCGACACCCATAACTGGTGTCTTAAATGTTTAGGTCCTGACCATTGCCCTACAGAGTGTCTCTCCTGCAGGAAGTTGACTAAAAGAAGTCTTCAGAATCGAGCAAATCAACTCGGTGCCCTATTTGCTTCAGACATGATGTCTGTAGCATCAATGTCTTCCAGGGCTTCTACTTCTTCCCAGGGATCTCAGGTAACTAAACACAAGTCTTCTAAGACTAGCCGGTCCTCGAAGGGTAGATCTCCCTCTAAACATGGAGATGCCACTGGCGTTGCCCTCGAGGACACTGGCAAAACAGCCCCGGCGGGAGTCTTCGGGCTCCAAAGCTTTATCAGGGCTCCAGGATGTTCCTGAGGCCTCGATGGAACTACTGGTGCCATGCTCGGGGGTTGTGGCCGCTTCCACCAGTACCAACAGTAGCGATGGACAAAAGACTCCTTGCTATCGAACGCAGTATAGCGACTCTTTTAGCTATTTTGGTACCGCTAAAGTCGCTGTAGACGGTTCCGCAGGCATCAGTACCGATGCCGATACTGGTGCCAGTGCCCTCGGTACCTGTTTCAACAGGCATGCTTCTCCTGATGCCGAGCTTGGAATCTTACTCCAGCATGGGGGATCAGTTACCGACTCGTTTCGGTACAACATCATCTGCTTCAGGAGAACCCAGTGCTTCCTCCTTTTGAATCTTCCAATTCCGATGACTCGGATGATTCCATCGGGCACTGGAGCATAAAAGGCTCCAGTGCCCTGCCCTTTTGAGGCTTTCCTAACCAGGGCTCCACAGATCAAACAAACAGTAAGGATTTGAGGGTTTGTTTGTTTGTGTATATTTTTTAAAGCAAGGTTACTTTCATTTTTGCTCTTTTAGGGGAACTTTCCTTGAGCACAGTAGCTGGCTGAACTCCAGTAACCTCCTCAGGTTTAGAAACTGCTAATGCCTAATCAGGTGTTAGTTCCCTCCCTACCCACCCCGACTCCCACCCACCCCTAGTGAGCAGTCTTGCTTTATAGGGCACCTCCCCCTTTAACAAATCACAGTGAATTGGACCAGCACATTTGAATATAATTAAAGAGATTTAACTGCTTTTTCTCTGAAAGGACAGCTGCAAAACCGGCTGGTACTTGGTAGATCTCTCTCTTTTGCTTTAACAGATACCTAAGCTCCACGAACAGAACAATGGCTGGGAAAAATCGTATTGCTAAAGCTGTTGCCCCCTTACAGCTTCTGCCTCGGTCCAGACAGAGGTCCTAATGGACCGGTTCCATGTGCAGGGTGCCTGCATGCTGAAGCTCTGAGGAAACAAGTGGAGGAACTCAAAGAGGAGGTGGCGAGGCTGAGGAGCATTCAAGACAGTGAGAAGTACATTGATGAGATGCTTCTTGCATCAACCAGGCTCTCCAGCACTGGAGAAGATGGGTGCCAACAGAATGTCGATGGTTGGACACAAGTCACCAGGGCCTGCAAAATCACCAATCCAACTTCTCCAGCCCTTGAATTGAAGAACCATTATGCAGCCCTGGAAGTGGAGGAGGTGAAAGCATCCCTGGAAAGGGAAGAACCAGAGTTCAAGTACCCCAAAGTTGCGGAATCAGTGACCAGAAAGAAACGAAGGGTAGTGGTGGTTGGAGACTCTCTTCTGAGGGTTACTGAGGCGTCCATCTGCCGACCAGACTTGATGTCCAGAGAGGTATGCTGTCTGCCTGATGCCAAAATCCAAGATGTTACGGAGAGTTTGCCGAGACTCAACAAGCCCACTGACTATTACCCAATGTTGCTAATCCATGTTGGAACAAATGATACTGCCAGGTATGCCTCGGAACGTATCAAAAGTGACTTCATGGCTCTGGGACAGAGGGTGAAGCAGTTAGGTGCACAGGTGGTGTTCTCTTCAATTCTCCCTGTTGAGGGTAAAGGCCAAGGCAGAGAGGCTCGCATCCTGGAGATGAATGCATGGCTGCGTGGATGGTGTCATCGAGAGCGTTTTGGTTTCCTAGATCATGGGATGCTGTTCCAAGGGTTGCAGAGCAGAGATGGCATCCATCTGTCCAAGAAAGGTCAACACATCTTTGGTAGTAGACTGGCTAATCTACTGAAGAGGGCTTTAAACTAGATTCGTTGGGGATGGGTGAAGAACGCCCCCAGGTAAGTGAAAGCCCCCAGGTAGGTGATACATTAAATACCTTTATGGAAATGGGTAAAAGGGGTAACATATGGAAAGCAGTGTGTATTAATGCCCGTAGCATGGGAAATAAGATCCCTGAAATTGAAGCTTTGGTGGGAGTGGCTGACTTGGATTTAGTGGCAGTTACAGAAACATGGTTCACAGAAAACCATGACTGGGATGTAACTATATCTGGCTATACTTTATTGAGAAAGGACAGGGTAGGAAGAAGGGGAGGAGGAGAGGCACTTTATGTAAAAACTACTATTAAAGCTTTGGAATTACAGAGCTTAAAAGGGAGAGAGGAGGTATTGTGAGTTAAACTAGAAAGAGGGAAAGAGAAATCTATTTGCATTGGTGTGATATACAGACCTCCCTCACAAGAGGAAGAGGTGGACAGAGAGTTAATTGAAGACATACGCAGCATTACTAGGAAAGGGGAAGTGCTACTGATAGGAGATTTCAATATGCCAGATGTTGATTGGCACATTCCTGCTGCAGTATCATCTAGGAGTAAGGAGATCCTGGATTCTCTACAGGGAGAACTATTCAGGCAATTGGTAACAGACCCCACACGTGAAGGGGCCATACTGGACTTGGTGCTTACCAATGGTGAAAGTGTTTCTGATGTTGTAGTGGGAGATCATTTTGCATCCAGTGATCACCAGATGGTGTGCTTCAGTATTAGGACTAGGGCTGTTAGAATCCATTCCAAGGTGAGGATCTTAGACTTTAGGAAGACTAACTTTGCGAAGATGGGCCAATACCTCAGGGAGTCGTTAGTGGGATGGGAACAGCTGGGGGATGTAGAAAAACAGTGGGAAAACTGAAAGGGGGTATTTTAAAGGCAACCAACCTTTTTGTTAAAATGGTAAATAAAGGCAAAAGGAACAGGAGACCGCTATGGTTTTCAAAGGAAGTAGCTGAAAAAATGAAGAAAAAGAGGGAGGCCTTCATGAAATACAAGAGATCACAGAGAGAGGAAGACAGGCATCTGTATTTGGAAAAACTTAGAGAAGCTAGCAAAGTAGTCAAGAAGGCAAAGATTCAAAAGGAGGAGGAAATAGCCAATGCAATAAAATGGGGGGATAAGACATTTTTCAGATATATTAGTGAGAAGAGGAAGGGCAAAAGTGGTATTGTCAGACTCAAGGGTGCAGGGGGGGAATATGTAGAAGCTGATAAGGATAAAGCGGAATTGCTTAACAAATATTTTTGTTCTGTGTTCACAGATGAAGAACCAGGAGCAGGACCTCAGAAAACACCCACAAATAAGAACAGAAGCGAGGGACATCTTGAACAATTTTCAGAAGACTGTGTTCGTGAGAAACTAGCTCAACTTAAAGTAGACAAAGCGATGGGACCGGATGGGATACAACCTAGAATACTGAGGGAACTTGGGGACGTTCTAGCAACTCCACTGACTGACCTTTTCAATGCCTCGTTGGAGTCGGGAGTGGTGCCAAAGGACTGGAGAGAGGCTCATGTGGTGCCTTTACACAAAAGCGGAAGTAAGGATGTGGTTGAAAACTACAGGCCGGTTAGTTTAACTTCGGTGGTGAGTAAATTATTGGAAACGCTGCTGAAAGAGAAAATAGTGAAGTTTCTGGAGTCCAGCGGATTGCAGGATCCGAGGCAGCATGGATTCACCAGAGGCAGGTCTTGTCAGACAAATCTGATTGATTTCTTTGACTGGGTGACCAGGGAGTTGGACCAAGGGAGAGCTCTAGATGTGGTGTATTTAGATTTCAGTAAAGCCTTTGACACTGTTCCTCACAGGCGACTTATAAACAAACTGAGCACCCTAGGGATGGACCCTAAAGTTACTGCTGGGGTTAGAAATTGGTTGGGTGGGAGGCGACAAAAAGTACAAGTAAATGGAGCTCACTCTGAGGAGAAGGATGTTACCAGTGCTGTGCCCCAGGGATCTGTCCTTGGTCCGATTCTTTTTAACATCTTTGTTAGTGATATAGCGGAAGGGCTGTCGAGTAAGGTTTGCCTCTTTGCGGATGATACCAAAATCTGCAATAGAGTAGACACCCAGAAAGGTGTAGATAACATGAAGAGGGATCTAGCTAAGCTTGAAGAATGGTTTAGAATTTGGCAGCTGGGATTTAATGTTAAAAAATGTAAGGTCATGCATTTGGGCTGCAGCAATCCAAGGGAGCAATACAGTATAGGAGGTGAAGTACTTTTGTCCACTAAAGAAGAGCGGGACCTAGGCGTGGTTGTGTCTGATGATCTTAAAGTAGCTAAACAGGTAGAAAAGGCGACGGCAAAAGCTAGAAGGATGCCTGGGTGCATACGGAGAGGAATGGCTAGCAGAAAAAAGGAGGTGATAATGCCTCTGTATAAATCTTTGGTGCGACCTCATTTGGAGTATGGTGTGCAATTCTGGAGACCGCACCTTTAAAAGGATGTGAACAGGATGGAGTCGGTGCAGAGGGTTGCTACTAAAATGATTAATGGGCTTCATTATAAAGCATATGAGGACAGACTTAAGGATCTTAATATGTACACCTTAGAGGAAAGGCGGGATAGAGGTGATATGATTGAGATGTTTAAATACGTCCGTGGCATAAATGTTCAGGGAGAGAGCCTCTTTCAATTGAAAGCAAGTTCTGCTACGAGGGGACATGGGATGAGGGTGAAGGGAGATAGATTCAGGAGTGATATGCGGAAATATTTCTTTACAGAAAGAGTAGTGGATCCATGGAATAGTCTCCCAGTGGAGGTGGTAGAGATGAGGACAGTAACTGAATTCAAAAAAGCATGGGACCAACACAGAGGATCTCTAAAGGTAAAAAGTGGACTGTTGTAGTTGTTGTTATGGAAGGACAGACTAGATAGGCCATGTGGTCTTTTTCTGTCATCATGTTTCTATGTTTCTATGGTACCAGAGCTGAACTTTTACAAGATTCAACTCCTTCTCCTCAACGCAGAATGTCCCCTCCAAGGATATGTCTTTTCATGATTGTGTACGTGATATGGCAAAGGGTCTTGCCATTACAGTAGTACCAGAAAAGGAGCCTAGGGCAGAAGAATTGAGAATTCTTCAATATCCTTTTGCTCCAAAGGAGGCAGCTATGCTTCCTATACACCAGATCTTACATGATCTAATGTTAAGAATGTGGGAAGCTCCTTTAACAGTATCTCCACATTCTAGACATCTTGACACTATGTATCGAGTACCATCTTTTCCAAGGTTTCAGAAGACTCAGTTACCACATCATTCTGTGGTGGTAGAGTCCACCATGAAGCAGATTAAGAGTGCTAAAAGACACTCTTCCAATCCACCAGGTTATGAGTCTAGAACACTGGATGCCTTTGGTCGTCAATGCTTTCAGTCCTCCATGCTATCAGCAAGAATCAGTTCCTATATATTATACATGGGAATGTTTCTTGAAGAGGTTACAAAAGACTTGGAACTTTTGAACCCTTTTCTTCAAGAGGATAAACGGACAAATCATTTGACTTTGGTCAAACATGCTCAAAATGTCTCTAAGTTTATGAATCGTGCTACCTTTGACTGTTTTGAATGTATTAGCAGAACCTCTGTTATATCCATAGGAACACGTTGTATTGCCTGGCTCCAAGCTTCAGACTTGGAGGAATGGTTGCAAGATAAGCTGAGAAACATTCCTTGCACAGGAGAAAATCTCTTTGGCAAGGATTGGCAGCTCAAAGCTAATGAAATTGACCCTGATAATACAACTTTAGACAGATTGTCAAAATCTACAGCTAACCCAGCCAAGAAAAAGTTTTTCAAAAAACCTTTTTTCTCTAAAAAGAAAAAAATTCTATCCATCTTCCACCCAGCAAACACATGTTCCCCAGAAGGGGCAACAACAAACTAGACAAAGAAAGACACAAGCTCAGAAGGCTCAGCAGACCCATCCTCCTCAGGGTCTTTGACTGTTGTCTAGAGAACTTAGCCATTCTTCCTGTTCTAAGCCCAGAATCTTTAAATATTCCAGGCCGTATCTGCCATTTTGCGAAAAGATGGCAACAAATCACATCAGAAAATTGGACTCTATCTATCGTGAGTCTGGGATACAAGCTTCATTTCCTCAGCTTACCCCCATCCACGCTAATAAAACAGTTCAAATCTCAACCAGCGGTCTCAGACCTGTTGTGGCAAGAGGTCACCACTCTTCTGGCTCTAGGGGCTATAGAAGAGGTTCCAATGTCCCAGCAGGGCACAGGATTCTATTCCCCCTATTTTCTCATTCCAAAGAAGTCAGGGGGACTAAAACCAATCCTGGACCTCAGAGAACTGAACAAATATTTAGTCCGAGAAAGGTTCAAGATGATCTCCCTTGGCACACTTCTTCCATACCTTCATGAGCAAGATTGGCTATGTTCTCTAGATTTAAGGGATGCTTACTGTGACGTAGAAGCCTCTCAAGAAGCAATGGAGATAGAGGGAGATCCGGTGGAGAAATGTGGTACTGCTCTGGAAAGCAGGATTTTCACTTCAGAAGGAAAAAAACACGTAGCTGATCAGGAACCACACCTCACCTTAGGGGAGGAGACAGGTCAGGTCACTGATTGGGCACGCCCAAGCAGGAGGCGGGCAGTGCAACACAGTGGGAGCTTGTTAAATATGCAGGCAGTTAGAACACAGAAGAGTCGGGAAGTGAGACAAGAAGAGAAACCAAAGTGGAAACAGAAACAGTTGGAGAAGCATGTGACGAGGAGCAGCTGGGATCCACAGGGGAGCAGTTTTGAGTCACGAAGGGAGTTACTAGGAGACTCAAAGGCACTGAGAGACTCCTATGGAAGGAAAGACTCAGAAGCATAGAGAGACCTAGAACTACAACTTGAACTACCTGAGAACCAAGCAGGACCTTTGAGCAGTAACCAGTGGGGTAAAGATACACCCTGGAAACACTCTCAGCACAAGGTACGAACTGGGGTTGAAGGAGCTAGCAACTGTGATACTAGGAAGCAAGAAAGCTGGAAGAATAGCTTTAAAAGCCAGAACAACGACAGACAGAACTATGGCAGATTTGTTCAGCCTGATATACACTTGAGCAGCATAAGAGACACTAATAAGCCAGCTGGAGCTTACATCCTGAATGCTAATAGAAGGAAAAGTGCTGAGGCTTATTTGGAAAACCTGACCCAAGGAAAAGCTGACATTTCTAGTTTTGATTGTCTGTTCAGAAACTCTCCAGAGCGAGTTAAACTGTTAAAGGAAAACCCAACACTTGCTTTTAAGGATAAGTGGGGGAGGGGTTTTACTCACACGGAGAACTGTTGTGCTGACAAAGACAGCATACCCAATTACCATGAGCTAGATATCTTAAATAAACGTTTACCTGAAGCAGAAGAAAGACATCAGCTTAGCAAAGGACATACGCAGGCTGAATTACTTCTAGCAGAGTTCAGGGAATTCTTAGAGAAAAAGGCAGTCTCTCCTTTTAATCTTACACAGCATGCCAATAGCTGTGAGGAAGAGATGCCGTTAGAGATTTCCTTGCCTTCAACAGAACAAGACCTAGCCATGGATTGCTCTACTTGTACTATTGAAAAGAGTCTTGATTAAATGCTTTAAAGTTATATGAAAAGAATATAATAGAAGATTAACTTACCTGTTACCAGTGTGAAGAAGCTTATGAAACTTTAATAAGTGGAATCACTTCCCAAAGCTGAGAAGTTTTGCTCTTAAGAGAAGACTTTAGTTTCAGTTCATGGAAGAGTCACATGATTACCTGAATGTGAGTCTGAGAAGGAACAGTGAACAAGCTAATTAAAAACTAGCCCAGCATTGCAAATCCTGTATGTTTTGGTTTTCCCATCTTTTGTTAAATGTGCCATAATCTTCTTTTGCGTCTGATTGCACTGAACTGCAAAGCGTGGAAATAAACCTCTTAAAAGAAATTTTCTTTGCCTGCCTTTGTCTACTCGAGCTACAACTACAATCTCAATCCTTCAGGAGGCTCAGGACTACATTACCCAGAATCCCTGGGGTCAAATAGTAGTACTTCACCCCTGAAGGGCACCAAAGGCCACTCCCATCTGGAAACCTTCAAGGCCCAGGTAGTGGGTGGGTGGCATTACATGCATATCCTTATTCATGCAGATCACAGAAAATTCCTTTGATTCCTAGTCAAGGGAAGACATTTTCAATACAGGGTCCTTCCTTTCGGACTGGCCTCTGCTCCAAGGGTCTTCACAAAATGCATTAATGCAAAATGCAGTAGTAGCAGCATTTATGAGGACTTTAGGAATTTTTTTCTTCCCTTACTTAGACGATTGGCTCATTCGAGCACCGTCAGCTCTAGAGGCAAGTCATGCTCTTTCCCGAGCAATGCAAATACTGCAGTACTTGGGATGGATCATAAACCTTCCAAAGTCCCAGCTCACCCCATCTCAATCCCTCGAGTTTATAGGGGCTCGCCTGGACACACAGCAGTCAAAGGCTTTCCTGCATCAGCCTCGCTGTCTGCGCATAATTGAACTAGCATCTCAGGCAGTGCTACAAACCTTCCTCACTGCCCGACAGATGCTTCGACTTCTAGGACACATGGCATCTACAGTCCATGTGATTCCTTATGCACGCCTTCACATGCGAGCGGCCCAGTGGACCTTAGCTTCCCAATGGTCCCAGGCCTCAGGATGCCTGTCAGACAAGATCAGAGTTACCACACGCCTGATTGTGTCTCTGCATTGGTGGCAATCTCTGGAAAACTTTACAGTAGGCTCTCCTTTTCAGCAACCCTTACCTCAGGCTGTCCTGACGACAGCTGCATCCAAGTTGGGTTGGGGAGCCCACTTGGGCGATCTGTCTACCCAGGGTCTCTGGACCCCACAGGAGTCTTCTCTTCAAATAAACCTCCTAGAACTAAGGGCCATTTCCAATGCTATTCGAGTCTTTTGCTTCCATCTCATAAACAAAACAGTTCTGGTGCAAACTGACAATCAAGTGGCCATGTTTTACCTAAACAAACAAGGCGGAACAGGCTCTCTGCATTTATGCAACGAAGCTTTGCAACTGTGGGCCTTTGCCAGAGAGCATCACATTCATTTGTTGGCAGTATACCTTCCAGGCATTCAAAACATTTGGGCGGACAGACTCAGCCGAGTCCTGTTGCCACACGAGTGGTCTCTCCACTCATATCAACTTGCTCGAGTATTTCAAGTTTGGGGAACACCAGACATAGACCTCTTTGCAAGTCCACAGAATGCCAAACTTCCCCGGTACTGCTCCAGACTTTCAGCTCAAAATTGTCAGGTGAGGGATGCATTCCTGCTCCATTGAGGCCAGGATTTTCTCTATGCCTTCCCACCAATTCCTCTAAGTCCCAAAACCTTATTCAAACTCCAGAGAGTCAGAGATCGCATGATACTCATAGCTCCCTGTTGGCCAAGGCAAACATGGTATCCTCTTCTCTTAGGTCTCTCTCGAGCCACTCCTCTGGACTTGGGGAGTGCTCCGGATCTTCTGTCCCAGAACAATGGATCCCTACTGCACCCCAATCCCCAGTCCCTTCATCTCAAGGCCTGACTACTCAAGGCATAGAATTTCAAGATCTAGGCCTTTGACAACAAGTGAAGGATATTCTTCTAGCTTCCAGAAAACCTTTCACAAGGCATTCTTATGCTTTTAAGTGGAAGAGGTTCTCAGTCTGGTGTTCATAGAGGGGACTTAATCCCCTCTTGGTATCAGTAGAGTCCCTTCTGGACTATCTCTTTCACTTATCAGCTTCTGGTCTCAAGACCAATTCTGTTAGAGTCCATCTTAGTGCTATTGCTTTATCTCATAAACCCTTCGATGGACAACCAATTTCCTCTCATCCTCTTGTTTCAAGATTTATGAGGGGTCTCCTTTTAACAAAACCTCCCATCAAACCACCTCCGGTGGCATGGGATCTTAATCTTGTTCTGGGTCAACCCATGAAGCCACCCTTTGAACCTTTAGCTACTTCGGAGCTAAAGTTTCTTTCATGGAAAGTCATTTTCCTAATTGCTATCACTTCTGCAAGACGCATTAGTGAACTGCAGGCTTTAGTGGCTGACCCGCCTTATACGAGGTTTCCTCATGACAAAGTAGTCTTGAGGACTCATCCTCATTTTATGCCAAAGGTGGTATCACCTTTTCATTTAAACCAATTCGTTTATCTCACAGTCTTCTTTCCTAGGCCTCATGCCTCCAGCGCGGAAAGAAATCTTCATACCTTAGATTGTAAACGGGCTCTGGCTTTTTATCTTCACAGAACTCAGCCATTTAGAAAGTCTTCTCATCTTTTTCTGGCTTTTGACTCTAGTCATTTAGGACTTCCAGTCACTAAGAGAACTCTTTCTAAGTGGATTGCAGACTGTATTTCCTTTACCTGTCAGAGTAAAGGAATCCCTCTGGAAGGCCATGTCACGGCCATGGCAGCCTCAACAGCTAATCTTCGTTCAGTTGCTATTGATGAGATCTGCAAAGCAGCAACTTGGGCTTCTGTACATACTTTCACAGCCCACTATTGTTTAGACAAGGACTCCCGTCGGGATGCCTTGTTCGGTCAGGCTGCTCTACAGCATCTCTTCCATTCCTAGATCAACTCCTTCCCACCATCCACTCTTGGATGCCTGAGGTCCCTGGGAGGAAGCATGGCCCATCTTACATAGATCCGCAACATGCTGGGGTCATCCCTAGGCATTTTTAGTTGGGGAGTCCCCATATGTGAAGACTACATTCCTGCTTGTTCCTGGAGATAGCGTAGTTACTCACCTGTAACAGGTGATCTCCGGGAACAGCAGGAATAAGTCTTCACAACCCACCCACCTCCCCTAGGAGTTGTCTTTCTCTCTCTTTCTATTTTTTTTCTACTTCTCTCCTCTGGTCTCAGCTTTCAACTCAACTGAAGTGAGAGAGGTATTTGGGCGGGAAGGCAGCACGCATGTGTGGTGGGATGCTCCCAAAAGCTTTCCTTTATGACACTGGGGAGCGTTCCCGCGCAGGCTCCGTCAGTGTCAACGGTACCCATATGTGAAGACTTATTCCTGCTGTTCCCGGAGATCACCTGTTACAGGTGAGTAACCACGCTTTATCAGATTCACTTTGAAACCTTACCCCCCCCCCCCCACCCCACCAGCTTCACAGAAAGGATGGGCTTCTACTGTCCATATTTTCTCATTCCAAAGAAAACAGGAGAATTCAGGCCCATCTTGGATCTCAGAGATATAAACAAGTTCATGATCTGAGAAAAATTTAAAATGATTTCCCTATGAACTTTTCTACCATATGTCCAGAGAAACGAATGGCTTTGTTCTCTAGACCTAAAAGACACATATATGCATTTACTGATCCATTCCTCACAAAGACAATATCTATGCTTCATGTTTCAGGGAAACCATTATCAATACCACGTTCTCCCCTTCAGTCTAGCTGTGCCCCAAGGGTCTAAACAAAATGCATGACAGTAGTCTCTGCTTACCTATGCACCTGGGGGGTGTTTGTCTTTCCTTACTTACTGTAGATGATTCGCTGATCAAAGGAGAAGCCCCTCAAGAGGTAACACTCTTTCTTCATTGCACCAGTACAGTGCTCTAACACCTGGGTTTCATCATAAACTTTCCAAAGTCCCACCTCGCTCCATCCCAATGACTAGAGTTCATCAGAGTGCTCAGACACTCAAAAGACCCGAGCTTTCCTCCCATAGGATCACCTTGTCTGCCTCATCAAGCTGGCAAAAAGGGTACATTATCAAAACCGGGTAACAGCTCGAGATATGCTATGGCTATTGTGACACATGGCCTCCACAGTCTGTCATCAATTACACATGCGACAAACTTAGTGGACTCTGTCTTCCCAGTGGATACAAAAAAAGGGTTGTCTCCGGGATAAGATCCAATCACCCCTCAACTTATCACATCCCTTAAGTGGTGGTGTCTCCCTCAAAACCTACTTGTCCAGTCACCTTTTCAGAAGCTTCCACCTCAGTGCACCTTGACAGATACTTCCAAGCTGGATTTGGGGACGCATTTGAATGACCTGACCACACAGAGACTGTGGACACAACAGCAATCTACGCTGCAGATCAACCTGCTAGAACTACGGGCACTGACAAATGCTTTTCGGGCTTTCCAACCCCATCTATTGGGGCAACCAGTTCTAGTCAGAACGTACAACCAGGTTGCCATGTTTTACATAAACAGCAGGGAATGGGGTCCTTTCCCCTCTGTGAAGAAGCGATTCTCTTATGGTCCTTTGCCATCTCTCACTGCATCCACCTCAGAATGGTGTACCTCCTGGGCGAACTCAGTGGCCTAGCGGACAGGCTAAGCCATATTCTTCATTGCACGAATGGACCTTCCACTGGCAGACAGCTGTTCGGATCTTCCAAATGTGGGGAACCCCACTCATAGATCTTTTTTCCACTCCACAAAACATGCAGTTTCTGCTCTTCTGCTCCAGGATTCCATCACTGCATCGACATGCTCAAGACGCCTTCCATTCCTTTGATACCTAAGATGCTGTTCAAGCTGCAGGCCGATAGGGGCTCAATGATTCTCATAGCTCCTTTTTGGTCCCGTCAACCATGGTTTCCTCTGCTTCTTCATCTTGTGCAGACTCAGCTATTCAATCTAGACCATGAGACGCTCCTCCATCCCAATCTTCACTCCCTATACTTGACAGCATGGCTACTGAAAGGCTAGTACTCGCTGACTTTGACCTACTACAGGCAGCCAAAGACGTCCTCCTTGCATCAAAAGTTGATCTTATGCCTTCAAATGTCATACGTTAGCCCTTTTTTCCTCCCCAAAGGTCCTTGACCCCTTTTCTTGCCCGGTGGAGTTGCTTCTACAGTATCTCCTCCACTTATCCTTGACAGGTCTTAAGACCAACTTGGTGAGAGTTCACCTTAGTACCATTGCGGCCTCTCAAAGACCAATGGATGGACACCCTATCTCCTCACACTCTTTAGTAGCACACGTCATGTGTGGTCTCCTGCTGTCCAAACCACCCATTAAACCACCTCCAGTGGCCTGGGATCTCAGTGTGGTTCTGGCTCAACTTCTTAAGCTATCCTTCAAACCTCTAGTCACCACTTCACTCAAGTTTCTATCTTGGAAAGTCAGCTTCCTCATTGCCCTCACTTCAGCTTGCCACATCAGTGAGCTGCAAGCTCTAAACATAGAAACATGACGACAGAAAAAGACCACATGGCCTATCCAGTCTGCCTTCCATATCAACCACTACTACAGTCCCCTTTTTTTCCTTTAGAGATCCTCTGTGTTTGTCCCATTATTCTTTGAATTCACATACGGTCCTCATCTCTACCACCTCCACTGGGAGATTATTCCATGGATTCACCACTCTTTCTGTAAAGAAATATCTCTAGGAACAAGCAGGAATGAGTCTTCACATATATGGGTACGCCCAGCTTCCAATCAGAAAGCTTTTGGCAGCATCCCTCGCGCCTGCGCAGTGACTTCCCGCCTTCTCCACAGCCTCTCTTCAGTTTTCGTTTTTCCGCGGAGCCGGCAGGACGTCCTCCTGTCACCGCAGAAACCTTTCTTTTTAATTACTTCAATTACTTTAGTTTTTTGTTTTCTCGTGGTCGCGACTGTATTTCCTGCTCCCACCGGTACCGCCGGTGTATTTTTGACTAAATTCTGAGAAACTTTTCTTCAGTTTTTTGCCTTAACTTTTTGGGCCTAATAGGCCTTTTTCATTATGGAGCCTTCTTTTCCTAAGAAGTGCATTCGATGTAGAAACACCTGTTTCTTTTTAGACACCAATAGTTGGTGTCTCAACTGTGTGGGTCCTGACCCTTTTTCCCCTGACTTGTCAGGGGATAATTTTGTGAGGAAACCTTCAGTTTTTAGAGTTTCTCTCGATACCGTTTTTTCCTCGGCAGTGAGGGTACCCGGTTTCTCTACTTCACAGGATCAGGTAACCCACAAAACAGTCTGTTAAGACTAGTCAATGCTTGAGTGGTATGTCCCATGCCCAGCATGGTGACGGCTCCGGTCTTACCCTCAAGAATCCATTGGCATTACCCCTGCGGGAGTCTTCGGGCTCCAAAGAGTTAAAGGGGTTTCAGGTTGTTCCTGGGGCTCACCCCTCACAGAACATACCTGAGCCATGCGCGGGGGTGCTATCCGCTTCGAGCGGTACCGAGCCTCCGGCATCGGCACCGGTGTCGAGTGTTCCACTCTTCACCAGGGATCGTCATCGGGCATCCTCGGTACCTTCGGGACCGATCGATACGCACCGCATTGACGTCTCTCAATCTCAGCCATGCTCCGGGACGGTACCGGCATCGATCGGTTCCGATACCCTGGCATCGATGTAACCCAGGCTGCCTTAATGGTATCGGCATCGCCGATACCGCCACCGGCGTCGGAACCCTCGCGACATACATCGATAGTCTCGCTTTCTTCGATGCCGAGTCTTGAATCGATATCTAGTCTCGAGGACTGGGTACCGACGCCTCCCGGAACCGACTCCTGTCGTTTCCAGATGGGCAGTTCCGAAGATCCTAGCCATAGCTCCCTCTTGATCTCGGTACCACTGCAGCAGCCCCCGATGGCAACTTCACCTACTGATCCTGTATCAGTATCGATGTCAATGCCTGTTCTTGCACCGATGCCTAGTTTGGAACGGATACCTGGCATTAATGCAGTACCCTCTACGTCCTCTGGTGCTCAAGCTCTTTCTTTAGCCTTACCAGGAATGGTTCCCATAGGAGATCAGTCTTTTCAGGCTTTTCTCCTGGATATGGCAACCTTTCTCAATATCTCTATTCCTGGTTGTGATCCTACTCATGGCTCAGCGGCACAAATGGAAAATATCAAGCTTCCTTTACATCCTGCTCTGCAGGATCGCCTTCTGAGGGTCTGGAAATCGCCCTTACGACTTCCTCTACTTTCTACAGACATTGAGGTTCGGTACCGGGTGCCACCCTCTCCAGGGTTTCAAAAGTCTCAACTTTCTCATCGTTCCCTTGTAGTGGAATCGGCACTGAAGAAAGTTAAGAGCAAGAAGAAGCATTCTTCTTATCCGCCAGGTCGTTCTTCAAGGACACTCGATGCTTTTGGTCGTCAAGCCTTCCAAAACTCTATGCTGGCCTCCAGAATTCTTTCATATATTTTTCACATGAGTCTAACACTCCAGGAAGTCACAGAGAAATTATCTCTTTTGACCCCTTTTTTACCAGAGCCCAAGGCTACTGATTATTCCTTGCTCATCAATCACAGCCGGAATATATCCTGGTTCCTTTCTCGTGCTTCTATAGACTCTTTTGAGTCCGTTATCAGATCCTCTGCTATTGCCATTGCAGCACGTTGCAGAGCCTGGCTTGAAGCTTCAGACTTGAGCAGATGGGCACAAACTATACTGGCTCATTCTCCTTGTACAGGAGAAGGTCTCTTCAATAAGGAGGCTTTACCTCAGGTTGCTCAATGCTCCACTGACTCTCCTTCCACTAAAGACCATTCTAAGCCACCTCCTTCTTCAAGGGGTAGGAAATGTCCTACCAAACCTTCTTTCCCTAAGAAAAGAAAGTTTCATTCATCTCCTGCCCATCATTCGGCTGTACCTAAACAAGGGACGCCTCAGCCTAGTCTGAAGTCCTCCAGCTCTGGCCAGTCTCAGCATTCCCAGCAACCATAGGGGCAGGGAATTGTAATCTACAGTTCACTTCTACCCATTAGAAGTTTATTCACTGTGCTCTTCTTTTTCAGTATACTAACCTGTCGGAAAATGTTTGTTCAGGGACTACCAACTTCTCCTCTTCTTACCATCTAGAAGAGCAGTTGCAACTATCCCCTGATAGTTCTGTCCCAACTGAACCTTTTTTCCTTCAGTTGACTTACCCTATGGGTACGTCACCCTCCAATTACTTACTCTACCCTCTCAACCGGGTTTTTTCCCTGACCGAGGGGTGCCATACTGAAAAGCTTCTCTAGCAAGCTCGTTCCTCGGACAAGGAGAAGGAATATTTCCTCTCTTGTCTGTTTTTCTTTATTGGGCACAAGACAATCTCTCTGCTGTTTCCGACAGCAGCCGTGCCTGCAGGAGTTACAGTAATTGTATTACTGGTACTTTTTCCAAGTTCCAGTCCCTTGTTCAAAAATTTGTCTAGCCTCAGTAGTGATTCCAAGCTATTCGTTATCTATCTTGGATCCTCCTACTCGTTAGGCTTTCTCGCATTATTCTAACCATCTCCTCTCCTAGGATATGGCAACACACCTGACTTCAGTCAGTTTGTCTCATATCTCTCCTCCACAATGCTCTCTGCACTCTTCAGAGAAGCTTTCTACTATGAGGGCCTTGCTGTAGAGCATTGACCTTGTCTCTGAAGCTTCTCTATTAGTAGGGAAAAGCTTATAAACCCTTCCCATGCCTGTGAGGGTTCTCCACACCCTCTAGCCTGGGGTGTTAACACGAGATATCAGTTCTTCTGCGTGAAAATCCAAAGCTGATGTTTACGCATGCTACCTCTGGGTCCCTCCAGTATGTCCCTCTGCTATCATCTTCTGCGTTTCTGCACATCTGCCATGTCAGTGTTCTGTGGAACTCCCGCCTTGTTCCTTACAGATTCATATGATCATCTGTTTTCACGCGAACATCACGGTTATCTTGTTGGATTGCCTTCCTGCATCCCTCAATCCACGAAAATAGATTCTCTATACATATCCCAAGTGGGTTCACCCTCTTGTAGAACGCAGAATCTTTTTCTTTTATATTCCCCATGTACAATTATGGGGCTGGGTGGTAGACAGGTATCTTCAACCTGGTATGTAGCATCTCCATATATGTCTACATACCTATCTTACTTTGGTGGTGCAAAACCATGCCCCACAAATGTATATATATTTAGGTATATCATATCTATATCTATATATATATATATATAGATATATTTGCTATTTTTCACCACCCATATCCTAATATACACATCTGGACATATATATATATATATATATGTATAAATATATACATATATATTCCAGCCACATATATATATTCCTCTCTATATATGTGTTTGATGGGGGGCTTCTTAAGGGTTGGTCTGTCTTACACACTATCACCCTTACTGTCTATACACATGTTTTACCTCCTAGAGGTTTTAGACAGTCTGTCGCCCTACCTCCCATACCATATTACGATGCAGAAATTGTTAGGCACCAATAACCACTTTGGTGCTAACATCTTCCATTTTTTCTTTAAGCCCTTGAAGCATCAAGCTTCAATATTTTTTCCTATCTCTCGTCAGCAAGAAAAAACAGTGTACATCTTTCTCTTGAGTACACAACTGTTTTCCGTGGGAATAGGGATTTTTCCAGTCCCCCTCTTCCCGCCAGGACTGGGCTAGTTCTCCAACTCCGTCAGTCTTCTTCCTTTAGTCCTCAATGTTAATGACCTTATGCCTAAAGGACTTTTCAGCTTTTCCCATAAAGCTTTCCATTGAAGACCTGACGTCTAATCCTACCCAGTTGACACCTGGATCATCTACTACCTCCAGGTCTGGACCTTCATCCTCGCTACTGAGAGGTCACCTTGAAGATTCCGCCACTGCTTATCCAGTAGACTCCATCATGCTTTCTACTTCCTACAATACAGTAGGTAAGCTGCATATTTTAAGTGTACATTAAATGTGTTTTTAATGCTACTCATCATATCTACCAAGGACTCCTGTAGTCTGTAGAACACCTAGTCCTTGGCTATGCTGTTTCTTTCCTCACAGCTCCTTTATTGTCAACTCCTACCCTCCATCCCACATCGGATGCCGAGGATTCCTGGAGACAAAATGCACCCCTGATCCGGGCACTTGCATTTTTATGGGATCTCCCCCTGGCATCTCCAGCTAGGGAGTCCCCATATGTGAAGACTCATTCCTGCTTGTTCCTAGAGATAGCACAGTTACTTACCTGTAACAGGTGATCTCTGGGAACAGCAGGAATTAGTCTTCACAACCCTCCCACCTCCCCTAGGAGTTGCATCTTTTTTATCTTCTTCCTTTTCTCTCCTTGCCTTTGTCTCAGCTCTGAAACTCAACTGAAGAGAGGCTGTGGAGAAGGCGGGAAGTCACTGCGCAGGCGCGAGGGATGCTGCCAAAAGCTTTCTGATTGGAAGCTTGGCAGCATTCCCGTGCAGGCTCCGTCGGTACCGACGTACCCATATGTGAAGACTAATTCCTGCTGTTCCCAGAGATCACCTGTTACAGGTAAGTAACTGTGCTATTTCCGCATATCACTCCTGAATCTATCCCTTTTCACCCTCTTCCCATGTCCCCTCATAGCAGAACTTGCTTTCAATTGGAAGAGTCTCTCCTCTTGTGCATTTATGCCATGGAAGTATTTAAACATCTCAATCATATCACCTCTATCCCGCCTTTCCTCTGAGGTGTAGATATTAAGATCCTAAAGTCTGTCTCATATAATTTATAATGAAGACCACTAACTATTTTAGTAGCCACCCTCTGTACTGATTCCAGCCTGTTTATATCTTTTTGAAGACTACAGAGGCACTATCACCTCCTTTCTTCTGCTGGCCAGTCCTCTCCCTATGCACGCAAGCATCCTTCTTTCTTTTGCTGTCGCCTTTTCTACCTGTTTTGCTACTTTAAGATCATTAGACACAATCACGCCTAGGTCCCGCTCTTCTTTAGTGGACAAAAGTACTTCATCCCCTATACTATATTGCTCCCTTAGATTGTTGCAGCCCAAATGAATGACCTTGCATTTTTTAACATTAAATCTCAACTGCCAAATTCTAGACGATTCTTCAAGCTTAGCTAGATCCCTCGTGTTATCTACACCTTCCTGGGTGTCAACTCTATTGCAGATTTTGGTATCATCTGCAAAGAGACAAACCTTACCCGACAGCCCTTCCACAGTATCACTAACAAAGATGTTAAAAAGAATCGGACCAAGGACAGATTCCTGAGGCACACCACTGGTTACCTCCTTCTCCTCAGAGTGAGTTCCATTTACCTGTACCCTTTGTCGCCTCCCACTCAACCAATTTCTAACCCAAGCAGTAACTTTAGGGTCCATCCCTAGGGTGCTCAGTTTGTTTATAAGTCACTTGTGAGGAACAGTGTCAAAAGCTTTCCTGAAATCTAAATACACCACATCTAGGGCTCTCCCTTGTTCCACTTTCCTAGTCACCCATTCAAAGAAATCAATCAGATTTGTCTGACAAGACTTTCCTCTGGTGAATCCATACTGCCTTGGATCCTGTAATCTGCTGGACTCCAGAAACCTCACTATTTTCTCCTTCAGCAGCGCTTCCAATTTATTCACCACTGAAGTTAAACTAACCGGCCTGTAGTTTTCAAACACATTCTCATTTCTGCTTTTGTGTAAAAGGACCATATGTACCCCTCGCTTCTGTTCCTGTTTGTGGGTGTTTTCTGAGGTTCTTCATCTGTAAACACAAAACAGAAATATCTGTTAAACAATTCTGCTTCTACATATTCCTCCCCTTCACCCTTGAGTCTGACAATACCACTTTTGCCCTGCCTCTTCTCACTAGCATATCTGAAAAATGTCTTATCCTCCCCCCCCCCCCCATATTTTATTGCATTGGCTATTTCCTCCTTTTTTGAATCTTTGCTTTCATGACTACATTGCTAGCTTCTCTATGTTTTTCCAAATATAGATGCTTGTCTTCCTCTCTCTGTGATCTCTTGTATTTCATGAAGACCTCCCTCTTTTTCTTCACCTTTTCAGCTACTTCTTTCGAAAACCATAGTGGTTTTCTTTTCCTTTTTCCTTTATTTACCATTTTAACAAAAAGGTTGGTTGCCCTTAAATATTCCTTTTCAGTTTTGCCCACTGTTTTTCTACATCCGCCAGCTGATCTCATCACGCTAACGTCTTCTGAGGTACTGAACAATCCTGGCAAAGTTAGCTTTCCTAAACTCTAAGCTTTTGAATGGATTTTATTAGCCCTCGTCGTAATACTGAACCACACCATCTGGTGATCACTGGATGCAAAATGATATCCCACTATAACATCAGAAGCACTTTCACCATTGGTAAGCATCAAGTCCAATATGGCCCCTTCACGTCTGGGTTCTGTAAGCAGTTGTCTGACTAGTTCTTCCTGTAGAGAATCGAGGATCTCCTTACTTAGATGATACTGCAGCAGGAATGTGCCAGTCAATATCTGGAATATTGAAATCTCCTATCAGTAGCACTTCCCCTTTCCTGTCAGTGCTGCGCATGTCTTCAATTAACTCTCCGTCCACCTCTTCCTCCTGTGAGGGTGGTCTGTATATTACGCCAATGCAAATAGATTTCTCTTTCCCTCTTTCTAGTTTTACCCACAGTGCCTTCTCTCTTCCTTTTAAGCTCTGTAGTTCCAAAGTTTTAATATATTTTTTACATATAGTGCCACTCCTCCTCCCCTTCTTCCTGCCCTGTCCTTTCTGAATAAAGTATAGCCTGGTATAGTTACATCCCAGTCATGGTTTTCTGTGAATCATGTTTCTGTAACTGCCACTAAATCCAAGTCAGCCTCTCCCATTAAAGCTTCAACATCTGGGATCTTATTTTCCATGCTACGGGCATTTATACACGCCGCTTTCCATATGTTGCCCCTTTTACCCATTTCCATAAAGGTATTTAATGTTTCACTTACCTGAGGGCCTTCTTCACCTATCCCCAATGAATCTAGTTTAAAGCCCTTTCAGTAGATTAGCCAGTCTGCTACAGAAGACACGTCGACCCTTCTTGGACAGATGGGCACCATCTCTGCTCTGCAACCCTTGGAATAGCATCCCATGGTCCAGCAAGCCAAAACGTTCTCAATGACACCAGCCATGCAGCCATGCATTCATCTCCAGGTTGCAAGCTTCTGTACCTTGGCCTTTACCCTCAACAGGGAGGATTGAAGAGAACACTACTTGCGCCCCTATCTGCTTCACCCTTTTTCCCAGAGCCATGAAGTCACTGTCAGTATCATTTGTGCCGACATGGATTAGCACCATTGGGCAATAGTCAATGGGCTTGATGAGTCTCGGCAAACTCTCCGTAACATCTCGGATTATGGCACCTGGCAAGACAGCATATCTCTCTGGGCATCAAGTCTGATCGGTAGATGGACAGCTCAGTACCCATCCGAAGAGAGTCACCAACCAACACTACCCTTTGCTTCTTTGTGGTCACTGATTTGGCAACTTTAGGGTGCTCAAGCCTCGTTCTTCCCTTTCCAGGATTGCTTTTACCTCCTCCACGTCCAGTGCTGTATAATGGTTCTTCAGTTCAAGGGCTGGAGAAGTTGGATTGGTGATTCTGCAGGCCCTGGTTACTTGTGTCCAACTTTTATCATTCTGTAGGCTCCCATCTTCTCCTCTGCTGGAGAGCTTGGATGTTGCAAGAAGCATCTCATCTATGTACTTCTCACTGTCTTGAATGCTCCTCAGCCTCGTCACCTCCTCTCTGAGTTCCTCCACTTGTTTACTGAGAGCTTCAGCGTGCAGGCATCCTGCACATGGAACCAGTCCTTCAGCTGGCATTGGGACCTCTGTCTGGACAGAGGCAGAAGTTGTAATGGCAACAGCTTTGGCGATATGATTTTTCTCAGCCGTTGTTCAGTTGGTGGAGCTTGGGTATCTGTTGAAGCAAAAGAGAGAGAGACCTACCAAAGTACCAACCAGTTTCCCAGCTGTCCTTTAAGAGAAAAAGCAGCTCTTTTAAGTGTGTTTAAAATGTGCGGTTCCATGTGTGTAGTTATTTAGGGAGGTGCCCTATAAAGCAAGACTGATAACTAGGGATTGGTGGGATAGGGAAGGAACTAACACCTAATGTGGTGTCGGTAGCTTCTAAGAGCTGAAAAAGATACTAAAACAGAGTTTTTAAACCTACCCACTTAAAAAAATATTTCCCCTTTTAAATTAAAGCACCAAAAATAATGTAACTTTGTTTTAAAAATGTACCAAAACCTTTTAAGAGCTCCCAGGCAGAGAGCTAGTAATTTAAAAAGCCACAAACTCTTACCTTTGCTTGAAATGTATAGCCCCAATTAGGAATGCCTCAACTGTGCAAGTCTCTGAAGTCTTTTATGCAGGCCTTAGCTGCGCTCAGTTCTTTCACAGACTAATCAGGCCCACTAACTCCTGATGAGATGTCAGTAGCTTCAAAAGGCTGAGAAAGATACTAAAGCAAAGTTTTAAATCTTCCCCACTAAAGAAAATATTTCCCCTCTTAAGCTAAATCACCCAAAATAATGTAACTTTGTTTTAAAAATGTACCAAAACCCTTTTAAGAGCTCCCAGGCAGAGAGCTAGTAATTTAAAAAGCCGCAAACTCTTGCCTTTGCTTGACGTGTATAGCCCTGTACTCTTTTCCACCATAAAAATGTGGTTCTGCATACCCATTCACATTTCCTTGCAAAGGTGGTTTCCTCCTTCCATCTAAACCAGCCCCTCCTGACTTTCTTCCCTAGATTATGTGCATCTTGGGCTGAAGCAGCGCTACACACCTTGGACTGCAAGCAAGCGCTTGCCTACTACTTGGTTAGAACGAAAGATCAGAGAAGATCCTCTTAATTATTCATCTCCTATGATGCTAGTCACCTGGCTCTACCGGTGACGAATCTAACTGGATAGCAGATTTGATTTTTTTTGCTTATACACAAATAGGACTCATTCCAGGGCCATGTCACTGCTCATAATGTGCAGGCTATGGCAACATCCATAGCTTACCTTGTTCAGTATCCATTGAGAATATCTGCCAGGCAGCTACCTGGTCCTCCATTCATACTTTCGCTGCATGCTCTTGTCTGGACAGAGAATCCTGTCAGGATGCTGTCTTTGGCCAGGCTATGCTCCAGCACCTACTACTACTACTGAGCATTTGTATAGCGCTACCAGTTGTACGTAGCGCTGCACGGACATGTAAGAGAATCCCTGCTCATCAGAGTTTACAATCTAGTCAAGACAAAAGACAGAGGTGTAGACAAAACACAGAGATGTAAACCTGGGTAAAACAAGGGGAAGGAAAAGGAGATCAGATGAGTCAAGATCCAAAAGCAGCAGCGAAGAGGTGAGCTTTCAACCTGGATTTGAAGAGGGTTAGAGAAGGTGCCTGGCATACAGACAGAGGTAGTTTGTTCCAGGCTTAAGGTGCAGCAAGGTGAAAGGAGCAAAGTCTGGAGTTGGCGGTAGGAGAGAAGGGCATAGATAGAAGCAGTTGGCTAGAAGAGCGGAGTTCCCAAGAGGGGTTGTAAGGAGAGATAAGAGAAGAAAGATACTGAGGAGCCACAGAGTGAATGCATTATAGGTCAGCAGGAGAAGTTTGAACTGCATGCGGAAACAGATAGGGAGCCAGTCAAGTGATTTGAGAAGAGGAGTAATATCGGCATGACGAGGCTGGCGGAAGATTAGCCGTGCAGCAGAGTGTTGAACAGATTGAAGGGGAGAGAGATGATTCAAAGGGAGACCAGCAAGGAGTAGGTTGCAGTAGTCAAGACGGGAGGTGATTAAGGAGTGGATAAGCGTTTTAGTAGTGTGTTCAGAGAGGAAAGTGCGGATTTTGTTAATGTTATAGAGAAAGAAACGGCAGGTCTTAGCTACGAGATGGATATGTGTGGAGAAGGAGAGGGAGGAGTCAAAGACAAGCCCAAGATTGCAGGCCGAGGAAACAGGAAGGAGTACAGAGCTATCCACAGAGACTGAGAAAGGAGGAAGAGGGAGGGGAGGTTTTAGGGGGAAAGATAAGAAGTTCTGTCTTGGACATGTTCAATTTCAAGTGGTGGTGAGTCATCCAGGCAGCAGTGTCAGAGAGGCAGGCAGAGATATGGGTCTGGATTGCCAGAGAGAGTTTGGGCGTAGCGAGGTAGATCTGGGCATCATCAGCATACAGATGGTACTGAAAGCCATGGGAAGAGATAAGCGCACCAAGGGACTGGGTATAGAGAGAGAAAAGGAGCGGACCCAAGACAGATCCCAGGGGTACACCAACTGGGAGCAGGGTAGCGGAGGAGGAGGAGCCACCCAAACACACACTGAAGGAGCGATGGGAGAGATAGCAGGAAAACCAGGATAGTACAGAGCCCTTAAAGCCAAGGTAGGACAGGGTATCGAGGAGAAGGTTGTGGTCAATGGTGTCGAAAGCAGCAGAGAGGTCAAGAAGGTTGAGGACAGAGTACAGGCCCTTGGATTTAGCCAGGAACAAGTCGCTGGAGACTTTGACAAGAGCCATTTCAGTGGAATGTAAAGAACAAAAGCCAGACTGTAAGGGATCCAGGAGGGGGCAGGAGAGGAGAGGAAGTAAAGCAGCGGCGGTAAACAGCATGTTCAAGTAGTTTAGAAATGAAGGGAAGGAGAGAGATGGGTCAATAATTAGGAGGACAGGGTAGGATCAAGTGAGGGTTTCTTGAGGAGAGGTGTGACCACAGCATGCTTGAAGTCTGCAGGGACAGTTGCAGTGGAGAGCGAAAGGTTGAGAATATGAGAGATGGAAAGGACAACCGTGGAGGAGATGGGGCTAAGGAGACGGGTGGGGATAGGTCAGAGGAGCAGGTGGTGAGTTTGGAGGAAGAAAGAAGATGTGAAGTTTCCTCTTCAGAGATGACAGGAAAGGAAGAGAGAGTAGCAAGGGGGGGGGAGGGGGAGAGTTGGGAGTGGAGAGGGGGAGGAGGAGAAATAGCTAAGTTTGTGGGGAATTGGAGAGTGATATCGTGGGTTTTGTCATGGAAATAGTCGGCTAGGGTTTGGGCAGAAAGGAAGGGAGGGATCAGAGGCTGAGGCACTTTAAGGAGAGAGCTGAGAGTAGTAAAGAGACGGCGAGGATCAGAGGCAAGAGATTTAGTCAGATGGACATAGTAGTCTTGTTTGGCAAGAGCTATAGCTGACTGGAAAGAGACAAGCATGAATTTGAAGTGTAGAAAATCTTCAGGGGAGCGGGATTTGAGCCAAGCACGCTCAGCAGAACGGGCACAGGAACGTAGATAGTGGGTAGTGGATGAGAGCCAGGGCTGCAGAACATCTCACAGGATGTGGGGTGGGTGGAGAGAGAGCATCCAGAGCTGAGGAGAGTGCAGCATTATAGGAAGTTATTGCCTCGTTGACAGACTTGGATGACATAGTAGAAGAAAGAGATGGGGAAATGGTGGAAGAGAGAGTCAAGGGATCAATAGCATGAAGGTTTCTAAATAGGTTGGAGGAGACAAGACGAGGCTGAGGCGGCGGGAGATGAAGCTTAAAGCTTAAAAGGTGATGGTCAGATAAGGGAAGAACTGAGTTACGGAAATTTGAGGGTAAGGAATTAGAGAAGAATATCAGGTACAGGCAATGGCCATGCTGGTGAGTGGGGGCAGTGGAACAAAGTTGGAGGTCAAACGAGGAGGTGAGGGAGAGGAGCTTTAAAGCATGAGGATCAGAGGAGTTATCGACATGAATGTTAAAATCCCCAAGAATGAGAGTGGGAGAAGAGGAGTCCAGAAAAAAGGAAAGCCATGAGTCAAAGTCAGTGAGAAAGGTAGAAACAGACTTGTCAGGAGGTTGATAAATAATACCTCTTTGAGACTCCTACCCTCCGTCCTTGACTTCTACAAAATACCAGAATATCAACAGGGGAGTATCGCCTTCAGGAATAGACTCCAATAGGCCACAAATTTTCCAAACTCTTCAGCTACAGTTTTTGCCTCAGGGATCGCACTACTCTCCCCTCCATATCAATCTGGTATCTGGGGGCTAGTGAGTCCCATATGTGAAGACTGCATTCCTGTTTGTTCTGGGAGATAGCATAATTATACTCACCTGTAACAGGTGATCTCCGGGAACAGCAGGAATTAGTCTTCACAACCCACCTTCCTCCACTAGGAGTTGTAGGGTTCTTTTGTTTTCTTCTTCTTCTCAGCTACAAACTCAACCGAGGAGAGTTGGGATGGCAGTCATGCAGACACAGTTGAGTGCTCTCAAAGACTTTCCCATTGGATGCTGAGGAGCATTGCCACGCGGGCTCTGTCGGGTACATCACCCATATGTGAAGACTGATTCCTGCTGTGCCCAGAGATCACCTATTACAGGTGAGTAGCTATGCTTTATGTAATTCCTTTTCTGTACAAGCTTTGTCTTCATTAAAGTTAAAATTCAATATATATTAAATTAAAAAAAAGAAAATCTTTCTTTTCATTTTGCACCAACAAATTAAACTTGCCTATGGAGGATGTTACCTATTGATTAGAGCAGGAGAATAAAAACCAGGGAAGCCTGGTTCAAATCCCACTTTCACGCCTTGTGATCTTTAATCCTCTTTTGCCTCAGGTACTGATTTAGATCATAAGACATCTGGGGATAGGAAAATATCTACTGTACTGTAATTTTAAGTTGTCTTGAACTTCCAAGAAAACACATGAGCTTAATCCAATTTCTCTTCTCTGCTCAATGCAAAGTCCAATAAATGCATTGAGCAAAATCCAATGTAACTGTTGCTCCCAAGAAAATTTCAACTAACAAGTTTGAGCTGTCTTTAGCATGCAGATTGAAATATTCCATAATTATCAAAGCCTCCAATGAGGCCAACCATTCAACCAAGATCGGAGGACAATAAATCACATACCACAGCCAACATCTAACACTTACTTCTCCAGGAACAAGCAGGAAGTCAGTCCTCACATATGGGTGACGTCGGCGCCGACGGAGCCCTCGTGCAGAGCAATTCCCCAGCTTTCAAAGAAAGCCTTTGGGATTGCATCATGCATGCGCGGTCCCCTTCCCGCCGAAGAGTGCCATCTTGCTCAGTCTCCCTTTTTCTGCAGAGCCCAACGGACGTGGTCCGAATTCTCTCGTGAAAAAAGTGTGTCAAACTTCACAGAAGATTCTTCTCTTCGACCCGGTTCAATGCCGGTTCCCCTTCCCGCCTCGGTTCGGTAGACTGGTATCGAAGCCGGTCCCTGTTTTTCGTTTTTTGTCCTTCTACCGTTCCTGCTCTTTTTATTTTTCACTGGCAGCCCGGTCGTTTTACCTCGCAGGGGCCCTTTTTCCCACAATGGCAGCCAGCGGGTTCAAAAAATGTGATCGGTGTAAAAGGTTAATGTCCCTCACCGACACACATGACTGCTGTCTCCGATGCCTTGGGGCCAACCATGATCTGGTGGCCTGTGGCCCGTGCGGTAAGATGTATTCTAAAGCTCTTAGAAGTCTGCAACAGCCGCATGAGAGGATTTTCTCAGAGTCCACCTCCACTCGGGTCCGGACCTTGTCAGAAGCCTCGACGTCTCGGGAGTTGTCGAATTCTGAGCATCGTCATGGGTCTTCTGAAAGGGGGTCTCCCTCCAGGGAACACTTGAGGAAGAAAAAACTCGTGAGGGCAGCGTCGTTAGATGCCTCTGATAGGTCTGGCTCCTCGCGGGCCAGCTCTTGGAGTCCTGACCACCACCCCGAGTCCTCAGAGTCGGAGCGGCCTGCCAAGGTACCTCGCACGGAGCTGGAAACACCAAGAAAGATAAACACTGTTGTCCTCGTGGACTCTCCTCCAGGAGAACCGTCATCGGGCCCAACACCATCGGGGCCCGAGCCGGAGGCTGCGGAGCCTTCTGGACTCTGTCTCAGAATGGCGGCCTTAGAGTGCAGCTTGTCTGCCTTCATGGAGCATCCATCTTCGTATACAAGAAAAGAGATTTAACACAGTGAAGGAGTCTAGCACTAATATCATTTAAACACCTGTTGGTTGAGTAGATTGAAGCATGATATAGTTGATTAATAAGACTGACTCATTCATTGTGAAATCAACAAGGTCATTGATGCGATAAGGTACTTTCCTTTCCAGGACGTGAGTCAGAAAGCAGTACCGGATATGTCTGAGACCTTGTTTCATAACTGAGTTGAGAAAAAAATTTTTTTGGAAATTTAAGTAGAAGTTGAAAGATCTTCTAAATGCTCATTCAAGTTATAGTGAACGACTTGCATTTCTAGTGAGTGCCTTCATGGAGCAGCAGCAGGCACTGATGGCCGGTCTCTCCGGTCCATCTGCCCTGACCACCGGGACGTCAATGTCTAAGTCGACCCCGGAGGCCGAGCTGATCCTCGAGGCCTTCAGTGCTCGAGTCGCTCTTTGGCTGAGGTCTCCCTCGACCTCCCCTTCGGGACCGAGGTCGTCGACACCGGTGGCATCAGCGTCGGGGTGGTCGGGCTCGAAGCCCACGTGGCTGGAGCTTGTCCGATTCCTCCTCGGAGGACTCAGCTTGGGAGACGGAAGAAGACTCCCCGGGCACTCACCAGACCTGGTGTGTCCCATCGGACTCACCGGAGTCTGAACCTCAGAGAAGGTCTCCCCCGGAGGATACCAGGTTCTCGGAGTTTGTACGGGACATGGTCAAAGCCTTGGCCTTCCCAGCGGACCCCGAGGAGGAGCCTCGAGTCAAAGAGCTCGATGCCCTCCAGTATGATTTTCCACTGAAGGAAGCCCTTACTGTACCGGTGCCTCCGATGTTGGAACAGCTGTTATTCCGTATGTAGGAATCCCTGGCTTCGATGCCAGTGCTGAGCAGGCGGGGTCGTTCCTGATCGTCCCTCCAGTCTAGTCCCAGAATCTCTGGGGTTGTCAACCTCATCTAGCAGCTTTGGAGACTGAGAAACTTCACTGTTGTGATGTCACCGGTATATAAGTAGTGGCACCGCCTCCTCACACCAGTTATCAGTCTCCAAAGCAGCTAGAGGGTTGGTGAGCCCAGGGATTTAGGGCTCACTTGATGAATGATTAAGCAGATCTTAGATTTAAAAAAAAAAAAAAGGAAAAAGGGGTTTAAATTAAGTTAAAGTCAGAAGGGGAGTTAGTTCCATTGCTACCTGACCATTCGGCAGGTAATCTGGCCTTCCGTTGCCCTGAGGTCCTCTGTTCCTGGCCCTTGTTTTTCATTTTTTTCTTCTTAGCCCCCCCCCCCCTTCCCCTCCCCCCCCGTCTCAGGGACAGTCGGCAGCCTGCTGAGTAACAGAAGCAGGCTGGGGAAGAGGATCGGCAGTTGGTTACTGTGTTGATTGAGAGAGGCACAGGAACCAGCGGGGGGGCTGAGCTCAGCGTGCAGATGTCAACAACATTGACAACATTCACCAAGGATTCGTCCTGGTCTTCCTGGACATCGCAGCGGCATTCGACTCCGTGAGCCACGAGCATCTCCTGGTACGCCTCAAGGAGAAGGGAATCACCGACAAAGCACTTGAATGGTGCAAGTCCTACCTTTCTGATAGATGGCAGCAGGTACGATCCAGTGATACATCATCAGATCCGTTCCACAAAAAAGCAAGGTGTCCCACAGGGATCTTCCCTTTCCGCTCTGATGTTTAATATATACATGCAACCCACCTGCAACCTCATCCGGTCCTTCAGTGTCAACTGCCTGATATACGCAGATGACGTGCTGCTCTACACGCCTTTTTCAACAGAGAACCCTGACCTCTCCCCACTAACAAACTGCATTAATGTAGTATCCATTTGGCTTCAAATCCAGAACCTCAGGATACAACACAAGAAAACTGAGGTGCTATTCATTACAAGGAATCGAGACTTCTCCACACCGCCCTTCCTAAAAGTAGAGGGAGCAGACCTCCAGACCAAACCCACCATCAGATACCTTGGCATCACCTTAGACCAACGCTTGGATATGAAGGTGCACATAGGAAACATGGTGAGGGCGGTTTACCATAAGATCCGATCCCTCAGACACCTACGATCCCTGCTGGAGCCAGACGATTTCAGGACAATCTATCAGGCACTGGTCATACCACACTTCGATTACGCAAACTCAGTCTTGTATGGTCTCCCTCAGTCCACCTTGCATCCACTGCAACTGGCAATGAACGCCGCAGCAAGAGTCCTACATGGAGCATCCAGGAGAGACCATGTCTCACCCATCCTAAAACGCCTCCACTGGCTCCCGATACAAGGTAGACTCACATACAAAATCTTACTTCTGACCTTCAAGGCTATCAACGGACTCTCATCCTCATCACTAACAGAGTTCATCCAGACTACACCCTCCAACAGAGCCAGACGGTCTGTAGCACTCAATACCCTGGTAGTTCCAAGATCAATTACACAATGCACCCAGTCAACAGCGGGCAGGGCTTTCAAATTCTGTGCGCCTAGATGCTGGAATAGCCTCCCTCACGACATCCGAACAATACCAGACCTACTCCAGTTTAGAAAGGCCTTGAAACACCACCTCTTCCTCCAGTATTACCCTGTAAACAACGCAGCTATGACACCAACCTCACAAACCACGCAAAACACCCATGACTAAGACCAAGGAAGTGAATCCTAACGTTGTAAATGTAAATAGTTATCCAAGTTTTAACACCTGTTCACTGTAAACACAAAGTACCCCGGGAAATGTGTAATCTTTGTTCATTGTAAACCGCGCTGATGCTGAATAGCGCGGTATAGAAGAGACTGTAAATAAATAAATAATAAAATAAATAAATGTCTTGCGTGCTAGCGCTTAGAGCCGCCCTGTCCAGTATAAGCTGTGTCGAGCATGTTTGGGGCACCAGCGTTTGAGCGGCAGTCAGTCGACTCCCGCGGGACAGGAGAGCACAGACCAGATCGCTGCCGACGCAGCACCAGAGGAACTAGAGGTAAGACGGCGGTTTTAGGCAGCAGTGGCAGTTTGTGAGGTGGCAGGCCAGGCCACATGTGCTTCACGTGAGAAAATCGCCGTTGGCAGTTGTGGGGCTTCTGGGGCTTATAGGTCATTCGGGAGCCTCGTTTTCGGCAGTTTTCTCCAGGTTTAATCCGGGGAAATGAGGCTGAAGGGTTAATTTGAAAAAAAGAAAAAAGAGATTTATTTTTTGGGTTTCCTTTTTGGTTAGTTCAGCATGCCTGCCAAACAGCTCTGTCTCCTGTGTTGGGTCCAGGAGGAGTTCAGTAACACAGGACAGCGTGTGCAGAGGCTGTAGCAACGAATCTGAGGCTAGGGAGCTAGTGTCAGCCGCAGAGGCAGGGGGGCAGGAGAGCTCGACGGACATTGAGGACTTATCTGCCTGATCCTGAGCCGGGGCCCAGTGCTTCTTGCATACCGGATCCAACGCTTTCCCAAACGCCTCTTTCAGGGAGTTTGGCGGCTATTTTCTCTTCAGATTTTATGGCATTGATCCAGAAGGCATTGGGTAGCCCACAGGGGGCGCCGGTAACAGGGGCCTCAGGGGATGGACTCAGAGGAAAGAGACCGGGTTCTCCTTTGCCGCCGGACATTGCTGGCGGCAGTGCAAAAAGAGCCAGAGCAGATAGGGATCGGTTAGAGCCGTTGGTCATGTCTGAGGACATGCGCTCAGAGAAGGCAGACCTAGAGGAGGGCCTGGAGGAGGATCTAGAAGAAGGTGAGATTAAGGAACTAGAAGACCAGTCAAGAATAGTTTGAGTATTCCGTACAGAGGAATTACCGGCACTCATTGCGGAGTCCCTCAAGGCTCTGAATATGCCAACCAGAGGGCCGGCGGAGGATTCTACCCTGGAGGATCCTTTACTGCAGGCTTTTCGGAAGACGCAGAGGGCATTCCCAGTACACAGGGTGTTTAAAGAAATGATTCAGGAAGAGTGGGATATGCCTGAAGCCGTGCTGAAGGGATCTAGAGTGATGTCGCGGCTTTACCCCTTGTTGGATCAGGATCGGGAGTTGTTTAAAGCTCCGCGAGTGGATGCTGCAGTGTCCGCGGTGACCAAGACAACTACCATTCCGGTAGAAGGGTCGGCAGCGCTCAAAGATGCGCAGGACCATAAATTAGAGACCTTGTTAAAACAAGTTTTTGAGGCAAATGCGCTATCCTTACAGGCATCTATTTGTGGGACTTGGGTGGCCAGAGCCTGTTTACGGTGGGCACAGCGGATTCAGGGGGAGCGCTCGGTGGAGGAGACCGAGGAGGCATCCAGGTTGGAATCGGGCGCAGCGTATCTAGCGGATACTCATTATGATCTTATCCGAGGGTTGGCGAAAAGTATGGCTTTGGTGGTTGCGGGAAGGAAATGTCTTTGGCTCCGTAATTGGGCAGCGGATGGCTCTTCTAAAGCTAGGTTGAGTAAGCTTCCTTTCCGTGATAAGTTACTTTTTGGAGAAGACTTGGATAAGGTAGTAAAGGACTTGGGAGAATCCAAGGGTGGTAGGTTGCCAGAGGACAAGCAAAAGCAAGAGCGTTCTGGTCCCGGGCCTTGGGGGCAGCAATGGGAGTTTTGTCGGTTTCGCTCTCCGAAGTTTGGACAGGGACAACGGGGGCATTTTCCTACGCGCAACCAAAGTTTTCATGGGTTTTGAGGAGCGAGCAGGGGGTTTATGCCTGCGACCTCTTCCTCCACTTTCAGAAAGTCGCAATGAAGCCACGAGAGTCCAAGAGGAGCTAGTTCCCGTAGGAGGTTGGTTACGGGAGTTTTACCCGGCCTGGGCCCGACTCACTTCCGATCGGTGGGTGTTAAGAGGTGATTCAAGAGGGTTATGCGTTGGAATTGCATCGACCAGTGACCGACTCCTTCGTTCGATCGCCGTGCACAGCAAGGGTAAAGCGCGCGGCAGTGAGGGAGACGGTACAAAGGCTATTATTTCTCAAGGCGATTGTACCGGTTCCTCCAGATCAGTTAGGTTGCGGTCGACCTATCGGAGGCATGTCTTCACATTCCAATACGGCAGGAACATCAAAAATTCCTCCGTTTTGCGGTGCCTATGGGGCATTTTCAGTTTCAGGCACTATCATTTGACCTAGCGACCGCGCCGTGCATGTTCACCAAGGTGATGGTGGTGGTGGCGGCGGCCTTGCAGAAGGAAGGAGTGTTGGTTCATCCGTATCTGGACGATTGGTTGATCAGGGCGAAGTCCCGGGAGGAGAGTGTGTCGGTGATGTCCAAAGTAGTAGCTCTGCTGCAGAGCCTCGGTTGGGTGGTCAACTTAGCAAAGAGCAAGTTAGAACTGTCTCAAAACCTGGAGTATCTCGGAGCATGGTTCGATACAAGGATCGGTCAAGTCTTTCTACCACGTCAGTGGATGTTGGGGCTCCGGAAGTTGATTTCTCGGTTTCTCAGCAAGCAGTGACCCACGACCCATGACCTGGGATTATCTTCAGGTATTAGGGACCATGGCGGCAACCCTGGAGTTGGTACCATGGGCACGCGCCCACATGAGGCCTTTGCAGAGAGCATTGTTGCGAAGGTGGTCGCATCAAAGGGATTCCCTGTTCCAGAGGTTGCCTTGTCCACCTCAGACTTGCCAAGCTCTTCGATGGTGGTTGACTCCAGGTTATCTAGAAAGGGGAATGTCGTTAGAAGCGCCAGCTTGGATATCCCTTACGACAGATGCCAGGGCTGGGGATCCCATTATCAAGGTCGGCTAGTGCAAGGAGAGTAGTCCGCCCTGGAAAGGACGTGGTCAATCAACAGGTTATTGAGGGCGGTGGCATTAGCTCTGAGGGAGTTTCACCCATATCTGCAAGAAAAGGCCATTCGAGTGTTTTCAGACAACGCAACAGTGGTAGCTTACATAAACCGCCAAGGGGGCACCAGCAGTATTGCACTGGAAGCCGAGGCAGAGAGTTTGTTCGAATGGGCCGAGCAGAATCTGGTAGCCTTGTCGGCAGTGCACGTTGCGGGAGTGGACAATGTAGAGGCCGATTTCTTGAGTCGTGTGTGGGTAGACCCGGGGGAGTGGGTTCTACATCCAGAGGTGTTCGAAATGTTGGTACATCGCTGGGGGACTCCGGTGATGGATCTCATGGCAACCTTCCAGTCGGCAAAGGTCAGTCGATTCTTCAGCAGATGAAAGGAGAGAATGTCGGAAGGCCTAGACGCTCTCATTCACGTCTGGCCAGAGGAACAACTCCTGTATGTGTTCCCACCGTGGGTGTTAATCGGTCGAGTGTTGCAGCGCATAGAGCTTCACAAGGGGCGAGTGATCCTCATTGCTCCGGATTGGCCACGAAGACCGTGGTACGCATACTTGGTGAGGCTCTTAGTGGAGGACCCCTGGAAGCTTCCGGTTCGCAGGGATCTTTTGACTCAGGGACCTCTCTGCATGCCCCAAGTGGATCGATTGTCGCTTACGGCTTGGCTATTGAGCGGGCTAGGTTGAGAGCGAGAGGCTATTCGGGGGCGGTGATTATGACCCTGCTGAAGGTGAGATGGACATCTACGTCTCTGGCATATGTTAGAGTGTGGCGTGTTTTTGAGGCCTGGTTTAACGACAGGGCCTTCGTTCCCTTAAGGGCGTCAGTACCGCAGGTGCTGGCTTTCTTGCAGGACGGGTTTCAGAAAGGCTTGGCGGCGGCTTTGTTGAGGGTGCAGTTGGCAGCATTGTCCTGTTACAGGGGTAAGGTGCAGGGCACCTCTTTAGATAGTCATACGGATATAAAGCGTTTTTGAGAGCAGTAGTCTTACTGAGGCCGCCGCGTAGGCGGATAGTTCCGGCCTGGGATCTCCCGTTGGTCTTGGATGCGTTGGGAAAAGCGCCTTTTGAGCCTTTAGCGGAAGCAACGTTGAAAGATCTTACCCTTAAGGTGGTGGTCTTGGTGGCTATTGCGTCAGCGAGGCGAGTGTCTGAGTTGCAAGCGTTGTCTTGTAGAAAGCCTTTTCTATCCTTCTCTGATTTTAAGGTAGTTTTGCGGACAGTGCCATCTTTCTTGCCTAAGGTAGCATCAGGGTTTCATATGAACCAAGTGGTGTCTTTACCGGTTTCACAACACAGAGGAAGGGTCAGGTCGCGGAGCAACTATATCGCTTAGACCAGGGGTCTCAAACTCAAATTGCTTTGAGGGCCAAATGAGGACTTGTAAAGTAACCCGCGGGCCGCATATGATGTGGGGCCTCATTTGCATAAATATTTGCATAATATTACCATACAAAGCGCAGACATTAATGATGCACATTTCCCAGAGCTGACATATTCCAGTTAATAAATTCAAAATAGATATTTTTCTACCTTTTGTGCATTTTTTTCAGTTGCAATTGTTCCAGCCACTTTCTTCTGGTTTCTTCGTGTCTTCTGCTAACTCTCCATCGTCTGCTGTCCATTTGTCCTTTCTTCTCTCTTCTAGCTTTTTTTCCATTCTCTTTCTACATCTGCTTTAACATACTAATCTTTCTCCTTTTGCTCCTTACTCATTCCTATTTCATCCACTCAAATTTTACCCCTCCATCCTCAATCACCACTTACTCTCCTAATACCCGGCCAATTGTAGATTTTTCTTCCCTCCCACACAAAATATTTTTCCCCTCTCCATTTCACTCTCCCAGCCCCATCCCATTCTAATCCTCCCCCAACATCAGCTCCCTTCTAGTTCCAGCCCCACCCAGCATCCGCTCCCTTCTAGTCCCCGCATCAGCCCATTTCCAGTCCTATCCTAGCCCCACCATCAGCCCATTTCCTGTCCTAGCTCCCCCCACTAAGCCCATTTACAGTCCTAGCAACCCCCCAGTCATTACCATTTCTAGCCCCCCCATAGCCCATTACCATCCTAAGCCCCCCAACAGCCCACTTCCAGTCCTAACCCTCCCATCACCCCATTTTCATTCTTAGCCCCCCCCCATAGCCCATTACCAGTCCTAACCCACCAATCAGCCCACCTCCAGCCCTAACCCCCATCTGCCCATTTCCAGTCCTACCCCCCCTGCCATTAGCCCACTTCCAGTCCTAACCCCCCATTACCCCATTTCAGTCTTAGCCCCTCCATAGCTCATTACCAGTCCTAACTCCCCCCCCCCTCAGCCCACCTCCAGTCCTTCCTAACCCCCAGCAGCCCATTTCCAGTCCTAACCCCACCCCCCCCCCTCAATCAGCCCAAGTAAATAAAATAAAAAAACCCTGGCTTCTGCTGTATTAACTTTTCAAGCCGCGCGAGAGGGAAATACTCTCTTCGCGGCTTGAAAATCCCACCGCTGATGGAGAAAGAAGACTCTGGGCTCTTCCGGGCAGAGGAGAAGGGGCTGCGGGACAGCTGGTTCTGCTGCTGCCACGGCTGCAGCAGCAGAAGCCAGTTTTTTTATTTTAAATTGACAGTTGATTCTGCTGCTGCCACGGCGGCAACGGCAGCAGCAGAAGCCAGAGGGTTTTTTTTGTTTCCCTCCGTCGCGGGCCGCACAAAGCTCTCTCATGGGCCGCATGCTTGAGACCCAGGGCTTAGACAATAAACGGGCCTTGAGGAAGTATGTGGCTCAAACGGCTAGTTTCCCTAGGTCCAACAGGCTTTTTGTTCTGTTTGCGGGGGCAAAGCAAGGCGACGCAGCCTCTAAGGGAACGATTGCTCGCTATCTGAAGAAGGCGATCTCGTCGGCATATCTGTTACGGGGTCGCCTGGTTCCAAAAGGACTGAGGGCTCATTCTATGAGGGCGCAAGCGGCGTCATGGGCGGAATGTAGCTTGGTGCCAGTGGAAGACATCTGTAAGGTGGCAACATGGTCATCTTTTCACGCCTTTGTGACGCATTACCGTCTCGATGTGCAGGCGGAATGGGATACCTGCTTTGGATCGGCGGTTCTTCAGGCTGGTTTAGCGGGACCCTCCCGTTGATTATTGCACTGCTCTGTTACATCCCCAGAGATTCCGGGACTAGACTGGAGGGACGATCAGGAAGGGTAAATTAGACTTACCTGCTAATTGTAGTTCCTGGAGGAACTCCAGCCTAGTCCCGGTCCCCGCCCTAATTGTTTGGTGATCTATGGCCTGAAGTAGGAACTTATTTACAGGTAAGCTACTTCTGTGGTGGAGTGGGGTCATGGGTCACGGTAGGGCACGGGTAACCTGGGCATGGTACATCATTCTTTTTAGAATAGAAATACGGGACCTCGCAGCATAGTGGGTATGGTGCAGGTCGTTTTGAACAGTTGAGTTTGTTCAGGTTCTTTCTAATTAGTTGCTCAGTTCCTGTTGTTTCTGTAATTCACTACTTACTTGTTGCTCCGGTGAATCTGCTTTGTCAATAGGTTAACTGGTGTGAGGAGGCGGTGCCACTACTTATATACCGGTGACATCACAACAGTGAAGATTCTCAGTCTCCAAAGCTGCTAGATGAGGTTGACAACCCCAGAGATTCCGGGACTAGACTGGAGTTCCTCCAGGAACTACAATTAGCAGGTAAGTCTAATTTACCCATTCCATTTATCGAGTCCGCAAGAGCCCTGGGTTCCAAAAGGCACAGCTGCCACACAACTCCATGGTTGTAGAATTGGCCATTCAAAGGCTCAAGAGCCAAAAAACGCACTCCGCGGTGGCTCCTGGAAGGGAAGCCTGGAACCTGGATGCCCTCGGCAGAAAGTGCTATCAGGGCTCGATGCTATCATGCCGTGTCCAAACCTACCAGCTGTACATGGGCATGTACTTACGAGACCTGGCAAAGGAGATTGCCAGTTCTCAGCTGGCTTCTCCAAGGAACCCTTGCAGAAATTCAAGGCCTTATCCACGGGGATTCGAGAGTGCTCGAAGTTTATGTCTCGAGCAGCCTAGGACGGCTTTGAGGCTTCAGCCTGAGTAGCTGCAGCCGGCATCGGGGCCCAACGCCAGGCTTGGCTGATGTCCTCGGACCTAGAGTTATGGGTACAGGACAAGTTGGTCGATGTCCCCTGCCGAGGTGAGAACCTGTTCGGCAAACCCATGACTGAGAAGGCTGCACAAATAGAGTCCGAGTACTTGACTCGGACAAGGCTATCCAAAAAGACCTCTGCCCCTTCTAAGAAGAAGGGATCGGGTAAAAAGCCCCTTTTCCCAAGGAAGGGTACTGCTTACCGCAACTACCCCACTCACCAGGCCTCCCCAGCTCCCCAACATGGGCAGCAGGCCAAGGGACAGTGGTATGGCCCCTGTAAGCAAAAGACCCCCAAGCCTCAGGCACCGGCTCCCTCCCAGCCAGTTGGGGGTTTTTGACAGCCACAGTATGGTCTCTCACCAGCCAGGGGGGGAACTAAGCACAGGAGGGAGGCTGACCCTGTATGCCTACAGGTGGCCAGCAGTCACCACAGACACCTGGGTCCTGCAAATAGTCCAGAAGGGCTACTTGCTTCACGTCAGCCAGGTGCCTCCATCTTACTTTCCAGGAGAACCCTTATGACTTGCTCTGCACAGGAACCTCCTTCTGCAGGAGTTAGCCGGTCTCCTAAAGGTTTAGGCGGTAGAACCAGTGCCCCACCGCCTGCAAGGCCAGGGCTTCTATTCCAGGTATTTCCTGATACCAAAAAGAGCAGGAGGCCTCAGACCCATCCTCGACCTGCGAAACTTAAACAAGTTCCTAGTAAAAGAGAAGTTCAAGATGCTCTGTCTTGGAATTTTGCTGCCATACCTCCACCAGGGAGATTGGCTCTGCTCCTTGGATCTGAAGGGTGCCTACACCCACATTCTCATACCTCCAGAACACAGACAATATCTCAGATTTGTCATGGGAGGAAAACATTTTCAGTACAGAGTACTTCCATTTGGCCTAGCCTCTGCCCCCAGAGTGTTTACAAATGCCTGGCGGTGGTGGCGGAGTTTCTCAGAAACCAGGGTATCTTTGTCTTCCCATACCTGGACGACTGGCTCATCAGGGCCCCGTCGCTGCAGGAGGCCCAACAGGCCACAACTCGCACTATCAACATACTGCAACATCTAGGCTTTGTCATAAATCAGGCAAAGTCCACCTTGCTTCCCACACAGAACTTAGAGTTCATAGGGGCGAGACTAGACACCCTGCAGGCAAGGGCTTACCTGCCACTTGACAAGGTACAAAGGCTTCTGGAGCTAGTGCGCCAGATTCAGCACAAGTCTCAAATATCAGCAAGGCATTTCCTGCGTCTTTTGGGCCACATGGCCTCCACAATACAGGTGACACCAAACGCCCGGCTTCACATGAGGACAGCTCAGTAGTGCCTCCGGGATCAGTGGACGCAGGCCACAGGTCGACTTTCAGACAGAATAAGGGTGTCCAAACGACTGCTAAAGTCACTGATCTGGTAGCTTCACCTGCCCAACCTGCTCGTTGGAGTGCTTTTCCAACCTCCGGTGTCTTCCAGAGTCTTGATGACAGATGTGTCTCTGCTGGGTTGGGGAGCCAATTGTCAAGACTCCTGCACTCAGGGGTTGTGGTCTCCCCAAGAGAGGACACAACAGATCAACCTCTTGGAGCTCCAGGCAATGCGCCTAGCTCTGCAAGCCTTCTGCCATGTTCTCTCACATCAATCTGTGCTCGTACAGACAGACAATCAGGTAGCTATGTTCTACGTGAACAAGCAGGGAGGGACAGGGTCCCGAGTCCTGTGTCAAGAGGCACTGGACCTCTGTTCCCTTGCCATCAGACAGGGTATATCTCTCAAGGCGGTTTACCTGCTAGGACAGGAGAATAACCTAGCAGACAAGCTAAGCAGAATTCTTCAACCTCACGAATGGCAACTGAATCCAGAAGTGGCCCAGCAGACCTTCCTCTATTGGGGACATCCGTCCATAGATCTCTTCGCCAGCCCGCAGAATCATCAGTTGCCCAACCTTTGCTCCAGACAGCCGCATCCCCAAAGGATGGCTGCCGATGCTTTTCTGATCTCCTGGTCTGTGGGCCTCCTGTATGCGTTTCCTCCCATGCCTCTGGTGGCCCAAACTCTGTTCAAAATCCTGTGGGACAAGGCCTCGGTCATTCTGGTAGCCCCCTGATGGCCAAGACAACCTTGGTTCCCGCTTCTCCTCCAGCTGGCAGTGGGGAGACCACTCCCGCTGGGGACAAGGCCCGACCTCTTCTCCCAGGAACAGGGTTTTCTCTTACATCCCAATTTCAGGTCCCTAAACCTGATGGCATGGCTGCTGAAAGGGTAGTGCAGGCCCCTCTCCTCCTACCTAAGAATGTAGAAGAAGTGTTACTGGCCTCCAGGCAGTCCACCAGAAAAACCTATGCCTTCAAGTGGTGGAGATTTGAGGTGTGGTGTAACCAGCACAGTGAAAACCCTTTCTCTTGTCTTGTGCTGGTGGTGTTGCAGTACCTGCTGCACCTTTCTGACTTGGGCCTCAAGTCTAATTCTGTAAGGGTCCACCTGAGTGCTTTGTCAGCACATCACTTACCAGTGGAGGGACATCCTTTGTCACTTTACCCCTTGGTATCCAGATTCCTAAGGGGTCTGCTTCTGCTAAAAACCCCAGATCGTCCTCCGGCGACCGAGTGGGACCTCAATGTGATCTTGCAACAACTTACTCGCCCACCATTTGAACCGATGTCTACTTGCCATCTGCGCTTCCTTTCCTGGAAGGTTCTCTTCCTGGTGGCACTCATGTCGGCAAGGCGAGTGAGTGAGCTGCAGGCTTTGGTTTCAGAAAGACCGTACACACGGTATTACAGGAATAGGATAGTTTTACGAACCCACCCTAAGTTCCTCCCGAAGGTAGTCTCTCCTTTTCACCTCAACCAGGAGGTGGTTCTTCCGACATTCTTTCCCAGACCGCATACCAGCCAGGCAGAGGCGGTCCTGCATACCCTTGACTGTAAGAGGGCAGTGTCCTTCTACTTGGAGTGTACAAGGGGACATCGAAGGGCTCCTCAGCTCTTCTTCTCTTTTGACCCCAGTAAGCTGGGGCTTTCCGTCTCCAAGTGTACGTTGTCCACTTGGGTGGCAGACTGCATCGCCTGGGCGTACAGGGCGTCCGAGATACCTTTGCAGGGTAGAGTCATGGCCCACCGTGTCAGGGCTAAAGCCACATCAGTGGCTCACTTCCACTCTGTTCCACTGGCAGACATCTGCCGGGCCACCACCTGGTCTTCAAGCCAGACTTTTGCAGCCCATTACTGCTTGGATGGAGAGTCCCGCCGAGACAGTGCTTTCGGCCAGGCGGTACTCTGGAACTTATTTGAGGTTTAGGCAACTCCTACCCTCCGGCCCTCTGGGGTCAGGCTACCGGGGGTGGTGTGTCTCTGCTGGATTCCTATCACAGCTACTGCGGCTCTTCTACAGGGAGCCATTTTTCAGCTATGGATTCTCGGTAACCTATAGCTAGAGAGTCCCATATGTGAGGACTGACTTCCTGCTTGTTCCTGGAGAAAGTGTAGTTACTCACCTGTAACAGGTGTTCTCCAGGGACAGCAGGAATCAGTCCTCACAACCTTCCTTCCTCCCCTAGAGTTGCAGTTCTATTATTGTTTTTCTTCTTTTTGCTGTCTTTTTAGCTATGTCATTAGACTGAGCAAGATGGCACCCTTGGGCGGGCGGGACTGCAATCCCAAAGGCTTTCTTTGAAAGCTGGGAAATTGCTCCGCACGAGGGCTCTGTCTGCGCCGACGTCACCCATATGTGAGGACTGTTTCCTGCTGTCCCTGGAGAACACCTCTTACAGGTGAGTAACTACGCTTAATGAACCTCCACTAACCATATACAAAATGTACACACTCTTAACTCCATCTTACTCAGAATGATTATTCTAGCCTACCCTTTTCTAGTTCTTGTTTGATGGTCAAATGCATATCCAAGTGGACATTATTATTCAACAAAATGAATTGGCATCAGTACTCCAAGATTCTACTATACCAAATACATCTGTCTATTTCTACAAAATCAAATTGATTTATTTATTGTTAATTGCATGCACTTTTGAGTATGCACACATCTCCAGGAACAAGCAGGAATGTAGTCTTCACATATGGGTATCGTTGGTACCGACGGAGCCTGTGCGGGAACGCTCCCCAGCGTCCAATAGGAAAGCCTTTGGGAGCATCCCACAATGCATGCATGCTGCCTTCCCACCTCTGTACCTCTCTCATTTCAGTTCTTCATTTTCCGCGGAGCCGACAGGACGTGTACCCTGTCACCGCAGAAAATTTTGTTTTATTCTTTGTTTTTTGTGCTCGCGTCTGCCTTCATTCGACGCCTACCAGTACCGCTGGTGGTTCTTCTTTTCTTTAAAAAAAAAAACCAACAAGCTACTTGTATTTTCTTCAGGAGTCTCTCCCCTGTTTCTGTTGCTAGGTGCCATTTTGGGCACTAGACCCACTTTTCTTCAGTCATGGAGAAACCAGCTAGTGGTTTCAAAAAATGCTCAAATTGTGGCGCTACCATATCCGTCACCGACACCCATAATTGGTGTCTAAAATGTTTAGGTACTGAACATTTTCCAACGGAGTGTCTCTCCTGCAGAAAGATGACCAAAAGGGGCCTGCAGAATACAGCTGCAAAACTCGGTACCCTTTTTGCCGCCGACATGATGTCAGTTGCATCAACGTCTTCCAGGGCTTCATCTTCCTCCCATGGATCTCAGGTAACTAAATTTAAATCTTCTAAGACTGGCCGGCCCTTGAAGGGTAGATCTCCTTCAAAGTATCGAGATGCCACTGACGTTACCCTTGAGGATAGTTCACTGACAAAACAGCCCCAGCGGGAGTCTTCGGGCTCCAAAGCATTAACGGGGCTCCAGGATGTTGCAGAGGCTTCCACCTCTGCAGAACTACTGGTGCCATGTTCTGGGGTCGTAGCCGCTTCCACCGGTACCGACACCCAGGCATCGGCAGGAGCGATGGATAAGAGAATCCTCACTATTGAACGCAGTCTAGCGTCCCTCTTAGCAGCTTCGGTACCACTACCGCTACAGACGGTTCAACAGGTATCGGTACCGACTCCGGTACCAGTACCGATAGTACCTGCTTTAATGCTTCCCCCCATGCTGAGCCTTGAGTCTGTCTTGGGTATCAGGGATCAGGAACCGAGACATTTCGGTACCGACTTCGAGCGGTACTGATACCATGCATTACGGGAGCACCCGGTACAGAGTGCCCGTCAGTCTTCCGATTCTGATGATTCTACCGGTACCATGTTGAACCTACTAGAGGATTCAAATCCTTCTCCTTAACGCAGGATGTCTCCTCCAGAAGATATGTCCTTCCAGGATTTCATACGTGATTTGGCAAAGGGTCTTGCAATCACTGTGATTCCAGAAAAGGAACCTAGGGCAGAAGGGAGTATGTGTAGCTCCCTAGGACCACATCACCCCAATCCTGAGGGAGCTACACATACTCCCTCTAGAAGCAAGAATCAAATACAAATCCGCCTTACTCACCCACAAAGCTCTCTACCAAACTCAAACTTCCCAGCTCCGCACTCTACTGCCTCAACCAGCCCACAACAGAACAACCAGACAAACCACCAACAACTCCCTCACCATCCCTCACAAAAGAACGAAATACAATCAACGGACCTGCAACAGAGTCTTCGAACTATATGCACCATCCCTCTGGAACTCTCTACCGAATCACATCAGAAGCGACACAGACCCATCATCTTTCAGGAAACAACTTAAAACTGCACTATTCCAAGAATTCCTCAGACCAGAAACGAGCACCCACCTCTGACTCCCTCCCAACCACCATATCTCATCCACTGAACATATGTCCTATGTAACCATAACACAATGTCTATGTCCCAATTAATTGTCAAAAATCATTATTGTTGGCCACCTGGTGACGGCCCCAAACCCTTGTAATTGATTATTGTATGTTCCACCGCTTTGACCCGGTGAAAAGCGGGATATAAATACAGCTAAATAAATAAAAATAAATAAATAAGAATTAAGAATTCTACAATACCCTATGTCTCCCAAGGAAGCAGCTATGCTTCCCATTCACAAGATCTTACAGGATCTGATGTTAAGAATGTGGGAAACTCCTTTGACGGTGTCTTCACATTCCCAACGCCTCGATACTATATACCGAGTGCCAAGTTGTCCTGGTTTTAAAAAAACTCAGTTACCATACCATTCAGTGGTGGTAGAATCGGCCATGCGAAGAATCAAGAGTACTAAAACACATTCTTCTAATCCTACAGGCCGAAAATCCAGGACACTCGATGCCTTTGGGCGTCGATGTGTTCAATCTTCCGTGCTATCAGCCAGGATCAGCTCCTACATGGGAATGTTCCTGGAAGAAGTCGCAAAAGACTTAGAGCTCATGAGCCCTTGTCTCCCTGAGGATAAAAGAGCAGATTACCTTACTCTGGTCAAGCATGCCCAGAATATCTCTAAATTAATGAACTGTGCTACCTTTGATTGCTTTGAATGTATTAGCAGAACCTCTGCTATCTCCATAGGCGCACGCCGTATTGCTTGGCTTCAAGCATCAGAACAGTGGGTGAAAGAAAAGCTGGGAAACATTCCTTGTACAGGAGTAAATCTCTTTGGCAAGGACTGGCAAAACAAGGCTAATCAGATTGAATCTGACAATACTACTTTGAACAGATTGTCAAAATCTGCAGCTAATACAACAAAGAAAAAGTCATTCAAAAAACCCTTTTTCAACAAGAAAAAGAAATTTTACCCATCTTACACCCACCAGGTCCACTGTCCACTTCATGTTCCCCAAAAGGGGCAACAACAGAACAGACAGCAAAGAAAGCCACAAGCTCAAAGAGCTCAACCGGCCCAACAGACTCAGCCCCCTCGGGATCTTTGACTTCTACCTAGATAACTTAAATAAATAAAAATAAATAGTCATTCTGCCCTTAAAAGATCCAGAACCCTTAACCATTCCAGGCAGACTATGCCATTTTGCCAAAAGATGGCAACAAATAACATCAGAAAACTGGACTCGTACGACTGGGGTACAAGCTTCATTTTCTCAACTTTCCCCCACCTACAATAATAAAACAGTTCAATTCTCAGGTCCCTGCCACCAACCTGTTGTGGCAGGAAGTCACATCACTTCTCGCTCAAGGAGCAATCGAAGAGGTACCCATATCCCAACAGGGTACAGGTTTTACTCCCCCTATTTTCTTATTCCAAAGAAGACAGGGGGACACAGGCCTATACTAGACCTCAGAGAATTAAACAAGTATTTGTTCCGAGAAAAGTTCAAAATGATCTCCCTTGGAACACTCCTACCATACCTTCAAAGTCAGGACTGGCTATGTTCTCTAGATCTAAGAGATGCATACACGCATATTCTCATCCACATAGATCACAGGAAGTTCCTTCGTTTCCTGGTCCAAGGAAGACACTTCCAGTACAGAGTTCTTCCTTTCGGACTGGCCTCTGCTCCAAGAGTCTTCACAAAATGCATGGCAGTAGTAGCAACATTTATGAGGACTCTGGGAATATTCGTCTTCCCTTACTTAGACAATTGGCTCATTCGAGCATCAACAGCTCCAGAGGCCAGCTTCGCTCTTTCTCGAGCAATGAGAATTCTTCAATACTTGGGACTGGTCATAAACCTCCCAAAATCTCATCTCACCCCCTCTCAATCACTCAAATTCATAGGGGCTCGTCTAGACACACGGCAGTCAAAGGCTTTCCTGCCACAGCCACGCTGTCTACTTATAATACAACTAGCATCTCAAGCAACTATGAAGGTGTTCCTTACTGCTTGGGAGATGCTTCAGCTTCTGGGGCATATGGCATCCACTGTCCATGTCGTTCCCTATGCTCACCTCCACATGCGAGCAGTCCAGTGGACCCTATCCTCTCAGTGGTCACAAGCCTTGGGTCGGCTAACGGACAAAATCAGAATCACCACACGTTTGATTTCGTCCCTGCAATGGTGGCAATCTCTGGAAAACCTCCTCGTAGGCTCTCCTTTCCAGCAGCCTCTCTGCCAGGCCACCCTAACAACTGATGCGTCCAAGATGGCCCACTTGCATGATCTCTCAACTCAGGGTCTCTGGACCCCACAGGAGGTTTCCCTTCACATAAACCTCCTAGAGCTGAGAGCCATTTTCAATGCTATTCAAGTATTTCAGGCCCATCTCAGCAACAAGACAGTTCTGGTCCAAACCGACAATCAGGTAGCTATGTTCTATGTGAACAAGCAAGGCAAAACAGGCTCTCTATCGCTATGCAACGATGTAGGGACTGGGGATTGGGATGCAGTAAGGATCTGGCCTCCTAAGACAGAAGATCTGGAGCATTCCCCAACTCCAGAGGAGTGGACTGAGAGAGACGCAGAAGAAGAGGATGCCACATTTGTCGTGACTATGGGCCCTCGCCAGAGAGTTGCAAATTCACCTGTTTGCGGTATACCTTCCGGGCATTCAAAATTATGGGCAGACAGACTCATTCAAATACTGCTGCCACACGAGTGGTCCCTCCACTTATACCAGCTTGCTCGAGTGTTTCAAATCTGGGGAATACCAGATATAGACCTCTTTGCAAATCCACAGAATGTCAAACTTCCTCGATTCTGTTCCAGAATCCCGGCTCACAACTGTCAGGCAAGAGATGCTTTCCTACTCCACTGGGGTCAGGTCTTCCTCTATGCCTTCCTACCCATTCCCCTCATTCCCAAGACTTTATTCAAGCTTCAGAGAGACAGAGGTCGGATGATACTCATAGCTCCACATTGGCCACGACAAATGTGGTATCCTCTTCTTCTGCGTCTCTCTCAGTCTACTCCTCTGGAGTTGGGGAATGCTCCAGATCTTCTGTCTTAGGAGGACAGATCCTTACTGCATCCCAATCCCCAGTCCCTACATCTCAGGGCCTGATTACTGAAAGCCTAGAATTCCAGGATATTAACCTTTCTCAACAAGTAAAGGTTATCCTTCTGGCTTCCAGAAAACTTTCATAAGACGTTCCTATGCTTTTAAGTGGAAAAGGTTCTCTGGTGTTCACAAAAGGGACTTAACCCCCTTTTGCTACCTGTTGTGCTGCAGCGAAGTGCAAACAATGAATAAATCCAGGAGTCAATTTACAGGGTCCAAGCCAATTTATTGTGCACAAGGCCCAGTTAGTCAAAGCTTCAAAAAGGACTGAGCAAAGTTTTTGCAGAAACATATTCATTTATACATTTTTCTTCAGTTTGATACATGCAAACTTTCTATTGGTTCCAGCGCCCCCTGCATCTGTCCAATCTGAGATCCCTCCTGGGCCTAGCACCCAGCTCCCTCCCTTAGGACTGTTCTAACAATGGTACAGTTTCTAGGTTTTGATACTTCTCTACTGCAAGGTCGTCTTTAGCTCCAGGAATGCATGTATTGAAACATTTCTATCTTCTGCACACAAGAGAATAATGAAAGACTTATGAATTCATGTAAAACTTCTTATTAAGCAGTTTAAAACAGTTTTCTCATTTTTCACAGATTTTTGGTTCTTTTCTAGCTATGATGGGGGTTGGAATCAGGGCCTAACTTACAGGCCTTTCATATTTGTAGGCTATTATAGGCCATAGCCTGCCACATTCCCCCCTTTGATTATTCTTACCTGTGAGAAAGGGTGAGAATTAAATCACACATTATACTGGTGTAACAGCATCACCTTGGGGTATAGGGTAATATTGCCACATAGCTAATATTTTTGTAGCTGCCTTCCGCTCTACAGTACTGTCAATCACTGAAGTTACCATGCGTAAGCAAAGGGGTAGGAGACATGGGAGCAATAAGCACATAGCTAATATGAATAACACAAAGAACACCAAGGTCTTCAGACCACCTAACCACGAAAACGCTGACCCAAACCACCCATCCAACTTTAGACTATGCCAAGTCTGAACAGGCACAAATGTTTGATTTCTCATCTGAATAGCTATATCTTCAACAACATGCCCATTATTATCAATTTGCAAACAACAGTTGGTTAAATTCAATTTTCCACACACTCTACCTTCAGCTGCTAACAAATAATCTAGAACTAGACGATTCTGATAAATAGCTGTGCGCATTTGTGTACTTTGCTTAGCCAAAAGAGTTAGTGCTTTGCTAGTTTCATTGGTTATTATTTCAACAACAGCTTGTAAACGTATTATACGATTTATCGTATAAACAGGGGTATGATATCCCCATGTCCCATCTTGCTCCCAAGTAGCAGGTCCATAGTATGAAATGATTCTCTCAGGTGGCCACTCCTCATCCTTCCATTTGTCCCATTGGCCTATTTTCAAGGCCCCTCGTTTCTGTCGACTTCTGTACACAGGAAAACCCAGTTGTTCTCCATGGGATGTAGGCAAAAGGAAAAAGGAAGGTCGTATGGTTCCCAATGCACATGCTCCTCCCCAGTGGTGAGGAAGCCTAGCATATGCTTGGGTTCCGCAAATCCAGTACAGTCCAGGTGGTGCTTGCCAGGCATTATAAGATGCTAAATTAGTCCAGATGCTGGCAAGTTTGGGGAAATGGACTAAAGGATTGGAGAGCTCTGAAGCATTGACTCCGGACCACCAGGACGTCTTCTTAGTGGTACTGTTGTAGAACTTCTGATTGAGACAGACCAGCTGTCCAACCTCCATGTTAAACTGTGGTCCAGAGCGAGCAAAACATAAGTTACCAACAATAGGGTGGGCCAGTACCCACTCACTAATAGTGTTATGTACGTCAGTCTGGTTATAAGGAATAGAATAGTTCACTTCTTGCGCCTCCCAGGGCCATTGGTCTCCCATCCTAGTTCCTCCACAGAAGAAACAGTCTGAAATGTGGAGACTAGATGCTACTGCCCCCGCAAGCTCAAGGAACAAGTTCTGGGAGGCATGAGGAATCTCAAACTCTGCTTTCATGGCCTCATAAAAAGAGTGATGTATTCGATAGGGTGCAGATACATGAGTCTTAGTATTCAGCTGTATATGTAGATATATATGTATATATATATATATAAGTTCCAGGATCTATACCTCCTCCTGCAATTCGTAGCCCAAATTTATACCCCTGCTTCCACTGACTGGGGTTAAATATGATGAGCCGCACTGGATTACAGTCACCTTTCTTACATTTCTTAGGCTCTGGCAATGACAATTTCTCCAAGACGGCCACTCGTTGATCTCCATCTCGTCCCATAGGCGCACCCGCCCAAGTAGCATAATACACGCTTTCCCACTTGGGACAATAGTAAGCATCTTTAGATGATGTACTGTAGACAGATGGGGAAGATTTCCCAGTACACTTTCCCCATCCGTATGCTCCTTCTGGACACATATAGTTATCATCATAGTAGTAGGCGTGCTCCCAATATCCACACTTGTGATAGGCATTTCTGTTTATCACTTCACAAGCGTTGAAACTCAAGTCCACATGCTTTGTGGGATCAGGGAGCTGTCGGGTAGCATTTATGAGGGCTCCATCTTCATCATTCCAGCGTATCTCAAGTACATAATAGGAAGGATTCTGCCGGGGGTTATAACAAGTCTTACTTTTTCCCTTCGTACAGATATTTACCTCTGTACCGTTGTACACACACTGGCTGACTATACCAGTGCAAGTATAATAGGAATGATAAAGTAAAGTCTGAGTGACCTTCAGTCCAGTTCGGGTGGTAGTTATACAGGCTGCACAAGGGGGTAAGGCAAAAGTCTTTTCCAGGAATCCCAGGACCATCACTCCCACAAGGCAATAGTGGAGGAACATTGTGATTACAGTCTTTAGAGGTCAACTGGAATGTTGGGTACGATGAACTTGTAGGGTCGTCTTCTTCTTCTTTTCTCCTGCTTCGATGGTCACCCTTGCGTGAAAGGAATAGGATTGTAGATTCTGAAGATTCTTACATCGCTGGCTGTCTCTGCAGTGTGAGCCGCAACGGAGTTTCGGGGTCATTTACTGACATCCATTGACCAAGGTCAGGAGCAGCTGCTGGCTTCACTCGACTGTGATGGATCCAGGGTTCAAATTCCGCAACGTTTACTGCAGTGGGGGTTGACAGGATGACAACATAAGGTCCCTTCCAATGCGGTGCCAGCGGGGTCTTTCTCCACTCTTTGATCCACACTGACGCTCCTGGCTTGAAGGAATGCAGAGGCTCTGTTAGGTTGATGGGCAATCGATCTTGCACCCAGGTATGAAGACTCTGCAAAACAGAACCTAAAGCCAATAGTTCTTGTCTAGTTATTTCAGATCCTATTTGTCTCATATCTCCCTTTATCCCCTGCACAATGGGTGGAGGTCGTCCATACAAAATCTCAAAAGGGGAAACTCCTAGAGACTTGGTGGGAGCAGAACGTATCCTAAGAAGGGCTATAGGGAGAACCTGGAGCCACTTTAGGTGTGTTTCTTGACAAAGCTTGGACAACTGGGATTTCAGGGTTCTATTCATACATTCTACCTTCCCTGAACTCTGGGGTCTGTAGGCAGTGTGCAACTTCCATTGTATCTGCAGAGCTCGAGCTGTTGAGTCACTTGGGATACAAATGAGGGTCCATTATCTGATCCTATAGTCAATGGTATTCCAAATCGAGGAATGATCTCATGGAGCAGCACTCTAGTGACTTCTCGAGCTTTCTCGGTTCGGGTGGGATAAGCTTCTATCCACCCAGAAAATGTGCAAACTAGAACTAACAAGTAGTAATATCCATTTGCTCGGGGCATTTCAGCAAAATCCACCTGAATATCACTCATCGGGGCCATCCCTACTGACTGAACTCTTGGGGGTGGAATGAGACCTTGCTTAGCATTATTTTTGGCACATGTCAAACATCGCTGTGCCACTGAGGCGGACAGGGGTCCTAGTAGTGAAATACAGAAATGGGGCCTTAGGGCTCTTTCCATGGCTGTTTTTCCATAATGTGTGGCCTGATGAAAAGCATGAACAAAAGCTGGCCCTAATGCTTCAGGGATGACTGTGGGACCGGGAGGTGAGCTACCTTCTGGAGGTGGCAACACTATCCAACCTTTTTCTGTCAGGACCCCTCCCTCCTTTTCACAAAAATAGTCTAACTCTCTTGCAGTGTATCGGGCTGCCCAGGAACTAAGGGGCACAGGGAATAGGGCTGCTTGCATCGGGGTATCTTGGGTCGCAACTCGTCCAGTTGTGGCTGCTTTTTGGGCTGTGGCATCAGCAAACCTGTTCCCTCGGGTGACTTCTCCTGCTCCTGCCTGATGACCTCGACAGTGCATAACTGCCACTTGCTTGGGGGCCCACACAGCATCTAATAACATCAGTATCTCGGGCCCATACCTAATGGACTTGCCCCCTGAGGTGATCAACCCTCGTTCTTTATACAAGGCTCCATGTGCGTGCAAAGTTGTGAAAGCATACTTGGAATCTGTGTACACATTTAAACGGAGTCCTTCTCCTAACGTTAGTGCTCTAGTGAGAACTATCAGTTCAGCTTTCTGTGCTGATGTTCCTGGGGCCAGGGCTGAGGACTCAACTACCAGATCAAGGGTCACCACTGCATATCTAGCACAACGATGTCCATTGATGATGACTGCTTCCATCTACAGGGTCCTCTAGAGGGACATCAGTCAAATCAGGGCGACTTGAAAATACAGTGTCCATGGTTTCTAAACAGTCATAATCAGGGGGCCCAGGACCAATTGGGAACAATGTAGCAGGATTCAGGGCTTGACTGACCTTTAGCTGTATCTGGGGGTTTTCACACAGCATGCTCTGATATTTTAACATTCGTGAATTCGTTAGCCAGAAGTTTCCTTTGTGTTCCATGAGAGTCAGGACAGAGTGTGGCACAGTGACTTGGAGATTCTGTCCCAGAGTGAGCTTATCTGCTTCGCTCACCAGGAGGGCTGTTGCTTCAACAGCTCTCAAACAAGGGGGCCAACCTCTTGCTACCACATCCAACTGTTTGACAAGTAGGCTACTGGCCGTTGCCAAGATCCAAGAGATCGAGTTAGTACCCCCAACGCATTTCCTTGTGACTCATGGACGTAGAGATGGAAAGGTTTCTGGACATTTGGGAGTCCTAGAGCTGGTGATGACATCAGAGCGCTTTTCAGAGACTGGAATGCTGCATCCTGTTCAGGTCCCCACTCTAGTGGAGGCTTTTCCATTTCTTTGGTAACTTGATACAATGGTTTTGCTAGCAGTGCAAAATTGGGGATCCATATGCGATAATATCCTGTGGCCCCCAGGAAAGCTCTTACTTGCCTCCTGGTGGTTGGAGTAGGAATACTGCATACAGCTTCTTTGCGTTCAGGTCCCAAGCGTCGAATTCCGCTGAACAACTGGAATCCTAGATATTTGACTTCAGTTTGGCATAATTATGCTTTGACTCTTGAGACTTTGTATCCAGCCTCCTCTAGGAGGTACAGGAGTTCACTAGTAGCTTGTAGACATTCACTTTGAGTTGGTGGCTATGAGCAAGTCATCCACATACTGAAGGAGAACCCTTAGTCCTGGGTTCACTGAGTAACTTGAAAGATCTTGATTCAAGGCGGCACTGAAGAGAGTAGGTGAATTCTTGAATCCTTGGGGTAATCTGGTCCAGGTAAGTTGGCCCCGCCTTCCTGTTGTGGGGTCTTGCCATTCAAAAGCGAACAAAAGTTGACTGGTGGGGGCTAGGCGTACACAGAAAAAGGCATCTTTCAGGTCCAGGACGGTGAAATGAGTAGCCTCAGCAGGGATCAGTCCAAAGAGAGTATACGGATTTGGCACCACTGGGTGTATAGTTTCAACTGCATCATTTACCCGCCTCAGATCTTGCACTGGGCGGTAATCCCCTGTCCCAGGTTTCTTGACTGGGAGAAGGGGGGTGTTCCAAGGTGACTGGCACTCCTTGAGAAGTCCATACTTCAGCAGTTTCATTAAATGGCAGTGGATACCTTCAATGGCTGGTCGGGGAAGAGGATACTGCTTCACATGCACTGGTTCCGCTCCTGGCTTGAGGGTGACAGTGACAGGGGCTATGTTCTTCGCTAGGCCAGGTGGATTATCTTCTGCCCATACTTCAGGTGGGGCTATAAGGTTGGTAGGTATACAGGAACTGATTGACTTGATTGGAGGTGCACTATAGAACCGCCATTCTTCTTCTCGGAGAACAGTTAGCACCACCAATCCAGCAGGCTTTGGGTTCACAGTCATCTTCATTTCTCCCCCTTCAGCAAAGGATATTTGTGCCTGAAGCTTAGCAAGCATATCTCGGCCCAGAAGTGGAATAGGGCACTCTGGCATATACAGAAACTGGTGCGTTATTTTCTGTCCCCCTAGTTCACACATATGGTTCTGTAGGAATGGCTTTGTGGCCCTGTTCCCAGTGGCTCCAGCAATGGTTACAGATCGAGAGGAAAGAGGAGCCACTGGCTTAGCCACCACTGAATGTTCTGCTCCTGTATCTACCACGAAGTCCATATATTGGTCCCCTATTTTCAAACTGACCATAGGCTCCTGGGGACCCAGGGTAAACTTGGAGCCCGGTCTGGCCTAGTCTTCATCCACGTCATCCATTTCATAGCCCGTTGCTACTGCCACTCCTTCAATGGCTTCTTCTCTCTCTTGCTGGAACTGTACTCGATTCATTCCTCCCCGACTCCGAAATCGACCTCCTGTTCTCCAGGGACTCCCTCCTCCCCTCATGGGGGCGGAGTCCAGATGCGGGCATTCACTTCTCCAATGTCCTTCTTCTCTGCAGTAGGCGCTCTGATTTGCACCCAATGGAGGCCTGCAACATCCGCGGCCTCGCCCACATTCTCTGGTCCTTTGATTAGGAAAACCACCTCCACGTCATTCAACTAAAGCGGCAGCAAGAAGATTTGCTTTCTTCTTCATTTTACGTTCACTTTCTCTGTCACGTTCATTTTCACGATTCACAAATACTTTCTGAGCGACTTCCATTAACTGTGCTGTATTCATGCCCGCAAATCCATCCAGTTTCTGCAATTTTCGTTTTATGTCTCTCTGGGACTGACCGACAAAGGCCGCATTTACCATGCGCAAATTCTCCTGAGCGGCGGTATCATATGGGGTATATAGTCTATAGGCTTCGGACAACCGCTCATAAAAGGCCGCTGGGCTCTCATCTGGACCCTGGATAACTTCAGATACCTTCCCGATATTCATGGCCCTCTGGTCTCCCTTCCTCAGGCCCTGCAGCAAGGCCTGGTGAAATCTCGTTAGGGCTGCCGCCCCCCTTTCATCATTTGGGTCCCACCTAGGATCTTCATTTGGGAAAGCTGCGGCGGCAGCTTGTGGGAGATTTATTCCTCCTCCTTCTACGGGGTTCTCTTCTAACCAACGGAGAGCTGTTTGCACAATTCTCCCTTGCTCCTCAGTAGTAAAGAGGGTGGACAGGAGCTGGCGACAATCAGCCCAGGTAGGCTGATGGGTTTGCATAATGCTGGACATTAACTCTGTCAATTCCTGGGGCTTTGCTGTATAGATGCATAATGCATTTTGCAGTTTAATAAATCAACAGTGGAAAAAGGCACGTAGACTAGACTGGTCGATCCTGGTGTCATCTGGCCCTGGTCATAGATAGGTACACCAGGCACTTGACGTAATGGCATTAGACGCCCTGCTTTCTCCTTCTTCTTTGGAGTTATACTTCTTAAATCATACGGCTCCCGGGTATAAGCTTCCTTGGCGGGTGACCCTGAACTGGCAGGAGAGCCTCCGCTTTCAGTATCGTCGGAGGACTCGGGTCCCCCCGACGTACTTGGGCCTGACTCGGGGCTATCACTCGGGGGTGGGGGCTTCTTGGGCTGCTGCAGCGGTAATTGCTGGGGTTCCTCATCAGGCTCCGCTTCAGGTAGCGGCGCTGGGGGAACTAACCTATGTGGGTACTGGGGTAACCGGGCCAGGATTTCTGGGGACTCTGGGGCGGAATACACAGGCGGCTTCTCCTCCTCAACCTTCCGGGTCCCCCCTAGTGGTTGCTACTAGTATTCTACATTGCTCCTCATAGCAGCGCTTCATCCATAAGGGCTGCCTTTCGCAAGCATTTAACCAGGAATCTATATAGGGGAACTGGTCAGGATGCGCTTTTTGTACAAGCTGATGAACACGGAAAACTATTTCTACATCAAAGGTGCCCCCGCGGGGCCATGAAGTAGCTAACACAGGCCACTCCCTATCACATAGCATTCTTAATCTAGACGAAGACATTTTTATACCGTAGTCTCCTGAAAATCCTTTACGGAAATTCTTGATCATACATTCCAACGGAGTTTGCGTGGACTCCGTCCCTCCCATAATCTATTCGTAACTATCTACACGTAATGACGTACAAGACAACAAACAGTAAGGGTGGGTAATATGGCTGTAGGTAAGGGGTCCGTACAGCCCACAGAACACTGAGGGGAACAAACACCACTCACTTCCTCCTTTTTGTGACCTGGGCGCGGTCGCCCAGCCAGGAACTGCGCTACTCAGGAGTCCGCTCTCACTTGGTCTATGTTTCAAGACCTCTCAATCACACAGACAATCATATCATCACAAAAATCATTTTTCAAGTGCCCAAGGTTTTCTGACTAACTGACTATTCCCAACAAAAAGGGTCGATGGCTTCGGCTTCCGCTTTCTCTTATGCGGAGCGTACTAGGACCGCCCTTATGAGAGGTGATCAGACTCTCTTGTCTCGCGCATACCCATGCGAGATTTCTCAGTTAGTCTATACCAAATCAGTCTCGCGCATACTCATGCAAGACTTTTTCCCCAGGCTGTACTGACTATTAAAATACGAAAATGTCTACTCACTGGATCCGGTTCCCGATACCACACCAGTTCTTGGATTGGATCCTGGACTCCCCTCGGGTTCGGAGGTGTTGGCCAGCCGGAACCAGTGGCCCGCCGAGGCAAGGCGGAACCCTCTCCGGTACAAAAGGACCGGCGGCGCCTGAGGTTTCCCCTGCGGTCGGACAGACACAGTTCCAACTGGGCCAAACCTAGAGGCGAATTGCGTGGATTATTCACTTGAATACCATTCACTACTCGCACTTCCCGGCCAACGCACCAAGAATATGCTGCAGCGAAGTGCAAACAATGAATAAATCCAGGAGTCAATTTACAGGGTCCAAGCCAATTTATTGTGCACAAGGCCCAGTTAGTCAAAGCTTCAAAAAGAACTGAGCAAAGATTTTGCAGAAACATATTCATTTATACATTTTTCTTCAGTTTGATACATGCAAACATTCTATTGGTTCCAGCGCCCCCTGTATCTGTCCAATCTGAGATCCCTCCTGGGCCTAGCACCCAGCTCCCTCCCTTAGGACTGTTCTAACAATGGTACAGTTTCTAGGTTTTGATACTTCTCTACTGCAAGGTCGTCTTTAGCTCCAGGAATGCATGTATTGAAACATTTCTATCTTCTGCACACAAGAGAATAATGAAAGACTTATGAATTCATGTAAAACTTCTTATTAAGCAGTTTAAAAGTTTTCTCATTTTTCACAGATTTTTGGTTCTTTTCTAGCTATGATGGGGGTTGGAATCAGGGCCTAACTTACAGGCCTTTCATATTTGCAGGCTATTATAGGCCATAGCCTGCCACAGTTGAGTCGCTACTAGAGTATCTCCTGCAATTATCAACTTCTGGTTTAAAGACCAGTTCAGTGAGAGTCCATCTTAGTGCTATTGCTGCTTTTCATAACCTTTCGATGGACAACCTATTTACTTTCATCCACTTGTATCAAGATTTATGAGAGGCCTACTCTTAACAAAACCTCCCATTAAACCACCACCGATGGCATGGGATCTGAATCTTGTTCTTGGTCAGCTTATGAAACCGCCCTTTGAACCTTTAGTCACTTCAGACCTAAAGTTTCTTTCATGGAAAGTCATTTTCCTAATTGCCATCACTTCTGCAAGACGTATTAATGAACTGCAGGCTTTAGTAGCTGACCCTCCCTATACAAGGTTCCACCATGATAAAGTAGTCCTCAGGACTCATCCTCACATTATGCCAAAGGTGGTTTTGCCTTTTCATTTAAACCAGTCGGTTTATCTTCCTATATTCTTCCCTAGGCCTCATGCTTCCAGTGCAGAAAGGAATTTTCACACTTTGGATTGTAAAAGAATCTTAGTCTTTTATCTCCAAAGAACTAAGCCACATAGAAAATCTTCTCAGCTTTTTGTGGCTTTTGACTCTAGTCATTTGGGACTTCCAGTTTCCAAAAGAACTCTGTCAAATTGGATTGCAGATTGCATTTCCTATACATATCAGAGTAAAGGATTTTCTCTCAAGGGCCATGTCACAGCTCACAATGTGAGAGCAATGGCAGCCTCAACAGCTAATCTTCGTTCTGTGTCTATTGATGACATCTGCAGAGTAGCCACTTGGGCTTCAGTACACACCTTCACAGCCCACTACTGCTTAGACAAGGACTCTCATCGGGATGCCTCGTTTGGACAAGCTGATCTCCAGGAACAAGCAGGAATGAGTCTTCACATATGGGTACGTCAGTACCGACGGAGCCTGCACGGGAACGCTGCCCAGCTTCCAATCAGAAAGCTTTTGGCAGCATCCCTCGCGCCTGCGCGCTGACTTCCCGCCTTCTCCAGAGCCTCTCTTCAGTTTTCGTTTTCCCACGGAGCCGGCAGGACCTCCTCCTGTCACCGCAGAAACTTTTTTTACTTACTTTAATTACTTTAGTTTTTCTTTTCTTGTGGTCGCGGCTGTATTCCCCGCTGCCACCGGTATCGCCGGTGGATTTTTGACTAAATTCTGAGAAACTTTTTCTTCAGTTTTTTGCCTTAACTTGTTGGGCCTACCAGGCCTCTTCATTATGGAGCCTTCTTTTCCTAAGAAGTACATTCGATGTGGAAACACCTGTTTCTTTTTAGACACCAATAGTTGGTGTCTCAACTGTGTGGGTCCTGACCCTTTTTCCCCTGACTTGTCAGGGGATAATTTTGTGAGGAAGCCTTCAGTTTTTAGAGTTTCCCTCGATACCGTTTTTTCCTCGGCAGTGAGGGTACCCGGTTTCTCCACTTCACAGGATCAGGTAACCCACAAACAGTCTGTTAAGACTAGTCAATGCTTGAGTGGTATGTCCCATGCCCAGCATGGTGACGGCTCCGACCTTACCCTCAAGAATCCATTGGCATTACCCCTGCGGGAGTCTTCGAGCTCCAAAGCGTTAAAGAGGTTTCAGGTTGTTCCTGGGGCTCACCCCTCACAGAACATACCTGAGCCATGCTCGGGGGTGGTATCCGCTTCGAGCGGTACCGAGCCTCCGGCATCGGCACCGGTGTCGAGTGTTCCACTCTTCACCAGGGATCGTCATCGGGCATCCTCGGTACCTTCGGGACCGATCGATATGCACCGGATTGACTTCCCTCAATCCCAGCCGTCTACGGTGCGGGTATCCGCTTCGAGCAGTACCGATACCCCGGCATCGGCTTTGGTGTCGAGTGTTCCACTCTTCACCAGGAATCGTCCTCCACCATCCTCGGCGCCTTTGGGGCCGGTCGATATGATACCGATGGACATTTCCTTATCTCAGCCATGCTCCGGGACGGCACCGGCGTCGATCGGTTCCGATACCCTGGCATCGGCATCGAGGTGGACCGCCTTACCCTTTGCAAGGGGTGGTCATCGGGCATCCTCGGTACCGTTGGTACCGATCGATGTAACCCAGGCTGTCTTAGCGGTATCGGCATCGCCGATACTGCCACCGGCGTCAGAACCCTCGCGACATGCATCGATAGCCTCGCTTTCTTCGATGCCGGGTCTTGAACCGATATCTAGTCTCGAGGACTGGGTACCGACGCGTCCCGGAACAGACTCCTGTCGTTTCCAGATAGGCAGTTCCGAAGATCCTAGCCATAACTCTCTCATGCTCTCGGTACCACTGCAGCAGTCCCCGATGGCAACTTCAACTGCTGGTCCTGTATCAGTATCGATGTCGATGCCTGTTCTTGCACCGATTCCACCGATGCGTAGTTTGGAACCGATACCTGGCATTGATGCAGTACTCACTGCCTCTAAGTTAACATGCCAGTATCCCTGTCCATCTATTAGGTTTCTCTCTTCACACCACTATACGTCCTCTGGTGCTCAGCCTCTTTCTTTAGCCTTACCAGGGATGGTTCCCATAGGAGATCAGTCTTTTCAGGCTTTTCTCCTGGATATGGCAACCTTTCTTAATACCTCTATCCCTGGTTGTGATGCTACTCATGGCTCACCGGCACAAATGGAAAATATGATGCTTCCTTTACATCCTGCTCTGCAGGATCTCCTGAGGGTCTGGAAATCGCCCTTACGACTTCCTCTAGTTTCTACAGCCACTGAGGTTCGGTACCGGGTGCCACCCTCTCCAGGGTTTCAAAAGCCTCAACTTTCTCATCGTTCCCTTGTAGTGGAATCAGCACTAAGGAAAGTTAAGAGCAAGAAGAAGCATTCTTCTTATCCGCCAGGTCGTTCTTCAAGAACACTCGATGCTTTTGGTCGTCAGGCCTTCCAAACCTCTATGCTGGCCTCCAGAATTCTTTCATATATTTTTCACATGAGTCTAACACTCCAGGAAGTCACAGAGAAATTGTCTCTTTTGACCCCTTTTTTACCAGAGCCCAGGGCTACTGATTATTCCTTGCTCGTCAATCACAGCTGGAATATATCCTGGTTCCTGTCTCGTGCTTCTATAGACTCTTTTGAGTCCGTTAGCAGATCCTCTGCTATTGCCATTGCAGCACGTCGCAGAGCCTGGCTTGAAGCTTCAGACTTGAGCAGATGGGCACAAACTATACTGGCTCATTCTCCTTGTACAGGAGAAGGTCTCTTCAATAAGGAGGCTTTACGTCAGGTTGCTCAATGCTCCACTGACTCTCCTTCCACTAAAGACCATTCTAAGCCACCTCCTTCTTCAAGGGGTAGGAAATGTCCTACCAAACCTTCTTCCCCTAAGAAAAGAAAGTTTCATTCATCTCCTGCCCATCATTCGGCTGTACCTAAACAAGGGACACCTCAGCCTAGCCTGAAGTCCTCCAGCCCTGGCCAGTCTCAGCATTCCCAGCAACCATAGGGGCCGGGAATTGTAATCTACAGTTCACTTCTACCCATTAGAAGTTTATTCACTGTGCTCTCTTTTTCAGTATACTAACCTGTCGGAAAAGTTTTGTTCAGGGACTACAGATTTCTCCTCTTCTTACTCTCTAGAAGAGCAGTTCCAACTATCCCCTGATAGTTCTGTCCCAACTGAACATTTTTTCCTGCAGTTGACTTACCCTATGGGTACGTCACCCTCAAATTACTTACTCTACCCTCTCAACCGGGTTTTTTCCCTGACTGAGGGGTACCATACTGAAAAGCTTCTCTAGCAAGCTTGTTCCTCAGACAGGGAGAAGGGATATCTCCTCTCTTTTCCTGTCTATTTCTTTATTGGGCACAGGACAACCTCTCTGCTGTTTCCGTCAGCAGCTGTGCCTGCAGGAGTTACAGTAATGGTTTTACTGGTTATTTTTCCAAGTTCAAAATTTTGTCTAGCCTCAGTAGTGATTCCAAGCTATTCGTCATCTATCTTGGATCCTCCTACTTGTTTAGGCTTTCTCACATTATTCTAACCATCTCCTCTCCTAGGATATGGCAACACACCTGACTTCAGTCAGTTTGTCTCATATCTCTCCTGCACAATGCTCTCTGCAGTCTTCAGAGAAGCTTTCTACTATGAGGGCCTTGCTATAGAGCATTGACCTTGTCTCTGAAGCTTCTCTATTAGTAGGGAAAAGCTTATAAACCCTTCCCATGCCTGTGAGGGTTCTCCACACCCTCTAGCCTGGGGTGTTAACACGAGATATCAGTTCTTCTGCGTGAAAATCCAAGGCTGATGTTTACGCATGCTACCTCTGGGTCCCTCCAGTAGGTCCCTCTGGTATCTTCTTCTGCGTTTCCGCACATCTGCCATGTCAGTGTTCTGTGGAACTCCCGCCTTTTTCCTTACAGATTCATATGATCATCTGTTTTCACGCGAACATCACAGTTATCTTGTTGGATTGCCTTCCTGCATCCCTCAATCCACAGAAATAGATTCTCTATACATATCCCAAGTGGGTTCACCCTCTTGTAGAGCGCAGAATCTTTTTATTTTATATTCCCCATGTACAATTATGGGGCTGGGTGGTAGACATGTATCTTCAACCTGTTGTCTTGTATGTAGCATCTCCATATATGTCTACATACCTATATCATTACCCTGGTGGTGCAAAACCATGTCCCACAAATGTATCTATATTTAGGTATATTATATCTATATATATATATTTTGATACATTTCTCCACCCATATCCTAATATACACATCTGGATATATGTATATGTATATATATATATATATATATATATATATATATATATTCCATCCACATATATGTATATCTGTATATATATGTGTCTGTTGGGGGGCTTCTTAAGGGTTGATATGTCTTACACACTATCACCCTTATTGTCTATACTAAATGTTTTACCTCCTAGAGGTTTTAGACAGTCTATCGCCCTACTTCGCATACCATATTACGATGCAGAAACTGTTAGGCACCAATAACCACTGTGGTGCTAACATCTTCCATTTTTTCTTTAAGTCCTTGAAGCATCAAGCTTCAATATTTTTCCTATCTCTCGCCAGCTAGGAAAAACAGTGTACATCTTTATCTTGAGTACACAGCTGTTCTCCTTGGGAATAGGGTTTTTTCCAGTCCCCCTCTTCCCGCCAGGACTGGGCTAGTTCTCCAACTCCGTCAGTCTTCTTCCTTTAGTCCTCAATGTTAATGACCTTATGCCTAAAGGAGTTTTCAGCTTTTTTCCATAAAGCTTTCCATTAAAGACCTGACGTCTAATCCTACCCAGTTGACACCTGGATCGTCTACTACCTCCAGGTCTGGACCTTCATCCTCACTGCTGGGAGGTCACCTTGAAGATTTCGCCACTGCTTATCCAGTAGACTCCATCATGCTTTCTACTTCCTACAATACAGTAGGTAAGCTTCACATTTTGACTGTACATTAAATGTGTTTTAATGCTACTCATCATATATACCAAGGACTCCTGTAGTCTGTAGGACCCTCTAGTCCTTGGCTATGCTGTTTCTTTCCTCACAGCTCCTTTATTGTCAACTCCTACCCTCCATCCCACATTGGATGCCGGGGATTTCTGGAAACAAAATGCACCCCTGGTCCAGGCTCCTGCATTTTTATGGGATCTCCCCCTGGCATCTCCAGCTAGGGAGTCCCCATATGTGAAGACTCATTCCTGCTTGTTCCTGGAGATAGCACAGTTACTTACCTGTAACAGGTGATCTCTGGGAACAGCAGGAATTAGTCTTCACAATCCTCCCACCTCCCCTAGGAGTTGCATCTCTTTATCTTCTTCTTCCTTCTCTCTCGCCTTTGTCTCAGCTTTGAAACTCAACTGAAGAGAGGCTCTGGAGAAGGCGGGAAGTCAGCGCGCAGGCGCGAGGGATGCTGCCAAAAGCTTTCTGATTGGAAGCTGGGCAGCGTTCCCGTGCAGGCTCCGTCGGTACCGATGTACCCATATGTGAAGACTAATTCCTGCTGTTCCCAGAGATCACCTGTTACAGGTAAGTAACTGTGCTTTCTCTAGCATCTTTTCCATACTTAATACAACTCCTTCCCACTGTCCACGTGTTTGGATGCCAGAGGTCCATGGGAGGAAGCATGATCCATCTCACCTGGGTTCGCAGCTTGCTGGGGTCATCCCTTGGCATCTTTCAGCTGGGGAGTCCCCATATGTGAAGACTACATTCCTGCTTGTTCCTGGAGATAGCGCAGTTACTCACCTGTATCAGGTGATCTCCAGGAACAGCAGGTATTTAGTCTTCACAACCCACCCACCTCCCCTAGGAGTTGTCTCTATCTCTCTTTCTCTACTTCTCTCCTTTAGTCTCAGCTATAAACTCAACTGAAATGAGAGAGGTACAGAGGCGGGAAGGCAGCACACATGTGCTGTGGGATGCTCCCAAAGGCTTTTCTATTAGACGTTGGGGAGCGTTCCCAAACGGGCTCCGTCGGTACCGACGATACCCATATGTGAAGACTAAATTCCTGCTGTTCCCGGAGATCACCTGTTAAAGGTGAGTAACTACGCTTTCATTGTTAAACCCATTTGTCTATTCTTGTCTTTGCCAATTACCCTCTGACCTTCCACCAGTTTCAGCACTCTTCTATATCTGCTCACATTTGCCCTCCCTATCTACCTTCTCCCCTGTAAATACTTATACCATCCTTGCTAGCAATCACAGGAATACCTCCTACCCTACACCCCAAATTTATCACAACTTTACTGCATATACGCATTTGCCCCTCACCACACTCATACCTCTCTAATCACTACCCAAAAAATATAACAGTTACACATCTGCTAATAACAACCACTCGAAAAATTTCTTCCCACATAACCTATCCATAACAAACCTATCTATGCTAAGGGATACACAAAGAGGACAGTCCTTTGGCAGAGCTTCAGCAGGTGACCTACCAAAAGGGCCTGCCCACTTATGGTGGCAATCTCAATCAGGTGTAATGTAACCTGCAGGCAGTCAAGATTGTGAGGTTCTCACATCAGGTAAGAAAGAGAGTCTTTGTGGACTGGCAAAATCGCAAAGTACTGTAGGTAGTAAATACTGCCATAGAATTTCTCTTACAGCTAGCATACTGCCTATAAGGAATGCCTCAAACAAAATTTCCAATCAGCATCAATCTTCCTCAGATGAAAATTGGGGCTTGCCTTCTTGTAGTAGTTGTGCTGGCTGGTTCTATCATTTATAAGTGAACCATGTGCCCCAATCTAAGCCCTCTTCAGTAGAAGTCTACATTGATGAGTGTTTTGGCTATACCCATACAACTTTACGTGCACATAAAACCCTGATTTACATATGGAAATGCCTTTGAAAGTTGTTCTCTATATAATACTTAATCTTGGTTTTAGATTGAGAATTTGTTTAAGCTGCTTATTGGTTTATTATATTTTAGTTTATTATCTGATGTATTCCATAAATCTGATAATGTCATACAATTCTTAGGGGATTTCTACAGACAAGGACATTGAATTATGGAATTCAGCCTGTAGAATACTCCTCATCTTTTCAGCACATTATTTATCAAATGAAAAATGCTGACTCTGAGATTGGCAAGTGTGGAGTAAAAGATGTTGCTATACCAATACATTTGAATGGATTTGATTCTACTAAATTTGTAAGTTATTTTCTAGTCTCTTTCCATCAATTTATCCTGTGATAGTCCGTTTATAAAATTTATCTTATTTTACTCAAGATAGATTGGCTTTATATGTCGATATACCCTTTATTGAACCAACTTAAGAATAATCAAAGTATGTTATTTATTATTTATTTATTTATTTACATTTCTTATATACCGCGCTATTATAATCAGTGCGGTTTACAGTTGAAACAAACGTACTACAATGTAGTGGCACATTGAGCTTACATAGAACAGGGTATTCAAAACCTGGAGGAACTAGGGGGAACTATATACAGCTTATGTAAATGTTACATAAACAGCTTCAAAGATCATAAAGAGGCCAGTATTTACAGTAGTAACATGGTGCCCAATTCCATATTTATTTTATTTGTTTGTTTTTATATATCGCTTTGTCTTAGAAATCAGAGCAGTCTACATAGAACTTTAGAACTCCTGCGCAATGCAGTTTACATGGAACAAGAAACACTTACTTATAACAATTGTAATTAACAATAACAATAAATAATGTAACTATTTACATGTCTTATATTCTTATTACTTTACACGGGAGTGAGTGGTAACAGTGCAAAAATGGTGAGAGTCATTATAATGTAGACTGGAGGTAAATATGAAATGTATTGCTCACATTTATGGTAGTCTGTGAAGATGAAAGGCATATCATGCACGTCTGGCCCACAGACACGCCTAAAATAAAAACAGGCCCGCTTTGAACCTAATTCCACATCATGGGTCTGGACGTGCCCATGGGTCCGGAATCGGGGAGATAAATGTGCTTGGCTGGCATGTGTAAGCGCTGTTGAGCTGGGCTCATGTCTCGGACAAAACGTCCCCACACCCACTGTATTCTGAAACATTACATGTTTTGGATCCTACCTGTCCCCACCACATTCCTCAAACAAAACATGCATCTCCTAAGCTGCTCATCACAGACAATAGTTTGCTGATGCACACTGGTCATAAATACCAATGAGAAATGACAGTTGCTGCAACCTAGACCATATGCCAGTCCCCCTCATGCCCTGGAAAGTGCTAGGTAAGCCCAGTGCAGTCCAATATGGTATACCAGAATGCAAATGTGAACATATGTATGTCATGACATACCTTGCATCAAATAGTATGTGACATTAGGAACCGGCCCCAGTGATTCCTGCCCTGTTCATCTCTACAAACACACCTTAAAACTGCTAGGAATGGACCTTCACCAAGTCTACAAAACCCAGCGCTAACTCTGCAGGTCCCCAGTGTATGAATAATTTATTTATTTATTTTATTTAGACAGTTTTGTATACCGCCTTATCCTTCAATCAAAGCGGTCACAACACAATTGGGGGATACATTTAACACGCGGGGATATGAGACACATACACTAATACTTACAGGGAACATGGGCAATGGAGGCTTAAGTGACTTGCCCAAGACCACAAGGAGCATCTGTGGGACTAGAAACCCCAGTCCTTCCGGCCCAAGGTTGCTGTCCTCTAGTGGGATTTGAACCCCCAACCTTCCGGCCTGAGGTACCTTGCCCCAACCACTAGGCTACTCCTCCCTCTAATAATAATAGAGTAATACTGCTGAGCAACAAATGTATGCTCTTTTCATGACTTTGGCCTATAAGTGGACCCATTCTGCTGTTCTGCACCACCATTCCCCTCTTATCTCTCCCTACACCCCTCTCCATGAACGCCGCTTTTCTGACAGATTGCTTCTATCCTGTGCCCTTCCCTTGTACTGCCAAATCTGGATGTCACTCCTTTCACCTTGCTGCTCCATATTCCTGGAACAAACTACCTGAATCTTTACATCATGCTTTGTCCCTGGCCCTCTCAAATTCAGACTGAGCACTCACCTCATCGGTGCTGCTCCTGGATCTGATCTGCCTAAGCTCCCTTGTGTTTCCTGACCATTCTCCCTGGATGTATCCTGTTCATAGCTGCTGTGTTGTCTGTCCTGATTAGACTGTAAGCTCTGCTGTATAGGAACCATCTGTTATGTGTCTCTGTGCAGCGCTGCGTATGCCTTGTAGCGCTGCGTATGCCTTGTAGCGCTATATAAATGATCAGCAGTAGTAGTTGTAGTAGGGCCTACTGGCTATAGCATCTGAGGCCCACTTATCTTGGTACAGGCATTTCTCCAGGACCAAGCAGGAAGTCAGTCCTCACATATGGGTGACGTTGGCGCCGACGGAGCCCCCGTGCGGAGCATTTCACCAGCTTTCAAAGAAAGCCTTTGGGAATGCAGCGCGCATGTGCGGTCCCCTTCCCGCCCAAGGGTGCCATCTTGCTCAGTCTTCTTTTTTCCACGGAGCCCGACGGACGTGTTTCGTTTTCACCCGAGGAAAAAGTTGATTTTGTTCTGCGTGGACCTGTTTTCTTCGGTTCGACGCCGGTTTCCCTTTCCCGCCTGGGCCCGATACATCGGTATCGAGCCCGGACTTCTTTTTTCGTTTTTTGTCCTTAGTGACTAGCGTACGCGCCATTTTTCTGTTTTCACTGGCAGCCCTGTCTTTTGACCTCGCAGGGGCCCTTTTTCCCCCGATGGCTGCCAGCGGGTTTAAAAAGTGTGATTGGTGTAAGAAACTTATGTCTCTTACCGACACACATGACTGCTGCCTCCGGTGCCTCGGACCCGATCATGACCCGATGATCTGTGGTCCATGTAGGAAAATGTCCTCGAAGGCGTTGAGGAGTCGGCAGCAACAAAAGGAAAGAATCTTCTCTGACTCCGCGTCCGGACGGGCCCAGACTTCGTCAGAGGCCTCAACGTCTCGGGACTCCGGCCCCGAGCAGCGCTGAGGCTCCTCTGAGAGGGGGTCTCCCTCGCGGGAGCATCGCAAGAAGGAAAAACCCACTAGGGCGGCATCGGTGGATGCACTTGGCTCCTCGAGGGCCAAGTCGCATTGCCCCGAGTGCTATCCCAGGTCTTCGGAGTCGGAGAGGTTTGCAAAACAACCTCGTGTGGAGATGGAGTCCCTGGGTCACTTGAGTACTGTAATCCTCGTGGACTCTCCTCCAGGGGAGGAAAGCTGGGGAAATGCTCCGCACGGGGGCTCCGTCGGCGCCGATGTCACCCATATGTGAGGACTGATTCCTGATGCTCCTGGAGAACACCTGTTACAGGTGAGTAACTACTCTTTCTCACAGCAGCTACATCAGTCCCACTGTGGTGTATGTTGGTCTGTATACATCTGCTATCTGTGGGCCAACCCTCTCTGCCTTCCCACAGTCAGATTTGTGTCACTGCTCCCCTGGGCAGGGCTGTGTGGGAATGGGAGGGGAGATCTCTGTGCCATCACATCAAGTATCCAGACTGCAGATATATTACCACTCTCGCATCATTTATTGATTCTGACCTGGGTAGGGATGTAGGTCGCATGGGACAATCTGGGGAATGTTGGCACTACATCAGTCGTGTCACCCAGGGCCAGCACAGTGGATCTATGGCTACCTTATCACACTGCCAACAATATCTGATCTAGTTAGAGTACCCTGTGTAAAATAATCCAGAAATAATCAGCATAGGTTCCCTATGGCTAAATGTCAAAACATATCAAGATTTAGGCGTCATTGTGGATAACATGTTAAAACCCTCGGCCCAGTGTGCAGCGGCAGCCAAGAGAGCAAATAGAATGCTAGGTATCATAAGGAAAGGAATGGAAAATAAAACAAAAGATATTATAATGCCTCTATATCGTTCCATGGTGAGACCGCACCTTGAATATTGTGTGCAATTCTGGTCGCCGTATCTTAAAAAGTATATAGAGTTATTAGAAAAGGTTCAGAGAAGAGCCACCAAAATGGTAAAGGGGATGGAAGGATACTCCTATGAAGAAAGGCTAAAAAGCTTAGGGCTTTTTAACCTGGAAAAGAGACGGCTGAGGGGAGATATAATAGAAGTCTATAAATTAATGAACGGAGTGGAACGGGTAAACGTAGATCGATTGTTTACGTTATCAGAATATAGAAAGACTACGGGACATGCAATGAAGCTACAGAGTAAACTACTTAAGACTAATAAAAGAAAATATTTTTTCACTCAATGTGTAATCAAACTCTGGAATTTGTTACCGTAAGATGTAGTAAAGGCTGTTAGTGTAGCTGGGTTTAAAAAAGGTTTGGACAAGTTCCTGGAGGAAAGGTCCATAAACCATTATTAAGAAGGGACCCAGGATATCAATGCTTGACCCAGTACAAGCATTATAAGAACACAAGAACATAAGATATGCCATACTGGGTCAGACCAAGGTCCATCAAGCCCAGTATTCTGTTTCCAACAGTGGCCAATCTAGGTCATATGTACCTAGCAGTTTCCCCAAGAGACACAAGTTCCACAATGCTTGTACTGGGTCAAGCATTGATATCTTCGGTCACTTCTTGCGGAACCTGTATCTTTTAGGGAAACTGCTAGGTACGTATGACCTAGATTGGCCACTGTTGGAAACAGGATACTGAGCTTGATGGACCTTGGTCTGACCCAGTATGGCATATCTTATGTTCTTATCCCTGTCAATAATAGGGACCCTCAGAATAAGATCATTCAGCAGTGCAAACAGCACTAATACATGCTCAACACCAACACCGTTGGTCCCACAAAATGTGCATTATAGGCATGCATTATTGCTGTATGCACTGTTGTGTGCCCTTATTCTGAGGGCCCCTTATTACTGATGGGGATATGCTTTGACATTTAGCAATAGTGAGCCCTCTCTGAGTTTGACTGGCCAAGCACACTGGCACCTGGTGACGCTGTGGTCATCCTTAAAGTCCAGGTCTTGGCCAGACTTTCATGTCCCCCTGAATTGCAGATTCGCACACCAGATCCCCCTATGCATCCCGCAAACCACACACACACTTTCTCACTTTCTGTCACAAAAACATGATTCTGCTAAAAAGAGGCCCTGAACCTATACATAACAGCTATGAAAAAAACATAATCATGTGAGGTACCAGAGCTACAAATATGATCTCCGTTTCTCACCCAACAAGGAATCCTTTCCCTGCTCATGCCCATTCTATCCCTGCATCAGCAGTCCCATTTTTCTGAACATGTATATTGTTAGGGTCCCATAGCTTGGCTCCTTTAGCACAAACAGCACATAAGTGCATAGTCTGCATAAACACTATTGCTCCTCTTAATTTTTCTGTAAGGGTGTTTAGAAATGTTTTGTTATGATTACACTTTATTTAATATACCGCAATGGTGCATAGCAATCAATGCGGTGTACAAATAATAAAACCAAGAAAATCGAAAAGAAACCTCCATAGTTAAACAGGATAGAATAGTAAAACAAATAACACATAAAATCCATGCAAGAGTAAAACATAAAAGACATACATGTATATCTTCAGTAATTAATAGAGGTAGTACTTCCCATTAGAAACATAGAAACATGACGACAGAAAAAGATCACATGGCCTATCTAGTCTGTCCTTCCATAACAACTACAACAGTCCCCTTTTTACCTTTAGAGATCCTCTGTGTTTGTCCCATGCTTTTTGAATTCAAGTTACTGTCCTCATCTCTACCACCTCCACTGGGAGACTATTCCACAGATCCACTACTCTTTCCGTAAAGAAATATTTCCGCATATCACTCCTGAATCTATCTCCCTTCACCCTCATCCCATGTCCCCTCGTAGCAGAACTTGCTTTCAATTGAAAGAGGCTCTCTCCCTGAACATTTATGCCACCGAGGTATTTAAACATCTAAATCATATCACCTCTATCCCGCCTTTCCTCTAAGGTGTACATATTAAGATCCTTCAGTCTGTCCTCATATGCTTTATAATGAAGACCACTAATCATTTTAGTAGCCACCCTCTGCACCGACTCCATCCTGTTCACATCCTTTTGAAGGTGCGGTCTCCAGAATTGCACACTATACTCCAAATGAGGTCGCACCTAAGACTTATACAGAGGCATTATCACCTCCTTTTTTCTGCTAGCCATTCCTCTCCGTTTGCACCCAAGCATTCTTCTAGCTTTTGCCGTCGCCTTTTCTACCTATTTAGCTACTTTAAGATCATCAGACACAACCACGCCTAGGTCCCGCTCTTCTTTAGTGGACAAAAGTACTTCACCCCCTATACTATATTGCTTTCTTGGATTGCTGCAGCCCAAATGCATGACCTTACATTTTTTAACATTAAATCCCAGCTACCAAATTCTAGACCATTCTTCAAGCTTAGCTAGATCCCTCCTCATGTTATCTATCCCTTCCTGGGTGTCTATTCTATTGCAGATTTTGGTATCATCCACAAAGAGGCAAACCTTATCTGAAAGCCCTTCTGCTATATCACTAACAAAGATGTTAAAAAGAATCAGACCAAGGACAGATCCCTGGGGCACAGCACTGGTAACAGCCTTCTCCTCAGAGTGAGCTCCATTTACTTGTACTCTTTGTCGCCTCCCACACAACCAATTTCTAACCCAAGCAGTAACTTTAGGGTTCATCCCTAGGGTGCTCAGTTTGTTTATAAGTCGCCTGTGAGGAACAGTGTCAAAGGCTTTACTGAAATCTAAATACACCACATCTAGCGCTCTCCCTCGGTCCAACTCCCTGGTCACCCAGTCAAAGAAATCAATCAGATTTGTCTGACAAGACTTGCCTCTGGTGAATCCATGCTGCTTCAGATCCTGTAATCCGTTGGACTCCAGAAACCTCACTATTTTCTCTTTCAGCAGCGTTTCCAATAATTTACTCACCACCGAAGTTAAACTAACCGGCCTGTAGTTTTCAACCACATCCTTACTTCCGCTTTTGTGTAAGGGCACCACATGAGCCTCTCTCCAGTCCTTTGGCACCACTCCCAACTCCAACGAGGCATTGAAAAGGTCAGTCAGTGGAGCTGCTAGAACCCATGAAATACCCATGAAAGCTTGCCACCAGGATAACTAATCGGGAAGATGAAAAACTGCTTTAAAAAGAGAGGTTTTCAAAGCTTTTTTAAAACATTTAAAATTTAACACAGTACGAAGATAACTGGGCAATCCATTCCATTGTGCTGGTGCTGCGGCAGAAAAAGCTAATTTAGACGCTTATTTAATCACTATTGGTGAAGGAAAATGCAAATAATAATTATGAAGCGAACAAAGAGATTTGGCTGGGGCATACAAGGTAATGGTGGAAGATAAATAGTCAGGAGCTGCATAGCCTCTGTTCCCTGTACCTTAAGACTGCATCTTGTATTTTTTGAAGACTGCAGTCACACCAGTTCAAAACATAATTGTCACAACCATTCTTCTATATGGGACGCATTGCAGAGCACAGCAGAATATTTTCTAAGTCTTACTCTTATACCACGTTTCAGCAGGCATAACGTAGATGTTTCCGGGTGACACTTAATACGTACATAGGAATTTCTTGAGTACACTTTCTATGTCTCCATGGCTGACCATGCCTCCATTCTGTCCTTTCCCACCCATGTTCTGAGATCCACAAGCTAGCGCTGTTGACGTGCATGTCAGCAGTGTTTTGGAATATAGTCTGGGAGGTTTTCAGCACATAAACGTCCCCGCTGCACATACAGATTCCTTATTAATGTTATGGAATGACCCCCATGGTGAATGGTAAAGTGATCTGGAAATCTTTTCTGATCATCCATACTTAATTAAGCTTCAGGTGAACAAGGTACATTAAACCTTACATTATTAGGTATAGTTTTATTAGTATAAGTATCCCCAGCAACCCTTAGTAAGTTAAGAGCTTAAATATCTAAACACATCCTTAAAATTAAGATGCAGACAGCAGTCCAGCAGCGAGATGGGGGCTTTCCAGTCTTTTGCATTGAGTGTCACATGCATGATTTTCTCCCAGTTGGTGAGGGGTCTTATTTGTGCACTAGGTGCAAGGAGCTCTTTGCTCTTAGGGATCGAGTCCGATCTCTTGAGGCTAGAGTCATTTTCCCATGACCGAATTACATAGCCCATATTATGCTTTCCACCGAATTGACTATCGCTTTGTATTGTACTAGATTGTAAGCTTGAATGAGCACGACTCTGACAAGCAGGGACTGTCTCTTGTATGTATATCTCTTATATGTATGTCATGCCTGTACAGAGCTGCATGCTCGGCGCTATATAAGTGCTAAATAGTAGTAGTAGTAGAGTAGCAGACTTGGAGGACATAATGAAGACAGAGAGGTACATAGACGACACCTGCAGGGATATAGTCCCGAAGTCCCACCTCCAGTCTGGCAGTATCCCTGTTGCCTTGGAGGAGAGAAGTCACGTGACAGGAGAGCATCACCCTGGTGTGGCAGGAAGTGATCCTGTAGCTAGGACTTGTCCTCCAGGTGATGTAAAACCCTCTCACACTAAGGAAGTTTCTCCAGGGCTATGTGTCCATGAGGGAAGGATTAGGACAACCGTTATAGTTGGTGATTCGATCATTAGGCATATAGATAGCTGGGTGGCTGGTGGACGTGAGGATTGCCTGGTAACATGCCTGCCTGGTGCAAAGATAGTGAACCTCACGCGCCACCTAGACAAGGTCTTAAATAGTTCTGGGGAGGAATCTGCTGTCTTGGTACCTGTCGGTACCAATGACATAGGAAAATGTGGTAGGGAGGTTCTGGAGGCTAAATTTAGGCTTTTAGGTAGGAAGTTGAAATCCAGAACTTTCAGGGTAGCATTCTCCGAAATGCTTCCCCTTCCACGCGCAGAACTCAAAAGGCAGGCAAATCTCCGGAGTTTCAATGTGTGGATGAGATGATGGTGCAAGGATGAGGGTTTTGAATTTGTTAGGAACTGGGGAACATTCTGGGGAAAGGAGGGGCTCTTCTGAAGGGTTGGGTTTCACTTTAACCGGGATGGAACCAGGCTGCTGGCATTAACTTTTAAAAAGGAGATAGAGCAGCTTTTAAACTAGATAGTAGGGAACAGCTGACAGTCGCCAAAGAGCGGATGGTTCGGAAGAATGTATCCTTGAAGGATACTACCAAAAGCAGAGAGGTTCCACAAAAGAGTAAAGTAGCCCAAATGCCCTCAAGTATGGAGCAGACAGAGCTTAGAGACCCCAATTTACCCATGTCTAACAATAGCCAAATTAACATGAATAAAATACATTCTCTAAAATGCTTGTATGCAAATGCTAGAAGTCTAAAGAATAAGATGGGAGAGTTAGAATATATAGCACTAAATGAAAGGTTAGATATGATTGGAATATCAGAGACATGGTGGAAGGAGGACAACCAGTGGGACACTGTGATACCTGGGTACAAACTATATCGTAATGATAGAGCTGATCAAATTGGTGGAGGGGTTGCGCTCTATGTTAGAGAGGGCATTGACTCAGAAAGGATTAAAGTTTTGCAGGAAATAAAATCTGCTGTAGAATCTATATGGATTGAAATTCCATATCAAAGGGGGAAGGCGATGGCAGTGGGGGTGTACTATCGAGCGCCTGGCCAGAATGACCAAATGGATGATGAAATGCTCAAAGAAATCAAGGAAGTTAACAAAAGTTACAGCGCAGTAATAATAATGGGTGATTTCAATTACCCCGGTATCGACTGGGTCAGTGTCACGTCAGGACATGCTAGGGAGATAAAGTTCCTAGATGAAATAAATGATTGCTTCTTGGAGCAGCTGGTTCATGAACCGACCAGAGGGGACGCCATATTAGACCTAGTCCTTAGTGGAACACCAGATCTAGTGCAAGAGATAAGGGTGTTGGGGCCACTTGGCAGTAGTGATCATAGCATGATCGCCTTTGATTTAATTAGTGGAGGAGGGATAGTAAGGAAATCCACAGTACTACCTTTTAACTTTCGAAAGGGAGACTATGATAAAATGAGGAAAACAGTTAAGAAAAAACTAAAAGGAGCAGTTGCGAAGGTTAAAGACGTACATCAAGCTTGGGTGTTGTTGAAAAATACTATCTTGGAAGCCCAGACCAGCTGTATTCCACGCTTTAAGAAAAGTGGAAGGAAGTCCAAAAAACTGCCAGCATGGTTTAAAGGTGAGGTCAGAGAGGCTGTTGTTGCCAAAAAAGCATCTTTCAGGAAATGGAAAAAAGAGCCAAACGACGAAACCTGGAAACAGCACAAGCACTGGCAAGTCAAATGCAAGGCATTAATAAGGCAGGCAAAGAGAGAATTTGAGAAGAAGCTTGCTGCGGAAGCAAAAACGTGAAATAAAGACCTTTTCAAGTACATTTGTAGCAAAAAACCTGTGAGAGAGTCGGTTGGTCCATTAGATGATAAAGGGGTTAAAGGAGCACTAAGAGGCGACAAGGCGATAGTGGAGAGACTGAATGAATTCTTTGCTTCGGTCTTTACTGAGGAAGATGTAGGGATGTTACCCATGACTGAAGTGGTATTTAAAGGTGCGGAAGAATTGAAGGAAATATCGATACATCGGGAAGATGTCTTACAACTATTAGATAAACTGAAGAGTAGCAAATCACCTGGGCCGGATGGTATACATCCAAGGGTGTTGAAAGAACTGAAATATGAGATTGCAGAACTGCTATCAGTAATCTGTGAACTATCATTAAAATCATCTCTAATATCTGAAGATTGGAGGATCGCCAATGTAACACCAATTTTTAAAAAGGGTTCCAGGGGTGATCCGGGAAACTACAGACCGGTGAGCCTCACGTCAGTACTGGGAAAAATGGTAGAAACCATCATAAAGAATTAAATTACTCAGCATGTAGATAGTCACAACCTAATGGGAGACAGCCAACATGGCTTTAGACAAGGAAGATCTTGTCTTACTAATCTGTTATGTTTTTTTGAAGGAGTGAATAAACAGGTGGACAAAGGTGAGTCTGTTGATATTGTGTATCTGGACTTTCAGAAAGCCTTTGACAAGGTCCCTCATCAGAGACCTTTGGCAAAACTAAAGAGTCATGGGATAGGAGGCAGTGTACTATTGTGGATCAGGAACTGGTTAAAAGATAAAAAGCAGAGGGTAGGGCTAAATGGCCAATTTTCCCAATGGAGAAAGGTGAATAGTGGTGTACCCCAGGGATCTGTGCTGGGTCCGCTGCTTTTTGACATATTCATAAATGACCTGGAAAATGGAATAACGAGTGAGGTTATCAAATTTGCAGATGACACAAAACTATTTAAAGTTGTTAAAACCCAAGAGGATTGTGAAAAATTGCAAGAGGATCTTGATAAATTGGAAGACTGGGCATCCAAATGGCAGATGAAATTTAATGTGGACAAGTGCAAGGTTATGCACCTAGGGAAGAACAACCCAAACTATGGTTACACGATGCAAGGTTCCACATTAGGAACCACCACCCAGGAAAAAGATTTAGGCGTCATTGTGGATACCATGTTAAAACCCTCGGCCCAGTGTGCAGCGGCGGCCAAGAGAGCAAATAGAATGCTAGGTATGATAAGGAAAGGAATGGAAAATAAAACAAAAGATATTATAATGCCTCTATCTCGTTCCATGGTGAGACCGCACCTTGAATATTGTGTGCAATTCTGGTCGCCGTATCTTAAAAAGGATATAGCGATTTTAGAAAAGGTACAGAGAAGAGCCACCAAAATGGTAAAGGGGATTGAAGGATACTCCTATGAAGAAAGGCTAAAAAGGTTAGGACTCTTTAACCTGGAAAAGAGACGGCTGAGGGGAGATATGATAGAAGTCTATAAATTAATGAACGGAGTGGAACGGGTAAACGTAGATCGATTGTTTACCTTATCAGAATATAGAAAGACTAGGGGACATGCAATGAAGCTATAGGGTAAACTATTTAAGACTAATAAAAGAAAATATTTTTTCACTCAACGTGTAATCAAACTCTGGAATTTGTTACCGTAGGATGTAGTAAAGGCTGTTAGTGTAGCTGGGTTTAAAAAAGGTTTGGACAAGTTCCTGGAGTAAAGGTCCATAAACCATTATTAAGAAGTGACCGAAGATATCAATGCTTGACCCAGTTACAGGCATTGTGGAACTTGTGTCTCTTGGGGAAACTGCTAGGTACATATGACCTAGATTGGCCACTGTTGGAAACAGAATACTGGGCTTGATGGACCTTGGTCTGACCCAGTATGGCATATCTTATGTTCTTATGTTCTTATGATGTCTGAGAGACATGGCGGAAGGAAGACAAACATTGGGACACTGTGATACCTGGGTACAAACTATATCGTAATGATAGAGCTGATCAAATTGGTGGAGGGGTTGCACTCTGTTAGAGAGGGCATTGAGTCACAAAGGATTAAAGTTCTGCAGGAAACAAAATTTGCTGTAGAATCTCTATGGATTGAAATTCCATGTCAAAAGGGTTGGCAGTGGGGGTGTACTATCGACCGCCTGGCCAGAATGAACACATTTATTTATTTAGACAGATTTGTATTCCACCTTATCCTTCAATCAAGTTGGTCACGTCACATCACAATTGGAGGGTTACATTTAAGTTTAGGGTATTTGTAAATGGATGATGAAATGTTCAAAGAAATCATGGAAGCCTACAAAGGTTACAGCACAGTAATAATAATGGGTGATTTCAATTACTCCGGTATTCACTGGGTCAGTGTCACGGCAGGACATGCTAGGGAGATAAAGTTTCTAGATGAAATAAATCATAAGAGGTTCAAGTGTGTTCATGCAGTGATACAGATTGTGTGTTTGTGTTGATGTATGTTAGATTCTTTTGAGCTATTTACATTATGAGCTATATACATTCTTATGTGCAGGGACAGTGGAGGGGGGTTGGTCTATGATAAAATGAGGAATATAGTTAAGAAAAAAACTAAAAGGAGCAGTTGCAAAGGTTAAAGACTTACATCAAGCTTGGGTGTTGTTTAAAAATACTATTTTGGAAGCCAAGTCCAGCTGTATTCCACGCTTTAAGAAAAGTGGAAGGAAGTCCCAAAAAACTGCCAGCATGGTTTAAAGGTGAGGTCAGAGAGACTGTTGTTGCCAAAAAAGCATCTTTCAGTAAATGGAAAAAAGAGCCAAATGACGAAAACTAGAAACAGCACAAGCACTGACAAGTTAAATGCAAGACATTGATAAGGCAGGCAAAGAGAGAATTTGAGAAGAAGCTTGCTGTGGAAGCAAAAATGCATAATAAAGACTTTTTCAAGTACATCCATAGCAAAAAAAAAACTGTGAGTCAGTTGGACCATTAGATGATAGAGGGGTAAAAGGGGCACTAAGAGTGGACAAGGCCATAGCAGAGAGACTGAATGAATTCTTTGCTTCAGTCTTTACTGAGGAAGATGTAGGGAGTTACCCATGACTGAACTGATATTTAAAGGTGATACTGCGGAAGAATTGAAGGAAATGTCGATATACCGGGAAGATGTATTACAACTATTTGATAAACTGAAGAGTAGCAACTCACCTGGACCGGATGGTATAAATCCTAGGTCGTTGAAAGAACTGAAATATGAGATTGCAGACCTGCTATTAGTAATCTGTGAACTAACATTAAAATCATCTGTAATACCTAAAGATTGGAGGATGACCAATGTAACGCCAATTTTTAAAAAAGGGTTCCAGGGGTGATCCGGGAAACTATAGACAGGTGAGCCTGACGTCAGTACCGGGAAAAATGGTAGAAACCACCATAAAGAACAAAATTACTGAACATGTAGATAGTCATGGCTTAATGGGAGACAGCCAACATGGCTTTAGACAAGGAAGATCTTGTCTTACTAATCTGTTATGTTTTTTTGAAGGTGTGAATAAACAGATAGACAAAGGTGAGTCGGTTGATATAATGTATCTGGACTTTCAGAAAGCCTTTGACAAGGTCCCTCATCAGAGACCTTTGGCAAAACTAAAGATTCATGGGATAGGAGGCAGTGTACTATTGTGGATCAGGAACTGATTAAAAGATAGAAAGCAGAGGGGAGGGCTAAATGGCCAATTTTCGCAATGGAAAAAGGTGAATAGTGTAGTACCCCAGGGATCTGTGTTGGGTCCGCTGCTTTTTGACATATTCATAAATGACCTGGAAAAGTGAATAACGAGTGAGGTTATCAAATTTGCAGATGACACAAAACTATTTAAAGTTGTTAAAACCCATGAGGATTGTGGAAAAATGGAAGAGGATCTTGATAAATTGGAAGACTGGGCATCCAAATGGCAGATGAAATTTAATATGGACAAGTGCAAAGTTATGCACCTAGAAAAGAATAAACCAAACTATGGTGACATGATTCAAGGTTGTATACTAGGAACCACCACCCAGGTGGATAAAATGTTAAAACCTTCCTCCCAGTGTGCAGTGGTGGCAAGAGAGCAAATAGAATGCTAGGTATCATTATAAAAGGAATGGAAAATAAAACAAAGGATATTATAATGCCTCTGTATCGTTCCATGGTGCGACTGCATCTTGAATATTGTGTGCAATTCTGGTCGCTGTATCTTAAAAAGGATATAGCGTTATTAGAGAAGAGCCACCAAAATGGTAAAGGGGATGGAAGGATACCCCTATGAAGAGAGGCTAAAAAGGTTAGGGCTCTTTAACCTGGAAAAGAGACGGCTGAGGGGAGATATGATAAGAGGTCTATAAATTAATCAATGAAGTATAACGGATAAACATAGATCGATTGTTTACGTCATCAGAATATAGAAAGACTAGGGGACATGAAATGAAGCTACAGGATAAACTATTTAAAACTAATAAGGGAACACATTTTTTCACTCAACATGTAATCAAACTCTGGAATTTCTTACCAAAGGATGTAGTAAAAGCTGTTAGTGTAGCTAGGTTTGGACAAGTTCCTGGCGGAAAAGTCCATGAGCCATTATTAAAATAGACCCAGGATATCACTGCCTGACCCAATACAAGCTTTGTGGAACCTGTGTCTTTTGGAGAAACTGCTAGGTACTTATGACCTAGATTGGCCACTGTTGGAAACAGGATACTGGGCTTGATGGACCTTGGTCTGACCGAGTATGGCATATCTTATGTTCTCATACTTGGAAATTTCTAGTATTTATATGGATATACTTTCCACTGAATATATCCAGTTAAGGTGAACTCAGTAAAGAGATCTGATTTGCGTTGAGACATCCCTGAGATGATATCAGATTTAAGAACATAAGAGAAGTCATACTAGGTGCAGACCAAGGGTACATCAAACCCAGTATCCTGTTTTCAACAGCGGCTAATCCAGGTCACAAGTACCTGTCAGCTTCCCAAAAAGGTAGACAGATTCCATGATGCTTATCCTGGGGTAAGCAGTGGATTTCCCTGATCCACTTTAATAGTGGCATATGGACTTTTTCCAGGAACTTGTCCAAATCTCTTTTAAACCCCACTACACTAACAACCTTTACTACATCCTCCAGTAATGAATCCAGAGTTTGATAATGCATTGAGTGGAAAAATACTTTATTCTTAGTCTTAAATGGGCTACATTGTAGTTTTATTGTGTGCCCTCTAGTCTTTTCTACCTTTTGAAGGAGTAAACAACTGATCTATATTTACTCATTCCACTCCATTCACTAATTTATAGACCTCTAGCATATCTTAGCTCAGCCATCTTTTATCCAAGTTGAAAAGCCATAACATTTTAAGCCTTTCCACATAGAGGTATCCTTCCATTCCCTTTACCATTTTGGTGGCTCTTTCCTGTACCTTTTCTAATTTTGCAATATCCTTTTTATTTATTTAATTTTATTTTTATACTGGTCTCTTTAGAATCAGTGCAGTTTACATGTATACTAACAGGTACTTTTTATTTCCTTGTCCCTGAAGGGCTCACAATCTAAGTGTAGCTGAGGCAATGGAGGGTTAAGTGGCTTGCCCAAGGCCACAAGGAGTGGCCATGGGACTAGAGACCCCAGTCCCTCCGGCCTGAGGTTGCTTATCCCCATGTGGAAACTGAACCCCTGGCCTTCTTGCCTGAGGTAACCTGTCCCAACCACTGAGCCACTCCTCCCTCCCTAAGATATGGTGACCAGAATTGCACACATTATTCAAGATGCGGTCTCGTCATGGAACGATACAGAAGTATTATAATATCCTTTGTTGTATTCTCCATTCCTTTCCTTATGATTTTTCGCATTCTCTGTGCTTTCTTCGCTGCCATTGGGTTGTTTTTCCTGAAGTGCATAGGTTTGCATTTGTCCACATTAAATTCCATCTGCTATTTGGACATCTAGTCTTCCTATTTAACAAAGTCCTCTTGCAATTCTTCACAATCCTTTTGCGTTTTAACATCTTTGAATAATATTGTGTCATCTGCAAATTTCATCATCTCACTCATTAATCCCATTTCCATGTTATTTATGAATATGTTAAAAAGAGCAGGCTCAGCACAGATCCATGGATCCACTATTTCTCCAGGACCAAGCAGGAAGTCAGTCCTCACATATGGGTGACGTCGGCGCCAACGGAGCCCTCACGGAGCAATTTCCCCAGCTTTCAAAGAAAGCCTTTGGGAATTGCAGCGCGCATGCGCGGTCCCCTTCCTGCCCAAGGGTGCCATCTTGCTCAGTCTTCTTTTTTCCGCGGAGCCCTACAGACGCTGTTTGTATTCACCGCTGATAAAGTTGATTTTCTCTCTTATTATTTATTCTTTTTCGGTTCGACGCCGGATTCTTTTTCCCACCCGGACCCGCTACGCCGGTATCGGGTCCGTTCCTTTATTTTTCATTTTTTTTGTCCTTCGTGACAAGCGTTCGCGCCATTTTTTTCCTTTTCACTGGCAGCCCTGTCTTTTGACCTCGCAGGGGCCCTTTTTCCCTCGATGGCTGCCAGCGGGTTTAAGAAGTGTGATCGCTGTAAGAAACTCATGTCTCTTACCGACACACACGACTGCTGCCTCCGCTGCCTCGGACCCGATCATGACCCGATGATCTGTGGTCCGTGTGGCAAAATGTCCTCAAAAGCGTTGAGGAGTCGGCAGCATCAGCGAGAACGAATCTTCTCTGACTCCGCGTCCGGCCAGGCCCAGACCTCGTCAGAGGCTTCGACGTCCCGGGACTCCGGTCCTGAGCATCGTCGGAGTTCCTCTGAGCGGGGGTCTCCTACCCGGGAACATCATAGGAAGAAAAAACCCGCGAGGGCGGTGTCGGCGGACGCTCCTGGTTCCTCGAGGGCCAGGTCACATAGCCCCGACAGCCGTCCTCGGAGTCGGAGAGGCCTTCGAAACATCCTCTTCTTGAAATGGAGTCGCCTGGACACGTGAGTACTGTGGTCCTCGTGGACTCGCCTCCGAAGGAGCTGACGTCGGGCCCGACGCCGTCGGGGCCCGAGTCAGGGGCTGCTGCGTCTCCTGAGCTTGGACTCAGCTTGACGGCCTTGGAGAGCAGTTTAGCTGCCTTCATGGACCAGCAGCGGGCATTGATCGCTGGCCTTGCCAATGTGTCTGCCCCGGCCACCGGGATGTCGACGTCCAAGTCGACCCCGGAGACCGAGCCGATCCTCGAGTCCATCCGAGCTCGAGTCGATCCTCGGTCGCGGTCTCCCTCGGCCTCCCGTTTGGGACCGAGGTCGTCGACGCCGACTCCTTCGGCGTCAGAGCAGAGGGCATCGGTGCCCGCCCGACCGGAGCCACTCGAATCCTCCTCCGCGGAGTCCGACTGGGAATCGGAGGACGAAGAGTCCCCTGGTAGTTTTCGGACTCGGTGTGTCCCCTCGGACTCGCCTGAGTCCGAACCTCAGAGACGGTCCCCCCCGGAGGACACCCGGTTCTCGGATTTCGTGCGGGATATGGCCAAGGCCTTGGCATTCCCCGCGGATCCCGAGGAGGAGCCTCAAGCCGAGGAGCTCGATGCCCTCCAGTATGATTCTCCCCCGAAGGAGGCCTTTACTGTACCGGTTCCTCCGATGCTGGAACGACTTCTCTTCCGCATGTGGGAGAACCCGGCGTCGGCGCCGGTGTTAAGCAAGCGGGTCGATTTCATTTATCGAGTCCGCAAGAGCCCCGGCTTCCAAAAGGCACAACTACCGCACCATTCCATGATGGTGGAATCGGCCATGCATAGACTCAAGAGTCAAAAAATGCACTCCTCGGTGCCTCCCAGTAGGGAGGCCCAGAGCCTGGATGCCCTCGGTAGAAAGTGTTTCCAGGGCTCTATGCTTGCTTGTCGAGTCCAGACCTACCAGCTCTATATGGGCATGTATCTCCGAGATCTGGCAAAGGAAATTGCCGGGTTCTCGGCTGGTCTCTCCGAGGAACCTTTGCAGAGGTTCCAAGCCTTGTCCACTGGGATTCGAGAGTGCTCGAAGTTTATCTCTCAGGCAGCCTACGATGGCTTTGAAGCATCGGCTCGAGTAGCCGGAGCCGGCATCGGTGCCCGCCGACAGGCTTGGCTTCAGTCATCCGACCTCGAGCCAAGGGTCCAGGACAAGTTGGTCGATGTCCCCTGCAGAGGTGAAAACTTCTTTGGCAAACCCATGGCGGAAAAGGCTGCACAAATCGAGACCGAGACTCTGACCAGAACTAGGCTGTCCAGGAAAACCTCTGCCCCTTCTCAGAAGAAGAAGGGCTTGGGGGAAAAAGCCCTTTTACCCGAGGAAAGCGGCTGCCTATAAATACCACCCTCAGTATCAGGCCTCAGCAGCTCCCCAAAAGGGTCAGCAGGCCAAGGGACGGGGTAATGGGTCCCGTAGGCAGCAGGCCCCCAAGCCCACTACACCGGCCCCTGCTCAGCAGGGTGGGGTTTTTTGACTCCATCAGCATAGCCTCTTCCCCTCCGCTGGTTTCCCTAAGCACAGGAGGCCGGCTGGTCCACTTTGCCCACAGGTGGTCAGCCATCACATCAGATACCTGGGTACTTCATATAATTCAGAAGGGCTATCTTCTACACTTTCACCAGGTACCTCCCTCCTACTTTCCAGGGGAGCCTCCAAGACTCCCTCTGCACAGGGACTTACTCCTTCAGGAGTTGGAAGTCTTCTTCAGGAACAGGCTGTGGAACCGGTGCCCCACCACCTGAGAGGTCACGGCTTTTATTCCAGGTACTTTCTGATACCAAAAAGAACAGGAGGCCTCAGACCCATCCTGGACTTGCGAAACCTCAACAAGTTCCTGACAAGGGAAAAGTTCAAGATGCTTTCCCTTGGAATCCTGCTGCCCTACCTCCAGCGGGGAGACTGGCTATGCTCCTTAGATCTAAAGGATGCCTATACTCACATCCTTATTCATCCAGACCACAGACAATATCTCAGATTTGTTGTGGGAGGAAATCATTACCAGTACAGGGTCCTGCCCTTTGGCCTATCCTCCGCCCCACGGGTTTTCACCAAATGCCTGGCAGTGGTGGCGGCCTATCTCAGACTTCAAGGCCTTTTTGTGTTTCCATACCTGGACGACTGGCTCATCCGGGCCCAGTCTTCCCAAGAGGCCACTCAAGCCACTCATCGCACTGTGTCTCTGCTCCAGCACTTGGACTTTGTCATAAACTTCGCAAAGTCCACTTTGCTCCCCTCTCAAGATCTCGAATTCATCGGCGCAAGGTTAAGCACACTTCAGGCGCGGGCCTTCCTGCCTCTGGACAGGGCCCACAGGCTCATGAATCTCGCCAGCCACTTTCGCAGCAATTCCCTGGTCTCTGCCAGGCAATTTCTGAGACTGATCGGCCATATGGCTTTCACGGTCCATGTGACCCCCAATGCCCGCCTGAACATGTGACCTGCCCAGTGGTGCCTTCGCACTCAATGGCATCAGGCCACAGGGAGCCTGACGGACTCAGTACAAGTCTCGGACCTGCTGGTCTCTTCTCTGCGGTGGTGGCTTCATCTGCCAAACCTAGTACTGGGAGTGGATTTTCAATCTCCTCCTCCTTCTCAGGTACTAACAACCGATGCTTCTCTCCTGGGATGGGGAGCACATTGCCAAGGGACATGTACTCAAGGCCTCTGGACTCCTTGGGAGTCTGCGCAGCAGATAAACTTCCTGGAGCTCAGAGCCATCCGCCTAGCTCTGAGAGCCTTCTCCCACCTCACTTCTCACCAGTCTGTACTGGTCCAGACGGACAATCAAGTAGCAATGTTCTACGTGAACAAACAGGGAGGCACAGGCTCCTTCCTTCTCTGTCAGGAGGCACGACGGCTGTGCTCTTGGGCAGTCGGCCACGGCATACTCCTCAAAGCGGTCTATCTCCCAGGTCCAGAAAATTACCTGGCAGACAAACTAAGCAGGATCCTCCAACCACACAAGTGGAGATTGGATCCATTAGTGGTTCAGCAGATCTTTCTCAAGTGGGGACTCCCCAAATTGGATCTGTTTGCCAGTCCTCTGAACCGGCAACTACCCAGATTCTGCTCTCGACAACCGCATCCTCTCAGAGTAGCGCCGGATGCTTTTCTGATTCCATGGTCCACAGGCCTCTTGTATGCCTTTCCTCCCATGCCGCTGGTGTCTCGAACGCTCTTCAAGGTTCTCAGACAAAGCCTCGATGATCCTAGTGGCTCCCCGGTGGCCGAGGCAACCTTGGTTCCCGCTTCTAATGCAGCTGGCGGTGGACACTCCTCTTCCTCTGGGGTTTCAACCCGATCTTCTGACACAAGACCACGGGTCTCTCCTACACCCCAACCTCCGGTCCCTTCATCTGATGGCCTGGCTGCTGAAAGGGTAGTCCTTGCTCCCCTCCTACTGACTCGGGAGGTGGAAGAGGTTGTCTTGGCCTCCAGGCGGCCCTCCACCCGGAAGTCCTACGCTCTTAAGTGGCGTCGCTTCTCCGTGTGGTGTGCTGAGCAGTCTGAGAATCCCTTCTCCTGCTTGGTGGCGGTGGTCTTGCAATATTTGCTTTACCTCTCCAATCTGGGCCTTAAGTCCAACTCTGTCAGAGTCCACCTCAGTGCTCTCTCTGCACATCACGCACCGGTAGATGGCAGGCCTCTGTCCAACCACCCTTTGGTGGCTCGTTTTCTCTGAGGCCTCCTTCTGCTTAAGCCTCCTTTGCGTCCACCAGCCCCTGAATGGGATCTGAATGTGGTCTTGCAGCGGATTACCTGTCCGCCCTTTGAACCTATGGCTACCTGCCCTCTTTGTTTTCTTTCTTGGAAAACCTTGTTCTTGGTAGCCCTTACCTCTGCTAGGCGTGTTAGTGAACTGCAGGCCCTAGTGTCTGATCCTCCTTACACTAGGTTCTACAGGAATAGGGTGGTCTTACGGACTCACCCTAAGTTTCTTCCAAAAGTGGTTTCTCCTTTTCATGTCAACCAGGAGGTGGTTCTTCCGACCTTCTTTCCCAGGCCGCACTCCAGCCGGGCTGAAATGGTCCTGCATACCCTGGACTGTAGAAGGGCCTTGTCCTTCTACCTTGACCGTACGCGGGAGCATAGAAGGGCTGTTCAGCTCTTCGTTTCTTTTGACCCCAATAACTTGGGGCTCCCTGTCTCCAAGCGTACCTTGTCCATCTGGGTAGCTGACTGTATCGCCTGGGCTTATGGGGCTGCCGGCCTCTCGTTGGAGGGTCGAGTCACGGCTCATCGTGTTAGGGCGAAGGCTGCGTCAGTGGCACACCTCCGCTCTGTTCCATTGGCAGACATCTGCCGGGCCGCTACTTGGTCTTCAAGCCAGACTTTTGCGGCACATTACTGCCTGGAGAGGGAGTCCCGCAGGGACAGTGCTTTCGGTCAGGCAGTCCTCCATAATCTCTTTGAGGTTTAGGCAACTCCTACCCTCCGGCCCTGGTGTTGGGGTACCGGTCGGGGGCGTTTTCAGAGAAGATTCCTTCCTTCTATTCTGCTGAGCTAGAGGGAGCTCATTTTTGTGCTTGAGGTCTCCGGTAGCCTTAAGCTTGGGAGTCCCATATGTGAGGACTGACTTCCTGCTTGGTCCTGGAGAAAGAGTAGTTACTCACCTGTAACAGGTGTTCTCCAGGAGCAGCAGGAATCAGTCCTCACAACCCTCCCTCCTCCCCTTGGAGTTGCAGTCCTATCATTTAGTTTTTGCTAATTTTTTTTTGCTGTCTTTTAGCTATGTCATCAGACTGAGCAAGATGGCACCCTTGGGCGGGAAGGGGACCGCGCATGCGCGCTGCAATTCCCAAAGGCTTTCTTTGAAAGCTGGGGAAATTGCTCCGCGAGGGCTCCGTCGGCGCCGACGTCACCCATATGTGAGGACTGATTCCTGCTGCTCCTGGAGAACACCTGTTACAGGTGAGTAACTACTCTTTACCTTTTTCTATTGAGAAAATTGTCCATTTAGCCCTACTCTCTATTTTCTATCTTTTAACCAGTCCCTGTTTCACAATAGTACATTGCCTCCTATCTCATGACTTTTTAATTTCACCAAGAGTCTCTCATGTCAAAGGCTTTTTGAAAATCCAGAAACACTATGTCAACCGGCTCACCTTTAACTATCTACTTGCTCACACTTTCAAAAAACTATAAGAGATTAGTGAGAAAGGGCTTCCTTGGCTAAATTCATGATGGCTTTCTCTCATTAAACATGTCCAGTAATTTTATTCTTTATAATGGTTTCTATCATTTTGCCCTATATGAACGTCATGTTCAAAAGTCTGTAGTTTCCTGGATCACCCCTAGAACCCTTTTACAAACTGGAGTTACATTGGCCACTCTCCAATCTTCAGGTACTACAGATGATTTTAATGATAATTTACAGATTACTAAAAGTAGATCTGAAATATCATATTTTGGTTCTTTAAGCACCCCGAGATGTATACATCCAGTCCAGGTAATTTACTACTCTTCAGTATATCAAATAGTTGAAATACATCTTCCCTATTTATTGAGATTTGTTTCAATTCTTCCAATCCATCACCTTTAAACACCATTCTTCAGTTAAGCAAAAAATTCATTCAGTGTCTCTGTTATGGCCTTGTCCTACCTTAGCGCCCCTTTTACCCTCTATCATCTAATGGTCCAGCTGACACACTCACAGGATTTTGCTATGAATGTACTTCAAAATTGAACATGGCCAAGACTGAACTTCTGATATTTCCCCCTAAAACCTCCCCTCTTCTTCTTCCTTTCTCAGTCTCTGTGGATAACTCTGTACTCCTTCCTGTTTCCTCGGCCCGCAATCTGGAGGTTGTCTTTAGCTCCTCGCTCTCTTTCTCCACACATATCCATCTCGTAGCTAAGACCTGCCGTTTCTTTCTCTATAACATTAGCAAAATCCTTTATGAACACACTACTAAAACGCTTATCCACTCCTTAATCACCTCCCGTCTTGATTACTGTAACCTACTCCTTCCTGGTCTCCCTTTGAATCATCTCTCTCCCCTTCAATCTGTTCAACACTCTGCTGCGCGGCTAATCTTCCGCCAGCCTCGTCATGCTCATATTACTCCTCTTCTCAAGTCACTTCACTGGCTGCCTATCCGTTTCCACATCCAGTTCAAGCTTCTCCTGCTGACCTGTAAATGCATTCACTCTGCGGCTCCTCAGTACCTTTCTTCTCTTATCTCTCCTTACAACCCCCCTCAGGAACTCCGCTCTTCTAGCAAACTGCTTCTATCTGTGCTCTTCTCTTCTACTGCTAACTCCAGTCGATATTGGGGTAATTGAAATTGCCCATTATTATTATGTTATAACTTTTGTTAGCTTCTCTAATTTCTTTTAGCATTTCATCATCCATCTGTTCATTCTGGCCAGGCAGATGACAATATTGCCCCCCCCCCTCCCCCGCCATTCCCTTCCCATTTTTACATGGAATTTCTATCTATAGAGATTCTACAGTGTATTTTCTTTTCTGCAAAACGTTTATCTTGTTTGACTCAATGCCCTCTTTAAAGGATAGTGCTACCCACCACCTGTTTGATCTACCCTGTCATTGCAATATAGTTTGTACCCCAGATATCATGGTATTCCATTGGTTGTCCTTCCTTTTCATTTAGTACTATATATTCTAACTTTCTCATCTTATTTTTCAGACTTCTAGCATTTGCTTGCAAGCATTTCAGAGGTTGCATTTTGTTCATATTAACATTTTGGTTATCAGTTGACAGGAGTTATTTGGAATCTTTCAGCTCTGTCTGCTCTTTATAAAGGCATCTGGTTACTTTTCCCTTTATTGGAACCTCTCTACTGAGATGCCCTAACTTCCAATCCATACACTGCCGATAAATATCCTACAGATATATACAACATGATCACTATTGCATTCAGCCCTTTTGAAAACCGGGCCCTTTGTGTCACTGTTACTAAAGCGAGGACAGAATTAGAATTTTTTTTTATATGGCGAGCAATGAGGAGAAATATCCTAGTCCAGGCCAGCCAGGCATTACTAGAGGAGATCAAACCTAAGCTTTCCTTAGAAGTTCAGCTGACAAGACTTTGACTTTCATACTTTGGGCACATTGTGGGAAGAGAGAGATCATTGGAAAAAGACATAATGCTTAGCAAGGTAGAAGGTCACTGTAAAAGAGAGAGGCCGGCAATGAGATGGATCGATACAATAACAACAGCTACGAATACCACTCTATCAGCAATGAGCCACTTGGCTGAAGACCGAACAAAGTTTAGGTCAACTATCCAGAGGGTTACCAGGAGTCGACGCCAACTCGACAGCACTTAACAACAATCATCATTGTATAGTGCTACAAGGCATATGCAGAGCTGTACAGAGACATGTAAGAGACAGTCCCTGCTCATCAGAGCTTATAATCTACCCAAAACAAACAAAACAACCAGTGGGGACTAGAATATGTCTAGAGGAATGGTAAGGAAACATTATAACATATAGTGTTATAATGTAGTACTGTTGTTTATAATGTAAACCGCCCTAATTACACAATAGGGCAGTATAAAAGACACCTAAATAAATAAATAAAATATAGTTGGACAGCAGGAGGCTAAGCAGAGCAGGATCCAAAAGTACAGGTTTTTCTTTTGCACTGTACCCAGAAAAATCACAGATGAAACATTCATTATGATGTGATTTCTGAAATATGTTTATATTCTATATCTGTACAATGTTTGATGTTTAAAAGTATGAGCTTAAGTTTTCATCAAAAAGGCTATCACATAAAAATTATGTTTATGCAAATAACTTTAAGCAAATAGACACCCTATGAATTTCAAATTGGTGTCTGAATATGGATAAGTTAATCATTTAAAAATGGTTAGGTATTTCAGCAGGCCAGTTACATAATTTAATCCATTCATCAGCTGAATACTCTCATCCAGGCCAAAATGCCTCCTCTGTTTATATGATCAGAATTTGGTCGTATGTTCCTGTGATATTTTTCTTAACAAGCCTTTATAAGGTGAGCACCACTTTTGACCATATAAAGGCTTTTAAATACTTGATCTAATGTCAAATTACATATTTTTACAGGGTTGTTCTGGGGCATTGGCATTGGGATCATAGAGGGGTGCAAGGATTAAAGTTCACTAGGGTTTCTGATGTCCATAACACAATACTTTTAACACCATGCTCACAACATCTTGAACAGACCAAAAGGAAGAAAACACTTTGTGCTATATTTACATCAGACTGCATTGGCCAGAAGGATGAACACATCACCTGAATACTTGCATGGATTATAAGAAGGAAGAGATCTGCTTGCATCAGCCTTCATGGAGCCAGAAGGAACGCAGAGTACTATATAGCTGCCTTCCCATCGAGCCATTGGCACTATCCCAGCTAGTTTTCTGTCGACACATGCTGACCAGAGAACTATTTGCACAATCTGTGGTGTAGTTCATCCTTCAGTGTTGCCTGTACAATATTTTTCAACTATACACAGCTTGCGCTACCGCCTATTATGAGTAATAATGGCACTCCAGGATGGATTTACTTATCCCAGAAATATCCCTCAGTTACTGTGGACACTATTGTTCATTTCCTGCAGACCATAAAGACTCAATTAGAATACTTTAAAAAAAAAAAACAAGAGAGAAAATGTCTCCAACTATATTTTTATTCCGTTTATTCTATTCGTATAATACATATTCAATATCCTTTAGTGTCTGGCTGCAACCACTATTGCCCCAATTCTGCAAGGCAACCTGCAGGGCTGCCTGTATTCCTCCTCTGACTTTTCCCGCATGGCCAGAGCTGCAGTATGAGGAGAGCTAGCGGGAGAGGGTGGGCCGAGGCAGCAGGACGACCTACAGGGCTGATACAGGTCACGGCCCTGTACTTCCTGTGGGTCAGTGGGAAGGTGCTGCTTATTTCAGCTTGGAGGTGGAATAATCAGCTTGGATTGAGGCAGGAACCCCCCAAAGGTCGGGGGTAGGTAGGTCCCTGCTGCCTAATCCTGGCCCCAGCTGCCCAGCCTTGTGTCAGGTAGTGGAGAAACAGGGGATCAGCCCTGCAAGAGTCAGGGGGGCAGGCAGGACGTCCCCATGGGTATGCATGGGCATGCTGGGCCATCCCGAGGCCCAATCCTGCACTCATGGGAACATCTGGCTCCTGTGGTGCAGAATCAGGTCCTAACTGGCCCGTCTTGCTTGGGACTGTCCAGACAGCCCAGACTTGCTCCTAAGAAAATCAGGCTCCACATGATAAATGTTCATGGGCATGTTTATTATTTAAACGTTTTCTGTCTATTTACCCTTCAGACTTGAGGAAAGGGGTTTTCTTATAGCCACATCAATAATTGGTTATATTATTTGCTTTCAACGTTCTAGTCTACTGTATTCTCATCTATGTTAATATATTCTTTATAATAAGATTTGGCTCATAACTTTTTCAGAAGTTGAAGATCAGTTATATTCAAGTACAGTAAGCACTTTCTGTCCCTGGAAGGATTATAATCTTAGCTTGTATCTGTTGTGATGGAATGTTAAGTGACTTGCCTAACATCACAAGGAGCAGTATTGGTATTTGAACCTGGCTTTCTTAGTTGTCAGCTTGCTGCTCTAACCATTAGGCAGCTATTCCAAGCAATATGGTAGAACATTCATATGACAACTGTTGGCACCTGTGATGGGGTTCATCCCATCATGCCAGCTCTCTAAAGTAATTAGGAGGAAACGGCAATGACAATCAATCCTGAAAAGAGCAAGGGAGAGGACAGAAACTGAAGAAATGCTTTCAGTCTAGCTCACAAGAGAGACCTGGTTCCCAGGGTAACCAAAAAGGGCAGTGTCCTAAAGGAGCTGGGTGAGGGGATATAAAAGAGTTAAAAGAAGACACAGCTGAATCTCTCTTAGAAGGTTGAAGAAGAAAGTGAAACTCTGCTCCCCAGTGATCATGGTATTGACTTTGTTTGAAGTATGAAGTTGTTTAAAGTGAAAACTTCTGGAGCAAGCTGAGCTACCAGTTATAGTGTAACCTCTGAATTGTTGCTTCTTTTGTTGGACAAGCCGACTACAAGGCATATTTAAATAATGGACTATTAAACAGAATCTCCAGGAACAAGCAGGAATGCAGCCTTCACATATGGATATCATCTGTACCAATGGAGCCTGTGCGGGAATGCTCCTTAGTGTCCATTTAGAAAGCTTTTGGAAGTACTCCACTGTGCCTGCGCATCTACCTCTCATCTTCCAGTGTCCTCTCCTCCTTCATTTTCCGCAGAAACATCAGGAGGGTTTCTTCCTGTCATCGCCATAAAATGTCACTTTTTTGGTTTAAAATCTGTGCTCTGCCTTTCCGTTGACACCGGAACTTTCCCTGATACCAGCCCCAATATTTCTTTGCATTCAAAGTATTTCTTTTTTTTCTTTTCAAAGTTTTGCTTTTCACTGCCAAAATAGGCCTCGGACTACCTTTTTTCTGCCATAATGGAAAAACACATCAGTGGCTTTAAAAAATATACTAAGTGTTCTGGTATCATATCAGTCACTGACAAACATGACTGGTGTTTAAAATGTTTGGGCCCAGACCATGTACTGAATGATTGTACTTTGTGTCAACAAATGACAAAATGAGGTCTAAAGAATAGGGCCAGATAATATGGTTCTCTGTTTGCCCCAGACTCTATTTCAGTTGCTTCCACATCGTCAAAAACATCTGCCTTCTCTCTAGGTTCGCAGGTCTCCTCAAAGTCCAAATATAAATCCAAGTCATGGGCATCGAATACCAAAACTGATCCTTAAGGAAAGTCCCTTCACCATCATACAGTAGAGATTCGCCAAAAGGTGCATCTGATGCATATTGGCCTGCCAAACAGTCCCAGCGGGAGGACCATCCCTCCAAAGTAGCACAGGGGATCCAGGATGCTCCTGAGGCCTGGACCTCTGGGGAGCTGCTGGTTCCATGCTCTGTGATGGTAGCTCAAAGCCCTGTAGGTGAATCCATCCAGATATTGGCCTCCTCCCTCGACTAGCACATCATGGCTATCGAAAGGAGCTTGGCAGCACTCCTGACAGCCTCGATATTGATGACTCCAGTAGCATAGAGTTGGCATTTGGCCTAAGGTCGATACTTCCAAGGCCTATGCCAGCCCTCAAACCAATACTGAGGGATTCCTCCGATACCTTCCTTTCAACCAATCCCTGGTGCCCAACAGGCTCCCAGTGCTGCACCTACTTAACATTGGTATCAGGCATCGACATCAGCCAAAGACCATCGATACTGGTTCCGATGATCCATTGGAGGAATCTTGGCAAACCCAAGATCTCCCATCTGATCACTCCCCTCTACATGAACGACATTGGTTCCCACCGAAAGACATGTCTTTTCAAGACCTCATCCAAAACACAGTAATTTGAAGGCTCACCACTATAACTTCCAAGGGCAGAGGAATTGGAAATTCTTCAATACCCCCCAGTGCCCAAAGAGGCTGCCACGTTACAGTGCATCAGATCCTTCAGGATCTAATGCTATGTATGTGGGAGGCCCCACTAACAGTTTTGCCTCTATACCATGTATCTAGTTCCTCCATGCCCTGGATTTCAAAAACCTCAACTATCACATCATTCCATGGTAGTAAAATCGGTGATGAGTTCTAAAACTCATTCTTCCCTGCCTCCAGGCAAGGATTCCAGAACTCTCAATGCCTTTGGGCATCATTGTTTTCAGGCATGCATACTGACCTCTAGGATTACTACTTACATGCTTTACGTGGACATGTACCTTAAGGATATCTCCAGAGAACTGGAGAACCTTACTCCTATCCTTCTTGATGATAAATGGGAGGTATTCCAAGTCTCAATAAGGCAAAAACAGAATATATCCAAATTTCTTACCAGAGTATCTTTTGATGCTTTCTTGTCATTCAGCAGGGCATCAGCAGACTGTATTGGTGCTCGCAGAATGGCCTGGCTCCAGGCATCTGACCTTGAGCAGTGGGTCCAGGATAAGCTGGCCAATATCCCCTGCTCTGGGGAAAACCTCTTTGGTTAAAGTTGAAAGCTGGGGAGCTTGAGGTGATTGATCTCACCTTCAAAAGACTCTCCCAGAAGACTTCAGATCCCTCTAGAAGGAAAGCCAATCCCGAGAAGTTGTTTTATCCCAAAAAAGAAGAGATGATATCCTTCTTATCCCACTGCAACTGCTTACCAATCTCAACAGGAACAGCAGAGACAGCAGGGCCCTCGCCAGCCCAAGAAGCCTAAGACCCCTAAACCACAACCAGCTGCACAGCCACAGCCAGCTCCTGGTTTTTGACTCCTTCCTAGAGAGCATAGCTACTCTGCCTCTGCAGGGTCCCTAATCCCTTCACCTAGCAGGCAGGCTCTGTTCCTATGCCCACAGATGGCATCTTATTACATCAGAGCAGTGGACTCTCAACTTCTTCCAAACGGGCTACCTTCTAAACTTCAAAAGCTTACCTCCTTCCACCTCCACAAGAGATTATCCTGCAAACTCCTTGCAAGCCAATCTCTTATCTGTGGAGATGACCACCCTGTTAGCTCAGGGGGCCATAGAGAGTTCCACTCACCCAGGAGGGAAAGGGTTTCTATTCTCCTTACTTCCTTATTCCAAAGAAGGCATGCATGGGGGTTAAGGTCCATCCTAGATCTAAGGAATCTAAACAAATGCTTTGTTTGAGAGAAATTCAAAATGATATCCTTGGGTACTCTTTTTGCCATACCTTCAGAGAAACGATTGGCTTTGTTCTCTAGACCTCAAAGAGGCATATACACATTTGCTGATCCATCCTCAATACAGACTATCTCCCAGTTCCAGCAAACACTACCAATATCAGCTGTTCCCTTCAAGTTACCCTCAGCACTCCAAGTGTTCACAAAGTGCATGACAGTATTTGCCGCCTACCTGCGTACTTTGGGAATCTTTGTGTTCCCCTACTTAGACAATTGGCTGATATGGGGAGAATCCCCAGAAGAGGTAAAGCTGTCTGTTCATCACACCATCACGGTGCTCCATAGTCTGGGATTCATCCTATTCTCCGGGAACAAGCAGGAAGTCAGTCCCCACATATGGGTGATATCAGCGCTGACAGAGCCCTCACGGAAGCATCTCCTCCAGCTTTCAGAGAAAGCCTTTGGGAAATGCTACTATGTATGTGTGGTCCCCTTCCCGCCTAAGTATGCCATCTTACTCAGTCTCCTTTTTTCCATGGAGCCCACCGGACGTGTGTCTGAATTCCCTGGGAAAAGTTGATTAAATGCTCAGTGAAGTGTTTCTTTTTCTCTGGTTGTGACTGGTTCCTTTCCTGCCTCCGAGCTCGCTTGCCCTGCCATCGCATCTCGGACCTGTTTTTGTAGTTTTTCCCTCGGCGCGGATTTGCACCTTTTTTCCACCGCTGGCTGCTCCTCAGGTCTTTGACCTCATTGGGGTACTTTTTTTGCTGATGGCCAGCAGCTTTAAAAAGTGTGTTCGGTGCACAAAAAATATGTCCCTCCCCGAAACACACGATTGCTGCCTCCAGTGTCTAGGGACTAACCATGACCTGGAGGCCTGCAGTCTTTGCAGAAAGATGTCCACTAAGACCATCAAACTCCATCAGCAGAAGTACGATAAGATCTTCAAAAGGTCAGAGTCTTTCCCGGTGACTCCACGTTCCAGCGCTCTATCCGAATCCCGGGAGTTGCACAGTGATCCCTCAGCTACCGATCAAGGCCGCAGGGCTTCCGACAGGGGTTCCATTGAGCATGAACGGAAGAAGAAGAAAAAATCCTCAAAGAACTCCTCTCAGGACTCAGACAAGGCAGGTAAGCCCCACAGTAGGTCCTGCAGCTTGTGCAGAGAACCCGAGGAGTCAGAGCAGGAGCGGCTGGCCAAGGTCCCTCAGAAGGATTCGGAGGCCTCTGGTGATCGGTATTGGACACCTGAGGACATCCTCATCGAGGAACCTCTTCTCGCCCACACTGGACCCAGTTACACAGCGTCCAGTTCAAAGGCTGCGACACCTCTTGAATGGGAAACCAGGATGGTGGCCTTGGAGCACAGTTTGTCTTCCTCACCATGCAGCAGATGCTGATTCCTGGCTCTGCCGGTGCATCCACCCAGACCACCAGGACCTCGACCATCAAAGACTTCCCTAGTTGCCGAGCAGATCCTCGTGTGCCCACTGCCTAGAGTCGATCATCGGCAGAAGTCTCGATCACAGTCCCGCTCCTTGAGACTGTGATCCTCACTGGCAAGTGCTTGCGGCTCTGGTCACGAAGCTGTCATGATCCATCGACCCCCCCCCCCCCGACCCAGGTCCTGCCCCGCAGACCCGACTTGGAGCCGAATCCTCCACTGATTACTTTGACTGGGAGTCCGAGAATGAGACATCACCCGACACTCGCAAAACACCACAATGTCCTGTCGGACCATCCCCTCTGGCAACCCAGTGTTGTTCACCACCCAAGGACACTTCATTCCTCGACTTCATGCGGGACATGTCGAGGGTACTGGCTATCTCCATGGAGTCGGAGGAGGATCCTTACACAGAGGAGCTAGAGATTCTCCAATATTATTTCCCACTGAAGGAGGCACTGATGATTCCTGTCCCCATCATCCTTGAGAGACTTCTCCGCATGTGGGAGATTCTGGCATTGGTACCCATAGCCGTCGGCTCGATGCGATGTACTGAATCCGGCAAGGCTGGCTTCAGGAAGCCCCAGTTGCCCCATAACTCCATGGTAGTGAAGTCAGCCATACATCGGCTCAAGAGTCAGAAGATGCATTCTTCAGTGCCCTCGGGCAGGGAGGCCCATACCCTTGATGCCCTCGGTAGGAAGTACTAGCAGGGCTCAATGCTTGCCTGCGGAATTCAAGCATACCAGCTCTATGTCAGCATGTACCTTCGGGACTTGAAGGAGGAGTTTGCCGGGTTCTCCACTGGCCTCTGGGATGACCATCTCCAGTGATTCTGGAACCTGACTAAGGGGGGTCGGGGAGTGCTCGAAGTATCTGACTCAGGTGGCTTACGATGGCTTCGAGTCAACTGTGAGGAGAGCTGCTGCGAGCATTAGTGCCCGATGTCTGGCGTGGCTGCAGTCATCAGATCTAGAGCAGTGGGTGCAGAACAAGCTCATTAATGTCCCATGCCAAGGAAAGAATCTCTTTGGCAAACCCATGGCAGAGAGAGTGGCGGAGATAGAGTCCGAGTTCCTTATGAGGACTCGACTCTTCAAGAAGACATAAAATCATATAATAAAAACACAAAATAATAATTAAAATGCAAATAAAAACATGCATATATTTAAAAAGTATATATAACAGCAGTGGTGAATTGTAAGTATTCACAATCATGCTAAAACAAGTCACAATGTTCAAGTGTGACTCATAAAATAAATAATAATCATAAATAAATTAAGGACCACTAAAACATTAAATATACTCATATGTAAAAGAAATATGCATAAAATACTATATAGATGGAAGATAAATTCATCAGGCACGACAGGTGAGAGGTGTTCGCTAATACACGAGGTAGGTAAAACTTACTGTCAAATAAGGCCAAGAGAAATAAAATGTAGTTGATAGCCAATCCTAATGCAATGTCTATCAAAAAAAGGAAATATTTAAAAATGAAAAAATGTGCTAAAATCACATAAAAGCGACTGTCTAGTTAAAACCTTGAATAATGTTGTGTTAAAAAGTAATAAATAAAAGAGGAGAGTACATACCCAATGCATGATAAAAGAATATATTAAAACTAGCTGAATTAAAGAGTTGAATAATAAAAAAGTGGAGTCTGTAAACTTGATGAAACATATTAGATGGCTATGGAATGTGAGAAGGGAGGGGGGAAGGTGGGGGAAAGGGGAAAAGGGGGGATGGGGAGAGAAAGGAAAAAGGAGGAGGAAGGGCGAGAAGGAAAGATGTGTACGATTAATAAATAAGTATTATGTAAGCCATCCATCTGTCCAAGAAAGGTTGATGCGTCTTCAGTAGTAGACTGGCTAATCTACTCAAGAGGGCTTTAAACTAGATTCGTTGGGGATGGGTGTAGAAAGCCCCCAGGTAAGTGAAAGTCCCCAGGTAAGTGATACATTAAATAGCTTTATGGAAATGGGTAACAGGGGTAACATATGGAAAGCAGTGTGTATAAATGCCTGTAGCATGGGAAATAAGATCCCTGATGTTGAAACTTTGGTGGGAGTGGCCGACTTGGATTTAGTAGCAGTTACAGAAACATGGTTCACAGAAAACCATTACTGGGATGTAACTATACCTGGCTATACTTTATTCAGAAAGGACAGGGTATGAGGAAGTGGAGGAGGAGTGGCACTATATGTAAAAAATACTATTAAAACTTTGGAATTACAGAGCTTAAAAGGGAGAGAGGAAGCACTGTGGGTTAAACTAGAAAGCGGGAAAGAGAAATCTATTTGCATTGGTGTGATATACAGACCTCCCTCACAAGAGGAATAGGTGGACAGAGAGTTAATTGAAGACATACGCAGCATTGCTAGGAAAGGGGAAGTGCTACTGATAGGGGATTTCAATATGCCAGATGTTGACTGGCACATTCCTGCTGCAGTATCATCTAGAAGTAAAGAGATCCTGGATTCTCTACAGGGAGAACTATTCAGGCAATTGGTAACAGACCCCACAAGTGAAGGGACCATACTGGACTTGGTGCTTACCAATGGTGAAAGTATTTCTGATGTTATAGTGGGAGATCATTTTGCATCCAGTGATTACCAGATGGCGTGGTTCAGTATTAGGACTAGGGCTGTTAGAATCCATTCAAAGGTGAGGGTCTTAGACTTTAGGAAGACTAACTTTGCCAAGATGGGGCAATACCTCAGGGAGTCGTTAGCAGGATGGGAACAGCTGGGGGATATAGAAAAACAGTGGGGAAAACTGAAAGGGGATATTTTAAGGGCAACCGACCTTTTTGTTAAAATGGTAAATAAAAGGAAAAGGAGACCACTATGGCCTTCGAAAGAAGTAGCTGAAAAGGTGAAGAAAAAGAGGGAGGCCTTCATGAAATACAGGAGATCACAGAGAGAGGAAGACAGGCATCTATATTTGGAAAAACTTAGAGAAGCTAGCAAAGTAGTCAGGAAAGCAAAGATTCAAAAAGAGGAGGAAATAACCAATGCAATAAAATGAGGGGATAAGACATTTTTCAGATATGTTAATGAGAAGAGGAAGGGCAACAGTGGTATTGTCAGACTCGAGGGCGAAGGGGAGGAATATGTAGAAGCTGATGAGGATAAAGTGGAATTGCTTAACAAATATTTATGTTCTGTGTTCACAGATGAAGAACCAGGAGCAGGACCTCAGAAAACACCCACAAACAGGAACAGAAGCGAGGGACATCTTGAACAGTTTTCAGAATACTGTATTCGTGAGAAACTGTCTCAACTTAAAGTAGACAAACCAATGGGACCAGATGGGATACACCCTAGAATACTGAGAGAACTTGGGGACATTCTAGCAGCTCCACTGACTGACCTTTTCAATGCCTCGTTAGGGTCGGGAGCGATGCCAAAGGACTGGAGAGAGGCTCATGTGGTGTCTTTACACAAAAGCGGAAGTAAGGATGTGGTTGAAAACTACAGGCCAGTTAGTTTTGGTGGTGAGTAAATTATTGGAAACGCTGCTGAAAGAGAAAATAGTGAGTTTCTGGAGTCCAGCGGATTACAGGATCCGAGGCAGCATGGATTCACCAGAGGCAGGTCTTGTCAGACAAATCTGATTGATTTCTTTGACTGGGTGACCAGGGAGTTGGACCGAGGGAGAGCCCTAGATGTGATGTATTTAGATTTCAGTAAAGCCTTTGACACTGTTCCTTACAGGCGACCTATAAACAAACTGAGCACCCTAGGGATGGACCCTAAAGTTACTGCTTAGGTTAGAAATTGGTTGGGTGGGAGGCGACAAAGAGTACAGGTAAATGGAGCTCACTCTGAGGAGAAGGAAGTCACCAGTTTTGTGCCCCAGGGATCTGTCCCTGGTCCGATTCTTTTTAACATCTTTGTTAGTGATATAGCGGAAGGGCTGTCAGGTAAGGTTTGCCTCTTTGCAGAAGATACCAAAATCTGCAATAAAGTAGAGACCCAGGAAGGTGTAGATAACATGAGGAGGGATCTAGCTAAGCTTGAAGAATGGTCTAGAATTTGGCATCTGGGATTTAATGTTAAAAAATGTAAGGTCATGCATTTAGGCTGTAGCAATCCAAGGGAGCAATATAGTATAAGGGGTGAAGTACTTTGGTCCACTAAAGAAGAGCGGCACGTAGGCGTGGTTGTGTCTGATGATCTTAAAGTAGCTAAACAGGTAGAAAGGCGATAGCAAAAGCTAGAAGGGTGCTTGGGTGATTACGGGGAGGAATGGCTAGCAGAAGAAAGGAGTGATAGTGCCTCTGTATAAGTCTTTGGTGGGACCTCATTTGGAGTATAGTGTGCAATTCTGTAGACCGCACCTTCAAAAGGATGTGAACAGAATGGAGTCGGTGCAGAGGGTGGCTACTAAAATGGTTAGTGGTCTTCATTATAAAACATATGAGGACAAACGTAAGGATCTTAATATGTACACCTTAGAGATAAGGCGAGATAGAGGTGATATGAGTGAGATGTTTAAATACCTCCGTGACATAAATGTTTAGGGGGAGAGCTTCTTTCAATTGAAAGCGACTTCTGCTATAAGGGGACATGGGATGAGGGCGATGGGGGATAGATTTAGGAGCGATATGCGGAAATATTTCTTTACAGAAAGAGTGGTAGAGCCGTAGACTAGTCTCCCAGTGGAGGTGGTAGAGATGAGGACAGTAACTGAATTTAAAAAAGCATGGAACAAACATAGAGGATCTCGAAAGGTAAAAAAGGGACTGTTGTAGTTGTTGATATGGAAGGACAGACTAGATAGGCAATGTGGTCTTTTTTTGTTGTCATATTTCTATGTTTCTATGTAAGCCAATAATTGGTATCTAGATGAGACCATGTAGGCAGAGTGCACTCAAAGGTGAACCACACATCACTGTAACAGATAATCTTGGGAATAGAGTTAAAATGATAAACGTCAAATAAAATCATAAATCTTACAGAAAAAGTACATTCAAAATGGTCCATATAAATAAGGGCTTCTACCACAAGTGGGCTAGGTGCACAATCAAAGAACAACTTTTGGATGTAGGTTCCCAGCCCAAGGGATCAGCGTCTCAAGGCAATAATCAACAGGTTCATCTTTGAAGGAGAAGAAATTGAAATTGTGAACAACTTTAACCTACTTGGATCAACTATCAATAAAGAAGCAACAAGCAGTCAAGAAATCAGATGACGCATTGCTCTTGGCAGAATGTCTATGAAAGACCTAGATAAGATTCTCAAGAGCAGAGATGTCTCTCTCCATACAAAGATTCGACTTGTTCAGGCCATGGTATTTTCAATAACATATGGATGTGAAAGCTGGACAGTGAAAAAAACAGACAGGAAGAAAATTGATGCCTTTGAATTATGGTGCTGGTGGCGAATACTGTGTTTACCATGGACTGCCCGAAGAACAAACCAGTCGGTACTAGATGAGATCAAACCTAAGCTTTCTTTAGAAGCTCAGATGACAAGACTTCGACTTTCATACTTTGGACACATCATGCGAAGAGAGAGATCATTAGAGAAAGACATCATGCTTGGCAAGATAGAAGATCAACGCAAAAGAGGAAGGCTAGCAATGAGATGGATCGATAAAATAACAGCAGCTACGGGTACCAGTCTGTCAACAATGAGCCGCCTGACTGAAGACCGAACACAATTTAGGGTAGCTATCCAGAGGGTCGCCATGAGTCGACTCCGACTCAACGTCACTTAACAACAACAACCACAAGCGGTGTAGGTGCACAATCAAAGAATAACTTTTGGATGTAGGTTCCCAGCCCAAGGGATCAGCGTCTCAAGGCAATATAAATTGGACCCTGTGCCTACAGAACATTTCTTTTAAAAAAGCAGTGAGAGCATATAATGATAAGGATGATATAAAAGCGATGTGATCCTGCATGAGTATTGTGAAAAATGAACCCTCAGCATCTATGCATTCTGACTCTTACATTCAGCATATCTGTCATTGAGGCAAAATTTAAAGTGCATTACCAAAAGTTGTAACCAGAGTTCATGAAAAGATATACTAGTGCAGCCCACTGAATTCACATAACAGAGCCCAAAGCCAGCAATATTTACGAAGGAAAGAACCCACTTTAGTGCTTTCGAGCATTACACTTACACAAGCAGTAAATGAAGAGAAGCCGTGGGCTCAGACCAGTCTTTTAAAAGGAACAAGCAAACAGCGCCACAGTGGTGTGCCATCAGTAATTCAATGTTTAAAAACTGAATTAAGTCCATGATGACAGAGTGGACTGGAAGTAGTGCACAGTAAAAGACAGAAAGGTGTGAAGGAGGGAAAGGGAAGGGGGGATAGGAGGGGGGAAGGGAAGAGGGAAGGCAGAGGAAACGGAAGGGGAAGGGCAAACACAACTAACACACACCTGGAAAACATCAGAAGGGAAGCCCGTTTGGGGCAAGGAAATGTCATTTACCAATAAATGTAAAACACAAGGAGGAGCAGGCCTCCTGCAGGCAACACCAAAAGACACAAGAAGCAGGAGACGTCGGATGAACTAATGAGTCTTTTATTGATAAGGACCCCAACGCGTTTCGGCAACGCCTTCCTCAGGGGAATAATCACTTAAACAAACAATAAAAACAAAATCAAAATCACAATAATATATAACAACAATTAAAACCAATTGGCATGATGTCAAATGTATAACAGCAATAATCTTATATGAATCACATATATATATTGTATATAAAATATAAAATCACAAACTAGACTGTACAACACGGACAAAAAACGTAGGGCTGAAAGTAGAACACAGACAACTAATGTATACATAAATTGTAAACATAATTAAAAATTGTACCTGAAACATTAATGAGGAAAAAAACAAATACTACCTATGTATTTGATATAATTAAAAAACAATATATATGACATAATCTTAATACATAAAGGGATGAGGAAGTAAATAGACAATTAAAATAAAACAACATGGTATAACATTGTGTAAACAAATTATAATCATTAAAAATTTCATCCGGTAAAAAATGCAGCTTAATTGGCCATATACAAGGTCACTAAAAATCATAAAATAAATGCAAGAAAAAGCTAAAAAATTATAAGGTAAAATAAATAAATAAAAAATAAAAACCAAAGATACAAAAATTACTGGCACAACACTGAAAAAAGTGGATAGGATCCTAGTTAGAGCATAGCCAAACTGATCCGTCAATAACAAATAAATATCAATCAGGTGAATAAATATATTAAAAATGATGACTGCAGTCTCAGATTGATCTCTATGGATTATCTTGTGCCTTTAAAATAATGATATGAAACACTCTATCTTGGAGTGATCAAAAACACTTTAATATGATTGAAATAAAATTGAAAAAGATGATTGTGTCAAGGCAACACGGAATAAGTGAATGAGCTGAGCAAAACTACATATTACTTTAAAAACCGGAAACACAAGTGACTGCCGAATTGTATGAAGATAGTTATATAAAGATAGTTATATAAAATATAAATATGTGCAACAACCGCATAAAATGTGCTCCTACCGTTCAGGTGCTTAATTAAGGCACTGCTTGCAGTATCTATCTTTTTAGTCGAATCGGCAGAACTAACGACCCCGTTTGTTCTATGGCTATTGTCCCCCGCAGCCCCCTCTAGTGGCGGCGTAGTGGTTCCACAGGGGCTGGGGAGCGCATAAGAATTAAAAGGTTCAGGGTTGATCTGTTGTGAGGGTCAATGGGATAGCAGGTCACATTGTCAGCCTCAGGGTCAACAACCTAAAAAAGTAACTCTTGCCAAGTGTAGGGTACAAAAAGGCTTTTATTTCCCCTTTTCGCATGAAGAAATTCAAATATGAGGTAATGAGTAACAGAACATAAATTCAGTTGCATCCAAACGTGAGTCAGCAAAACACTCAAAATAACATGGTTCCTTCACCAACTTAAAGCATAAACTTTCCAGTACAATTTGCACACATTAGATTTGTTTGCCTTTTACTCAAAGATATCTTCTTGTGCAAAAGTCACATTCCATTGATTCTATATCTTCAGTGCTCTCAGATTCCCCTGGCAGCCATTCCATGTCTATGGGATCTGACACTGAGGTCTCTGAGATCTCTTGGATATTAAAACCTGGTTTCCTAAAAGCCTGCCATACTGTATCCCAGTGCTGGCTTGGTAGTTTGGGGCGTCGGCTTTTAGGTCTAGTATATCTCCCTGGGCTTGCTGTTGTTTCAGGACTAAAAGTTTGCTCCTTCCATTCTCTGGCAACATTAAACTTTTTCCTGTAAAACTTATCAGTTATATCTGGTTTAAAACAGTCCTTATTGTCCAGATAAAAACTAGCCCTTTGTTCCTCTCTAGGCTTCTTGAAAAAGGCTTGAGGCCTAGTCTGAGAGTTTTGTGCTCCAGGTATATCCTTTCTCTCAAGGCTATGAACTTTTCCTTTATCTTTCAAGTTACTTTTGTAAAAGCTTTTAAAAGTACCTTTTTTCTCTTGAAGGTTTCTTCTCCAATGGGAGGGATAAGCACTTCCTTCCTTGGCTGCAGTCCGTGATACTGCCCCTTGAAGTTGTGTATAGCCTTTCTCTAGGCCTGCTCTCCCAGTAGCTTCCTTTCCTTTAGCTCTGCTGGGTTTGTCAGTGACCTCACCTCGGTCTCTGAGTCTGGCCTCTGGAGCTTCCCTTGGCACTGCCTCCTGTTCTCCACATGAAGGTCTCTGCCAAGCTCCTTGCCTCCTCCTGTGCTTCTCCTCTGGGTTCTTCCCTTCGGGGTTTCTCTGTTGCCTTTCAGGCTCTCTTGACTGCCTTCCTGGCACCTTTGCCTCTCTTTGCTCTCTCTCTCTTGGCTCTCTCCCTCTTGGCTCTCCTTCTTGCAGTGCTCTGTTCCTACTTAAATCCAGAGCAGCTGCTTCTGAGTCCTGCCCATAGAGGTGTGGTTCTTCCACTTTCAGGTTTGTTCTCCTGCTCCCTCTATGTGTCCCTTCTCGTAATTGCAGGCAAATCCTGTTTTTTTCAAGATTTAAAAGTTTCCTTTCTTGCATCAGAGGGCTTGCGGTATCACACTATATATGAAAGTGAGATGTAAGAACATGTTATAAAACTAAATAAATAACCAATATAGCCCCCGAATGTATAATGTGTACAAAAAAGAACATCGTGGTGCACTCACAAATCCAGTCGATCAATCTGAGTAACGTCCTGAGTACAATCTTTAAGTGAAAATAACAGGAGCTCGTCCTGCACAACGCACATCAAAGGGAGTTGAAAAGGAAAACTCACCGACGAACGGACTTAAGAACGCCAATTTTGGCGCCAAAAGTGAGGTAACCTGAGCCTGGGGGCGGAGTTATAATTACCAAACCAATGTGGCTGTCAGTGTGGACAAACTTTTTGCAGTAAAATACGGAGGGGGGGGGGGGAAAGGAGAGAAAAATGCTCACAAGTATGCCTCTCTCTCTCAATTGTTGCATCACAATTAAATTAAATCACTACTAGGGAACAAATGCAAAGATTATGTATTAAATTATAGTTATATCTTAGAATTTGCTGTAAGATGAAAACATTAAAACTTTATTTACAACCAGAAGAATTTTTTTTATCAAGAAACATCTCACTATAGATTGTCTCACACAACTAAAACGGATGTATCCTAATGTGAAGTAATAAAATATAATAAAAACCACACAAACCGGCTGACACCAGAACAACACTCAAAAACAATAAAATAATAAAAATATAATAAATTAGTGATAAATATATAAAAAATAATGTGTACATAAATAAATAATTAATATATAATATATAATATAATAAATATTAAAAAATTAAAAACTAAAAATTAAAAACTAATTCATTAAATGAAACTGATTAAGTAACATGAAAAATAAATAGCACAAAAAATTATTATTATTATTAGGCATAAAAAATTATATAACATAAAATTTTTTAAACATTTTATAAAAAGGGGGGGATGAAACAGTTTATATACTATGTACGGGAAGACAGCCATAAAACAAAAAAAGGGAGAGATATTGCACATGGATTCTCTAAAAACAAAATAAATGTGTAAACTAATATTAAAATTATAAACTCTAGACATGTTGTAATATAATAAATATAGTAGTTAACCTAATAAAATGTAATGCATGCATAAAATGTCTGCATTGTTTGAGTGAGAACTATTACAAAAAAACTGTTAGATCTGTTTCTTGATTTAAACCATACGGTTCTAAGGACTTAAACTCATAAATAAAACGTTGTTCAAACTTGAGAAGAGTGTTATCAATATTGCCACCTCTCCAATGAGGAACAACGGTTTTTATAACTACAAACTTAATGTCACTGATACTGTGGTTATTGTCTAACCAATGAGCCACTAGAGGTTTGTCTGACTGCTTCCTTTGTATATTACTCCGGTGTTCAATTATACGAGTATGAATTTGTCTTAAAGTTTTGCCTATATATAATTTATTACAGGGACACTGAATCAAATAGATAGCATGAGTAGTTTTACAATTCGAGAAATGATTAAGAAAAAGTCTAGTACCTGAAAGAACGTGAGTGAAATCCTTTTTGACCGTAATAACATGTGTGCACACTGAACAATTGCCACAACTATAATGGCCCTTAACTGTAGGGGGTGGTCTCACCACCGAAAGTGCAGAGGGTACAAGAGAATTCTTCAAGTTAGAGCAACGCTTATAAGAAATCATAAGGCGTTTGGTGGCAAAAGAAGGAATGGTGGTGAGAAGATGCCACTCTTCTTTGAGGATATCCACAATGGCCTTCAAATGTGTAGAGAAAGTTAAAGCGCAAACAATTTTATCCGTAGTATCGCGTCAAGTGTGTTCAACCATGTATGAAAGGATTGTAATGATGAAAATGATCCATTCCATATAAGGAGAACATCATCTATATAACGCTTCCACAGGAGGACGTTGGATATGTAGGGATGGAATGTCAAAAATTTAGTTTCAAAATTAGTAACGTATAAATTTGCCACATCAGGAGCCATGGGAGAACCCATCGCAACGCCTTTCACCTGCTTATAAAAAATACCTCTAAAACAAAAATAATTCTCGGTCATGGCCAAAGATGCCAACTGGGTGAGAAAAAAGGTGGGAGTTCTGACCGGTTTTAGCCTTTGTATGAGAATGTTCGCTAATACATCTAATGCAGCAGATTGAGGGATGTTGGTATATAATGACCTGATATCAAAGGTAGCCAAAATAACTTGATCATAAGGACCCTGAAAATCATGTAACATTTGTATTATATGGGCAGAATCCCTTACATATGGAATGGATCATTTTCATCATTACAATCCTTTCATACATGGTTGAACACACTTGACTCAAACCTACAATTTGAAGGGAATTACAGCATGGATGAGATTCCCTATTTGAATATTTTAATTAAGAAATCCAATACAGGCTTCTCTACCACACTATATCGGAAGTCAACTGACCGTAATACACTTCTTAAATATGACAGTTTCCATAATCCATCTTTAAAGAGGAATCTTCCCATCAGCCAGTTTTTAAGGATCAAAAGATTGTGTACAGATGATGCTGAGTTTGAATCGCAGGCCGAAGATATGAAGAATAGGTTTTTACAACGAGGTTACCCTATATCATGTATAAGAAAGGCTTATCACAGGGCGCGTACCACTGATCGCTCTATTCTTTTGAGTAAAAAGGCACGCGATACTACGGATAAAATTGTTTGCGCTTTAACTTTCTCTACACATTCGAAGGCCATTGTGGATATCCTCAAAGAAGAGTGGCATCTTCTCACCACCATTCCTTCTTTTGCCACCAAACGCCTTATGATTTCTTATAAGCGTTGCTCTAACTTGAAGAATTCTCTTGTACCCTCTGCACTTTCGGTGGTGAGACCACCCCCTACAGCTAAGGGCCATTATAGTTTGTGATAAGGAAGCTTATCATAGCTCAGGAAGGGGCTATAGAAAAGGTGAAGTGTCTCTGAACAAGCAACCTGTCAGTGCTGGTAGAAATGAGAAAACAGAATTTTGCCATAAAAGACTACCAGTCCCAGAATGCACCAGGTTTCCAACAGCCATTAGAGGAGCTGAAGTGGGGAAACGTGTGTTCAATCAGGAGGGCTATGAAGTAATCCCTAAGCACTCATCTCAAAGGGCAGGGCCTGATTCAGCACAGCTGCGCTGTGTTAGGGAGGAACACTCATCTAAGCAGAATAAGAGTAGAGTTTATTCTACAGATGACCAGCTTCATGATCACCTTGGATATCCAGAGAATTGTCCTCAGTATCCTGAGAATCAGCTTGAGTTTGATCATCAGTTTCATCTGAAGGATCAGCAGAAGCAGAAGCCAAACCGGACGGATAGAGAAGGAAAGAAACCCTCTGGAAGGAAGAGGAGAAAAGCCTTTGAGAGGTCTAGAAGAGTCCAAGGCAGTACGTATACTGGGAGGTATTCCAAGGGCCAGCATAGACCATTGGACTGGGGAAAGCCAGAGGAATGGTGCTGCAGAACAAGGAATCACCAGAGGCTACCTGTGAGGGAGACGGCTGCACGTGGAAGGGACTCTAAGACCTATGCCAGAAGGTATGTGAAGAGAGATCCAGTGTCCAGGGATCAGGACTGGAAGGCTGGACATAAGAACTGGACTACATGCTGGCCAGGCTATATAGAGAGGAACTATAGCAACAATGGAAGCTCAGGTATGAACATTGATCTATGCCCTAGCTATAACCTTGAAAGACAGCAGGGAAATAAGTGTTCTTCTGAAAGTGCTCCATTGAAAGATTCATCTGTGCCAATTCATGATAGTGGCCCTATGCTTGTTGATGAAGGGGAAATAATAGCAGATCAAGATATTGTTTATATGGACTGCTCTCTATCCAAACTCCGTTGGTAACTTTCTGTGATAAAGCACAGCAGCCATCACAAAGAAATTATAAATTTGTTCTTTATTCCACTAAGAAAAGCTCCTGAAGCAGGATTTGATTCACACAGTAGAAAGCCAGCCTGCTAAAGGGTTTCAGCTGGATAACTGATAGCAATTGAGCTGCACCTAATTGCTTGTGAGCTAGGAAAGAATTGCTTCTGAATCTGTGTGGAAAGTAATCAGAAGTTAACCTTACAATAACAGTTTATTTCTTTCTTTGTGGCTTTTCGTTTGTTAGAGATATGCTAAGAAAACATTAGCTAATTGCCTGACAAGTTTGAAGGTTGGTTTCCTGATTTTGATTTTTGACTTTGTTTTACCAAGTTAAACACTACAAGCAAGTAACCTAATTTATGTGCTACCAAGCATATCTGTGCTGGGAGAAATAACCCCATAAATAAAGAAGTATCTTATTGGCTTTAACACTTGTGCACAACTAAATTATTGTCAGCAGCTGTGTCTGGTGTGAATGAACTACATTACCCACAATACCTTGCAAAAAATCATATAAATATATGCATTGTCAAGACTGTGAAGATTCTCACCCAGGCAGCCGTCTGACAAGTTGTGGCAATTGTTCCTCATTGGAGAGGTGGCAATATTGATAACACTCTTCTCAAGTTTGAACAACGTTTTATTTATGAGTTTAAGTCCTTAGAACCGTATGGTTTAAATCAAGAAACAGATCTAACAGTTTTTTTGTAATAGTTCTCACTCAACAATGCAGACATTTTATGCATGCATTACATTTTATTAGGTTAACTACTATATTTATTTATATTACAACATGTCTAGAGTTTATAATTTTAATATTAGTTTACACATTTATTTTGTTTTTAGAGAATCCATGTGCAATATCTCTCCCTTTTTTTGTTTTATGGCTGTCTTCCCGTACATAGTATATAAACTGTTTCATCCCCCCCTTTTTATAAAATTTTTTAAAATTTTTATGTTATATAATTTTTTATGCCTAATAATAATAATAATTTTTTGTGCTATTTATTTTTCATGTTACTTAATCAGTTTCATTTAATGAATTAGTTTTTAATTTTTAGTTTTTAATTGTTTAATATTTATTATATTATATATTATATATTAATTATTTATTTATGTACACATTATTTTTTACATATTTATCATTAATTTACTATATTTTTATTATTTTATTGTTTTTGAGTGTTGTTCTGGTGTCAGCCAGTTTGTGTGGTTTTTATTATATTTTATTACTTCACATTAGGATACATCCGTTTTAGTTGTGTGAGACAATCTATAGTGAGATGTTTCTTGATAAAAAATTTCTTCTGGTTGTAAATAAAGTTTTAATGTTTTCATCTTACAGCAAATTCTAAGATATAACTATAATTTAATACATAATCTTTGCATTTGTTCCCTAGTAGTGATTTAATTTAATTGTGATGCAACAATTGAGAGAGAGAGGCATACTTGTGAGCATTTTTCTCTCCTTTCCCCCCCCCCCTCCGTATTTTACTGCAAAAAGTTTGTCCACACTGACAGCCACATTGGTTTGGTAATTATAACTCCGCCCCCAGGCTCAGGTTACCTCACTTTTGGCGCCAAAATTGGCGTTCTTAAGTCCGTTCGTCGGTGAGTTTTCCTTTTCAACTCCCTTTGATGTGCGTTGTGCAGGACGAGCTCCTGTTATTTTCACTTAAAGATTGTACTCAGGACGTTACTCCGATTGATCGACTGGATTTGTGAGTGCACCACAATGTTCTTTTTTGTACACATTATACATTCGGGGGCTATATTGGTTATTTATTTAGTTTTATAACATGTTCTTACATCTCACTTTCATATATAGCCATAGAACAAACGGGGTCGTTAGTTCTGCCGATTCGACTAAAAAGATAGATACTGCAAGCAGTGCCTTAATTAAGCACCTGAACGGTAGGAGCACATTTTATGTGGTTGTTGCACATATTTATATTTTATATAACTATCTTTATATAACTATCTTCATACAATTCGGCAGTCACTTGTGTTTCCGGTTTTTAAAGTAATATGTAGTTTTGCTCAGCTCATTCACTTATTCCGTGTTGCCTTGACACAATCATCTTTTTCAATTTTATTTCAATCATATTAAAGTGTTTTTGATCACTCCAAGATAGTGTTTCATATCATTATTTTAAAGGCACAAGATAATCCATAGAGATCAATCTGAGACTGCAGTCATCATTTTTAATATATTTATTCACCTGATTGATATTTATTTGTTATTGACGGATCAGTTTGGCTATGCTCTAACTAGGATCCTATCCACTTTTTTCAGTGTTGTGCCAGTAATTTTTGTATCTTTGGTTTTTATTTTTTATTTATTTATTTTTACCTTATAATTTTTTAGCTTTTTCTTGCATTTATTTTATGATTTTTAGTGACCTTGTATATGGCCAATTAAGCTGCATTTTTTACCGGATGAAATTTTTAATGATTATAATTTGTTTACACAATGTTATACCATGTTGTTTTATTTTAATTAAGTCTATTTACTTCCTCATCCCTTTATGTATTAAGATTATGTCATATATATTGTTTTTTAATTATATCAAATACATAGGTAGTATTTGTTTTTTTTCCTCATTAATGTTTCAGGTACAATTTTTAATTATGTTTACAATTTATGTATACATTAGTTGTCTGTGTTCTACTTTCAGCCCTACGTTTTTTGTCCATGTTGTACAGTCTAGTTTGTGATTTTATATTTTATATACAATATATATATGTGATTCATATATGATTATTGCTGTTATACATTTGACATCATGCCAATTGGTTTTAATTGTTGTTATATATTATTGTGATTTTGATTTTGTTTTTATTGTTTGTTTAAGTGATTATTCCCCTGAGGAAGGCGTTGCAGAAACGCGTTGGGGTCCTTATCAATAAAAGACTCATTAGTTCATCCGACGTCTCCTGCTTCTTGTGTCTTTTCTCCATTTACCAATAAATGTACATTTCTTTTGCAGGATGTTCCATTGAATGGACAGCCATTGGCCAAAGTATGCCATATTGGAGCAATTATAATCTTGTGAAAACCCACAGCTACATCATTCATGTAGTAATTGATGTAAGTGGACCTGCATAAAAGCATATTTTAGCTGTCCCATCCCATCTAATGAGATGAAACACATGATCCCAACTATGTTCTAGGACAGCGATGGCGAACCTATGGCACGCGTGCCAGCTGTGGCACGCGAAGGCCTTGCAGCTGGCACGCGGGAAGGTCCGCAATTAGGTTTTTTTTTTTTTTTTTTCAATTTTACTTGTCTGCTGCCGCTGTCGGGGCCGCCGCGGCAAAATCGAGCGTGCCGCGGGGCCCCCCTGTACCCGGCAGAGCCTGCCCACCCCCGAGCAGCTCACTCTTTGGCGCTGCAGTCAGACGCGCCGGCTTGCAGAGCGCGAAGGGAAGAGTTTCCCTTTCGCGACTCTGTTAAGCCCGCGGGGGCTGATGGGAACTTCCCATCAGCCCCCGCGGGTTTAACAGAGCAGCGAGGGAGAAACTCTTCCCTCGCGCTCTGCAATCCGGCGCGTCTGACTGCAGCTCCCAAGAGAGAGCTGCTACGGGCAGGGCAGGCTCTGCCGGATCCAGGGGGGCCCCGCGGCACGCTCGATCCTGCCGCGGCGGCCCCAACAGCGGCAACCGACTGTTTTTCTTTTTTTTTTTATTTTCCCTGGGCTGGGGGGGGGGTTAGGAGTGGTGATGTGATGGGCTGGGCTGGGCTGGGCTGGGGGGGGTTAGGAGTGGTGATGGGCTGGGCTGGGGGGGATAGGAGTGGTGATGGGCTGGGCTGGGGGGGTTAGGAGTGGTGATGGGCTGGGCTGGGGGGTTAGGAGTGGTGATGGGCTGGGCTGGGGGGGTGTTAGGAGTAGTGCTGGGCAGGGGGTATTTAGGAGTGGTGATGGGCACTGGGCTGGGGGGGTAGGAGTGGTGATGGACACTGGGCTGGCTGGGGGGGGTTAGGAGTGGTGATGGGCACTGGGCTGGCTGGGGGGGTTAGGAGTGGTGATGGGCGCTGGGCTGGGGAGGTTAGGAGTGGTGATGGGCGCTGGGGGGCTTAAACTAAAAATTGGGTGATGGAGATTAGGACTGGAAATGGGCTGGTGGGATTAGGACTGGAAGTGGGTTGATGGGGGGTTAGGACTGGTAATGGGCTATGGGGGGGCTTAAACTGAAAATTGGGTGATGGGGGATTAGGACTGGAAATGGGCTGGTGGGATTAGGACTGGAAGTGGGTTGATGGGGGGTTAGGACTGGTAATGGGCTATGGGGGGGCTTAAACTGAAAATTGGGTGATGGGGGATTAGGACTGGGAGTGGGCTGATGGGGAGGTTAGGACTGGTAATGGGCTATGGGGGGGCTTACTTAAACTGAAAATTGGGTGATGGGGGATTAGGACTGGAAATGGGCTGGTGGGATTAGGACTGGGAGTGGGCTATGGGGGGCTAGGACTGGTAATGGGTTGGGGTTGCTAGGACTGGAAATGGGCTGAGTGGAAGGGGGCTTGAACTGCAAATAGCTGTTGGGGATGGGGCTTGGAATGGAAATGGGCTGAGGGGAAGTGGGGGGCTTGAACTGCAAATAGCTGATGGGGACGGGGCATGGAATGGAAATGGGCACAGGGGAAGTGGGGCGATAGAACAGCAAAAATCTAATGGGGAGGGGGACTTGGAATGGAAATGGGCTGAGTGGAAGGGGGCTTGAACTGCAAATAACTGATGGGAAGGGGGGCTTGGAATGGGCTCTTAGGGGAGGGAGCTAGGACAGGAACTGGGCTGATGGATGGGCTAGGATAGAACTGAGAATTGGGTGTTGGGGGAGCTAAGATTGGAAATGGGCTGTGGTGGGGGCTTGGATTGAAATGGACTCATGGAGGGGCTAGAACTGGAGGTAGGCTCATGGGGGGCTTGGATTAGAAATGGGCTGAGTGGAGGGGAGCTAGGATTTAACATGGGCTGATGGTGGGGCTAGGAAAGGACTAGAAATGGGCTGATGGGAGGCTGGTATTGGAAATGAGCTGATGAAGGGACTCGGATAGGACTGGAAATGGATGGGGGAGCTAGGACTGGAAATGGACTGATGAGGGGACTAGAAGGGAGCGGATACTGGGTGGGGCTGGAACTAAAAGGGAGCTGATGTTGGGGGAGATTAGAAGGGGATGGGGCTGGGAGAATGAAATGGAGAGGGGAAAAATATTTTGTGTGTGAGGGAAGAAATATGTACAATTGGCCGGTTATTTGGAGAGTAAGTGGGGATTGAGGATGGAGGGGTAAAATTTGAGTGGATGAAATAGGAATGAGGAAAGAGCAAAAGGAGAAAGATTAGTATGTTAAAGCGGATGTAGAGAGAGAGAATGGAAAAAAAAACTAGAAGAGAGAAGAAAGGACAAATGGACAGCAGATGATGGAGAGTTAGCAGAAAACATGAAGAAACCAGAAGAAAGTGGCTGGAGCAATTGCAACTGTGTAACTGAGCTGAGGTATTCTGTTTATGTAATTCCTTTTTGACATTGCCACTTGTTTCTCTTTCCCCAGTAGGTCATGTATTGTTGTTCTCTGAAATGTATTGGTTTAATATTTGCAGTGTTGCCTTTTGATAGGTATGGTATGGTGCTTTGTGACTCCTGGTAGTGCTGTTAGGATACGGCGGGTTTGCTATTGGTTCTAAATGGGCAGTGTTTGTAGTAGTTCCTAATGTGCCTGGCGGTTGGCACTGGATTATAGTAATGTAGAAATCTTTTAGTCTGTCTTTATCCATAAACTCATTAAGAGACATGTTTACTAAAAGTTAGTGTATGTTAGCATTATGCAAATATTTATGCAAATTGACTTGCTGGCACTTTGAGGAAATTCTTTGGTTTTGTGCGGCAGTTTGGGCACTCGGGCTCAAAAAGGTTAGCCATCACTGTTCTAGGATGTGTTGAGCATCCCTCCATATATTCATCAGCAAACACTAACAATTAACCAAATAGTCTGAGCACCATGAGAAGACGATACACACTAGATGTCTTCAACCAGAAAAATTATAAGATCATGCAGTTGATTAAAATGACACAAAAGAGTTTTATATAATACTCTCACCAGCAAACCCCAACACCCTGAAAAAGCAGAAACTAAAAAAAGGGAGGGAAAAATGATAAAACATGAGAAATCCAAAATTGGATTAAAATAATGTAAAATTAAATAGATACTTCATGATCAGCTATTACAAATGGTGGGGGAAGGGGGGGAAAGAGGGAAGAGAGGGGAGGAGAAGGGCAAAAGGAGAGAGAGGGGAATGGAGGGAAGGGAAAACCAGGAGAAGGGATAGAGGGGGTGGGGGAAGGGGAGGAAGGGGGGAAGAAGGGGAAGGGAGGAAAGGGGAAAGAGGGTAAGGAAGGAGGGGGAAGGGGATGAGGGAGAGAGAGAAAGAATAAGAGAAATAGAGACAGAGAAAGAGAGGGGGAGGGAAGGAGGAAAGGGAAGGAAAAAATGGGGGAGTTAAATCACTTAAAAAAACCTGAAAATTCCTGGTCCACATTTAGGCCATGGGGAATCGGTGTTCAATTCAAAAATGTATCGCTGTTCAAGCTGTAAAAAGATCACCTCCCCTCCACTGAGGCCTGACCATTGTGATAACAAATTTTAAATCAGCAATGGTTTGTCCAGCCTCAATCCAGTGTGAAACCAATGGTTTCTCTAGAGCCCTACGTCTCAGGCAACTACAATGTTCAGTGATTCTTGTACAAACCATGCAGCTGATCTTTCCAACATAAGCAAGTCCACAGGGACATATAATGAGATAGATCACATTTGTGGACTCACAATTAGCTCCGCCAATGTAATCTTACGTTATGTTGATGGCAGAGTGAAACAATCCTTAGTGACAAGAGCATGGTCACATACAGTGCACCTGCCACATTTAAAATGACCCACAATCTTGCCGCACGAATGACGGCTGTATTTGCAAGATTATGGTTCCTTTTATATGCTACTGTCAAACTCGTATCTGCTAGAGCTGGCACAGTACTCAAAATGTGCCACTCTTCCTTCAAAATATTTTGAATATGATAAGATAGATGAGAAAATGTCAAAATGCATATCATATGCTCCAACTTATCTTCAACCCTTTGTTAAGCTTCTCATTCCTGTTTGAATTCTTAGCCCTATGGTAAGTCTTTGCAATGCACTATTCTGGATAATGTCTCTCATGGAAACGGTTAGCCATAGTGGAAGCATGGAGTTCAAAATGATCATCATTAGAACAAATGCATCGAATGCGGAGAAATTGACTAATTGGTAGGTTCTGTTTAAGCGATTTATTATGAAAACTAGTGTAGTGTAACAAATTATTCCGGTCAGTGGGCTTCCTGTATAACTCTGTCTCAAAACCAGTAGGACCTTTACTAATGAGGATGTCCAGATACAAAATTTTATCCTCACTGTATGTCATTTCAAACTGCAACTTAAGATCGAGTGCATTCAGCCCATAGTGAAACTTTTGAAGGATATCCAGATTGGCTTCCCAGATCACGAAGATGTTATTGATACAGCGTTTCCACACCCTTATATTAAGAATAAACGGATGGGCAGTCAGGTACTTGTTTTCAAAATCCATGACATATAAGTTGGCTACTTCGGGGGCCATGGAAGACCCCATGCCACCCCTTTTATCTGTCTATAGATCAAATCCCTGAAAATGAAGAAATTCTCTTTTAATGCTAAAGATGCCAAAGATCCCAAAAAATGACTAGGAAAATGAGTAGGCCTTGGTCTCTGCAACAGAACTCTTGAAATTATATCTAACGCCGCTTGCTGAGGAATGTTGGTGTACAGGGAGGCTACATCCAAAGTGACTAAAATCAATTGATCATGGTATCCCTTAAAATCATTTAAAAAATTGATCATGTGTGTGGTATCTCTGACATACGATGAAGTTTGTGAACCAAAAGACATCAATAAATTTAGAAAGATTCAAACAACGAACCTATGACCAAAATGATTGGCCGACCACGGGGATCTGTGAAAGATTTATGTATTTTGGGCAATATGTATATCGTAGGAATTACTAGATGTGAGACAGTGAGAAAATCAAACTCATGTGGCATCAGAAATCCCTTATCCCGACCTATAATAAGTATATTGTCAATTTTTTTTTTTTTTTAGTGCCATCAAGTCAGTGTTGACTCATAGCGACCCAGCTACCTCTGGGTTTTCTTGGCAATGTATCACTGGAAGTAGATTGCCAGCCTTTTCTTCAGAGGCAATGGACGGTAAAGTGACTTGCCCATAGTCACAAGGAGTGCCAGTGGGAATCGAACCCTTGATCTTCTGAGTACGAGGCAGTTGCTCTAACCACTAGGCTACTCCTCCACTCCATATTGTCAATACTCATCTTTAAAACAGTGGCAGGATTACCATCCTGATGTTCATAAAACGCCCTATTCTTAAGTTGCCTCTTGACCTCACTAATATAATTATTTCTATTCATAATCACTAAGGCCCCACCTTTGTCAGCTGGTTTGATAATGATGTCAGTGTTGTCTGTAAGGCCATTTAAAGCTTTCTGTTCCTCATAAGAACATAAGATATGCCATACTGGGCCAGACCAAGGTCCATCAAGCCCAGTATCTTGTTTCCATCAGTGGCCAATCTAGGTTATATGTACCTAGCAGTTTCCCCAAAAGAGACAGGTTCCACAATGCTTGTACTGGGTCAAGCATTGATATCCTGGGTCCCTTAATAATGGTTTATGGACCTTTCTTCCAGGAACTTGTCCAAACCTTTTTTAAACCCAGCTTGATTACACGTTGAGTGAAAAAAAATTTTTTTTTATTAGTCTTAAATAGTTTACTCTGTAGCTTCATTTAATGTCCCCTAGTCTTTCTATGTTCTGATAATGTAAACAATCAATCTACGTTTACCCGTTCCACTCCGTTCATTAATTTATAGACTTTTATCATATCTCCCCTCAGCCGTCTCTTTTCCAGGTTAAAGAGCCCTAACCGTTTTAGCCTTTCTTCATAGGAGTATCCTTCCATCCCCTTTACCATTTTGGTGGTTCTTCTCTGAACCTTTTCTAATAACGCTATATCCTTTTTAAGGTACGGCGACCAGAATTGCACACAATATTCAAGGTGCGGTCTCACCATGGAACGATATAGAGGCATTATAATATCTTTTGTTTTATTTTCCATTCCTTTCCTTATGACCTAGCATTCTATTTGCTCTCTTGGCCGTCTCTGCACACTGGGCCGAAGGTTTTAAGATGTTATCCACAATGACGTCTAAATCTTTTTCCTCGGTGGTGGTTCCTAATGTGGAACCTTGAATCGTGTAACCATAGTTTGGGTTGATCTTTCCTTGGTGCATAACTTTGCACTTGTCCACATTAAATTTCCAATTTATCAAGATCCTCTTGCAATTTTCCACAATCCTCTTGGGTTTTAACAACTTTAAATAGTTTTGTGTCATCTGCAAATTTGATAACCTCACTCGTTATTCCCTTTTCCAGGTCATTTATGAATATGTCAAAAAGCAGCGGACCCAGCACAGATCCCTGGGGTACACCACTATTCACCTTTCTCCATTGGGAAAATTGGCCATTTAGCCCTACCCTCTGCTTTCTATCTTTTAACCAGTTCCTGATCCACAATAGTACACTGCCTCCTATCCCATGACTCTTTAGTTTTGCCAAAAGTCTCTGATGAGGGACCTTGTCAAAGGCTTTCTGAAAGTCCAGATACACTATATCAACCGACTCACCTTTGTCCACCTGTTCATTCACACCTTCAAAAAACCATAACAGTTTAGTAAGACAAGATCTTCCTTGTCTAAAGCCATGTTGGCTGTCTCCCATTAGGCCATGACTATCTACATGCTGAGTAATTTTTTTTCTTTATGATGGTTTCTACCATTTTTCTCGGTACTGACATCAGGCTCACCGGTCTGTAGTTTCCCGGATCACCCCTGGAACCCTTTTTAAAAATTTGCGTTACATTGGCAATCCTCCAATCTTCACGTATTACAGATGATTTTAATGAAAATTCACAGATTACTAATAGCAGGTCTGCAATCTCATATTTCAGTTTTTACAACACCCTTGGATGTATACCATCCGGCCCGGGTGATTTGCTACTTTTAAGTTTAGCTAATAGTTGTAATACATCTTTCTGATGTATCGATATTTCCTTCAATTCTTCCGCACCTTTAAATATCATTTCAGTCATGAGTAACATCCCTACATCTTCCTCAGTAAAGACCGAAGCAAAGAATTCATTCAGTCTCTCCGCTATTGCCTTGTCGCCTCTTAGTGCCCCTTTAACCTCTTTATCATCTAATGGACCAACTGCCTCTCTCACAGGTTTTTTGCTATGAATGTACTTGAAAAAGTCTTTGTTTCGCGTTTTTGCTTCCGCAGCAAGTTTCTTCTCAAATTCTCCCTTTGCCTGCCTTATCAATGACTTGCATTTGACTTGACAGTGCTTGTGCTGTTTCCAGGTTTTGTCATTTGGCTCTTTTTTCCATTACCTGAAAGATGCTTTTTTTGCAACAACAGCCTCTCTGACCTCACCTTTAAACCATGCTGGCAGTTTTTTGGACTTCCTTCCACTTTTCTTAAAGCATGGAATACAGCTGGTCTGGGCTTCCAAGATAGTAGTTTTCAACAACACCCAAGCTTGATGTAAGTCTTTAACCTTTGCAACTGTTCCTTTTAGTTTTTTCTTAACTATTTTCCTCATTTTATCATAGTCTCCCTTTTGAAAGTTAAAAAGTAGTACTGTGGATTTCCTTACTATCCCTCCTCCACTAATTAAATCAAACGCAATCATGCTATGATCACTTTTGCCAAGTGGCCCCATCATCTTTATCTCTTGCACAAGATCTGGTGTTCCACTAAGGACTAGGTCTAATATGGCTTCCCCTCTGGTCGGTTCATGAACCAGCTGCTCCAAGAAGCAGTCATTTAGTTCATCTAGGAACTTTATCTCCCTAGCATGTCCTGCCGTGACACTGACCCAGTCGATACCGGGATAATTGAAATCACCTATTATTATTACTGCACTGTAACCTTTGTTAGTTTCCTTGATTTCTTTGAGCATTTCATCATCCATTTGTTCATTCTGGCCAGGCAGTCGATAGTACACCCCCACTGCCATCACTTTCCCTTTTCAATCCATAGAGATTCTACAGCAAATTTTGTTTCCTGCAAAACTTTAATCCTTTCTGAGTCAATGCCCTCTCTACCATAGAGCGCAACCCCTCCACCAATTTGATCAGCTCTATCATTACGATATAGTTTGTACTCAAGTATCACAGTGTTCCACTGGTTGTCCTCCTTCCACCATGTCTCTGATATTCCAATCATATCTATCCTCTCATTTAGTGCTATATATTCTAACCCTCCCATCTTATTTTTTAGACTTCTAGCATTTGCATACAATTATTTTAGAGACTTTATTTTATTCATATTAATCTGGCTATTGGTAGACATAGGTAATTTGGGATCTTTAAGCTGTGTCTGCTCCATACCCGAGGACATTTGGGCTACTTTACTCTTTTTTGGAACCTCTCTGCTTTTGGTAGTATCCTTCAAGGATATATTCTTCAGAACCTTGCGCTCTTGGGCAACTGTCGGCTTTGCCCTATTATCTAGTTTAAAAGCTGCTCTATTACCTTTTTAAAGGTTAATGCCAGCAGCCTGGTTCCATCCCGGTTAAGTGAAGCCCATCCCTTTGGAAGAGCCCCTCCTTTCCCCAGAATGTTCCCCAGTTCCTAACAAATCCAAAACCCTCATCTCTGCACCATTGTCTCATCCACACATTGAGACTCCGGAGCTCTGCCTGCCTTTTATTTATTTATTTATTTTATTTACAGTCTCTTCTATACCACGCTATTCAACATCAGTTCACATGACAGCAAAACTTACATGGTGCAGGAATCTGCACCGCATTACAATAAACAGGTGCTTAAACTTGGGTAAAACCGGGATAACTATTTACATATAGGCATCACATCAAGTCGAGTCACAGAGTAACCATAGTGTGTTTGTGTGGTGTTTCTAGGGGGGGGGTGGTTAATGGTGCGTGGTCGTCCGGGTAGTGTTTGAAGAAGAGGGTGCTTCCGAGCTTTCCGAAATTGTGTTAGGTCAGGGATTGCCCGGATGCTAGGTGGTAGGGTGTTCCAGCACCTGGGCGCGCAGAACCTAAATGCCCTGCTTGCTGTTGCTTGGGTGCATTGTGTTACTGCTTTCGGGATTAAAAGTGTGTTAATTGCCGCAGATCTTCTGGTTCTGTTGGGGGGCAAAGTGTGGATAAGCTCCGAGAGTGAGGTGGAGGAGAGTCCATTGATGGCCTTGAAGGTCAGCAGTAGGGTCTTGAAGGAAATTCTGCCGTGCATAGGGAGCCAGTGGAGCTGTTTCAGGATAGGTGTCACGTGTTCATGCCTGGAGGCACCATATAGAACTCTAGCTGTGGTGTTCATTGCGAGCTGGAGTGGTCACAGGGTGGACTGTGGGAGCCCTTGTAGGATTGTATTTGAGTAATCGAAGTGTGGGATAATCAGCGCCTGAAAGATTGTCCGGAAGTTGTCTGAGTGTCCAGATTTTATGGTAGACTGCTCTTACCGTGTTGCTTATGTGCGCCTTCATATCCAGGCATTGATCTAATGTGACTCCAAGATATCGGATTGTGGACTTAGTTTGCAACTCTGCTTCCTTGACCCTTATGTAGGATGGAGGGGAGAAGTTCTGGTTCCTTGTGATGAAGAGAACTTCTGTTTTCTTTTGCTGTATTCAGAGGTTTTGGGTCTGGAGCCAGTTGGCCACTGCGTCAAAGCAGTCTGTCAGTGGAGAGAGGTCAGGCTGATCGATTGAGAATGGCATATAGAGTAGCACGTCATCGGCATATACCAAGCAGTCAACATTGAAAGAACGGATGAGGTTACAGATGGGCTGCATGTAGACGTTGAACATCAGGGCGGAGGGGGAGGAATCCTGCGGAATGCCATGCTTCTGGTGGAACGGTTATAATGTTGAGGTCCCAGATCGTACGTGCTGCCATCTGACGGATAGGTATAATTTGCACCAGTTTAGTGCTGTGCCGCAAATACCCTTTTCTTCGAGTCGCCTCAGGAGAAGCTCATGGTTTACTGAGTCGAATGCAGCGGCTATATCCATGAAGATGAGGACAAATCCACGACGGGTCCTGCATGTGGAACGGGAAGTATTTCGGAGAACGCTACCCTGGAAGTTCTGGATTTCAACTTTCTACCTAAAAGCCTAAATTTAGCCTCCAGAACCTCCCTACCACATTTTCCTATGTCATTGGTACAGACATGTACCAAGACAGCAGAGTTCTCCCCAGCACTATCTAAGACCTTATCTAGGTGGCGCGCGAGGTATGCTACCTTCGCACCAGGCAGGCATGTTACCCAGCAATCCTCACGTACACCAGCCACCCAGCTATCTACTTGCCTAATGACTGAATCACCAACTATAACGGCTATCCTAACCCTCCCCTCATGGGCACATGGCCCTGGAGAAACTTCCTCGGTGCGAGAGGGTTTTACATCACCTGGAGGACAGGTCCTAGTTATAGGATCACTTCCTGCCACACCAGGGTGATGCTCTCCTGTCACATGACCTCTCTCCTCTATGGCAACAGGGATGCTGCCAGACTGGAGGTGGGGCGTCAGGACTATATCCCTGTAGATCTTGTCTATGTACCTCTCTGTCTTTCTTATGTTTTCCAAGTCTGCTACTCTAGCCTCTAGAGAACGGACTCGTTCCCTGAGAGCAAAGAGCTCCTTGTACCTGGTGCACACGTAAGACCTCTCACCAACTGGGAGAAAATCATACATGTGACACTCAATGCAAAAGACTGGAATGCCCCCATCTCGCTGCTGGACTGCTGTCTTCATCTTAGTTTTAAGCTTGTGTTTAGATCTAAGTTCTTTGCTTACTAAAGGTTGCTATGGATATGTATACTAATAAAACTGTACCTAATACGTTTAATATACCTTGTTCACCTGAAGCTTAATTAATCTCAGGCCCTTAGTGTATGACAGATTTGGATAACGAGCTTCACCTGAGAGCACCTCCTTTCCTTAAAGATGTGTAAGTACCTATAAAGCTATGATTATCCCAGAGATGGGTGGGTGTTGGGGAGGGAGGGAGGGAAATAACACTTATTAAAAGAGGGCTGCTACACATTACCTGTCCTTTGCTGTTGAGCTAAGCTTTGACCAACTTCCTGGGTGATTAACAGTCCTTGCTTGGATAGAAGGAGTCTTTCAAAATGGCCTTTTGACCTGCCACCTGGTGTTAACATCTATTGAAAAGGTTTCACAGGTCTCTTGCCCCCTAGGTAGAAGGCCTCTTTGTCAAGATCTCTAGAATACTATTTGTTGCTCAAAGAGTACTGACCCTGTTTTGCCTTTTATGCTAAGTTATATTCTGATTTGATTTAAATTACTGCTCTTTGCTGCTGCTAGGCTCTGACTTATTATGAAATTTAAACTACAAGCTCTCTGCTGGGTTCCAAATTTAACCAGAAAGCTCACTTCTGTGTTTTAAATTGACTATTAATTTTAAACTACAAGCTCTCTGCTGGGTTCCAAATTTAACCAGAAAGCTCTCTTCTGTGTTTTAATTTTAAACTAAAAGTACTGTGCTGATACTAGGCCCTTAGTGACTATTAAATTTAAACTACAAGCTCTCTGCTGGGTTCCAGATTTAACCAGAAAGCTATCTTCTGTGTTTTAAATTTAAACTTAAACTGCTGCCAGTAGGCCCCGACTGATTTAACAAAAAACACTGGGTTCACAGATTAATTAGCTTTAATACAAAGAAGTCCTTTCAGAAAATTCCCAGAAGCATATACTCACAATTGCAGATCTCTCTCCAGAAGTAGCAGTCCTTTTTGCTAGTCCTTCAACACTCTTTTGACATATTATGATACATTTTCAAAGGTTTTGAATATAGGTCATGTACATGTTCTAAAACAACATTTTCAAAGGCTTCGAGTGAGGCATGGCTAACATTTGGAGGACGTCAGTAGTGGATGTAGTGTAGTGGTGTCAGAAGTGTGCTTTCAAATGTACCTTGAAATACTAGGCCTGTGGCCTTGCTGGAATGTCTTTGTCTCTTTTGTTTTACTGTAGCCTGCTTAGTAGTAGAACCACGCAGTAAGAAATGCATAGTTTAGCAGCTTCTCACCTTACATAACACACTCCAGCTGACCTCCATTGGTGAGTGATCAAGGGGAACTTAATATGTGCCTATCATGAAGTAGCTAGAATGTGATAACAAATTATTAGTTTGCATATAGCTTAAAGTCTATAAATGAAACTGAAACCTTTGTCCGAGAGGCTCAGTCGTTTTGGAAACTATTCCACTGAGTTCTCGCATGCTATTAAAACTGTTTGATTTGAAGAAATTGAATCAGTTGCACAGGTTCAAAAAACAGAAAATGCTTAGTCTGATATAATAAGACACATTTACATGGATAGCTCAATTTAAATTGGGCACCCAAGGCAGTAGCTCTGTGGCATAAAGCCAGAAACTCTTTCTGCCTTTTCATTTTCTTCAGGCAAGGGAAGTTGGGGGGAGGGGTAATTCCTGTACTGGCTGCCATGTGAGTTATCGTTGCTCATAAGATGTGTGGGAGGTTCTCCTTTATTTTTCCTTTTGATGTTTCTTGTTTGGAACCACATTGGGGTTGTCTTATTGGGGGCTATTTTCTGTAACTGGGGTTAACTTCTAATAAGTGGGGAGGTATTTTCCCTTTTTCTTTTTTGCTGTATGTGAAAGTAAGCTGTGGCTCCAAGAGCCCTGCAGGTTGCTGGTGAGGGGGGGCAAACAGGAGCCCACAGTATGTAGCCCAGTTATTTATGTTTTGATTGTATTATTGGAAAATTTGTTAAATTTAAAAAAAAAAGAAACCTGTTTGATTTCACGAAGGCCTCAGGTGTCTTTTCTTGGTCTGGTAATCTACTACATTTCTTGATTCCCTGACCGAGAAAGGAAGACTATTTTGTCTCGGAGTGATGCGCCATTCATCTAGCGGGCTCCAGGAGTCCCGAGAGGTCTCGAGGCGCCACCGGACTGTTTCCGGATGGGACTTTACGATAGTCCTGGAGCCCGTGGGACTGATCGGACTCACTCACGACCTAGAAGGGGCCCGGAAAACAAACCTGCCCTTTTCACCGGATCCGGTAAGTCTGATTTTGGTAATTCTCTGTATCTGGTATTGTTATCTGTAATTTAAAGGAACGTGATCAACTCCTGGGACTGGTCCTAGTATATCAGATGCTGACTGAACCCACCGGTTTCCCTTCTGGTATACTTTAAGATTGTTTTGTTGGTTTTTTTGTACAAAAAAATGGAACAAAAAAAAAAGACTCCGAAGTCACAGCACAGCTCAGAGACAGAGAGCAGTTATTTACAGCACAGCTAAGAGAGATAGAGAGCAGTTATTTCTAGCAAGGAGAGAGAAACAGAAAAAAATAGGGGTGGGATATAAGGCATGTATCCTTTTCACACAGAATGAGAAAGTTTCAAGGGGTGTATCCTTTCTGCACAGAAAGAGAAAGTTTTAACCCAGCTCTGCCTGGATTTTTACTTCAGTTGTTTCTGTTATAATTACTCTGCTGATTTCTGTGGGATTTGGGAGGGAGAAACCTGAATGAGTGAGAGAGAGACAGTGTTTGTTTTACAGTTGCTGGAGTGTGAGAGAGACAGTGTTTGTATTGCAGCTGCTGGAGAGTTAGAGAGAGAGAGACACAAAGGTTTTGAACAGCATTTTTGAACAGCAAGGGAGGGGGTGTATTTATCCTGAGCCTTCTGCAGTGTCTCCTTAAGAACTTTAAGAAGCGTTTCTCTGGTGATTATGTAATTGTAATGACCCCCGGGTCGATTGGAAGTTTTATGTGAACGGGAATGGGCCCCCCCCCCCCTCCTGTCTTTAACTTGGCCTCCCGGAGGGATCTCTAGATATAGACCTGATACTAGAGGTGCACACAATCGCCCTGCAAAGTCATATGACCCCAGTCCCTGTTAAAGAAATATTGTCAGAAAGAGTGGCAGAGTTTTAAATCTTTGATTATTATCCAGTTAGCAGAGTACACTCAGAGGAACTCCTGTCCTGTAGTTCACAGAAAAATGCAGCCTAAAGTAAAAACTCAAATGACCAGTTTTAGTACAGGAGTCAGAGACAGAAGAATTCACTAAGCTCGATCACCAGGTTCAGCAGAGCCAGCTAGGATTTCTCCCCGCTCCTCTCGACTTTCTCTGATAGTCAAAAGAGCGGTGAGGCAAGAATGCCATTTTCAGATACAGACCTGCCCAGCACTTCATAAAGTTCCCTGAGTCCCAAATCTGAAGGAGGTCAGTCCCAGTTTAGTACCTCTCTCGCACTACCCTGAGTCAATATCATCGAGCTCTCCTTGAAGGCCTTAAAAAGGGGGGGGGGGGGGGGGCAGAAAGCGATGAATGTGGGGAAAATATCTGAGGTACTGCAAACCCCGATGAGAGAGAGCCCTGGCCAGTTTTATGAAAGACTCTGTGAATCTTTCCGTGTTTACTCCATTTGACCCCGAAGCACCTGAAAACTAGCGGATGGTGAATACAGTGTTTGTGGGACAATCACAGGGGGACATTCGAAGGAAACTTCAGAAGCTTGAGGGATTTGCTGGAATGAATATGTCCCAGCTGATGGAAGTTGCTATGAAAGTATTTGTGAACAGAGATCAGGAGATGAAGCATGAGTGTGATCGAAAGATGAAAAAGAAAGCTGATATGTTAGCAGCGGTGCTAGTCGAGAAAGGACAAGGAAAGTCGACGTGGGAACCGAGAAGTTGAGGCCTGGGTAGAGGAACCCGGTGAGGGTCATTGGAGCAAGGACTATTGGAACGAGATCAATGTGCCTATTGCAGAGAAATGGGCCGCTGAAAAAAGAGAAGAAAAAAAACGAATGTCCCAATTGTGTCAGGCAATATTCCCCTGCCCCGAAGAGATGTTGAGGGCATTCATAAACATCTCCAACGACTACTTAAGTTTGGACTCCTGAAAGCCATGCCAATCACCCCTGGAATACCCCTTTGCTGCCAGTTCAAAAAACCCAGGTACTAATGATTATCGACCTGTGCAGGACCTGTGGAAGGTCAATGAAGCTGTTGTTAACATTCATCCTGTTGAGTCAAACCCTTACAATTTACTGAATTTGATTCCTGAACAAGCTACCTGTTTTACAGTTTTGGACTTAAAGGATGACTTTCTGTTTGAGACTGGCCACTCCTTGCCAACCACTGTTTGTGTTTGAATGGGAAGACCCTATTACTGGCAGTAAGAGACAATTGACATGGACCCGGTTACGACAAGGATTCAAGAACTCCTCCACGCTGTTTGGGGATGCACTTAGTCAAGATTTGCGTTAGATCCACTCATGTCCCCTTCAATGTGTATTGCTACAATACGTGGACGATCTACTCATCGCCGCTGTTTCCCCAGAAGAATGTATTGCCACCACTTCAGAACTTCTGCACTTACTTTGGATGTCTGGCTATCGGGTTTCTCAAAGTAAAGCCCAGTTGTGCCAGACTGAAGTCAAGTACTGCCCGACGTGGAAAAACCATTCCATCTGTACGCCCATGAAAAAAGGGGGTGGCCTTCTTGTCTCCACGCAGTAGCAGCAACAGCTCTCCTGGCAACAGAGGCTGATAAATTGTCCCTTGGGCAAGAACTGTATGTTAAAAGTGCCGCATGCAGTATTGACGCTGATGGAGTACAAAGACAATTATTGGTTTACCAACGAGCGGATGACAAAGTACCAAAGCATGCTGTGTGCGAATCCTCGGATCCACATGAAGATAGTAAAAAACACTCAATTCTGCCACTCTACTCCCTGTAGTACCTGGGCTACCCAAACATGATTGTATTCAGGTTATGGATGAAGTGTATTCCGGCCGCCCAGATCTGAAAAATGTACCACTGGCCTTTCCTAATGTTCAGTATTTTACCGGTGGCAGCAGTTTGTGAAAGATGGACAGCGGATGGCCGGATATTCTGTGGTCACTCCTGAGGTTGTTGTGGAGGCTGAGCCCTTACCCCTGGGGACTTCTGCCCAGAAAGCTGAGCTCATTGCCCTTACTCAAGCCCTCCAGTTAGCTGCAGATCTGAAAGTAAACATCTACACTGACTCTTGTATGCTTTTGTTACCCTAAACGCCCATGGGGCCCTGTATAAAGAACGAGGTTTGGTTACTTCAGGGGGGAAAGCTTTTAAGTATGCCCCAGACAGCATGGCTCTAGTAGATGCCATCTGGGAACCCAGGAAGGTGGCAGTCATGCACTGCCGGGGTCATCAGTCTGGGGATAGCCTGACTGCCTTAGGAAATCGGAAGGCAGACAAAGTAACAAAGGAAACAGCCCTCCGCCTGATAAGGCCCAATTCGGCATTGGCTATAACAGCCCACTATTCCCAGTGCCAGTGAATGATTGGGATCCCCGCTACCAATCGGACGAGCTAGACTATTTCTGTACCCAGGAGGGAGGGACACTGACTGAACAGGGATGGATCCAGCTGCCACCCCTCCAGAAAACTGAACCTAGCCGTATTGTTATCCCTGACACCTTAGCCCCGCATTTTGTCCGGGCATTCCACCAGGTTACTCACATGGGAAAAAGCGCAATGGAGCAGGCCTTTCATCCCTGGTTTTATATTTCAATGTTAGGACCCCTAGCCACATCAGTTTCACGCCAATGCCTGACCTGTGCCTGAAATAATCCCCGACAAGGGAAATTAACACCCCCTGGTCTCCTAGCTGTAGGGACTGCTCCCATGGGAAAATTTTCAGGTAGATTTTACCGAGATGCCCAAGGCTGGTGGTCATAAGTACCTTCTGGTGTTAGTCTATACCTATTCAAGATGGGTTGAAGCTTTTCCCACCAGAACCGAGAAAGTTTGTGAGGTCACCCGAGCCCTCATCAGAGAAGTCATACCCCGATTTGGACTCCTGTCAGTAAAAGGATCAGACAGTAGCCCAGCTTTTGTCTCCCATGTCACCAGACACCTAGCCCAAGCTCTACAGATAGATTGGAAATTGCACACTGCGTACCGCCCTCAGAGTTCAAAATTTCCAAACTTTGTCAGGAGACCCGTCTCCGCTGGCCGTCTGTTCTTCCCATGGCCCTGTTGCACATACGGTCCTTTCCTCGCCAGAGTTTGAATCTGTCCCCCTTTGAAAAATCCTGTATGGATGACCCCCTCCCTTGATTAAGAGGGCGTTAGTAGACATGGGTCAGATTGGATCTCTGCTGACCCGCCAAGAACTGGTAGCATTGGGTTCCATATTGCAGAATGTTCACTCCTGGATTCAAGAATGACTACCAGTAACCCTTGTTGAACCCATTCACCCCCACAAACCAGGTTCCACTGTCTGGATTAAGGAGTGGAACCCTGACCCTTTGACACCCCGCTGGTGGGGGCCATTTACGGTCATACTGTCCACCTGCACAGCTATGGAGGTTGCCGAACTTGTGCAATGGATTCGCCATACTTGAGTCAAGCCAGCAACCCATCTGACTGTCAGCACCTGGATTGCCAGAACGGATCTGACAACCAACTGAAGCTCATTCTGTCCAGAACGACTCAGCCTGCACGTCAATCAGCGCAACGCCCTACACCCATCACCACCAGAAGCTGACGGGTCTACGTACGGCTGAAGACTGAGGATCGACAGCTGGGAACAAGGAACCCAAGGACCTGTTGTTTATAGACTGTATTCATACCAACTGCAGTATTATGTATACTGAGCTTGCGATAGTTGTATTTCTGATGGTAACGATGAGTTCTGTTGTAACTGATCCACTACCCTGCACCCCGTATTTGAAAGTAACTAAGACTGACCACAAAATCACTCAGATCCTAGTATATCATACTTATTATTCCTGTTACAGTACCAAACAGACCCCCTGCCTACCGACACTACCGACCTTACTATCTGTTACCATGCAGGAAAGGAGCCTTTGTGTTTTAATCCTAAAGTGTTTCCTGTTTATTGGATCCTGGAAGTACGTGCCGACAATTTCCAGGGACCGCTCCTTAATTCTACCATGTTTGAGGATAGCCAGCCTAAATCCTTGTTTTTCGATGCGTGCCTCGCAATCGAAAAAAACCTCTTATTCTGGTGGTTGCGGGTCCCTCAAATGGGAACGCACCTATTCTACAAATGATAAGTACATGTGCCCTCAACGTGCCAATAATTGGGGCCAGTGCACGGGCGTCAATTTGCCCAACCGCTGGGTAGTGGCTGCGGCAGGGTCATATTTCTGCCCCCGATGGGAGTGTATATATTTCGCCTCTTGGCCAGGAGTGCCTACTGGCCACCAAGGGGATGATTGCAAAGCAGTTTTAACAAGGTTGTTGGCCTCCCCGCATTGTCAAACTTCCACCTGTAATCCCCTTAATCTCACTATTTTGAACCCTTGTCAGGCCAACTGGCGTACGGGGGCAACCTTTTGGCCTACTCATTTATAGCCAGGGTACAGACCCCGGCACTTATCTTTATTTCTGGGTAATAGCAGAAAAAAACCGACAATCCCACCTGATTAGTGTTTTCCACTCCTTCTACGAGGAAATGACGACCCAGATGGACCCCATACCCACAGCTGTCAGAAATTTATTCCTTGAATTAGCTGAGACCGTGACTACACAACTGAATGTCACCTATTGTTACTTTTGTGGTGGCACCAATATGGACGATCAGTGGCCCTGGGAAGTTCAGGAGTGTAATTATTCTTCATCCTCCTATAATCAGTCCCAGTTTAAACCCACGGCTAGTGAATGGGTATTGAAGACCTCCATTATAGTGAATATATGTCTCTCCCGGATCGGCCCAGGATTCACCACACCGGTAGGGAATGCCCCGAGCGCATTATATAGTATTATGGCCCTGCAACATGGGCCGAGGATGGATCCTGTGGTTACCATACCCCTATTTACATGCTGAATCGTATTATTCGCTTGCAAGCTGTTCTAGAAATTATTACTAATGAGTAATTAGTAATGACATCAACAAGGCTTTGACCCTACAGGCAAAACAAAACACTCAAATGCGCACAGCTGGCCCTTGATTATCTTTTAGCCGCAGATGGGAGGGGTCTGTGGGAAATTTAACCTCACTAATTGCTGCCTACAGATAGATGATGCTGGGAAGGTTATTGAAGACATTACTGATCGCATGCGAAAGTTAGCCCATGGTCCTGTTCAGACCTGGAATGGTCTTTCAGTTGATGGCTGGTTTGGGAATGTTTTTAATGGGTTAGGTGGTTTGAAGTCCCTTATGGCCTGCCTTGTTTTGCCTTGCCTAATACCTCTCTGCCTGTGTGGTTTACACATTGCCATTGACAGTACTGTTGACCGCAAATCTGCTGCCCGTGTCAGTACTGTCCGGTTCCAAACACGGACCCAGCACGTGGTTTACATCCTGCGCCTGCTTATAATTCTTGGCACCCTGCTGGCGAGGGTGCTGAATTAAAGGGGGGAGTGTAGTGGTGTGAGAAGTGTACTTTGAAATGTACCTTGAAATACTAGGCCTGTGGCCTAGCTGGAATATCTTTGTCTCTTTTGTTTCACTATAGCCTGCTTAGTAGTAGAATCACGCAGTAAGAAATGCATAGTTTAGCAGCTTCTCACCTTACATAACACGCCCCAGCTGACCTCTATTGGTGAGTGATCAAGGGGAACTTAATATATGCCTATCATGAAGTAGCTAGAATGTGATAACAAATTATTCGTTTGCATATAGCTAAAAGTCTATAAATGAAACTGAAACCTTTGTCCGAGAGGCTCAGTCGTTTTGGAAACTATTCCACTGAGTTCTCGCATGCTATTAAAACTGTTTGATTTCACGAAGGCCTCAGGTGTCTTTTCTTGGTCTGGTAATCTACTACAGTAGCACGTGTTGAAAAGGAATGTCTGGTACATAACTATCTAAAAACTTGTACAATTCTACCCGTGTGTTAAAGGGATCATGTATCCTGGTGGGCACAAAAGTGAGACCCCTAAATAAAACCCTTTCTTCAACTTCATTGAGCATGTAATCAGATAAATATACTATCTACTCGATATGAGTGCTTGCGAGAGGATGTGCCTCTCCCTCAACCTCATTCTCTCTGGGGGCATAAGTTTCTCCTCTGACCTCCCCCCTTCCATAAATTGTCCATTGAAAAGCCCTGGCTTCGGACTGCCTGTCCTAATAGAAATAGGGAAGATGAGCCCACAAGGGGGTCATCAGACTGACTCCTAATCCTCTTAGGCTGTGTACGGAACGAAGGGTCAGCTGGACTGTTGGCCAGACAGTTCCCGAGCTGACACCTTCCTCCATCCAGAAGGGAAACCACTCAGGGAGAACATATCACTTCCCAACAAAAGAAACATACAATTCCCAACAAAATCTCTCCTTATACAGGACAGCACACTCGTACATGGTAATAACTATCTCACAGATTTTTCTTCCAAAAGGATCTTTTTTTTATTCCCTATCTTACAGAAACAGAAAACTAAGAACAAAGGAAAACAGTCCAGTGGTATTACAGATCTTACCACCTCTCACAGCAAGCAAACAGGGTCATTCTTTCTTATCTTAGATGCAGATGTCTAAACAATTACAAGTCAGAATGTCTGGTCCTGCCTGCCTGTCTTACTTCCTGACTCAACAGCTAGTGAGAGAATGTATGACAGGCCTTACTGGACACAAGAGAAACAGTGTAATAGACATATACACAAAACAATACATACTGCCATTCTCACTCGACAAAAAGGGATTTTGGGGAGGACTCAGGGACTCCATACCCCACGCAGCCTCCACTGCGCAGGAAATGAACTCATCGTGCATCTGGTCCTGTCATATTATATACCCTAGCTCAGGACAATTCTTACTATTGGGGCATTCTTCTCTAATTAGATCATTCTTGTTCCAGCTGTCTGGGGCCCCACTTGTGTGATGTTGTTCTGAAGCAGCAAAGTGCAGACAATGAATAATTCCAGGAGTCAATTGACAGGGTCCAAGCCAATTTATTGTGCACAAGGCCCAGTTAGTCAAAGCTTCAAAAAGGTTTGAGCAAAGTTTTTACAGAAACATATTCATTTATACATTTTTCTTCAGTTTCATACATGCAAACTTTCTATTGGTTCCAACGGCCCCTGCACCTGTCCAATCAGAGATCCCTCCTGGGCCTAGCACCCAGCTCCCTCCTCTAGGACTGTTCTAACAATGGTGCAGTTTCTAGGTTTGGATACTTCTCTACTGCAAGGTTGTCTCTAGCTCTAAGAATGCAAGTATTGAAACATTTCTATTTTCACAGCACAAGAGAATAATGAAAGATTTATGCATTCATGAAAACTTCTTATTAAGCAGTTTAAACAGTTTTCTCAAACTTTTACAGACTTTGGTTCTTTATTGAGATGGGGGTTGAAATCAGGGCCTAACTTATAGGCCTCTCACATTTGCAGACTATTATAGGCCATAGCCTGCCACATTCCCCCCTTTGATTATTCTCACCCGCAAGTCACATAAATCACATATTATACTGGTGCAACAGCATCACCTTGGGGTATAGGGTAATACTGCCACATAGCTAATATCTTCGTAGCTGCCTTCCGTTCTACAGTACTATCGATAACAGAGTTTACCATGCGTAAGCAAAGGGGTAGGAAACATGGGAGCAATAAGCATACAGCTAATATGAATAACACAATGAACATAAGGGTCTTCAGACCACCTAACCATGAAAACGCTGACCCAAACCACCCATCCAGCTTTAGGCCATGCCAGGTCTGAACAGGCACAAATGTTTGCTTTCTCATCTGGGTAGCTATATCTTCAACAACATGCCCATTATTATCAATCTGCAAACAACAATTGCTTAAATTCAATTTTCCACATACTCCACCTTCAGCTGCTAACAAATAATCTAGAGCCAAACGATTCTGATAAACAGCTGTGCGCATTTGTGTACTTTGCTTAGTTAAAAGAGTTAGTGCTTTGCTAGTTTCATTGGTTATTATTTCAACAACAGCTTGTAAACGTATTATACGATTTATCATATAGACAGGGATACGATATCCCCATGTCCCATCTTGCTCCCAAGTAGCAGGTTCATAGTATGAAATGATTTTCTCAGGTGGCCACTCCTCCTCCCCCCATTTGTCCCATTGGCCTATTTTCAAGGCCTCTCGCTTCTGTCGACTTCTGTACACAGGATAACCCAGTTGCTCTCCATGGGATGTAGGAAAAAGGAAGGTCGTATGGTTCCCAATGCACATGCTCTTCCCCAATGGTGAGGAAGCCTAGCATATGCTCGGGTTCCACAAATCCAGTACAGTCCAGGTGGTGCTTGCCAGGAATTATAAGCTGCTAGATCAGTCCAGATGCTGGCAAGATTAGGGAAACGAACTAGAGGGTTGGAGGGCTCTGAAGCGTTGACTCCTGACCACCAAGACGTCTTCTTAGCGGTACTGTTGTAGAACTTTTGGTTGAGACAGACCAGCTGTCCAACCTCCATGTTAAACTGTGGTCCTGAGAGAGCAAAACACAAATTTCCAACAATGGGTTGGGCCAGTACCCACTCACTAGTAGTGTTATGTAAGTCAGTCTGGTTGTAAGGAATAGAATAGTTCACTTCTTGCGCCTCCCAGGGCCATTGGTCTCCCATCTTAGTTCCTCCACAGAAGAGGCAATCTGAAATGTGGATACTAGATACTTCTGCTCCGGCAAGTTCAAGGAACAAATTTTGGGAGGTATGAGGAACCTCAAAACTCTACTTTCATGGCCTCATAAAAAGAGTGATGTATTTGATAGGGTGCGGATATATGAGCCTTAGTATTCAACCGTATATGTATAATGGTTCTAGGATCTATGCCACCTCCTGCTATACGCAATCCAAATCTGTATCCTTGCTTCCACTGGCTAGGGTCGAATATGAGGTGTTGTAGGGGATTGCAGGCACCCTTCTTGCATTTCTTGGGCTCAGGTAATCTGACCCTTGTCAGGCTGCCTCTGCGATTATCTCCATCTCGCCCCATAGGTGCATTAGTCCAAGTAGCAAAATATACGCATTCCCATTTTGGACAGAAGTAGGCATCTTTAGATGCTGTGCTGTAGACGGTGGTTGGGGAATTCTTTCCAGTACACCGTCCCCATCCATAGGCTCCTTCTGGACACATATATTTATTATCATGATAGTAGGCTTGCTCCCATGACCCACGCTTGTGGTAGGCATTTCTGTTTATCACATCACAGGCATCAAAGTCCAAGACAACATATTTTGTGGAGTCTGTGATTGGGCCCGTGGCATTTATGAGGGCTCCATCCTCATCATTCCAGCATACATAATAGGAGGGGTTCTGGCGGGGGTTGTAACAAGTCTTACTTTTCCCCTTCGTACAGATATTTAATTCTGTGCCATTATAGATACACCGGCTGACAATACCAGTGCAAATATAGTAGGAATGGTAAAGTAAAGTCTGAGTGACCTTCTGTCCAGTTCGGGTGGTAGTTATGCAAGCTGCACAAGGGGGCAAAAGTCTTTCCCAGAAATACCAGGACCACCACTCCCACAAGATAATAGTGGAAGAACATTATGATTACAGTCTTTGGAGGTCGACTGGAATATTGGGTACGTTGAGCTTGTAGAGTTTCTTCTTCTTTTCTGCTCCGACTGTCACTCTTGCGTGACAGGGGCGGGATTGTAGATTCTGAAGATTCTTACAATGCTGGTTGTCTCCGCAATGTGAGTCGCAATGGAGTCTCCGGATCATTTACTGAAGTCCATTGACCAGGTTCAGGAGCAGCTGCTGGCTTCACTCGACTGTGATGTATCCAGGGTTCGGGTTCTGTGACTTTTACTGCAGTTGGAGTTGACAAGATGACAACATAAGGTCCCTTCCAATGTGGCGCCAGCGGGATCTTTCTCCACTCTTTAATCCACACTGACACTCCTGGCTTGAAGGGATGCAGAGGTTCTGTTAGGTTGATGGGCAGTCGATCTTGCACCCAGGCATGAAGACTCTGTAAAACAGAACCTAAAGCCAATAGTTCTTGTCTAGTTATTTCAGATCCTATTTGTTTCATACCTCCTTTAATTCCCTGTACAATGGGCGGAGGTCACCCATACAAAAACTCAAAAGGGGAAACTCCCAAAGACTTGGTTGGGGCAGAACGTATCCTAAGAAGGGCTATAGGGAGAACCTGAAGCCACTTTAGGTGTGTTTCTTGACAAAGCTTGGACAACTGAGATTTCAGGGTTCTATTTATGTGCTCTACTTTCCCTGAACTCTGGGGTCTATAGGCAGTGTGCAACTTCCATTGTATCTGTAGAGCTCGAGCCAACTGTTGAGTTTCTTGGGACACAAATGAAGGTCCATTGTCTGACCCTATAGTTAATGGTATTCCAAATCGAGGAATAATCTCATGGAGCAGTATCTCTGTAACTTCTCGAGCCTTCTCTGTTCGGGTGGGACGGGCTTCTACCCACCCAGAAAATGTGCAAACTAGAACCAACAGGTAGTGATATCCGTTTGCTTGTGGCATTTCAGTAAAATCTACTTGAATATCACTCATGGAGGCCACCGCTACTGACTGAACTCTTGGGGGTGGAACAGGGCCTTGCCTAGGATTGTTCTTGGCACATGTCAAACACTGCTGTGCCACTGAAGTGGACAGGGATTCTAGTAGTGAAATACAAAAATGAGGTCTTAGGGCTCTCTCCATGGCCGTCTTCCCATAATGCATGGCCTGATGGAAAGCACGAACAAAAGCTGGCCCTAATGCTTCAGGAATGACTGTAGGACCTGGAGGTGTGCTGCCGTCTGGAGGAGGCAGCACTATCCAACCTATTTCTGTTAGGACCCCTCCCTCCTTTTCACAGAAATAATCCAACTCTTTTATAGTGTATCGGGGAGCCCGTGAGCTAAGGGGTATGGGGAACATGGCTGCTTGCACTGGAATGTCTTGGGTCACAACTTGTCCAGTTGTGGCTGCTTTTCGGGCGATGGCATCAGCAAACCTATTACCTCGGGTAACTTCTCCTACTCCTGTCTGGTGACCTCGACAGTGCATGACTGCAACTTGCTTAGGGGCCCATACAGCATCTAATAGTGTCAATATCTCAGGCCCATACCTAATGGACTTGCCTCCTGAGGTGATCAACCCTCGCTCCTTATACAAGGCTCCACGTGCATGTAAAGTCCTTCTCCTAATGTTAGTGCTCTAGTGAGAGCTATCAATTCAGCTTTCTGTGCTGAAGTTCCTGGGGCCAAAGCTGAGGACTCAACTATCAGATGAAGGGTCACCACTGCATATCCAGCACAACGATGTCCACTGATGACGAGACTGCTTCCATCCACAAAGAAAGTCTGTTCAGGATCCTCCAAAGGAACATCAGTTAAATCTGGGCGACTTGAAAATACAGTGTCCATAGTTTCTATACAGTCATGATCAGGGGGCCCAGGACCAGTTGGAAACAATGTAGCAGGATTCAGAGCTTGGCTAACTTTTAACTGTATCTGGGGATTTTCACACAACATGCTCTGATATTTCAACATTCGTGAATTCGTTAGCCAGAAACTTCCTTTGTGTTCCATAAGGGTGAGGACAGAATGGGGTACAGTCACTTGAAGATTCTGTCCCAGAGTGAGCTTATCTGCTTCGTTCACTAAGAGGGCTGTTGCTGCAACAGCTCTCAAACAAGGGGGCCAACCTCTTGCTACCACATCCAGCTGTTTTGACAAATAGGCTACTGGCTGCTGCCAAGATCCAAGAGATTGGGTCAGCACCCCTAGAGCATTTCCTTGCGACTCATGGACATAGAGATGGAAAGGTTTCTGGACATCTGGGAGACCCAGAGCTGGTGATGACATCAGAGCACTTTTCAGAGATCGGAATGCTGCATCCTGTTCCGGTCCCCACTCCAGTGGAGACTTTTCCATTCCTTTGGTAACTTGGTACAATGGTTTTGCTAGCAGCGCAAAATTGGGGATCCATATGCGACAGTATCCTGCGGCCCCCAAGAAGGCTCTCACTTGCCTCCTAGTGGTTGGAGTGGGAATACTGCATACAGCTTCTTTGCGTTCAGGTCCCAAGCATCAAATTCCGCTGGACAACTGGAACCCTAGGTATTTAACTTCGGTTTGACATAGTTGCGCCTTAGCTCGTGAGACTTTGTATCCAGCCTCATTCAAAAGGTACAGAAGTTCACTGGTGGCTTGTAGACATTCACTTTCTGAGTTGGTGGCTATGAGCAGGTCATCCACATACTGAAGGTATGGGTTCACTGAGTAACTTGAAAGATCTTGATTCAGAGCAGCACTAAAGAGAGTAGGTGAAGTCTTGAATCCTTGAGGTAATCGGGTCCAGGTAAGTTGGCCCCGCCTCCCTGTTGTGGGGTCTTGCCATTCAAAAGCGAATAAAGGTTGACTAGTGGGGGCCAGGCGTACACAGAAAAAGGCATCTTTTAGGTCCAGGACGGTGAAATGAGTAGCTTCAGCAGGGATCAGTCCCAAGAGAGTATAAGGATTTGGTACTACTGGGTGTATAGTTTCAACTGCATCATTTACCCGCCTCAGATCTTGTACTGGGAGGTAATCCCCTGTCCCAGGTTTCTTGACTGGGAGAAGAGGGGTGTTCCAAGGTGACTGGCATTCCTTGAGAAGTCCATACTTCAACAGTTTCACCAGATGGCAGTGGATTCCTTCCATGGCTGGTCGAGGAAGAGGATACTGCTTCACATGCACTGGTTCCGCTCCTGGCTTGAGGGTGACAATGACAGGGGCTATGTTCTTTGCTAGGCCGGGTGGATTATCTTCGGCCCATACTTCAGGCGGGGCTATGAGGCTGGTAGGTATACAGGAACTGTTTGACTTAATTGGAGGTGTACTATAGAACCGCCACTCTTCTTCTCGGGGAACAGTCAGCACCATTAATCCAGCAGGCTTTGGGTTCACAGTCATTTTCATTTCTCCCCCTTCAGCAATTGATATTTGTGCCTGAAGCTTTGCAAGCATATCTCGGCCCAGAATTGGAATAGGGCACTCGGCATATACAAGAACTGGTGCGTTATCTTTTGTCCCCCTAGTTCACACATACGGTTCTGCAGGAATGGCTTGGTGGCCCTGTTCCCAGTGGCCCCCACAATGGTGACAGATTGAGAGGAGAGAGGAGCCACTGGCTTTGCCACCATGGAATGTTCTGCTCCTGTATCTACCATAAAGTCCATATATTGGTCCCCTACTTTTAAACTGACCATAGGCTCCTGGGGACCCAGGGTAAACTTGGAGCCCGGTCTGGCCTAGTCTTCATCCATTTCATCCATGTCATAGCCCGTTGCTACTGCTACTCCCTCAATGGCTTCTTCTCTCTCACGCTGGAACTGTGCTCGGTTCATTCCTCCACAATTTTGAAATTGGCCTCCTGTTCTCCAGGGGTTCCCTCCTCCCCTCCTGGGGGTGGAGTCAAGATGCGGGCATTCATTTCTCCAATGTCCTTCTTCTCTGCAATGCGCGCACTGATTCGCTCCCAAAGGAGGCCTGCTACTTCCGCGGCCTCTTCCACGTTCTCTGGTCCTTCAGTTAGGAAAACCTCCTCCACGTCGTTCAACTAAAGCGGCAGCAAGAAGATCTGCTTTCTTCTTCATCTTTCGTTCACTTTCTCTGTCACGTTCATTTTCACGATTCACAAATACTTTGAGCGACTTCCATTAACTGTGCTGTATTCATACCCGCAAATCCATCCAGTTTCTGCAATTTTCGTTTTATGTCTCTCTGGGACTGACTGACAAAGGCTGCATTTACCATGCGCAAATTTTCCTGAGCGGTGGGATTGTATGGGGTATATAGTCTATAGGCCTCAGACAACCGCTCATAAAAGGCCAGTGGGCTCTCATCTGGCCCCTGGATAACTTCAGATACCTTCCCGATATTCATGGCCCTCTGGCCTCCCTTCTTCAGGCCTTGCAGCAAGGCCTGGCGAAATCGCGTCAGGGCCGCTGCACCCCTGTCATCATTTGGGTCCCATCTAGAATCTTCATTCGGGAAAGCTGCGGCGGCTGCTTGCGGGAGATTCAGATCCCCCCCTTCTATGGGATTCTCTTCTAACCAGCGGATGGCTGCTTGCACAATCCGCGCTCGCTCCTCAGTAGTAAAAAGAGTGGACAGGAGCTGGCGACAATCGGCCCAGGTAGGCTGATGAGTTTGCATTATACTAGACATTAATTCTGTCAATTCCTGGGGCTTTGCTGTATAGGGTGCATAATGCGTTTTCCAGTTTAATAAATCAGTAGTGGAGAAAGGTACATAGACTAGACTGGTTGGTCCTGGTGCCATCTGGCCCTGTTCATTTAGGATAGGTACACCAGGCACTTGACGCAATGGCATTAGACGCCCTGCTTTCTCCTTCTTCTTCGGGGTTATACTTCTTAAATCATACGGTTCCCGGTTATAGGCTTCCTTGGTTGGTGACCCTGAACTGGAAGGAGAGCCTCCACTTTCCATCTCATCGGAAGACCCTGGTTCCCCCGACGTACTTGGGCCTGACTCGGGGCTATCACTTGGGGAAGTGGGCTTCTTTTGCTGCTGCAGCAGTAATTGCTGGGGTTCCTCATCAGGCTCAGCTTCAGGTAGCGGAGCTGGGGGGACTAACCTATGTGGGTGCTGGGGTAAACGGGCCAGAATTTCTGGGGACTCTGGGGCAGAATACACAGGCCGCTTTTTCTCCTCAACCTTTCGGGTCCCCCTATTAGTTGCCACTAATATTCTGCACTGGTCCTCATAGCAACGCTTTACCCAAGAGGGCTGCCTTTCGCAAACACCCAACCAGGAATCTATGTAGGGGAACTGATCAGGGTGCGCTTTTTGTACAAGCTGATGAATACGAGAAACTGCTTCTACATCAAAGGTGCCCCCACGGGGCCATGAAGTAGCTAACACAGGCCACTCCCTATCACATAATACTCTTAATCTAGACGGAGACAATTTTATGCCGTAGTCTCCTGAAAATCCTTTACGGAAATTCGTGATCATACATTCCAGTGGAGTTTGCGTGGACTCCGTCCCTCCCATAATCGTAATGGCGTACAAGTAATGACGTACAAGATGACAAACAGTAAGGGTAGGTAGTATGGCTGTAGGTAAGGGGTCCATACAGCCCACAAAACACTGAGGGGAGCAAACACCACACGCTTCCTCCTTTTCGCGACCTGGACGCGGTCGCCTGGCCAGGAACTGCGCTACTCAGGAGTCCGCTCTCGCTTGTTCTGTGTTTCAAGACCTCTCACTCACACAAAGAATCATACCAGCACAAGAAATCATTTTTCAAAATGCCCAAGGTTTTCTCACTAACTGACTATTCCCAACCCAAAGGGTCGATGGTTTCGGCGTCCGCTAACCCTTATGCGGAGCGTACTAGGACCGCCCTTATGAGAGGTGATCAAACTCTTGTCTTGCGTACTCATGCGAGATTTTCCCAGTTAGTCTATACCAAATCAGTCTCGCGCACACATGCAAGACTCTTTTCCCCAGGCTTCACTGACTTTTAAACAAGAAAATGTCTACTCACCAGATCCGGTTCCCAATACCAAAACAGCTCTTGGGTTGGATCCTGGACTCCCCTCAGGTTCAGAGGTGTTGGTCTGCCGGACCCAGTGGCCCACCGAGGCAAGGCAGAACCCTCTCCGATACAAAGGGATCGGCGGCACCTGAGGTTTCCCCTGCGGTCGGACAGACACGGTTCCGACCGGGCCAAACCTGGAGGCGAATTGCGTGGAGTATTCGTTTGACCACCATTCACAATCCACACATTCCCGGCCAACGCACCAAGAATATGAAGCAGCGAAGTGCAGACAATGAATAATTCCAAGAGTCAATTAACAGGGTCCAAGCCAATTTATTGTGCACAAGGCCCAGTTAGTCAAAGCTTCAAAAAGGTCTGAGCAAAGTTTTTACAGAAACATATTCATTTATACATTTTTCTTCAGTTTCATACATGCAAACTTTCTATTGTTTCCAACGCCCCTGCACCTGTCCAATCAGAGATCCCTCCTGGGCCTAGCACCCCGCTCCCTCCTCTAGGACTGTTCTAACAATGGTGCAGTTTCTAGGTTTGGATACTTCTCTACTGCAAAGTCATCTCTAGCTCTAAGAATGCAAGTATTGAAACATTTCTATTTTCACAACACAAGAGAATAATGAAAGATTTATGCATTCATGAAAACTTCTTATTAAGCAGTTTAAACAGTTTTCTCAAACTTTTACAGACTTTGGTTCTTTACTGAAATGGGGGTTGAAATCAGGGCCTAACTTACAGGCCTCTCACATTTGCAGACTATTATATGCCATAGCCTGCCACAGTTCTACTCATGTCTGTACCCCTCTCTGTTGACCTTTTCTTGGGCCCATGTCTGCAATTATCAGTCTGGGCCTTGTCATATTTATATTGTTATCTGACTTCAGCCCCCCTCTCAATTCTTTACCTGGTTTTCTTGCTTGATTCTCTTGTTTGGTTCTCTCCCACTCCTTGGTTCCCAAGAAATATATCTCTTTAACTCCCCATGTTCTGACAACTATACTGGGTGGCCATATGTTCTTCTTCGTGTTAAGCTGGCATGTTTATATTTCATGATTGCCTTTTACCCTCTCTCTGTCCACCATTTACTGATAAGTGTGTTTTCACATACTTTTCCATATGATGTCACATACTTCTGAAAGCTGCACGTACGCACCTCAGTACAATTCCAGCATTCAGACATTTCAATGATTTTTCTTGTATTACTGTGTTAACCCTTTCTCCTCTGGCTCTCACAGCTGTGATACATCCATAGATTCTAATGTTATAGGCTTCTCTTTTTCCTTCTTTTGGGGTGTTGCATAGCGCGATGGGCCACATCTAGTAGACTCGCTCCTATTTCTATAGCCCATTAATTGCGGAGGGAGTAGCCTAGTGGTTGGGGCAAGTACCTCAGGCCAAAAGGTCAGCGGTTCAAATCCCACTAGAGGACAGCAACCTTGGGCCAGAAGGACTGGGGTTTCTAGTCCCACAGGTGCTCCTTGTGGTCTTGAGCAAGCCACTTAACCCTCCATAGCCCAAGTTCCCTGTAAATATTAGCGTATGTTTCTCATATCCCCTCGTGTTAAATGTATCCCCCAATTGTGTTGTGACCACTTTGATTGAAGGATAAGGTGGTATACAAAACTGTCTAAATAAATGTAGAACCCATAGCAAACCCACCATATCATTCACAAAGCTCCATACCCTACCTATCAAAAAGCAACACTGAAAATATTAAGCCAATACATCTACTGGGGAAAGTGAACAAGTGGCACTGTCAAATAAAAACTACATAAACAGAATAACTCAGCTCAGTTACACATGCAAAACATAGACCGTCACTAAACAAAGAACAAGGAATCACAATTTAGAAATTGGAAGACAATAATTAAATTGGGAACCCCTAAAGCCAAACTTGGAATGTACAACACCACTATAAATTAATTTCCTCTTGTACTAAACAAAAACCCAAAGACGTTAGCAATACACATTTCTCCAGGACCAAGCAGGAAGTCAGTCCTCACTTATGGGTGATGTCGGCGCCGACGGAGTCCTCGCGGAGCAATTTTCCCCAGCTTTCGAAGAAAGCTTTTGGGAATTGCAGCGCGCATGCGCGGTCCCCTTCCCGCCCAAGGGTGCCATCTTGCTCAGTCTTCTTTTTTCCGCGGAGCCCTACAGACGTAATTTGTGATCGCCGCTGAAAAAGTTGATTTTTTTCGTTTTGTTTTTTCTCGGTTCGACGCCGTGTCCTTTTTTCCCGCACGGCCTCGATACCCCAATATCGAGTCCGTTCACATTTTCGGTTTTTGTCCTTAGTAACTGGCGTTCCCACCACTTTTTTTCTTTTTCCCTGGCAGCACAGTCTTACGACCTCGCAGGGGCCCTTTTTCCCCCGATGACTGCCAGCGGGTTTAAAAAGTGTGATCGCTGTTCCAGACTTATGTCTCTTACCGACACACACGACTGCTGCCTCCGTTGCCTTGGGACCCAATCATGACTCGATGAGCTGTGGTCCGTGCAACAAAATGTCCTCGAAGGCCTTGAGGAGTCGGCAGTCACAAAAGGAACGAATCTTCTCTGACTCCGGTCGGGCCCGGACCTCGTCAGAGGCTTCGACGTCTCGTGACTCCGGCCCCGAGCATCGTCGGAGTTCCTCTGAGCGGGGGTCTCCTGCCCGGGAACATCGTCGGAAGAAGAGACCTGCAAGGGCGGCGTCGGAGGACGCTCCTGCTCCCTCGAGGGCCGGGTCGCATAGCCCCGTCAGCCGCCCCGAATCCTCGGAGGCGGAGAGGCCTTCGAAGCATCCTCGTCTCGAAGTGGAGTCTCCTGGACACGTGAGTACTGTAGCCCTCCTGGACTCAACTCCGAGGGAGCCGACGTCGGGCCCGACGCCGTCGGGGCCCGAGTCAGGGACTGCTGGGTCTTCTGAGTTTGGTCTCAGATTGACGGCCTTGGAGAGCAGTATCACTGCCTTCATGGACCAGCAGCGGGCATTGATGGCCGGCCTCACCAGTGCATCTGCCCCGACCACCGGGACGTCGACGTCCAAGTCGACCCCGGAGGCCGAGTCGATTCTCGAGTCCATACGAGCTCGAGTCGATCTTCGGCTGAGGTCTCCCTCGGCCTCCCGTTCGAGACCGAGGTCGTCGACACCGGCCTCGACGTCAGGGCGGAGGTCCTCGGCACCCGCCCGCACAGAGCCACTCGATTCCTCCACGGAGGAGTCGGGCTGGGGCACGGAGGAGGATGAGTCACCCGGTTCTTTTCAGACTCGGTGCATCCCCTCCGACTCGCCTGAGTCGGAGCCTCGGAGACGATCCCCTCCGGAGGATACCCGGTTCTCCGATTTCGTGAGGGACATGGCCAAAGCTTTGGCCTTCCCCGCGGATCCGGAGGAGGAGCCTCGAGCCGAAGAGCTCGAGGCCCTCCAGTATGACTCTCCCCCGAAGGAAGCCTTTACTGTACCGGTTCCTCCGATGCTGGAGCGGCTGCTCTTCCGCATGTGGGAGAACCCGGCCTCGACGCTGGTGTTAAGCAAGCGGGTCGATTCCATGTATCGAGTCCACAAGAGCCCCGTGTTCCAGAAGGCACAACTACCGCACCATTCCATGGTGGTGGAATCGGCCATGCATCGACTTAAGAGTCAAAAGATGCACTCCTCGGTGCCTCCGGGTAAGGAGGCCCGGAACCTGGATGCCCTCGGTAGGAAGTGCTTCCAGGGCTCTATGCTTGCTTGCCGAGTCCAGACATACCAGCTATATATGGGCATGTATCTTCGAGACCTGGCAAAAGAAATTGCCGGGTTCTCTGCTGGTCTCTCCGAGGAACCATTGCAGAGGTTCCAGGCCTTATCCACGGGGATTCGGGAGTGCTCGAAGTTCATTTCTCGAGCAGCCTATGATGGCTTCGAAGCATCGGCTCGAGTAGCCAGAGCCGGCATCGGGGCTCGCCGTCAGGCTTGGCTTCAGTCATCCGATCTCGAGCCATTGGTGCAGGACAAGTTGGTCGATGTCCCCTGCAGAGGTGAAAACCTCTTTGGCAAGCCCATGGCTGAAAAGGCGGCGGAACTCGAGTCCGAGACTCTCACCAAGACTCGCCTATCCCGAAAGACCTCTGCCCCTTCACAGAAGAGGAAGGGCTCGGGGAAAAAGCCCTTTTATCCGAGGAAGGTGTCTGCCTATAAACAACACCACCCACAATATCAGGCCTCGGCAGCTCCCCATCAGGGACAGCAGGCTAAGGGACAGGGTAATGGGTCCCGTAGGCAGAAGGCCCCCAAGCCCACTACACAGGCCCCTGCTCAGCAGGGTGGGTTTTTTTGACTATGCCAGCATAGCCTCTCCCCCTCAGCGGCCTTCGCTCAGCACGGGGGGGCCGGCTGACCCACTTTGCCCACAGGTGGTCAGCCATAACATCCGATTCCTGGGTGCTGCAGGAGGTTCAAAAAGGCTACCTCTTACATTTTCACCAGGTGCCTCCCCCCTACTTTCCAGAGGAGCCTCCAAGACCCCCTCTGCACAGGGACTTACTCCTTCAGGAGCTGCAAAGTCTGCTATAAGAACAGGCTGTGGAGCCAGTGCCCCAACACCTGTGGGGTCACGGGTTTTATTCGAGGTACTTCCTGATACCAAAGAGAACAGGAGGCCTCAGACCCATCCTGGACTTACGCAACCTCAACAAGTTCCTGCAGCGGGAAAAGTTCAAGATGCTTACCCTTGGAATCCTACTGCCCTACCTCCAGCAGGGAGATTGGCTATGCTCCTTGGATCTAAAGGATGCTTATACTCACATCCTTATTCATCCAGACCACCGGCAATATCTAAGATTTGTGGTGGCAGGGAATCATTATCAGTACCGCGTACTGCCCTTTGGCCTATCCTCCGCTCCCAGGGTGTTCACGAAATGCCTGGCAGTGGTGGCCGCCTTCCTGAGGCTTCAAGGCCTCTTCGTCTTCCCCTACCTGGACGACTGGCTCATCCGGGCACAGTCTGCCCTAGAGGTCACTCAGGCCACTCAACGCACAGTGGCTCTGCTTCAGCACTTGGGCTTCATCATAAACTTCGAAAAGTCCACTTTGCTCCCCTCTCAGGATCTCGAATTCATAGGAGCACGGCTGGACACTCTGCAGGCTCGTGCCTTCTTGCCTCTGGAACGGGCCAACAGGCTCATAGCTCTGGCCGGCAGGTTCCACAGCACGTCACCAGTCTCGGCCAGACAGTTCCTGCAATTGCTCGGTCATATGGCCTCCACGGTCCATGTCACTCTGAATGCCCGTCTACGTATGAGACCGGCGCAGTGGAGCCTTCGCACTCAATGGCATCAGGCCACAGGGAGACTGACGGACTTAATACAGATCTCCAATCGCCTGGTCTCCTCTCTGCAATGGTGGCTTCACCTGCCCAATCTGGTACTCGGCATGACCTTTCAGTCTCCTCCACCTTCCCAAGTGCTCATGACAGATGCCTCTCTCCTGGGCTGGGGAGCGCATTGCCAAGGAACATGCACTCAGGGCCTTTGGACACCTTGGGAGGCTGCTCAGCAGATAAACTTCCTGGAGCTGCGGGCGATCCGCCTAGCTCTGCGGACCTTCTCTCACCTCACTTCTCGTCAGTCTGTACTGGTGCAGACGGACAATCAGGTTGCCATGTTCTACGTGAACAAACAGGGGGGTACGGGCTCCCTCCTTCTATGTCAAGAGTCCCGGAGACTGTGCTCTTGGGCAGTCGGTCACGACATCCTCCTCAAGGCTGTTTACCTACCCGGGCAGGAGAAATGCCTGGCAGACAAACTGAGCCGGATTCTGCAGCCACACGAATGGAGGTTGAACCCCGTGGTTGTCCATCAGATCTTCCGCCGGTGGGGCTCCCCCACCATGGATCTCTTTGCCAGTCCTCTAAACCGGCAACTTCCCAGGTTCTGCTCCCGGCACCCGCATCCTCTCAGAGTAGCGCCGGATGCTTTCCTCATCTCGTGGTCCACGGGCCTACTGTATGCCTTTCCTCCCACGCCACTTGTGTCCCGGACATTGTTCAAAGTTGTCCAGGACAGGGCCTCCATGATCCTGGTAGCGCCCCGGTGGCCGAGACAACCCTAGTTCCCTCTACTTCTACAGCTAGCGGTGGACACCCCTCTTCCTCTGGGGTTTCAGCCCGATCTCCTGACCCAGGATCAGGGTACTCTTCTGCACCCCAACCTCCGGGCCCTGCATCTGATGGCCTGGCTGCTGAAAGGGTAGTCCTAGCTCCGCTTCTGCTACCTCCGGCAGTGGAAGCTGTTGTCCTAGCGTCTCGGCGACCTTCCACCCGGAAATCTTACGCCCTTAAATGGCGTTGCTTCTTGGTCTGGTGTTCTCAGCGCTCTGAGGACCCCTTCGCCTGCTTAGTATCGGTGGTACTGCAATACTTGCTTCACCTCTCCGATCTAGGCCTCAAACCAACTCTGTCAGAGTCCACCTCAGTGCTCTCTCTGCACATCATTCGCCGGTGGAGGGCCAGCCTCTTTCCTCGCACCCCTTGGGTGGCGCGTTTTCTCAGAGGCCTCCTTCTGCTTAAGCCTCCGTTGCGCCCTCCAGCTCCTGACTGGGATCTCAATGTGGTCTTGCAAAGGCTTACCTGTCCGCCTTTTGAACCCATGGCTACCTGCTCTCTTCGTTTCCTCTCCTGGAAAACTCCCTTCTTGGTAGCCCTTACCTCCGCTAGGCGCATAAGTGAACTACAGGCCCTAGTGTCGGATCCCCCATACACTAGGTTCTACAAGAATAGGGTAGTCTTACGGACTCACCCTAAGTTTCTTCCAAAGGTGGTCTCCCATTTTCACATCAATCAAGAGGTGGTTCTTCCGACCTTCTTTCCCAGGCCGCATACCAGCCAAGCTGAAACTGTTCTGCATACCCTGGACTGTAGAAGAGCCTTATCCTTCTACCTTGACCGTACGCGAGAGCATAGAAAAGCCGTCCAGCTTTTCGTATCTTTTGACCCCAATCGGTTGGGGGTACCTGTCTCTAAGCATACTCTGTCCATCTGGGTAGCCGACTGTATCGCCTGGGCTTATGGGGCAGCCGGCCTCTCATTAGAGAGTCGAGTCACGGCTCACCGTGTCAGGGCGAAGGCTGCGTCAGTGGCTCATCTCCGCTCTGTTCCGTTGGCAGACATCTGCCGGGCCGCTACTTGGTCTTCAAGCCAGACTTTTGCGGCTCATTACTGCCTGGAGAGGGAGTCCCGCAGGGACAGTGCTTTCGGACAGGCAGTCCTCCACAATCTCTTTGAGGTCTAGGCAACTCCTACCGTCCGGCCCTGGTCCAGAAGACATGTCCTTCACAGTAGCCTCGGAAAAGGAACCAATGTCATTAGGAACTGGAGATACTCTCCAATACCCTCCCAAACCCAAAGAGGTGGCTACTTTACTGGTATATCACATCTTACAGAATATTATACTCTGCATATGGGAGGTTCCTCTTACGGTTCCGGCCGGATTCATATTCAGAGAAGATTCCTTCCTTCTGTACTGTTGAGCTTGAGGGAGCTCTTTTTAGGCTTGAGGTCTCCGGTAGCCTTAAGCTTGGGAGTCCCATAAATGAGGACTGACTTCCTGCTTGGTCCTGGAGAAAGAGTAGTTACTCACCTGTAACAGGTGTTCTCCAGGAGCAGCAGGAATCAGTCCTCACTACCCTCCCTCCTCCCCTTGGAGTTGCAGTCATTCTTATTGTATGTTTTTGCTAACTTTTTTGCTGTCTTTTTGCTATGTCATCAGACTGAGCAAGATGGCACCCTTGGGCGGGAAGGGGACCGCGCATGCGCACTGCAATTCCCAAAAGCTTTCTTTGAAAGCTGGGGAAAATTGCTCCGCGAGGGCTCAGTCGGCTGCCGACGTCACCCATAAGTGAGGACTGATTCCTGCTGCTCCTGGAGAACACCTGTTACAGGTGAGTAACTACTCTTTCCCAGAGCTGACATATTCCAGTTAATAAATTCAAAATAAAAAAGTATTGTTTTACCTTTTGTTTGGGCATTTTATTTTTCAATTGCAATTGCTCCAGTCACTTTCTTCTGGTTTCTTCTGTCTTTTGCTAATTCTCCATTGTCTGCTGTTCATTTGTCCTTTCTTCTCTTCTAGATTTTTTCCATTCTATCTTCTACATCTGCTTTAACATATTGATCTTTCTCCTTTTGCTCTTTCCCTGATTTCTTTTTTATTCCTTTATCATCCAATCAAATTTCTCCCTTCTATCCTCAATCCGCACTTACTCTGCCAATACCTGGCCACTCGTAGATTTTTCTTCCCTCCTACACAAAATATCTTTACTCCCTCCATCCTCATTCCTCCAGCCCCATCCCCTTCTAGTCATTCCCCAAAATCAGCTCCCTTCTAGTTCCACCCCCACTCATCATCCGCTCCCTTCTAGTTCTATTCTCCCACCCCCACCCCCGCATTAGCCCATTTCCAGTCCTAGCCCCCCATAAACCAATTATAATCCTATTCCAGACCCACATCTCCCCATTTCCAGTCCAAGACCCCACATCAGCTCATTTCCAGTCCTATTCCAGCCCTCATCAGCCCATTTGCAATCCTAGCCCCTCATCAGCCATTTCCAATATTAGCCCCCCCATAAACCAATTATAATCCTATTCCAGCCCCACATCAGCCCATTTTCAGTCCAAGCTCCCCCTCATTCAGTCCATTTCTAAACCTACACCCCCCCAAAGCCCATTTCCAGTCCTAGTCCTCCCCATCTGCTCATTTGAAGTCCTAGCCACCCCCCTCAGCCCATTTCCAATCCTAGCTCCCCCCCTCAGCACATTTACGATTTTAGCCCCCTTCTCCAACTCAGCTCCCTTCCCTGACTCAGCCCATTTCAAGCCAAAGTCCCCCCACCTTCCCCAGAGCCCAGCGGCATGCTTTAGAGGCCCCAGCTCACCTCCTTTTAGCAGGTCGCGGATCCTGGTAGGTCAGTAACAGCTCCTTACAGCCGCCAAAGTGAAGAGCATTGTTTCCTTCACTTCAGCAGCTGTGTTGTAATGACGATCGCAGGCGCGCTGAGTACCGTGACACTGGAAATGTCCTTTGACTGCTGGAGGTCAAAGAACATTTCCGGTGTCCTAGTACTCAGCGCCTGCGATCTTCATTACAACATAGCTGCCGAAGTGAAGGAAACAATGCTCTTCACTTCGGCGGCTGTAAGGAGCTGTTACTGACCTGCCGGGAGTCGCGACCTGCTAAAAGGAGATGAGCCAAGAGCCCTGAGCGTGCAGAATGTTGTTGGCACGGGGGGCCCCCTGAAGCGCGGGGCCCTGTGCGAACAACATTCTCGCTCAATGGACGGGTCAGCCCTGCTGAGACTCAAGCAAAATCACAGCATAAGTATCGAGCCTCCCTAGGGGTGCTTCCAATGCAGAACAGCCAGCTAAGCAGCCCAGGCTGGAGGATCTGTCCTCCAAAGCACAAGAGGGGCTCTGGGATGCTCCTGAGGAATCGACCTCTGGAGAGCAACCAGTTCCACCCAGACATCAGCCATCTCCCTCGACCAGTGCATGCTGTCTCTCTAGAGGAGTTTAACCACAATCCTGTCAGCCTTGGTACCGACAGTATTGACAGCTCCAGCAGTGTAAGCTTTGGCACCCTGCCTACAGCCATGTTTATCTGCCTTAATGCCGGCCCTCAGGCCTGCATTGTTGGAGATCCCGAGGCCAATGCCTCTGTTGGAACTGACTGATACCACCGGTACCAATCAGGCTAAAATGCCCAGGGAATCCCGATTCTGATACCTTGGAGCATCGGTATTAGCATTGACCCTCGACGTCAATGAAGCATAAAGGTCACACACAAGACCGCCAATAATTTGACTTTTTGTCAGACTCTGATTACAGTTCCTCCGATTCTGATGAGGGATCACTGGATTCCCAGAAACGTCCAGACATCCTTCAGACCCTTTCCCTCCACAGGAGCAGCGCATTTCCCCACCAGAAGACATGTCCTTCACAGTAGCCTCGGAAAAGGAACCAATGTCATTAGGAACTGGAGATACTCTCCAATACCCTCCCAAACCCAAAGAGGTGGCTACTTTACTGGTACATCACATCTTACAGAATATTATACTCTGCATATGGGAGGTTCCTCTTACGGTTCCGCCTGTCAACAAGAGGCTTGATATCATGTACCGAGTTCAAGAGTGCCCAGGCTTCCAGAAGCCTCAGCTGCCACACACTCAATGGTGGTAGAATTGGTGATGCGCCGAATAAAGAGCTCAAAGAATCATTTTTCCGTGCCTCCAGGTAGAGACTAAAGGACATTGGATACCTTTGGATGTCAATCTTTATCTTTATGTTTATTACGACATTTGATATACCGCCTATGCCAGAGAATTTAGGCAGTTCACAAAAAAACAGACTACAGCAGTGTCTGAAAGAGGAAAAGAATGCTAATATTAAGACAGAAAAGAGAAGAGGAGAGAGAGAGAGAGAGAGCAGGCGCAGGAGGGAGAGGATAGAGGGCCAAGGGGACAGCTAGGAGGGGGAGGGGGCAAGATTAAGAACATATGCAATACTGGTCCATCAAGCCCAGTATCCTGTTTTCAACACTGGCCAATCTAAGTCACATGTTCCTAGCAGTTTGCCTAAAAGACACAGGTTCCACAATGCTTGTATTGGAGCAAGCAGTGCATATCCCGGGTACCCTTTAATAATGGTTTATGGACCTTTCCTTCAGTAACTTGTCAAAACCTATTTTAAACCCGGCTACACTAACAGCTTTTATTATACCCTCCAGTAATGAATTCCAGAGTTTGATTACATGTTGAGTAAAAAAATGTTTTCTCTTATTATACTTAAATATGTTACCCTGTAGCTTTATTGCATGTCCCCTAGTCTTTCCATATTTTAATGGCGTAAACAATCGATCTACGTTTACCCGTTCCACTCCATTCATTAATTTATAGGCCTCTATCATATCTCCCCTCAGCTGTTTCTTTTCCAGGTTGAAGAGCCCTAACCTTTTTAGCCTCTCTTCATAGGGGTATCCTTTCATCATCTTTACTATTTTGGTGGCTCTTCTCTGTACCTTTTATAATAACGCTGTATCCTTTTTAAGATACAGCGACCATAATTGCACACAATATTCAAGGTGCGGTCGCACCATAGAATGATACAGAGGCATTATAATATCCTTTCTTTTATTCTGCATTCCTTTCTTTATGATACCTAGCATTCTATTTGTTCTCTTGTCCGCTGCTGCACACTGGGCAGAGGGTTTAAACATGTTATCCACGATGATGCCAAAATCTTTTTCCTGGGTGGTGGTTCCTAATGTGAAACCTTGCATTGTATAACCATAATTTGGGTTGTTCTTTCCTAAGTGCATAACTTTGCACTTGTCCACATTAAATTTTATCTGCCATTTGGATGCCCTGTCTTCTAATTTATCAAGGTCCGCTTGCATTTTTTCCACAATCCTCATGGGTTTTAACAACTTTGAATAATTTTGTGTCATCTGCAAATTTGATTACCTCACTCGTTCTTCCCATTTCCAGATCATTTATGAATATGTTAAAAAGCAGCGGACCCAGCACAGATCCATGGGGTACTCCACTATTCACCTTTCTCCATTGGGGAAATTGGCCATTTAGATCTACCCTCTGCTTTCTATCTTTTAACCAGTTCCTGATGCACAATAGTATACTGCCTCCTATCCCATAACTTTTTAATTTCACCAAAAGTCTCTCATGAGGGACCTTGTCAAAGGCTTTTTGAAAATCTAGATATACTTTATCAACCGACCCACCTTTGTCTACCTGTTTATTCACACCCTCAAAAACATAACAGATTAGTAATACAAGACCTTCCATGGCTAAAGCCATGTTGGCTGTCCCACATTAAGTTATGTGAAAACTAAAGCGGAACCCAAGGACCAGGCCTACACGCAGGTAAATAGTTGTGAGGACAAAGTTTATTAAGGGACCCCAACAAGTAAAAAGTGGAGAAATCTCCTCAATCTATGTAAAATAAGGGAGAGGAATGATGATATTAGCATAAAATTTCTCAATACTCAAAACATTTTATACAATATGTTACAGATAAAATAAAATTGCATAAAAACATGTGTAATATATCCACTTATAACAAACATCCAAAACATATAGTGTGGATAAAGATAGCAGTGATTCAACTCAACAAAAATACAGAAAAGGGGCAAACCTAATAATAAAAGGAAGGGGAGAGATGACAAAAATAAATGAACCAAAAACATGAAAAATAGCCACATAACGTATACCACAAAAGGTACCAAAGGGACCACAAGATATAAATGTCAAAGAACCCACGCAGAAACAAAAAGGGGACCAATAATGAGCTCAAGCCAAGAAACCAGAAAGTGCAAAGGTACGTACATTGCAAATATGTGCGAGCAAGTCGGCATGTCGAAGGGTTATAAGTGAAAGCCATCATACAGGCGTTTCATAATAGCAAATTGCACATGAGCTCATAAATTATAACGTGAGTGAAACACGAGGGAGGCAGAAAAAGATTTTTTCTTTAACACTATAAAAAGTTTAGCTTTAACATTATAAAAAAAGGGAATATCCATATGTAAAAATGGCAATAGGTTAGCGTAACATGCCACAGTACTCGAGACTTGTGAGTAAGCGCAAAAAACCGACAAGGCGAAACACAAGGTGCAACGTTCAGATATTCGAAAACATTTTAGCAGAGCGATAAATGTGCACATATACACAAATACAAATGTCTTATCACTAAATCGTAACAGAGGGGCTGATGTGGCAATGAGCTGACCAAACAGGGTAAAAACCCTTTTCATGCTCCAAACGTCACAACAGTAGTGGGGGGATATATAAATGCACGCATATGTGCAAGTAAAAATAGCGTGCCATAAGTAGTTAATACAAAATTAAAGGTAGAGATGTGTGTCACTGAGCGGGAAGAATGAACAGGGTAGGAGGTTACCGCGAAAACAGAAACATGCCATTAAACATGATGAACAGAAGTCATTGTGTTAAAAATATAAACAGGAGGGTAACACAAGGACTACCATATCATATTGAGAATTGCACATTAAAAAAATTATATATAGAGAGAGGAAACACTAAGAGAGAAACTGCAACCTTACCAGTATTGTTGCTGTGCGCGGAAAAGCCGTGCAGAAGCAAAGAGGGTATTTAAATCACATCAAAGGGATATTCAAATCATACTAAAGCGAGGCTGTTGATTCTATACCAAGGATCATTAAACAGATAAAGAGTGAAATTATAAAAAGACGTTACTATAAAACATAAAAGAAAATAACCATAACTTCTGCAAAGAAACAAAAGAGTCTACATCATCGTTCTATTATAATGTTCATGTGAAAACCATACTGGCGTGCACTTATTACAGAGCTCAGTGGCCAAAGTGCACCGTCGCGGGACCAGACAAGAAACAGCAGAGAATGAATTAAAAACTTGTGTATTATTACATTGAAAAAAACATGTGGGAAAAGAACCGGACAGGCAACAACTAACCCATAATCGTGCCACCGTTTAAACATAAATAAAAGATATAAAACATACAGAAACGTTAAAAACAATAATAATATTATCATTATAATAGAGGTATGTCGGTAAATAAATAAATAAGTAGCTAAAAGACAAACAATAAAAAGGGACCACACATGGTACAATAATAAATGTGCTAAGCTAAATATATTATATGGGAACAGACGAGGATGTGTAGTCCCACCGTAACTCAAACCATATCAACAAGAAAAAAAGGCAACATAAACGATGTCATTAGTGTGTGCAAAAGAAACCGTATAAAAAGCGATTGAGGTATTAAAACAGCCTAAACGACTGATAAAACCTCTAAAAAGAAAGCCTGAAAAGACGTCACTAGTGTGCACAGGAAAAACAACATATAGGAGCAAATGGGATATTGGAAACACACTAAACAAGGCTTATTTATTTAGCTGTATTTATATCCCGCTTTTCGCCGGGTCAAAGCGGTGTTACATAGAAGGGTGGGGGAATTAAGTTGGTAGGGTAGGGCCATCGCCAGGGAGGCAACATTTATGATTTTGACATGGTACAGACTTTGGACATGGGACAGACATTGGACATGGGCAGGTTACTGTGATTTGAATCAGAGGTTCTTGGTGGACGAGATCAGAGGTTAGTTCGCTTTTTTGGTGGGGGTCGTGTTGAGGTATTCCTGGAACAGGGTGGTTTTCAGCTGTTTCCTGAAAGATGGTAGATCGGTGTTGTTTCTGAGATAACTCGGTAAAGAGTTCCATGGGGTTGGAGCATAAAGTTCAAAGGCTCGGTTGCAGGTCCGTTGCAAGCATTTAGTTCTTTTGTGGGGGATGGTGAGGGAATTGCTGGAGGTTTGTCTGGTAGTTCTGCCGTGGGCTGGACGAGACAGTAGGGTGCGAAGTTGGGAGTTCTGTGCTTGATGGATGGCTTTGTGGGTAAGTAGGATGGCTTTGTATTTAGACCTTGCTTCGAAGGGAAGTATATGTAGGTCTTTCAGAATTGGGGTGATGTGGTCGGTTTTCTTTGCAGTCTGGATGATTCCTGCCGTGGTGTTTAGTGCTGTTCGGAGGGGGTTTGTCTGTGTGGCTGGAAGGCCGTGGTAGATTATGTTGCAGTAGTCCAGATGTGGGATCGTCATGGCTTGCATTACAGTTCGGAAGTGTTGATGGTCAAGCAGGGGTCTAAGACGTTGTACCATTCTTGCTTTGTGGAATATAATTCCGGAGGTTTTGGTGATTTGCTGCTTTAAGGTGAGGGCTTGGTCAATAATTATGCCCAGGTATCGTATTTGTGGTTGTATTTGAATGTTTGTGGGTCCTATAGTGAGGTGTGTAGGCGGGGTGAAATCTGGGTCTCTGGTGACTATGAGGGCTTCTGTTTTCTTCATGTTGATGGATAGGTCGTTTGCTCGTTAACCAGTCGGACACCTCGGTGAAGCATGTTGATAGATGGGTGTTTGTTGGATCCGTGGTTGTAATGGGGGCGTACAGCATGATATCATCAGCATATATGTGGAAGCTGATGATGTGGGTGCGTATGACTGAGCAGAGTGGTTGAAGGTAGATGTTGAAGAGCATGGCTAATAGTGTAGATCCTTGTGGCACCCCTTGGTGTTGCTGGAATGGGGGAGATGTCACAGTGCAGGTACGGATATGTTGTTTCCTGTTAGTAAGGTAGGACTGGAACCATTTTAGTACGGTGTCTTTGATCCCATTTGTGCGTAGTCTGTGTATGAGGATGTTATGTGAGATGGTGTCAAAAGCTGCAGATATATCGAGGAAGATCATAGCGTATCCAGAGTGTTTTTCTTGTGTTCCCAGGAGAAGAGTGTTCATCAGTGTGGTCATGAGGGTCTCAACCCCATGCAGAGGGCGGAAGCCATGTTGTTGCGGATCCAGTATGTTGTTGGTATCTAGGTGTTCCTGTAGTTGCTGTTGGAAGATCTTCTCGATTATCTTAGTAGTGAAAGGTAAGCTTGCGATGGGTCTGTAAGATGCTGGATCAAGGGGATCCAGGTTTTGTTTTTTTAAGGATGGTTGGATGATTGAAGTTTTGAGGGTATCTGGCATGTGTCCTTGGGAGAAGGATTCATTGATGATATGGGCTAGTGGTGTGCTCAGTTAATTTTTGGATTTCTTTATCCAGTCTGTGGGGCAAGGGTCTAGCGGCGAGGAGGTGGTGTTGAGGCAGGAGATGGTGGTTGCTGTTTCTTCCGGTGAGGTTTCTTTAAATGTGGTCCAATCGCTGAGTAGGTTAGGGTGGAGGTCTGTTATGGTGGCCTCTGCATTTAGCTGTGAGTTCTGCGGTCATTGTAGTTGTTTGTATTGACGGGCTAATAGTTCTGGAGGGATTTTCGGAAGTTGGTCAGAGTTCTGGGGTGTCTTTGTTAGTTTTTTGACAATCTGAAAGAGTTCACGAGTCTTGTTTATGGAGGTATTTATGATTTTCATGTGGTAGATTTTCTTCGCATTGTCGGTCTCGTGGTGATATGCTTTGAGTTCATGTAAGTATTTTGTTTTGTCGTTTTCATCTTTGGTTTTTCTCCATTTTCTTTCAGTTCTTCTAAGTTTTGTTTTTAGTTTCCGGAGGTTGGGAGTATACTATCTGGCCTTTGTGGAAGGAGGTCTGGTGATGGCTTTGTTCGTTGGTGCTTCGGATGCTGTGGAGATCGTGGTGTTCCAGTTCTGTATTAGGTCATTGATGTTGCTGGAGTTTGTGTGGAGATGGGGTAGAGTTTGGGCTAGGAAGTCCTCCTTGTTGAAGGTTTTAAATCGTCTTATGTGGTGTCCCTCTTCTTTGTTGGTCTTATGTTGGTAGGTGTAGGAAATGGTGATGAGGTAGTGGTCAGACCAGGATACCGGCGTAATTTGTGGGTTTTTTCCTGAGGTGGCGGTTATGGAGTTTAGGAATATGAGGTCTAGAGTATTGCCTTTGTCGTGAGTGGGTTCTTACTTATAAAAGTGCTTATAAAAACCGTGAAAAGAAACCTCACTGAATGCACAGAGAGATAACATATAAAAACAATTGGGTTATTAAAAACGAACTAAATGAACTGATAAAACCACTAAAGAAACCATAAAAGAGGGGGAATATAAGACAATAATAGGATTCATAAAACACTTGAGAAAACAAAGCAGAACATTGACAACTATAAATATATAGGTAAGGAAACTATACCTCTATAGTATTCATTATAATATTGTACTTATAACTACTTAGAAAAACCAAAACTGTAAATTACAGGGGTCATTTTAAAAAATGAATATATGCAGAAACGGACTACATTGGACCTATACTCATAAATAAATATAATATATTCCATAGTAGTTATGAGACAGAATCATCCTTTAAATCATAGAAAATGGTGATATTCTATTTCTTTATTTAAACCATGTGGAACTACTGTATTAAGCGAAAAAATATAACGCTGTTCTTCTTGAGTTAACCGTTGATCGTGGTCCCCACCCCGGGGAGGGTTATTAATTTGTTTAATCACAAAAAACTTGAGGTCATCAAGAGTGTGTTGAACTGTACACCAATGTTCAACCAGAGGGGCAGTGAGAATTTTCCTTCGTATACAGCTTCTGTGTTCTTGAATACGTATCCTAACTGGACGAATGGTCTTACCCACATAAAGAAGGGAGCAAGGGCAAATGATAACATACACAACATGTGATGAATTGCAATCAGTTCTAGTGTGTAACATGTATTGTGCCTGGGTGACAGGATGCAAAAAAACAGAGAGAGTTATGGTATGCTTACATACAGAACAGCTATTACATCTAAAATGTCCCTTATCCTTAACATCTGAACTTAAACTAGGGGGCATGTAAGATGAAACCAATTTGTCGGCCAAATTGCACCCTCTATTGTAGGCAATCATAAGATGCTGATCAGAAAAACAGGGACTAGTTTGTAAAATATGCCAGTGGGCTCTAAGGATTTTTTGTATCTTCCATGCAAGATGTGAAAACTTAAAAACACCGACAAATTTGTTATTAGAAGATCTGTCTTTGGGTAAAAACAAGTCTTGTCTATTGGAAGAACAAGCACGTTGAAACCCTTTGGTGATGCATTCGGTAGGATAACCTCTAGCCTTAAAACGTGCTGCCATGTCAGTAGATTTATTTACAAAATCATCAAAATCGGTGCATAGCCTGCGGAGTCGTAGGAATTGTGAAACAGGTAAATTATTTTTGATATGGCTGTTATGAAAGCTATCAAACCGCAGTAATTTATTTTTGTCTGTAGGTTTTCGAAAAATAGTGGTTTTGAAGCCAGACGTGGATTTCTTAATGAGAAGGTCTAAATATGGTAAATCCGTAGTACTAGATTGCATTTTAAATTTTAGGTTAGTATCAAGAGTGTTAAGCCAGTCGTAAAACTCAAGGAGCTGATCGTGGGTGCCCTGCCACAGAATTAGAATATCATCAATGTAATGCTTCGAAGAAACCATCAGGGAGGAGTAGGGACAATCTACAAGGTAAGTCGCCTCGAATTCAGCCACATACAAATTGGCAATGTCTGGTGCCATAGATGCACCCATGGCCGTACCTTTTATCTGTTGGTAAAAAAGGCCATTAAAAAGAAAGTAATTACGTGTCAAGGCAAACTGAGCCAACTCAATGAGAAAATGAGTAGGTGTACGAACTGGCAAGGGGCGAGAATCCAAATATTTGGTTAGAACCACTAAAGCTTCTTTTTGTGGTATATTTGTATACAGTGATTCAATATCCAACATCACAAGTATAACGGACGAAATGTCGATATCTAAAGTGTCCAAAAAGGAAATCACATCAGTGACATCTCTAACATAGGAGGCAGTGCAGGGGATGAAGGGTCGTAAAAACACATCAACAAATTTAGACAGAGGTTCCAGGACAGAGCCTATGCCAGAGACGATAGGGTGTCCTGGAGGAGCAGTAAGGGACTTGTGGATTTTGGGAATGGTGTATATTGTCAGAATAACTGGGTGCTTAACCACCAGAAAAGCATACTCTCGCTGAGTAAGAAAACCAGCTTGTAGGCCATACATCAAGAGGGAGTCAATCTCTGTTTTGAGGGTGGACGTGGGATCACAAGGCAAAATTTGGTAGAAATCCCTATCATTGAGTTGGCTGGACAACTCTTGAATATAATACGTGTGGTCTAAGACCACAATCCCACCACCTTTATCAGCTGGTTTTATAATAATATCGGGTCGTTTATTCAAATTAGATATAGCAGCTCTTTCTTGTTGTGTAAGGTTAGAATACCTACATGTGGGTTTCTTTTCCATGTGTTCTATATCTCTCAAGACACATTTCATAAACATATGGACCAGAGGGTCAACAGGGCCAGGAGGAACCCAACGAGACTTCGCTCGCACCACAGATGAATCTGTAGAAGGGCAGGTCTTTTCAAAGAAAAAATTTTTGACTTGTAATTTCCAAAAGAACTTATGAAGGTCTACCCGAGTTTAGAACGCATCATAGCATGCTGTGGGGACAGAAGACAACTCTTTTTGTAGAAGGTCAAGTTCTGTTTGTGTGAGGGTGACATGTGATAAATTAATAACAGGTAAATCAAAACACATCAAATTCTGTGCGTCTGTAAGAACTTCCTGATTCAGTAAGGCTTGTGAAGGTGATTTTGTGGTGGTCGAGATTCATGGCCTCTGCCTCTTCCTCTGAATTCTAACCGGGAGGGGAGCGATTTTTTGGACTTGCGTAACGCTGATTCTTTCTCCCACAGATCCTCGAATAAAAAATCCCTAGATGTCCCGGGAGAATTGCGGAGGGGAGTGGAGACAGGAGAAGCAAAAAGTTCTTCTGATTCACTACGAATACGGTTTTTATTCCTTTCTGGTATATCGTAATACTTGCTAACTGGGGAATCTCGTTTTCTAAAATTACTGGAATCGTCAAACCTATGACTAAAAGGTTCAGATCTTTTTGAATAATGACCATTCTGATAATCATTTCTACGATATTGGTTATGAGAATAATCGTATCGTCTAAAATTGTCATTATTACAATTACTAGAAGTGTCATCCTTAAAACTGACTTGGCGTGGACCATTAAAAAGAGTCCTAGGCTTCAGCCATAAATACACATTGTCATTTTTATAATCGAGTTCATCCCGTTTGTGTTTGTTGAGTTTCATCCTTTTTATCTCTCTACAATACTCTTCCAGTTTATTATTATAATCTCCAATTAGTCTTTCAAAGTGTCTATCCTCAGATTTTAAAGAGTCCATTTTTCTCTCGGCTTCTATGCGGATCTTCTCGGCCGCCTTCTTAGCTGTCTTGGCCAGCAAAACCATAAGGTCAAGGGAGCACTTGTTCAAAATGGCACACCACCTGTCCATAAAAGGTTTATCATCCCGAAACATGTTTGGTTCTCTGGTCATCCTCAAACCTCTCGGGATCCGTTTAACTCTACAATATTGTAGCATGCTGGCATAATGTAGTTCATATCGGATTGCAGCTTTTTTGGTGCGAATTAAATCGATCCAACGGTCAGCAAGACTGGTATCTTCAGATTCATCTTCCACCAAGGGGGGTTCCTTGAGGAGATGATTCAAATGATCTTCAGAATAACTGAAGACGTTATCCCATTGTGTGTAGGCCATGGGAACTTCAAATCAAGAAGTCAAACAGCAAGAGAAGAAGGTATCTGCATAAGTAGTATAATGGGTACACTACTTGTCAAACTGATTGACAGATGAGATAAGGATGGCAGGAGCCAATCAGCATTCACTTCCGGTGTATGTCCTGCCTTAGGCCACACCCCCTCCCATAGAAGTGAATGGGGAGTTAGCCCCGCCCACTCCCGCCCCCAGGCATGGCCACCGCCCCCCACTTGACACACCCCTGCCCCCGCCCCAAGGATGATGACATCCAATCAGTGTACACTTCCGGGGGTGTGTCACACCCACGCCACGCCCCACAATATGGCATTAGCCAATCAGCACCCACTTCCGGGTTTGTGCTACGCCCACAGCCTCCCACCCTCCCCATGCCCCCTGCCTACATCATCGGAAATGACATCACCGGAAACAGTGTGTCATCAGAAGAGGGACTGTCCCTTTTTGCTGACATCAGCGGAAACAGTATGGCTGACTCTGGAAATGATAGTATGGCTGACTCCGGAAATGTGTTTTTGCTTCTGCTTAATGCTGAAAAACAAAAATGCTTTTCTCTCTCTCTCTCCCACACAGACTCAGTTGTTTTTTTTCTCACACAAAAACTGATTCTTAGCACAGAGAGACAGGCAGGCTAGAATCTTTTTCTTTCCAAATGCAATTAGCACATCTTTGTTAGAGGAATCAGTGCTGCCTCTCACCCTCAACCACGCCCCTGCCTACATCATCGGAAATGGACTGTCCCTTTTTGCTGACATCAGCGGGGAGCAGTGTGACTGATTCCGGAAATGTGTTTTTGCTTCTGGTTAATGTTTACATCTGCAAAAAAAAAAGCAGGAACCCTGGAAAACAAAAAATGCTTTTCTCTCTCCCACTGCCCCAGTTCTTATTTCTCACAAAAGATTCACAGCACAGAGAGACACAATTTTCTTTACAAATGCAATTACAAATGCAATTGTTAGAGAAACCAGTGCTGTCCATGTGATAGAATTTTACTTTTAAGACCTCACTGTTAGAGAGAGAAGTATTCTGACAGTCCTGTAGAGTTCAGACTGAAATACAGAGAGACCTGAGTTCAAATCCCCCTAATACAGCTATTTTTTTTTGAGAGAGCTGAGTTCAAATCCAAATACTAATACAGCTATTTTTTAGTGGCTTTGAAAAAACCAATACAGAGAGACAAGCCTGGACATGTCTCTCTAGGGTGTGGTAACACGTGATTGGTTGAAACAAGAGGTCTGTTCTGAGCATGCTCCAGGTGTTCTGAGCATGCTCCTGGTGTAAAGCTGTTTGTGTCAGGGGAACATTTTAACACAGAGATTCAAAAAGAAAAGAATTTCCAGCAGGGCACACAACATTAATTACTAAAACCATTCTGAAGATGTTGGCAAAATAAAAAGAACAGTCAAAGCACGGCAATCATGAAGGAAGCCTTATTGAAGAGCATTTACTATAACCCCAAAGCAGCAGGGAGCTTTGGGGGCATAAATCCTCTACTTCAAGCTGCTAAAAAGCAGGATAAAACAGTCAACAGAAATGATGTAGTTAGATGGGCTACCGGACAAGATGCTTATACTTTACACAGACCTGCTAGGGTCCGTTTTAAAAGAAACAAGACGATCGTGTCAGATGTGGATGCGCAATGGCAGGCTGATTTAGTTGATATGGCAGCCTTGTCCCATTATAACAATGGCTACAAATACATATTAACAGTGGTAGACATCCTGTCAAAATATGCATGGGCTGCAAGTTTAAAATCGAAAACCGGTCATGAAGTTGCTAAAGCCTTTGAAAAAATATTTAATCTAGGTCGTATACCTGAAAAAATACAGACAGACAAGGGTAAAGATTTTTTAAATAGGTCCCTGAAGAATTTATTAAAACAAAGAGGGGTTCATCATTTTGTAACCAATAACGATGTTAAAGCAGCGGTGGTAGAAAGGTTTAACAGGACTTTGAAATCCAAAATGTGGTGTTATTTTACTACACACAACACCTTTAGGTACCAAGACGTATTGCAGGCTTTTGTGCACAGTTATAATCATAGTTTTCACAGAACAATAAAGACGAGGCCTGTAGATGTGACACACACAAATTCTCTGCAGATCTGGAAAAGAGTCTACGGTGATAGCATCAAGCGTAAGCATACCGAGAATCCCTTAAAGAAAGGAGATCATGTAAGACTTTCAAAAACTAAAGGAAAATTTGAAAAAGGTTACGAGCAAACGTGGACTGACGAGGTATTTATAATAACGGACATTTTAAACAGGGGCCAGAAAGGAACATACAAGATACAGGATTATGACGGTGAAGCCATACAAGGTTCTTTTTATCCTGAAGAATTGCTAAAAGTCACACCGCAACAGGACAGAATATACCGAATCGAAAAGGTTCTAAAGGTAAAAGGATGTGGCAGGAACAGATTCTACCTCGTGAAATGGAGGGGATGGCCTGTTAAATTTAACAGTTGGGTTAAAGCATCAGAGATTCAAGACATCTGATTTCTTTCTTTCTTTTGAAGCAGCATTAAAATAAAATTGAAAATGAATGATGGTGGCTTTTATATCACACTGCCTAGCAATGCCTCAGCAGGTGTGTTTTCCCAAAATACCAGCTCTAATTTTACCATACAACCAGCAAGGCCTTTGGACTTACAAGGACAGTGGGAAGTGGGGCTCGTGGAAATACAATACCCCAACACCTGGGAGAATATTAAGGAAGATCATAAGTATGTTGTCGCTTCCGCAGCAGGAAATATACAGCACCTTATAGTCAGGAAAGGACATTACGCGACCATGCAGCATTTAGTGGAATCCATGAATCAGGACATTAGCAACATCTATAAAACGGCGGCACCACTAATCATTTATGAGCCCCATGCGCGAAGAATCCGAATAAAATCGGAAGATAGGTCTACTATTTATGCATATGGTGATTTGGCAACCATTTTGGGAATAGAAGCTTATGTAAGTATTAGCCCCTACGTTTTCTTTTTCAGACCGAGAAAATGTTAGAAAATCAGCGGCTATGGGAGAGAAGTCTAACAGAAAAAGATCACACAGCGATAGTTTTTCTGACGGTGAATCTACACACGCCGGTACAGAAGAGCAAACAGCTCCATACCGAAAACCAAAAGATAAGCAGAATAGTGAGTATTCCGGTTTTATCCAGCATATAGATTTTAAGGTCGCTGTAAAAGAAAAAAAGTATTAGCCCCTACGTTTTCTTTTTTCAGATCGAGAAAATATTAGAAATCCAGAGGCTGTGGGTGAGAAGTCTAACAGGAAAAGATCACGCAGCGAAAGTTTTTCTGACGGTGAATCTACATACGCCGGTACAGAATACAGAGGGCGTGGTGAAAGCCGTGTCTTTGATCACAGTGTTTCAGAGGACAGCGCAAATAATCATGCATTAGGCTCCGCTGCAGAATCAGAACCAGTTAGCTATGTTCAGTTTGTGAAAAGGTGGGATCGTAAATTGGACAAGTTTAATGGTGTAATTTATTCAGAGGAATTTCGGTTTATTAATTTAGACAGGGTAATATCATTATCTGAGGCTCAATTTGCCATTCGGCAAGGTATTCAACATATTCTGGATGAGGTTAGCAGCAAGGTTTCACCCGGTGATTATGTACAGGTGCATCTACACTCATCTCTTTTTCACAATTCCTTGTATTCTGGAAAGTTAAACCCTGAAGCATTAGACGCTGACGATTTCTTAAATCAGATCGCTAAACTCCTTCAGAGTCACAGAGAAATCCAGGTTTGTGATATATTCCGTGTTGTTGTACTTGTCATAAGAAATCGGGGTGGAAGTGCTCGTAGGGTCTTAAAGACTATACCATTTAGCCATATTATTCATAAGAAAAGGATGTATTTGATAGACTTGAACAACACTGATAATAGCCTGTGTTTTGCAGGTAGCCTCACAGCCCTCATGTCACAAGTAAAAATGACAGATGTCGAATTGTTAGAAGGTGCTAAAAAACTACATAATGAATTGGGGTGGCCGGTACATAGAAAAGTCATGCTCGATGATGTAGCAATATTTGAACAGCATTTAAAGATAAACATACGCGTTGTGCTTTACACAAATTCATGGGTTTGTTTTAAGACATCAGACAGACCTGTGTTCCCTAAGACTCTGTTCTTGTTGCTACATGATGACCATTTCTATGGTATAACCGATGTCAAAAAATTCTATGGGGAGCGCAACTTCTGTAGTTACTGTCAGAAACCGTACAGTCATGATCATAATTGCACATTATGGTGCTGTCTTTGTTTGACACTAACGTGTGCGTATAATGTTGGTGTACAACAGAGATGCCCTAATTGCAAACTCTTTTGTCGTTCTAAAGAGTGTTTAGATAGACACGCGGATCTGGCTCTGAAAAAAGAAGTGACGTGTTTATCTAAGATACTGTGCCAGAAATGTGAGTCTTATGTGGACAAGAAACATAAGTGCAAGGGCCGTCATTGTAAACTATGTCGCGAGCCCCTAACCGGGGATGGCATCCACTTATGTTTTATGACCCCTATTGGTAAAACTGAAACATCTGAAAAGTATATTTTTTATGATTGTGAATGTTTGCAAGAAACAGGCTGGCATGTCCCTAATTACATATATGCGACGGACTTAAATGATGAAAGAAGCTGGGAATTCAAGGGTCTCGAATGTATTTCTGCCTTTATACAGATTTTTTGCGACAAAAAATTTAAAGGTTACACCTTCATAGCCCATAATTCCAAAGGTTATGACGGATATTTTGTTCTTAAACAACTGCTTAAGGAAAAGATGGACACGGGGCTGTTGGTTCAAGGTGCTAAACTTTTACAAATTACCGTTGAACCTCTGACTATCCGTTTTATAGACTCTCTAAATTTCCTGCCTATGAAACTTAGCAAACTTCCACAAGCCATGGGTTTTACAGGCAGCAAGGGGTACTTTCCACATTTTTTTAATACGCTGGAAAATCAAAATTATGTGGGCCCCATGCCGGGTGTTGAACATTATGGTGTGAGTAACATGTTGCCTGAAGAAAAAGATGAATTTTTACAATGGTACAAGGACAATCAGCATAAAACTTTTAATTTGCAAAAAGAGCTGGCTTATTACTGCCAGCAGGATGTATCTATTTTGCGGCAGGCCTGTGTTCTCTACCGAGCTGAAATCATGAAAATGACAGAGAAAGAAGTGTTTGTAGAGCAGGGTGACATCTCAGAAATTCAAACAAGGTGTTTAGACCCTTTCCAATATATAACCCTTGCATCTGTATGTATGGCTATGTTCAGATTCATGTTTTTAGAACCCAAGACTGTGGCACTCATCCCACCAGATAACTATCACCGGCAGACAAAGAGATATACAACCCCCTCTATTCAATGGCTGATGTATGTGGAGGCCAAAGAAAATATACAGATCACACATGCTCTGAAAGGTGGCGAAAAAAAGGTGGGGGCTTATTTTCTTGATGGCTATGCCGTGATCGGTGGAGTAGAAACAGCTTTTGAATTTAATGGTTGTTTTCACCACGGCTGTCCAAGCTGTTACAACGATAAAGACCAGAATCCTGTAGCAGCCACGACCTATGGTTTTCTTTATTACAAAACACAGCTAAAAGCTGCATTCCTGGAAAGCCGTGGGTTCAAGGTCATAAGTCTATGGGAGCACGAGTGGAAGCGGATGGTAAAAGAAAATGACGGGGCTGCGCAGATTTCCTGGCTGACTCCGCATTACCGCAACCTCTAATTCCACGAGATGCCCTTTTCGGGGGTAGAACAAATGCCATTTGTCTGTACCACAAAACAAGGCCTGGGGCAAAAATACACTACTATGATTTTACCAGCCTATACCCTTTTGTCAATAAAACAGAGGAATATCCAATAGGCCATCCAAAAATCATTTATGACAAATTTGGTCCCCCTACAAAGTACTTTAGTTTTATAAAAGCAAAAGTATATCCCCCACGAAAGCTCTTTTTCCCAGTGTTACCCATACGGTTGGGCGGTAAGCTTATGTTTCCACTGTGTCACACGTGTGCTGACACACAGCAACAGGAAATGTGTGCCCACATGGATGAGGAGAGAGCTTTTGTGGGGACTTGGTGTACGGTGGAGATGAATTTAGCCATTGCAAAAGGGTATGTGTTTGTTGAAATCTATGAAATCTGGCATTTCGAGCAAAAATCTGATCATCTCTTTTCCGAATACATCAAAATGCACCTCCGTCAAAAACAAGAGGCTTCAGGCTACCCTCGATGGTGCAATGATACTGAAAAACAAAATGTGTACATAGCTGATTTCTTTAGAAAAGAGGGGGTGTGTTTGCATGCAGACCAGATTAATGTAAACCATGCTAAGCGTCAAATAGCAAAACTTTTCTTAAATTCCCTGTGGGGTAAATTTGGTCAAAGAACAAACCTGCCTACCACAAGCATTGTGAAAGAACCTGATGACCACTGTTCCCTCTAAGCAGTGCGCGTGTGCGCGCGCACACATCTCGCCGAGCGAGCGCACATACTTTACAACAGAGCGCACAAAAATTACGGCTCTGATTCTGATAGAAAACAACACAGACGTCTTAAAATGTTGTAATTACTAGAAATTTCCCGCTTCATTTAGTAATCGTCTATTTTCATTTAATTTGATTAAAATCAATGTGGTGTACATACTGTATTCTGACGTGTAGTCAAATTTTAAGGTATATAACTCCGAGTGTCGTTATGTGGCGCACAAAAATTTAACCTTCCTTCAAAAGCTGCACACAGCTGATATTTTGTGCGCACACAGCCTACAGAAAATTAGAGGGAACATTGCTGATGACCTCTTTAAATATCTGTTTTCTCCTGAATTCGAGGTTTCATCATGCGATTTTATTGATGATGAAACAGCCTGTGTGTCTTGGAGGCACTCAAAAGACCAGTGTATATTGTCGGGTAGCACCAACGTTTTCATTGCCTGTTTTACAACGGCTTATGCACGCCTGGAGTTGTACAACCTTCTAGATAGTTTGCAAGAGCGCTGTCTGTACCATGATACAGATTCTGTGATATTTCTAAGTCGAGAGGGTGATTGGAACCCATCTTTGGGTGATTATTTAGGTGAGCTCACAAGCGAGATACCCTCAGATGAACATATCACAGAGTTTGTATCAGCGGGGCCTAAAACATACGGCTACAAGCTGTCAAGCGGGAAGACCTGTATGAAAGTAAAAGGGATTACGTTAAACGTAGAAAACTGCCAGAAAATCAATTTCACTAGTTTGAAAGATCTAGTTTTGGACTACAAGCCTGGGACAGCAGATTTATCCCAGAAAAAGATAGGAGTACAACAACCTGGTATTATAAGAAACAAAAAGGGTTGGACAATAGAGACTGGTGTGATTAAAAAAACACAAAAGATTGTGTATGACAAAAGGTTAAAGTTGGAGGATGGCTTTAGCACATTACCCTATGGATACTAGCGTGGTGGATGTGCGCTGATCACATCCTTTTTCTTGTATTTTAGCGGGGCCATCCAATTCAGGCAAGAGCTTCTTTGTTAAAAAGATGTTAGAACACGCTGGTCGTGTATTGACTGTCATGCCTAACAATATTGTGTGGTGTTACAGTTGCTGGCAACCTCTGTATAAAGAAATGTTAAATAAATATCCTTTTATTACATTTATGGACACTTTGCCTGATACTTTTAATGATGAACGGATGTTTCCAACCAATAAAGTAAACTTGGTTATTGTTGATGACCTAATGGATTCTGCCTGTAAAAGTGATGAAATAGAGAAAGCCTTTACCAAATATGTGCATCACAGAAACCTGAGCATCATATATATTGTTCAAAATGTTTTCTGCCAAGGTAAAGCAAGCCGAACTATAACTTTAAATACCAAATACATGGTGCTCTTTAAGAATCCTAGAGATAAGTTACAGATTGCCATTCTAGCCAGGCAGATGTACCCTGGAAAATCAAAATTCTTTATAGATGTCTTCGAAGATGCAACCAGAAAGCCGTTTGGGTATCTCGTCGTGGATTTAAATAACACAACGCCTGAGGCTTACAGACTGAGGATGGATATCTTCCCGCCAGATTGGACCACGGTATACTGTGAAAAACCACAAATCTCACATAAAAAGAAATGAATATGTAACCAACCCCTTCATACATGCTTGTGTGTCTCAGACAACATGTCTCGCCGTGTAAAGAGAAACCTGCCCCTTTTAAAACTTTTGGTTGAAGCCTCTCCGCAGCACAGAAGAGCCATCCTGAATACAGCTTCTAATGATTTGGTAGCAGCTATAGTTGAAATCGCTCTCAACACCCTAAAAGGTAACATTCCTCTTTCACAACAACAGATAAAGGTTTTAAAAGGGAAGCGTCATGCCATAAAGAGTCTGTGCAATAAAAGACTACCCATTAAAAAAAGAAGCAATTGGTGAGACAGTCGGGTGGTTTTATCGGGCCCCTGTTAAGTTTTGCATTACCGTTGATAACGGGGCTTCTGACAAACCTCTAATGCAGCACGCTGAAAAAATGTACATAGTCCCTAGTCAACAACTCGAGCGCTTGAGAAACCCACCAGATCGGGATGAAAATATTAGAACCACGACCATCCATAAGTTAGATGAAGAAATGAAAAACATCCTGCAAAGCGTCGGTATGTCTGAACACGAAAAGGCTAAATGTTATTCAGAAGTGCTACAGCGCTATCTCGTGCTTAACAGACAGAGGGATATGGAAAAAGAAAAAATAAACTTGTATCTACAGGCACAAGATGAGACATCAACTGCAGCATCTCTAGAAAATATTATACCTCCAGACCCTGTAATACAAGAAGTGTTAAACAGCATCAATATGCGCTGTAGGAAAAATGCTGAGTTGCTGCTTAATAAACTGTTAAAAAACAAGGATGTGGCATCCTGGGAGGGAAATGGAACATTTGTATACCGTGGAAACCCCGTCAATGGCTCTAACCTACTCGACCTCGTTCGTGGGGCTACGCAGCCCCAAGCTCTTTCACAACGAAGAATACCCAGGGGCTGGGAGGAGTTCATGCAAACCCTGGCCGAATTAAATATGCCCTCTACGGTAATGGGTAATGCAGCCAACAGAGATGTACTGGCACGCCTCAAAGAGAACCCATCTGTGAAGGCTACTAAAATGTACACGTGTCCGATAAAGAGCAAAGAGCTACTACCACACAAAAAACGTAAATTATCCCACAGATACCGGTGGTTGAGTGTGTAAAAATGTATTTTCAATAAAATGTTTAAAAACAAAAATAAAAGACTAGACAGTGATTTCTTTTCAAAAAACCTCCTTAGAGGGGTTACTTTTTATTTAGAAGCATCAAAACATTCACGATAGGAAGCACACACTTGCTGATTATGGAACGGATTTCTAAAAGATCTACACAAAGTTTGTTTGTTGCGTTTTACAAAATGTAACACATATCATCATTTTGCATTAAATCTTCAGAATACATTTCTAAAATATTTTCAAAAGGCACCCCTTTACAGCGGTGGTGCAAGAAAAATACACAGTGATATCCACAAGCCGTAGACATTGGGTGCTGTAATTGTCTGTTGTGGTATAAAACAGTTTTACAATGCTTGTTGAAAAAGCTCATAATGCTGGTAGGAAAGAATAAGCTATCAGGTCCATAAGAATAAAAGAATTCCCCTGTTCCATCTCCACATATATAGATGGCTAACCAGTGTTCTCCAGGTAGGTTATGAGGGTGTGTATTTACCACCAAACACACTGGCTTCCTTGATATTTGTACATCCGCTAACCAGTCGCTGGGTAGCACATCTAAAAAGAAATCTGCAACACAGGGGTCCTTCTTTAAAATACGGAAGATCTGCAGGGTGTTCATTTTCACGAATGATCAAAAAGAACATTCCTTCTATGATTAATTTCTATCACATTGTCAAAAACCCCATAAACAATCATGTTAACTGTATGGGGTAAGGCGCTGGCAAAACATATTTCAGCCCGCAGGTTACCAGTTTTAATCAGCGAGTAATGGTCTGCACACTCCTGATCCGGTGAAAGGTCAAATGCCAACAGGGTATAACCTTTGTAAAACTCCTGACGCTCAATCAGCAACGCTGTATCTTTCAGATGTTTACCACTTGCTTGTATCAGTTGCATATATTCTCTTACACAACATCCGTTTTGAAAGTCAGGTTGAAGAGGTTTCCCGGGTACTTGTTCACCATCCACATATAGAGCGGCAAAATTAATATCATAATGTTTAAAATTGAAGGGGTTTTTAGCATAATTACCGCTGAAAGAATCATTATCCACAAATCCCAGCACAATTTTTGGTAGCTGTCCCAAAAAGAGATTTTCCTGGTTAGTCACACGGGCATCGGCTGGTATGCTAAACACCTTCAGCCCCACACGGTCAATAGCATACTTGACATTAGCTTTCAGCAGAGCTTCCGCATGTCCCAGGCGCACTCCGGGGGAAACTTTAACTCTCTTTACAAAGAGCACAGCGTTTAGGATAAGGATTTTATAACTTTCTTCGGCATCACCGCTCATTAAACAGAAAGAGTTTTTGTTGCGGGTCAATTTGATTTTGAGATCCACGCCATTAATCAATAGCTTTTCGCATAGGCAAGTGAAAACCAAAGCAGAGTCCAAGGACCAGGCCTACACGCAGGTAAATAATTGTGAGGACAAAGTTTATTAAGGGACCCCAACAAGTAAAAAGTGGAGAAATCTCCTCAATCTATGTAAAATAAGGGAGAGGAATGATGATATTAGCATAAAATTTCTCAATACTCAAAACATTTTATACAATATGTTACAGATAAAATAAAATTGCATAAAAACATGATGTGTAATATATCCACTTATAACAAACATCCAAAACATATAGTGTGTATAAAGATAGCAATGATTCAACTCAACAAAAATACAGAGAAGGGGCAAACCTAATAATAAAAGGAAGGGGAGAGATGACAAAAATAAATGAACCAAAAACATGAAAAATAGCCACATAACGTATACCACCAAAGGGACCACAAGATATAAATGTCAAAGAACCCACGCAGAAACAAAAAGGGGACCAATAATGAGCTCAAGCCAAGAAACCAGAAAGTGCAAAGGTACTTACATTGCAAATATGTGCGAGCAAGTCGGCATGTCGAAAGGTTATAAGTGAAAGCCATCATACAGGCGTTTCATAATAGCAAATTGCACATGAGCTCATAAATTATAACGTGAGTGAAACACGAGGGAGGCAGAAAAAGATTTTTTCTTTAACACTATAAAAAGTTTAGCTTTAACATTATAAAAAAGGGGATATCCATATGTAAAAATGGCAATAGGTTAGTATAACATGCCACAGTACTCGAGACTTGTGAGTAAGCGCAAAAAACCGACAAGGCGAAACACAAGGTGCAACATTCAGATATTCTAAAACATTATAGCAGAGCGATAAATGTGCACATATACACAAATACAAATGTCTTATCACTAAATCGTAACAGAGGGGCTGGTGTGGCAATGAGCTGACCAAACAGGGTAAAAACCCTTTTCAATGTTCTGCTTTGTTTTCTCAAGTGTTTTATGAATCCTATTATAGTCTTATATTCCCCCTCTTTTATGGTTTCTTTAGTGGTTTTATCAGTTCATTTAGTTTGTTTTTAATAACCCAATTGTTTTTATATGTTATCTCTCTGTGCATTCAATGAGGTTTCTCTTCAAGGTTTTTATAAGCCTTGTTTAGTGTGTTTCCAATATCCCATTTGTTCCTATATGTTGTTTTTCCTGTGCACACTAGTGACGTCTTTTCAGGCTTTCTTTTTAGAGGTTTTATCAGTCGTTTAGGCTGTTTTAATACCTCAATCACTTAATACGGTTTCTTTTGCACACACTAATGACATCGTTTATGTTGCCATTTTTTCTTGTTGATATGGTTTGAGTTACGGTGGGACTACACATCCTCGTCTGTTCCCATATAATATATTTAGCTTAGCACATTTATTATTGTACCATGTGTGGTCCCTTTTTATTGTTTGTCTTTTAGCTACTTATTTATTTATTTACCGACATACCTCTATTATAATGATAATATTATTATTGTTTTTAACGTTTCTGTATGTTTTATATCTTTTATTTATGTTTAAACGGTGGCATGATTATGGGTTAGTTGTTGCCTGTCCGGTTCTTCTTTTCCCACATGTTTTTTTCAATGTAATAATACACAAGTTTTTAATTCATTCTCTGCTGTTTCTTGTCTGGTCCCGCGACGGTGCACTTTGGCCACTGAGCTCTGTAATAAGTGCACACCAGTATGGTTTTCACATGAACATTATAATAGAATGATGATGTAGACTCTTTTGTTTCTTTGCAGAAGTTATGGTTATTTTCTTTTATGTTTTATAGTAACGTCTTTTTATAATTTCACTCTTTATCTGTTTAATGATTCTTGGTATAGAATCAACAGCTTCGCTTTAGTATGATTTGAATATCCCTTTGATGTGATTTAAATATCCTCTTTGCTTCTGCGCGGCTTTTCCCGCGCACAGCAACAATACTGGTAAGGTTGCAGTTTCTCTCTTAGTGTTTCCTCTCTCTATATATAATTTTTTTAATGTGCAATTCTCAATGTGATATGGTAGTCCTTGTGTTACCCTCCTGTTTATATTTTTAACACAATGACTTCTGTTCATCATGTTTAATGGCATGTTTCTGTTTTCGCGGTAACCTCCTACCCTGTTCATTCTTCCCACTCAGTGACACACATCTCTACCTTTAATTTTGTATTAACTACTTATGGCACGCTATTTTTACTTGCACATATGCGTGCATTTATATATCCTCCCACTACTGTTGTGACGTTTGGAGCATGAAAAGGGTTTTTACCCTGTTTGGTCAGCTCATTGCCACACCAGCCCCTCTGTTACGATTTAGTGATAAGACATTTGTATTTGTGTATATGTGCACTTTTATCGCTCTGCTAAAATGTTTTCGAATATCTGAACGTTGCACCTTGTGTTTCGCCTTGTCGGTTTTTTGCGCTTACTCACAAGTCTCGAGTACTGTGGCATGTTACGCTAACCTATTGCCATTTTTACAAATGGATATCCCCTTTTTTTATAATGTTAAAGCTAAACTTTTTATAGTGTTAAAGAAAAAATCTTTTTCTGCCTCCCTCGTGTTTCACTCACGTTATAATTTATGAGCTCATGTGCAATTTGCTATTATGAAACGCCTGTATGATGGCTTTCACTTATAACCCTTCGACATGCCGACTTCAGCTGTCTACCAGACTCAGCATCCGCAACAGCAGCAGCAGGATCCTTGCCAATCCCAAAAGCCCAAGGCTCCTAAACCTCAACCAGTGGCTGAGGCACAACCTGTGCTTGTTTTTTAATTCCTTCATAGGGAGCATTGCTACTTTGCCTCTGGAGGGTCCCCAGGCCCTCCACTTAGCAGGCAGACTCTATTCCTATGCCTACAAGTGGCACCTCATTACTTCAGAACAGCGGACTCTCAACATCATCCACAGGGGGTATCTACTTCACTTCAAAACTTTACCCCCACCCCCCCCCCCCCACCAGCTTCACAGGGGACTATCCAACCTATCCCGTTCAAAGCACTCTCTTAAAAGAAGAGGTGCCCATCCTGTTATCCCAGGGCGCCATAGAAAGAGTTCCTACTCCTCAAAAAGGGATGGGCTTCTACTCTCCATATTTTCTCATTCCAAAGAAAACAAGAGGATTATGGCCCATCCTGGATCTCAGAGAAGTAAACAAGTTCCTGTTCCAAGAAAAATTCAAAATGATTTCCCTAGGAACTCTTCTCCCATACCTCCAGAGGCATGACTGATTATGTTCACTAGACCTAAAGGAGGCGTACACGCATTTATGGATCTATCCTCTGCACAGACAGTATCTGCGCTGCATGCTTCAGTGGAACCACTACTAATACCGGGTGCTGCCCTTCGACTTAGCCTCTGCACCGAGAGTATCCACAAAATGCATGGTGGTAGTTGCTACCTATTTCCGCACTTTCAGGGTCTTCATCTTCCCTTACTTAGATGACTGGCTAATCAGGGGTGACTCCCCTCAGAAGGTAAAGCTGTCCCTTCATCACACCATCATGGTGCTCCAACATCTGGGATTTGTCCTAAACTTCCCAAAGTCTCACCTTGCTCCAATTCAACATCTGGAGTTCATCGGAGCTTTTTTAGACACTCAACAGGCATGAGCCTTTCTTTCTCAAGATCATCGTGTCCACCTCATTGAGCTGGCAAAAGGCATACAACAGCAAAGCTGCATCAGAACTCGAGAGATGCTACGTCTTTCGGGATACATGGCCTCCACAGTCCATGTCATCCCCTATGCTCAATTACACATGCGACAAGCCCAATGGACTCTGTCTTCTCAATGGATGCAAGCAAAGGGGCATCTCAAAGACAAGATCCACATCACCCCTCAACTAACCATCTCTCTTCAGTGGTAGTGTTCTCCACAGAACCTACTCGGCGGGTCACCTTTCCAGATACCTCCACTGCAATGCACCCTGACAACGGATGCCTCCAAACTGGGTTGAGGAGCGTATCTTAATGACCCAACCACACAGAGTCTGTGGACACAACAGGAATCTGCTCTGTAGATTAACCTCCTAGAACTATAGGCACTAAAGAATGCTCTTCAGGTTTTTCAACCCCAACTTTCAGGGCAACAGGTACTAGTCAGGACAGACAACCAGGTCGCTATGTTCTATTTATTTTATTTATTTATTTCTTTGAACTCATTTCTATGCTGCCTTTCTAAAATTGAAAGTGGTTTATGTTCAACAAAATCTAATAGAGCAAGAATGCATCCTGTTCTACAAAGAACTAAAACTCAAGAATTTGTTGGCAACAGTAACATGTACATTTGGTTATAACTGAATCTTTATAGTTATATGATGTTATAAGATTCAGTTATAAAGGGAAATGTTACATGGTCATTACTGGAAGAGTGTGTCTGTCTGACTAAAATTATGTAATTGTGCCCAATTGTAAATAATCAGTAACTAGGCAGTGCACTTGTGATGGTGCTAGGTTCTCGTAGGTTCTGGTTGGAGGTCTGGTTGTAAATTGGGAGTTAAGTTGTTTTAAAATTTCCTGGAATTAGTATGTTTTCAGTTTTTTTGCAGAAATCTGTCAAATCATGGCATTCTCTTAAGCTGAGGGTAGAATGTTCCATATTGACAGAGCAAAAAGGGACAATGCGAGGTTACAAGAAGCTTGTTTGCACATAGATTTCTGTGTGGGGATGGCGAGGAAATTAAGGGAGCTCTGCCTGCGGAGTCTGTTATTTTTTTATATTGAAATAAGTGGTTGGAGCAGTTAGCTGAACTGTTGTGTATGATTTTGAAGATAATGAGTACTTTGTATCATATTCTGGCTAGAATGGATAGCCAGTGGAGGTGAAAAAGTATGGGGGTGATATGTGATTGTCTTGGGGCTCTCGTGATTATTCTTGCTGCCATATTCTGGGCCATTTGGAGGGGGTGTAGAGTGTGTTTGGGGAGGCTGTGGTATATGATGTTGGAGTAATTCAGGATTGGCGTGATTAGAACTTGGCACACTGTCCGGAAGAGTTCTGGATGTATAAGGGTACAGAGGTTTCTCAGAGTTCTTAAGTTGAGGTAGACTGAATTTGTTTTCCTTATCTGGGATTGGAAGTTTAATTTCTGGTCTAAAATGATACCCAGATATCTGACTTCCGATTGCACTTTGGATGTGGTGGTCATTGAAATTCAGTGTGATTGGTGGTGAGAAGGAAGGGCCATTGAAAGGAAGGTTATGCTGTTGGAGCCACTGTTCTATGTCGGAGAAGCAGTTATAAATGTCGGAGAGGTCTAGATTTTTAGTATTGAATGAAATAGAGAACATAATATCGTCCGCATATATTTGGTAGTGTAGTTTATACTCTTTGAATATGGAACTTATAGGTTGGAGAAATATGTTGAACAGTAAGGCTGATAAACTTGAACCTTGCGGGTACGCCTTGTAGTTGTTTAAACAGGTGTGATGTCATGTTGTCTATTTGAACTCGGCTTCTGTCATTCAGATAGGAACGCAACCAGTTTAGTGTTGTTTCGCATGGGCCAATATTGGAGAGTGTCTGTATGATTTGTTGATGGGGGAGGGAATCAAAAGCAATGATATATCCAGGAAGATGAACAGGAATCCTTGAGTTGGTGTTTGGGTGCAAGTCAGGATTGTATTGATTAGTGATGAAAGGAGGGTCTCAACTCTGTGGTTTGGTCTGAAGCTGTGCTGATGAGGATTTAAGGGCGCGCAGTTGTCAATATGGTCTTGGAGTTGCATTTGAACAGACTTTTCCAGTATTTTCGATATGAAAGGGATTGCTGATATTGGTCTATAGGAAGTTGGAGTATTTCTATCAAGCTTGGTATTTTTTAAAATTGGTCTTACTGCACTCTGTTTTTGTTGATTTGGTACATGTCCCTGTATAAGAGATTTATGGATTATGTTTTGTATGTAAGTGCTGAGATGTGTTCTGGTGAGTTTAACCCAGCTCATAGAGCAGGGATTGAGGGTTGAAGTGGTTGTGTTGAGGTTCATTATGATATCTTCTATAGTCTTCTGAAGGTCAAAATTTGTCCACTTGGTTTGGGAGGGGGGATCATGGGATAGGGAGGGTTTGGAATGATGCTTCCAGTAAAGTTAGACTTCTGTTTAGTGCTTAGGTAGTTAGCCATTTCCTGGAGGATATCCTTTGTGGTGAGTTTTGATAACTGGGATCTCTTAGGAGGTTCCTTATAGTGAGGAAAAGTTCTCAGGGTTTGTTTAGGGAGTTTATGATAGACCTAATATAGTATTCTCTTTTTTTTCTTAAGGTTTCTTCACAGTAAGCCCTGTGTTTTTCAGCATATGCGTTCATTGGTGGACTGGTCTTCTGAGTGTCACCATTTACGTTCTAAGCGCCACAAATCACTTTTTTGTTTTTGTAGGGTAGCTGAGTACCAAGGGGCTATATTCTTCCTGTTCGGAGGGTTTTTTCTCAGGGGGACTCTTGCTACGGTTTCCATGATAGTGTTCCAACAATTGATTTGTGTTTCAAGGTTTTCTTGAGGATTAGTTAGCTTCAATTGTGGGACCACTGTGTTGATGAATGCTTCATTCTCTAGTTTACGGAATCTGTGGTTTGGGCAATGTGTACTGTTGTCAGTAGTCAAGTAGAGCTTTTTGGGAACCGAGAATAGGATTGTTGTATGGTAAGACCAGGGTACAGGCATAATTGTGGGTGGGCTCTGGCTGTTGGCAATGTGGATATTGTAAGGTAAGAATATTAGGTCAAGTATATTACCTTTGCTGTGCGTTGGTTTAGAGACAATTTGTGTGTAATGAAGGGAATCCATGGCTTCCAAGAATGAGGTTGCTTGGGTAGAAGGAATGGATATACAATTTAAGTCACCCAACAGGATGAGGGGGTCGATGGGGGGGTTGGAGCTATACAGACTGTCTCTAATAGTGGTTAGCTCGGAGGCATTTCTTGTGATGGTTTGTAAATTAAGCATATTGAAAAGTTGTTATTTGTTATCATGAGAATGTCTAAGTGGTCTGATGACATGGTGTCAGTTGTTAGAAGGCTGAGGTTAGTTTTGGCTATAATAGAGATGCCCCCACCTCGGCTAGACTTCCTGTTGCAGAAGTGAATGTTGTATGTAAGAGGGCATAGTTGGTTGAATAAGATGGTGGCAATATCAGAGAGCCAGGTTTCAGTGATACACAAGATGTCTAGTTTACAGTCCTGGATTAAGTCCATTATTGTTGGGATTTTATTTCATACTGTGTGTTGATAAGGGTACATTGAATTGTGTGGTTTGAGGGCTGTGACTTGGTCCAGCATTAAGTGGCTTGATCTTGGTTAGGGTGCAGATCCTCTGAGACTGATACATGTACTTTAATTGCTTGCATGAGTGATTGAGTTTATCTGATTTTGTGGATGATAGGAATATGTGCTAGATGGTTTGCTTGAGTTGCCTCTGCGGTGAGAGCAGCTATGATAAGCAGCAAGAGAGTGAGGGTGGTTAGGATTCTGTATCTTGATCTCAGAATTTCCATGATGTTCTCCGTTGTTCATGAGTTTAGATAGGTCAGGGCCTTAGTATTTCCTCTATTTCTCTAAATGCTGTTGGTGGAGTGGGAATTGGCGAGTACCTTATGTGATGGAGGCAAATTTTATTGAGAGTATGTCATTGTAACTTAGTTGTCCAGGTGCAAAAAAGACTGTATTAAGATTGCTGTTGTATACAGATCAGATGAGGTATAGTATCATCACTTCTCCAGGAACAAGCAGGAAGTCAGTCCTCACTTATGGGTGATGTCGGCACCGATGGAGCCCGTGTGGAGAAATTCCCCAGCTTTCAAAGAAAGCCTTTGGGATTGCTGCCACACATGCGTGGTCTTCTTCCCGCCCAAGGATGCCATCTTGCTCAGCCTCCTTTTTTTTGCAGAGCCCTTCGGAAGCACGTCCTCGTTCTTCAGAAAAAGCGCTTCTTTTTTTGGCCTCTGGCCTACTATTTTTCTAGTTGCACCTCTACCCATCTCTCCCCTTCTCTCTTTTCTTTTTGAGCAAATGGGACGTTTCTCGTAGCGTTTTTTCACTTTTTCAGGCTTCGCGCCCTTTTTTCCCCAACCGCTGGCAATGTGTGCCTTCAACCTCGCGGGGGTCTTCTTTGCCCTGATGGCCACACTTCCATGGTGGTGGAATTGGCGATGCCGAAGCAAAAGAGCCTGAAGTCACACTCTTCGGTTCCGCCGAGTAGGGAGTCAAGAGCCCTCGGCGTCTTGGGGTGCAAGGCTTACCAGGGGTCCATGCTCACATGCCATATTCAGGCTTACCAATTATACATCGGCATGTTCTTACGCGACCTTGCCAAGGAGCTCAGGGGTTTCTCTGTGGGCTTCGTAGGTGAGCCCCTCCTTAGGTTTCAAGCCCTCCTGAGGTCCGTTGCGGAGTGCTCCAAGTTCCTCTCCCATACTGCCTACAACGGATTAGAATTTTCGGCACATGTAGCGGCTGCCAGCATCAGGGCCCGATGCCAGGCATGGCTCCAGTCTGTCCCATGGGTCTTCACAAAGTGCCTCTCCGCGGTCGCTCTCCCTCAGGTGGCAGGGCATACCAGTCTTCCCTTATCTCGATGACTGGCTCATCATGGGGCCCTCCGCTGGAGAAGCTCGATCGGCGGTATCGCGCACAATCCTCCTCTTCAAACGCCTGGGGTTCCTGGCCAACTACCCCAACTCCCGAACCAGTGGAGGCCTTGGAGTTTATCAGCGCACGCCTCGACACTCAGTGAGTGGCCACCTTTCTGCCAGCAGACCTGCAGCCTGCCTCTGAGCCCTGGCGGCTCAGGTCCAGTACAACACTCAGGTCACGGTGCAGACCATACTGCGCCTCCTGGGACACAAGGCCCTCACTGTCCATGTGATCCCCCATGCCTGCATGCACATGTGGACGGCCCAGTGGTGCTTCAATGCTCAGTGGATTCCGGCCTCAGGTCACCTCGGAGAACCCATTCAGGTCTCCCACAACCTTCACAGGTCCCTAGACTGATGGTAGGACCCATGCAACCTCCAGGGACTGCCCTTCCAACCCCTACAGCACGAGCTTGTCCTGATGACTGAGCTTCCCTGCTGGGGTGGGGAGCTCACTGCAATGCACTGTGCACTCAAAGGCGATGGTCATTCAAAGAGTCCAAACAGCAAATAAACTTGCTCGAGCTTCGAGCGGTCCGATGGGCCCTGAAGTCCTTTGAGAGGACCATCTGAGAGGGAAATCGGTACTCGTGCAGACCAACAACCGAATAGCAATGTTTTACATCAACAAGGAAGGGGACACAGCTTTTCGCCTCCTCTGCCGGGAGGCGGTCCTCCTCTGCTCCTTTGCCTTCCATTGGGGGATGTCCCTACGAGTGGTCTACCTTCCAGGACATGAGAACGCCTTTACGGACAAACTCAGCAGGATCCTCAACCCTCACTAGTGGCGGCTGGACCCGGAGGTGGCCAGCCTCTTGTTCCATCAGTGGGGACCCTGACCATGGACCTGTTCGCCAGCCCAATGAACACGCAGCTTCCCTGCTTCTGTGGACCGACCCTGCACCCAAGCAGGGAAGTTCCGGATGCGTTCCTCTTCAGTTGGACCTCCGGGCTTCTTTACGCATCACTTCCCACTCCTCTCATCGCGAGGACCCTCCACAAAGTCCAGCGGGAGCAGTTATCGTTGATCCTTGTTGCTCCCTTGTGGCCTCGACAGCCATGGTTCTCACTCCTGCTCCAGCTCTCGTCCGAGCCCCCAGTCCCCCCGGGTTGTGCCCCGGGCCTGTTACCACAAGAGGAGGGGAGGGTGTTCCACCCGAACCTGGCGTTGTTGTCCCTCACAGCCTGGTGGCTGAACGGGTATCTCTAGCCTCACTGGATCTCCTGGGTGATAATAGGTGATTTCAATTACCCCGGTATCGACTGGGTCAGTGTCACAGCAGGACATGCTAGGGAGATAAAGTTCCTAAATGAAAAAAATGACTGCTTCTTGGAGCAGCTGGTTCATGAACCGACCAGAGGGAAAGCCATATTAGACCTAGTCCTTAGTGGAACAACAGATCTAGTGCAAGAGAAAGGGTGTTTGGGCCACTTGGCAATAGTGATCATAGCAGCATCTCATTTGATTTAATTAGTGGAGGAGGGATAGTAAGGAAATCCACAGTACTACCTTTTAACATTCGAAAGGGAGACTATGATAACATGAGGACAATAGTTAAGAAAAAACTAAAAGGAGCAGTTGCAAAGGTTAAAGACTTACATCAAGCTTGGGTATTGTTCAAAAATACTATCTTGGAAGCCCAGACCAGCTGTATTCCACGCTTTAAGAAAAGTGGAAGGAAGTCCAAAAAACTGTCAGCATGGTTTAAAGGTGAGGTCAGAGAGGCGGCTGTTGCCAAAAAAGCATCTTTCAGGAAATGGAAAAAAGAGCCAAACAACGAAACCTGGAAACAGCACAAGCACTGGCAAGTCAAATGCAAAGCATTGATAAGGCAGGCAAAGGGATTAATTTGAGAAGAAGCTTGCTGCGGAAGCAAAAACGCGAAATAAAGACTTTTTCAAGTACATTCATAGCAAAAAACCTGTGAGAGAGTCAGTTGGTCCATTAGATGATAGAGGGGTTAAAGGGGCACTAAGAGGCGACAAGGCAATAGCAGAGAGACTGAATGAATTCTTTGCTTCGGTCTTTACTGAGGAGGATGTAGGGATGTTACCCATGACTGAAGTGGTATTTAAAGGTGCGGAAGAATTGAAGGAAATATTGATACATCTGGAAGATGTATTACAACTATTAGATAAACTGAAGAGTAGCAAATCACCTGGGCCGGATGGTATACATCCAAGGATATTGAAAGAACTGAAATATGAGATTGCAGACCTTCTATTAGTAATCTATGAACTATCATTAAAATCATCTCTAATGCCTGAAGATTGGAGGATCGCCAATGTAACACCAATTTTTAAAAAGGGTTCCAGGGGTGATCCGGGAAACTACAGACCAGTGAGCCTGACTTCAGTACTGGGAAAAATGGTAGAAACCATCATAAAGAATAAAATTACTCAGCATGTAGATAGTCATGGCCTAATGGGAGACAGCCAACATGGTTTTAGACAAGGAAGATCTTGTCTTACTAATCTGTTATGTTTTTTGAAGGTGTGAATGAACAGGTGGACAAAGGTGAGTTAGTTGATATAGTGTATCTGGACTTTCAGAAAGCCTTTGACAAGGTCTCTCATCAGAGACATTTGGCAAAACTAAAGAGTCATGGGATAGGAAGCAGTATACTATTGTGGATCAGGAACTGGTTAAAAGATAGAAATTAGAGGGTAGGGCTAAATGGCCAATTTTCCCAATGGAGAAAGGTGAATAGTGGTGTACCCCAGGGATCTCTGCTGGGTCCGCTGCTTTTTGACATATTCATAAATGATCTGGAAAGTGGAATAACGAGTAAGGTTATCAAATTTGCAGATGACACAAAACTATTTGAAGTTGTTAAAACCCAAGAGGATTGTGGAAAATTGCAAGAGGATCTTGATAAATTGGAAGACTGGGCATCAAAATGGCAGATGAAATTTAATGTGGACAACTGCAAAGTTATACACCTAGGGAAGAACAACCCAAACTATGGTTACACGATGCAAGGTTCCGCATTAGGAACCACCACTCAGGAAAAAGATTTAGGCGTCATTGTGGATAACATGTTAAAACCCTCGGCCCAGTGTGCAGCGGCGGCCAAGAGAGCAAATAGAATGCTAGGTATCATAAGGAAAGAAATGGAAAATAAAACAAAAGATATTATAATGCCTCTATATCGTTCCATGGTGAGACTGCACCTTGAATATTGTGTGCAATTCTGGTTGCCGTATCTTAAAAAGGATATAGCGTTATTAGAAAAGGTTCAGAGAAGAGCCACCAAAATGGTAAAGGGGATGGAAGGATACTCCTATGAAGAAAGGCTAAAAAGGTTAGGGCTCTTTAACCTGGAAAAGAGACGGCTGAGGGGAGATATGATAGAAGTCTATAAATTAATGAACGGAGTGGAACAGGTAAACCTAGATCGATTGCTTACATTGTCAGAATATAGAAAGACTAGGGGACATGCAATGAAGCTACAGGGTAAACTATTTAAGACTAATAAAAGAAAATATTTTTCACTCAACGTGTAATCAAACTCTGGAATTTGTTACTGGAGGATGTAGTAAAGGCTGTTAGTGTAACTGGGTTTAAAAAAGGTTTGGACAAGTTCCTGGAGGAAAGGTCCATAAACCATTATTAAGAAGGGACCCAGGATATCAGTGCTTGACCCAGTACAAGCATTGTGGAACCTGTGTCTTTTGGGGAAACTGCTAGGTACGTATGACCTAGATTGGCCACTGTTGGAAACAGGACACTGTGCTTGATGGACCTTGGTCTGACCAAGTATGGCATATCTTATGTTCTTATGGAGGAGGTCCTCGCGTCAAGGAAAGACTCGACGAGACGTGCTTATGTCTTCAAGTGGTGGCGCTTCTCGGTCTGATGCTCCGGGACCCAGATTGATCTGTTCTCTTGTCCTACCCTATAGGTCCTCTAGTACCTCCTTCACCTCTCGATGGAAGGGCTGAAGTCAAACTTGGTCAGGGTGCGCTTGAGCGCCATCTCGGCGAATCACCTCCCCATCGAGGGTAAACCCCTCTCAGAGCAGCCCTTGGTCTCCCGCTTTATGCATGGTCTCTTGCTTTCCAAACCTCCCATCCAGCCTCCCCCAGCAGAGTGGAACCTGATCATAGTGCTCATGCCATTTACGCGTTCAACCTTCGAGCCGATGGCGACATGCTCACTTCGGCACCTATCCTGGAAGGTGGTTTTCCTGGTGGCTTTGCCCTCGGCCCGCCGAGTGAGTGAGCTCCAGGCTCTCGTGGCTGATGCCCCTTACACCAGGTTCTATAGGAACAGAGTGGTCCTCCGTACCCACCCCAAGTTCCTGCCAAAGGTTGTTTTCGATTTCCATCTCGATCAGGAGATAGTCTTACTGACCTTCTTCCCGAGACCCAATGCTGACCAGGCATCGGCGGTTTTACATACACTCGACTGCAAGAGGGGTCTTGCCTTCTATCTGCAGTGCATCCAGCCTCATTGCAAGTCTGGCTGGCTCTTTGTGTCCCACGATCCCAATCGCCTGGGGCAGGCAATCAGAAAACGCACGCTCTCCATCTGGGTGGCGGACTGCATCACCTTCGCTCATGCGAAGTCAGGCGCCCCGCTGGATCGGCGGGTCACCACACATGGCGTCCGAGCCAAGGTGGCTTCGGTAGGTTCGCTGTGCTCAGTGCCTCTGATGGACATCTACCGGTCTGCGACCTGATCTTCCGCTAACTCTTTTGCTTCGCACTACTGCCTGGAGAGAGAGTCCCGCTGGGACAGCACCTTCGGCCAGGCTGTACTCCGTAATCTGTTCGGGGTATAAGCAACTCCTGCCCTCTGACCCTTCTTGACTGCTACCGGGGGTTTCGCCCAGGGGACCTGGGCTCCTTCAGGCATTGGCTTCTGCTCACGACCTCGCAGAGGCATTTTTTTATTACAGGCTTGGTAGCCTGTAGCTGGGGAGTCCCATAAATGAGGACTGACTTCCTGCTTGTTCCTGGAGAAAGCCGTAGTTACTTACCTGTAGCAGGTGTTCTCCAGGGACAGCAGGAATCAGTCCTCACCACCCTCCCACCTCCCCTGAAGAGTTGCTGGATTTTTATCCTTTCCTTGCCATCTGCTTGGTAGGGCTTGAGCAATGGGACCTGACTGAGCAAGATGGCATTCTTGGGTGGGAAGAGGACCACGCATGCATGACAGCAATCCCGAAGGCTTTCTTTGAAAGCTGTGGAATTGCTCCACGTGGGCTCCGTCTGTGCCGACGTCACCCATAAGTGAGGATTGATTCCTGCTGTCTCTGGAGAACATCTGTTACATGTGAGTAACTGCGTTATACCTTATGGTGATTACTTTACTGGTGCTCAATGTGTTTGTTTTCTTTTGTACTTGTGTCCTTGATTCTTTTGTCCTCTGCAGTGGAAAGGTGTGTTACTGTAGAGTTATAGGTGCCTTCATGTCCAGGGCATCATAGAAGACTGGTACTATATGGACTAGTCTGATCTCCATGACTGGCGGGTGTTGTAGTGGGCTCTTTTTGTTATTATGATAGAGGAGGCACCTAACTGTTTTTCTGCTTGCTGTAGATCTGTGCAGGTCGATGCCTAAGGGCCACACCAAAGGGCCCTCCGGCGAGGCCCTCAGGTGAAGGCACACTTTAAGAGTGCTGGTTTTTAAATTCCTCTTCTTCGGCCCAATTGGCCTTGGTGTCGGGGAGTGGGGAGGAGCTCACCTGACCCACTCCCTTGCGTTGATGCTGATCTGGAGAACTGGAATGGAGGTCACCTTCAGAGTGTTGGATTTTAAATGCCTCCTCTTTGCAATGATTGGCTCATGCCCTGCCCTTGCTGTGCCTCCAGAACACCACCTCCTGCCCCTGTCTAAGCCTCCCCGTACAAACATGTTGTTCATACGGGGAGGTTTTTGCCAGGGCTGGCAAAGGGGCGAATTGACGTCTATCCCCGCTATTTGCAGGACAGAATGACTCCCATTGGATCTAACTGCTTACTTAGACATTACTGGCAAGAATTCCCTATCTCTGTCTTGTCTGGTTTTATAGGGCTTTTTACAGTTCTCTTCAAAAACACAGAATAGGAACTCCCACTATCGGTGGTATATACCTTGACCTATTTTCCATTGCATCAAATTTTTTACACTTATTGTACAAATTAGGATAAGTTTCCTCACTGTTGAAGACTTGTTAGCAAGAGTTGATAGGAAGTGATTCATGCAAAGAACCTAGAGCCATTAAAGATTTTCCTTCTTAAATGGTCTAGGAATGTTGTAGCATTTCAAATGTGGTGGATCTCATCAGTTAGAAAGACCCAAGAATAATGAGCAGGAGAGGTTCACAGACACCCTCGCCACTGGAGTTGGTATGGTGGTCAATATGATTTCTTCATGCAGCAGCCACCTTCCTTTCAGACTGAGTGCTTTGGTGCTGGTGGCTGCCAGACCTTAGCTGCATAAGACCTGGGATTCAGGGAGTGGTACAGACACAGAGAAACTTCATATTAGAAAGCAGGGAGCAAGAGCAAGAGGCTCTCACTAAGGAGTCCTGGACAGAAGCACAAGAAGACTTCTGTGAAGAAGGATTAGGATCTGAAGGACTGAAAAGAAACAATATAGAGTCAAAACACAAGGCAATACCGAAGGGAAGTGCAGACCAAGCTCTGGCAAAGAGGCCAAACCAAGACTTGGTTTAAATACAGATGCAGCAGGAAGTGATAGCAAAGAGTGGACCAAGGAAACTTGACAGCCTAGTGGAGTCTACTGTAATTCATGAGGTGAACACCCAGTTCTGCTGCTCATCGCACTCTAGAACTCTTTCCATCATAGGCAGGAAAACGGAACTTATTCAGAAACTCCTGACATCAAGTTTCAGAGCTAGATGTAAAGACACACTGAACACAGCTAGGGCACATGAACCATGATGCATTACATCCAGGGCCGGCCCGTCCTTTGAGCAAGAATGTTTTTTGCACAGGGCCCCGCGTTTCAGGGGGCCCCACGCAAAGAACATTCTGCTTTTTTAAAAATTCAATTTATAAAAAGAAAGCTGGCTGCGGCAGTGGCAGAATGGAGTGTCCCACGGGGCCCCCTCTGCCCGCTGAGCCCCTCTGCAAGGGCTTTCAGATTCACGAAGGGAGAGTGACTCTCTCACGTCTCTGTTAAGCCCGCAGAGGCTAATGGGAAATTTCCCATCAGCCCCTCGCGTCTAAAGGGGCAGATGGGAAATTTCCCTGCGGGCTTAACAGAGACGCGAGGGAGACACTCTCCTTTCGCGAATCTGAAAGCCCTTGCAGAGGGGCTCAGCGGACAGAGGGGGCCCCGCGGGACACTCCATTCTGCCGCTGCGGCAGCGGCAGCAGCCAGCTTTTTTTTTTTTTTTTTTTTTTTTAAATTTCCCTGAGCCGATGTGGGGGGGGGTTAGGACTGGTAATGGCCTGGGCTATGGAGGGGGTTAGGACGTGACTTGAAGTGGGCTGTGGGTTGATGGGGGTTAGGACAGGAAATGGGCTGATGGGGAGGGTTAGGACTTGAGGTGGGCTGTTAGGGGGGTAAGGACTGGTAATGGGCTATGGGGGGTTAAGACTGGTAATGGGCTGTGGGCTGATGGGGCCTGTCTGGAAATGGGGTGATGGGGGGTTAGGACTGGTAATGGGCTGGGGGGGGGGGCTAGGACAGGAAATGGGCTAGGGGGGGGGGGGCTAGGACAGGAAATGGGCTGATGGGGAGGGGTTAGGACTTGAGGTGGGCTGTTGGGGGGGTCAGGACTGGTAATGGGCTATGGGGGGTTAAGACTGGTAATGGGCTGTGGGCTGATGGGGGGTTAGGACTGGTAATGGGCTATGGGGGGGTTAGGATTGGTAATGGGCTATGGGGTTAGGACTGATAATTGGCTATGGGGGGGCTAGGACAGGTAATGGGCTGATGGGGAGGGGTTAGGACTTGAAGTGGGCTGATGGGGTTAGGACTGGTAATGAGCTGTGGGCTGTTGGGTTTTAGGAGTGGTAATGGGCTATGGGGGGTTAAGACGTAATGGGCTGTGGGCTGATGGGGGCTGTCTGGAAATGGGGTGATGGGGGGTTAGGACTGGAAATGGGATATGGGGGGTTAGGATTGGTAATGGGCTATGGGGGGTTAGGACTGATAATGGGCTATGGGGGGGCTAGGACAGGAAATGGGCTGATGGGGAGGGGTTAGGACTTGAGGTGGGCTGATTGGGTTAGGACTGGTAATGGGCTGTGGGCTGATGGGGGGGGTTAGGACTGGCAGTGGGCTATGGGGGGCTGACTGGAAATGGGCTGATGGGGGGTTAGGACTGGAAGTGGGTTGATGGGGGGCTAGGACTGGAAGTGGATTGATGGGGGGCTAGGACTGGTAATGGGTTGGGGGGTTGCTAGGACTGGAAATGGGCTGAGTGGAAGGGGAGGCTTGAACGGCAAATAGCTGATGGGGACGGGGACTTGGAATGGAAATGGGCTGAGTGGAAGGGGGGGCTTGAACTGCAAATAGCTGATGGGGAGGGGGCTTGGAATGGAAATGGGCTGTGAGGGAAAGGAGCTAGGACTGGAAATGGGCTGATGGAGCAGCTAGGATAAGACTGGAAATGGGCTGTTGGGGGGAGCTAAGATTGGAAATGGGCTGTGGTGGGGGCTTGGATTGAAATGGAATGGAGGGGCTAGAACTGGAAATAGGCTCATGGGGGGGCTTGGACTGGAATTGGGCTGAGTGGAGGGGAGCTAGGATTTGACATGGGCTGATGATGGGGCTAGGAAATGACTTGAAATGGGCTGATGGGGGGCTAGGATTGGAAATGAGCTGATGAAGGGACTCGGACTGGAAATGGATGGGGGAGCTAGGACTGGAAATGGGCTGATGGGGGGCTAGGACTGGAAATGGGCTGATGCAGGGACTAGAAGGGAATGGATGCTGGGTGAGGCTGGAACTAGAAGGGAGATGATGTTGGGGAAGGATTAGAATGGGATGGGGCTGGGAGAGTAAAATGGAGACAGGAAAAATATTTTGTGTGGGAGGGATGAAAAAGAGTAAATTAGACTTACCTGCTAATTGTTGTTCCTTGCGGAACTCTAGTCCAGTCCCGGAACCATAGAGTTGTGAACCTCCACCAGCAGCTTTGGAGACTGAATATCTTCATCTCTTTGATCATCCAGCTATATGCAGCCCCAAGGACCGCCCACACATGAGTACCTATTGACAAAGCATACTAAGCAGAGCAACAAATAAGTAGATATAACCATACAGTGGAAAAAAGGATCCTGACCCTAAAGATCCCACTATTAGCGAAAATCTTTTTTTTTTTTTTTTTTTTTTTTTGTATTTCTTATGAACAATCTCCCGCCTACGGGAAGGCGGACCAGAACTGCCGTGGCGACCCCTGCGCAAAACACAAGCAACAAGAGGCGCCACCGCTCACCCTCCAAATTGGCCTCGAAAGGGAACTAAGGCGTGCTGCAAGCAGAGGAGCTCAGACCGAAAGCATAGAGAACAGAAACCCTGGCAGACTCCTATAATGACTGTATCTTCTTGGCTGGCAGCGAGAACCGAGAGACAGGGAGGGATCCGGGACTGGACTAGAGTTCCGCAAGGAACAACAATTAGCAGGTAAGTCTAATTTACTCTTCCTTAGCGTCTCTCTAGTCCAGTCCCGGAACCATAGAGGATGTAACAGAGCAGTATATCTCAACGGGAGGGCCTCGCTAAACCAGCCTGAAGCACCCGAGAGCCAAACCGCGCATCCGACGCCGCCTGCACATCCAGACGATAGTGCTTAGCAAAGGTGTGCAAGGACGACCATGTCGCCGCCCGACAAATATCCACCGCCGGCACCAAGCTAACTTCTGCCCAAGACGCCGCCTGCGCCCTAGTCGAGTGAGCCCGAAGCCCGGCAGGAACCATCTTGCCGTGTAAAAGGTATGCCGACGAAATCGCCTCTTTCAACCAGCGGGAAATGGAAGACTTAGACGCCGCTTCCCCCTTGCGCGGACCGCCAAAGGCGACAAATAAACGATCGGACTTACGGAAGGACGCCGTTTCCCGCAAATACCGGCGAAGCGCTCGACGGACATCCAACGCGTGCAAGGAGTTATCCGCGTGCTTACCGCGTTCCTTGGCAAACACCGGGAGAGACACCACTTGATTCATGTGAAACGCCGAAACTACCTTAGGCAAAAACGCGGGAACCGGTCGCAATACCACCTTGTCGGCCGAGAAAGACAGATAGGGTTCCCTACACGAAAGAGCCTGCAACTCCGAAATCCTGCGAGCTGACGAGATCACCACCAGAAACACTGTCTTCAACGTCAAGTCCTTCAACGAAGCTTGCGCCAAGGGTTCAAACGGCGAAGCCACCAGAGACCTCAACACCAAATTCAAGTCCCACGAGGGAACTAAAGCCCTGCACGGAGGACGCATAAGCAACACCGCTCGCAAGAAGTGCTTCACATCAGCATGGGACCCCAATAGCTGGCCCTGAACCTTGCCTCGAAAACACACAAGAGCTGCAAGTTGTACCCTCAAGGAACTGGCCGCCAGGCCCTTGTCCACCCCTGCTTGCAAGAAGGAGAGGATCTGAGGAACGGAGGTCCGCAAAGGCCGCAATTCGCGATCCGCACACCAGCTCTCAAAAATACGCCAGACCCAGACATACGATAGCGACGTGGACCGACGCCGTGCCCACAACAAGGTAGCAATGACCTCCAGAGAATAACCTTTGGCTCTCATTCGCGCCCTCTCAATAGCCATGCTGTAAGCGAGAATCGAGCCACCTGAGGCTTCTGCAGCGGCCCCTGCCGAAGGAGATCCGGCCGAGGAGGAAGCAGCCACGGATCGGCCACACTCAACCGCACCAGATCCGCATACCAAGGCCGACGAGGCCAGTCCGGGGCAATCAGAACCACGGGATTCGGATGCCGCTCGATCCGCTGCACCAGGCGACCCACCAGAGCCCACGGAGGAAAGACATAGAGCAGCCCGTACCTTGGCCACCTTTGTGCCAATGCATCGAGGCCTTCCGACATGCGTTCCCGACGCCTGCTGAAGAACCGTTCGACCTGCGCGGACTCGAAGGTCGCCATGAGGTCCATTATCGGCAGACCCCAACGACGGACCAGCAATGCAAATACTTCGGGATGTAGAGACCACTCTCCGGGGTCTACTCTGCGACGACTCAGAAAGTCCGCCTCCACATTGTGAACCCCCGCGACATGCTGGGCCGACAGACATTGAAGATGCTGCTCTGCCCATTCTAGAAGCAGATCCGCCTCTGCTTCCAACGCCGCGCTGCCTGTGCCTCCCTGGCGATTTATATAGGCTACCGTGGAGGCATTGTCGGACAGCACCCTGACCGCCGCTCCCTGCAGCCAAGGCTGAAACGCAGTCAGAGCCAACCACACGGCTCTCATTTCCAGACGGTTGATGGACCACTGGCTCTCCCGCGAGGACCACTGGCCCTGAGCAATCTGACCCTCGCAATGAGCCCCCCAGCCGCTCAAACTGGCATCTGTCAGCAGGAGACGCCAGACGGGAGACTCCAAGGGCATACCGTTCGCCAGAGAGCGCCGACGCAACCACCAGCGAAGGCTGCGCCGAACCCCCAAGGGGCAAACTAACTGACGAGCTAGCGAGTCGGACTGATGACACCATCGACGCAGCAGCGCTCGCTGCAGGGGCCGCATGTGCGCCCTTGCCCACGGAACTACCTCGATGGTCGCCACCATCGTGCCGAGAAGCTGAAGGTATTGCCAAGCCAAGGATGACCGTCTCGCTAGAAACTGCTCCACCAGCCGCCTCAGGGCCCGCGCTCTGTGCACTGGGAGAAAAACCTTCCCGTTGCCGATCTCGAAACGCGCCCCCAAATACTCCGAGGTCTGCGAGGGAAAAAGGCTGCTCTTCGCCCGATTGACCACCCAGCCTAACGACTGCAAAATCTGTACGACCCGCGCCGTCGCTCGGAGACTCTCCTCCCTCGACTTCGCCCGGATCAACCAGTCGTCGAGATAGGGATGCACGAGGACACCCTCCTTCCGCAGGAACGCCGCTACCACCACCATGATCTTCGTGAAGACCCGTGGCGCCATCGCGAGGCCGAAGGGCATGGCTTGAAACTGAAAATGGCCCATCGGCAGTGCAAACCGCAGAAATATTTGATGTTCCCAACGAATGGGAATGTGCAAATAGGCCTCCGTAAGGTCTAGGGACGTTAGGAATTCCCCCTCGCGGACCGCTGCTATGATCGAGCGCAGCGTTTCCATGCGAAAATGCGACACCCGGAGGCACCGATTCACTCTCTTTAAATCCAGGATTGGCCGAAAGGTGCCCTCCTTTTTTGGCACCACGAAGTAGATGGAGTATCGACCGGATCCTAACTGCCCCTCCGGCACGGGGGCGACTGCCCGGAGCCGAAGCAGCCGGGAAAGTGTATCTGATACGGCTCTTCGTTTCCAGGGAGCGCTGCACGGGGACATAACGAAGGAATCTAGCACCGGTCGATGCAGCTCGAGCGCATATCCCTCTCGTATCACTTCTAACACCCACTGATCGGATGTGATAGCGGCCCAGGCAGGGTAGAAATCCCGTAGTCTGACCCCTACGGGGATCACCGCCACCGGAGCCGGCCTCGCTTCATTGTGACTTTTTGGGGACCTGCGCCTGGAAGGAGCCAAAACCTCTACCTGCCCCCCGAAATCCGCGGAAACTCTGTCCACGCCCCGGGTATCTGGAACGCTAGGACTGACCAAAGCGGGAGGCACGAAATCTCCGAAAGGACTGCTGAGACCCCCGGAAGGTGAAGGTCGGCTTCCCCTGCTTGGGCTTATCCTCCGGAAGCCGACCCCCCTTAGAATCCCCGAGATCTTTTACCAACCTATCCAAGTCCTCTCCAAATAACTGCCTGTCCTTAAACGGCAGCTTACTAAGGCGAGCTTTAGAAAAACCATCAGCCGCCCAATTGCGTAACCAAAGAGAACGACGCGCCGCTACCACCGACGCCATGCCGTTAGCCAACCCCCTAATGAGGTCATAGTGGATATCCGCCAAATAAGCGGCACCAGACTCCAATCTGGACACCGCGGCCTCCTGTTCCGCCGACTGGGGCCCTGCAACTGCTGAGACCAGCGGAGGCAGCCGCGCGCCACCCAGGCCCCGGCCACCGCCGCCTGCATTGACAGGGCAGAAACATCAAACGCCTGTCTCAACAAGCTCTCGACCTTTCTATCCTGCGCGTCCTTCAACGCCGCAGCACCTTCCACCGGGATAGTAGTCCGTTTAGTAACCGCGGAAACTGCCGCTTCCACCTTCGGCGAACGAAAAAGCTCTCTATCAGCTTCCGATAGAGGATACAACTTAGGCAACAGTCTAGCCCCGCGCAAGGCGGATTCTGGACTGTTCCACTCCTCCTGGATCATAGCCTTAAAAACCCTATGGAGCGGAAAGACTCTGTGGGAAGTGCGCACCGCCTGCATCAAGGGATCCTCCAACTGGTCCTCCGCAGCGGAATCTTCCACGGGTATGTTCAATACTTTGAGGGTTTCGGCAATCAGTGCCGGAAGTTCCTCTTTACGAAATACACGCACTATTCTACTACTCTGCTCGTCGTCAAACAACTCGCCGTCTTCTAAATCTTCTGCAGACTCTAGCCCGAGAGCCTCCCCCAGCCCCTCGTGGGACTCATCCCCAGGAGGCGCAGAATCCGTAACACTCGGGGGCCGGCTCTTCTTTTGTGGACCGGTGTCTCCCTCTACTGAAAGTGGGTGCTTTAGCCCACGGCGGGGCTGGACCGAACCTCCACCCGCCGGCTGCAAGAGAGCCAGAGCCTCCTGCATGAGAGAGAAAAAGGTGGGTGGAATTCCCAGGGATCCCTCCTGGACGCCCCCCGCCAACAGGCGCTCTGGCATCTCAGAAATCCCCGGATCAAGGACCGTCTCTGCCTGCCTTGATGTCCCTTCTGTAGAGACAGGAATGAGATCCGCACTGGAGCCCTCCAGAGGATCCTCCATGACAGCACCCACAGCAGAACAAGTGGCACAGACTCTGGCTTCCAAATTACTACTTCTACGAATGCCACAAACCAGACACCGAGGACTAGGAGGCATGCCTATGCACACAGCCCTCTACCAGCAAAGCAGAGACACCTTGCTGAAGCAAACAGAGCAGAAAAAAAAAATCGTGATTTTAAAAGTGCTCAAAAACGCTCCAAATTGCAGGATTAGATAGAGCTGGGGTCAATTAGCTGATATCTGACCAAAAAATTTAAAAACGAAGCTCCTATCCCTAAAAAGAAACACGAAGAAAAAATGACTTTGAAAATCCAAGATGGCCGCCGGACCCGATCCCGCCAAAAAAAGGACTATAAAAAGTACCCAAAAGGTCTAAACAAACTCCCCAGAGCTGATTCCAGGCTACCCCAAGGCCTCTATCACTGCCTTTAAAAATAAAAAGACCCAAACTCTACTCACCCACACACAGTGTGGTAGGCGAAGGCCTATGATCTATGCTAATTGAACTAAACAGACAGGCCTAAGCAGCTTGATCTGTAAATGAAGCCTGTAGTTAGGCCCAGAGGAATGAAAACCCCCCTGAATGATGACACCGTAGAATTGAAACTTAACTGAACACAATTTAGTATAGCTAAGCAGAATCGAAACTTAGAAAATATAGAAAAACAAGTCTAATTGGTACTGATAAGAGAGCACAGCTTCTATGGAATTAATTAACTCTGCAGAAAGCAAGGTTACAGTGCCCCGCTCTCACTCATATTCCAGCAAGCCAGTGACCTTGGAGGAGAGAAGTATCGAAAGTCTAAGAACTGTCCATTGTAATGAGGACTGAAAGGGGGGCAACCAGGTGCTGAGCCCAGATCAAGGTCCTCATTGGATAGCTACGTAGTGGTACCAGGACCAATAGATGGGTGAGAGGGGTTACTGGGACCAATGAAAAGTTTGCCTATGTCTAGAATGGAGAAGAACGGTATAAAAGTTGTTGTTTTGCTAGAAACCATTGCTCAGCCATTTTGAAATTGATTATTGCTTGAGCCTGTGCACATTAAACTGGCTTGAATCCTTGAAAAGACTCCTGGTTTTATTTATTGCATGCTTATCTGCTGCTACATTTCTTGGTGCGTCGGCCTGGAAGTGCGAGTGGTGGATGGTGTTCAAGTGAATAAATCCACGTAATTCGCTTTGAGGTTTGGTCCAGTTGGAACCATGCCAATCCGACGCAGGGGAATTTCCCTGGGCCCACCGATCCTCTTGTATCGGAGGGGGTTCTGCCTGGCCTCGGCAGGCACTGGGTCCAGCTGGCCAACACCTCCGACCCGGGGGAGTCCAGGATCCAACTCAGAAGCTAGTGAAGTATCGGGGACCGGATCCGGTAAGTATAGTTTTGAAAACCTGTCTAGACAGATGAGTTAGAACTGCAGTTTGAAACTTGTGAAACTTTGGTAAGAATTTGAAACTTGTAACTTGTAATCTCGAGAACTTGGAACTTGGAATTTGGTAATGAGAGCACTGATCCCCTCTCAAGGACGGTCCTATTACCCTTGCATGAGTATGCGCAAGGCGAAGCCATCGTCCTTCTTGTTTGGTAAGACTTAAGTCAACCTCGTATGTGTATTTGCGAGGTCCCTACATGAGTATGCGTGGGGAAAAATTTGTTTGAAAATCCTTGCATGAGTATTCGCGAGGTACAGCTGTTAAAAAAAATCATGATTCAGCCTAGTCAGAACAGACAGGACTGGGTTTTTTGGGATATGTTGCTAGCATGATTGTGAAGCGTTTGATGTGTATTGTCTGCCCTACTGTGTATCTGTTTTTTTTTGTTCTCTGTTGAAACCACGAGTTTCCCTTCTGTTATAAATGTGAGATTATTCTGTTGAGTAATTTGTGACAGTTCACTGATTAAGAAATTGTATTAATAAAGCAGAAAGAAGACGCAAAACACCTAGAGACACTTTAGAAATCAAAAAGCTGGTCTCACCCAGTTCAGTTCGCTTTCCTACTGCACAGTGAAAAACTGACAGGGGGCGTGTCTGAAGGAAAGAATGTACAGTGTCTTTCTAACCCTGTGCAGGCTTAAATCTCAATGCTGTTAGTTTGTGCTTATTTCAGGACAATTGTACCTGTATTATTCAATATGTTTTTAATAGTAATGTTCCTTCTGCTATGGTTATGTATTATATATCATTTAATAAGAATGTTTAGTCAGGATTGTGGGTCCCGATAGTTTTTGGGCTTAGCCTGAAAAGGGTTAAGTTTGTATTAATCCCTTACGGGTTGCGGACCAAGTGAGAAGAATTTCTGTCGGCTGTATGTTCAAATTTTCAGTAAGCACTGTAATAGTTTAAATAGGAAATGATAGAGAACTGTTTTTGTTTTTCCTTTGATCTACAAAGTAATTATTAGATCACGACTTGACACTGATTTAAATTGTTTTTTTCTGGCATCTCTCTGTGCGTGTGAATGAGAAGTCTCTTTTTATGAGCACAGTTCAGTTGTTTCCCAGCGAGCAGAGGGGTGTAGCTTGCAGAGAAGGAAAAAAATGTGTTTTAAGAGACAGCAACTCTCGGTTGAGAGGTCTCCCGTTTATTTAAAATAAAGGATTCATTCAATCAAAGTTTTAAAAAAAAAGTTTATCTTGCGGAGTGTTTGCACCAACCTTTTTATGAACAAGTATAAGTCATTTGAATGCATGCTTCCCCATACTGTAAGATTTAAGGTAATTACATTGGATTGTTAAACTCTGTACTAGTGACTAATGAAGACATATTTATTGTTAAAAAAAAACAAAACAAAACAAAACAAAAAGAGGGTGTATATGCATTTTAGATATCCACCACAGCTATGGAAAAGTATCCGTTTCATGTCTTTTGAATATTTGCTTTCTGAACTGAAAAGAAAATATAAAAAAAATAATAATAATAATTTCTTTTGCAGAGACATGCAGATTACGGCTGGCAGTTAGTTTCCATGCTAAGTAATGTGATTGTCATGTTAAGAGCCATAGTAACTTTTTCTGTTGGATTTGTTGTTCAAAATAATCGTTTTAACTGTATCTAAATTGTTCCTGTTTGGAATAAGTTGCAATAAGCATAATGGATGTATGTGCTCAATCTAAGTGTTTCCTGCCTGCCCTATGTTTACAGTAATAATAAGTGTCTTTTCAAGTATGATCAAGAATTTCAGTAAGGGATTTACTGAAGACTATGGTAATCAAATGTCTCTGTCCCAATCAGGAATGCTATGTGAAAGGGAGTGGCTTCTGCTAGTTGCCCATATTTCCTTAGTTCACCATATTTTGCCCCAGAATCTCTAGATATCCTGTCTCGTCACTCTCTCTCTCTCTGTAAGTAGCTCCGTTCAGAGTGCTTAAGGGGGGGATGGGGCCCAGTCCACCGATTATGCCACCCCCCCCCCCCCCCCCGGTGGGCGTGAACTAATGTGCCCACAGCAGAGAAGTAGATCATTTAAAAAAAAAAAAAAAAAACCTCCTGGATAGAGCGTTGCTAGGAGAAACAGAGCCCAGGAGAGGGGGGGGGACTCCACCCTGTAGATTCCCAAGTAGTTTGCCAGCCAGCTGACCAGACTTGTTTACTTGCCTTTCCCTCAAAGCTTTAGGATTTAATTGAACAAATAAACAGTGTTATTCAGACAGCCCTCACTATGTACCCCATGTGATCCAGCAGCCCCAGGAGAATTTACGTTTTTGTCAGTCAGTCCCAGAGAGATATAAAAACAGAAATGAAACTGGATGGATTTGCGGGCATGAATATAGCACGATTAAGTTGTTCAGAATGTCTGTGAATTGTGGAGATAAATGTGATAGAGAAAGTGATGTAAAAAATGGAGAAGAGAACAGATCTTCTTGCTGATGCTTTAGTTGAATGATGTGGAGGAGGTTTTCCTAATCAAAGGAGCAGAGGAAGTGAAAAACTGGGTGTGAGTGCGCCCATTACAGAGGAGAAGGACATTAGAGAAGTGAATGCCCGTATCTTGACTCCACCCCAGGAGGGGAGGAGGGAGTACTTGATTGCAGAGTCATAAAACAATAAACCAAGCACAATGTTCTAGTAGGAGAAGGAAGTAGCTATAGAATAAGTGGCAGCTAAAGAGGGCTACAGCATGGATGAAGACTAGGCCAGACCGGACTCTCCAGTTTCCCTGGGTCCCCAGGAGTCAGTCTGAAAAATAAGGGACCAATATGTGGACTTTTATGGGGGATACAGGAGCAGAATACTAAAGCCAGTAGCCCCTGTGTTTTTCTAGATGCACCACCATTATCAGAGCTACTGGGGCTAAGGCCACAAAGCCTTTTCTGCAGAACCGCATGTGTGAACTAGGAAAAAAATAATAATAATGTACCAGTTCCTGTATATGCCTGAATGCCCTATTCCATTTTTGGAGCCGAGATCTGCTTGCAAAGCTTCAGGCACAGATATCCTTTGCTGAAGAGAGAGAAATGCAAATGACTGTGAACCCAGAGCCTGCTGGATTGATGGTGCTGACTGTTCCCTGAGAAGAAGAGTAGCAGTTCTATAGTGCATCTCCAATCAAGCCAGCTAGTTCCTGTATACCTACCAACCTTATAGCCCCACCTGGAGTATGGGCAGAAGATAATCCACCTGGCCTAGCAAAGAACATAGCCCCTGTCATTGTCACCCTCAAGCCAATCAAGAAGCCTGGGACAGGTGGCTACCGCCCAGTGCAGGATCTAAGAAGAATGAATGATGCAGCTGAAACTATACAACCAGTGGTACCAAAATCCTTATATTCTCTTGGAACTGATCTCTGCTGAAGCTATACATTTCATCATTCTGGACTTAAAAAGATGCCTTTTTCTGCATACGCTTAGCCCAAGACCCCACTACAAGGAGGCAGGGCCAACTCATCTGGACAAGATTACCTCAAGGATTCAAGAACTCGCCTCACTCAGCAAGGATTTGACAAGTTATCCAGAAACTCCAGGAAAAAAAAAATTCTACTTCAATATGTGGACAACTTGCTCATAACCACCAACTCAGAAAGTGAATGTCTACAAGCCATCAGTGAACTTTTGCACCCTCTTAATGAGGCTGGATACAAAGTCTCAAGAGCCAAGGTGCAATTATGTCCAACAAGTTAAACACCTAGGATTCCAGTTGTTCAGCGAAATTCGACGCCTGGGACCAGAATGCAAAGAAGCTGTATGCAGTATTCCTACTCCAACCACCAGGAGGCAAGTGAGAGCCTTCTTGGGTGCCACAGAGTATGTTGCGTAAAACCCCCCAGCTCCAATTGAAGGTCAGTCAAGCTTTGAATCCTGTTATGTTGTTACCAGTTGGTCTTGACCCCCTGATCATGACTGTTTAGAAATTATGGACACTGTATTCTCAAGCCGCCTGGATTTGACTGATGTCCCTCTGGAGAACCCTGAACAGACTTTCTTTGTGGCTGAAGGCAGTTTCATCATCAATGGACATTGTTGTGCTAGATATGCAGTGGTGACCCCTGATTTGGTAGTTGAGTCCTCAGCCCTGGCCCCAGAAACCTCACCACAGAAAGCTGAACTGATAGCCCTCACTAGAGCACTAACAATAGGAAAAGAGCCCTGTCTAAATGTGTACCCAGATTTCAAGTATGCCTTACAACCTTGCATGCACATGGGACCCTGTACACAGAATGAGGGTGGATAACCTTAGGAAGCAAGTCCATCAAGTATGGCCCCAAGATATTGACATTATCAGGTGCACACTACCTACAGCTTTCAAAACTTTAGGAAAAATAGAATGTATGAATAGAACCCTGAAATCTCAGTTGTCTAAACTTTGCCAAGAGGTTTATCTGAAGTGGCCCCAGGTTCTTCCTATAGCACTTCTTAGGATATACTTAGCCCCTGCTAAGTCTTTAGGAGTTTTCCCTTTTGAAATTTTGTATGGGCGACCCTCGCCTATTGTATAGGAAATAAAGGGAGATATGAAACAGATAGTATCTGAAATTACTAGACATGAACTATTGGTTTTAAGTTCTGTTTTGCAGAAGTCTTCATACCTGGGTAAAAAATCGATTACTCATCAATTTGCCTGCACCCCTGCATCCTTTCAAGCCTGGAGTCTCGGTGTGGATCAAAGAGTAGAGAAAGATACCGTTAGCCCTGCATTGGAAGGGACCCTATGTTGTCATCTTGTCAACTCCAACTGCAGTAAAAGTCGCAGAATTCGAACCTTGGATCCAATATAGTCGAGTAAAAGCCAGCAACTGCTCTTGAACCTGATCACTGGACTACTGTACAGCATCCTGAGACACCATTGCACCTCACCCTACGACAACAGCCACGGACCTAAGACTTATTGGTCCCTCAGAAACTGCACTGTTTCAAGACTGTTTGTTTATCTGAAAGTAAGCCTCGCATCTTAAAAAAAAAAAAATGAAGCTGCAATCATCAGAAATAGACTGTGTTGTGTTAAGAAACTGAAAAGACTATTTTGATTTTCTGAAGAAGTGAACTGCTCTAAGGAGGCAATAATAGCCTGAGAGACTGTACTATGATTTTTCAAGAACCTGAGACATCCCAGAGGACAGTGATACTTTGGAATCTACAGCCCTACTTCTGCCAAAAAGCTGGTAGGTCTACGTACGGCAGAAGCTTGAGGATCTACAATCAACTCCACATTTGTCATCTGTTGTGAAATCCGACAGTTCCACCAATTTTCCAGAGACTATGCCCATTATGAATTCTTATTATTGCTTTATTCTGGCAACAGTTTTGGGGTGCTTTGAAATGACTTTTGCCCTACCCCCTTGTGCAGCTTGCATACCACCACCAGAACAGGACAAAAGATCACTCTTTCTATGAAGCCATGAAATCAGACTTTGACGTTCCTCCTACCACCAGAACTTATTTCTTGAATTAGCAGGAGCAGTGGCATTCGGTCTTCATGTTTCAGATTGCTTGTCTTGTGGAGGAACAACAATGGGAGACTAATGTCTTTGGGAGGCCCAAGAACTGAACTATTCTATCTTATACAATCAGACTGATTTACATAATACTACTAGTGAGTGGGTATTGGCCCACCCCATTGTTGACAGTTTGTGTTTTGTTCGGACCGGACCACAATTTGCTATGAAGATCGGACAGCTGGACTGTCTAAATCAGAAGATTTACAACAGCACAACAAAGAAGACATCTTGGTGGTCCGGCATAAATGCTCCTGAACCTTCTAATCCTTTAGTTCTTTTTCCCACTCTTGCCAAACTATGGACTTTGACTATCTGCTTGTTGCTCCCTTGTTTCTTGCCACTTTGCTTGCGAATGATAACTTCAGTTATTAATAGCACTGTAGAGCATAAGGCAGCTACAAAGCTACCAGCTATGTGAAACTACTACCCTATACCACAGAGTAATATCTTTACCTAGTATGATGTGATTTGATTCTCACCCTTTCTCACTTGCTGGTGAGAATAATCAAAGGGGGGAATGTGGTAGGCGAAGGCCTATGATCTATGCTAATTGAACTAAACAGACAGGCCTAAGCAGCTTGATCTGTAAATGAAGCCTGTAGTTAGGCCCAGAGGAATGAAAACCCCCCTGAATGATGACACCGTAGAATTGAAACTTAACTGAACACAATTTAGTATAGCTAAGCAGAATCGAAACTTAGAAAATATAGAAAAACAAGTCTAATTGGTACTGATAAGAGAGCACAGCTTCTATGGAATTAATTAACTCTGCAGAAAGCAAGGTTACAGTGCCCCGCTCTCACTCATATTCCAGCAAGCCAGTGACCTTGGAGGAGAGAAGTATCGAAAGTCTAAGAACTGTCCATTGTAATGAGGACTGAAAGGGGGCAACCAGGTGCTGAGCCCAGATCAAGGTCCTCATTGGATAGCTACGTAGTGGTACCAGGACCAATAGATGGGTGAGAGGGGTTACTGGGACCAATGAAAAGTTTGCCTATGTCTAGAATGGAGAAGAACGGTATAAAAGTTGTTGTTTTGCTAGAAACCATTGCTCAGCCATTTTGAAATTGATTATTGCTTGAGCCTGTGCACATTAAACTGGCTTGGATCCTTGAAAAGACTCCTGGTTTTATTTATTGCATGCTTATCTGCTGCTACAACAGGAGAGGAGGGCGGGGGGGGGGGGGGGTCAAAACTCTGTGAGTGCTGTCCAGCGTGCCTGCCACAAGCTCTGAGTAGCATTTATCAGAGCCAACATCAGAGTTAATAACCGCTCAGGGCAGCTCGGGGAACCCCTAAATCAGTTAGGGGACCCTCAGAGCCTACTGCTGTATTTAATTGCTGCAGTTAATTGCCTTCAACCTTCTCCTCACCCACCAAGGGGGTTCGGTAGAAAGGAGACCTGTGTGCTTTGCAGCTCCCCTGCTTGTTTGGCCTATGGGGAGACTGACAGAGAGAAAGAGAGAAAAAAACAGATCAGATAAAGGCAGAAGGGACACAGCCAAAGAGTTCCTCCACAGCAGCAGCCCAGCGCCTAAACCTAGAAAATAATAAAACACTAAAGCTCTGCTTATTTGTTCCTAAGGAGCCCAGTTCTGGGCTCTGACTTCCAAGCTGCTTGGAGACTGAGATACTGATGTGTGGGCGGTCCTTGGGGCTGCATATAGCTGGATGATCAAAGAGATGAAGATATTCAGTCTCCAAAGCTGCTGGTGGAGGTTCACAACTCTATGGTTTCGGGACTGGACTAGAGAGACGCTAAGGAATCTACAATTGGCCTGGTATTGGGAGAGTAAGTGGGGATTGAGGATGGAGGGGTAAAATTTGAGTGGATGAAATAGGAATGAGGAAAGAGCAAAAGGAGAAAGATTAGTATCTTAAAGCAGATGTAGAGAGAGAGAATGGAAAAAAAGACTAGAAGAGAGAAGAAAGGACAAATGGACAGCAGACGATGGAGAGTTAGCAGAAAACATGAAGAAACCAGAAGAAAGTGGCTGGAGCAATTGCAACTGAAAAAAAATGCACAAAAGGTAGAAAGATATCTCTTTATTTTGAATTTATTAACTGGAATATGAAAGCTCTGGGAAATGTGCATCATTAACATCTGCACTTTGTTTGGTACAAGAGGAAATTAATTTATAGTTTTATTTCTACAGTGTTGTTGTACATTCCAAGTTTGGCTTTTGGGGTTCCCAGTTTAATTATTGCCTTCCTGTTTCTAAATTGTGATTCCTTGTTTGGTGATGGTCTATGTTCTGCATGTGTAACTGAGCTGAGGTATTCTGTTTATGTAATTCCTATTTGACATTGCCACTTGTTCTCTTTCCCCAGTATTCTCTGAAATGTATTGGTTTAATATTTGCAGTGTTGTCTTTTGATAGGTAGTTCCTAATGTGCCTGGCAGTTGGCACTGGATTATTGTAATGTAGAAATCTTTTAGTCTTTCTTTATCCATACACTCATTAAGAGACATGTTTACTAAAAGTTAGTGTATGGTAACATTATGCAAATATTTATGCAAATAAGGCCCACACCGAGTCTCCGCACATGGCCCCGCACCCCCCTTGGGCCGCCCCTGATTACATCAGAATGTCAAAGGTTCATCCAAGCAAGGATCTTCCAAGAGTTAAGCACTACAGGTTGGTGGTGGAACCTACAGCAGGTGAGGTGTTAAATTGGTCTCTGCAGTTGTTAGCTTTTTCATTCACTGATATAACTGCCACTGAACTATGAGACTTACTTAATCCAGACATAGGCTGAATCTTGTATTTGAGGTTTACTTAAACACAGGTCCATACATGTGGATTTTGAAATAAGATTACACAACACCATGCTTGCTTGAGCCTTACTTTTTTATTTTTGCTAGCAAGAGAGGAAATAAACAGTTCTAAAGTTCCCTTGCAGTGGCTGTGACTTATATGGGAGATGTGCAGGCCTTACAGATGATGTACACAACAGAGAGTTTCTGAAGACACAGGCATGCTACATGTTTGACTAGGCTCACTAATTAGTCTGAAGCCATTGAAACTAACAACTCAGCAGGTTTTTAGCTTTTCAGTCTCTGGTTAACCCTTTCCACATACAGAAACTGGAGTTTTCCACATGCTGGTTTACTGTTCCAGAAGTCATCTAAGGACTCCCATTATATCTTTGGGAGTATCGATAAATATCAGATAACCAAAACATAAAGTTGATAGCAAGGCATGGTTATATGACTTTTTTTCCTAAATTTGCAGTCATTACACTGGCTGGCTATTGAACAAAGAATCAATTTATAAGCATTGGAGGTCATTCCGAAACACAAATAGGCGACCTGGACCTGTGGGATAGACATTTGTCTCATGAAAACATCTAGAACCGTATTCTAAAACCATATGGTCCTGCATGTACAAGGCACTAAACCGGTGATCTCAGAACGTGGTGGGAGTAGGCGGAATGGGGCATGGCAAGCTGCAAAGACGTATAAAGCGTATTCAGGAAAGGCCCTTGTACGTCCTGAGTGTATCGCGCAGATGCCTATGTTATACCAAGCTGATTCACCCCGATGAACAGTCGTGTCTCGCATTGGAATTTTTATTCAGTTAATTGTATAGGATATAATATATGGCTTTGGTGCTGTGGTTTTACTCTAGGGCAGGGGTCTCAAACTCCAGTCCTGGAGGGCCGCAAACCAGTCAGGTTTTCAGGGTATCCCTAATGAATATGCATAAGATATATTTGCATGCACTGCCCCCATTGTATACAAATATATCTAATGAATATTCATTAGGGGCATCCTGAAAACCTGACTGGTTTGCGGCCCTCCAGGACTGGAGTTTGAGACCCCTGCTCTAGGGGTTTGAATCCCACTAGAGGACAGCAACCTTGGGCAGGAAGGACTGGAGTTTCTAGTCCCACAGGTGCTCCTTGTAACCTTGGGCAAGCTACTTAACCCTCCTTTGCCTCAGGTACAAAAACATAGATTGTGATCCCTTCGGGGACAAGGGAAAATATATATACAGTGCCTGAATGTACACCACTTTGACTGGTAAAAAAGCGGTATATAAGCCTAGTTAAATAAATAAATAAAATATGATTAAAATGGACTAGACCTGTCACAGTGGCTAACCCCTCAAGCAGTCATTGTCTGACAAAAAGCTTTTCATGGACAGATGTTATAGTGGGAGATTACTCTTTCAGTTTAAGTTGAGCCATTATAACATTTGTCCATGTAAAGCTTTTTGTCGGACAATGATCCGCAACTCTGGTGGATATGTATGCTTGGCCAGTACCTGGTCCATAGGGCTGCCCGCAGCATCCCCAGGTGCCAGTGTGAATGGGGGGGGGGTGTAATCTCTGTACAACTGCTCTGCAGCAACATAGCAGATCATGTCCTTGTCAATGGCGGGGGATCCTCAGAGTGGGGGCATGCTGCAGTGCAAACAGCACTAATACATTTCCAAATATCCCACATATATCAGGAATTTGGCTATTCGGTTAGAATTTAAAGCTTTCTAATGTTCTGAACTGAGATGTGGGGATGGCTATTAATTTAAAGGTATGTTTTAGAAAGGTCATTTAAGTAGCTCTAGCAACATAGAAGTGAAAACGTCTGAACATTTATGCCATTTTTAGGAGAGCGTGCATGTGTAAGTGCAATCTAAAATTGGCATATCTCCTGGTAGAACATGGACAAAACGGTTAAAAAAACAACAACCCAGGACTGGGCAGAGAGAAATGCTATCCATGTGCAGTGGGAGAAGCTATTTCAGAAACATACATGTGGAAAAAATTGAAAGGAAATCTAGCAACTTATATGTGCAAGTGCCTATAAGTCACAACGTGCACCGCAAATGTCACCGTTTGCATGTGTATTCAAGCCATCCTACAAACTCGAATATGCAGCCAATCTTAACCAATCATAGAGAACTCCATATTTACCTCATTTCAGTTTAGAGAGGGAAATAAATATTGGAGGATAGACCCCTTAATCCCTACTATAGAGGGCAGATCGAAATGAGCACTTTTTAAATACATACTTGTTTGTGTCAGGGAGCAGGGCTAGTGTTAGGTTGCATGGTATCCAGGACTGTACCTAGCCTTGTGTGAGCAGTGCGGCTACACAGGGTGCAAAGACTTAAGGGGTGCATTTCAGACAGCTGAATTACACCCCTTAAGCCTTCTTGCAGCATGCTAAGCAGGTCTGGTCCCTCCCTCCTCTGACGCAGCGTCAGAACAAGGAAGGACAGATCTGCTTAGCGTGCCGGCAACTTGCACATCGGGCACACCTCTCTCGCCCCAGAAAGTGGCTAGATTCCCCACCTTGAAAAACTGATAGGAAGGATTATCTCAATTATTTTACACCTGAATAATATTCTATCTCCAAGAACAAGCAGGCATGCAGTATTCACATATGGGTGACATCCTTGTTAGAGCTCTTGTGAAAACGTTCCCAACGCTATCACCACTGAAACAATTCGTTTTTGGTGCCCTTCGGGATATGTTGTGCTTTTTTCCTTCCCGCCAATGCCAGTACCATCGAGTCAGACACCAGTCCCGATATTTCTTTTTCTTTCTTTCTTTCTTTCTTTCTTTCTTTCTTTTCTATTGATTCTCACCACAGTTCTCGCCGCTGGCCTAGTTCTCTAGGCCTCCATAGCCTTGTCTTCACTCTTCAAAGATAATTTTTTCAGACATGGAAAAGCCAGTCAGTGGCTTTAAAAAAATGTACCAAGTATGCCAGTACCATTTCAGCCACTGATAAACATGACTGGTGTTTAAAATGAACCCACTTCTTGTCCTTTGTGCCAACAAATGACAAAAAGAGGCCTCAAGAACCGAGCCAGGCAGTTCGCCTTGGACTCTGTTTCAGTGGCTTCCAATTATTGAGGGTATTGACTTCTTCTCATGGGTCTCAGGCCTCTTCAAAGTCCAAACACAGAAGTAAGTCAAAATCTGTGTCCGTTTCCAAATCGTCGACATTGAAGACAGATTCCGATGCCAGGCCGAAGTCCCACCATAAGTATCACGATTCACCTAGAAGTGCTTCCAATGCAGACCAGCCAGCCAAACAACCCTGGTGGGAAAATCTCTCCCCCAAAGCACAAATTGAGCTCTGGGGCACTCACGAGGCATCGACCTCCAGAGAGCTATTGGTTCCTTGTTCTGGGATGGTGGCTCAGAGCCCCATATGTGATTCCACCCAGACATCTGCCATCTCCCTGGACCAGCACATGCTGGCTCTCATGAGGAGTTTGGCAGTACTCCTGGCAGCCTCAGTACCGGTATCATCAAGAGCTTCAGGAGTTCAGGCTTTGGTACCGAGCCTACAGCCAAGCACTATATCGGCCCCAATATGGGTCCTTACGCCAGCATCATCAGAGCACCCGAGGCCAATTCCTCAGTTGGAACTGGTCAATGCTCCCGGTATCCAACAGACTCAGGGTCCCATGATTCTTGGGTCCAGTACCTCAGAGTATCAGTATTGGCATTGGTCCCCACTAGAGGATATGTCCTTTCAGATTTCATCCATGATATGGCAATGGGGCTCTCCATCATGGTAGCCTCGGAAAAGGACCTGAGGTCTGAAGAACTGGAGATACTCCAGTACCCTCCAATGCTGAAAGAGGCTGCTACCTTACTGGTGCATCGGATCCTTCAGGATCTTATGCTCTGCATGTGGGAAGCCCCGCTCACGGTTCCTCTTGTTAGCAAGAGACTCAAACTCAATACCATGTACCGAGTGTCAGGGTGTCCAGGTTTCCACAAACCTCAGCTTCCCCACCACTCACTGGTGGTGGAGTCTGTGATGCGCTGAATATAGAGCTCCAAAAAACATTCATCTATGCCTCCTGGCATAGAATCGAGGACCCTCAATGCTTTTGGGTGTCAGTTTCCAAGCATGCTTGTTAGCCTTCAGGATCAACTCTTACATGCTTTACATAGGCATGTTCCTGAAGGATGTCACCATGAATCTGGAGACTTTCTCCTTCGTCTGTTTCCAGAGAATAAACAGAGTGCATTCCTGATCCCCATTAAGCATAGTCGGAGCACTTTTAAGTTCCTTACCAGGGCTGCTTTCGATTCCTTTGAATCCACCAGCAGAGCTTCAGCAGTCTGTATTGGGGCTCCCAGGATGCCTAATTACAGGCCTCAGACCTTGAGCAATGGGTTCAGGATAGATTGGCCAACATCCCATGTACTGGCAAAACAAGCCTCGATATGTCATATAACCCCTCTTCTCAAGTCACTTCACTGGTTCGCTATCTGTTTCCACATCCAGTTCAAACTTCTCCTACTGACCTATAAGTGCACTCATTCTGCTGCTCCTCACTACCTTTCCTCTCTTATCTCTCCCTATACCCCTCTTTGTGACTCTGCTCATCTTGCAGAGCACTTCTATCTGTGCCCTTCTCTTCTACTGCTAACATCAATGCCGGAAGTCGCAGGACAGCCTTCTCCACTGCCAGCGGCCCTGATTGGCATTGGGGAAGAGAGCACTTCCCCATTTCCCACTTCAAGGCTGATCAGGACCAGAACAAGCAGCTACATTTACATCAATGCCAGAAAGCACGCCTGCGCCTGGTGGCCTTGCCAGAGGACCCTTTGGCGGGGACCAGAAAGTCACAGCAACATTGTCACCCCACAAGACACACACCACTGCAAGAACTCATCCCCAGTGGAGGCTGTTCTACCAGACAGTCCCAACCAAGACAGTTACAGAAGGGACTTTTCACCACCCTAAAGAAAGGAAACCCTACTCTCCCATCTGGACTCCGATCAGCATCGATAGGAAGCAAATAAAGCTTGTACTACTGCTCATTCTACCTTAAAAGCAACAGACCTAAGCTACCAACCCATAGGCCTGATCTTACGCCAACAAAGTCCTCCATTGCGCCAAATATCTCCCAGAAAGCATAATACTCTACCTCTACCCCACAGATCACAAGCTGTAAACAGTCGCAACCAAGCAGTAAGGTGAAACCACCAATAACAACAGCATGGAATCCCTAGGACAGAGGTACACTTCCACCATCTTGGTACTTCTCTTACTCACCTGGATAGTTACTCACCTCACAGCAGCAATTAGATCATGCTATAACAGCCAGATCTTATCATTACCAGTTATGCCCTATAAATACAACTGATATTTCAAACTAGCCCTCAATACCAAAAACGCTACTGCACTCTGAAATACATACCTCAATTGTAAAACACATTGAAGCTAGACCACCCAAATAACATGACACTCCCGATATGTTGTGCCCTCATCAATGAAGGCTCAGCAAGAAATATAATTAAAACCCTGGCTGACTTTATAAGCGAGCACAGCCTTGGTAAATTATTCATTATGGAAACATGGTTCTCAAACACAGACGCAATTCTACTAAACCAACTATGTCCCCCAACGCATACAATATTCATATCAAATAGAATCGCTAGCAGAGGAGGAGGTGTGTAATCGCTAATGAGAACCTGAAATTCAGCATCATCAACACTAGCTCCACTAAGGAAATGAATACATTATACATAACAAACAGAAACATTGCCCTCTGCTTAGCATACTGAGCACCCAAGGGGATAGTGAAGACCTCGCCACCTTACTTCAAACTGCATGCGCCTCACCACACAGTCACCAACCTCTGATAATTCTAGGAGACCTGAACTTGGCATCCTTCCCCACGTTACAAGCAGGAGCCTTCCTGGAAGCCATGAACACCCTTAGATACACACAAATCATCATGGAACCAACACACAAGAAAGGAAATGCGGTTGGCATTGTCTTCATATCTTCAGATCTACTCTCTTACTACCAACAACCCCTACATACCATCCTTCCTGTCTCTTGGTCTGACCACGCTGCCATTCTCTTCTCAATCCATACCACAACCCAGCAAATGAAACAAAAAAACACACTACCCATGACCCGGAGGTTCTGAGATTTCAACAATGAAGCATTCATCGAGGCAGTCACCCCACAGCTAAACCTCATCAATTCAACAAATCAGGACCTTGACAAAATGATATTAGTCTGGAACAACACTCTTATCTGCAGCATCACATGCTCCCCCAAGAGAAATGGCACTAAAACACCACAAAAATGCCCCATGGTTCTTGACATCACTACAGAAACAGAAAAGCAGCCTATGTCACATTGAGCAAAAATGGAGAAACTCTGGAGACCCTCTTCTCCAAAACATTTGCGCTGAACAACGTAAAATATACAACAAAGAAACTCTCAACAGAAAACGGGAATACTATGCTAACCTGGTCAACTCAGCAATAAACAAACCAAGAGAACTATTCTTAATTGTAAAGACTCTCACGAAAGAACCCCAGAATGACTGCACACAAGAAAAGATATCCCCCTAAAAGTTTGCCTCATAACTGCTCTCCAAGCAGCTACAAACACCTCGAATGGATCAAACCCCAATGGCATCCAGCCCTGAAATCAACCCTCAAAAAAATCGGGTCACAATTTGAAATGCCATCAGTTAAAAACATAGAAGACACCATAAAAAGCCTCAACACGACAACCTCTACATTAGACCCATGCCCTGTCACCTGGGTAAAGAAGCCCAGATCATACTTAAATACATACATCATGACCATAGTACATACCTCACTTTCTCTAGGCCTTATGCCTCCAACACTCAAGCAAACCTCAATCCAACCTCTACTTAAAGCAGAAAACTTGATCCTACCTCTCCCAAATCTTACAGACCAATCTCTAGCACCCCACTGGTTGCAAAACTAACAGAGAAAATTGTCCTAAGACAGCTGCAAGATCACTTTGACAAGCATGCACCCATAGACCCCCACCAACACGGCCTCAGACAGTTTGATGGGGTTGCAACTCTCATCACCTCCCTCCTAAACACCCTTACAATCTGCTTAAAACACACCAAAAATGGGTTCATCCTAATTTTTCTTGATATCTCTGCAGCCTTCGACTCTCTCGCACCTCCTACTGCTACAGTGACTCTCTGAAATCGGCCTCCATGACAACACACTTAACTGGTTCTGCTCTTACCTTGAATCCTGAAAGCAGCAGGTACGGATGGGCATGATTACATCAAGCTCATTCTTGCATAAGACAGATGTACTCCAAGGATCAAGCATATCTGCCCCTCTCTAAAATATCTACATCCAGTCAATATATATGCAAGATGTGAGGCCCCGAATGGGTCACCGTGCCACCAGTGTCCCATGGTCCATGGAAGCCTTAGGGCACACATATCCTGAGCACAGGCAGCAGCCCCAGCACCCTGTGGAGGGTGCAGAGGCCAGATAACTGGCACCCCCAGCACCCTAGCAAGATCAGTTGTGGACAGAGCACCAGGGCAAGTAGCAACTTTTATGGCAGTGAATGTGTCCAAGCAGACCCACACAGGAGGAGGGTGTGACAAATGTGCCAGTGGTCACAGCACGGACAGGTGCCCCATGCTTGCAGATGCCCCTAGCAGTGACCCCCAGAAGTGGCACAGGCCATCAGACCGATGCCACACACACCAGGAGCTGGGGCCAGACAGTGTGTGGCCAGCACGGACATATCAATGTGCGAGTCCCGCAGCAACACGTGAACATATGTGTCCATTCCCCACAAAACGGTGTGTCCCCTGCACCCACCCAAGGCCAGACCTATGAGGCAGTGCTATCCTTTGGACCCACCCACTCCCCAACCATCCATGCCCACCCACATTCCACAATGTCACACAGACAGCCCAGGAATGTGATGGACACCCACCCCCACGCTTCTGGTCAGACCCACACTGCCTGCACACCCCCATGGGCCCCAACCCTGCACACCAAGCATGCCTCTCCCAAACCCTGTTGCTAAACGATCCCCCTGTGGCCCCTCCCCTTTGCCTGCCCCTTGCTCCTCCCCTTTCCTGAGGGCACACGCACCTGGGCCTTGGTTACCATTGTCACCAGTGTGCATGGTGGTGTGTCCTCAGACCTAGAGGTGTCACAGCTCACGTTGCCTGACTCCACGATGCCCTCATAGAATGGTGGAAACACTATCCGGGGGCCACTGTGGGACCCTGGGGTGGAGGCAAGCTGTTTCCGTGGTGTCCATGTCACAGCGGTGTGTGCTCTTACATGTGGTGCCTTGCCTCTGTGTTGGGGGGCCTGTCGGCCTGCTGCTCAGACTGGGTATCTACATGGCTACTCCCCCTGTTCCTCCAGCAGCTGCTGCCAGATACGCCTTATGAGCGGTGGGCACATACTGCAGATTATGCTGTATAGCACACAGTAAGCCTCAGTGTCACGCAGGATCTGGAAATGCCTGTGGGGTTGTGACACACCTCATTATTCCCCCATGCCAGGGCACAGGCCTGCCTACTCATTAGGGGGGTGCTGCTGGCATGCACATCATGTGCCCTGTCCCCATCTGCTATCAGTTGCGTGTTCCCCTTCCATGCCATGCTGGGAGGGGGGAGGGCTGTGTCTGCTCATTGCATTTGGTGTACATGCACAGAGCCCAGTTCCCTCCCCTCCTGGGGCCTGGGAGCACTCACAGCTCTGTCCTGCTGGTTCTGTGTCTGACCTACAATACTTGGGGTGCTGGGTTCACCTACTGCCTGGGTACATGTACAGGGCTATTTTTTGGGCATTCACAGGATGCTCAAAAGAAGGATGTGCTTACTAGGTGAGGGTGGTCCTGATGTGTTTCAAGTACCTGTGTGCTGCTGTGTGGGCTGGCTGTCTCTGCCTAGTGGGAAGGAGAGTCTCCTCCTGCTCCAGGACCATGGTCACCAGCAGCCTTGTCTCCGCCTTGCTAAAATTAGGCTGCCTGGTAGCTATGTTGATGTGTGCGATATGATGAGAGGGAGGCCTTCTTCCTGGTTCCAGTTGCACATGATCTGCAGGACATGGAGTTGAGAATGTTTTCGGGGTTGCAGGTGCACGGGGGCAACTGGGGCAACACGGGCAGTGTGCGCACGACCTACACGTGTGCGTGGCTCAGGACAGTGTGATAGGCTGCCAGTTAGGCATGCTTCACCGAGAACGGCCACATGCTGATTCTACAGCCCCGTGTGGGTGTATACTCAGGGTTGTGGAATCGGTGCTCTGCGTGCACATCCTCTGTGGAGACTTGCACAGGGCTCCTTTCTGAATCGGGTCCCCTGTCTCCTACTAATATGACATTGGTATATATATGAAAACTTGTGTTTCAGACCAACTTGTGATAGAAGGGAAAAACTGAGCAGATCAATTGTTTCTCCACTGACACATGGCCAAACTGCAGGAACAAGACTCTTGGTTTCAAAATATTGACCAAAAACGAGATAAGTGTGTCCTAGCTGGACTCTCTTCAAACTGCCAGTGTTTCATTTATTAAGGATAGTTTATATGTAAATGCCCTACTAGAATCCTTAGAAAATTTTATAAGGAAAAATAATTTGAGGTTTTTGAATTTTCCTCGTACACACCTGTTATCTCCTAAGATTTTGTTAAATAAGTACCTTTTGGAATGTTTGAAATTAATGTGAATGCAATATCAATAACTAACTTGTTATGTCTCTGTACCCTCCAAAGAGTTCTGGCTCTGTTGTGGTCCAGGCTGGAGGTACTTTATCTGAAAATTTGATTTAACTATGTTTCTTGAAGATTCTCAAGATAGTATCCCCTCTAGGGCCAACTTAGTAGTCAGATTGCAAGCTGAAATATATAAATCCTTAGGGCCTAGTATTCAAAAGGCATTTACATTTATAGCACAGAGTGGAGGAGTAGCCTAGTGGTTAGAGCAACTGTCTAGTACCCAAAAGATCAAGGGTTTGATTCCCACTGGTGCTTCTTGTGACCTTGGGCAAGTCACTTAACCCTCTGTTGCCTCAGAAGAAAAGACTTGGCAATCTACTTCTGGTAATATATTTCCAAGAAAAACCAGAGGCTGCTGAGTTGCTAGGAGTTAGCCCAATAAACCATGTAAATGCCTTTAATCGGGATATTCAACAGTATACGGTTAGTGCTGTTGAATATCTCCTTCTAACCCTGCTACATGCCCTGATGCTATGTGGTTAGCATTTGGGGGCATTCTGGGGTGGACCGGAAGAAGAGACTGTCACTAACTGGGCAGCAGTGATATTGCATGCTGCCTGGTTAGTGACCTGCACCTAAAGGATAGGTCGAGGAAAACCTGCTGCTGACCGGTTACCTACTGCGGCTTCCGGCATGTGCAGTGATCACCAGATATTCAATGCTGGGGCCACATATGATCCCGGTATAGAATATCCGGGGTATTGAGTTGGACAGGTTATGTGCCCCTACGGTGCATAGCCGGCCCCAGCATTGAATATCCGGGGTTAAGGGTCAGCGGGCACGTCTATGCTCCGTAGGGGTACATAACCCGCCCAATTCAATATGGGGTTCTTAATTTTTAAGGCTTATTGTGCAAATAAGGAGTCTCAATTTTGTGGTCAAAATGTGTTTCTTTTTCCTGATGTTTCTAGAACAACACAGGCATGTTGAAAGAGTTTTCTTCAGTTGAAGTCTTGGTACTAGCTTTAGGTGCAACATTTTTGTTTACATTTTCTGTTTAAATGTATGCTTTCTTATCAGGGATCTATTTATGTTTTTTCTGATATACTGCAGTAAGGCCAGTAAGGGTTAACTAGTTCATCATTAGGTTAGTCTATATTTATCTTCCTTGTTTTCCTTTTTCTTATTTCTGTATTTGTTTTTTGGTGGGCAGGCTTGCTCTGTTGATTGAATTTGAATTGCACACGTAGCTGATGTTATTTCTTTTCTCTTGTCCCCTGGATATGAGCTTTTTAAAAATCTTATGTAAATGTATGCTACATGTTTTTGAATTTCTTGTTTTTCCTATGATATGTATATACTATACATTTTTGAATTAAAAAAAAAACAAATAGGAGAATTTTTTTTTCTAAACACATAATTAAGCTTTGGAACTCATTATCTCAGGATATAATAAAAGCAATCAGCATAGCTGTGTTTAAAAAAGGTTTGGACAAATTGCTGGAGGAAAAGTTTATAAACCATTATGAAAGCAGACCTAGTAAAAACTACTGTTATCCCTGGGGATAAGCAACATGGAATCTGGCTACTTTTGGGAAATACCAGGTACATATGACCTGGATAGGCCACTGTTGGAAAAAGGATGCTGAAAAGCCTTTTGATCTGACCCAGTATAGCAGTTCCAGGTCTCTGGAAGGATTCAGGAGGATGTGGCTACTCCTACTACAATCCCAGCACCTTTGTCAATAGAAGCCTTTGAGGAGCAACTCCTTTTTTTTTTGGTAATACATTTTTATTGTTGACCAACAATACATTTCAAAACATATCAACGTACTTCAAATGAGAGAAACAATTCCAAATTACATTAGAATATTCAGCAGTGTAGCCGGTGTCCCAGTTCCACCAGTCTCTTTCTTCTGTCTAATGTGTAAAGATGACATAATTGTCCTTTGTTTTTGTTTTTTTCCCCCCTATTTGTTCTCCATTTCTTATTAGGGAACTGTACTTTAACCCATCACCTATGCGTCCAGGGCCATTCTTACAACCCATGGTCAATCTTTTTTTTTTCTTTTCTTTCCCCCTACTCGCATCCTCATCCTCCCCTGCCTCTCTCCCCTTCTCCTGCATTGCTAGCAAGCCTTTACAACTGCTGTCCAGTGTGAGTCATAAGGACTGAAGGCCTTTTCCCACACCTTCCAATACTGCTGTTTCTGCCAGGACCCCCCCCCCTTCTTTCTGCTCACATAACACCCATGCAGCCATCATTCATACCAGATTCATCCAGTGCGACACTGCTGGAGCCTGCTCCGCCACCCAGTGTGCCAAGATAGTCGTTCTGGCTAGCATCAGGACAACTTGTATGAATTTGCATGCTGCTTCCTCCACTTTCTGCTTCTTGAGTGTTATCGTGTCTCCCAAGAGCAGAGATGCATAGGTCCACTTGATTTTATTCATCACCGTGCTTTCTATGTAGGGTTGTAGCTTTGGGCATTCCAAGAAGGTATGTACCCATATCCCCTTGTTCACCTTGTACCTCAATCATTCTGTCCACTCTATAAGTGTAGCTTCTCCTTCCTTACCCTTGTCAGGCCATGTGCAGGATCTTAAACTGCATTTCCTGCAATGTGGCATCTGGAGTGTTTCGTGGGATGCTCATGAAAAGGTCTCCCAGCAATTGCTCATCCACCTCTTCCCCCATTTCCTGGGCCCATTACTTTCCTAGATTTTGAAGCCACTCTCTCCTCTTGGTCTCCATACCCATTGTATACCAGTAGGCTAGTTTGTTACTTTTTTCCGGGGTTGCTAGAAACTGCTTATCTAGCACCATGAATCCCTGCCAGGCTCCCTCCCCGGTCTTACTCATTACATAGTGGTGACGCTGGAGGTAGGCCATCAAATGCTTGTTAGGACTTTGCCACTTTGGTTTAAGCTGCTCAGATGAGAGGCATATAGACCCCCCCAGCTCCAAGAGATGTCCCACATATTTACACTCCCTGTGTGCCCATTCTCGGAAGGCCTCATTTTCAACACTCGGGGTGAACTCCGGGTTTCTAATTAGCATTTCAAATGGAGATTTCCCCTTTTCTCCCCATATGTTCTTGCACCTAGACTGCCATGTCTGCCACATTAGTTCCAGGAAGCTGTCATAACAGGTGGTTCCTCTGCTCCCCCGTTGACTCACTTGCAACAGGTTGAAGTATTGGTATGGAACACAGGCACCATCAAGTAGGCTCAGTGGTGCATATCGGCTCCCTTCAGTATGGAGCTTATGGATCCAGCGAAGCAGCGCCACCACATTGTTGCCGAAGATTCAGCAGGTTTAACCCCCCCCTTCTCTCTCCCACTCACCAATTTCCTTAAGCTAATATGTGCCTTTCACCGCCTCCACAAAAACGAAGTTACCATGCTATGATATAGTTTCTGCTCTCTACCCTTTACCCAAGGGACACCATTTGCAGACGGTAAAGCAGCCTTGGCACCAGTACCATCTTAACTACTGCCACTTGGCCCAGAAGCGATAATGGGAGATCCCGCCACCTGTTGCACCAGTCCTTCATCTGCGTTATCCGATCACTCACATTTTTCTGGTAGAAAATCCCCAATTTGGCTGCTAGATGGATCCCCAAGTACTTCATGGATTCTCACACCCATTTCAGTGGGAATCCTCCTCAGTCCAGCACGGCATAAATACTGCCAAGGCTTCTGACTTGTCCCAGTTCACTTTTAGGCCTGCAAAGGCCCCCAAACTCTGCAATGGTGCTCATCACTCGTGGTACTGCCTCTCGTTATTGTTGAGAAACAACAGCATATCATCTGCGAACAGATTTATCTTGTATATCTCCTTCCCTACCCTAATGCCATGTCAGTTCTCCATTTCACACAACCTGATGGCCAGGGATTCAAGAGGTAGTAAGAACGGCAGAAACAACAACAGGCACCCCTGTCGTGTCCCTTTTCCTAAAGTGAAACTATCCAATGCTTTCCTGTTAACTAGAATTCTAGCCATAGGTTTAGGGTACAGCGTCTGCACCCAATCCAGAAATGAGCCCATGATCCCAAATCATTCCACCACCCAGAAAAGATATTCCCACTCTACACTGTCAAATGCCTTTTCTGCATCTAGGCTGGCTATGATTTTATCTCCTTCTTGGCCCTTCCCTTTCTACAGCACAGCCAGTGTTTTTAAAAGGTTTGTAGAGGCATACCTTCCTGGTACAAATCCCACCTGATCTGGTGCACCACTCTCAGTATGACCTGTAAACAGGGGTGCTTGTTGTGAAAGTTCCACAATCTTGGCAAAGACAGGATTTTATATGACTTGCAAAGGATTGTGGATGTTGTAGTTCATTCACACAAAATCAGCCGTTCAACAAAAATAATGAATTGTAGTTGCTCAAGTGTAAGCAGAAAATAGATTTTATTTATGGGGAGTTATTCCCTCGCACAGATATGCTTGGTAACATCAACAGGATACTTTCTTCAGGAACTGTATTCAGGAAAACAAAACAACTGTATAAGGCAACTGAAATACTTAGGCAACAACTCAATAAAGACCTTGATGGAACAGAAAAGGTCTTTCTTCTAGCCCCTGCTAATAACTTTCTTAGCAGTGCTTAAAATGAAAAACAAACCCAAAAGGAAAAATGCTCTTTATCCAAAAAAACAACTTTCTTCCATTCACACAGTGAAGAAGGTTTCTTTCCAGAGCTCACATGCACTTGTGCCTGGCTTAATCACAGGTGCTCAACCAGCTGCAAACCCTTGCTGGTCCACTCTCCACGTGGCTCCAACTTACCCTAAAGCTTTCTCTTAAAGAAACTTTTCTGGGTAGTTAAAGAAACACAATACAGTTCCTTTTGGTGATTGTTGCTTTACTGAGGATTACTTTAAAACAGCAGCTTAGACAGAGAGCAATCCATGTATTCTACTTGCTCATTTGATATTTCCTCTTGCTCCTGAAATATCATGGAATCATTTTCATACACTGGCTCAGAGGAATTCTCTAACTGATCACTCTCAGGATAGCATTTGTTTCCCTGCTGTCTTCCTTGTGAAAAGCTAGGGAACAGATCAGAGTTCATACCTGAGATCACGTTGCTATTAGGTTTCCCTGCTGTATATGCTATGATAACTCCCTGCATAGTGGCCTTCACCACCTCCCAAACAGTTCGTGGGTCCAGGTTGCTCTCCCTATTCTCCTGACAGTAGCTCATCCAAGCCTTGCGCGGACACTCACAGAATGTCTTGTCTTTATTAAAAGTAGGATTCATCCTCCACAGTTCCTCCCCCGATCCCCTGCTATCTGCCTGAAGTCTGAGTTCCAACCATACAGTCGCATGATCCGAAAGTCCCATGTCTTTGATCTCGGCCTTCTCCAGCACTGGGAACAGTGACTCGGACATCAATAGTCTAGCCGTGCATAGCTGTTATGGGGATGCGAGTAAAACATGAAATCCGTTCTTCTGGGTGAAGCACATGCCACGTGTCTACAAGACCCAAGTCTCCCATCAGGAAATTAACTCCCTGCCATTGCGCACGTGAGATCTCCGCCCCCCCCCCCCCCCAATGGCGGCTTGCAATTTACCATGGGGTCCCTGGGGATACTGAAGTCTCCTCCTATTATTAAAAGATACTCTCCAAACGACAGCAGCCCGGAACTCAATGCAGCAAAAAATCAGTGGTTGTATACATTAGGCGTGTATACATTGCAGAAGGCTGCCTTCTTACCCCCTACTTCACCACTCATGATATGAAAGCATCCCTCCGAGTCCCCTGTTCTCTTGTGGTGTATAAAGTGCACCCTGCGATAAAGGAGTGTTGCCACCTTCCTCTGCTGGCCATAATATGACGAGTGGCCTATCTCCCCCACCCAGCCCCTGAGGACTTTACCATGCTTAATCAACAATAGGTGAATTTCCTGCATGAAGACTACATCTGCTCCTGCTTTCCTGAAGTGACTGAGCAATTTAGTACATTTGATAGGGGTGTGTATGCCATCCACATATAGAGTTAAAACCTTCAATTTATCCAACACCTGTGCGGCATCTTGGCTTCTGACCATAAGACTTGTGATGAGGAAGCTGCCAGGGAATTTACCCTGATCAAGAGACCTGTTTTGCCAGGTCACAGGAATAAAACTCCATATTTACCTAAAAGACAGGTTGTTCCAGGCTGTAGTGGCCTGCAGAGAGCCTCTAGTGGAGATGAGTTGCAAGAGTATAAGCCCAGATGGAGAAACCCTTACGTCACTCCTAATTACTCAGCTGCCAGGAGAGACTTTAATCAGCCACACCTGGGGAGTGCAAGGGAGGGGCTGGAAATTGGGAACTTTAAAAGTAGAACAGAATATGCAGAGGAAAGACGAGGAGGAAAGCCTAAGCCTGGAAGACGAGGAGAGCGAGGAGGCAATCCTGAGAGGAGGCTTGAAGGCAAGCGTTAGAGCAAGGAAAGAGGAGCTCTGAGAGATTCATGTTCTTGGAGAGATTCCTGGGAGAAGCCAGCTTCAAGGGATTGGGGAAAACCAAAGGCTTGGAGAGCTTCAGCTGGGAACCCTAAGAAGAGGTATGGAGCAGATGCCCTGAGGTCCAGGAATATAGACTGGAGGACAGGTTATAAAAGCTCCAATGCATACTGGCCAGAATATTTGAGAGGACAGCTTAATGCCAGCTTTAACCCAGGTATGCACTATGAACGTTTGTCTAACCTAAAGCAAGGCAAAGTGTTTAGACACAGTTCCTGTCCTAGTGAAGGTCAGTTAGTAAACCCTCTGATCCAGCTCCTGATAAAAAGCCAATGCAAATAGAAGAACAGGCTATAATTACAGAGGAGGACGATAATCTCATGGACTGTTCTTTATGCAAGGTTGCTAGCACAGAGAAATCCTGAAAGTGGGATCCAACATCAAAAGGGGAACGTTCTAGTATCTGTCACTAGAGGTTTGTGTAAATACTTGTGCAGAGAAGGAAAAAGAGCTGTTGATTGAAACTTGTTAGCGAGCTGGTGTCAGAGCAGCACACAGCTCAGGCTATGCACACTTTGGATACAAAAGTGCTTTAAATGTGAAAAGAAAAGCTGTTTTTGGTGAAGAAGCTTTTACTTTTTGGTTTTCTTTTACTCCAGCCCTGCTGAGCAGGTGTGTCAGCAGTGACTGAGAAAGACTTTCTTTTGTTAATGGACTTTACAAGCTACTTGCTTTACCCGTCAGTTGTATTGTTATTTTGAATATAAATCCTGGAGAATATATCCTAAGGTGTTACCAAGTAGAATCTGTGTGCATCTGGATTTACCTCATAAATAAATATTCTGTTACTGCCTTACACTCGAGCCAACTACATTGTCTTCATTTACCTCAAAGGCAAGCACCGCATGACTGGACTACCAGTACCATAATCCTTTGCAAGTTAGTCAGTCTGGAACATTGCTTAATTGGGGAACTCTATCTAACAAGCACGCCCCTCCATACATATGTAAGGGGCTATGGGCGTGACAGACTCTATGTTCCCTCCTGAGAGAATGCCTACCTTCCAGCCGAGCAGGACTCCCCTGCTTCTTTTCCCTCATGACTCCACTGCTATGCTGGCTTTCCAATGTAGGAGATCCCCCCTCCCTCCCTTCTTCCCCTCCTTCCCCACCATTTTGCAATCTCTTATTACCTTCCCCCCCCTTCCCCATTGCCGTCCCCCCGTGCCTTGCTTCCCTCTCCTCCCTCCATCACATCCCACCTTTCTGTGCTTATTGCCCCCTGCTCCAGCTGGCTTACATCCACTTCATGCCCCCCCCCTCGTGCCTCACACATACCTCAGTCACGCAGACCTTGTCGCTCTCATCCATTCCCCAACTCAGCATTTACACTCATAGTTGCCCTCCCGTTGCCCCCCCCATACAGCCTGTATTTTAATGGGCAGTCTTTCGAACCCATTAGTGTTCACAGATGTCTGTCAGTTGAACTCTTCCCAGCGCTCCATGACAAGTTCCTTCATTGTCCCCGTAGGCTCTCCGCTTTGCCCAAACATGGCTACCACTCTTTTTTGCACTGGCCCAGACTGGAGTTCTGGTCCCCCCCCTCTTCTCAACAGCCACCGCGTCCCCTCCACTTCCATGACACACCCCAAATGTCAAAGTGCCTGCATCCATACTTCAGTCATCCTTGGGGTGCGTTAGTTCATGTGTCTTCCTTTGCGTCTACTCTTCTATGGGGGGGAGGAAGAGGGATCCATACAGCACAAGATAGCAATGTCTCAGTTCAGCCACTCTTTTTTTGTTCTTTGGCTCCTTATGTTAGTGTTCTTGTACTTCTCCGCCCTCCGACAAGCTGTTCAAAAAGGCCTTGAAGAAGCACGTCTGATTGTTGTGCTGCAGTTGCACCTGTGCCAGGAATTGGAGTGCAGATCGGATCCCTCGTGTGGCTAGCTGGGAACAATAGGGCGCCATTGCCCTGTGTTTCTCGACTACTCTAGCCAAATAATCATTAAAAAGAAGAATTTTTGTGGCCTTTGTACTCCAGCTACTTCTGGACTCAATATTGCCGCATCTTGTTTTCCTTTTTTTGCATTCGTGCTATTATCGGGCATGATCTCACTGTGTTTTCCCTTCTTGGACCTACCCTGTGCAGCCACTCCACTGTCATGTGTGTGCCTTCAATCTGCAGGCCATGCTGTTTTGGGAGCCACTCCTCCATTAGAGCCCAGATTTCGCTGTCTTTCATTGTTTCGGGGAGTCCAATGATGCGCATGGTGTTTCTATGCCCTCGGTTTTCTTGGTCATCCAGCTGATCTAGCAACTCTCTTCTCCCGTTTTCAAGCTGTTGCACTCTTTGCTCCAAGGCCTCCACTCGATCCTTATTTTGTGTCACTCGAGTTTCTACTTGCTGCATCCAAGCTTCCAGGCTGTCCCTTAGCTCCTTGAAGGATATGTGGAGCCGAGAAAGCTGCTCGTCCAACATTGCCATTAAGGACTGGGTAATCTCGCGGCTTCATCCTGCAGTGTTGCAATTGTGTTGGCTGCTCTGTCGCCATTTTAGTGCTGTGACCAGTTTTGTTTCTTTTATTGGCATACCCTGCAGTCGCTGCTCTCCCCTTTTGCGCCCTCTGGTGTCAGTGCATTTTCAGATCCCTTTCCTAGTTGCTGGGGGGCAATCTGTGGACCTTAGAGCATTGATTTATTGCAGAATTCAGCGAGCCTAGAGTGCAGCTTAGCCCAGAGGCACCCTTCAGCTCCGCAACATCACGTGGTCCTCCTTTGAGGAGCAACTCATGAAGAGACTGGAGGAGTGCATGGAAGGCTTCTTAGCTCAGCACCATACTGCAGCTTTGACTGCATCCAGGCTGATGCAAAAGTTAATTTACCCAATCCTCGAGACTCATATTCTAGGGCAGAGACATCAACATTAAGGCAAGAAAAGGCATCAGAGCCAATGACTGCCTTGTTGGTGTCAAACTCCAGTACATCGGGACATGACATCTAACTGAAACATTGGAGATCCTCAGTACATTGATGCTTTCAATTGAGGTCCACTCCCAGAGAGGAGCAGAGGTCAAGTCAGGCAGATACCCAGACATCTCAATTGGAGTATTTTTCTGGGTCAGATTCTGAGCACTCCAGGGGAATTCTCTGAAGAGGATTCTAGTGGTGTCCACTGGATGCTCCTCTCATGAGTGTGGAGAGTCACCTTTTGAGGAGCTCACTTTTCACTGATTTTTGTCCAAGAAATGACTGTTTCTTTTAAATTACAGATGGAGAGGAACCCAGTGCAGGCTGTGACAGTGCCCATTCCTAGAATCCTTAAAGGAAGTACAGATGAGAATATGAGAGATCCCCCCCCCCTCTGTATAGCCAATAAACAAGAAGGCCAACTTAATGAATCAAGTCCACAAGGCTTCCATATTCAAAAAGCTTCAGCTGCCTCACCATATCATAGTGGTCAAATACATTCTCAAAACAATCAAAATTTCAAGACCCACCTTTTGGGTGCTCCTGGGGAGAGAGGCTCGGTCATTGGAGTCTTTTGGAAGAAAGCTTTCTTAGAATGTTGTGTTCTGCATAGCATGCTATCTGCAGTTCATGGGCATGCACTTGGAGAACATTCTGAAGCAAATGCAGAGGTTAGCTGACACTCTCCTGCAAAAGAAAAACAAGCAACCCCAGTCACTAATGGGTAAAGGGAAGTAGTGTGGAATACATATGGTCCCAGCAACCTATGATATTTTTGATATAGCATGGAGATCCTCTGCAGTGAGTATAGGCACATGGAAACTCTCATGGCTCCAGCCTTGGGTTTGGAGGTGGAGGAGGTACCTCTTTCTAGTCTATTTTATAACATAAATCCTGAAGAAATAATATCTAGATTGTGGCACTGACTTAAATTTGCTTAGGAGCAGATGTAAATATTAGCATCTAAATTATATGCATACACCTGAATTTTATAAAATAGGTGCATAGATGCTGTGCCCAAACTCCTCCTTTGAGCATGCCTACTCTACAGGTATGTTCCTAAGTGCATTGTGTATACTTTTGAGCATGATCTAATTTTAAGGAAGATTTTACGCATGTAAATCAGCATTTTGCAGTTGTGGTCAACATGATTGGCTCCCTTGCAGTTCAACCCCTGAATGTCTAATATCTCCAAAAGAAAGTGGCCAGTGAAATGGATTTGGACTATACCTCATATATTCATACATTTTGACACAAAAAAAGAATCAAATAAAACAAAGACCAATTAAAAAAAGAAATAGTATAAAAACTGGAACAATGCCAGATTACTGGCACCCTTATAAACAATTCAAATCAGTTTGAACAGAAGAATTATATGCCTATTGAAGTAAATTAAGACACACCTGTGATCAATTGTCAGTAATCACATGTTTTGAATCAACCAATGAATGATAGCTGTAATGTTTAAAATGGCCACATTCACTCCCTGTTCTATTTTCACAATGGTGAAGAAGAGAGCTGCCTGAGGCCGTCAGAAAAACCATTATCATCAAACTTCAAAGGGTACAAAGCCATCTCCAAAGACCTTGGGATTCCCATGTCTACAATTTGCAGTGTTTTTAAGAAGTTTTCTACTCGTGGAACTGTCAAGAACCTCCCAGGACATAGTGGGAAGAGGAAAATTAATCCAAGAAGTTTCAAAGGTTAGTGCAAACTGTTGGAAAAACATCACGTACAACATGCAAAGAGTTTAAGACTGACCTGGAGCAATCTGGAGTGATGGTTTCGACCCGCACATATGCCGCACACTAAACAAAGAAGGACTTCATGGGCAAAGGCCAAGGAGACCCCTTTTTCAAAGACAGACATAAAAAAGCATACCTGATCTTTGCTCAAACCCACTTTGAGAAACCACAATCCTTCTGGTAAAATGTTCTGTGGATTGATGAAACCAAACTCGAACTCTTTGGCAATTCCAACCAGCGATACATTTACAGGTGAAGAACTTAAGTTTATAAGTGAAAAAAACACCCTTCCTACAGTTAAACATGGTGAAGGTTCCATAATATTGAGCTGTTTTGCTGCCTCAGGAACTGGAGGCCTGGAACGTATTAAAGGATCCATGAAGTCAGAGAACTACCAAGGTATTTTGGAGTGAAATTGCTACCTAGTTTCAGAAAGCTAGGTCTGGATCGAAGGTCATGGATCCTCCAGCAGGATGATGACCCAAAGAATAGTATAAAAGAATGGTTAAAAAGGAAAAAATGGACAGTTTTAAACTGGCCAGCAATGAGTCTTGATGTCAGTCCAATTCTTTGGAAAGAGCTGAAATCTGCCATTGGTAAAAGGAATCCTGGAAACATTCATAATTTGGGATAAATCACAATTGAAGAGTGGGAGAATATAGCAGACAGATTTATGAAACTTATCAATGGCTACAAAAAATGTTCAGAGGCTGTCATCACTGCCAAGGGTTGTGCAACCAAATACTAGTGAAGGGTGCCATTAATCCTGTCCAGATCATATTTTGGTTTTTTTTCAAAGAAATTACTATGTTTAAGTCACACAGGCATATTTTATTTTGTTGTATATCTTTGAACATACTATTAAAATATTATTATGACATACAGTTGGAATATTTCCAATTATTTCTCAAGATAGTGTAAACAACATGCCTAAAATGCAAGGGTGCCAGTAATGTTGACCACAATTGTATAGAAGCCCATTTCCAGTGAGCATGTTTTGTCTCATGTTTCTCTTTGTAGGATTTGCGTTGCAGACCCTGTATCATTTTAAGTAGTTAGAAAAATGTCCTTGAGTTTTCATCCTCTGTATAGTGCTAATATACAAATAATATTTGTTTTCTTCTTAGATATTTAAAAGTACCTGTTCTAAATAGTTTATAGGAATTTTTTTCTTCCTCTGTCATCTGTCAGTATGTCTTCTTCAAACAGCATAGACATTTGAAGAAAAAAAATCCCCAAGGCTTTCTGACAGGGATTTCTGAGAAGCATCTTCAGGGAAGATATTGACTTATATTCTAATGTATATATTATGTAAACTTGTAAATTACCATTTTTTTCTTTTTTTCATCCAAATAAAAGAATGAATAAATGTGTTTATTTGTTAAACTTAGTCAAATAGCTTTTTTTCTGTTCATCTTCTGAACTGCACTTATATAGAAATAAAATTTCAGCTAAAAGGAAATTCACTTCATGCATTTCCCTAAGAAACAGTCTCATACAATCAACTTACAGATTAGTACACATCCTGTTGCAGCTCTGAATGCACCTCTCCTGCCATCTTGTCTTCTACCCTATCATGTGTTCTTCAGCTTCACCATTTCTTCCTCTCTTCATCTCTCTCCTCTGTCTGAAAGAACCTTACTCTAGTTACCGTCATGCCCCTTCTTCTCTCCCCCTCACTCTCCTGCTCCTTCTCCTCTTATTGGGGATATCAATTCCATCCCTGGCCCCCCCTAGACTTCTTTATATGCCCAGGACAGATCCACATGCAACCCCTCAAATTGTATTCCTTTCCCTCAGCTTTCCTCGTCTTCTCTCCCTTTCTCATGGGCCTTGTGGAATGCACACTCCATCTCTAATAAACTCGCCTTCATTCATGACCTCTTATTTCTAATATTCTGCATCTTCTTGCTCTAACTGAGACGTGGCTTTTCACCGAAGGGACTACATCAGCTTCTGCCCTCTGTCATAGGGGCTACCAATTTTCCCATATACCTCGCTGCATTGGGCATGGTGGTGGTGTTAGATTTTACTCTCCTCTTCCTGCCAATTTCAACCTCTCCTTCTTCCTCAGTCTCACACATTTCCTTCCTTTGAAGTCCACTCCATCCACCTCTTTACTCCACAGATAGATGACATTTATTGACCCCCTGATAAGTCCACCTCTTCCTTTCTCACTGACTTTGACTTGTGGCTTTCCCTCTTTCTAGATGCACCTTACACCTCTCTTATTCTAGGGGATTTTAACATTCATGTTGATAACCCCTCTGACCCTCATGCCTTAAAGCTCCTTTCCTTTACCTCCTCATTCAGTCCCCAGCTAGGCCACTGCCTTGACCTTGTGTTTGGCCTCAAACATCTAAATCTCATTTCTTCCCTTATCTGACCATTACCTGTTAAATTATCTCTCTTCATCACCCCCCACCTTGCTCTTGCCCAGTCTCCTCCGACATCTTTAGGAATCATTGTGCTATCGACCCATTGGCTTTCTCCACTGCTGTTTCACCATCTCTTTCCTCTACTATGTCAGTTAGGTCTGTTGATGAAGCTATATCTTCCTATAACACCATACTATCCTCTGTTATGGAAGCTCTTGCTCCTCCTACTTCACGTCCTGTGAGATGTACTTATTCTCAGCCCTGGCTGCCTTCTAAAACTCTTTACCTATGTTCATTTACTCACTCAGCTGAGCACCTTTGGCTCAAATCCTGCACCCTTGGTGAGGAACAAGTGATTTCCTACATTTCAAATTCATGCTTGCTTCTTTCCAGTCTGCCATACCACTTGCCAAGTAAGAGTATTATGTTCATCTGGCTAACTTGCCATCTCTTTACAACTCTCAACTCTCTCCTTTACGTGGCTCAGTCTTTGACTTCTCCTTCCCTTTCTGCCCAGACTTTGGCTGACTACTTCTATGACAAAGTCCACAAGATTATTCTTTGGTTCTGTCATCTCCATCCCTCTTTCTTCCTCTTCATTCCTAACTCTTCCCTCAATCTATGTTGCCCTTTCATCCTTTTCTAAGATCGCTGAGGAAGAAACCACTCATCTTCTCTCTTCCTCCGAAGTTACTACCTGCTCCTGTGATCCCATTCCCGCCTACCTACATCTCCTCCACTGTTGTCCCTTCCGTCTGTCATATCCTCAACCTATCACTTTCTACCACAGCTGTTCCTGCAGCCTTCAAGCATGCTGTGGTTACACCACTCTTCAAGAAATCATCCCTTAGTAGGAACCTCCTAAGTTGTAGGCTGTATTGCCTTGTTTCTAATTTTGGATATTTTCACCTGTGCTAGTCTCTGCCTGTATCTCTCAATGTGGACTTTATCACTTGAAAATTTGCCTTATTTTTTTGTCTTTTTTGCTGCAGTTAATTCTGTATTTGGAATTTCCTTTTCTTTGGTTAATTGTAATTTAACTGAAAATCAAATAAATTAAAAAAAAAAAAGAAATCATCCCTTGATCCTATCTGTCCTTCTAATTCTCCAGGAACAAGTAGGAAGTCAGTACTCACATATGGGTGACTTCAACACCAACAGAGCCCTCGCAGAAGCATCTCCCCAGTTTTCAAAGAAAGCCTTTGGGAGATACCACCACACATGCGTGTCCCCTTCCACCCAAGGGTGCTATCTCTTGCTCAGTCTCCCTTTTTCCATGGAGCCCTACAGATGTTCGTCTTGTTCCCCCGACCCCTCCCCGGAAACATGTCGATTATCTTGTATGTTTCTGTTCCTCTTCTGGCTCGCGCCGGTTCCTTTCCTGCCTTCAAACCCCGCTGCTCTGGCATGGGGTCTCGAGACTTAACTTTTTTAGGTTCTTTTCTACTTAAGTGCATTCGCGCCTTTTTCAACTGCTGGCTGCGCCAAGGGTCTTCGACCTCGCTAGGGTCCTTTTTGCCCCAATGGCCACCAGTTTTAAAAATGCGATCAGTGTTCCAAAAACATGTCCCTCACTGAAACTCAGGACTGTTTCCTCTGGTGTCTGGGCAGTGACCATAATCCGGAGGAATACTCCCTGTGTAAAAAGATGTCCGCAAAGGACATCAAGAGCCACCAACATCTTCCACAGGGCAGTCTCGACCCCAGTTTCCTTGGTAGCCTCACGCACAAAGGCCCCACACATATCCGTGGAGTCACATAAGGTCCCCACGGTTCCTGAGCGGGCTCAAAGACATTCCGAGCAAGGGTCCCCAGATCAAGAGTGTAAGAAGAAAAAGAAGGCCTCAAGGGCCTCATCCTGGGAGCCATACAAGCACGGGAAATCCCATGCGCTGTTCCTCGGTCCCTGAAAGGCATAATGTCTAAATGTTTACACGTACCCTAATGTTAAATGTAACCCTCCAATCGTGATGCGATGTGACCACCTTGATTGAAGGAAAAGATGGCATACAAATCTGTCTAAATAAATAAGAGGAGTCCGAGCAGAAGCATCCCCATAAGGTACCCAGGACTGATGTTGAGGCCTCTGGCAATGGACCTCGGTATCCCGAGAGCCATCCCATTGAGGATCCCCCTCCTCTTCGACACCCGACCCAGTCACCCCATCATTTGTGTTGAAGGCTGCTACCCCTGAGTGAGAAACTCAAATGTCAGCTCTTGAATGCAGCGTTTCTGCATTCATCGCTTCACAACAGGCATTGATACCCGACCCTGTCGGCGCTCACACCATGACTGCAGGGACCTCGATGCCGAGGACACCCCGGGCTGTTGAAGCAATCCCTGAGAGCCAGAAGCCTTGGGCGGATCCTCAGCAAGGGTCTCATTCTCGCTCCTGATCCTCAGGGATGAGGTCATTGCAGGCGAGTGCCTTTGGCTCCGGCTATGCCCTGGCCTCGGGGCACCGGAGGCCTGAACTGATAACACCCCTGGAACCGTCATGTCTCAAGTCCTCCTCAGACTACTCTGACTGGGACATCTACAGAGACTCGGGCCCACTGAAACCTCCCCTCGGACCCATCTCCACTGGCTGCGAGGCGCCAATCCCTGCCCAAGGACATTTCATTTCTCGAGTTCATCAGGGATATAGCTTGGGCTCTCTCCCTCACTACTGAGTAGGAGGAGGACTCCCATATGGAGGAGCTTGACATCCTCCAGTATGAGGCATCATCCAAGGAGACCTTGATGGTCTCCATCACCTCCATCCTCGGTTAACTCCTCAGGATTTGGGAAACCCTGGCATCGGAGCCCATTGTCAGAAGGTTCCTGTATACAATGTACCAGATCCAGCAAGGGCCAGGCTTCCGAAAGACTCAAATCCCTCACACCTTCATGGTGGTCGAGTTGGCCATGTGCTGACAAAAGAGCCCGAAGACACATTCATTGGTGCCCCCGGGCAGGGAGTCCCATGTCCTCGCCACCCTCGTGTGGAAATGCTACCAAGGCTCGATGTTGGCATGCCACATTCAAACTTACCAACTTTACATCGGCATATTCCTCCAAGGCCTTGCGAAGGAACTCTGAGACTTCGCAGTTGGCCTCGATGGAGACCACCTCTGGTGCTTTCAGACTCTTACAAAGTCTGTCGGAGGATGTTCCAAGTGTCTGTCCTGAGCCACCTATAATAGCTCAGAGTCCAGCACAAGGGTTGCTGGTGCCGGCATTGGCGCTCAACGTCAGGACTGGCTCCAAATATCGGACCTCAAGCAATGGGTGCAAGAAAAACTCCTCAATGTCCCTTGCCTCGGGGAGCAATTCTTCGGCAAGCTGATGGAGGACCAGGTGGCCAAAATCGAGACAGAATACATGACATGGACTCGACTCTCGAGGAAGACTTCCACTCTTCCAAGGAAGAAGCCACCAGGAAAGAAACCTCCTTTCCACAGAAAGGGCCAATCTATCAAGGTTACCCTCCATACTTGGCTACCCAGACCCCTCAACAGGGTCACCAGGGCAAGGGAAGAGGCCAGGGCCCATGCAAACCCAAAGGTCCCAAGCCCCAGACACCAGACCCAGCTCAGCCTGGGTCGGAATTTTTACACCTCCAGCATAGCCTCTCTTCCTCTGAAGGGTCAGCTGCCAACAGGGGGGTGCCTGGTCCATTTTGTCCACAGGTGGGCTTCCATCCCACTGACTCATGGGCACTTTACGTGGTCAGGGAACCCTTGGCTACTTGCCATTTACGTTACCTGTCATGGAAGGTGTCCTTCCTGGTGGTACTCACCTCTGCCCGCAGAGTCAGTGAACTTCAGGCCTTGGTGGCCAAACCACCCTACACCAGGTTCTACAAGAATAGGGTCGTGCTCTGCATTTACCCAAAATTCCTGACAAAGGTGGTCTCTGATTTCTACCTCAACCAGGAGGTGGTACTTCCTACCTTCTTTCCATGGCCCCACGCCGATAAGGCGTCGACCGTTCTCCACACTCTGGACTGTAAAAGGGCTCTTGCCTACCTGCAGCGCACTCAGGGCCCCACAAAACCTCTCAGCTTTTCATCTCATATAGGGTTGCCAACTGGCTCCAGATGCGCTCAACAGGCTTGATCCAGTCCTGGGTTTACCCCATTGCATGCAGGGACTTGTAGTTTTCCATTTCCTATGGAGTGCAATGGAGAAAGTAGAACTAAATGTCCCTGCATGCAATGGGGCAAACCCAGGACTGGATCAAGCCTGTCGGGTGCATCTGGAGCCAGTTGGCAACCCTAATCTCATATGACACCAGTCGTCTGGGGGGAGGCTGTCACCAAGTGGACTCTGTCCATTTGGGTGGTGACTGCATCGCCTTTGCCCACAACCAGGTTGGGTTACCGTTGGAGTGCTGGGTCATGGCGCACAATGTCAGGGATATGGCAACTTCTGTTGTGAGCCTATGCTCTGTCCCTATGGCAGACATCTGCTGGACTGCTACCTGGTCCTTTGCTCACACTTTTGCAGCTCATTACTGCCTGGAGAGGGAGTCCCATTGGGACAGTGCCTTCAGCCAGGCCATACTCCATAACCTGTTTGGGGTTTAGGCAACTCCTGTCCTCTGACCCTTCTTATTCAGGCTACTGTAGCCATGGTTATATCCCTGAATACTGGAGTCCTCAGAATCTGTCCTCAGATTCTCTTGCAGTTGCTCACGGCAGGGCTGTGTTTTAGCCTTTTCTACAGGTCCAAGGTAGCCTGTAGCTAGGGAGTCCCATTTATTTATTTATTTATTTGTGTGTTTTTTTTTTATACCGCCCCTTCCAGAGATCAGGGGTGGTTTACAGAGAACGTGTCAAAACATTAACATTAAATTACATGGAACATTAAGTACATAGGTAATTAATATATAAGGAAAACATATTAACTATTTACAGATGATAATATAGTATGGAAAAATTATAATAGACAAGAAAACTATTTAGAATAATCATTATAGGAGATACTGAAGTATGGAATTCTAAAACAGAGAAATTATTTACAACAGTCATTATCAGACTGACTAACATTCAGTATGAGTGAAGTATGTGAAAGTGAGTTTTGGGTTAGGTTGGGTAAACTTGTGTTAGTTGAGTTGTGTAATCTTGTGCAATTTGCTTGAGTGTAGGTTGTAAGTCGTGAAAGTGTTGGGTGAACAGGTATGTTTTAAGCTCCTTCCTGAAAGAACTAAGGTCTTTAATCTCTCTCAGACTGAATGGTAATTTGTTCCATTGACTGGGCGCATAATAAGAGAAATACTTAGTCATAAACTTCTTGAACAGTTATCACGTAAATTCAAAAGCAGACCAGTTCGTTCAATACTCTAAACTCTGCAACTTGAAATCCTCCAATATTATCACTGAATAGAGATTGGGTCTCAGATAAAACTCACAGCACAAAACCATGGACTCATAGCCCTTTATAAGTACTAGTTCTCACATCAAGGACCCGTCTCTATAAATTCTTATAACCCTATTCACGCTGATGCGTATATAAAATGTTTCACTCAGCTTAAAAATATTGGTCAGTCCACATTCTGATAAATCTGCTCACAAGCTGAGAAATGTTTCACTTAGCTTAAAAGTATTGACCGAATTGGACTGCTTTTGAATTTGCATAATTTTCCACTCACATCCAACAGATTGCTAAAACCTGCCATTTCTTTTTTTACAATATTGGCAAAATTCATCCCTTTCTTCCTGAATACACTACTAAGACCCTTATCCATTCTCTAGTCACCTCCCATCTAGACTATTACAACCTCCTCTTTGCTAGTCTTCGTCTGAATCATCTCTCCTCACTTTAATCTGTTCAAAACTCAGCTGCACAGCTAATCTTCCACCAGTGTCTCTTTGCTCATGTTACCCCTCTTCTAAAGTCACTTCATTGGCTTCCTATCCATTTCCGTATCCAGTTCAAACTTACACTATTGACCTATAAGTGCTTTCATTCAGCTGCTCCTTACTACCTTTCCTCTTTCCTCTCCCCCTACACTCCTTCTCGGTAACTCTGCTCTTCTGGCAGATCCTTTCTCCAGGACCAAGCAGGAAGTCAGTCCTCACATATGGGTGACGTCGGCGCCGACGGAGCCCTCGCGGAGCAATTTTCCCCAGCTTTCAAAGAAAGCCTTTGGGAATTGCAGCGCGCATGCGCGGTCTCCTTCCCGCCCAAGGGTGCCATCTTAGCCAGTCTTCTTTTTTCCGCGGAGCCCTACAGACGTACCCGTCGTGTCCCCGCTGAAAAAGTTGATTTTCGTGATTTATTTCTATTTTTTCTTCGGTTCGATGCCGGTCTTTTTCCTGCCCGGACTCGCGACGCCGTTGCGAGTCCTTCTGTTATTTTTCGGTTTTTCTGATTTTCTGTCAGTTTCGTTTTCGGTTTTTCGCTGGCAGCCCGGTCCTTTGACCTTGCAGGGGCCCTTTTTCCCCCGATGGCTGCCAGTGGTTTCAAGCGGTGTGTTCAGTGTGACAGAAATATGTCACTCACTGACACACATGATAATTGCCTCCGCTGCCTTGGCCCGGATCACGAGGAACTGATCTGTGGGGCCTGCAGCAAAATGTCCTCCAAAGCGTTAAGGAGTCGGCGGCATCAGCGGGAACGAATCTTCGCTGATCCCGCCCGTACCCGGACCTCGTCGGAGGCCTCGGCGTCAAGAGGTTCCAGCTCTGACCGTCACCGGAGTTCCTCCGACAGGGGTTCTCCCTCCGGGGACCATCATCGGAAGGTGAAACCCGCGAGGGCGGCGTCGGTGGATGCTCCTGGTTCCGCGAGGGCCAGGTCGCATAGCCCCGATAGCCGTCCCGGGTCTTTGGAGAAGGAACATCTCCCGAAGCGACCTCGTCTGGAGTCAGAGTTGCCTGCTCGGGTAAGTCCTGTAGTCCTCCTGGACTCGCCTCCGAGGGGTCCGACGTCGGGCCCGACGCCGTCGGGGCCCGAGTCGGGGGCTGCTGGGTCACCTGAGGTCGGACTCAGGTTGACGGCCTTGGAGAGCAGACTATCTGCCTTCATGGACCAGCAGCGGGCACTGATCACTAGCCTCGCTGGCGCCTCTGCCCCGACCGCCGGGACGTCGACGTCTAAGTCGACCCCGGAGACCGAGCCGATCCTCGAGTCCATGAGGGCTCGAGTCGATCCTCGGTCGAGGTCACCCTCGGCCTCCCATTCGGGACCGAGGTCGTCGACGCCGACTCCCTCGGCGTCGGGGCGGCCGACGCCTCCGCCCGCCCGAACCGACCCCACCGATTCCTCCTCGGAGTCGGCCTGGGAGTCTGAAGAGGAAGAGTCACCTGATTCGTTCCGGACTCGGTGTGTCCCCTCGGACTCACCTGAGTCCGAACCTCGGAAACAGTCCCCTCCGGAGGATGCCCGATTCTTGGACTTCGTTAGGGATATGGCCAAGGCTTTGGCCTTCCCTGCGGATCCCGAGGAGGAGCCTCGAGCCGAAGAACTCGATGCCCTTCAGTACGACTCTCCCGCCAGGGAGCACTTTACTGTACCGGTTCCTCCCATGCTGGAACGACTACTCTTCTGCATGTGGGAGAGTCCGGCATCGTCGCCGGTGTTAAGCAAGCGGGTCGATTCCATCTATCGAGTCCGCAAGAGTCCTGGCTTCCAAAAAGCACAGCTACCGCACCATTCCATGGTGGTGGAATCGGCCATGCATAGGCTTAAGAGCCAGAAGATGCACTCCTCGGTGCCTCCTGGCAGGGAGGCCCGCAACCTGGATGGCCTCGGTAAGAAGTGTTTCCAGGGCTCTATGCTTGCTTGTCGGGTCCAGACCTACCAGCTCTACATGGGCATGTATCTCAGAGACCTGGCTAAAGAGATAGCCGGATTCTCCGCTGGGCTGTCCGAGGAACCTTTGCGGAGGTTCCTGGCCTTGACAACTGGTATTCGGGAATGCTCCAAATTCATGTCTCGAGCAGCCTATGATGGCTTTGAAGCATCGGCACGAGTGGCCGCAGCCGGCATCGGTGCCCGCCGACAGGCTTGGCTTCAATCGTCTGACCTTGAACCCTGGGTGCAGGACAAGTTGGTCGATGTCCCCTGCCGAGGTGAGAACCTCTTTGGCAAGCCCATGGCTGAAAAGGCTGCACAGATCGAGACGGAGACTCTCACCAGAACTAGGCTTTCTAGGAAGACCTCCGCCCCTTCCCAGAAGAAGAAGGGCTCAGGAAAGAAGTCCTTTTACCCGAGAAAGGCGGCTGCCTATAAACACTACCCTCAATATCAGGCCTCTACAGCTCCCCAACAGGGTCAGCAGGCCAAGGGACGGGGTAACGGGTCCCGTAGGCAGCAAGCCCCCAAGCCTGCACCACCGGCCCCTGCTCAGCAGGGTGGGGGTTTTTGACTTCATCAGCATAGCCTCTCCCCCTCAGCTGGTTCCTCCCAGCACAGGAGGCCGGCTGGTTCACTTTGCCCACAGGTGGTCCAACATCACTTCAGATGCCTGGGTGCTTCAGGTCGTAAGAGAAGGCTATCTTCTCCACTTCCACCAGGTCCCTCCCTCCTATTTCCCGGGAGAACCTCCACGACTCCCTCTGCACAGGGACTTACTCCTTCAGGAGTTAGCAAGTCTTCTCCAGGAACAAGCTGTGGAACCGGTGCCCCACCACCTGAGGGGTCAAGGCTTCTATTCCAGGTATTTCCTAATACCAAAAAGAACGGGAGGCCTCCGACCCATCCTGGACTTGCGCAACCTCAACAAGTTCCTCGTCAGGGAGAAGTTCAAGATGCTTACCCTTGGAATCCTTCTGCCCTACCTCCAGCAGGGAGATTGGCTATGCTCCTTGGATCTAAAGGATGCCTACACGCACATCCTCATCCACCCAAGCCACCGCCAATACCTAAGGTTTGTGGTGGCAGGAAATCATTACCAGTACAGAGTACTGCCCTTTGGCCTATCCTCCGCACCGCGAGTCTTCACAAAACGTCTCGCGGTGGTGGCGGCTTATCTCCGGCTTCACGGCCTCTATGTCTTTCCGTACCTAGACGACTGGCTCATCAGAGCATCGTCCTCTCCGGAAGTCACAAATGCCACACACCGCACTGTGACTCTTCTGCAGTACTTGGGCTTTGTCATAAACTTCGCAAAGTCCACTTTGCTCCCCTCGCAAGATCTCGAGTTCATCGGCGCAAGACTGCACACTCTTCAGGCACGAACTTTCCTGCCTCTCGACAGGGCTCAACGGCTCGTGGACCTAGCCGGCCGTTTTCGCAGCCAGTCCCTGGTCTCAGCCAGGCGCTTCCTGAGACTACTCGGCCATATGGCTTCCACCGTCCACGTGACCCCCAATGCCCGCCTCAATATGCGGCCTGCTCAATGGTGCCTTCGCAAGCAGTGGCAACAAGCCACGGGCGGCCTAGCCGACTTAGTGCGCGTCTCCGGCCCGCTGGCCTCTTCTCTACAGTGGTGGCTTCATCGGCCAAACCTGCTGCTCGGAATGCCTTTTCAGTCCCCTCAGCCGGCTCAAGTGCTGACGACCGATGCTTCTCTCCTAGGATGGGGAGCGCATTGCCAAGGGGCATGTACTCAAGGTCTCTGGACCACGTGGGAGTCTGCTCAGCAGATCAACTTCCTGGAGCTCAGAGCAATCCGTCTGGCTCTCAAGGCTTTCTCCCACCTGACTTCTCACCAGTCCGTCCTTGTCCAGACGGACAATCAAGTTGCCATGTTCTACGTGAACAAACAGGGAGGCACGGGCTCCTTCCTTCTCTGTCGAGAAGCACAGAAGCTCTGCTCTTGGGCCGTCAGCCACGGCCTTCTTCTCAAGGCAGTTTATCTCCCAGGCCAAGAAAATTGCCTGGCGGACAAACTCAGCAGGATCCTCCAGCCACACGAGTGGCGCCTGGATCCCTTCATAGTTCAGAAACTTTTTCTGAGGTGGGGCCTCCCCACGATGGATCTCTTTGCCAGTCCTCTCAACCGGCAAATTCCTCGCTTCTGCTCTCGTCAGCCGCATCCACTTCGAGTAGCGGCGGATGCTTTTCTACTCTCATGGTCGAAAAGCCTTCTGTATGCCTTTCCTCCCATACCGTTAGTCTCTCGAACTCTTTTCAAGGTTCTCCGAGACAAAGCTTCCATGATCCTGATCGCTCCTCGCTGGCCCAGACAGCCGTGGTTTTCACTCCTGCTGCAATTAGCGGTAGCGGATCCGTTCCCTCTGGGGTTTCAACCAGATCTCCTAACACAGGATCAGGGGTCCCTGCTACACCCCAACCTCAGATCTCTACATCTGATGGCCTGGCTGCTGAAAGGGTAGTCCTTGCTCCCCTTCTACTGCCCAAGAAAAAAACCCCTTAGCCTAGGGCAAAATACAAGACCAAAATAAAAGTTCCCCGGCTCATAAGAGACCATAAAGGTAAATCAAAATGCAAAACTTATGCATCAACACATACTTTTTTGTCGGAATAACCAAGCAAAAGGGAGCAGGGATTGTACCCACCCCTCGCCGTGGTCGGTCCTTTTTAATAATTTTAAATGCTCAAAAACTTATCTCATTCTCTTTACTCAGCCAGCTCGGAATTCAAAGACACAACGTGCCACGTTTCGGGCCATCCACATCAACCGTGGCCCTGCATCAGGTGAAATGTATGGAATCCCAGTAAGTCAGCTTTTGAGAAATGTCCAACGGTCAAACTCCTTTTATCGAAAACGGCGCGTGACGTCACCACAAACACGGAAGGAAAGCTGCCAATGAACCCCCTATATGTCACAGACCTGAGAAAAAAGAGCATTTAAAGGAAGAAAGGGAAAACCCACTGCAGGGAAATCCCAATATGAAATGATGACACCTGAAGTAGAGTAGAATCACAATATAGTGTGCCACTCCACAGAGGCATTTAATCCATGTGGGGAAACCGTATCCAATTGGAATATCCATCGTTGTTCCGTATACTGTAGTCTTCCAATTCTATCACCTCCCCGAGGATCAATAGGAATGTGGTCCAGTACTCTCCAGCGTAGCTGACTAAAAAGATGGTTCTCTTGAAGGCAGTGAGGCACAATAGGCGCTGAAACCGTTTTTGATCGCAACCGGGAAGCGTGCTCCCCAAGACGGATCTTGACAGGACGAGTAGTCCGGCCTATGTAACAAAGTCCACATGGGCAGACGATCAGATAGATCACATAGGATGAAGTGCAGGTAGTGTGCCACCGAGCCTTGTATGTGATGGAAGTAGATGTATTCTGCCACGTTGGTCCACTAATTGCCATAGCACAGAAATCACATGAACCACATGGGTAATGTCCAGGGTTGAGATGAAAAACAGGGGGGCGATCCGAAGGCCAAGAAGACTTAACAATCTTATCCCTGAGATTCGGTGCCCTTGAAAAGGCCACCCGTAAGTGCTTGCCAGAGAAAAAGGGATGAACCGACAACACCGGCCAGTACCGGCGTAAGAGTGTAATAACTTTCGGAACTCCCATAAGGTATGGAAAAATACCAGTAAAAGCCTCTTCCCCCAGGTGGTCAGGTGGAGCACGGGGAAGAAACAACCAATCTCGATGCAAAAACCTGGCCCGCTTGTAAGCTTTTCTTATTAGGGAGAGAGGATACCCCCGAGTTAGCAAACGGGACTTTAAGTCATCAGCATGTTTATAAAAATCTGCCAGAGATGAGCAATTTCTACGAAGCCGCAAAAATTGGCCGAATGGGAGGCCCCTCTTTAAAGGTAAGGGATGGAAACTGGAAAACTTTAACAAGGTGTTCCGTTGGACCGGCTTGCGAAATAACGTAGTTGTGATCCCCTCTGGTGTCAAAAAAACTGTAAGGTCCAAAAACTGAATGGCATGCCGATCATACATGGCAGTAAACTGTATATTTGGAGAGAACCCGTTCAGAGATTCTAAAAAAGCCTCCAATTCCAACTGAGAACCGGACCACAGAAAGAAAATGTCGTCCAAAAAACGACGCCAAAACAGAACATGAGGAAACAGAGGAGAAGGATAAATGTATTGCCTCTCAAACTCCGCCATATAAATGGTTGCTATCGAGGGGGCCACCGTGGCCCCCATTGCAATCCCAAACGTTTGTCGATAGAAAATTCCATCATGTAAAAAATAATTCTTATTCAGAACCAGATCCAGCATAGCCAACAGGAAAGACCTGGGTATCCTCGCCGGGAGATCTAGCGGATAGTCAGCTAAACAATGTAGCACAGCTTGTTGGTCAATATTCGTGTACAATGCTTGTACATCTAATGACACTAAATACGTGTATGTCAAATAATCAGTGCAAGATGATAGCTGCGTGAGGAAATCCCCGGTGTCCCGTAAATATGAGGGAACTTTTGATGCCACTGGTTGTAAAAACACGTCGCAAAACTTAGAGAGAGGCTCCAATAGAGAATCACGGCAGGAAACTATAGGTCTCCCCGGGGGACTATGAACATTCTTATGGATCTTGGGGACCAAATAGAACACCGGGATCTTAGGGCTTGAGTTCACCAGAAATTTACATTCACGCCCAGTTATCCATCCCTTCAAACGAGCCTCCAGCATCAAAGAAGTAATTTGCTGCACTAAGTCTGTAGTTGGATCCCGCATCAAAAGCTGATAATGTGTACGGTTCTGAAGATGTTTCTGAATCTCACAATGATATTGATCAGGCGACATCACCACAATTCCACCCCCTTTATCCGCGCGGCGAATGACCAGATCAGAATTCGCAAGATCCTGCATCGCTTGAAATTGCTCATGAGAGAGATTCGAATGGAGGACCGGCAAAGAAGTCTCCAATTCTTGTAGGTCCCGAAGGACCAACTCCTGAAATGTAGAAATGACAGGATCTGTCACCCCAGGGGGGAGCCAACGCGACGGGCCAGAGATAACTGACTGATCCCCACCCACTGAATCTTGTTGAGAAAAATACAGTGAAACCCGTAATTTACGGAAAAAACGAAATAGAGCCACCCGTACCCCAAATTTATCATACCGAGAGGTCGAGACAAATGACAGGCCCATTTCAAGTAGCTGTAACTGAGAAGGGGTGAGAGATCTACCAGAAAGATTAAATACTACTGATTCCGAGTTCGGGATCGGGTCTCGGGACCTTCCCAAAAATCCGGTTGGGCTTGATATTGACGTCTAGATCGACGACCCCGGCGAGAGGGAATCTCCTCCGTAAATGCCGGGCGAGACTGGCGGCCTCCGCGTCTAGATTCCGACCCATCGGAATCCGTGGAATCCTCTGAACTAACCGCAAAAGAGACCTGTTTAACAGGAGCAACATATTGACCAGTTGGGGTCATCCATTTATACACACTATGATTATCATAGTCAGATTGATCCCGGCGAAATTTCCTTATTTTTAAACCACGCACATGGCCCCGGAAGGAATCAAGTTGTTTTTCTGTTTCCAACCACTGAGTCTCAAATTGAGAAACTGCCTGAGTCTCCAAAATCTTTGCTTTCATCTCCACCGTTTGTTTGGTTAATTGCTCCTGTTCCTGCGTTGACCGCTCCACTAGCAGTGCAATGATGTCAAAGCTACATTTATTCAGAATTGCATTCCAACGACTCAAAAACTCAGTATCATCAGTGAATTGCCGTGGTGCTTTAAACATCCGAAGTCCCCGAGGGATAATATGTGATTTTAAATACTGTGTCATGGCCAGACCATGTAATTGTGCTCTAATCAGGCGTTTATGGAGATCTTTTAATTCCAAAATAGTAGAGGGTATAGCCTCCGTTGGTGTAGGACCATCAAAAAGAGATTGGCCCTGCCGTAGCTTGGCTAAATGTTCCTCCGTGTATGCAAAGATTTCAGACGCCATTTTTAATGGGTAAATCAAAATGTCCAGTCCAAGAAAAAAACCCCTTAGCCTAGGGCAAAATACAAGACCAAAATAAAAGTTCCCCGGCTCATAAGAGACCATAAAGGTAAATCAAAATGCAAAACTTATGCATCAACACATACTTTTTTGTCGGAATAACCAAGCAAAAGGGAGCAGGGATTGTACCCACCCCTCGCCGTGGTCGGTCCTTTTTAATAATTTTAAATGCTCAAAAACTTATCTCATTCTCTTTACTCAGCCAGCTCGGAATTCAAAGACACAACGTGCCACGTTTCGGGCCATCCACATCAACCGTGGCCCTGCATCAGGTGAAATGTATGGAATCCCAGTAAGTCAGCTTTTGAGAAATGTCCAACGGTCAAACTCCTTTTATCGAAAACGGCAGAGGTGGAAGAGGTCGTCCTAGCTTCTCGGCGACCTTCTACCCGCAAATGCTACGCCCTTAAATGGCGTCGTTTTTCCGCTTGGTGTGCCCAGCAGTCTCAGGATCCCTTCTCCTGCTCGGTGTCGGTGATCTTGCAGTACTTGCTCTACCTCTCTAATCTGGGACTTAAGTCCAACTCCGTCAAAGTTCACCTCAGTGCTCTTTCAGCACATCATGTGCCGGTGGACGGCAGACCTCTTTCCAGTGACCCTCTCGTAGCGAGGTTTCTCCGAGGTCTCCTTCTACTTAAACCACCTCTGCGCCCGCCAGCGCCTGACTGGGATCTGAATGTGGTTTTACAGCGGATCACCTGTCCGCCTTTTGAACCTATGGCTACCTGTTCTCTCCGTTTTCTTTCTTGGAAAACATTATTCCTGATAGCCCTCACTTCCGCTAGACGCGTAAGTGAATTGCAGGCCCTCGTGTCTGATCCCCCTTACACTCGGTTCTACAAAAATAGGGTAGTCCTACGGACTCACCCAAAATTTCTTCCAAAAGTGGTCTCCCCTTTTCACATCAATCAGGAGGTGGTACTTCCGACCTTCTTTCCCAGGCCACACTCCAGCCGAGCTGAAATGGTCCTGCATACCCTGGACTGTAGAAGGGCATTGAACTTCTACCTTGACCGTACGCGGGAGCACCGTAAAGCTGCTCAGCTTTTTGTGTCTTTTGACCCCAATAAATTGGGGCTCCCGGTCTCCAAGCGTACTCTGTCCATCTGGGTTGCTGACTGTATCACTTGGGCTTATGGGGCAGCCGGACTCTCGTTAGAAAGTCGAGTCATGGCTCACTGTGTTTGGGCGAAGGCTACGTCAGTGGCTTACCTCCGCTCTGTTCCGTTGGCAGACATCTGCCGGGCCGCTACTTGGTCTTCGAGCCAGACGTTTGCAGTCCATTACTGCCTTGAGAGGGAGTCCCTCAGGGACAGTGCTTTCGGACAGGCAGTTCTCCGAAATCTCTTCGAGGTTTGAGCAACTCCTACCCTCCATCCCGGATGGGGGCTACCGGTGGGTAATAATTCAGTGAAGATTCCTTCCTTCTGTACCGCTGAGCTAGAGGGAGCTCATTTTTGTGCTTAGGGTCTCCGGTAGCCTTAAGCTTGGGAGTCCCATATGTGAGGACTGACTTCCTGCTTGGTCCTGGAGAAAGCGTAGTTACTCACCTGTAACAGGTGTTCTCCAGGAGCAGCAGGAATCAGTCCTCACAACCCTCCCTCCTCCCCTTGGAGTTGCAATCATCTGCTTAAGTTTTTTTGCAAATTTTTATGCTATCTTTTAGCTATGTCATCAGACTGGCTAAGATGGCACCCTTGGGCGGGAAGGAGACCGCGCATGCGCGCTGCAATTCCCAAAGGCTTTCTTTGAAAGCTGGGGAAAATTGCTCTGCGAGGGCTCCGTCGGCGCCGACGTCACCCATATGTGAGGACTGATTCCTGCTGCTCCTGGAGAACACCTGTTACAGGTGAGTAACTACGCTTTCTATCTCTGCCCTTCTCTTCCACTGCCAACTCCAAACTTCACTCTTTCTACCTTGCTGCTCCTTATGCCTGGAACAAACTACTTGAGTTGGTATGTTAGGCTCCATCTGTGGTCTTATTCAAATACAGGCTAAAAAATCACTTCTTTGAGACTAGTTTTGGATCCCGATCCCCCAAATCTCCTTGTCACCTCCTATGCTTCCTTACCATTCCCATAGATATATCCTAGTCCTTAGTTGTGTTATCTGTTTTGACTAGACTTTAACGTCCCGATATTCAGTTGGACAGCGCCACTACAGCGCACAGCCTTGCTCACCGACTCTTAACCCTGGATATTCAATGTTGGAGTCATATGCGACCCTGGCATGGAATATCCAGGGATTGCCATACATGACAGAAGCCGCAATAACTAACTGGGTAGTAGCAATATTTCATGCTGCCCGGTTAGCTCCTGCGCCTAAAAGACAGGTAAAGTTTTTCCTTGGCTATCTTTTAGGCACAGGTTGCTAACCAGGTGGCATGCAATATTGCTGCTGCCTGGTTATCGATTGTCTGTACCTCCGCTCCGCTCCAGAGCACCCATGATACACCCCAATGCTAAGCGGTAAAAACAGTGTTAGTGCTGTTGAATATCCCTCTCAGTGGCAGTTACATGATTCACAGGGCTGTAAACCATGTAACTGTACTTCGAATATCGAGCCTTAAGATCTTAGGAGCAGGAATTGTCTTTCATATCTCTGTATACTGCTGCATGCTCCTTGTAATGCTATATAAATGATAAATAGTAGTAGTAGTAATAGTTTTTTATTTTTTAATTTAAATTTTATTTTTAATGAATTTACAATATATATCTAAGCATAACCAGTTGTACAGAAAAAGAAAGAATAGCACAAAAAAGACACTCAATAAAGAAAAGAAACATACCTGTTCATTTCAATCTCACCTTCAAGAAGAAGGGCGATCATACTGATAATTACATCCTATGAAACACACAAAAAAAATAGGTCAAGAATATAACAGACAGTATACATTGATTTTACGGATTAATGGAGCCCAAAAATTGAGATGCAAAGGGATCTGCGAGAATTAAGAAATACAGTAAGTTAAGACAGCTAAAAGAAAACATAGCTAACAGCTTTAAGCTTAATTATACATTTGATGGAAACATTTAAAAAAAGATAGAGTCCCCAACTATAAAACACCAGGTCTCAGGAGAAATTCCCTCCTCCTCTTCTGAGTCTAACTGGCTAAATCTGAAAAAATACATAGAACTACATGTTTAAAGAATCCATTTATTTTTTGGAAATACATCTTCAATAACCAGTCTCGGTCAAAAGAAAAGCAGTGTAGGAGTCATTGCCTGCAAGTCCAAGTTCTCCAAGATTCTAGATATATTTAATATATCCATTTGATGTTGTTCTGATTATTGAGAACCACAAGAGGTTTTTTTGGCCACAGGAAGATAGTGAACCTTTGTTTATGTTTATTTAAAAACTTTATATACCGCCCATTACATAGTGTCAGAGTGGTTTACACATTAAAAATTAGAAATTAAAAAGAGGTTATACATAAAATGCTGCGGGAAAAAGAAGAGGAAATGTGAACCCTAATAATTGTATTTCAAAGGAAAGAAAAGGACAGAACCAGGAAAGAAGAAAGAACAGAGAAATAATGACAAGGACAAAACAGAGAAGGAAAGGGTGGGAGAGGGAACTGAGAGGTCATTAAATTTACTTTTAATTACTTGGGAGGGGGTAAGGGAAGGAGGAGAAGGAAGATCAAAAGCTGTGTAATAGAAGTGAGTTTTCAGTTGGGCTTTAAAAGATTTGAGAGAAGAATCCATTTGGAGGGCAGGGGGAGCGAGTTCCAAAGCCGAGGTCCAAGGAAGAAAAAAGTGGAGGATCGAGTGGACTCTAGGTGGGCCTGAGATGGAGAGGGAAGAAACATACGATTAATGTGAATGGAGTGGAGGGAACGGTGAGGGGTGTTCAGACGTATCTGATCGGCGAGATAGAGGGGGGTACCAGTATGAATAGTTCTGTGTACAAAAATAAGGATTTTAAATTGTATACGGTATGTGATGGGTAGCCAGTGCTGATGAAGAAGGAGGGGAGTGACATGATCAAAGTGGGATGCGTGGGTGAGGATGCGGAAAGCAGTATTCTGAACACGCTGAATGCGAGAAAGCTGGGATTGGGGAAGACCGGCCAGACAAACATTACAATAATCAAGACGTGAGAGAACTAAGGAGAGAAGTAGAGTAGCCATAGAGGAAGAAGAAAGGAAAGGTCGGACAGCGTGGAGTTGCTTTAGGGCGTAAAAAGAGCGTTGAACCATAGTTGAAATATGATCCTTGAATGTAAGAGCAGAGTCGAGATATCTAAGGGAGGTGACCATAGGGTTGGGTGTAGAAGAGAGCAAAGGCGTAAGAAGAGGAGGGGGACATCCAAAGGTGAACCAAATCGCTGAAGTGTTTGCAAGGTTGATGTGAAGGAAGTTAGAGGAGATCCAGGAGGCAACAGAGGAAAGACAATTATTGAAGGGAGTAATATCTGGATTAGAAGAGTCAGTATGGTAAAGAACAAAGATGTCATCAGCATAGTAGTGGGCAGAGATACCATACTGCTGGACTAAGAAAGTGAGGGAAGCCAGAAAGATATTGAAAAGAATAGGGGAGAGGAAAGATCCTTGGAGTACACCACAAGGAAGGGGAGTGGAAGGAGAAGAAGCAGAGCCAGATAGTACAGAGAAAGAGCGACATGAGAGGAAGGAACGAAACCATTGAAGGACCAAACCGGAGAAGCTGGCATCCTGAAGGTGAAGCAAGAGAGTGTGGTGATCTACTAAGTCAAAAGTGTAACCTTTCGCCGCTTCCTACATTCGGTTACTCTCCTGTTGGTCCTGGGTCCACTTCGCAGCGGCAGTAGGGTTTGTAGCACAACAAGACAATCAAACTGGTGTGGCTTGGAAAAATGTTTTTATATAGAAATAGGCTTATCACATAGGTACAGAACAGATAGGGGGAGAGAGAGAGAACCTGGGGGGGGGGGGGTAAAGAGAAGTGTGTGTCAGAGCCTCATAGTAAGAAGTGTCCGATGAATAGGAAGAGAGAGATATTTTTGTCCTTCTCTGTATTTATAGTGAAATTCTCCAGCACCTCCCTTTGTCATACTTTGGTTTGTTTGAGGTCTGTCATCACTTGATTAGCAAGGAGGGGCTGTTGTCTTGCAGACTAATCTCATCAGGCATGTTAAGCCCATCAAGTCAAGGAAGGGCTGTTGTCCTGCAGACTAATCTCATCAGACATACCAAGCCCATCAAGTCTGAAGACGTCCTATCTGACATCACCAGGGGGTCAGAGCTGCAGGCCAAGGTCTGGGAAAAGCCATGACACCTATGCTAGGCATAATGTCATGCTGATGTATGCTGACATCTTCCACACCTTTTTTTTTCCCCCTGGGAAACGGTGGAAGCAAACCTGTGGTACCTATACCAGTTGCAATTACTATATACATGATAGTAGGCAGCTTGTATAAATACCTTGCTATGTCCAGCAGGTCCCCTGTCCTGCACAGTACTGTCTCTAGTGTTCTAGAGAGAAGCACGTCCCATTATGAGTCCAAACCTCGTGTCTTAGGTAGGGCAGCCACTACTGGGTGGGGAAACCCAATATGCTACCTCAGTGCCCGTCTTAGAGAGAATGAACAGTGCATAAGGGATGCAGGAATTTCTGAGGAGGTTAAAGCCGAAAGGTACCAGGATGCTATGAGCGAGGGTAGGAAGTAATACTAGACTGCAGCTGATTCTGGTATTCAATGTAGTAGGAAATGCCAAATTAGCAGGCCAAATGAGCCTGGATGTAGAGGTAGATGCTGGAGAAATTAAGTGTAACTACCTTAAAATGTTGTTGGTATTTTGTAGGACGTGCGCTGCAAAGAGATGTACATGTGTTCCATTTTACAACACAGGAAAATTATGATAATGCATAGCAATATTTGTACAGCAGTTAAAATAATAACAGGGTGAATAAAAACATTAAAGACATGATCAGCAGTAGGTGAGTAACCAAATAACAATTCCCACACAGACACATGAGCATCTTGTAGCAAGTGTTCAACCAGTTTGTCGAATGTGTCCATTCTCATAAGTGACGGTGTGATTCACTTCGGTGGATGTTGTTTTTAAGGTGATCAATATAGGCATGGAGTTCTGTAAAGTTGAGCAGTTTATGTAATGTCTCTTCTCCCATGCCAAGTGGTAATGGATGCACAGCATATGCGATAAAGTCTGGAATGTCAATAAAGTCACTGGTAACCAGCGGTGTGGAATAAGTTGTCCCGTTAATGGTGATGGAGACCAGTGGTGTATGACTGCACCAGGTATTGTTTAGTAAATAGTTTAAACTGTACAGCAAAGTGTTCTTAGGAAGGCGAATGTCATGCATTCTCGGAGCAATTGAAAAAGAAACATTCTTTTGTCCTGACAGGAAATATTGTACAAAATCAAGGCAGGAGGACCTAGAAAGTAATGTTCTGGAAGTGCCCTCAATTCTTGTGTCCTTTCTAGAGAAGTGGAAACTGGTGGCACCCACTGTACCTGAGTGATGTTTAATGAATAGGACACTGGCTTGTCCTGTACGGAACAGAAACTCAGGATGACCAGATCCTTTCCTTCCAGAAAAGATGGGGGTATTTCTTGATAGCGATATACACCATCTGTGGAGTTAGCCCAACCAATCGTGCATATTCGGATGATAGTTCCTGTAATGAGACTTTGGTAGAAGACAGCAGATACAAGAACAAAAGGAAACCAGGACATAATAAAAGCTAACTCGTTTCACTCTACTAGGGGGTAAACTAGTGCTCCCCACTTATACTATGAAACCACAGAAATAATGTTTACTATTTATTTACATAACTATTAGACACATGTCCAGTATATAGGCCACATCAACTATACAGCAGAAGTAAATAGTTACCATCCTCAAGCGACTTTTGTTCAGAAAGCAGCTGTCCGTGCTGTCTTCAGAAAGCAGCTGTCCGTGCTGTCATCAGGTGGTACCTGAAAACAAAGACTGATAAAACACGTATTACCCATATGGTTTCAACTGGGTGATGTGTTTCCAATACTGCTGGTTGTCGGGCATCAGGATTTGGTATAGGCTTGGGCCTAAGGTATCCGTAACTAAATACGGTCCCTCCCACTTTGCAGTTCCAAAGGGGAGGTTTGGTCTAGGTGTCAGGGTCATCACTTTACTCCAAACCTTGAGGGGCCTTAAATCGGAACCTTTTGCATGTACCTCCTCCAGATAACACTGGTCAACATTGAAATCGTTACTGACTTTAAAATGCCCTAATCTGTAGTATCTTGGTGAGCTGAACATGAATATAACATTAAAAAATTTTTATTAGCTCTCGTTTTGAAGATATTGCATATAGTTCATTTTTGACGTTTCACTGTGTAAATTTATCCAGTAGGACATCAACAACATCCCAAATAAGCCTTGAATGATGTAATAATGCATCACATTGCATAATACCAGCATGCACACATCATCCAGAGTTGATTGCATCATTTTCTGATGCAATGCAATGCTACTGCCGGACGGCTGCTGAAGCCATCTGACGTCAGCAGTGTACTATACGCAGTCGGAAAGGAAAGTAATCTGGTATTCTGTTCTGATATTGAAAGCCTCATGACTGCCTTAAAAATCACTCATGACCCACAAGACTGGAGACTATTTATAGACTCTTCAAAACTGAGTCTGAAGGCTGTGCTTTTGAACACTGGAAACCATCTTCCATCTATTCCAGTAGCACACGCCGTCCACATGAAAGAGACATACGATAACTTAAAGCATCTACTGACTTCCATTAACTATAACAAGTACAGCTGGCACCTCTGTGGTGACTTGAAGGTAGTTGCCCTTTTAATGGGACTGCAGCAGGGATATATAAAATACATGTGTTTCTTATGTGAGTGGGATAGCCGAGCAAGGGATTGGCACTACTTGCAGAAGGAATGGAATCGCAGACAAAATGTAACAGTTGGAGAGAAGAATATCCAGCACCCAGCTCTGGTTGAGGCTCACAAAATCCTGCTACCACCCCTTCACATCAAACTAGGTTTGATGAAAAACCTTGTGAAAGCCATGGACCACACTTCGCCAGCTTTCCGATACCTGCATGAAAAATTCCCTCGACTCAGCGAAGCAAAGATTAAAGAGGAAGTTTTTGTAAGTCCTCAGATTCAAGAGCGCTTCAAAGATGACCGGTTCAACAACTTGCTGCAGGGTGATGCGAAACAAGCATGGAATGCTTTTCGCCTAGTGTCAACAAACTTTCTCGGGAATGTTAGGGCAGAAAACTACAAGGAACTAGTAGAAGACATGTTGATGCAGTATCAGAAACTTGGCTGTAATACGTCTCTAAAGATCCATTTCCTTGATTCCCATCTCAATTTCTTTCCTGACAACTGTGGTATGGTTAGTGATGAACGGGGCAAATGTTTTCACCAGGATATCGCAACGATGGAGCAAAGATACCAGGGAAAATGGTCCACTACAATGCTGGCTGACTACTGCTGGACACTCCCCAGAGAAACTCACGAACAGCTGTACAAGAGACAGGCGAAAAAATCTAAGAAGTAGTCTATGACTTGTTTTTTTACAGGTATTAACCGAAGGCCTATTATATTTACTATTGACATGCATTTTGTGATGTAAACATTAATTCTTGTAAATTACAAAAAAAAACTAGAGCCAACTTTGCAATTTCACTGTCATATTTGTGTTCAGCATATAAAAATTGATAAGAAATGACTATTTTTATTTCAGTAACATGACTTTTGTAAAATTTGGTAACCAGTGTAATCTCTAGCTTTTTCTGTGTTAGCTAGCACAGTGGTCTGAATTTCTTTTAGATGTTCTTGCAAGGATTTCATCCACTCATTGGTAAGAATTACGGTCTGGTCTTCTGGAAGAAAAGGATGCAACAGATTTTCCCACCATGGCATTGGCCTTCCCATTAAGGCTTCGTAGGGTGCAAAGCCTGTGGATTTACAGACATTATTTCTAATACGCATAAGGACTAACGGGAGCACCCGGTCCCAATTTTTCCCAGTCAGATTAAGCATAGGGCTGAGGTGGGCCTTAATTGTTTGATTCATTCTTTCTACCTACCTTGCTGCCTGTGGATGGTACGGAATGTGGAGTTGTTCTATGCCTAGAAAATCAAACAATTCCTTGATCAACTGAGAAACAAATGCAGGACCACTATCAGAATCAATAGTCTTAGGGATGCCCCAGCGTGTAAAAAATTGCATAGTTAGGATTTCTGCAGTGGTTCGAGCGATTTGATCTGGGACAGGGAATGCTTCTACCCAATGAGAAAAGGAATCAATAACAGTGAGTAAAAATCTATTTTTCCTAGCTGTTAACGGAAGAGGGCCCACATGATCTATTTGCAATCTCTCAAATGGGCCACGAGGAGGTGCTCTCATTAACTGTCCCCTTCTCTTTTTAGGTTGCCTCCCAAATGAAGCACAGATTACAAAGGAGGAAACATGATCCTGTATATCATGTTTCATTTCTGGCCACCATACCAACCTGTTAAGCATAGTCTGCATTTCTTCTGCTTTAGGGTGTCCCATAGGACCTGCACCATGAACCGAATGCATCCATTCTTTACCTCGAGCTCTGGAGATAGCTATAACCAAGCCTTCCTCTCTTTTTTTTTTTTTTTAATTTTTATTTATAAGTAACCAAACAAAATAACAGCCATCAGCAAGTCAAACAACAAACCCCCGAGCAGGGTGTACTCTTATCCCTGCCACAGGGAACTAGTATAATACAGGCTTACATGGCATCAAGAAACAGTTCCACAGTTAATACATTTTATATTTTTACAAGCAGAAACACCCCCCTCCCCCTTCCCGTCGCAGTCCACAGCCCCCCACAGCTCCAGCCCCAAGCAACCGCAGAACTCGCTCCCCCAAGTCACCCCCGCTATTCACCTCTATTCCGCCGATATCATCAGGAGCCCACATTTAGCACTTCATTCCTACAATGTGGCCTGAGGCTCTGAATGTAAGGTTCCCATGTTAACATAAAAGTGGACCATCTCTTCACCTGGCCCTTAGCTCTCCAGCGTTCAGTCAACATCAGATGGTGAAAGCTATTGCGCCACTCCAGGAAAGTAGGGGGGAAGCCATCCCGCCATCTGTGGAGTATCGGACCCTTCCCCACCAAACAGGCCTTATACACCAGCAGCCGCTCTCCTTTCCCCTTCGGCAGGGCCGGATTCAGCTGGTCCAATGTTACCAGCGGGCCTGTCCAGGGGAAGCGCTGTTTCAACAACCCCTCTAGGCAATGATGGATACAGGACCAGTAAGGACGAATACGCCTACACGTCCACCACATATGGGTTAGGTCAGCTAGAGGCGCAAAACATCGTGGGCAGGACCCATCCTGAGTAATATGACTACGCAAGGCCCGTCTAGGTGAGAAGTGAACACGGGTTAGCGCCTTATATTGCACCTCCCGCCAACGGGCCCCTTCTACTAAAGTAACTAAGCGCTTTAAGGCTCCAAGAAGGGATCCACGGGGAACCTCCCGTCCCACCTCTTGGGCCCAAGCCTGCTCAACCCGTTCGTAGTCTGGCACAACACCAAAGCACTCAAGCCGGGCCTTCAACTGCGCTATCGACGGCGGGGCGTCACCCCTGATATCAAAAAAAGCAAGAATTTGCGCTGAGCGATCGGCCGTAAGTTCCTCCCTGGACAAGGAGGCCACATAGTGAGCAACTTGCAATTAAGCAAAGCATTGACGGGAGGGGAGCTCATATTCCTCACACACCTCCAAAAAGGTTTTACACTTACCCAACAGATCCACCACATGGCCTATGGTCCGCAAACCCTGCGCACCCCACGACTGAAAAACCCGAGAATCTGAACCTGGAGGGAAATGCACATTACCACGCAAAGGCAACCAACTCGAGACCTTCCAGTCCCGATTCCAATAGCCATTCAACCGTCGCCAAGTGCGGTGGACTGCACCTATCAGGACGTGCTGTTGAATTCCACTAGGCAATTGAGCACTTTCCAAGTGTAAAATCCCCAGCAAGGAAAAGGGGGCGACGGCAGCCATCTCCAAAGCCCGAGGTGTATAGGTATCTGTCCCCCCCAACCAATCTCCCACATGGCGCGCCTGACAAACCAAAGCATACAGCCATAGGTCGGGCAGTCCAATGCCTCCCCTATGCCACGGTCCGATCATACGGCTCATTGGTATGCGAGCTCGCTCCCCTTTCCACAAGAACCCCTGTATATCTCTTTCCAAATGGCGCACATCACAATGCAGCAACCAGACAGGCAGGGTCTGCAACCAATATAAAATTCGAGGCAGGATCACCATCTTTACTGCAGCCACCTTCCCCAAAAGTGACAGCGGCAGGGGATTTCAGGCCCTCAATTGAAGTCACAACCCAGAGAGAATTCTCTCAAAATTCGTGCGGTATAACTCCCTAGTGTGACTGGTCAAGACAATACCCAAGTAAACAAATTGGTGGTCTGCCCATTTCAAAGGGAAGTGCCCACTCCACTCTCCCCGTAGCCGGCCCCCCACATCCAAGGCCTCCGATTTGTCGGTGTTTATACGAAGGCCTGCAAACCGACCATACTCCGCAAACTCGGTCATTAAGCGTGACAGAGATTCTTGAGGGGCAAGCAGGTGCACCAGCATATCGTCCGCAAAAGCCGATATCTTAAAACCTTGCGTGCCAATTGCCACCACACAGATCGTCGGATTGGATTCAATGCTACGAATGAGGGGGTCCAAGGTTAAAACAAACAACAAAGGAGACAAAGGGCAGCCCTGTCTAGTGCCTCTATACAAGGAAAACTGATCCGAAAGGACCCCATTACAGAGCACCCGGGCCTTCGGGTTCACATAGAGACTCTTCACCATCCCACAAAAGGAAGGACCCAATCCATACCGCGGCAACAAATAATGAAGGTACTGCCAATTGACTCTGTCAAATGCTTTTTCGGCGTCAAAGCTCACCAATAAGGATGGCACGTGTTGCGCATGCACCCACTCCAAAGACGCTAAGATTCGACGCAAATTACGGACCGCATATCGACCCCTAACAAAACCCACCTGCGACTCATGCACTAAATCGCCCAATAAACCCGCTAATCTTTCAGCCAGAATTTTCGCCAAAATCTTCATATCAAAATTCAACAAAGAAATCGGCCGGTAAGAGGCCGCTTTGGTCAAGTCCTTCCCCGGTTTGGGGATCAGCGTAATGTAAGCCTGATTGTCCCCCCAGGTCATGGCACCCCTCTCTGTACGCCTCCGATATGTCGCCACTAACATAGGGCCCATCAAATCAGAAAGTATTTTATAAAATTCCGCCCCGTAACCATCAGGTCCAGGAGCTTTATAACAGCTAGCTGATGAAACCACCTGCTGCACCTCCTGCAGTGTTATGGGCTATCCCAAAAAAGCACGCTGCTCTTCAGTCACCTGGGGCAACTCTATGCTTTGCAAGTAAGTTTCCATCATAGGAGTATTTATCTCCTCTGCAGCATATAGTTTTTGAAAAAAAACCTTGAACACCGCGTTAATCGCCTCTTTTTTATTTTGAAGGCGGCCGTGATCATCCCTAAGAGCTGTCACCAGTCGTCCACTATGTTGACCCCTCAGGCACCTACCTAACAATGTGCCTGGTTTGTCTCCAAAACAGTGTAACTTGTATTTATAGTACATTATGGATTTCTTAGCTCGTTGATGTAACAATTCATTCAGGGCGACCTGAAGCTCCCATAATCTCTTCTTATTAGACACTGTGGGAGTATGCCCACTAAGCCTACGTGCCCGAGTAACTTGTTTCTCCAACCTAATTATTTGCTCTGCCATCAATCTTCGCTTCCAGACAACATAACCAATGATCTCCCCCCTTAACACTACCTTGGCCGTCTCCCAGACCAATTCCGGGTCATCTCTATGAGCCTGATGATTCACCTCCAATTCCTGCCAGCGTTGACGCAAAAATTGCTGAAATTGAGTATCTTTATAAAACTCAATTGGAAAGCACCGTATACGCGTAAAGCCCGCTACTCCCCCCCCCCCCATTGTAACTCCAACCAAATCATGGCATAGTCCGAAATTTCAAGAGAGCCTACCTGGGCATCCCCAGTACATGCAAACAGGCTTGCTGAGAGCAAAAGGTAATCAATGCGTACACTGGTACCATGTGCCCGTGACAAATGAGTAAAGTCCTTTTTAAGGGGATGTATCAATCTCCAGGGGTCCACCAGACCCAACCTAGTTCGAAAACTCTGCAGGGTCCGGGCAAGGAGCTGCCGTTCACGGGTGCCGCTACCTCTCGAAGTATCCAGGTCCACGTCAAAGACTCCATTGAAATCCCCACCCAGCATCAACGGCACGTCTGGCAGTTGTTCAACCTTAGCCGCGAGTCGATGAAAGAAATCCAGATCGCGTGCCTTAGGAGCATACAAATCACCCAAAATTATCTCCCGATCTTCCAGCAAGCCATGCAGTAACAAAAATCTGCCATGGAGGTCCACAACCTGCTGCGTGAGCGTAAAACGCACCCGCTTGTGAACCAGAATGGCTACTCTGCCCTTCTTACCCAGTGCGGGAGCCCCCCTGACCTGTCCCACCCAGTCTCTACAGTTTGGTGTGCTCTTCCGCCGTCTGATGTGTTTCTTGGAGTAGCGCAATATCACATTGATGTCTAGCCAACGCTTTCAGTATTTTATATCTCTTGATGGGGCTGCCTAGTCCACAAACATTCCAAGAAAAGACCTTCCACATGTCTCCCCCATCATAGGTCTATATGGGGCTCCAATATCCACGGGAAGCACATACTGGGGGAGGAGTGGCCTAGTGGTTAGGACAAGGTACTTCAGGCCAGAGGGCCGGGGGTTCAAGTCCCACCTGGGGACAGCAACCTCAGGCCGGAGGGACTGGGATTTCTAGTCCTATAGGCACTCCTTGTGGTCTTGGGCAAGTCACTTAACCCTCCATTGCCCATGTTCCCTGTAAGTATTAGCGTATGTGTGTCATATCCCCTCGTGTTAAATGTATCTCCCAATTGACCGCTTTGACCCGGTGAAAAGCGGGATATAAATACAGCTAAATAAAATAAATAAATAATTCAGAGGAAACCCCCCCAGCCCGGGGCCGCCTCCTACGTATCTCCCAAATGAAATAGCCAGACCTCCGTGAGGGCTGTGGACAGCGACAATCCCCCCTCTTCTCCCCCCCTCCCCCCCGCTCCCCCCTCCCCTAACCCTCCCCCCCACTGAACCCCCCTCCTCCAACCACTATCACCTCCTCTTAGCCTAATCCTAGACTAACCCTCCCCCTGTGGTATTCAGGCCTACCCCTACTCATGAAATCCCCTCTTACCAGGCTGAAATAGCCTCCATACAAAATAATCTCCTCCAGGCACTCTCCCTTGGCATCCACACCCGGCTCCAAACCAAGACCCCCACCATTAGTGACTCCCCCTATGACTAAACTATCACACTTACAAATCCACCCCCGGGACATTCAACCATTCGCCCCCATACACCCAGTCCCTAACCCGAAAAGGGAGAAAGAAAGAGAAGAAATAGGGAAAAAAAAACAACCCTCGGGGCCACTCACCAAAACTCCAAGTGGAGTGGGCCAAGTACAAAATAAACTATCCAGGCACAGAAAAAACCCAAACCATGGTCACACAACACAAGGCTCCACAGTGAGAACCACCACCCAGGGGAGAATAAAAACTAGGCGTCAATGTGGACAGCACAACAAAATCCCCCGCCCAGCATGCAGCAGCAACCACAAGGCACCCAAAAAGCTAGGCAGCACGAGGAAAGGCAGGGAAAACAAAACAAAGGAAAATACAAGGCCTCCACTTCGCTCCATGAGGCGACCGCATCCCGAACATACTTAAGCAATTCTAGTCACCCCGGTCCAAAAGGAGATATAACAAAAGCATACAGAACCCCCTCCCTAAATAAACTATAAATCCAAGTCATCAAGCAGACACACACCTCGCATTCCAATACCACTCACACACAAATACACCCCAAGAAATTTACCATAGAACCACATAAACACATTGTGAGATCGTAAGGCATAATAGCAAAAAAAAAGAAAGAAAAGAAAAAAAAAAAAAAGTCCAAACATGGGGGAGGCATCGGGCCGCCTCAGACCCCTCTGCAGACCCCACAGCATTGCCGGGCTCTCCCCCCTACAGAGCCTTGCCCTCTTGCTTGAAGCTCCAACAGGTCCGGCCGCCAGCTTCATGGAGTAGAGTCCGAGGCTGAGGTTATTCGTGCCACAAACACCTGAGCATCCGCGGGTGTCAATAATAACTGGGTCCGGCCTTGATAATCCACCCGTAGTTTAGCCGGATACAACAGCAAGAAGCGCACTCCTCTATTCACAAGTTGGGCACATGTCGCTGTAAATGCCCACCGTTGTTGGCTGACCAGTTGGGAATAGTCTTGGAAAATCAGGATTTGGTCCGAGCCATCCATCGGTCTCCTGCGGGCTCGTACAGCTCGAAGAACTTCCTCCTTCTGGCTGAAGTCAAGAAAGCGAGCTATGACGGCACGTGGCCGATGGTCTTGATCTCGCTTCGGGCCCAAGCAGTGTACACGCTCTAGTTTAATCGGACCAGTCACCTTGCCATGCAGATTTTCCTCGATCCAGGCAGTCAAAAAGCTCCATAGAGCGCTGTCAGCCACATTCTCCGCAATCCCCACAAATCGCAGATTTTTGCGGCGCCCGTGGTTTTCCAAGTCGTCCATCTTTTCGGCCTGCTGTTTCACTGTGGCTTCCAAGGCCTGGACTCGTGCCGCCAGAGATTGCTGAGTGTCCTCCAGGTCAGAGATTCTAGTCTCTACCTGTTCCATGCGGCTGGTGAACTCCGAAATGTTATGATTGACACTCTGTATCTGTTCCGTCAGCTCGCAGAAACGCGTATCCAGTGCCTGCATTAAACAGCACTAACCTCAGCCACCATCGAAGAGTTGCTATCCGCGGCTGGACTCTGAGGTATGTTGTCCGCCATTTTCACATCTGGGGCTCGGGGCTTCTCTCTCCTTGGCGGTTTGTCGGCCATCAGACTCCCCCAACCCTCAGATAAAGACCTCTTGTCAGTTCTCTCGTACCCCGTCACTGAGACCCGGTGGGAGTGAGATGAATTAGCCCACTACAGCCTGGTTAAATTGCCGTTATTTGGGTTAGATGCCTGGAGCTGACCACCACACATCCGATCAGCTCATTACCACACCGGAAGTCAGCCTTCCTCTCTTTTTGCACATAGAATGTCTTTCTCTATAGTGAGCGTGAGAAAGGGTGTGTGCTGATATAGGTTATCTGGGGCGTCCTGCACAAGCTTCCTCAAATTGGAAAGTTCAGGATCCTTTTGTCTGCAGTGCTACGAAGTAATCTGATGGTATTATCTGATCATAATCTGTGGAACATGTAGCAATAGCAACCATGTGTGTCTGCTCATACCAGGGCCATATGAGGCCTATATGGCATGCTTCCTTGGCTAGTGAGTCTGCTAATGTGTTTCCTTTCACTAAAGGACCTTTCTTCCTATGTGCCTTCACTTTAATTAAATGTACTCTCTGAAACTTCTCACTCAATTCTTGTGCCATAGTCCACAGTGATGAATTTTTCACCGTGGACCCATCTGTAGATTTAAATTTATTTGCCAGCCACCAGGGTAACAGGGCAATGGCACTTTTAAAGACATAATCAGAATCTAAAATGATTTGTATCTCGGGGTGTGAATCCTGATATTGTTGCATACAAGCCACAAAAGCAGCCAGCTCACAGTACTGTGCTGACGCTGACCCACAGGAATACTGTCTCTGCAGTACCACTTGGTTATTTGGGTCCAATTGTACAATTGCAAAACCTGCTAGTCGCCTGTCTCCTTCACATTGGCTGCTACCATCAATATATACTGTAGGAAGAAAAGGTGAAATTTTGTCTAGTCCCAGTTCTCTAAAGATCATGTGATTGGGGGCACTGGGTGAGGACTGACAGTCATGAGGTTGCCCCTCCAGCAAGATTCCAGCCACTTGCACGTTAGGTTCTTTCAACAATTCAAACTTTACATTCTGTGCCTGCAACATGAGAGTCCACTGGACTATTCTCTAAGTCCTAATCTTGCTACATGCTAGCTTTCCCTCTACAATGAATTTGAGTGGGGTGTGATGGCTGCATATGTATGTGGTTTGAGCACCAATGATGTATGTAAATTTCTGCATAGGAAGCCAGTACATGTTTTTAACAGTTTCCCATTTTGAGTTCGGAAGAAGTGAGAACTCTGGAACAGAAGGCAATAGGGCGATCTACTCCTCCTAGGCATTGTGTTAGAGCTGCACCTATACTGTTCTCTCCAACTACAGGGTACAGGAAAAAAATGTTGTGTGTGATCTGGGTGTGCCAGAACCGGAGCAGAAGTCAAAATGTGCTTTAATTTATTTACAGCCTCTGTATGTTCTTCCTCCCAAACATAACCTTTACTTTTTAGCAGGGAGTAAAGTGGAGCTGCCACTTCAGCATAGTTGTGCATGAAGTCACGACAGAAACCAGTGAGCCCTAGAAAGGACTGGAGTGATTTCTGATCTGTAGGAAGTGGGAGTTTCCGTATCAGCTCTATCCTCTGAGAATCTACAGATTTACCATCCTGGCCAATTGTAACCCCTAAAAAGGAAACCTGTGATTTGCACAGTTGAGCCTTGGCAGGATTAACTTTAAGACCAGCTTGTAAGAGGGCTTTTAAAACATCTCTTACATGATTCCAGTATACAGCTTCATTCTCAGACTGAATTAGAATGTCATCTACATACTGAATTATATTATCTCTGCAAGACACTAGTGACAGGGCTTCCTGCATGTATTTATGAAAGATTGATGGTGAATCTTTTTTTTTTTTTTGAATACTTTATTTATTAACCAACATAAACATAACATCCAGTACAGGTAAAGACAGTAAGCCACAGCAGAGTGGAGTCTGATCTCCGCCGAGGTCAAGCAGTATGCAGTTATGTAGTCAAATCCAAGCTCAATGCACAGTTGTATCCATCCATGGTTAAGCATTTTTCCGAGTTTATAAATAAAATCCCAACCTCCCTACCCCATCCCCTCCCCCGCCCCCCCAACCCCCACCCCCCATCATCACATCCTGAACTCCACGTCAAGGCAGCAGTACCCTCCTTGAGTGCTCGCAATCCCCTCCACTCCCCCCGTCTCCAGGCCTCAGTGGCCCACATTTACCACTTCACTCCGGCAGCGGGAGCCTAAACTCTGTATATAAGGGTCCCAGATCAACATAAAGGTGGCCCATCGCTTCACTGAGCCCCGAGCCCTCCATCGCTCCGTCAACATCAGCTGGTGAAAGCTATTGCGCCACTCCAGGAACGTAGGCGGGTCACAATCTCTCCACTTGTGTAGAATCGGACCCTTCCCCACCAAACATGCTTTTCGTACCAATAACCTTTCCCATCTCCCTGTGGGCAGGGTTTGATGTAATTGATCAAGAGTGACCAGAGATCCAGTCCAGGGAAACCTCTGTTGTAATAATCTCATAATGTAGCGGCGAATATGGGACCAGTAGGGGAGGATGCGCCTGCACTGCCACCACATATGGGTTAGGGTGGCCAAGGGCAGAAGACACCTAGGGCAAGAGCCATCCTGCGTGATATGACTCCGCAATGCTCGTCTTGGCGAGAAATGCACCCGAGTTAGGGCCTTATATTGTATTTCCCTCCATCGCGCTCCCTCCACCAACTCCACTATCCGCCCCACCGCCTTGCAAATCGTGCCCGGCGGTACGGCCCGCCCTAATTCTCCTCCCCAAGCCGTCTCAACCCTCCCATAGTCCGGCAAAACCCCGAAACACTCTAGCCGAGTCTTCAGCCCAGCTATCGTCGGGGGTATGTCCCACACAAGCTCAAGCAATTCGATAATCTGCGCCGACCTGTTCACCCCTAATTCCTCTCTGGGCAACGTGGCAACATAATGAGAAAGCTGGAGGTATGCAAAGTATTGAGTGGGGGGCAGCCGATATTCCTCTTGTAATTCCAAAAACGACTTGCATTTGCCCGTGAGGTCGACGACATGCCCTATATATCTCATTCCTTGCCTATGCCATATCTGGAACGCTCTAGAATCAGAACCTGGCACAAAGTGTACATTGCCTCGGATGGGTAACCAACTGGACACCTGCCAATTGCGTTGCCAAAAGCTATTTAATTGTCGCCATGTACGTCTCATCGCATTTAGCATAATATTACGTGTGAGGCGCACTGGCAGTCGGGTACTATCCACATGTAGAGCCCCCACTAGTGAGAAAGGAGCCGCAAAGGCTGCCTCCAAGTCCCTTGGTGTGTATACATCTGTTCCCCCCAAACAATCCCCAACATGCCGCGCTTGGCATGCCAAGGCATAGAGTCGTAGATCTGGAAGCCCAAGGCCACCGCTACGCCATTTACCAATCAGGCGAGACATCGGGATCCGCGCTCTGGCCCCCTTCCACAAAAACCCTTGAATCTCCCTTTCCATTCTGAGCAAATCCCGGCGTAGTAACCAAACAGGCAAAGTTTGTAACCAATAAAGGATGCGAGGCAGGATCACCATTTTAACTGCTGTGATCCTTCCCAGCAGGGACAGTGGTAGCGGGTTCCAAGCTCTCAGTTGACGCCGCATCCCAGATAAGACATTCTCAAAATTAGAGTAATATAGATCTTGCGGTAATCTCGTCAGGACAATACCCAAATATTTAACCCTGTGATCTGACCATTTCAAGGGAAAAGTCTCCCCCCAACTGTCCCGCAACCGCCCCGAGACATCCAAGGCCAATGATTTAGCCGCGTTGATCCAAATTTTCCGAACCGCCAGAACTCGGCCATCAGTCGCAGCAGAGATTCTCGCGGTACCTGCAAGTGTACCAGCATGTCGTCGGCAAAGGCCGACATCTTGAATCCCTGGTTGCCCACCTCAATGCCCCGTATCTGCCGGTCTTGTTCTATACGCCGTATGAGCGGGTCCAGAGACAAAACAAACAATAAGGGGGACAATGGACAGCCCTGCCTGGTGCCCCTATGCAACGGAAAGGGGGCTGATAAGACCCCATTACAAAGCACTCTAGCTGTCGGAGTATCATACAAACTCTTCACCATGTCACAAAAAGCCTGCCCAAACCCGTACAATGGCAACAGATATTCCAAATACTTCCAATCAACCCTGTCAAATGCTTTTTCTGCATTGAAGCTCACCAGAAGGGACTGCAAGTGGTGGCAGTGCACCCACTCTAAAGATGTTAGTATACGTCGGATATTACGAACTGCATACCGGCCACGTACAAATCCCACCTGTGATTCGTGTACAACGTCCCCTAATAGTCCCGCTAGTCGCTCTGCCAAAATTTTCGCCAACAACTTCGCGTCGAAATTTAACAGAGAGATCGGTCTGTAGGAGGCCGCTTGCAGCGGATCTTTATCTGGCTTAGGTATCAACGTAATATAGGCCTGATTATCTCCCCATCGCCTACTGCCTCTCTCTATTCGCTGACGGTAAGTGTCCACTAACAGGGGGCTCACCCAGTTGGACAAGAGTTTATAAAACTCAGCTCCATAGCCGTCCGGGCCAGGGGCCTTATAACAGCTGGCTTGCGTAATCACTGACTGTACCTCCTGTAGGGTTATCGGTTGCCCCAACTGAGCCCGTTGCGTTTCTGTCACCTCTGGAAGCTTCAACCCTCGTAAATAGGCCTCCATAGTGGAATGATTATGCTCTTCCGCCGCATACAGTTTCTGGAAAAAGCCTTTAAATAATGCACTAATCACCTCCCGATTTTGTTGGAGTTTCCCTTGCTCATCCCGAAGAGCAGCCACCCCCTTCCCTCCTCTCGGACCCTTCAAGCAGCGGCCTAACAGCTTCCCCGGTTTGTCGCCGAAACAATATAAGCGAAATTTATAATATAGCAGAGATTTCTTGGCTCTCTGGTGGAGCAATTCATTTAAGGCTACCTGAAGTTACCATAACCGTTTTCTGTTAGATACTGTAGGTTTGTGACCACTAAGCACTCGTGCTCGAGACACTTGTTGTTCCAACCGAACAATTTGTTCCGCCAGCAGTCTGCGCTTCCGAGCCACAAACCCAATTATATCCCCTCTCAACACCACTTTGGCGGTTTCCCAAACCAGTTCTGGGTCATCTCTGTGTGCCTCATGATTGAGTTCAAAGTCACGCCAACGCTGGCCCAGAAATTGCCGAAACTGATTGTCTTTATAGAGCTCAATTGGGAATCGCCATATACGAGATGCGCCGGTTCCACCCCCCCATTGCACCTCGATCCAGGCCATTGCGTGGTCGGAAATCTCCAAGGGGCCTATCTGTGCGTCTTCCACTTGTGCAAAGGTGGTTGTAGAAAGCAATAGATGATCTATTCTCGCACTAGTCCCATGCGCCCGCGAGACATGGGTGAACTCCTTCTCGGAGGGGTGTAATAGTCTCCAAGGATCTATCAAGCCTAATCTCGTCCGAAAGCGTTGCAACACCTGCGAGCTGAGCGTTCTGTCTCGCGTCCCTCTGCCGCTGGAGGTGTCCAGGCCCACGTCAAACACCCCATTGAAATCCCCCCCCAGTAGCAGAGGTACATCGGGCAGTTGTTCCACTTTGGCAGCAATACGATCAAAAAACTCCCGATCCAACAAATTGGGACCATATACATCCCCCAGTACTATCTCGCGGTCTTCCAATAAGCCCTTCAGTAGCAAAAATCTTCCAGTCGGGTCTGCCACCTGACTTTGCATCGTGAAACGCACCCGTTTATGAATTAGGATGGCCACACCCCCCTTCTTCCCCAGTGCAGGCGTTCCCCACACCTGACCTACCCAATCCCGACATAATTTAGCATGTTCTTCAGCTGTTTGGTGTGTTTCCTGGAGCAGCGCAATATCGCAGCGTTGCCTAGCCAATGCCTTCAGTACTTTATATCGCTTTATCGGGCTACCCAACCCACAGACATTCCAGGTTATCACCCTCAGAGCAACTCAAGATTTTTACGGCATAACTGCCAGCACAACGCGTTTGGAGGGACCCTCCCAGCCTGGGGCCCTCTCCCATGTTTGCCAACGCATTTTACATTATGTATCTGCATGGAGTTCAGAGTGCGATGCCCCCACCCCCACCCTCCCCGCCTCCCCCTAATCCCACTGCCCCCCCCAACCTCCAACCCTCCTCCTATCTCTCCCTACCTCAACCCTAACCCTCCCCCACCCCTTGTCCTCTAGACCCCCCCCTGTCACCCCCTCCAAACTACTCCTCCTCTCCACAGGACTCCCGGCTCCTACCCCCTCCCAGGTAGCCCTCCCAAGACCCCTCTGAGCGTGGCCCGTCGCCCCGCACCGACAAAGTCACCCACACTGCCATAAACCCTCAGTTTTCCACCGTTGCTCATGAAGGAGCTATACCCTCCTCCCAGTGCCCAAGAACTACCAAACCCGATGGTCCAGGCCTCGGTGGGGCGTTCCCCCCCTCCCCCCTCTGTAGGGAACAGCCGGCCATGGCCCTCCCCCCGTCCACCTTATCGCTCGTTGTCCCCGCGCCTCCTACCAAGGCACCCTCTCCGTTATTGGGCCAGCCTGTCTCCATCGGGGCACGCCAGCCTGTGGGGAGGGGAGAGAAGTCTCCTATCCTGTCAGTGTCCAGGCTCCAATGGCCGACCACGCAAATCCCGCATGGCACAGTTCGACCACCACAATAGGTCGAGCCCCGGCCAACTTCCACACCGGCAATCCCCCTCCCCCCTGGGCCCTCTCCCACTCTGCCACCGCCGGCCGAGCACTATGACCGCGGCGCCCTTCAAAGGAGCTAGTCCTCTCCCCCACAGAGAGTGCCGGCGGGATGGTACCAGTGAGCAAGACGGCCGGGGGCGCCATAACCCGCAGCCAGGCCCTCGGGTAAGTCCCCCCCTCCCTCCCTACTGGGGGGGGGGCCACCTCACCCGTAGCAATCGGAGCCTTTCTGACTCCCCCTGCACAATTGGACCGGGGGTTCTATACAAGATACGCACCCTCAGCAAAGATATAAACACTTTCAACATGAAATCTTGGATTCTTAACAGAAGTAACTAATAGAAAGATGTTTAAGAGAACTAGTAACTTTGTTACAGTACCATAAAAAAAGGCAATTAACTTCGCAGGAGGAAACAAAAAAGATACAAAGTTACTCCAGGTTGGCAGTGTCGATCGAAACACAAAAGTAACCAAATAGTATGTCCAGTGTGACACAGCCTTGCCCCAGGTTTCTTTCACTTACAAGGGGTTCTCATAGCCGCGCAGTTCAACTGGCTCCCGAGGGCTTCATGTTGGAGATGCCGATGCAGCCTTCTTTTGGGTCCAAAGCTGGTGCACATACTCTTCCGCAGTATCCGCCGACTCGAAAGTGCGGTGAGCTCCGTCGCAAAGCACATGCAGCTTAGCTGGATATTGCACCGAGAACCGGATCCCGGCCGCGATGAGCTGTCCACAGAGGGGGGCATACTCTCGCCTTTTCCGGCTCACCGCCAGTGAATAATCTTGTGCCACACGGAGTTTAGTATTATTGTAGGACACTTCCCCCTGCTGCCGAGCTGCTCGGAGAATTAGTTCCTTCTGCGGGAAGTGCAAAACTTGGCTACTACAATTCTAGGGCGAGGGTCATGCGTTTGTTTAGCGCCGACCCGATGCACCCGTTCAATGTATACTTTCCCGCCAAGCTCACCTTCTCCCACAAGGTGTTTGACCAGTTCATCAAGGTAGCCTCTGAGATCCTTGTCTACCACGGTTTCAGGAATCCCCAGAAAACGCAAGTTGTTTCTCCGTGACCTGTTTTCCAGGTCATCGAGCTTGGCTTCTTGCAGAGATAGCCGAGATTTTAGGCCTGCCACCTCCGTGGACAGCGTCTCCACCGTATCTTCCACCACTCCCACGCGGTCCTCGGCCTCTCGCAGCCTGTTACCCAGCTGATCTACCGAGGAACGCAGTCCATCCATTTTACTGTGGAGAGCGTCAAACTGGGGTAGCAGAGCCGTCGCTACAGCAGCGGACATCTCATCAAGTGAGGTAGGCGACTTGGGTGAAGCCGGCATCGAAGCTGGGTCCGCCATCTTACTTGGGCCGGCACCCCGTTCCCGGTCACGTCTGAGTGCTTTTACTGCCGTCGCCATGCAGGTCAGTCTCCCCCACCGCAGCAGAAGAGTCCGCTGGCACTCCTAAGCAAATTGGCCTCCTTCTGGGCAGATTAATGCAGTTTGTCACGGTACTAATCGCCGGTTTGTGCTTGGGGCTTCAGGACACGCTCAGGATGCGATCTCTATCCTGTCCGCATCACGTGGTCTCCCGCATGGTGAATCTTTATAGCCCTGTGGCAGCACAGTCCATGCATATTGTTTATTCAGCCACTGAAAGGCTGTTTTGTACTGGCATTCAAGGGCCAGGGGCAGACTCCAAAACCCATTGGGTATGTCTAAAACAGAGAAAAATTTACATTTGGGATTCAGTTTAGAGATCATTTCCGGGTATGAGGCTACTACGGGCACTACAGATTTTGAAACTTGATTCAGGGCACGGAAGTCCATAGTGAGCCTGAAGGAACCCCCTGGTTTAACTATCGGCCAGGCTGGTGAATTGCATGTGAAAGAAATAGGTCTAATCAGACCCCTCCTCCAGTATCTTCACAATTTTAGTCACTGGTTCTATAGCCTGATGAGGTACTGGGTATTGTTTCTGTGGTGGAGGATCCTCGCCTTCCAACAGTATTTCTGTGTGCATTTTCCTACAATCTAACTTGTCTTGTGCCCAGACTGGAATATCAGCCACCTCTGAGGGAATTACACACAGATCATACTGCTGAGCTGCCTTGGTGCACTGAGTTGCTAACTGCATGGGAATGACTTCATGCACTAAAGTTTTAGAAGCACTTGAAGTTCCTCTATACTGCCACAATTTAAGATTAGCCATATCCATCACCAGATTTAACTGGTTGAGAACGTCATTTCCAATTATTTCTTTTTGTGTGCTCACTATAGTGGAGGCCGTGGTTTCCAACATTTCATTGTTCTGTTTGCTGTGCACCGGGATACCCCATTTAACTGGTATAGCCACACACTTGGAAGCTGTGTCATTAATTCCTTGAATTTCATAAATTTCCATATTTTTCTGATCTGCAGTGGGAGAAGCTCTGTTTGTAAAACTAATTCCAGCCCCTGTGTCAATCAAAGCTAGTTTATCCTGACCCCCTATTCTGCTGATAACATTGGGGCGTCCACAAGAGTCCAGTATCAAAGATGTTACAAGCCTTAAACTGTATTCTGGGCCTATATCCGTTTCATCATCCAGAGGCTCTGGAATCAAGTGAACGGAGGCAGGCTGGGCTATGAAGGCTTGAGACATTTTGATATCTGAACCCAGAAGGTCAGGACACCACTATGCACTAGCCTTGTGTTTGTCTTGAGCTGCTCGTAAGTCCTGTTTTCATTTATCTAGTTCTACCTGCAGTATGTGTTTGTCCTGTTCCCATTTAATTTTCTCCTTTTCTAATCCATCTCTGTGCTTTGAGCTCTTGAAAGGCAATTTCTAAAAGTGCCTCTGCCTTGTCCTCTCCAAGGTATGTGTCCTCTGTATCCTTTGTCTGTGTTTCTTGTGTATTGAGAGGATCCCTCAGCTTGCCACTTCCATGCTTCTGATACTGTTATGACCTGCGAGGGCTGGGTCTTCCAAACAGACCCAATTCTGAGCATTAAAGTATCAAAAGGGGTTGCTTTAGGGTCTTCAGAAAATAACAGAAGGTGTTTTGTAATCTCAGGGGATAGTAATTCTAATAAAAATGCCTTATGCGTACTCTCCCCATAATCTTCTGCATTGGGCCAGGACGCCTGCTCATTAAGAACTGCATTTAAAATCCAGGCTCTATATGCAAACTGTTCCAGTGTATCGTTTGGTAGAGGTGAAATAATTTTAAATACTTGCATTGGGGAATAGTGAAATAGTTTTTCAATACCCCTTTTAATCAACTGGTATGGGTGAGTGAGAGAGCCAAATTTATAATAGTGTGGCCCCAGAGCCAGATGCATAAGTCTATCAAAGTCTGATTGTTTCCTTCTGTATTTCCCTAGACCCCAGTGAATCAGAATATCAGTGGCCCATTTGCACCATTCATTTACATTAAAAGGCATAGGGCCAGCTTTCTTAACTATCCTTTCAATGTCCCTATCTTTTAATGAGTCCTGGAGCATCACTTTAACTGGTGCTCTGAGTTCGGTACTGGGTGCCGAGTCTGAGTCGTCAGAATTATCCTCCTGACACAGATCCTGGTTATTGCTTTGTTCTGGCTGAGATAAACTATTAGGATTTTCTTCCTCTGTACTGTCTGATTCATCTTTATTTTTCCCATTCCTAAGCCCTGCTATACATACTTCTGTGTTCTTTTGTTTCTCAATAGCTTGGATGCATGGCTTATAGGGTGTGTCATAGGCAGTGGGGGCTGAGGGAGAAATGGTTGTTGGCCAGGGCTTATATTTCTTTTGTCTTTCAGAGGCCAATTCATCCTTAACGTGCCTCAGTTCAAGTTTAAGTGCTTCTAATTGCTCACTAACAGTTATAAAGGAGTTTGTGGCTTGTATCACCTGAGCACGTTGCATGGAAATGCAAATTTGTGCGTCCTCCAGGCCTTTGGTTAATTGTGTACACTGAGTAGTCAGTTCAGTATTGTCCTGTTTCATGCTAATGAGCCCCCTGCTCATGCCTTGGATAAAAAGACATTTTCTTTTATTTGTTTTCTTTTTGAATACTTGATAATGGTTTAACATTTGTCTTTGAATAATAAACCATGATGCCTCAGGGAATTCCCCTTCAAAGGGACCACCTTTTCTCTTACAGTATGTCATTACAATTTCTTTCAGTTCCTTAAAATCAAAGGCCTCCATATTTGAGACTGCAGAAAAACTGTAGTTGGTACAGGGGCCTACGCTTATTATGTTTTTATTTGGTTTTATGCGACTATCTCAATGTGCAACCTTGGAAGGAGGAATGCTCACTTTTATGAAGAAGTGAGACTTAGAATTATAGTTGGAATGGCATACATTTTATGGGTGTTCAGTAGAGAGTACTGGCATAAAGACCACGCCTTAAAATTATACCTGAATAAAAAGTGCTTACCACCTTTTAACAGGGTGGAAGTTTTAGGGTGAAATTATAGTAAGAAGGTTGTTAGGAGATTAACAGAATTGTTAGATACTGTATCAGTTGCAGCAAACTTTAAGCCTGCCCTCACCAAGATACATACTGTCAGGAGACTGAGAAATAAAAGGCAGAGGGACAGGAGGTAAAGTAGTGTTACCAGGAAAGATGTATATTGTATTCAATGTGGGACTGTTTAACTGTGTACCACTTCCAAACCAAAGCTGGACTATCTCTCTGTCATTTCTTAGCAGCTCAAATACTAGAGAAAAATCTGTGCCTTGTAACAAACTGTAACACGCCTATACATAATAATAAGAAAATTGCAAGCCACCCTATGTAATGCCACTAGGTGTAGGTAATATTAAAATCCTGGATTATTACAGAGCCTTTTGACAATGAAAAATCTCACCTTGTCTAAACCCACAAAACAAAGGTAAATGGTCACAAGGGCTTTTGATTTTCCTGTCTCACCCTGTCTGAAATCCACTTTAATGTTTAAAACAAAATTGCTACTTACCCAACTGGAGATCCGCTGTGAAACCGAGACGAGCTCCCATAAAATGTAACCTTTCGCCGCTTCCTACATTTGGTTACTCTCCTGTTGGTCCTGGGTCCTCTTCTCAGTGGCAGTAGGGTTTGTAGCACAAGACAAGCAAACTGGTGTGGCTTGGAAAAAGTTTTTTTATATAGAAATAGGCTTATTACATAGGTACAGAACAGATAGGGAGAAAGAGAGAACAAGGCGGGGGGGGGGGGTAAAGAGAAGTGTGTGTCAGAGCCTCATAGTAAGAAGTGTCCCATGAATGGAGAGAGAGAGAGAGAACAAGGGGGGGGGGGTAAAGAGAAGTCTGTGTCAGAGTCTCATAGTAAGAAGTGTCCAATGAATAGGAAGAGAGAGATATTGTTGTCCTTTTCTGTATTTATAGTGAAATTCTCCAGCACCTCCCTTTGTCATACTTTGGTCTGTTTGAGGTCTGTTATCACTTGATTAGCAAGGAGGGGCTGTTGTCTTGCAGACTAATCTCATCAGGCATACTAAGCCCATCAAGTCAAGGAGGGGCTGTTGTCCTGCAGACTAATCTCATCAGGCATACCAAACCCATCAAGTCTGGAGACATCCTATCTGACATCACCAGGGGTCAGAGCTTCAGGCCAAGGTCTGGGAAAAGCCATGACACCTATGCTAGGCATAAAGTCATGCTGATGTATGCTGAAAAAAAGCAGCGGAAAGATGCAGTGAAACAGCGAGAGAAAGAGAACCACGGTCGTGAGCAATGTGTAATTTGTTTAGAAGTGAAAGGAGAACAGACTCAGTACTGTGCCCAGGACGAAAACCAGATTGTCGGGGGTGAAGGGTAAGATAGGCCTCAAGATCTGAAGAGAGTTGGAGAAAGACCATTTTTTCCAAGAGTTTAGATAAGAAGGGAAGGTTAGAAATGGGACGCCAGTTTGAAGGAGAGTAGGGGTCCAGGGAAGCTTTCTTTAGAATAGGACGGACCAGGGCGTGCTTTCAAAGAGAGGGAAAGATACCAGAGGCCAGACTAGAATTGAAAATAGAATAAAGGGAGAAAGAGCAAGAGAAGATTCCAAAAGCCAGTGAGAGGGAATGGGGTCAGAGGAGCAGGTAGTTTTCCGGGAAGAGGTGAAGACTTTAGAAAGCATTGATGTAGTGATTGGTTCAAAAGTAGACTAGTGACGGGAAAGAGGAGGAAGGACAGAAAGTGGGGAAGAAGAAGAAGAAGGAGGAAGGAGAGAGGAAGAAGATGGGACTGGTGAGGCAGAAATTGGGGACGGGGGGGACAGGAGGGGAAGGAGAGACGAAGAGAGAGGACTGGAAGAGAAATGGGAGGCTAGAATAGCAGGATCAGGGGAGGAAGAGGAAGATGAGAGGGTAGCAGAGGAATGAGGGTCCAAAAGGGAGCGAAGAACAGAGTGTAGTGCACGGGAGGAGTTAGCAGAAGAAGATATGAGCTTTGTATAGTAATCCTGTTTAGCAGAGTGAAGAAGAGAGTGGTAGAGGCGATGGCAATGGTGGAAATGGGACAGATTTGAAGGGCAGGGATGCTTACGCCAGAGGCGTTCTGCTCGACGGAGATATCTATGGTGGAGAAAGAGACCGGGGTGATACCAGGGGTGACAGGTGAAAGTAGAAGAAGCATGAAAAGGACAAAGAGGGGCAAGAGTATCAAGTGTTGAGGAGAGAGTCAAGTTCCAGGCGTGTATTTGGGAATCGGCTGGTAAAGAGTGAAAGTCTGAAGAAAAGAGAGTATTGGAAGATGGAAACTGAAGAAGGATATTAGCATTAATACGGCGGGTAAGGACAGGATTAGGATTGGAGGTGGTGGGAAGGGGTGAAGTAGGTAGGGAGATGGAAAAAATAATGCAAAAGTGGTCTGTCCAAGGGAGGGGTAGAACTGAGAGGGAAGAAGGTCTAGAGAGTGTCCAGCAGAGTGAGTGGGGAAAGAGACAAACTGACTAAGGGAAAGATCGGACAAGTGTGACAAGAAGGCCAAATCGCGGGAAGAGGAGGGAGAATCGGCATGTACGTTGAAATATACTAGGTTTAGGAGGTGGGGATAGAGACCTCAGTAATAGTGGATAGTAGTGAGTCCCAAAGTTGAGTAGAAAGAGAAGGAGGGGCATAGATGCGCAGAAAGTAAAGAGGAGAAGAAAAGAGGGAGGAAAGAGAAGAAGAGTCTAGACGAAGGAGTAGGGACTCCGAGTAGTGCAAAGCAGAGGATGAGATTTCCTGAAGCGAGAGGGAGGTATGGTAGAGGACTGCAACACCCCCGCTGCTCCTGCCCCCACAGGTGGTGGAGAGGGCAGTATAGCCCGGGGCAGGCAGCTATTGAGGAGGGGCTCCTCACCATCCCTTAGCCATGTCTCGGTCAGAAAGAACATATCAAGAGAATGTTGTGAGATGAAATTGTGAGCCAATACTGTTTTAGAGCAAATAGAATGGCAGTTTAAGAGAGCAAGTTGGAGTAGCAGGAGGAATTGAGGAAGAGAGGGAGCAGTAGACTGAGTGGAACAATAGGTTAAGTTAGAGAGGTTTTGTGTAAGATGTTAATGGCAGATGAGATTCCTCAAGTATATTCAATATTTTTGTAAGTTATTTCCTAAACATATCTCTAGAGATGTTAACAAAGATGGAGCAGTAGCCTAGTGATAGAACAATGGCCTGGGACCAAAGAAACTAGGATTCAAATCCCACTACTGTTCTTTGCAGCCTTGGGAAGTCACTTAACCCTCCATCGCTTCAGGTACAAATTTAGATTGTAAATCCTCTGGAGACAAGGAAATACCTACAGGTGGCATCCATCTGTCCAAGAAGGGTCGACATGTCTTCAGTAGTAGACTGACTAACCTACTGATGAGGGCTTTAACTAGATTTGTTGGGGATGAGTGAAGAAAGACCCCAAGTAAGTGAAATATTAAATACATTTATAGAAATATGTAAAAGGGGCAACATCTGGAAAGCAGTGTTTATAAATAGGAGTGGCTGACTTGGATTTAGTGGCAGTAACAGACATGGTTCATGGACAACCATAACTGGGATGTAACTATACCAGGCTATACTTTATTCACAAAGGACAGGGTAGGAAGAAGGGGAGGAGGAGTGGCACTATATGTAAAAAATAATATTAAAGCTATTGAAATACAGAGCTTAAAAGGGAGAGAGGAGGCACTGTGAGTTAAACTAGAAAGACGGAAAGAGAAATCTATTTGCATTGGTGTGATATAAAGAAATCCCTCACAGGAAGAAGTGATGGACGGAGAGTTAATTTAAGACATAAGTGGTATTGCCAGGAAAGGGGAAGTGCTACTGATAGGGGATTTCAATATGCCAGATGTTGTTTGGCACATTTTTGCTGCAGCATCATCTAGAAGTAAGGAGATCCTGGATTCTCTACAGGGGGAGCTATTCAGGCAACTGGTAACAGAAGTCATACGTGAAGGAGCCTCACTGGACTTGGTGCTTACCAATGGTGAAAGTGTTTCTGATGTTATAGTGGAAGATCATTTTGCATCCAATGACATCCAGATGGTGTGGTTCAGTATTAGGACTAGGGCTAATTAAAATTCATTCAAAAGTGAGGTTCTTAGACTTTAGGAAAACTAACTTTGCCAAGATGGGCCAACACCTCAGGGAGTCGTTAGTGGGAGGGGAACAGCTGGGGGATGTAGAAAAACAGTAGGCAAACTGAAAGGGGATATTTTAATGGCAACCAACCTTTTTGTTAAAATGGTAAATAAAGGTAAAAGGAAAAGGAAACCGCTATGGTTTTCAAAAGGAGTAGCTGAAAAGGTGAAGAAAAAGAGGGAGGCCTTCATGAAATACAAGAGATCACAGAGAGAAGAAGACAGGCATCTATATTTGGAAAAACTTAGAGAAGCTAGCAAAGTAGTCAAAAAAGCAAAGATTCAGAAAGAGGAGGATATAGCCAATGCAATAAAAAGGAGGGGGGGGGGGAATATGATATTTTTCAGATATGTTAGTGAGAAGAGAAAGGGCAAAAGTGGTATTGTTAGACTCAAGGGTAAAGGGGAGGAATATTTAGAAGCTGATGACGATAAAGCGGAATTGCTTAACAAATATTTCTGTTCTGTGTTTACAAATGAAAAAACAGGAGCAGGACCTCAGAAAACACCCACAAACAGGAAAAGGAGCATCTTGAAAAAGTTTCTGAAGACTGTGCTCGTGAGAAGCTAGCTAAACTTAAAGTAGACAAAGCGATGGGACCGGATGGGATACACCCGGGATTACTGAGGGAACTTGGGGACGTTCTTGGACGGGGTGGATAAGGTGCTCAGTGGTGTTGTGTATGTTGGTTCTTGGGCGGTGGTGGGTACTGAGGCTTGTTGGTCTGGCATAGCTTTGATTGCAGGAAATCTGCAAATTCTTGAGGGTGAATCATACTCGATTGTTCCGGTCCCGTTTTTTTTGTTAGGTTCTTGACAAGGTTGATAAATCATGTGGTTTGCTTAGTGAGCGTTTCAGAGTATCGGTGTGGAATTACCTTATTTTCCCTGTGATTGCCTCACGGTGTTTTGCTAGGTGACTATTATATGCTTTCTGGTCTGCCGAGGAGCGTGAACGCCGCCAGCATCTTTCAAGCTTCCTTAGGCAGAGGAGAGATGTTCTTAACTCAGTGGAGTACCAGGATGCAGTGGCTCGTTTCCTTGGAGGCTTGTTTGATGGAGGGCGTTGTGCAATGGTACTGAGACTCTTATTCCAGCTGAAGATCAGCTCGTCGAGGTTAGGTGTTGTCAGGGCAAGGAGTGAGCGGGATTGGGTCAGGATAGTTTCCTTGTCGAAAGGTCGGAATCTCCGTGATGGTGTCCTGGTGGTGCTACTCGGGCTTCTATTGCAGAAGGGCTGTCGGGTGAGGTTTGTCTCTTTGCGGATGTTTCCTAAATCTGCAATCGAGTAGACACCCAGGAAGATGTCGATAACATGAAGAGGAATCTAGCTTGAAGAATGGTCTAGAATTTGGCAGCTGAGATTTCATGTTTAAAAAATGCAGGGTCATGCGTTTGGGCTGCAGCAGTCCAAGGGAGCTATATAGTATAGGGGTGAAGTACTTCTGTCCACAAAAGAATGGGACATAGATATGAATTTGTCTGATGATCTTAAAGTAGATAAACAGGTAGAAAAGGCGACGGCTAAAGCTAGAAGGATGCTCGGGTGCATAGGGAAAGTAATTGCCAGCAGAAGAAAGGAGGTGTTAGTGCCTCTGTATAGGTCTTTGGTGCAACCTCATTTGGAGTATTGTGTGCAGTTCTGGAGACCGCACTTTCAAAAGGATATAAACAGTTTGGAGTGAGTACAGAAGATGGCTACTAAAATGGTTAGTGGTCTTCGTTATAAAACATATGAGGACAGACTTAAGGATCTTAATATGTATACTTTAGAGGAAAGGTGGGATAAAAGTAATATGATTGAGATGTTTAAATACCTCCGTAGCTCTGCTATGAGGGGACATGTGATGAGAGTGAAAGGGGATAGACTCAGGAGTTATATGCGGAAATATTTCTTTATGGAATGAGTGGTAGATGCGTGTAATAGTCTCCCAGTGGAGGTGGTGGACACAAGGGCAGTATCTGAATTCAAAAAAGCAAGGGACAAACACAAAGGATCTGTAAAAGTTGAAAGGGGACTATTGTAGTTGATATGGAAGGCCAGACTAGATAGGCTATTTTTTCTGCAGTCATGTTTCCATTTTTCTATGAACAGCCTGGGGATGGTTCCCAAGGTGGTGAACTGGATCAGAAATTGTTGACTGACAGACAACAGACGGTGATAGTAAATGGAACTCACTCAGATGAAAGAAAAGTGATTAGTGGTGTACCCCAGGAATTGGTCCTGGGACCAGTACTGTTCAGTGTTTTTGTGAGTGATATCGCTGAAGAACTGAATGGAAAAGTCTGTATTTTTACAGATGACACGAAAATTTGCAATACAGTGGGCTCCCCTGAGGGAGTGGATAACATGAGGAAAGATCTACACAAGCTGGAAGAATGATCTAATGCTTGGCAGTTAATATTTTTTAATGTGAAGAAGTGCAGTGTCATGCACTTAGGATGCAGAAGTCCCAGAGAATTGTATGTGATGGGGGCAGGAGAAAGACCTCAGAGTAATTTTTTTCTGAGGATCTCAAGGTGGCGAAACTGTGTGACAAGGTGGTGGCCAAAGCCAGAAGGATGCTGGGTTTCACACAGAGGAATTACCAGCAGAAAAGAGGAGGTACTAATGCCACTGTACAAGTCATTGGTGAAGCCTCACCTGGAATATTGTGTTTAGTTTTGGAGACCATTGGAAATGGTTCAAGAGAAAGGCAACCAAAATGATTTGGAGCCTGTGCCAGAAGACATATGAGAAGAGATTTGAAGACCTAAATATGTATAAGCTAAAGAAGAGGAGGGACAGAGTAGATATGATACTGACCTTTAAATACTTAGAGGGTATTAATGAACAAACAAACTTTTATCAAAGATGGAAAAGCTATATAACTAGAGGGCATAACCTGAAGCTGCAAGGGGGTAAACTGAAAGGCAACATCAGGAAATACTTTTTTGCTGAAATGGTGGTGGATGCTTGGAATGCCCTTCCGATGGAAGTGGTAGGGGCAAATAACAGGGATGGAATTCAAAATGGCAAGGGACAGACACATTGGATCCCTTTATAGCAACAGGATAAAATAAAAATAAACTTAACTATCTCTTATATCTCAACAAATAGGGGTGACCTGCACAGAGCAATGCGTACACCCCTAAACAAAGGCATGGGGAGGGGTGATCTGCATGGAGTGGCAGGTGCACCTACTCTTGCCACCTTACTGGCAGACTAAATGGACCATACTGGTCTTTATCTTCCGTCATATATTAATGTTACTATGTTTTCCGTCGACCCCCTTCCTCTATATTTCCAATGGCCCTTGTCTTTTTCTAAAAAATCACTCTGTTCTCTAGGATGTTCGTCATGGCCCTCGGACTCGTCTGAGAAAAAATCACGTGTGACCTTCTTTTTATTTTTTCTCTCCGGATTCATCCAAAGGTAAACATACCCTGGAGTATAATTTGAATCATCCCAGTTTAATTTCTCCTATTTGGTTTTCTTAAGTTCAGCTCGAAACCGATCCATCTGCCCCTGAAGCTTTTGTAGTTGCACAGTGTGCGTATCCTCATCTTCTCCAGGACCAAGCAGGAAGTCAGTCCTCACATATGGGTGACGTCGGCGCCGACGGAGCCCCCATGCTGAGCATTTCCCCAGCTTTCAAAGAAAGCTTTTGGGAATGCAGCGCACATGCGCGGTCCCCTTCCCACCCAAGGGTGCCATCTTGCTCAGTCTTCTTTTTTCCGCGGAGCCCGACGGATGTGTTTCGTTTTCACCCGAGGAAAAAGTTGATTTTTCGGTTTGGACTCGTGTTTTCTTCGGTTCGACGCCGGTTTCCCTTTCCTGCCTGGGCCCAGTACGCTGGTATCGAGCCCGGACTTCATTTTTCGTTTTTTGTCCTTAGTGACTAGCGTACGCACCTTTTTTCTGTTTTTCACTGGCAGCCCTGTTGTTTGACCTCACAGGGGCCCTTTTTCCCCTGATGGCTGCCAGCAGGTTTAAAAAGTGTGATCGGTGTAAGAAACTTATCTCTCTCACCGCCACATATGACTGCTGCCTCCGCTGTCTCGGGTCCGATCATGAGCTGATGATCTGTGGCATGTGTGGGAAAATGTCCTCGAAGGCATTGAGGAGCCGGCAGCACCAAAAAGAAAGAACCTTCTCTGTCTCCCTGTCCGGACGGGCTCGGACTTCGTCAGAGGCCTCAACGTCTTGGGATTCTGATCCCGAGCATCGTCGGCGTTCCTCTGAGAGGGGGTCTCCATCGTGGGAGCATTGCAGGAAGAAGAAACCCACGAGAGCGTCGTCGGTGGATGCACTTAGTTCCTTCAGGGCCAGGTCGCATAGCCCCGAGCACCGTTCCAGGTCTTCAGAGTCGGAGCGGCCTGCTAAACAACATCGTGTAGAGACAGAGTCCCCGGGTCACGTGAGTACTGTAGTCCTCGTGGACTCTCCTCCGGGGGAGCCGACTTCGGGCCCGACGCTGTCGGGGCCCGAGTCGGGGGCTGCTGAGTCTCCTGAGCTCGGACTCAGGTTGACGGCCTTGGAGAGCAGCTTGGCTGCCTTCATTGAGCAGCAGCGGGCACTGATCGCCGGTCTCACCGGTGCATCTGCCCTGACCACCAGGACATCGACGTCCAAGTCGACCCCGGAGGCCGAACCGATCCTCAAGTTCATGCGCTCTCGAAGATCCTCGGCCAAGGTCTCCCTCGGCCTCCCTTTGGGACCGAGGTCATCGACACCGGTACCCTCGGCATCGGGGCAGATGGCATTGGTGCCTGCCCAACCGGAGCTGCTCGATTCCTCCTCCGAGGGGTCGGGCTGTGAAACGGAGGATGAGGAGTCCCCGGACACATTTCGGACCCGGTGTGTCCCTTCGGACTCACTGGAGTCCGAGCCTCGGAGACGGTTCCCTCCCGGAGGACACCTGGTTCTCGGACTTCGTGCGGGACATGGCCAAGGCCTTGGCCTTCCCTGCGGATCCCGAGGAGGAGCCTCGAGCAGAGGAGCTCGAAGCCCTGCAGTATGACTCTCCCCCCAAGGAGGCCTTTACTGTACCGGTTCCTCCGATGCTGGAATGGTTGCTCTTCCGCATGTGGGAGGCGCCGGCCTCGACGCCGATTCTGAGCAAGCGGGTCGATTCCATCTATCGAGTCCGCAAGAGCCCCGGGTTCCAAAAGGCACAGCTACCGCACCACTCCATGGTTGTAGAATCGGCCATGCATCGTCTGAAGAGTCAGAAGATGCACTCCTTGGTGCCTCCCGGCCAGGAGGCCCGGAACCTGGATGCCCTCGGTAGAAAGTGCTTCCAGGGCTCAATGCTTGCTTGCCGTGCAGAGCCCTGTGCTGCTGGGCAGTCAGGCATGGCATACTTCTCAAGGCGGTCTGTCTCCCTGGACAGGAGAATTACCTAGCAGACAAGTTGAGCAGGATCCTACAGCCACACGAATGGCAGTTGAATTCTCTGGTAGTTCAACAAATCTTCCTAAGATGGGGTCTTCCCACCATGGATCTGTTTGCCAGTCCACTGAACCATCAACTGCCCAGGTTCTGCCCCAGACAACCGCATCCTCTCAGGGTAGCAGCGGATGCATTTCTCATACCATGGTCTACAGGCCTCCTATATGCGTTTCCTCCCACGCCTTTAGTGCCCAAAACACTGTTCTAAGTGCTCCGGGACAAGGCCTCGGTGATCCTGGTGGCCCCCAGCTGATCAAGGCAACCGTGGTTCCCACTTCTTTTACAGCTAGCGGTGGACTCTCCTCTTCCTCTGGGGCTGCAACCCAATCTCCTGTCTCAAGAGCAGGGATCTCTCTTACACACCAATCTCCAGTCCCTCAATCTGATGGCCTGGCTGCTGAAAGGGTAGTTTTAGCACCCTTACTGCTGCCTAGGGAAGTGGAGGACGTGGTCTTGGCCTCTAGGAGGCAGTCCACTCGGAAGTCATATGCTCTTAAGTGGCGTAGGTTTTCCACCTGGTGTGCCCAGCACAAGGAGGATCCTTTCTCATGCCTGGTACCTGTGGTGCTGCAGTATTTGCTGCACCTGTCCAATCTAGGCCTTAAATCCAACTCTGTCAGGGTCCACCTCAGTGATCTGTCAGCGAACCACTCCCTGGTGAAAGGTCAGTCTCTCTCAAGCCACCCTTTGGTAGCTCGCTTCCTTAGAGGCCTGCTTTTGCTTAAGCCTCCAGTTCGTCCACCTGCCCCTGAGTGGGATTTGAATGTGGTCTTGCAACAACTTACTTGCCCACCATTTGAGCCTATGGCTACTTGTCCTTTGCGCTTTCTTTCCTGGAAAGCGTTGTTTTTGGTAGCTCTTACCCCAGCGAGGCGAGTAAGTGAGCTTCAAGCCCTGGTGTCAGAGGCACCATACACTAGGTTCTATAGGAACAGAGTAGTCTTACGGACTCACCCGAAGTTCCTTCCAAAGGTTGTCTCCTCTTTCAACCTCAATCAGGAGGTGGTTCTTCCAACTTTCTTTACCAGGCCGCATTCCGGCCGGGCTGAGATGGTCTTGCATACCCTGGACTGTAGGAAGGCGTTGTCCTTCTACCTTGACCGTACGCAGGGACACCGAAGGGCTGTTCAGCTCTTCATCTCTTTTGACCCTAATAAGTTGGGGTTACCTGTCTCCAAGCATACCCTGTCCATTTGGGTAGCAGACTGTATTGCCTGGGTGTACAGGGCAGCCGGCCTCTCCTTGCAGGGTCGAGTCACGGCTCACTGTGTCAGGGCGAAGGCTGCGTCAGTGGCTCATCTCCGCTCTGTTCCGTTGGCAGACATCTGCCGGGCTGCTACTTTGTCTTCAAGCCAGACTTTTGCGGCCCACTACTGCCTCGAAGGAGTTCCGCAGGGACAGTGCTTTCGGACAGGCGATACTCCGTAATCTCTTTGAGGTATAGGCAACTCCTGCCCTCTGGCCCTGGTGTTGGGCTACCGTTCGGGGGTGTTCTCAGAGAAGATTCTTTTCGCACATGCTGAGGCTCTAGAGGGAGCTCATTTTTTCAGCTTTGGGTCCCCGGTAGCCTTAAGCTGGGGAGTCCCATATATGAGGACTGACTTCCTGCTTGGTCCTGGAGAAAGCGTAGTTACTCACCTGTAACGGGTGTTCTCCAGGAGCAGCAGGAATCAGTCCTCACAACCCTCCCTCCTCCCCTTGGAGTTGCAGTCACATAATTTATTTTGTTTTTTGCTGTCTTTTAGCTATGTCATCAGACTGAGCAAGATGGCACCCTTGGGCAGGAAGGGGACCGCGCATGCGCGCTGCATTCCCAAAGGCTTTCTTTGAAAGCTGGGGAAATGCTCCGCATGGGGGCTCCGTCAGCGCCGACATCACTATATGTGAGGACTGATTCCTGCTGCTCCTGGAGAACACCTGTCACAGGTGAGTAACTACGCTTTCCATATATTTTAAAGCAGCCTTCTTCAAGTCATCCTCCTCCTATGTCTTTAATACAAATTTCTTAGTGGTATCAGTGTTAGTACCATGAGATCTAATGCACATTTGTTCAGAATCTTGTTCCAATTATCTATGCATGTCGGATGGTCAAACAATCTAGATTCCTTAATGATGCACAGTTCTCTTGGGATTTGTTGTCTTCTTATATATTTGATTAAAGACGCACGGTGGAGGTCATGCCTGATCAGATGCTTCTGTACTTGGGAAAGTGTCATCCATGATGTTGTGTCATCAGTTCTATCAACTGCTTCAAAAATGTTGGGTTCTTTCAACAACTCTTTGACATAGTCTTCTGAATAAGACAACCACAAGGATTTTGCTGGTTCCATGGATGAAATCCTATATAATACAAAAATCTCAGAGACTAGTAAATAAACGCTACAAGAAAAAAACAGTGCTCAAATAAGCAAAAACAGAAATATAGCAACAAGCAGGAAAAACTCTTCTTATAAATACATACGAGAAATCAACAAAATGGAGAGAAAAAGACCTCAGGAAAACAGAAAAGCCGATGCAACGGCTTCCTCAACAACCGACAGAATTTGCATAGGTCATCAATGGCTCACAAAGTGCTATCACTTCTTGACATCATAGGTCAATAAAAAAAGCTCCTGTGTGATTATTCTTTGCAGACTGAGCTTCAGCATAACATAGTTTAAACAAATGGGCTTAAATAATGAATCAGGCTGTACTTAGTTTAGGCACAGATTATAAACATCATCTCTGCTCCTATGCCAGGTGTTTTGCTGAAGCTGCATCAAGGAGTCTGACCTCACCAGTGTCTTGTAGCAAGCCTCTGTAATAAAATAATATATGAGCTTGTCAAAACCAAAGATAATTTCCCTGCAAGTTGCAGATGCTCAAAAAAAACATCATGTGGCCATGGTCAAACTTAACCCACGGCCAAAAGTTGAAAAAACGCTGATAAGATCAACTCAGGGCTGTACATATTAGCTGAAAGAGGAATTAATGTCTAGGCTCTAGTTTGAATAGTTTCCATATGGTGGCTTGGTGTTTATGAATGTGATTGTATCTGGCTAATTTGATGGCCATGTAATGTTTTTTTGAAGTGGTCCAGCTTCAGACATAGTTGGTGTGTAGCTGCTTTATTGAATCTGAAGCATATTAGACAGTGCGTGAAGTCCAGATATTAGACTCTGGCTCAGTGGTAACCTGAGAGAGGGGTGCCCTATTTTCTCTCCTGTACTCCTTGTGGCCCTCCTCCTACAGGATCACTGCAAATCATCCAGTCACACTGTCCATCCTATATTCCCACCACTAGCACCCTTTTATATCCACCACAAGCAACAGCACCCTTTTATTCCCATCACCCACCTACACCCTTCTGCACTCTCCACCAACATACAGTGCACTGTGCTAATTGAGACACAGACAGACAGAGACAGATGGACTGACTGAGACACAAAAATCTGACCCATGCAACTACCCACTCACAAATACATGCACACATACATTCACACTGTCATGGATTGGACAAATACAGGTGGGGATAGTGCTACTGCCACAATTTCAAGTTAGCCCAGGGGTGGGCAAACCTTTTGACTCGAGGGCCGCAAAGGGTTCATATATTGGACCCGGGGGCCGGACCAAGAGTAGATGGATGGTGTGTATGTGTGAATTAATATAAATTTTTGGATTCTGCAATAAAGATCTATAAATAAAAATAGGAGTTAAAACAGAAATTACTAAACACAACAGAAAAATAATAAAAATTAAAATAAGCAAGTGCAAATAAAAGCGTGCAATTGAAGAAGCAGCAGATACCATCACGGACACTAGTCAGAAGGCCTCAGGAGATTACCATAATTTTCACCCTATAAGACGCATCTGCCCATAGGCTGCTTGTTATGTTGGCTAGCGCTTTCTTCTCTTCTAGCTACATCACAAAATGACTGCTGGGCGCCGCATGGATCGCTCCTCACTAGCAGGTGCGCGGAAAGGCAGTTGACGTCATCTGACGTGACGTCAACTCCCTGCCTGCGCCTGCACGTACGGCTCAATCCGTACTCTGCCCACGGCCCCGCCCCCCCACTAGCTGCTGGCCGGCCCAGCCACTACCATGCCGTCCATACAGGCTTATGAATGTTGGGAGGGGCCGGATTAAAAGGTCCGCCGGGCCGTATACGGCCCGCGGGCCGTAGTTTGCCCACTCCTGAGTTAGCCATATTCACTACCATATTTCATTAACTGAGGATATCTATTCCATTTATTTCCTTTTCTCACTACAGTAGGGACAGTGGTTTCCAAAATCTCATTATCATATTTACTTTGCAAAGAGAGAGCCACACATTGGAATCTGTCATTAATACCCTGAACTTCATATACTTAAATATTTTCCCAGTCTGCAGTGGGAGCAGCTGTTTGTAAAACTAATTCTCCAGGAACAAGCAGGAAGTCAGTCCTCACATATGGGTGACGTCGGCGCCGACGGAGCCCTCGTGCGGAGCAATTCCCCAGCTTTCAAAGAAAGCCTTTGGGATTGCATCACACATGCGAGGTACCCTTCCCGCCCAAGGGTGCCATCTTGCTCAGTCTCCCTTTTTCCGTGGAGCCCAATGGACGTGGTCCGAATTCCCTCGCGGAAAAAGTGCGTCAAACTTCACAGAAGATTCTTCTCTTCGACCCGGTTCGATGCCAGTTCCCCTTCCCACCTCGGTTCGGTACACCGGTATCGAAGCCGGTCCCTGTTTTTTTGGTTTTTGTCCTTAGTGACTAGCATTCCTGCTCTTTTTATTTTTCACTGGCAACCCAGTCGATTGACCTCGCAGGGGCCCTTTTTCCCCCGATGGCTGCCAGCGGGTTCAAAAAATGTGATCGGTGTAAAAAGTTTATGTCCATCAACGACACACATCACTGCTGTCTCCGATGCCTAGGGGCCGACCATGACCCAGTGGCCTGTGGCCCATGCGGCAAGATAAGGAAAGGAATGGAAAATAAAACAAAAGATATTATAATGCCTCTATATCGTTCCATGGTGAGACCGCACCTTGAATATTGTGTGCAATTCTGGTCGCCGTATCTTAAAAAGGATATAGAGTTATTAGAAAAGGTTCAGAGAAGAGCCATCAAAATGGTAAAGGGGATGGAAGGATACTCCTATGAAGAAAGGCTAAAAAGGTTAGGGCTCTTTAACCTGGAAAAGAGACGGCTGAGGGGAGATATGATAGAAGTCTATAAATTAATGAGCGGAGTGGAACGGGTAAACGTAGATCGATTGTTTACCTTATCAGAATATAGAAAGACTAGGGGACATGCAATGAAGCTACAGGGTAAACTATTTAAGACTAATAAAAGAAAATATTTTTTCACTCAACGTGTAATCAAACTCTGGAATTTGTTACCGGAGGATGTAGTAAAGGCTGTTAGTGTAGCTTTGTTTAAAAAAGGTTTGGACAAGTTCCTGGAGGAAAGGTCCATAAGCCATTATTAAGAAGGGACCCAGGATATCAGTGCTTGAACCAATACAAGCATTGTGGAACCTGTGTCCCTTGGGGAAACTGCTAGGTACATATGACCTAGATTGGCCACTGTTGGAAACAGAATACTGGGCTTGATGGACCTTGGTCTGACCCAATATGGCATATCTTATGTTCTTATGTTCAAGATGTCTTCTAAAACTCTTAGAAGTTGGCAACAGCAGCGTGAGAGGATTTTCTCAGAGTCCACCTCCATTCGGGTCCGGACCTCGTCAGAAGCCTTGATGTTTCGGTAGTTGTCATACTCCGAGCATCGTCGTGGGTCTTCTGAAAGGGGGTCTCCCTCCAGGGAACACCGGAGGAAGAAAAAAACTCATGAGGGCGGCATCGTTAGATGCTTCCGATAGGCCTGGTTCCTCGCGGGCCAGGTCTTGGAGTCCTGACCGTCGTCCCGAGTCCTCGGAGTCGGAGCAGCCTGCCAAAGTACCTCGCATGGAGCCGGAGACTCCGAGAAAGGTAAAAACTGTTGTCCTCGTGGACTCTTCTCCGGGAGAACTGGCGGGTGTCGGGCTCCAAGCCGGAGGCTGCGGAGCCTTCTGGACTCGGTCTCTGAATGGCGGCCTTGGAGCGCAGCGTGTCTGCCTTCATGGAACAGCAGCAGGCACTGATGGCCGGTCTCTCTGGATCGTCTGCCCCAACCACCGGGACCTCGACGTCTAAGTCAACCCCGGAGGCCAAGCCGATCCTCGAGGCCTTCAGAGCTAGAGTCGATCCTCAGCTGAGGTCTCCCTCGACCTCCCGTTCGGGACCAAGTTTGTCAACACCGGTGGCATTGACGTCGGGGCGGTCGGGCTTGAAGCCCACATAGCCGGAGTCCGTCGATTCCTCCTCGGAGGACTCGGCTTCGGAGACGGAGGAAGAAGACTCCCCGGGCACTCACAGGAAACGGTGTGTCCCATCAGACTCGCCGGAGTCTGAACCTTGGAGAAGGTCTCCCCCGGTGGATACCAGGTTCTCGGAGTTTGTATGGGACATGGCCAAGGCCTTGGCCTTCCCAGCGGATGCCGAGGAGGATCCTTGAGCCGAAGAGCTCGATGCCCTCCAGTATGATTTTCCACCGAAGGAAGCCCTTACTGTACCGGTGCCTGCGATGTTGGAACGGCTGTTATTCCATATGTGGGAATCCCCGGCCTCGATGCCAGGGCTGAGCAGGCAGGTTGATTCCATTTATCGAGTCCGCAAGAGCCCTGGGTTCCAAAAGGCACAGCTGCCGCACAACTCCATGGTTGTGGAATCGGCCATACAAAGGCTCAAGAGCCAAAAAATGCACTCCACAGTGCCTCCTGGAAGGGAAGCCCAGAACCTGGATGCCCTCGGCAGAAATTGCAACCAGAGCTCGATGCTATCATGCCATGTCCAAACCTACCAGCTGTACATGGGCATGTACTTATGAGACCTGGCAAAGGAGATTGCTGGGTTCTCAGCTGGCCTCTCCGAGGAACCCTTGCAGAGATCCAAGGCCTTGTCCATGGTGTTTTGAGAGTGCTGGAAGTTTTTGTCTCAAGCAACCTATGATGGCTTCGAGGCTTCGGCCCGAGTAGCTGCAGCCGGCATCGGGGCCCGACGCCAGTCTTGGCTGATGTCCTCGGACCTAGAGTTATGGATACAGGACAAGTTGGTCGATGTCCCCTGCCGAGGTGAGAACCTGTTCGGCAAACCTATGACTGAGAAGGCTGCACAAATAGAGTCCAAGTACTTGACTCAGACAAGGCTATCCAAAAAGACCTCTGCCCCTTCTAAGAAGAAGGGCTCGGGTAAAAAGCCCTTTTTCCCGAGGAAGGGTACTGCTTACCGCATCTACCCCACTCACCAGGCCTCTCCAGCTCCCCAACATGAGCAGAAGCCCAAGGGACAGGGGTATGGCCCATGTAAGCAAAAGACCACCAAGCCTCAGGCACCGGCTCCCTCCCAGCCAGTTGGGGTTTTTTGACAGCCACAGTATGGTCTCTCTCCAGCCAGGGGGGGAACTGAGCACAGGAGGGTGGCTGACCCTGTATGCCTACAGGTGGCCAGCAGTCACCACAGACACCTGGGTCCTGCAAATAGTCCAGAAGGGCTGCTTGCTTCACTTCAGCCAGGTACCTCCATATTACTTTCCAGGAGAGCCCTTACGACCTCCTTTGCACAGGAACCTCCTTCTGCAGGAGTTAGCCGGTCTCCTAAAGGATCAGGCGGTAGAACCAGTGCCCCACCATCTGCAAGGCCAGGGCTTCTAGTACAGGTATTTCCTGATACCAAAAAGAACAGGAGGCCTCAGACCCATCCTCGACCTGCGAAACTTAAACAATTTCGTGGTAAAAGAGAAGTTCAAGATGCTCTCTCTTGGAATTTTGCTGCCATACCTCCACCAGGGAGATTGGCTCTGCTCCTTGGATCTGAAGGATGACTACACCTACATCCTCATACATCCAGAACATAAGATATGCCATACTGGGTCAGACCAAGGTCCATCAGGCCCAGAACACAGACAGTATCTTAGATTTTCATGGGAGGAAACCATTTTCAGTACAGAGTACTTCCATTTGGCCTAGCCTCCGCCCCCAGAGTGTTTACCAAATGCCTGGCGGTGGTGGCGGGGTTTCTCAGAAACCAGGGTATCTTTGTCTTCCCATACCTGGACGACTGGCTCATCAGGGCCCCGTTGCCTCAGGAGGCCCAACAGGCCACAACTCGCACTATCAACATACTGCAACATCTAGGCTTTGTCATAAATCAGGCAAAGTCTACCTTGCTTCCCACACAGAACTTATTCATAGGGGCGAGACTAGACACCCTGCAGGCAAGGGCTTACCTGCCACTGGACAGGGCACAAAGGCTTCTGGAGCTAGTGCGCCAGATACAGCACAAGTCTCAAATATCAGCAAGGCATTTCCTGCGTCTTTTGGGCCACATGGCCTCCACAGTACAGGTGACACCAAACGCCCGGCTTCACATGAGGACAGCTCCGTAGTGCCTCCGGGATCAGTGGACGCAGGCCACAGGTTGACTTCGAGACAGGATAAGGGTGTCCAAGCGACTGTTAAAGTCGCTGATCTGGTGGCTTCACCTGCCCAACCTGCTCGTAGGAGTGCTTTTCCAACCTCCGGTGTCTTCCAGTTCTTAACGACAGATGCATCCCTGCTGGGTTGGGAAGCCCATTATCAAGACTCCTGCACTCAGGGGTTGTGGTCTCCCTAAGAGGACACAACAGATCAACCTCTTGGAGCTCCGGGCAATACACCTAGCTCTGCAAGCCTTCTGCCATGTTCTCTCACATCAATCTGTGTTCGTACAGACAGACAATCAGGTGGCTATGTTCTACATGAACAAGCAGGGAGGGAAAGGGTCCCGGGTCCTGTGTCAAGAGGCACTGGACCTCTGTTCCCTTGCCATCAGACAGGGTATGTCTCTCAAGGCGGTTAACCTGCCAGGACAGTAGAACAACCTAGCAGACAAGCTAAGCAGAATTCTTCAACCTCACGAATGGCAACTGAAACCGGAAGTGGCCGAGCAGATCTTCCTCTACTGGGGACATCCATCCATAGATCTCTTCGCCAGCCTGCAGAATCATCATTTGCCCAACTTTTTCTCCAGGCGTGATTGATTGATCAGTACCTCCATCGTCAGTAATGACGTCAGACGCCATTATAAAAAAGAAGCTGGAGGATTTCTTTGGGCTTAATGGAAGATGGACGGTAATGGGAGTTCTTGAAGCAGGGTCTTGAAGGTGAGGACCCGAAACATGACACGTAGAAAAAGTAGTATACAACTTCCGTCCACCTTACTTCATCGGTTTAAAGATGAAACAAAGCTAAGTGTTAAGTTTGCTCACTTTAAAAGAATTAAAAGGAGCAGTCGCAGCGGGATGATGATTCCCTCTATCCTCCTTGGTCACGACTGCTCCAACAAAAAGAAACTTTCTCCTATTTAACTTGTTCTGGTTTTCTATGATACAGATTGATCAACTTTTGCACCAGACACCCACATCCCCAAAGGATGGCTGCCGATGCTTTTCTGATCTCCTGGTCTGTGGGCCTCCTGTATGCATTTCCTCCTATGCCTCTGGTGGCCCGAACTCTGTTCAGAATCCTGCGGGACAAGGCCTCGGTCATTCTGTTAGCCCCCAGATGGCCAAGACAACCTTGGTTCCCGCTTCTCCTCCAGCTGGCAATAGAGACCCCACTCCCGCTGGAGACAAGGCCCAACCTCCTCTCCCAGGAACAGGGCTTTCTCTTACATCCCAATCTCAGGTCCCTCAACCTGATGGCATGGCTGCTGAAAGGGTAGTGCTGGCCCCTCTCCTCCTACCTAAGAATGTAGAAGAAGTGTTACTGGCCTCCAGGAGGCAGTCCACCAGAAAAAACTATGCCTTCAAGTGGTGGAGATTTGAAGTGTGGTGTAACCAGCACAATGAAAACCCTTTCTCTTGTTTTGTGCCAGTGGTGTTGCAGTACCTGCTGCACCTTTCTGACTTGAGCCTCAAGTCTAATTCTGTAAGGGTGCACCTGAGTGCTTTGTCAGCAGATCACTTACCAGTGAAGGGACATCCTTTGTCACTTCACCCCTTGGTATCCAGATTCCTAAGGGGTCTGCTTCTGCTAAAACCCCCAGTTTGCCCTCCGGCAACCGAGTGGGATCTCAATGTGGTCTTGCAACAACTTACTCGCCCACCGTTTGAGCCGATGTCTACTTGCCATCTGCGCTTCCTCTCCTGGAAGGTTCTCGTCCTGGTGGCACTCATGTCGGCAAGGCGAGTGAGTGAGCTGCAGGCTTTGGTTTCAGAAAGACCGTACACATGGTTTTACAGGAATAGGGTAGTTCTACGAACCCACCCTAAGTTCCTCCCGAAGATAGTCTCTCCTTTTCACCTCAACCAGGAGGTGGTTCTTCCGACATTCTTTCCCAGACCGCATACCAGCTGGGCAGAGGCGGTCCTGCATACCCTTGACTGTAAGAGGTCACTGTCCTTCTACTTGGAGCGTACAAGGGGACATCAAAGGGCTCCTCAGCTCTTCGTCTCTTTTGACCCCAGTAAGCTGGGGCTTCCTGTCTCCAAGCTTACGTTGTCCACTTGGGTGGCAGACTGCATCGCCTGGGCGTACAGGGCGGCCGAGCTACCTTTGCAGGGTAGAGTCATGGCCCACCGTGTCAGGGCTAAAGCTGCATCAGTGGCTCACTTCCGCTCTGTTCCACTGGCAGACATCTGCCGGGCCGCCACCTGGTCTTCAAGTCAGACTTTTGCAGCCCATTACTGCTTGGATGGAGAGTCCCGCCGAGACAGTGCTTTCGGCCAGGCGGTACTCCGGAATTTATTTGAGGTTTAGGCAACTCCTACCCTCCGGCCCTCTGGGGTCAGGCTACCGGGGGTGGTGTGTCTCTGCTGGATTCCTATCACATTTGCTGTGGCTCTTCTAGAGGGAGCCATTTTTCAGCTATGGGTTCTTGGTAGCCTATAGCTAGGGAATCCCATATGTGAGGACTGATTTCTTGCTTGTTCCTGGAGAAAGCGTAGTTACTCACCTGTAACAGGTGTTCTCCAGGAACAGCAGGTATCAGTCCTCACATCCCTCCCTCTTTCTCTGGAGTTGCAGTCCTATTATTGTTTTTCTTCTTTTTGCCGTCTTTTTAGCTATGTCATTAGACTGAGCAAGATGGCACCCTTGTGCGGGAAGGGGACCGCACATGTGTGATGCAATCCCAAAGGCTTTTTTTTGAAAGCTGGGGAATTGCTCTGCATGACGGCTCCGCACGAGGGCACCGACATCACCCGTATGTGAGGACTGATTCCTGCTGTCCCTGGAGAACACCTTTTACAGGTGAGTAACTATGCTTTCCATCCCCAGTGTCATTCAAAGCTAATTTATCCTGACCCCTTATCCTGCTGTTAATGTTGGGGCACCACAAGTGTCCATTATCAATGGTGCTAAAATGGTGCTAAAAAAACAGTCTGTAATTTGAGACTGAATCTTTCTCTTCATCGTGAGGCTTTTGAACTGTGTCCTCTAGTGAGAGAATCTAGTCAGGCTGGGCATTCAGTGTTTGAGACATTTTTATACTTGGACACAGAATTCAGGACATCCCTATTCATTAGCTTTATGTTTTTCCTGAATTGCTAGTATATCAAGTTTGTCCTGTTTCCACTTAATTTTCTCACTTTCTAGCTCATCTCACTATGCTTTCAGTTCATGAAAGGTAATAAATCCCCGAGGAATTTCTAAAATTACCTCTGCCTTGCCCTCTCCAAGATTTCTGTCCTCTGTTTTTCTTGTCAGAGTTTTTTCATAGATTGGGGTGATCCCTCAGCTTGCCACCTTCTCTCTTCTGACATTGTGAATATCTGTGATAGCTGGGTCTTCCAAACAAACCCAATATAGAGCATTAAAGTGTCTAAAGGTGTTTCTTTTGAGCCCTCTGTAAACAACAGTAGGTGTTTGGTTATATCACGGGACGGTAGCGACAGTAGACACTCCTTATGCTGTCTCTGACCATAGTCTTCTGTTCTGGTCCAGAGTTCCTGCTCATTGGACTGCTCTCTGCAGCACACTGTATGTGCAAATAGTATCAGTAAATCATCCGGCAGAGCTGAAATGATTCTGAACACTTTCATGGAGTGTGAGCAGAAGAACTGCTCTATAGCTCTTTGCACCAATTGCTATGGGTTACTACGAGAGTCAAAATTATAATAGTTTGGTCCCAGAGCCAGGTGCATGAGTCTATCAAAATCAGAATTTTTCTGTTTATACATCACTAGACCCTAGTGTATCAGTATATCTGTGGCCCATTTGCACCATTCATTCAATTAAGAGAGGCGTAGGGTCTGCCTTCTCTATTAACCTTTCAGTATAATTTAATTTGCAGGTGTTCCGGGTTCAATTCTGGATTCATTATCTAAGGCATAGGGACCAGAATCCTGAATCTGGTTAGTGCTCTGTACTGGCTGTTCAGTTGCATTAGAAGGGCCTCCTCCTCCTGTGACTGTCAGACTGTTTTCTCTTGATTTCCCTATACTTTTCCCATTTCTCTACTCAATTGTACACACCTCTATGTAGTTTGTAGGGTGGTGTCATGTGCTAGAGGTGCTGAAGGGGTAATGCTTGCATGTAACCAGAGTACAGAGTTGATTTTCTGTCCCTGTGAAGCCAGTTCTCTTTTTAATAGTTACACTTGTTCCTTAAGTACTTCTAGTTGCTCACTAACAGCCAAAAAGGAATTTGTAGTCTAATCACTTGAGTTATATGCATTGTTAAGGAAAATTGTGCTTCCCCTAACACTTTGGTCTGCCAATTAAATTGATAGTTCAGCATTTTCATATCATATGGAAATAAGATCTGCACATACCTTGCAAAAGAGACATTTTTTTCTTATTGGTTTTCTTTGTGAATGCCTAGTAATGGTTTATCATCTGTTTTTGGATGTTATATCATGAGACATTTGAAAACTCACCATCATAAGGGCCACACTTTTTCTTGCATTATTTGTGCATATCTTTTATTTCTTTGAAGTCAAATGCTTTAATTTTTGAGGCTGCTAAGAGAAAACTGTAATCAGAGGCAGCCCAAGGGGGGCGCGGGACCATGTGTGGAGACTTATTGCGGGGCCTCATTTGCTAAATATTTGCATAATCTTAACGTGCACTAAAATTTAGTAAACATGCCTCTTATTGAGTGTCTGGATAAAGAAAGACTACCAGATTTCTACATTACTATACTTCAGTGCCAACCATCAGGCACATTAGGAAGTACTATAAACACTGCCCATTTAGAACCCATAGCAAACCCGCTGTATCATAACAGCACTATCAAAACTCACAAAGCACCAAACCCTACCTATCAAAAAGGCTACACTGCAAATATTAAACCAATACTTGCAATGGGGGGGGGGGGAGGAATAGCCTAGTGATTAGGACACAGTACCTCAGGCCAGAGGGCCAGGGGTTCAAGTCCCACCTGGGAACATCAATCTCAGGTCAGAGGGACTGGGGTTTCTAGTCCTATAGGCACTCCTTATGGCCTTGGGCAAGCCACTTAAGCCTCCGTTGCCTCAGGTACATATAGATTGTGAGCCTTTTGGGGACAAGGGAATATATCCAGTACCTATTTGTATTAATTACATAATGTAAACCGCTTTGATTGAAGGATAAAGTGATATAGAAAACTGGTTAAATAAATAAAATAAATAAATACATCTCAGAAAATACCAATATATCTTCTACTGGGGAAAGAGAATAAGTGGCACTGTCAAATAGAAACTTCATGAACAAAATACCTCAGCTCTGTTACTCATGAAGACTGACACCAAACAAAGAACAAGGGATCATAATTTAGAAATAGAAAGGCAGTAATTAAACTGTGAACCCCAAAAGCGAAACTTGGAATGTACAATAACACTGGAGAAATAAAACTACAAATTAATTTCCTCTCGTACTAAACAAAAACGCAAAGCACATTTCTCAGAGTTGACATATTCCAGTTAATAAATTCAAAATACAAAGTATTTTTCTACCTTTTGTTGTTTGGGCATTTTATTTTTCAGTTGCAATTGCTCCAGTCACTTTCTTCTGGTTTCTTCTTGTCTTCGGCTAACTCTCCTTTGTCTGCTGTCCATCTGTCCTTTCTTCTCTCTTGTAGTTTTTTTCCATTCTCTCTCTAATCTGCTTTAACATACTGATCTTCCCCTTTTGTTCTTTTCTCCATTTCTTTCTTTATTTCTTTTTCACCCACTCAAATTTCACCCTTCCATCCTCAATCCCCAGACAATCGTAGATTTTTCTTCCCTCCCACACAAAATAACTTTTCTGCTTTCCATCCTCACTCCCCCAGCCCTATCTCCTTCTAGTCCTCCCCCAACATCAACTCCCTTCTAATTTCAGCCCTACCCAGCATCCACTCCCTCTTAGTCCCATTCTCCCATCCTCCACATTAGCCATTTCATGTCCTATCCCAGCTCACTATCAGCCCATTTCTATTCCTACCCCGACATCAACCCATTTCTATTCCTAGCCCAACATCAGCCCATTCCCAGTCCTATCCGGGCCCCCTACCATCAGCACATTTCCAGTCCTATCCTGGTCTCCCCCCATCAGCCCATTTCCATTCCTTTCTTAGCCACCCATCAGCCATTTCCAGTCCTATCCTAGCTCCCCATCAGTCCATTTCCATTCCTAGCCCCCGATCAGATATTTCTAGTCCTATCCTAGCCCCCCATCAGCCCATTTCTAGTCCAAGCCCCGCATCAGCCCATTTCCAGTCCTATCCTAGCCCCCCCATCAGCCCATTTCCATTCCTAGCCTCCCCATCAGACATTTCTAGTCCTATCCTAGCCCCCCATCAGCCCATTTCCAGTCCAAGCCCTGCATCAGCCCATTTCCAGTCCTATCCTAGCCCCCCATCAGCCCATTTCCATTCCTAGCCTCCCCATCAGTCCTTTCCAGTCCTATCATGACCCCCCCCTTCACCAGCCCATTTCCATTCCTAGCCTCCTCATCAGCCATTTCTAGTCCTATCCTAGCCCCCATCCCCACCCCAAAGAGCGCTGCACCTGTCTGAGCAGCTTAAGAGGGAGTCGGGGATGCTAAAGGTCCCGGCTTGCCTCTGCACAGTGCTGGAGTGAAGAGCAGCCTGCTCCTTCACTTGCGCTATGTTCACTTGAAGCCCGCTGAGTGCCGGGAAAGGTTAAAGGTAATTTCCTGTTTCCCGGCACTCAGTGGGCTTCACATGAAAACAGCGCAAGTGAAGGAGCAGGCTGCTCTTCACTTCAGCACTGTGCAGAGGCAAGCCAGGGCGGCCCTGCAAACACTGCGGAATGAAGTTCGTGTGGGGCCTCCTGAAGCATGGGGCCCTGTGTGAACAACATTCTCGCTCAGTAGAGGGACCGACCCTGACTGTAAAAGGTACTGAGGCTTTTTATCTTGTTTTTTTAGATGTAAAACCTTGGATTTAGAAGTACTCTCTTTTATGAAGGAGAGAGATTGGAGGGATAGAAGAATATAAGCATATCTTCCTTTTTTTGAAGGAGGTTTAGTTAGAATAGTGTCCTTTTAAGATAGAATGATTCAAAGATTAGGGAATTGCTAGGTGTCAGTCCCAGCATGACAATTCACGCTTTCACCAGGTCACAGGCTAACATGAAACAGTGAAATCAGGAAAGAGTATAGCATAGATCACAGAAAGATATGTAGTATCTTAAATGAGAGACTGTCTAATATGTACCAATTCCAAAATAAAGATGAAATATCTGAGTCTTTCTTAATAGCTCACAGAATGGCAAAGGTTCTTCCATTGGTAACAAACCATAACAAGCCTTTCTCCATAGCAGTGGTTCTGAACCAGTCCTCCTTGAACCCCTAGGCCAGTCGGGTGTTCAGGATAGCCCTAATGAATATGCATGAGATATATATGCATTAGAGATATCCTGCCAACCTGACTGGTTTGTGGCCCTCTAGGGCTGGATTTGAAGACCCCTGCCTTACACCTCTGTCATTTAAGATTGTGAATGGGCAAGGTGCAGATCTCCAAGACATCTAAAAGGTTAGATAGAATTTGTCACATGCCTCCTCAATTCTCACCACCACCAAAAAGTTGTCTAATAGACAATATTTTGGTGGTGGTGGTGAGAAGCAAAGAGGCATGTGACAAATTCTATCTAACCTTTTAGATGTCTTGGAGATCTGCACCTTGCCCACTCACAATCTTAAATGACAGAGGTGTAAGGCAGTGGTCTCCAAATCCAGCCCTAGAGGGTCACAAACCAGTCAGGTTGGCAGGATATCTCTAATGCATATATATCTCATGCATATTCATTAGGGCTATCCTGAACACCCGACTGACCTAGGGGTTCAAGGAGGACTGGTTCAGAACCACTGCTCCATAGTCAAGAAGGAAAAAAGTCCTCCTACATGGGTGATGTCATCCAACAGAGCCCACATGGGATTATTCCCAGGTCCTTCTAGAAGCTTTTGGGATCTCCTCTGCACATGTGTGCACCTTCCTACCTGCCATGGTGGTGCCATTTTGCCTCAGTCCATTTTCCATGGAGCCTCTTGGACAGTGTTCTTCATGTCACATGTGAATGTTTAAAAATGTGTGCGTTTATCTCAATTTATTCTCTTTTTTTTTTTTTTTTTGCGTTGTCTGCATGCCGTCATAAATTCTTTTCTTTTCCCTTAGTTTTTTTCTCTAGTTTAGCATTTTGGGATGTTTTCATTGGTGCGTGGAACCCGTTCATCAGCCCCCTTTTTCTACGTTGTTTACAGATGATAAAAAAAAGGGTTCAAAGTTTGTGAAAAAAGCATGAAGTTATTTTGGCGCTACAAAGTCTGATCCATTGATTGTGGCATTGGTGGAACTGATCTTTATGACATTGAAGGCTACATCAGATGCTGGCGGTGCATTGGCTTAGAGGAATCCTCAAGGTTTCTTGGAGCTGAGCACCTATAATATCCGGGAGTATTGGCCATCAATCAGTGTTCACCAGAAGGTGAAGAAGAATTCTTCATCTTCATCGATGCCAAAGTATGAACATCTCAAGCATTAAGTGCAGGCTTTGGTGCATCAAAATCAAAGCCCTCCAAGACAGGGCATCGAGAGGGTTTGCAAGGGCACCCTTCTAAGCAGCCCTGAACAGAGGACAGCTCGTCCTCCAGGAGATTAGAGGGCAGCGATGGCCTGAAGGAGGGCTGAGACCAGTCAAATGATACAACCTCTCAGATTTCAAGTACATCTGTAGATTTTGGAGACGGCAGCTCTGGAACTGTAGCAGCAGATAAGCATGCAATAAATAAAACCAGGAGTCTTTTCAAGGATCCAAGCCAGTTTAATGTGCACAGGCTCAAGCAATAATCAATTTCAAAATGGCTGAGCAATGGTTTCTAGCAAAACAGCAACTTTTATAGACTTCTTCTCCATTCTAGACATAGGCAAACTTTTCATTGGTCCCAGTAACCCCTCTCACCCATCTATTGGTCCCGGTACCATTACGTAGCTATCCAATGGGGACCCTTGACTGGGCTCAGCACCTGGTTGCCCCCCTTCCAGTCCCAATTACAATGGTCAGTTCACTAACTTTGATACTTCTCTCCTCCAAGGTCGCTATCCAGCTGGAATATGTGGGAAAGCAGGGCACTGTAACCTTTCTTACAGCAAGTTAATTAATTCCATAGAAGCTTCTCACATCCTTATCAATACCAATTAGAGCTGTTTTCTGTCTTTTCTAAGTTTCGTTTCTGCTTAGCTATGTTCAGTTAAGCTGAGTTAAGTTTCAATTCTATGGTGTCATCATTCAGGGGGGTTTTCATTCCTCTGGGCCTAACTACAGGCTTCAGTTACAGGTCAAGCTGCTTAGGCCTGTCTGTTTAGTTCAATTAGCATGGATCATAGGCCTTCGCCTACCACAGAACGACACCCTCTGAAGCTTAGAGGAATCTTCGAGTCCTCTTAGAGCCAAGCACATATAGTATCCAGGATTATTGTCCTTGTTTTTTCATCCTGATTAGATTGTAAGCTCTGATGAGCAGGGAGTATCTTGCATATATATCTATAGTGCTGCATACACCTATGTTTTTCAGCTTGTCTGTATATATATTTAGGTATTTTTAGTTAGTGTGTTTATCTGTTTATCAGCAGCTTTTTGTAATTCTGTTCAGCTTTCCTGCCAGTTTCTGTTGGTTGTTCCTTGCTCCTATTCTACCTTCTTTCAGGCCCAGATCTCTGCCTGCTTATCTGACATTGTGTCTGTATGTCTCACTGCCACCTGAAATTGAACATGGCCAAAACCGAGCCCCTTTCCCCTTACGCCCATATCCCCTCTTCCTCCTTTCTCTATTTCTGTGGATAACACCTTACTCCTCCCTGTTTCCTTGGCTCGCTACCTTGGGGTCATCTTTGACTCCTACCTATCCTTCTCCACACACATCCTACAAATGCCTAAAGCCTGTCGCTTTTTTCTCTGTAACATTGGCAATTTCATCTCTTCGTTTCCGTAGTTCTAAATATTTGGTACAAACTGCCCGAATAGTATGCCAGGCTCCTTCTCTGGCCTATTTGAATCCATATTAAAAACCTTTCTGAGGTCACTTTTGGATCCTGTTCTGCGTAGTCTCTTATTCTCCACTATGTGTTTCCTTACCATTCCCCTAGACATATCCTAGTCTCCAGTTGTTGTTGTGTGGTCTATCTTGATTAGCTTGTAAGCTCCGAAGAGCAGGGACTCTCTCTTGTAAATGTACAGTGCTGTGTGTATCCTTGTACTGCTATACAAATGATAACTAGGGTAATAGTAGTATATAGAAAGGAAGTATAAAAAGGACAACAGATGTTAGGAAAGTAACATATGTTAGGAAAGTAAATTAAAGCAGGAGGAAAAAGGTAACCAATATGATTCTCCAAAGAAATAGCTGCAAAAAATATAAACAAAAAAGATCATAGTCACCAAACAGCAGAAAATCACAAGAAGAGGAACACAAAAAAAAAGCTGACGTTTACTTTTAGTTTTGCAAGTTGTTCATAAACACTTTCTTCTTGGTGTATGGTGTGGTAACTACTCTGTTCCCATATGTAACTTTATCAATCTTCTCTAGTTCTTTTCCAGAAATTTCTTCTGTGAACATGAAACAGACGTACTTGTTTAGCCTTTCTGCTTTTTTCTCATCACGTTCCACGCGTCAGCCCCCAGAACATCTTACCCGTCCTTTTCCTAGTATAGCTGAAAAAAATCTTTTCACCTCATCTTTACATCCTTAGCCATTTTTTCTTCCACTGGTGCTTTTGCCATTCTGAGTTCGTTCTTTATCCCTTTCAGCTTTTTTTGTGTTCCTCTTCTTGTGATCTTCTGCTGTTTAGTGACTATGATGTTTTTTGTTTATATTTTTGCAGCTATTTCTTTGGAGAATCATAAGCCAATGCACTGCCAGCATCCGATGTAGCCTTCAATTATTGTGCCCTTTGATCCTCTTCTGCTCCTCTGTTCTGTGACCTGTGTCCTTTTTGCTGTTCTTCCTCCTTCTGCCATGTTTTATTCTACCACTTTCACCCTCTTTTCATGCTTTTGTGGTTTTTTGCTACTCTTCTTACTATATTGTTCTGCAATCAATGTCATAGCAAGTTTATGCAGTCTTCCTCCATTTTCTGTTTTGTAACTTTTTGGGTACATACAGTCTTTACTGCACTGTTGCCACTTTAACTCTTTTACACTGGCCAGGTTGTTTCTTCCACTGTTCCAACATTCCCCTACTCCTACAATGTTAGTTTCCCTCATCATTTAAAAGTGCCTTATGAAAACATACCAGGTGCTGTTTTCAATGTCAGATGTCCTCAATGCCGTTAAGTGTTCAAGTTAGGCTGGAAGGCCCTAAAATCCAATCTTTCTGTTGCATTGGCAATCTTTAGGTGCTTTTGGACCTTGCAGCTAATCTATGTACTTTACTAGTCTTCTATGGGTATTCTATCACAGGCTTTGTGCTGCAGTTCCAAACAACCTGATTCGAAGAAAACCTGAATCTTGTACAGAAGTAGGAAACTACAGGCCTAACACCATGGACGAGCCTCTTTCTTCAGTTTTTTTCAACTTTCTGTTACCATGGGTGTTGACTTTTTCACTCTGAGAACATCCATTTTCATGGTTCTCTAAAAGTATTTAGGAAAAGACATATGGCTTTTCTCAGTGACTGAAGTTTACTTCTCAGTGTTTTCAGATGTTTCTCTGGGAACAAGCAGGAAGTTAGTCCTCACATATGGGTGAGGTCAGTGCCGACAGAGCCCTCGTGATAACCTCTCATCAGCTTTCAAGGAAAGACTTTGGGAGATGTACCATGCATGCATAGTCCCCTTCCTGCCTAAGGGTGCCATCTTGCCTCAGTCACTTTTTTGCTGCAGAGCCCACTGGACATGTATCTGATTTCCCTGGAAAAAGTGGTTTTATATTCCTTTAATTTTTCTTTCTTTGGTTGTGTACAATCCCTTTCCCTTCCCCGAGCCCGCTTGCCTTTGCATCGCGTCCTTGGGTTCTTTTTTCTTTTTCCTTTCTGAAGTCTTCGGTTGTGCGGCTTCATGCCTTTTTTCGAGGCCGGGCTCAGAGGCTTTGACCTTCCCCATCATGGCCTCGACCAGTGACTTCAAGCAGTGCGACCGATGCGCCCATAACATGTCGCACATGGACCTGCGTGACTGCTGCTTCTGTTGCCTTGGGCCGGATCATGATCCCCTGGATTGTGATCCCTTTAAGAGTCGTCAGCAGCAGCGGGAATCATTCTTCAAGATTGATTCAGCCCTAGAGTCAGCTTCACAGCCCTGCTCTTGAGGACCTCTTCAGGGGACAAGTCAGGAAAGTTGGGCAAGTCCCAAGGGCCTAAGGCTCATAGTCCCCAGTGAGATGCTGAGGGCAAGGGGCACGAGAGGCCCTTCACGTTGCCCCAACGCAAGAGTTCCACATCAGGGAATCAGCCTTAGACTCCTGAGGCCATCCTTGTTGAGGATTCTCTCTCAACAGAGCCAGCGTTGGGCCCAAGTCCCTCAGTATCCATGCCAAAGATTGTGGAGCCGTCTGGCCTCAAGACCAGGATAGCGGCATTGGAGCGCAGTTTGTCTGCCTTCATGGCCTAGCAGTGGGCTCTGATGTCCGGTTCCTTTGAGTCATCACTCCCAACCACCAGCCCCTCCATAGCAAGGGATTCGCCAGAGGTCAAGCCTATCCTCGAGCGTCATTGTCCTCGAGATACCCCTCGGCACCGGTCCTGGTACAGGTCCTGGTCCTCGGGGCCTTGGTCCTCTCCATGAACAGTGAGGGACCCTGAAGGGAAGGCTGTCAAGGTCCCGGTGCCATCAGGCTCGAGGTCTGACCCCAGTGCCTGGGCCACCCTCGACACTTCCACCAACTATGAGTTTGATTGGGAGACTGAGGATTAAGAGTTCCCAGTTTTCTGCCATCACCGGGATGTCCCCTCATACCCTTCTCCCCTGGAGACCCGGCATCTGTCCCCACCTGAGGGTATGACTTTTCTTGACTTCGTGTGGGACATAGCAAAGGCCCTTGCCTTTGCCACCGAGTCAGAGAAGGTCCCACAAACGGAGGAGCTCGAGATCCCCCAGTATGAGGCACTCATGGTGTCCGTCCCCCCCCCCCCATCCTGGAATGGCTGCTGTTCCGCATGTGGGGAGATCCTGGCCTTGGTGCCTAAAGTGAGCAGGCAGCTTGACTTGATTTATCGGGCCTGCTGGAGCCTGGGCTTCCAAAAGTCACAACTACCACATAAGTACATGGTGGTGGAGTTAGCCATGTGTCAGTTCAAGAGCTAGAAGATGCACTCTCGGTGCCCTCGAGTAGGGAGGCCCACCCCATGGACACCCTGGGTAGAAAGTGCTTCCAGGGCTTGATGCTTATTGACTTGATCCAGGCTTATCTGCTGTACATGAGCATGTACCTGATGGACCTGGTGAAGGAACTCACCAGATTTTTGGCTGTTCTTTCTAAGGAATCCCTACAGAGGTTCTGGACCCTGACCTCAGCTGTCAGAGAATGCTCCAAATTCCTGATTCGAGCAGCCTACAACGCCATTGAATTGGCATCCAGAGCAGCTGCAGCGGGCATCGGTGCACAGAGTCAGGCTTGGCTACAGTCCACTGACTGTCTAGGTCAAGCTGGTCAATGCCCTTTGTCGGGAGGAGAATCTCTTCAGCAAATCCACGACAGACAAGGCTGATGAGTTGGAGTCCAAGTTTCTGACCAGGGCCAGGCTCTCCAAGAAGACCACTGATCCTTCTCAACAGAAGGCTTCAGGTAAAAAGCCCCCTCACCCACAGAAGAGGAAGGCTTATGGAAACTACCCCAAGTGCCTGGGCTTCCCAGCTCCCCACCAGGGCCAGCAGGCCAAGGGACAGGGGCATGGCCCTTGCAAGCCTAAGACCCCCAAGACCTGCCAGTGCCTCTGGTGCAATCTGAAGGGTTTTTTTGACTCCTTGGGCATAGCCTCTCTTTCCCTGGAAGGTCCAGCCCGCAGCACACAGGAGGATGCCTGGTACTTTATGCCTGCCGGTGGCCAGTCATTACTACCAACGCTTGAGCCTTGTAGATGGTGCGGGAGGATTACCTCCTCCATCTGAAACTGAAGCCTCCTTCATTCTTTCTGGGAAAGTCCCCAAGGACTCCCCTTCATCAGGCCATGTCGATGCGGGAACTCGCAGGTCTTTTGGCAGACCCAGCAGTGAAACCGGTACCTACACACCTCAAGGGCAAGAGGTTGAACTCCTACTACTTCCTGGTGCCCAAGACCATAGGGGACCTTTGGTCCATGATAGACAGGTTACTGGTGAAAGAGAAGTTCAAAAAGCTCTCCCTTGGAACATTGCTGCCATACCTCCAGCAGGGAGACTGGCTATGCTCCTTAGACCTGAAGGATACACACATCCTCATATACCCAATCCACCGGTAGTACCTCTGGTTTTTAGTGAGGGGTGACCACTACCAATACAGGGTTCTGCCCTTTGGCCTTGCCTCTGCCTCAAGGGTGTTCACCAAGTGACTTTCCATGGTTGTAGCCTATCTCCACTTCCAGGGGGTATTTGTTTTCCCCTACCTGGACGATTGGCTCATAAAAGGGAGCACCATGGCCAAAGTGTAGCAGTCCTCAGCTCGCATTATCTTCGTGTTACAGCACTTGGTCTTCCTGATAAACCACCTCAAGTCTCATCTTCTCCCGACCCATAGGGACGCAGCCCAACACTCTTCAGGCCAGAGCGTTCCTCCCCCTAGAGAGGGCTGAACACCTCAATGCATTGGCTGCCGATGTGCAATGCTGTCAGTCAGTAGCTGCCTGCCTTCTGCTTTGCCTGTTGGGCTACATGGCATCCACGGTTCATGTAACCCCAGATGCTTGTTAGCACATGCGGCCTGCCCAATGGACCCTCTGTTCCCAGTGGTCACAGGCCATAGGCCACCTAAGCAACAGAGTCTCAGTGACCCACCCCTTTGCCGACTCCCTCTGCTGGTAGCAAAATCTCCAACTCCTGAGGCTGGGATGCCCTTTCAGACTTCTGCCTCCCAGAGGATCCTCATCACAGATGCCTCCCTGATGGGCTGGGGAGCCCATTGCGAGGGTCTATGCACTCAGGGCAGCTGGTCACAGGCAGACAACCTACAGCAGATCAACCTCATGGGGTTCCATGCCATATCTCTAGCCCTCCAGGCCTTTCACCACTACCTGTGGCACCATTCAGTGCTGGTTCAGACCGACAACCAGATGGCAATGTTTTACATCAACAAAAAGGGTGGCACAGAGTCCCAAATTCTGTGGCGAGGCGGAGGGCATCTGCACATATGCGAGCAGCTACGGAATGCTCCTGCAAGTGGCATTTCTTCTGGGCCAGGACAACATCCTGGCATATTGGCTTAGCAGAGTTCTTTAGCCACACGAGTGGGGGCTAAACCCCAGGGTGGCTGCTCAGCAATTCCAGCGCTGAGAGCTACCGCACATGGACCTCTTTGCCAGTCCAGCCAATGCTCAGCTGCCCCACTTTTACTCCAGGCAGCCTAATCCCTCATGGGTAGTGGCCAGTGCATTCCTTATCCCTTGGATGAGGGGCCTTCTGTATGCTTTTCCACCAACCCCGCTGATTATCAAGACCTTGTTCAAGGTCCAGCATGACAACCACAATGATCCTGGTGGCTCTGTGGTGGGCCTGGCAGCCATGATTACCACTGCTTCTCTCCCTGTCAGTGGCGCCCCAGTCCCCCTGGGGAGTGCCCGGACCTTTGGGCGCAGGAGGGGCGTTCCCTCCTGCATCCCAATCTGGGGTCACTGGCACTCACAGCGTGACTACTGAAAGGGTAGCCTTGGCTCCTTTCAACCTCTCAGTTGAGGAAGAGGTCTTTCTATCCTCCCACAAGACCTCTATTGGGAGGGCTTATGCTTTCAAGTGGTGCCGATTCTTCATTTGGTGTACAGAGTGATGGGCCAACCATTCTCCTGCTTGGTGCAGCTGGTACTGCAATACTTACTGCATCTGTCCTAGGCGGGACAAGTCCAACTCTGTCAGGGTGCACCTCAGCGCCCTAGTAGTGTACCACCATTTCATTGAGGGCAAACCCCTCTCAGCTCAACTCCTTGTGTCTCGCTTCTTGAGGGACCTCTTGTCATCGAAATCTCCCATCCGCCCCCCAGCAGCGCAATGGGATCTCAATGTGGTGCTCTCACAATTGACAGTGCCACCGTTTGAATCGCTGGTTATCTGCACCTCAAGTACCTCTCCTGGAAGATAGTGTTCCTGGTAGCGCTTACATCAGCTCACAGAGTAAGCGATTTCTAGGCCTTAGTGGTGGAGCCGCTCTATGCACATTTTTTCAGGAACAGGGTCAAACTCCAAATGCATCCCGTTTCTTCTCAAGGTGGTCTCCCCCGTTCTACCTCAATCAGGAAGTGGTGCTCCCAAACTTCTTCCTATGGCCTCACACCAGCAGGGCGGACTCCGCGCTTCATACTTTGGACATGAGATAAGAGGACTCTGGCCTTCTATCTGCAGCATACTTGAGAGCACCGCCAAACCTCACAGCTGTTTGTATCCTATGCCTCTAACCGGCCAAGGTTAGCAGTGACCAAGCATGCTCTGTCCACCTAGATGGTAGACTGCATTGCCCTTATGAGTAGGCCGGTCTCACGTTGGAGCGCTGGACCATGGTGTACAGCATCTGGGCCCAGGCAGCCTCTGTGACGAACCTGCGCTCCGTCCCCTTGCTGGAGATCTGCCGGGCCACCACCTGGTCTTCTGTCCATACCTTCGGAGCTCATTACTGCCTGGAGAGTGAGTTCTGATAGGACAATGCCTTCGGCCAGGAAACTCCTGCCCTCCGGCCCTTCTGTGCATTCAGGATACTGGTGCACTGGTTCCTCGCTGGATACCTGGGCTGCTCAAGAGTCTTTGGTTCCTTGACTCTGCTGCTGCTGCTCATGGCTCTCCCTTTCTGGTCACCCATGGCTTTTACAGATTTTTTGATAGCCTGTAGCTAGAGAGTCCCATATGTGAGGACTGACTTCCTGCTTGTTCCCAGAGAAAACGTAGTTACTCACTTGTAACAGGTGTTCTCTGGGGACAGCAGGAATCAGTCCTCACAATCCTCCCTCCCTCCCTTCGGAGTTGCTTTTCTACCTTTTGCCGTTTTGCCTTCAAGCTTATATCATCTGATTGAGGCAAGATGACATCCTTAGGCGGGGAGGGAACCACACATGCATGGTACATCTCCCAAAGACTTTCTTTGAAAGCTGGGGGGAGGTTACCACAAGGGCTCCATCGGCACCGATGTCACCCATATGTGAGGACTGATTCCTGCTGTTTCCGGAGAACATCTCTTACAGGTAACTACGCTTTCTATTTGGAGGTAGGATCTTTCAGCCTTTTTTCTTGCTGTGTTGTCTCCCTTTGGATGTTTTAGGGCCTTCCAGCCTATCCTGCTACTGGTTTGGTCCTTCCTTCAGCATTTTAGGCTCTTGCAGCCAGTGCTGCTGCCGCCTCTTCCACCCAGTGCCACAATGTTATGGGTATTCTCCAATGAGCACTCTGTGCTTCCTTCTCTCAGTAACTGTTCCCAGTAATCCATGAAATCTTTCCCCATGCCAGGGAGATTTTCATCTATACAAGTTCTTTTGCTAGGACCAAAGTTCTTAGTATCAGGACTCTAATCTGCAGGCACACAGCTTAGATAATCACACTCCATGCCTGAGCTGTTTTTTTTTTTTTCACTTTGATAGAAATCAAAGAATAAGGTAACACACATTTCCAAAATACGAAACTTAAGTTGAAGAAAACTATTACGACGCACTCGAGTTGCTCTCATGACATCTGCAAAAAACATTTTTGATTTCAAAAAAAATCCAATCTTTATTAGCAAAAAAGGTGGTTACTCACCTGTAGCAGGTGTTCTCTGTGAACAGCAGAAATAAGTCCTCATGTATGGGTGACGTCCCCCAATGGAGCCCCTGCTAGAATGTTCCCTGGTTCCTAGTGAAAGCTTCTGGGAAGCTCCACCGTACTTGTTCACCTCCTTTCTGCCTGCCACCGCAGTGCCATCTTGGATCAGTCTGATAACATAGTTATAGCAGAAGACAACTCCTCGGGGAGGTGGGAGGGTTGTGAGGACTTATTCCTACTGTCCACGGAGAACACCTGCTACAGGTAAATAATTAACCTTTTCTCCATGAACAAGCAGGAATGAGTCTTCATATATGGGGCTCCCTAGCTATAGGCTACTGAAAATCGAGGAGAATGAAGATAAGCCCAACAGGGCAACCAGCCATCTGAGAAATGTCAAAAGGGCTTAGTAGTCGGAGACTAACTATACACAATAGAAGTGAATCTCTCTTCTCTTCTCTTTTCTTTTTTTTTTTAATGATACCTGGACCGACTAGAATGGACCTAGAGTGGAGTCTAATCCCCAAACTGATTCTGAAGTACAGATTTGTCAAAGTTTTTGTCACATTGGGGCCATCTAGCTAAAATGGGATGTGCATGTATGGACAGAAGACCACATTGCAGCCCTGCTGATCTCCTCTATGGAGACTGAGCATACATTGGCCATCAACGAAACCCTAGTCCTGACCTTTTGAGTTGTGACATGACCATGAAGGCTCAGGCCTATGTGGGCATAAGCGAAAGGGACAAAGTCTGCCAGCCAAATGAAAAGAACACGTCTGAAAGTGGCAGCCCCTAGCTTGCTGGGGTCAAAAGAAATAAAGTTGGATGGACTTTCTATGGCTTTTGTCCACCCCAGAGATGAAGTTTTACTCATTTGCAATGCAACATAGCTTCCCCCTTGTGAGCATGAGGCCTTGGGAAAATGTTGGTAGAACAGTTGACTGATTAAGATGGAAATCCGATACTACTGTTGGAAGGAATTTAGGATGAGTACGGAGGACTACTCTATAATGATGGAATTTGGAATTTGTCTTTGCTAGTTCAGTGTTCCTCACATTGCCTTAGTATGTGGGGAATATTTATTAGAAACATCTGTGAAGTTTTGCCTCAGATAATACTGAAAAATGTAAGGTTCATTTCTTTATTTTCTTCATCCTAGGTATTTCCCCTGAGAAATAGTTTCATATGCAACTCATTTCCAGATGGACATACTTTTGTTCTCCAAGCAGCCATTTTTCATATCCCAATTATTAGCTCTTTTCTTCAGATATCATTACTTCAGCATTACCAAGGCATGTAAACAAATGATTAACCATCTAATAAGACTTGTAAATGGATTATTTCCAATAAGTTAATACCTCAGAATACCTCTTCCTAACACTGTACCTACCTGGAATTATGTCCCAGTTAATTAATTTTCATTACTAATTTCTTTTCCATGTCCTGCAAGGATACAGGAAGTAGTGGAACAGGTTACATATCACAGTAAGAGATTGCACAATCTATCTATAAAAGAGGTAATACTATAGAAAGAAATTTTTAACAACTTTCAAGCAGTAAGAGGGATATAGAGATTTCCCAGAGTATAAAGGAAATAAAACATTAAAATAATACTTATTCACTAAAATAATTTCAGGCCTTTCACTTACTAACCGGGTATATAAGATAATATATCCCCTGTATATATGTTATTTACAAATATGTACAAAGTTTCCCAAAGGTAAATTCCCAGTTGACTACTCCTGTTATATGTAAACTTATCACAATTTGTTGATTGTAATGAGTATTTCTGTTTAATGTAAACCGCGCTGATGAAAAAGAGTGCGGTATAAAAGAACAATAAATAAATAAATAAATAAATAAAATATAAAAGCAAACTAATATAGAGGTTTGGAGAGAATTGCCAACTGGGAAAACCTATTTGTGGTACCCATATCTCTAGAAGTACCCTTCCCTGTCTGTTTCTGTCTTGCTGAGATCAGGAGGAGGTCTTCATAGGTCCTGCCCATCCAGAAGTGACATCATCTGAGACTGTTTAAGAACAGCGCCGTTGTATTCCTCTCCAGGTTTGGAGAGAGTTGTCAGCTGGGGAAATCCATATGCGGCACCTTCAATCCTAGAAGTACCCTTCCCTGCTTGTTTGTCTTGTTGAGATTGGGAGGAGGTTGTTGCAGGTCCTGCCTAGCTGGAAGTGATGTCATCTGAAGCTGCACGGGACTCTTAAGACAGCACAACTGTGGGAGAGTGACCAAATTGCTGCAGGATCAAAGGCCATGCCCTTTTGGTGCCCCTTTGGGGTCATGTTAGGGCTCTGACCCTGGGTGGGCATAGGAAGTATGCCTAAACTTTGGAAGAGAAAGGTTACAGGTAAAGCAAGTGCTGTTTTTTTTTTTGCTTCTAGTATCACAGGCCCAGTAGATAAATATATGAACAGTGCTGGAGAGACAGCTACTCAATGGGCAAGGGCCTCCCTTTCAGATATCTCAGAAAGAAGAAGAAGCCAGTACCCCTATATTAGAATCTACACAGAGGACTAATGTGTTTCCTTTCTCTGACATTGCTAATTCCAGCGTTAGAAGAAGCTGCTTCTTCAAAGTTTTCCACTGTATCCAAGGAAATAATCTTGCTAACATTTGGAATGTGGTTTCTTTAACTATTTGTTGAAAGGCAAGACTGAACAGATTCATACTTTTTCTCACAGCACAGTGGTTAAACTGCAGGAGCAAGATAATAAGCTGTAAGCCCTTGAACAAATATTCAGGAAGAAGAATGTGAGATTTATTAATTTCCCAAGAACTTATTTCTTGTCTTCTAGGATTCTGCTTAATAAATATTTCTTGAAATGTTTAAAGTTAACTAATCTGCATGCTGTAATGATAGAGAATCTTTTTTACTTATCACCTTGGTCCTTGTCTGAAGTGGCCACTGAAGATGCTCCTGGAGAAGGTAAACTCACAAGTTTCTTTGGATCTTAGTAAATTTCTTGAGGATTGGAATGGCACTGCAGTCAGAAATGGATACATCTTTGATCTTTAAGGCCTATTCTGTATTGACAAGTAGAAATGAGTCTTCAAATATGAGTGATGTCCTCTGTCAAAGCCCACGCAGGAACACTCCACAGCTTCTATTGTAAACTTTTGGGATGCTTTACTGCGCCTATGCACCTCCTTCATGTCTGCCTCTGCAGTGCCCAGTCTTTGTTCTTCTGCAGAACCCAATGGACACATTCTGGTCATCTTCCGTTTCATAACTGATTTTTATCCCCTGCAGGGGTCTTATGCTTCCAGAATTTTTTTCTAATTGTCTGCCATAGTGTTCTTTTCCATTTTATGTTTCTTTGTTCATTTTCCCTCTTTCTTCATAGCTCTTAGGTGCTGGTGCTCAGGCTGGGCCTATTTTTTTTTCAGCCACTTGATTTTGCTGCAAACGACATGTTTTAGAGACTGCTCAGTGAGTTCAAAAGGTGTTCTCTGTACATTAGGACCATATCCGCCTTCAGATTTGGTGCTTCTGGTATCTGGGACCCAATCATCGGCAAAGGCTGAGAGAACATAGTAACATAGTATATGATGGCAGATAAAAACCAACATGATCCATCTAGTCTGCCTAGCAAGGCGGCAAGAGTAGGTGCACCTGCCACTCCATGCGGTCGCTCCTCCCCATGCCTTTGTTTTAGGGGTGTACCCACCGCTCTGGGTAGATCACCCCCGTTTGTTGAGATATAAGAGATAGTTATGTTTATTTTGATTTTATCCTGTTGCTATAAAGGATCCACTGTGTCTGTCCCATGCCATTTTGAATTCTATCACCTGTATTTGCCCCCACCACTTCCATTGGGAGGGCATTCCAAGCATCCACCACCCTTTCAGTGAAAAGGTATTTCTTGACATTGCATTTCAATTTACCCCCTTGCAGCTTCATGTTATGTCCTCTAGTTTTACAGCTTTCCCATCTTTGGAAGAGGTTTGTTTGTTCATTAATACTCTAAGGGGTATGTTTACTAAACCCTGCTAACGTGCGCGCCACGTTAGTCTGCAGGATGCCATAAAAGGAGTGGGCGGTCCGGTCAAAAGTAGCAAAACGGGATTAGCGCGCGCTGCGCTGTGCTGTGCTGCGTGCTCTTCTGCGCTGTGCACATTAGCGCACGAGAAACGTGCACGGGAAGCATAAGCAGGCACGCTGAGGAGCAAAAAGAGGACCAGGGCTGCAGTACAATGGTGAAGACACTGACAGATGGTGCAGGGGTCATGGGTTCAATCCCCCACTGCCCAATGTATAAGGCTGGCTGAGGCACTACCATTTATGTGTAATATTGCATTATGAGGCTTTTTAATTTTATTTTAATTACTGCTGCTAGCAAACGCACTCTCAAAGCGCTGTAACATAAGGTGCTGCATAAGGCACCCCATAAGGTACCCCAGAGGGCACATTTTAAAGTGCACTGTCCGCCACGGCACCCTACAATGTTGCTTAAAGGGTGGCCTATAGGGCGCCATATAGGGTGCCCTATGAGGCACAGCAAGGTCATAGCACTGTTTTTGTTGGCAGCACTGTGCATTTAAACGCATGGAAATCTTAAGTAGGTGCGCTGACATGCAAGGAGGAACAGCAGTGTAGCACAATGGTTAAAGCACTAACTGATGATACAGGGGTCATGAGTTTGATTCCCAGTGTGCCTAATACTTAAGGCTGGCTGAGGCATCAGCTTTGACATGTAAGTATTGTTTCCTGTGGCACTTTATTTGTATTTTATTAATTGCTGCCAGCAAACACACCCTCACGTGCCGCAACCTAAGGTGCCGCATAAGGCACCCTATAAGGCACTCCATAGGGCACATTATAAAGTGCACTGTCTGCCACGGCACCCTATAAGTTGCTCCATAGGATACCGTATAGTGCACCTTATATGGACGGTAACCATAAGGTTCCCTATAGGCGCCCTATAAAGTGCCCTCTGAGGCACCTTATGGGTACAGTACGCTGAGGGTGTTTTTGCTGGCAGCACTAATGTACATTAAAAATAGATAATGCTTTGGACAGCCCTATCAAATAACCCCACTGTGGGTTTGAACCCATGACCTCTGGCTCCACAGGCAGTGAAGTAACCAGTGGGCTACAGCTCTATAGCTGTAGAAGGACTGGCTGCAGAAGGGCTGGCTGCAGAAGGACTGCACGTCACCACACAAACAGTCTGCTGTGGTCACCAGGATAGGGTTAGCCCACCTGTACCCATGATGCACTGCACATGCAAATCAGCCATCTACAGATGAACACAAGATGGGGTATGCACCCCCACAGCACCTCGGCCTGGTAGGGGGAACTGACCATGTGTGTTACTGGCACAGAGTAGCTACACACCGTCACATTGTGCGGGTACTGTGCTCACCCTGAGGGTGCGGTGGGCGCCCAGCACCAGGTCCACAGCACCTTCCATGGCAGAAATAGGCCATGCTGTAGGTCCCCAGCAGTGCTAGTGTGTGAGATAGGTAGTTCCTGCAGACACACTTTGGATACATCTGTATTTCTCAGTCAGGTTTGACCCTTATGGACCCATAGGCAGATTATGTACCACCACCCAACCCACCCTCTGGGGCTGTGGGTGGGAAACAGGGTCTCCCACTGACAGATCCACGTTTTACGTCCCTGCAATGGCAGCATTAGAGGGGACCACCAACCGCAGTCCTACTGGGGAATAGACACCCTACAGGGCAGTCAATGCAGCTCTGTACACATTTATAAAGCAATAGCAGACAGACATTAGGCCCGGAAATACTCAGTTGCACCCCACCACAATCTGATATTCTCCTGCAGCCTGCAAGGTGTTCCAGCAAGACACATACTAGCTGCAGACGGTCTGATAGCTAGTCCATAGGGTATGTTTCTGGAGGAGATGCATGCACCCAGAACTGGGATGTCAGCATACACACCAAGCAGATACGTCAGTGATTGGGCCCCAAAAGAGAACCCATAAATATCACATGAGAAAAATACTATATAGCACTATGGGGGAGCCTAGCCATGCCATGGTCACTGCTCAGTCAGGGTAAGAGTGATCTCTCAGCAGAACATGCTGTGGCCACCCTGTCTGTGCAGGTGGTGGCCGGGCACTACAATATCCCAGCCAGTGCCCTATGCCCTGTGCAGATGCATCCTGGTCAGGCCACCCTGTCCGGGCTATACCCATGGTACCTTGCTCCTCATTATGCACATTGGCAGGCCAATACTGGCAACAGTGCTGGCAGTGTGGGCTGTGGAGGGTGTTTGCAGCCACCACACACTGGATAGACAGCCACACACTCCCACACCTATGCCAGCATTGTGCTACTATAGAGGTGTTTAGCAGCCCTGGCCACCACACCAGGGCACAGTGCAGGCATGGATATGGTACGCAATACTGGTGGGGGTCACTCCCCAGGGTGGTAAACACTGTCAGAGACCAGACCTGAAGCACACTCCACAGACATCAGAAAGGTTGCTATGATGGAGCTCAATCAGCAAACTGTGCTTAACGTAGGAATTGCTATCTGCCAGTAATCATAGCAAACTTTTGATAGCTGTGTACCGTATTCCCAGGTGTAGGGTGGCATTGCTAAGGTATGCAAGTGCTAGTATTGGGAGATGCACGCAGGGTCCAATGTCCTGCCTCTCCAGGAGGCATTGGCTAATGGAGCCTGTGGGTGTGGGTGTGTCTGCCCCTATTGGCTGCTGCTTTATGGCAGAGGTTCCCAACTCCAGTCCTGGTGTGCCAAACACTGTTCGGGTTTTCATGCTGTCCCTCATGAATATGCATGAGATACATCTGCATACCATGGGGGTGGTGCATAGATATGCAGCGCAGGCATCTTTATTAGAGGCAGCATGGAACCTGAATGTTGTTTGGCCCTCCAGGACTGCATTTGGGAGACTCTGCTCTAGGTAATGCGCCTGTTTATGGTGTCTTTGCTCTGTAGGGTAAAATGTAGGTGTTTTGGGCATGTTTATGTCATCTGCAATAAAGGCTCTGTCTGTATTAGCATGTTGTAGTAGTGGGTAAAATATGGGGACTGGGTTGGCAGGCACTATAGCTTGGACTTGAACCTGTGACCTTCTGCCTCCAAACACACTGGTTGTGTGCACTGCACCACCGTGTTGCCACAGAGACAGTGCATTCCCTGGTGATACCATGACTGTTTGTCCGGCAGGGCCTGTCTGTTGCAGTGCATGGCACCCACCTACACAGGGCTAGGCCATGGTCTGCTCTGGGCAGCTGCCACTGCCCCCCTCCACCACCAGTACCCCTCTGCCACCATGCTGACATGCCCTTCTGCTGGTGGTGCTGGTGGTGTGCAGTCTCAAGCCATCGTGCAGGTAGGTGGCTGCCTATGGTGCGGGTTCTGGGGTAGGGGTGCCTGCATAGACGTCCACGCTTCCCCCCAACACCACCTGCCAATGTTCTGTGCCCTTGGAGGTACCTGCTGGGTACTATCCCCTGAGACACTGTGATAAACACTCTTGTGCCCATGTTGGGCCCTCATCAGTTGCTGTCTGGCTGCTGTACAGTTTCAGAATTCCTAAGTGCCACCTAGGCATCTGCCTAGTCTGCACTGTGCCCCAGCTGCACCACAGCATGTGCCGCCTGCAGCCCTCTGTATCCCCTTTCCCAGCATCTGTCCAGTTGTCCATTCCGACATGCCCGCCCTGCTGTTGTGGAACATGTGCATGCCATAGGAAACCTGTCCAATGGAGAGGAAAACCCTGATCAGTGCTATTTCACTGTGGGATCATTCACCTTGTATGGGGACAGAGCGTAGACCCTTCCAAAATTCATATTTATTTTTTGGGGCTTTCTTGGGAGTGTTTTTTGATGTTTCCCATTACTATCACTATTGCCCAACTTGATTATGATTTTTTTTTATTTTGTTGGGGCCATTTTCAATGTTTATTTGCACTTTTGTTCCGTGCACATGTATCACACTTATCACTTTTTTGTAGGTTTCCCTGGTTTTGCTGTACATTGCTGACAGAAATGGTTTCTTTTCCCTTTAAATCAGCTCTAACGCGAGGTTTTCACTTGTGTTAGTTTTGGCCTCGGATTTCACATCATTAGTGTGCGAGGAGCCTCTCTCCTCCCACTCTCCACCCATTGACCCCTTTTCTCCGCCCCTGGGGAGCCTTCCTCCGCCCTCCGGGAGCCTTTCCCCGCCTTCAGTGCTCATTTGTGCCGCTGCGCGCGTGAGCGTGCACTAAGGCAGATTTGTGCCCCGTAAAGTGTCATTAGCGCACGCTAAGGTACCTTAGTTTGTGCTAATTGCACAGCGCGCACTTTAAGAAGGTTTAGTAAACATACCCCTAAGTATTTAAAGATCTGAATCATATCTCTCCTGTCCCTCCTCTCCTCCAGAGTATACATAGTTAGGTCTTCAAGTCTTTTCTCATATGTCTTCTGATGCAGGCTCAAATCATTTTGGTCACCTTCCTCTGAATCGTTTCCAGTCTTTTTATATCCTTTGCAAAATATGGTCTCCAAAACTGAATACAGCTTTGGAGACCATATCTCCCTTAAATGAGTCAATGCCCAATGTACTGATAATGCACCAAATATGAAGAAAAAATAACAAAACAGAAAACTGCTACTACTTGGAGATTCCATCATCAGAGGCACCAACGTGGGAACACAGTTCAGAGGAGTGAAAAGGGTCAAATGCCTCCCAGGCTCTTCAGCCAGCAGGAATACAAACCAAATTATTGGTTTAGTTAATGCAGAAAGTGAGCACTCCAAAATTGATGTCATCCACTTGAGGACAAATGATCTGGCTAGAAATAGTGCCTCTGCAGTTCAAAGGGACTTTCAGCCCATTGTTAACACTGTAGCATTCTCAGACGTTCTACCTCTTCCTGGTAAGGGGGTAGAAAGGCTGCATTGCATAAACAATTTTAATACATGGCTCCAAACCTGGTGCAATCAAGAAGGATTTAGATGTATAGGCGACTGGGAAAACAGATGAATCAACAAGAGGCTATACTGTGCTGATGGACTACCCCTCTCCGTCGCAGGAAAAGGATCCTAAGTAAAAAATTCAGACAGTATATGGACAAGCATTTGGCGTGGCCCTTAGGCGTGGTCCATTGAGAATGGTCCGCGACTTTTCAGACTACACTTCAGCCTTAGCCCGTGATCAGCACGTCAGGAACAGTCTAAAACATAATCGACCTCCACGACCACGACCCCACTACTACGGCGGCCCAAGCACCGCAACAGAAACCTTAAGGTAACTCGCGTTGTGAAAGACCCTAGAACCATTGTTACACTGCCTGTATTTCATAATAGCCGTCGCTACAATTACCTAGCCGTTCCCACCATTCTTTCAGCTGTTAAAAGTGTGACTAATTAATCTTTTCTGCATCCTGGCTGCTGAATCAAAGTAGCGTTACTGTGAATGTAACTATTGAAGCAAAGTAATTATCTCCAGGAACAAGCAGGAATGAGTCTTCACATATGGGGTACGTCGGTATCGACGGAGTCTGCGCGGGAACGCTCCCCAGCGTCCAATCAGAACGCTTTTGGAAGCATCCCAGCATGCCTGCGTGCTGCCTTCCCGCCTTTCCCAACTGCCTCTCCTCAGTTTTCGTTTTTCCGTGGAGCCGGCAGGACGTCCTTCTGTCACCGCAGAAAATTCTTCCTTTATTTTTGTTTTTTCTTGTGGTCGCGTCTACCTTCCCTCGACGCACCGGTACCGCCGGTGTTTTCTTTTTGTTTTCTTCTACAAAGATTTCCTTTTGTGGGAAATTTTTTCCTGTTTAGTGCCTGACAGGCTTCGGCCTGCTAGGCCTCTCCTTTTTCCCTATGGAAATTCTAGCCACTAGAAAGTGTTTTAACTGTTGCACTACCAAATTACTTTTGGACACCCATGATTGGTGCCTTCCATGTTTGGGACCTGAACACAATCCGCTGGACTGTCCCTCCTGAACTACTATTTCTGCAAGAAGTTTTCAACATCGAGCTCAACTCGATACGCCGTTCCCCTCAGCCCTGAGGGTATCAGCTCCATCTTCTTTTTCGCAGGATCAGGTAACCAAACAAAAGTCTCTAAAGACTAGCCAGTCCTCGGGTGGTAGATCTCATGTACATCATAGAGATGCCTTTCGGCTTGCCCCCGAGGACATTTTGGCTTTAAAACCCTGGCGGGAGGCTTCTGTCTCCAAAGCACTAACGGGGTTTCAGGTTGTTCCCGGGGGTTTTACCTCGGTGAACATGCCTGAGCCATGCCCAGTGGTGGTATCTGCTTTGAGCGGTGCCGGTACCCCAGCATCGGCAATGGAGCTGGATGAAACATTCCACACCGATGATCGTAGTCGAGCGCTCTCGGTATCTTCAGTGCCGTTAGAGACGCTACCGATGCTGGTATCCACGTCGGTACCCTCCAGACATGCATCGATAGACTCACTTCTTTCGATGCCGAGTCTAGAATCGATCTCTAGTCTGGATGACTGGGTACCGACTTGTCTCGGTACCGACTTCAGATGGTACCGTTGACATTCCACCAATGATCCAGGTCTGCCACATTCGGTTAACGCGGTACCAGTAGTGCCTTCACAGACTGATCTTCATACATCGGTGTCACCGATGGTACCGATCCCAGTACCGGTATCGGCATCAACATCGGTGTTGGTACCTCCCATGCTGTCAGCCGGCTCGCTTCCTTCCATACCAAGTTTGGAATCGATCCCCAGCATGGACGATTGGCTACCGACAGGTTGTGGTACCGATTTTCAGCGGTACCGACAACTATCTTCCAAAGATAATCCAATGCTCCACCCCTCCAAGAATCTAAGTTGAGCAGGTGGGTGCTAGAGCTAGTTCTTCAACAGATCTAGTTCTTCCTCCTCTTCCTCGAGGACTCCCCTCTGGGGAAATTTCTTTTCAAGCTTTTCTGCTTGATATGGCTAAGTTACTTGCCATTTCTATACCTGGTCAGGACCCTGCACCAGGGGATCCACAACCTATACAGATCCCCTGCAATCCAAAGGAAGTCATTATGTTTCCTTTGCATCAGACCTTGCAGGATCTCCTATTTAGAATGTGGGAGACTCCTTTAACGGTATCCCCACCTTCTAGGGCAACTGATCTTCTATACAAGGTGCCCCCTTCTCCAGGTTTTCAAAAGCCTCAGCTCCCTCATCATTCTCTGGTTGTAGAATCAGCAATGAGGCATGTTAAGAGTACTAAAAAGCACTCTTCTTATCCGCCAGGTCGTGAGGCTAGGACTTTAGATGCCTTTGGACGTCAAACTTTCCAGGCATCCATGTTTTCAACAAGAATCCTTTTATATATTTTCTATATGGCATTATCTCTTGAGGAAGTCACAAAAGATTTATCACTTTTGACCCCTTTCCTCCAAGAGCCTAAAAGAGCAGATTTTTCTGTGCTATTCAATCATGCTCAAAATATTTCTAAGTTCCTTACTCGTGCTTCCCTAGACTCTTTCGAGTCTGTTAGCAGAACTTCTGCTATAGCCATAGGAGCTCGACATAGAGCCTGGCTCCAAGCTTCAGACTTGGACAAATGTGTACAAGAAAGACTGGGAAATGCTCCTTGCACCGGAGAAAATCTCTTTAATAAAGAGACTTTACTCCAAGCTGCTCAGTTAACCACTGACACTATTGCTTTACAAGGCTTGTCTTTGCCTTCCTCTACCCCAGTCTGTAGAAAATCTACTACTAAGCGTTGTTCCCTTAATGGGAGAAGGTTTTATCCATCTTCTACCCATCATACAGATGCCTCTAGGCAGGGGAATCAACCAGCCAGGCTCAGGAAACCACAACCTCAACGGGTTCAGCAAACCCAGCAGCCGCAAGGTTGCTGATAAACTCTTCCCTGAATCCTTTTTCCTCTTTGAGGTTTAGATCCTGTAGTTTGCTTCTTACCTCTACAAGCATCTACATCGTTTCCATCCTAAAATTTACATATGTCCCTATCAAAGAGACATCCTGACTATTATCTCATTGAGCTTCTTAAAATGATTATGCTTTACAGGTAGTACAGTTACTCCTCGTCCTCTGATCCACACAGAGGAGTAACAGCTGTCAATAAGGTCACCATGCCTTTACCTTTGACTTTTCTCCTGTATAAGCATCTCTCATACTACTTATCAAGGATTTACTTCACAGTAAGTCTTCTTTTCAACTCTGCCACTCTTACTAAGACATTTGGTCTGTACGAGTGATACCACTTTTTTGAAGGCGTTTCCTTAAGCCCCTAAGTTTTCTTTCAGAGTTGTCTCCCCCTTGCATTCTTATTTTTCCTGGCAGCTTTTCAGACAATAGCGGAGTCTCAACACTCCTACTTACGTCTGTATTTCTTTCCCAATTCTGGGACCTAAGATGTCTACTGCTGCCCTATCAATACTTAGAATTGCAGGGGTTCGTACTGGTTAGACCACTGACTTGTTGACCAAGCAACAAGGGCTTGTCCTCCAATTTCAATGGTCTCTGGCCTTACCACCAGATCCCAGAAGGTTTAAGAACCTTTTCTGGCTATTGTTGCAGACACATCACCTTCCTTTCTATCCTTAGCCTTCCCTAATCCTTGGGCCTGGCTGAATAGTCCATAATATCTACTGGCTCTTAAACACCAGTTTTTCTTCTGATTAACCTGCAACATGCTCTCTGCATCTCTACGGAGCAGCTCTACACTATGGGGCCTTGTTAGAGAGCACATAATGTCAGATGGTTGGGAAGGGCTTTACCTAGGCAGGCCTACTAGGTTCTCCCTGCCCTTACCATTTCCATTAAAGGCTTCTTTAATAAAGGTCACAGGCCTTTGATTAAGGGAAGACCTAAAGAATTATCCAATTCCCTGGTTTGCTTCACATCTCCAGGGGACCCCTTCACCAGGGATGGTTTTTCTTTCAGTATAGACCATCACTGTCTGGTTTTTCCTTCCATCCTCAATTCTTCATGCCGTGATCCATGTTGAGCACACAAATGCACCATACCCTTTTTACCCTCATCAAGGGTAAATGTGGTATTATTTCATGGCATCTTTTTCTCCAGCTACCTGCTGGAGTTACGGAAGGATTCAGACTTACTGTCTGCAGATTAAAAACATCCTCTGCATTATCCAGGTAGGTCTCCATTCCTGGTTATTCAGGGGCTAGAGTTCTTAGAAGACTCTAGACTTTTCTTGCCAGTGAGAGAACTCCCTTGGCTTCCTACCCATAACCAGGAAAAACGGATTCTTTTAATATCTTCTCAAGCAGGCACCTCCCTTCTTGATGCTAGATAAATCTTTCTCCACATACCCTATGTGCAGACATGGGTATGTGTCCATATATATATATATTGTGACATGGTGGATTCCTCCAGCCCTTTAGAGAGAGCCAAAAAGGAGGAATCTGAAGCAGTGCTGGATGGTAAACAAAGGCACATGGCTAGTAGTTACCAGGGAAACCAGACACAGGGGAAAGAAACACGCCCTTGCTGCCAGTTAGCTCAGGAGTCACGAGCTGATTCAGAGCACCTGCTAGGAGGAGGAGTCAGGCACTGCCCTAGAGGGCAGACACATAAAGAGGCCTCAGTAGAAAGAAAAGGGTCTCGATTAGGAGCCACAGAGAAAGCTCCAACACAAGCTCAGCTGGGAGGTTACCTACAAGGCCAACCGTGGGTTCCGGTGAGAGGCCAGCTAACAGACCAAGAGGAGGACCAGGGAGGAGTCCGAGTTCCAGGCCTAGGCAGAGCTACCGGTAGAATTCCAGCCCAGAACTGTGGGAGAGAGACCGTGGCAAACCTAAAGGAACACTCAGTCAAGCAGAGAGAAAGCCCAGAGCCAGAACCGAGCTTAAAGGTAGAAGAACCATTTATAAAGTGTTTTTCAAGAGAAGAATACAGCAAAAGCAGGCCAGGCTGTTTTCAGTATTCTGGGAATTACAAGGAGAGGAAAACGCCAGGAAGGCAGTTGCAACCCACAGCTTACAAATCAGGTTTTGAACCAACAGCTGTTTCCAAAGCCCAGAGAAAGCCATTTGCAGGCAGACGAAGAGGTAAGCCCAGAGACTGGGTTTCAAATAAGGCTATTGATAATCAGTGTGATTTTACTTACCCAAAGGGTTGGGACTGGTTTTAATACCTGTAATGAGGATGATTGTTTACAGCAATACATGTGCCAAGAATATGATATAAAGCCTAAGACAGAGGGGAAGGGCGTGGCCCCAGAAACAACGTTGCAAACATTTCTACCTGTCTTCCATGAGGAGTTAATGGAAACAGAGCCAGGGCTAGGCAACATATCTGAAGAATTGATGGACTGTACAATTACAATATCGAATGAGATATTTTCCCTGCGTTGAGTTTAAGCAGTGCAGAGAACTGCAGAAGTGTTAAGAGAAAAAGTACAAAGCTGTGGGAAACAGAACTGTTTATTCTAATTGCTGGGAAGTAAATGTTTATTACTGCTGAAGTTAAGCTATTTCTGTTGGAGACTTTTTATTTTGTCCTGTTTGCTTAAAACCACTTTGAGTTCACACTACTCTTCATTGGACAGTGAAAGAAACTGCATTTCCCAAAAGGCTTTGCCTCAGGAAAAGGTCAGACAGCTGTTCAAAAAAGGATAACAGGTCGCTTAAGCCCTACACGCTTTGGCTGGGGGGCACTGAAGGCGGTTACAATATATATGTGTCTATATATATATATATATATTTACATGTATATGGACATCTGCATATCTGTGCCCATATATATATATGTCTATACATATATGAGGTATATATCTGTATTTACCTGCCTATATATATTTGTATTACAATATATGATAGTGCGTAGATATATGTCTATATGCTCTTTCTGTCTGTCTGCCTGGGTATATATATATATATATATATATACTTATACATGTATATATTGTGGTAAGGAGAGGGTAGCCCAGCCGGGGGAAACAAAGGAAAAAGGGACTTTTTCCCCTTTGCGGGGGATGGGCGCACCTGAACACACATACCAAAGTAAAGGCAGTGAAAGAAACCACGGTTGTAGAGGTAGGCTAAAGCCCCACCCAGACTCCATGGCAACCCTAGGTAAGGATAGGAGATACATGGGGGTGGAGTCAGAAGGGGAGGTACCCTGCCCAACGTTTAAGTTTGAGTAAACAGAGAAGGAGGAGGAGAAGAGTGGCAGCAAGGGCAAGAACAAGGGCAGCCAGAGCGGCAGCCAAGAGAGCAGCAGACAATGCTCCAGGGAGAGGACTAAACACAGTGGCAAGAGGGAGAGAGACAGAAGGCTGGCGGTGGAGAAGCTAAGACAGGAAGGCTCAGACTCCTCTGAAGAAAGGCGTGTCTTCAGGCAGAGGAAACCCAGGAAAGCTGAGAGAAAATCCTGCAGTGATTCCCTGAGTAGCTCTGAGGCAGAGATAGCTACTGCCAACAGAAGCCACAGCTGTGAAACTCCCACAGTAAAGCTCCAAGGTAGGAGAAAGAAAACAGAGAAAGCTAATGCTTATGACTCTTGCTCAGATTCTGAGGAGAGGATTATACCTGCAAAAACCCATAACAGAAAGAAGGGTTTTATAAAGAAAGCTGAACAAGAAAAGCCTGCTAGTGTTCTTCCAAAGGAAGGGAGGGCAGTGCAATGGGATAGGCTGTTTAAGCTTTTAAAGGACATAAACCTTAAAGTACCTGAACGTTTCCAAGTTTCCCCATCAGGCAGCTCAGAAGAAAGCATGGAGGTGGATTGTAGGGAGGATGACCTGGGCTCCACCTGCTCTGAAATGGAATGTGCTGTATGTGTTGCTGCTGAGTAAAGGAAGCAAAGTATTAGGAAGAGTTCAGAAAGCAGTTACCAGTTTGTTACAGCTGGAAGAGTGAAAGAGAGAAAAAGGAATCTTATGTTGAATTACATGGGTTGCCTGCTAAAGGAAAGTGGATAGTGCAATCAAGTTCTGTGCTACTCAGCTGAGGACTGTTTTAATTGCAAGCAGCTAAAAGGGAGCTGGCAGCATTACTGATCTCGGTTGTATGCTTTAGCTACAAGTACCATTGTTAATTCTGAAGTAAGAAATCTCTTAAAGGAAAAGGGAAAGACGTTTGTTGTAAATAACTCCACTGAAACACACTGTTTGCATTTGCTTTATTTTGGAGAAAATATCCTTGTTTCTTTTGCTGAGTGTGAAAGCTTCTTCAAAGACTGTTACCAAGCTGACCTAGAGGAACCCAATAAAATTCCTGTGTGCTTTAACATCCACTTGGTCTACTTTAAATGCACAACTACACCTTTGAGATAAAGGGATACAAGACGGACGCCCGTCCCTACTAGGCGACCGCCTAGTGGGGGCGCGCGCGCCACAATAGATATATATATATATATCCCCCTACGGACCCGACAGATACTCTCTACCCCTTTCCATGCTGTCCCAGCATACTTAGGGTCCTCCATAATCAAGCACTTCCTGTGGTAGTTGAGGAGTTTTTGTACCATGACCTTCCGTTTAGGTACACCTGAAGCCCTCCATATACTTTCCTTTTCAATTAGGAGGGACTTTTTCTGAATCTTCAGAAAATGGGAGGCTACAATGCCTCATTACTCCTATCCTCCTTTGCTATCGGATATAAGGATCTCCGAAGCTCCCTTCTCTTACAAGAACTATGTCTCTTAAAGTCAAAGGAGTTTCAGTTTTATTAATAGAGACTTCTGCGTTTTCCGCTAAGTCCTACCTTTTTGAACTACCCCAGTTCCACTGGGATTGTTTCTTCTCAACCTAAGGGTTCTACCTCAGCCTGTTTTTTGCACAGTTTTACCTCTCCTTACATTGAGGTACTCCCTGAGAATATTCGGTTGGTTCATATTCACAAATCCACATGAACCTCCATATACCCTTTTTACAATGCCACCAAGTGAGGTCCATATTGGTTTATTGCTCTTCAGTATTACCACTAAATATCACCTGCACAGAGACTCCTATCTAGGCATCCTGTTTGGTCCAGCTGTTCCACAGCACATCTTTTTAGTTTAACTCCTACCCTCCATCGCTAGGATGCCTGGGGTTTCGATAAATCAGCATGGCTCTCAGATTCTCAACATGCTGGGACTCCTCCAGGCATCTTAGCTTGGGAGTCCCCATATGTGAAGACTCATTCCTGCTTGTTCCTGGAGATAGCACAGTTACTTACCTGTAACAGGTGATCTCTGGGAACAGCAAGAATAAGTCTTCACAACCCACCCACCTCCCCTAGGAGTTGCATTTCTCTATCTCTATCTTTCCCTTCTCTCTCTCTCTCTTTGTCCCAGCTTTAAAACTTAACTGAGGAGAGGCAGTTGGGAAAGGCGGGAAGGCAGCACGCAGGCATGTTGGGATGCTTCCAAAGGTGTTCTGATTGGACGCTGGGGAGCGTTCCCGCGCAGACTCCGTCAGTACCGACGTACCCCATATGCGAAGACTTATTCCTGCTGTTCCCAGAGATCACCTGTTACAGGTAAGTAACTGTGCTTTCTCATACTGGTGATTGTGATACAAAGCTGAAACAAAGTACCTTTACTGTAATGAGAGCACTGAATCAAAGTATCTTCCCCATATCAGTAATTATGACACAAAGTAACTATCAATGCAACTGTTAAACATTGTAGGCTCTTTTACCTATAAGTTCAGCCCTAAGCTTGCTTTGCTATCCTGATTCTAGCATACATTACGCCTGCCGGTACCCACATCCATATACCCGGCCTCCTCCCATCACTTCTAATACCCTTCTTGTTACAACTTAAGCAGTCTCTGGGAGACCACTTCGGTCACCTTAGACTGACACAGCACACATCAGCGAAACATGGCTATATCCTTACTAACCCTCACAAGAATCTACTTACATACCAATGCCATCTATGACTCTAATGCACTCACGCATGACCACAACCCTATCCCCCTAATTCATAGCACGAGTAAGAAATGCTACCGCAATCATTACCAACCACCACCAAACAACTACTACAAGAGACAGCTGCGCTTGCTCTACATAGCACTAGAGCATGCAACAAACTCAAAATTTAACAAACCATATGTACGCCATGACCTAAGGTGTGCACTTATTAATACACGCTCGGCCCATAATAAATGGCCAGTCATTAATGACCTAATAACCACTCTAAACCTAGATATTCTAATGGTCACTGAAACATGGCTCTCGGACACTGACACTGTTCTACTAAATCAACTCACCCCTCCTAACTTCTCAATCTTCACATGCAACGGGGCTAACAGAAGAGGAGGTGGTGTCTTCATACTAGCAAAACCCGAAATCCAATACAGAATCAGCCTAGCCAGAAGCTCACAACATCTTGACACACTCACCATATCCAACAAATCCAACTCTATCAACCTCATTTATAGGGCTCCAAACTCCTCAGCAGATGAACTCTCCAACATACTTGACTTAGCATGTAATCCTGAAAATCCAAACAAACCAAAGTGGCTGATGGGTGACTTTAACCTCACCTCCATTCAACCCAGCATAGCTAACACCTTCCTCGAGGCAATGGATAACCTCAACTTCAAGCAAATCATAAATGATCCCACCCACCACAGAGGGAATTCTCTCAATCTGGTATTCGCCCACCCGCAGTCACAAGCAAGAAGTGCCTACTTGACCTCTCCATCACACCTGTCCCCTGGTCAGACCACAGCCTAATAACCTTTCAGATGCCATCACAACTGGAACAAGCTACACGCAGCCGACGAAATACACTAGCATCTGCAAACCCTACATGTTCCAAACCATTCAATAAGGAAGAGATTACTAAGCTTGCTCTCCCAAGACTCGCTCAGTCATCACCCAACCTGAATGACATGGTTGCTAATTGGAACAACACCCTTAACTTGTACGCCCATTGACCACCCTCCAACAAACAATCAACATTCAATAACCGCTGTGGAAAAAGGCATACAGCACTATGGTTCTCTCCTGAGCTAAAGACTTCCCTGCTCCACCTGAGAAAGCTTGAGAGAAAATGGCGTCGCACCCATAACACTTCGGACCAAGCCACATACCTAGACCACTTGAAGACTCATCATGAAGCAATATGGGACAAGATGAAAGAGTTCCACTCTGATCTACTTAGCCGCTTGCTAAGCAAACCACGCGATCTTTTCAATTTGGTAAAATCCTTAACCAACGAACCAGCACCACCGCAACAAGAACATATACAACCACAGTTATATGCCGACTATATTCAATCCAAAGCTGTCAGAACAATAACATCCACCATACCAGAACCTACCCAGGCACCTCAGTACCAGAATCCACTCAACAAGCTTTCACCTCCATCCGTGAAAAGCATTGAAGAAATTATTGCCTCCATTAACACCACCACCGCACCAAATGACCCATGCCCTGCATACTAGATCAGATCAATGAGATCTGAACTCAACCCAATCATAGCTGCGATAGCAGATCTGTCCTTCTCAACAGGAATATTCCCACCCGCTCTTAAGCAGACATCCATTCGACCACTGTTAAAGAACAACCAGATGGACCGAAAGAAGGAGGAATCTTACCGGCTGATCTCCAGCATCCCACTGCTAGCCAAAATTCTTGAGAAGGTGACTCAGAGACAGATCCAACAACATATAGACATCTCATCCCCCCTAGACCCTTGCCAACATGGTTTTAGGGAAGCTCACGGAGTGGAAGCCCTCCTGACCTCCCTAATCAACACACTCATCAGTGAGAGACAACACCAAAAAAGGCGTCGCTCTAATCTTCCTTGACATCGCCGCTGTGTTTGATTCAGTTGACCATGACCAACTCTTAGCTCGACTCCATGACAAGGGAATCCAGGGTCTTGCATAGGATTGATGCAAGTCCTACTTAGAAGACCGATGGCAACAAGTTCGGATTGGCCCCAACACATCTGAACCTTTCCGGCAAAAGCAAGGAGTACCCCAAGACTCCTCCCTATCTGCGCTGCTTTTTAATATATACATGCAAGCAATTTGTGAAATCACTCGCTCATTCAGCATGTCCTACCTCCTCTATGCAGATGATGTGCTGATATTCACACCTATCAACATCACCCTTCCCAATTATACAGCCTTAGTCAATTGCTTCAACGCAATAACAGACTGTCTTCTCAATCAGAACCTACGAATAAATTTCAAAAAAACCGAGGTCCTAATCGCCACAAAAAACAAAAACTTCTCTCCCCCTCCGACCCTAAAAGTAAGAGACGCAGAACTTCCAATCAAACCAACCATACGTTACCTTGGTGTGACATTAGATCAGCAACTGAACTTCACAACGCACATAAGCCGCACTGTAAAGACCATTTACTACAAGATCAAGACCCTACGGCACCTGAGACCCATGTTGGATACAGAGAATTTCCGCACAATATTCCAAGCTTTAGTTACACCCCACTTCGACTACGCAAACCTCATACTCCACGGACTTCCCAAGAATACCTTAAACCCGCGACAATTAGCCATGAATGCTGCTGCTCGTGTCCTGTGTGGAGCCTCAAGGATGGACCACATAACGCCTATCCTTAGGGAACTACACTGGCTGCCGATAAGTAGCAGGATCTCATACAAAGCCCTCCTCGTCACATTCGAATCCATTAATAAGATATCTCCCCCCTCAATCGCAGACTTACTCACTCTCACCTCTAACAATAGATCTAGGAGAACATTAGCCACCAATGCCCTAATTATCCCAAGAGAAACCATAAAATGCACACAATCAACTAATAACAGAGCATTCGCATTCTATGCCCCAAGATGCTGGAACAACCTACCCCCCAGCATCAGATTGATCAGTGACCTCAGGCAATTCAGGAAAGCCCTCAAGCACCATTTTTTCCTGGAGCACTTCTCATAACCAAATGACTCACCTACTCCATCCTCACAACCCAACCACCTAATATGAATTGCAAAAAAGATTAAGTCACATAGCATGTAATACATACCAGACAGTTTTATAATCCGGCAGTTGTACTGCCTCTGTTGTACATTATTGTAAATAATACCAAGCTATTTAAATGTACATAGATACCCCAGTTCAACTCCTTGTTACTTCCCTTGTTTTATGTAAACTCAGGTCAGATATGTTACTGTCCTAGAGTCAAATTGTTAACTGTAAACCACACTGATAATAAAGAGCGCGGTATAGAAGAGCTGTTAAATAAATAAATAAATAAAATTTAAACTAGAGAAAGGGGGTGACGGATGGAGAAGGACAAGTTCAGGACGTCACTCCCAGCAAAAGAATAATAACATTGGAAAGAGCCACACTTTTAAACCACACATCAATGGCAAGTGGGAAGAGGCATGTAGAACAAAATCCATGTAAAATACAAACAAGCCAATCGTCAAATGCTGGAAAGCAATGAGCACAAATGCTTGAAGCCTAGCCAACAAAATTCCTGACCTGGAAGCCCTAATGGTGGAAATGGACTTGGACATTGTGGCTATTACTGAAACATGGTTTAACAAGTTGCATGAATGAGATATAGCCATAGCTGGCTATAATCTATTGAGATGAGAGGGTAGAAAAGGAGGAGAAGTAGCCCTATATGTCAAAAGAAATATTAAAGCTACTAAAACGCAGGGGATGTGGGGAAAAGAAGAAGCACTGTAGATTGCGTTGTAAAGAGAAGATGGCACTGTCATCCATACTGGTGTGATCTACAAGCCTCCAACTCAAACCAAAGAAATAGATAGTGAATTGATTATTGATATTGCAAAGATAGCCACGAAGGAAGAAGTGATCATATTGGGTGACTAATCTACCCGATGTGGATTGGAGTATTTCTTCTGCAAATTTGGAAAGAAGTAAAAAAAAATGTGGATGCCGTTCCAAGATTCATTACTTAGACTACACAAAGACATGGGGAGGGGTGGCCTGCACAGAGTGGCAGGTGCACCTACTCTTGACATCTTACTGGGCAGGCTAGATGGACCATATTGGTCTTTATCTGCTGTCATTTATTATGTAACTATGTTAGACAAATGGTGATCGAACCGACTAGGGAAAGCTCAATGCTGGATTTAGTACTCAGCAACAGAGAGAGCCATGAGAAAGATGACCTTCCAGAAGAGGTACTGCAAGTGGCAAGTAGCTAGGGACTCAAATAGTGGCTTAGTAACCTGCAAAAGCACCACACTGAGACCCCACTCTGCCGCTGGTGGGCAGATGGGGAGTTTGATTAGCATGAGATCCCACAGCAACCGAGATGCAGGGGGCTGACTCGAGAGGGGTTTTCCCTCACAGGAGTGGTGGTGCACTCTGACTGAGTTGGACTTTAGTCCCATCTATGACAGGAGGAGTAGGTACTTGAGTACCACCTATACCGAGCAGGCGAATGGGTTCACCCATCGTTTAGTGAAACCACACCAAGAATCAATGCCACTTGAGGGAGTACGCCGTTCTCATGGAAGACTTGCAAGAGACTAGAAGAACCTCTTCCACGTCCCATGAGAGGTTTAAGGGAGCTAGAGCTACCCTTTCAGCAGCCAAGCCGTGAATGACAGGATCCCCAGGTTGGGATGCATGAGAGTGCCTTGCTTTTGTGAGAGTAGACCTGGGGCTTGCACAGGAGAATCGGTGATGCCGCTGACAGGAGGAGCAGCAGTGGGAACCATGGTTGCCTGGGCCACCAGGGGGCTATTAGTATTAGCAATGCCCTATCACGCTGGACCTTGAAGAGGGTCTTGGTGACTAGCGGTGTCGGTGGGAAGGCATAAAGAAGCCCTTCCATCCATGGAATGAGGAATGTGTCTGCTGTCACCAGGGATGGGTGGAGCAGAAGCAGGGCAACTGCATGTTGTCTGGGCTGGTGAACAAGTCCACCAGGGAGACACCCCAAAGTCGAAACAGCTGGATGGCCACTTTGGGCTCCAGGCACTATTTGTGCTGCCGGAGGATTCTGCTCAGTTTGTCTGCCAGGGCATTGAATTGGCCCAGGAGGTAGACCGCTTTTAGGAGCATCCCGTTGCTTGTCACATAAGAGCAGAGGGCTACTGCCTCCTGGCAGAGGGAGTACGATCCCGTGCCCCCCTGCTTGGTCACATAAAACATTGCGACTTGGTTGTCGGTCTGGACCAGCACCAACTTGTGCTGCAGTCAGTAGCGGAAGGCTCGGAGAGCCAGGAATATCGCCCGGAGCTCCAGAAGGTTGATTTGTATCTGAGATTCCATCTGCGACCAGATGCCTTACGTCTGGAGGCCCTCGCCATGCGCTCCTCAAACTATTGAGGAGGCGTCCATGGTGAGGACCTTCTGGGGGGTGGGTTCCTGGAAAGGCATTCCGGCCTGAAGACGACGGGAAACCTGCCACCATCTGAAGCAGTCTGCCAACTGACGGTTCACTCTCACTCTGTCCCAGAGCCTGCCCTTGGATTGTGTCCACTGGGAGTGGAGGCACCACTGGGCCGCTCTCATGTGCAGTCAAGCATATGGGGTCATGCGAACTGTGGGGGCCATGTGGCCCAGCAGGCGGAGGAGAAGCTGGACAGGTAGAGACTGGAGGTATTGTTCCTCTACGGCTAGTGCCTTGAGGCATTCTGACCTTTCTTGAGGGAGGAAGGCCTTGGCCTGGAGGGTGTCTAGCTGAACCCTTATAAACTCCAGGTGTTGAGCTGGAGAGAGGTGGGACTTGGGCTAGTTGATGACATATCCCAGTTGCTGCAGAGAGTTGATGGTGCACCCTATAGCTTATTGCACCTCTGCTGCCGTGCCTTCCCTTATGAGCCAGTCATCCAAGTACGGAAATACAAAGGCCACATGGAGACAGAGGTGGGCATTGAGCCCCACTAGGCACTTGATGAAGACTCTTGGCGATGAGGCCAGCCCAAAGGGCAGCACCCTGTATTGATAGTGCTCTCCTCTCACCACGGAGATATTTTCTGTGGCTGGGATGGATCAGGATGTGTGTGTAGGCATCCTTTAAGTCTAAGGAGCACAGCCAATCTCCCTGCTGGAGAAATGGCATCCGTGTTCCAAGGGAGAGAATTTTGAACTTCTTCCTCATCAGAAACCTGTTCAGCTCTCCTGATCCAGGATGGGCCTGAGCCCCCTCTCATCTTGAGGACAAGGAAATACCTGGAGTAGAAGCCGGTGACCCAGAGATGTTTCAGCACTGGCCTTGTCCTTTAGAAGACCTGTGAGCTCGGTGAGGAGTGGAGTCTGGTGGAAGATAGGTCCTACGGGCTTTCCTGGGAAATATGAGGGTGGCACCTGCTGCAGGTGGAGGAGGTAGCCCTCTTTGACCACTTGTAGCACCCAGGTATCAGTAGTGATGATGAACCACTTGTGGGCAAACAGAGACAGAAGCACCTCTGTGGGCTGTAGGGAACCTCCTGGAGGAGAGGAGGTTACACCCAGGGAGTCAACAGCTCCCCCCAGGGACTTGAGATTTAGGGATCTTTTGCTTATGGGGGCCATACCCCTACCCCTTGTGTTGTTGGCCTTGCTTATAGAGCTGAGAAGGCCTGGAACTGTGAGGTGTTTCCGAAACCTCCCTTTTTCCTTGGGCTTCTTACGGGGCTGCACTGAAGACTTTTTTGAGAGTCTACTTCTCGTTAGGAACTCAGTCTCTATCTCAGCTGCTTTGTCTGCTATGGGTTTCCCAAAGAGGTTCACTCCAATGCAGGGAACATCGATAGGTTTGTTCTGAACCCATTGTTTGAGGTCAGACGTCTGCAGCCATACTTGGCGTCGGGTTCCAATGCCTGCGGCGGCCACCCTGGCTGAAGACTCAAAGCCACCATAGGCTGCTTAAGATAGGAACTTTGAGCACTCCTTGACTGCCAAGGCCAGAGACTGGAACCTCTGGAAGGGTTCCCCATCGAAGCCTGCCTTGATCCCACCAAGCTCCTTCGACAGCTCTTTGAGGTACATGGACCTGGCACATCAGCATAGAACCCTGAAAGGCCTTCCAGCCGAGGGTATCAAGGGTCCCAGGCCTCCCTGCCGGGGGGCACTGAGGAATGGGTCTTTTGGCTCTTGAGTCTGCTCATGGCGGACTCAACGACCATCGAGTTGTGGGGGAGTTGGGTTTTCTGCAACATAGGGCCTCAATGGACTTGGTACATGCAGTCAAGTCGCCTGCTTACAATGGACACCGATGCCGGTGTCTCCCACATGCAGAGAAAGCGGCATTCAAGAATCGGCGGGATGGGCACCGTGAGGGCCTCCTTCGGAGGAGCCTCATACTGGAGGATCTCCGGTTCTTCCTTGCGAGGGTCCTTCTTTGCCTCGGTCTCAATGTTGAGCGACTTAGTCATATCCTGCACAGTCAGGGAAGGCAACATCCTTGGGTGGGGAATAGCATTGGGATGCTGGGGATGACGGGTCCGAAGTTACATCTTGATGCTGCAGAGTATCTGGGGACTCCTTGTCCTTGGTCTCCAAATTGGACTCGAAAATGAAGGCCGAGTCCAAGGCTTCGCTGTCACCGCAGTCGAGGCCTGCACCCAAAGGCCCGTGACATCCGGAGGACCTGCGGTCCGAGCCACTTGCACTCGCCAGAGAGGATTGGTGACCCGAAGAACGGGACCAGGACCTCAACTGGTGCTGAGGATTCTCTTGAGGCCAGTGACTCTCAGTAAGATAAGGGATAATAATTAACTCCACTTGGCAAAGTTGTTGTAGAGTGTAATGTTATGTTAAATTGAGAAGTTTAAAACATTAAGTGAACATAGTAACATTTAAGGGAGATGACCTAGATACAGAGTGAACCATGGATTGCAAGAAAGATAAATGACACAGGATGTAAATCCTGGGATATTAACCAGGCAGGGACAGGAGCAGGCCAGGTGGTTGAAAGTACTGAAAAGTAGAGAAGGCTAGCAGGAGGGAAGAGCTATGAGGTAGTGATTAATGTAAATGTATTCAGGTTTCAAAGGTAAATAGAAACAAGGCCTGCAAATGTAATAGAAGGATGGAAACTCTGTAAATGGATATGTATGTAATGTTCCTCTTTGGAGTTAAATAATAAAACATAAAAAAAAGAAATGTTCTTTATAACTGTTTCTACCATTTTGCCTGGTACTGACGTCAGACTTACCGATCTGTAGTTTCCTGGATCACTCCAGAACCTTTTTCAAATATTGATGTTGCATTGGCCATTCGTCAGTCTTTAGATGAATTTAATGATAGTTCACAGATTACTAATAATAGGTCTGCAATTTGATATTTCAATTCTTTCAGTATCAATGTATATGAAATCCTGTCCATGTGATTAACTATTCTTCTGTTTATCAAATAGTTGTAATACATCTTCCTGGTTTATTGACATTTCTTTCAATTCTTCCCCTTTAAATACCATTTCAGGCATGGGTAACTTTTCCTATTTATTTATTTACATTCTCTTATATACCATGCTATTCTGCATCAGTGCAGTTTACATTGAACAAACTGAAATTACATTGAACAGGGCATTATAACTTGGAGATAACTATTTTACAGGGAACATGGGCTATGGAGGGTTAAGTGGCTTGCCCAAGACCACAAGGAGCACCTGTGGGACTAGAAACCCCAGTCCTTCCAGCCCAAGGTTGCTGTCCTCTAGTGGGATTTGAACCCCTGACCTTCTGGCCTGAAGTACCTTGCCCCAACCACTAGGCCACTTCTCCTATATCTTTTTCAGTAAAGACCGAAGCAAAGAATTCATTCAGTCTCTCCACTATGGCCTTGTCCTACCTTAGCGCCCCTTTTATCCCTCCATCATCTAATGGTCCAACTGACTCCCTCACAGGATTTTTGCTCCGAATGTACTTTAAAAAGTTTATATTAATGGCCCGATCCAGTAAGGTGAATAGCGGGGCTATACGTCCTGATGTGAAGTCCAGCCCTGTTATCCGCCCTCAAACTATTCCGTCTTCTTACCCCGCTGCATGCATAGAGCTGCTGTGCATACTGCAGTAGATGGGGGCACCACAGGGTCCTGCACTTCTGTGGAGCACCAGGGGGACGCCCTGCCTACCCTACCTCTGAGGTGGAACAAGCATGGGGTGCCACTCCAAACCCACCTGGCAGCCCTCCTAGAGCCCAGCAGCCCCCCTTCCAGGGCACAGGCCACCCATGGTGGGTCACCGCTGTCCGATTCCAGCCCCGGCGGCCCCTGTCGGGAGTTGGGGTGATGGGGATGGCACTGTGGCAGGGAGGTCATTTTTGCAGGTATGCAGGGGCATGCTGGGCTGTCTTAGGCCACGTTCCTGCACCTGCAGGAATGTCTGGCTCCCATGGTGCAGAATCAGGTTCTAATGGGCACATCCTGTTCGGGGGCCCAGGCAGCAGAGAATTGCCCCTTCAGGGATTGGGCTCCATGTGTTTTTGCTTCCACAGCAAGCTTTTTTTCAAATTCTCTCTTTGCCTGCCTTATCAATGTCTTGCATCTAACTTGCCAGTACTTAAGTTGTTTCCTGTTTTTGTCATTTGGCTCCTGGTTATGAGTTGACAACGTTCATTTGAAATCTTTCAGCTCTGCTCTGCACTTAAGGCATCTAGGCTACTTTTATCTTTATTGGAACCTCTCTGTCAGGATGCCCTAATCTCCCTCTTTTGCTAGTATCCTTTAAGAATACATCCTTCCAAACCTGTGCTCTTAGGTGAAAGCCTCAGAAAGCCCAGCCAATTCCTCTGCCAAGGCCAGAGGTGAAGGTTTTGACTGAATCCTTCAGAGCATAGTTGCACTTCTAGTAAGCACAATGGAAACTCTCTGGTCATAGGAGGGTTCACTCTTACTGCCTAAAGGTGGTTCCTCTCAGTCTAAGACTTATGGGTTCTACAGATAGTCTAGAGGCATTATCAACTGCATTTATTGGATTTGACACCAAGTTTTGCCAAGAGTGCCTCATCTTTACCTTCAAAACAGAAAGATGCATATACCCACATACAGATAGCTCCAGTGAGCAGGATGTATCTCAGCTTCTTCTTGGGGGGACAACATCTCCAGCTCCAAATGTTGCCTTTTGGCCTAGTTGACACCTCACATGTGCACAAATTGCCTCACTATAGTAGATGCATACCTCTGCATGATGGGAGCAGGGCTGGCTCAACCACTAAGCAAACTTCCAGAGGGCAGGAACTTCCAGAGGAAAGCAGGGCATTTAAAGCTAAATAATAGATTTTGACAGTGAGAGGGGGTGTAAATCTTGAGGTTCACCTAGGGCACCAACACTTTGAACCAACTCTAGGGCTAGCCCTGGCTGGGAGTGTTTGGCTTCCCCTATCTGAATGATTGCCTAATCAGAATACCACTTCTGAAGGGACTCAAGAATCAACACAATTGACCATTTGGGTTATGGAACTACTAGGGCTCGTTTTAACTTACCCTATGTCCTACCTTCGACCCACCCGGCAATTGGTATTCATAGGAGCCCTGCTTGACATGACTCAGCTGAGTGCATGCCTCCTGCACGACTGACTTCACCAGGGGCGGCTCAAGGCAATCTACTGCCTGAGGTGAGGGATGAGATGGTGCCCCCCTCTGGGGGGGGGGGGGTGTCTTTCTCAAAACTCCAGTCAGGGACTGAACCAAATCAAAAAGCCGATTAGATAATATGGAGCAACTACAAGATATTCATACACTGAGGAACTAAAAGAAAGAGCGAGAACCACAGCAATTTATAACTCCAAATTATAATTCATTTGTATTTTGTTGTTATAAACTGCGTTAGGGTGCTTGCATTTTCTTTTTGAGCATATATTTTGCATTTACAGAATCCCCTCCTCAACAATGGGTGCAGAGCAGAGGTAGGACATTCACCCACAGAATTCAATATATTAAAGAAAATCTGATTCTGGTCAACTTGCCAGCAACAAACATTCTCCAGTACCAGGCATATTGGGAACTAATATAAAACACTACTAAGGTCACTGAAGATCTGCAAGGCTAAATTTACCATACCATACCAGCATACACTTCCAGACTCATACAATAAGGGGCCTACCCAGAAAAAAGCAGCACTATAAAACTGCAATGGGCCCTAAAACATCCATACACCTATTTGAAAAACTGTACATGTCAAGTTACTTCAGTACAGATCCCTACATACAAACACCATGTTAACAGAATACCTGGCCTTGGTTACACACTCAGAACACAGACCCTCACCAAGTACAGAATAAGTGACCACAACCTAAAGCAAAAATAAAAATATGTAGATAAAAATTAAAATGAAACCTCAAGAAGCCAGACTCTGCATGTCGTGCCACACCAGATAAGAGATGCAGTCCCCCATACTGTGTGAAATATAGCTAGCACAAAGTCCAATCAGTAAATTGAAAATAAAATTATTTTTTCTGCCTTTGTTGTCTGATGATTTTTGATCATGCTGGACCCATCTGAGGTTTGTTTTCCTCTGTCTTCTCTTAGCTCGTTTTCTATTTTCTATGGTCTATAGTCCATCTGCCATTTCTTGTCTCTCCTTTTGCTTTCTTCATTTTTTTCCATCAGCCTTTTTCAGTCCCAGTAACTCTCCCCAGTGTCAGCATCCTTTACAGCCTCCTCTCCCAGTACCTTCCAGTGCTTTCCCAGTACCACCTCTGGTGTCTATTCTATTCCAGTCCCCCTCCTTCCCCATCGGCCAGCCCTTTCTAGTCAAAATACCATCCCAGGTATCAGCGAACGTCCAGTCCCAGTGCTCCCTCCCATGTCAGTTCCCTTCCAGTCACCCTCTCCTCTGTCCATCCGCCTTCCAGTGCCATCCCCAGGTGTCAACTCCTTTCCAGCCCCCACCTTCACCTCTTTTCAGCTCCCTTCCAACCCCCATTTCAGCTCCCTTCCAGACCCCACCTTCCCCCATTCAATTCTCTTCCAACCCCTTACTATTACCCAGCCACCTTCCAGCCCCATCCCTAAGTGTCTGCTCCCTTCCAGCCCTCCTATATATCTTCTCCCTTCCAGCTCCCCCCATGTCTGCTCTGCTCCCTTCCAACTCCCCCATTTCTGCTCCCTTCCAGCCCCCCTGTCTGCTCTCTTCCAGCTCCCCCCCCCCATTTCTGCTCCCTTCCAAGTCCCCCTGTCTGCTTCCTTCCAGCTTCCCCCATGTCTGCTTCCTTCCAGCTCCCCCCCATGTCTGCTCTGTTCCCTTCCAGCTCCCCCTCCATTTCTGCTCCCTTCCAGGCCCCGCTGTCTGCTCCCTTCCAGCTCCCCCCCCCCCATTTATACTCCCTTCCAGTTCCTCCTCATGTCTGCTCCCTTCTGGCGCCGTTCCCTCCTCCCCCCCCCTCTTACCAATTCATCCTTTAAAAAAAAAGAAAGCAGCCGCAGGAACATTTCTCTGTTCCCGTGGCTCTGCAAACTTCTAAACTGCTGGATTGCGGAGTTTCTAAAGGCCTTGAACATGAATATGTTAAAAAGTAAGAGGGCCCAGCACAGATCCCTGGGGTACTCCACTATTCACCTTTCTCCACTGAGAAATTGGCCATTTAGTCCTACTCTCTGCTCTCTATCTTTTAACCAGTTTGTGATCTACAATACTACACTGCTTCCAATCCCATGACTTTTTAATTTTGTCAAGAAGCTCTCATGATGGACCTCGTCAAAGGCTTTCTGAAAATCTAGATACACTGTATACGCTCTGTGCCTGCCATAGGACCCACCAGAGGGGAGGTGGCATACTCATCCTTGCCAGATCCGAACTCCAATTTATACTAAGCAACACCACTTGCTCAACCTACCTGGACATAATCTCCATATCGAACGAGCACTGTTCAATTAACCTACTGTACCGAGCACCAACATCATCACCAGATGACCTACCGTCAGTAATCGACCTAGCCTGTAACTCCAGTAACCCACGCTCCCTAAATTGGTTGATGGGAGATTTCAACCTGCCTTCCCTACAAGATACGCATTCATCAGCCTTCCTTGACGCAATGAATGAGCTGGGCTATATTCAACTCATCGAGTCCCCCACCCATAGCAAGGAAGGTAAACTGGACGTAATCTTCGCCCCTCAGACTGCTGTCAACTCAACCCAGAGCCTTCTGCTCTCCATAACACCAGTACCCTGGTCTGACCATAACCTACTCCTATTCCACATACCCACCAACTACTTCAGCAATTTCAACAATAAAGCATGTGCCCCTCCCAGAATTATAACAACATGCTTTCGGCCCCTCGTTAAGGAGAAGGCTCTCAAGAAGATCCTACCTCTCCTTGCCAATGAATCCCTTGACCCAGACGAATTGGTATCCAACTGGGATGACGCCCTCAGAGCCGCTGCCTGCCTCCCATCCACCAACAAGAACCCAGCAAAACAGGAACATGCACCATGGTACTCCCAGGACCTGCGAGCATCGCTTCTCCACGCAAGCTCGAGAGACAGTGGCGCCATTCCCGGACCTCCGAGGCACTCTGTGCATACTCCGCACACCTACAAATACACCAAGAAAAAACTATGGAAAAAAGAAAACGGTACCATTCAGAATTACTAAAGCGATCATTGAACTAACCACATGACCTATTCAATATTGTAAAGTCCTTAACAGGCGATCCAGCACTAGCCCAACCACCCATGCCCCAGCCGCGGGACTATTCCAACTACCTACAATCGAAGATGATCCAGAACAATATGAATGCAACCATCATATCCCTCTCCACCCCACATGTGTCCTCCCAGCCAACCTCTCTGCTGAAATTCTCCAAGGTATCCAACAAAGAGATCATAGATATTATTTCCTCTATTAACCTCACCACTGCTCCTAATGATCCTTGCCCTGCAAGCTGGATTAAAGAGTTGCGCCATGACCTCAGTCCAACCATATGCAGAATCTTGAACCAATCCCTCTCGACAGGGTCCTTCCCACAGAGCCTAAAATACACATGAATCCGCCCTCTGTTAAAAAATAGCAGACTCGATCCATCTAAAGTTGAATCCTTCAGACCAATTTCAAGCATCCCACTGCTTGCCAAAATCATTGAGAAGGTAGTCCAGCGTCTGTTAGAAGAAAAAGGGATGTTTCTTCACAGGATAAGGCCATAGAGGCTGCTCAACAACTCGTAGACACTACAAAACCTTTAACTAAATCTCAAATAGATGCATTCACAGGTACTGTGTGGCTTTCAACTTTTGGAGCTATAGCACCCACTAGAGAATATGGCACCCAGATTATGCGACTACAGGCAGTTGTTGAACTTACAGCCCTAGACCTCAATGAGGCAATTAGTGTCTTGCAAGGTGCAGTAAACAAAGTGTCAGCCTATGCAGCCCAGAACCGAATGGCTTTAGACTATCTCCTAGCAAAGGAAAATGGTGTGTGTGGAGTAATAGTTGGTTTTTGTTGTAGTATGCTTGATAATAATGGAAAAATAGTAAAAGGCCTATTGGATAAAGTTAGAAACCATACTTTTGTTTCAAGTGATAGTTATGTAAGTTCTTTTTCAGCTCTATTTGATTCTGTTTCTTCATTTTGGAATTCATTATCCAGGCCTTTGCAAGGCTTATTAGCATCATTGCTTGGCATTTTGGGGATTCTCATTTTAGGAGCATTAATTCTCTGTGTACTATCAGCTTGCTGTAAGAAATCAGTGGAATCACTGACCCCTACAATGATGTTACAGATTGACCCAGAAACTAGTTTTAATTCCACTTCAATGGCAATGTCTGAGTTTCCTTACTTTGGGAATGATTCTTTACAGAATCAGAGGAGGGACTGAAAGTAAGCTTGTCTGTACAGGGCGGTGTACACTATCAGACTTGTCTAAGAAAACCTGAGAAAGAGTTAATTTTGTTCAGAACTTTGCTTAGAAATAAAGTTCATATATTAGCTTACTAAGTAGGTGAAGAGGTACAAGTCCTGTAAATAAGAAAAGGGGCAGGCTGTCCTCTAGCCTTTCAGTCTCAGGGTTACTAGATATCAAGCAGTCAGCAGTAAACAGTTATGTCTTGGAATACATGTATGTCTCCTCATACTGACCTATGCTGATTAGAAATTGACCTATGATGTGATGAATACGTAATACCTGACGTGGAATAATAAAGTGAAATTATGCTGTATCCTCCAAAAGAGCCTTATAAATAAAGTAAACCATAGCTAATAGTTAGAGTAAACAAAGAGAACTTGTTTCTATTTGTTTCTCTCCGCAAAGCTTTGGTGTATCTATATAGAAGTGTGTGGTATTTTATTGCTGTCTCTTAGATTCTCTTCTCATTGCTTTGAATGCGGATTTCTGTGACTCCAAGAGCCCTGCAGGTTGCTGGTGAGGGGGGACAAACAGAAGCCCACAATTACCCTGATACTAATTCTGGAAAGCAGACAGCCATCACCTTGCCTTCCTACCTAGACCGCCCCATAGTTCAGCCTCCTGTAGAGAATGGTTAATCACCTTTCCCCTACCTTCTCTCCCTGACACATGAACATATGCCTTGTTAAAGATCCATATATGTCTTTCGTAAGAGTATTCTTAATTTGTATATAGTTCCCCCGGTTTCTTCCATGTTTACTACCCTTGTTTCAATGTAAACTCAATGTGACCTGTTACATTGTAGCATGTTCTGTTTCAACTGTACACCGCACTGATTATAATAGCATGGTATATAAGAAATATAAATAAATATCAACTGGCTCACCTTTGTCTACCTGTTTATTCACACCTTCAAAATATATAACAGATTAGTTAGACAAGACTTTTCTTGGCTAAATTCATGTTGGCTTTCTCCCATTAAACCATGACTGTCTACATGTTCAGTAATTTTATTCTTTATAATGATTTCTACCAATATCAGGCTTACCAGTCTGTAGTTTTCTGGATCCCCCCTGGAACGCACTGTAAAAATTGGTGTTACATTGGCCATTCTCCAATCTTCAGGTACTACAGATGATTTTAATTATAGCTCACAGATTACTAATAGTAGGTCTGCAATCTCATCTTTCAGTTCTTTCAATACCCTCGGATGTATACCATCCAGTCCATCTGATTTACTACTCTTCAGTTGATCAAATATTTCTTTCATTTCATCAAATATATCTCCTTTAAATACCATTTCAGGCATGGGTAACTTCCCTACATCATCTTCAGTAAAGACTAAAGCAAAGAATTCATTCAATCTCTCCGCTATGGCTTTCTCCTCCCTTAGCTCTCCTTTTACCCCTCTATCATCCAATGGTCCAACTCACTCTCTTAGGGTTTTTGCTATGAATGTATTTTAAAAAGTTCTTAATATGCGTTTTTGCTTCCACGGCAACCTTTTTTGAAAATCTCTCTTTGTCTGCCTTATCAATGCCTTGCATCTAACTTATCAGTGCTTATGTTGTTTCCCATTTTTGTCATTTGGTTCTTTTTCCCCATTTCCTCAAAAATGCTTTTTTGGCTACAACAACAGCCTCTCTGACCTTGCCTTTAAAACATGCTGGCAGTTTTTTGGCCTTCCTCTCACTTTTCTTAAAGCGTGGAATATATCTGGCCTGGGCTTCCAAGATAGTATTTTTAAACAATGCCCATACTTGATGTAAATCTTTAACCTTTGCTGCTGTTCCTTTTAGTTTTTTCTTAACTATTTCCCTCTTTATATCATATTTTCCCATTTGAAAGTTAAAAGGTAGTACTGTGGAGTTCCTTGCCGACTTTCTTCCATTTATTAAATCAAATGTGATCATGCTGTGATCACTATTGCCAAAAGGTGCCAACACTGTTATATCTTGCACCAGATCCTGTGTTCCACTAAGGACAAGATTCAAAATGGCTTCCCGTATTATTGGTTCATGAACAAGCTGCTCCAAGAAGCAGTCATTTATTTCCTCTGGAAACTTTATCTCCCTAGCACGTCCTGTTGTGGCACTGACTCAGTCGGTACCAGGGTAGTTGAAATGACCCATTATTATTGAGTTGTAACTTTTGTTAGCTTTCCTGATTTCTCTTAGCATTTCATCATCCATCTGTTCTTTGTGGTAGTACAGTCGGTAGTACACCTCTACTGCCATCACCTTCTCATTTTTTCATGGGAATTCTATCAATAGAGATTCTACTTTGTGTTTTGTTTGCTGCAAAACTTTAATCCTATTTGACTCAATGCCCTGTCTAACATAGAATGCAAGCCCTGCACCATTTTGAGCAACCCTATCATTGCAGTATAGTTGGTACGCATTGCAATATAGTTTGTACCCAGGTATTACAGTGTCCCATTGGTTGTGATCTTTCCACTAGCTGTCTGAGATGCCAATTATATCTATTTATTTATTTAACCAGTTTTCTATACCGCCCTATCCTTCAATCAAATCGATTTACATTATGTAATCACTACAAACAGGTACTGGATACATTCCCTTGTCCCCAAAGGGCTCACAATCTATGTGTACCTGAGGCAATGGAGGGTTAAGTGGTTTCCCCAAGGCCACAAGGAGTGCCTACACTTTCATCTTATTTTTCAGACTTCAAGTATTTGCATACAGGCATTTTAGAGGTTGTATTTCATTCAAATTAATAACCTAATTATCAGTTGGTAGGAGTAATTTTGAGTCTTTCAACTCTGTCTACTCTATACTTAAGGGCATCTGGGTTACTTTTATCATTATTGGAACCTCTGTAGCAGGATGGCCTAACTTCCCTCTTTGCTAGTAAACCTCAAGGATGCATCCTTCTGAACCATGCACTCTTGAGCGACTGTCGACTATCCCTTATTATCTAGTTTAAAAGCTGCTCTGTCTCCTTTTTAAAGGTTAATGCCAGCAGCCTGGTTCCATCCCGATTAAGGTGGAGTCCATCCTTTCAGAAAAGCCCCTCCTTTCCCCAGAATGTTGCCCTATTCCTGACAAATCAAAAACCCTCTTCTTTGCAACATCGTCTCATCCACTCATTGAGGCTGTAGAGTTCTACTTGCTTTTTGGGTCCTGTGCGTGGAATGGGAAGCATTTTAGACAATGCTACCCTGGAAGTTATTGTAGGAGAAATTATTCAATAGCAAATAAATATATATAAATACTCGGTATGTCCAGGGGCATTTGCTACTTTCCCTACTTTTCCCAGGGTTGTTTCTATAGATCCTTCAGGCAAATAAACCATGTGATGAAACAAACCAACCTTGTGTTTATAGATAAATTAGACTTTATTACTGATAGAAAAATAGTGCAGAATTAGCATTAATTTTCTGAGGTAGTAAGTTATGGAGCCCTGTGATTACAATTACCAAGATACCTAATCACTGTTTTTGCAACCAATGTCACTGATTCACTCTGAAATCAGACATACAGTACATTATCTGTCTGTCTAAGCTAGCCCCAACCTCGGGGAAAATTAAGGACCAGTACCTTAGCTCTTTTCAGAACTCTTGTGGCTGTATCCAAAAATTTGTCTCAGGAACAGCACAAAGTCTGTTATATGGCAGAGGTCCAACGTCTGCTACAGGCAGTAGAGCCATGTCATGTGATAACACCAAGCTGCAGATCTGTGGGAGAGATTCACTCTGTCCCGAGATTAGTCTTTGTCCTTGAGGAAGGCAAGCAGTAGGGCTAAGAACTGCAGAAAACAAACTGCCAGAGTCAGGCTAAGTTAAAGTTCTCAAGCAGTATATCAAAAGTCTGTGTGTAGAAGAATTCTTTGTCCTGACCCCCTCATCACAGCACAGTGATCGGCTGGTCTCAGGTACTGCCTGTCATTTTCAGCAAATCCTGTAAGAGTAGTCAGGTGGTCCTTCTCCAAACAAAGGTCCATGGTACAGGAAAGATGCTCATATGCATGAGCATACATTGTTGTAAATCCTAGGCCCAGTGGCACAGCCTCTGGATGACAGCGAGTTCTCTAGCACGTAGGCATGAACAATGATTCTGCTGACTTGCTTGTTCTGCAGAGTTTAATGCTGGCACAGCAGAAAAGAGTTCCAGCTTATTTGGTTCATTCTTCAGTTTCTGAGCAGGCAAGGAATCCATCTTGTTTGGATCAGAACAATTCAGAACAGGAAAGGAATCCATCTTATAACAGAAGCCATGCTGTTTAGTTCAGGCGTAAGTTTCTGAGCAGGCACCAGCCCTGCATTCTGGATCTCAACTTCCTACCTAAAAGCCTAAATTTGATCTCCAGAACCTCCCCCCACCCCACTTTCCTATGTCATTGGTACCAACATGTACCAAGACAGCAGGCTGCTCCCCAGATTTATCTGAAATTTGTGTAGATGGTGCGTGAGGTCTGCTACCTTTGCACCAGGCAGGCATGTTACCAGGTTATCCTCACGTCAAGCAGCCACCCAGCAATCTACATGCCTAAAGATCAAATCGCAAATAGAACAGCGGTCCTAACATTTCCCTCATGGGCACATGTCCCTGGAAAAGCCTCCTTGGTGCAAGAGAGTTTTATATCACCTGGAGGACAAATCCTAGCTACAGGATCACTTCCTGCCACACCAAGCTGATACTCGCCCTTCTTTTTTTTTTCTTTTTTTTATTGTTATTTTTAAATTTTACAACCATTACATAGATACATATAGAATAGTTAAAAAAACTATGAATTATAACAACAAACAGAACTATTAACCTCTTCTCCCTTCCCAACACCTTGCAAGCCCGGCGAATAACCACCCATCATTTTATACCAGTATTTGCACAAAGATCTAAAGCAGACCATTTGTTTGATTTTACCACTTTTCCTCTGAGGCTAGAGAATTTGTCTTGTGCTTTTTCATATTTGCTGTAGAGGCACACTTGATTCCACCATAAATGCCAGTTTAACTTCGTGGGATCCTTCCAATTAGATAGGATTGCTTTTATAGCTATCATTATCATGAAGTTTAGTACAAAAAAATGCTTTTTTGCCAGCATAGGAATCTCCGCTAGCGATCTCAGTACTATTATACGCCATGTGAAAGGAAAAGAAAAAGTTTAATACTTGCTGTATCCTGTTCCAAACAGGAACCCAAAACACCTGAATGTGAGGGCACTCCAAAAACATATGTCTCATGGTACCTAGCTCCCTCTGACAGGCCCAGCATTGGGGGGGAGAAGGGGGGGGGTCATGTCTTTGTTCCATTTGACCAGCTTAACCGGTGTAATAAATGCGCTATGTGCGAAGAACATTGATTGCATAAGCGCAGCAGATCTTGAAGTATGAATTAGCGAGCCCCACAGGAAGTTCCAGGACTGTTGTGTCAGATTAGAGCTGACTTCTTCCTCCCATATCTTCCGCAAGCCCTTAACCTGATTTGAGTGGCTAGTTCTGAAATATGCATACATATTTGAAATTCCTCCTTTCTTAGAGCTTATTTCCACCATGATCCTCTCCAACCCCCATGATTGTGAGTACTCGCTGGGCTTTCTCTTCATACCACTAATGCAGTGCTTAAGTTGAAGCCACTGAAAGTGACATAAGGATGGTAGACCAAACTCATTTTGTAACAAATTAAATGTCTTCCAATTCTCTCCCTCTATAAATTGTCCCACTGACCAGATACCACATCTCCGCCGGCTACCCAAGCAAAGGAGGCTTTATTAATTTTGAATAGAGGGTTATGCCGTAGAGGCATTTGGCGTGCGGGTGGATTTTCGTTTCCTATAATGGGTAGAAGACATTGGAACGCTCTTTGTGTAGATATGATTATACATCCCACTCTAGTTGCGTCCGGCCATCTCATTCCCATAATTAAGTTGACTGGGCAAGGGTGCTCTTCTAACTCCAACCATATTGGCTTCTGTGAAAGAGTCGCTCCAGATGACCATAAGCCTCCTTGTTTTAGTAGTGCCGCAAGATGATACCAATGGAAATCTGGAAAATGAACTCCCCCTTCGCTTTTGGAAGCCTTTAATTTCTTCAGAGATATCCTGGGCGTTTTCCCGCTCCAAAGAAAGGAGCATAAAATGTGCTCTATCGCTTTGTACACAGATATTGGGAACAGAGTGGGTATCATCCAGAGTATGTAATTTAGTTTTGGCATCAGAACCATCTTAATGGCTTCCAAATGGCCCCACCAAGTAAGCTATAAAGGGGTCCATTTCAGAGTGAAAGATTGTGCTAACTCTTTTAACTTCTCTGTATTTATTTGCAGAGTTTCATCCAACGGAGCACAATACTGGACCACCAGATATTTTACAGCAGTAGGCTCCCATTGAAAGAAAAATTGTTGTACCATGGAGCCGTTGACTCGCTGATTGATAGGAAAGGCTACTGATTTTGTCCAGTTGACTTTGTATCCTGAGAACCGAGAGTAGTTATCTATCAGCTGCAGTAAAGGAGAGATTGATGTCGGACAGAGAAGGAGCAGAAGGTCATCAGCGTAGGCTGACAGTTTAATTTGCTGATCTGCTACTGTGATTCCTTTAATCTAGGCTGATTGCCGAATAAGTAGTGCCAACAGTAGTGCCAACAGTTCCAGTGCCAGATTAAACAAGAGAGGCGACATCGGGCAGCCTTGACGCATGCCCCTGTGCAAGGAAAAAGGCCTTGAGAGCTCTCGATTAGCCAAAATCCTTGCCGTAGGATTGGAATACAGAACTTGGATCATGTTCACAAAATTCTTTGGGAAGCCAAACCATTCCAGCACTTGAAATAGAAAGTGCCACTCCAGTCTGTTGAAGGCCTTTTCGGTGTCTAATGACAGACCAATAAGAGGTGAGTGAAGGAGTTCTGCTGCTTCCAGCAGATAACATAGTAGTCGAGAGTTATCCGCTGTAGACCTGCCTATAACAAAACCACATTGATCTGGATGTATTGGCAAGTGGAGAACTTTGATAAGGCGGTTAGCCAAGAAAGATGAGTACAATTTGTAATTTGCATTCAAAAGTGAAATGGGTCTATAGTTACCCACCAGTTCCGGGTCTTTGCCAGGTTTTTCCAGTACTACTATTGCAGCATTAGCAAAAGGTCCAGTATTGTTGACTTTCTCTTGTAGTTGCTGATAGTAGATCATCAAATGGGGCAAGAGGTCCTTTGCTAAAATCTGGTAAAATTCTATCGGGATTCCATCAGGGCCCGATGCTTTCCTGCTTTTCATTCCTGAGAGAGCTTCCTCCAGTTCCTCTTGCCCAAAAGCTTTGCTGAGGAACGCTATTTGATCGGGGCCCAATTTTGAGTGATCGATCTGTTCCAGAAAGTTTCTCATAGCGGGTTCATCGCAGGCCACTTCAGATGCATATAAAATTTGCAAAAGGCCTCTGTTATTTCGTTATTTTTACACAGAGGACCACGTTACTCATCCTTTATACTCATGATGTGAGATTTAACGCGTTGTGATTTTAAACTTGTAGCCAACAAATTGCCGGCCTTGTTCATCTCTGTGTGGTATCGCGCTTGTTGCACAAAAACATTTTGTTCCACTTCCCTACTAAGTACCGTGTTATATTGGTATTTTGCAAGTGTATTAATGCCGAGGAGTTAAATTGCCTTTGCAATATTCTTTCTCCCGCCCTTATCTGTTGTTCCAGGGCCTTGAGCATTCCTTTCTCCTTTCTGCTAGCGGCAATAGTGAAACTGGTTATCTTTGCGCTTATTGAGGTCTTAAATGCTTCCCACCATGCCCAGATAGACGTTCCCCTAGAATGCTGAGGGAATTTGAGGACGTTCTAGCACCCTAGAATACTGAGGGAACTTGGGGACGTTCTAGCAGCTCCACTGACTGACATTTTCAATGCCTCGTTGGAGTCGGGAGTGGTGCCAAAGGACTGGAGAGAGGCTCATGTGGTGCCTTTACACAAAAGCGGAAGTAAAGATGTGGTTGAAAACTACAGGCCGGTTAGTTTAACTTCAGTGGTGAGTAAATTATTGGAAACGCTGCTGAAAGAGAAAATAGTGAGGTTTCTGGAGTTCAGTGGATTACAGGATCCGAGGCAGCATGGATTCACCAGAGGCAGGTCTTGTCAGACAAATCTGATTGATTTCTTTGACTGGGTGACCAGGGAGTTGGACCGAGGGAGAGCCCTAGATGTGGTGTATTTAGATTTCAGTAAAGCCTTTGACACTGTTCCTCAAAGGCGACTTATAAACAAACTGAGCACCCTAGGGATGGACCCTAAAGTTACTGCTTGGGTTAGAAATTGGTTGGGTGGGAGGCGACAAAGGGTACAAGTAAATGGAGCTCACTCTGAGGAGAAGGATGTTATCAGTGGTGTGCCCCAGGGATCTGTCCTTGGTCTGATTCTTTTTAACATCTCTGTTAGTGATATAGCGGAAGGGCTTTCAGGTAAGGTTTGCCTCTTTGCGGATGATATTAAAATCTGCAATAAAGTAGACACCCAGGAAGGGGTAGATAACATGAGGAGGGATCTAGCTAAGCTTGAAGAATGGTCTAGAATTTGGCAGCTGGGATTTAATATTAAAAAATGTAAGGTCGTGCATTTGGGCTGCAGCAATCCAAGGGAGCAATATAGTATTTATTTATTTAACACTTATTTCTATACCGCTCTTTCCCAAGTATCAAGTGCGGTTTACAAAGAACAGTAAATTATATGGTATGTGAAAGCACATACCTAGTCGTTTTACATAGAACAGATGGAACTATTTACAAGTAACAATATAACATTTTAGTATAGGGGGTGAAGTACTTTTGTCCACTAAAGAAGAGCGGGACCTAGGCGTGGTTGTGTCTGATGATCTTAAAGTCGCTAAACAGGTAGAAAAGGCAATGGCAAAAGCTAGAAGGATGCTTGGGTGCATATGGAGAGGAATGGCTAGCAGAAAAAAGGAGGTGATAATGCCTCTGTATAAGTCTTTGGTGCAACCTCATTTGGAGTATAGTGTGCAATTCTGGAGACCGCACCTTCAAAAGGATGTGAACAGGATGGAGTCGGTGCAGATGGTGGCTACTAAAATGATTAGTGGTCTTCATTATAAAGCATATGAGGAAAGACTGAAGGATCTTAATATGTACACCTTAGAGGAAAGGCGGAATAGAGGTGATATGATTGAGATGTTTAAATACCTCCGTGGCATAAATGTTCAGGGAGAGAGCCTCTTTCAATTGAAAGCAAGTTCTGCTACGAGGGGACATGGGATGAGGGTGAAGGGAGATAGATTCAGGAGTGATATGTGGAAATATTTCTTTACGGAAAGAGTAGTGGATCCGTGGAATAGTCTCCCAGTGGTGGTGGTAGAGATGAAGACAGTAACTGAATTCAAAAAAGCATGGGACAAACACAGAGGATCTTTAAAGGTGAAAAGGGGACTGTTGTAGTTGTTATGGAAGGACAGACTAGATAGGCCATGTGGTCTTTTTCTGTCGTCATATTTCTATGTTTCTTCTGGGGCATTAATATCAAAGAAATCTCTAATGGCTTGCTGGATGTAAAGTTTAAAAGGTTCCTCTGCAGCAATGATCTTGGGAAGAACCAGACGTAATTCTTGGTATATTCGGCTGGATAGCCAAGATGCAGCACTATTGTTGCGTGGTCCAAGATATGAGTACTTAAGATGTCTGCACATCTAACTTCTTGAACTAGTGTTCTGGACACCAAGAAAAAATTTATCCAAGAGTAGGAACCATGCGGGTGTAAAAAAAAGGTAAAATCTTTTTCAGATGGATGTAGCAACCTCCATATATCTACCATACCTATATCCTCCATGATGGAAACCAACACTTCCAGCACTCTACCTCTCTTGTTTACTCTGCTGGGTTTGCAGTCAATTAACGTGTCCAGGACCATGTTAAAGTCCCCGCCTTCTATATTAGGAAGATAGGAGAGCCCTTGAATCGTTTCCGCCAGGGACTGGAAAAAGTTTGGGCTATCACAGTTTGGTGCATATACATGGACTAGTGCTAGTTGCCTTTTCTCTAACATTACCTGTACACTAGCCCACCTACCTTCGGGGTCAGCTCTGGCAGAAAGGAACTGAGCCTTAAACGAATTGCAGACCTGTATTGCTACCCCATTTTTCTTCCCACTAGCGGGAGCATGGACCGCTAAGCGATATTTTCCAGAGCTAGTTTCATTGTCTCCTTGGTAGATAGATGAGTTTCTTGAAGCATTATTACATCAGCTTTTTGCTTCTGGCAATACGCAAGTATCTTCTTTCGCTTAACAGGATGATTTTTGCCCTTTACATTCAGGGACAATACTTTAAGGGAGTTCATAATTGTTTTGCGTTTTGGGATTCTTATAGCTTCCTGAGGTCTCCCTCATAACCCCCTGATGGTAAATGTGGAATACTCTAATCTTAGTTGGGTGAGGCTTGCAAGGCGTCAAAATCACCCCCGTGAGGAGGTGGTAATTAAATGGGTGAGTCAGTGTGCGCTGCAACATGGCTGCAGTATATCCCAATTGGCAGGCAGAAATTGAAAAAAACAACAAACCCTATTTACTTTACATTGTGTCACACCACTGCCCTTCTTCTTGTTTCCAATATTTACAACTATCTAGTATACCTCGCAAGGGCTAAGTATAATAAAACACATAACAAGTTACTATCTTACTTTCCAGTACAGACTTAAACTCACATATAAGCTCTCACAGATTCTTAAGATTAATTGTGATTATTTCCCTTGCACACCCAAGACCCAACCTTGAAAACAATAAGTGAGTATTACCAATGCTTCACTTTTACTTTTATCTTACACCCATATAATTCTGTTGTGTATAATACATGCTAACAAAAGTTTTAAGATCATGCATTCAGCATACTCGGGAAGTCACTGACCACGGCAAGGTCTTTCAACTGGGTAATCCATAGACAATGATGTCCCGTGGGAGCTTATCGTGGAAAGGTATCTCACCGAGTCACCCTTCCTGTGCACAATGTCTCTCTTCGACTGAGAGAACTCCTACAGGAAAAGGCCTATCATTGCATCTTTAAGGCCTCTTGTTCTTCAATGAACTGTAATACTGCCACAGGATCTTCAAAGGATTTAGTGTGGTTGTTTAGCATTATTTTGAGCCGAGCAGGATAGAAAAGCTCATATCGGGCCTGCAGGTGTTGTAGCTGGGGTCTCAACGCCAAGAATTGTTTCCTTTTTTCAACTGTTGCCTTGCAGAAGTCAGGAAAGAAGGAGATGTTGTGACCTTCGAATGACAATAAGGTATGGGCTCTTGCAGCTTGTGATGAGGAAGCTGCCCAGAGGCTAGAGAATACTGATAAAGGAAGGGAATTTGCCCTAATCAAGGGACCTGTTTTGGCAGGTTACAGAAGTAAAACTGCATATTTACCTAAAAAAACAGGTTTTTCCAGGCTGCAGTAGCCTGCAGAGAGCCTCTAGTGGAGATGAGATGCAAGAGTATAAGCCCAGATGGAGAAACCCTTACGTCACTCCTAATTACTCAGCTGCCAGGAGAGACTGTAATCACCAACACCTGGGGAGTGCAAGGGAGGGGTTGGAAACTGGGAACTTTAAAACTAGAGCAGAATATGCAGAGACCAGAAGGAGCCAAGGAGGAGAGCTTAAGCCTAGACAACGAGGAGATCAAGGAGGCAATCCTGAGAAGAGGCTTGAAGGCAAGCGTGAGAGCAAGGAAAGAGGAGCTCTGAGAGGTACAGGTTCTTGGAGAGATTCCTGGGAGAAGCCAGCTTCAGGGGATTGGAGAGATCCAAAAGCTTGGAGAACTGCAGCTAGGAACCCTAAGAAGAGGTATGGAGCAGATTCCCTGAGGTCCAGGAATATAGACTGGAGGACAGGATATAAAAGCTCCAATACATACTGGCCAGAATATTGGAGAAGACAGCCTAATGCCAGCTTTAACCCAGGTATGAACTATGAGCATTTATCTAACCTAAAGCAAGGCAAAGTGTTTAGACACGGTTCCTGTCCTGGTGAAGGTCAGTTAATGAAGCCCTCTGATCTACCTCCTGATATAGAGCCAATGCAAGTAGAAGAACAGGCTATAATTACAGAGGGGGAAGATAATCTCATGGACTGTTCTTATTGCAAGGTTGCTAGCACAGAGAAATCCTGAAAGTGGGATCAAACATCAAAAGGGAAAACGTTCTAGCAACTGGCACTAAACATTTGTGTAAATACTTGTGCAGAGAAAGGCAAAGAGCTGTTGATTGGAGCTTGTTAGCCAGCTGGTATCAGAGCAGCACAACTCAGGCTATACACACGTTGGATACAAAAGTGCTTTAAATGTAAAAAGGAAAGCAGTTTTTGGGTGATGAAGCTTTTGATTTGTTTTCCTTTAATCCAGCCTTGCTGAGCAGGTGTGTCAGCAGTGTCTGAGAAGGACTTTCTGTTGTTAATGAACTTTACAAGCAACTTGCTTTGCCCTTCAGTTGTATTTGTTATTTTGAATATACAATCCTGGAAAATACATCCTGAGGTGTTACCAAATAGAATCTGTGTGCATCTGGATTTACCTCATAAATAAATATTCTGTTACTGCCTTACACTCGAGCCAACTACATTCTCTTCATTTACCTCCAAAGCAAGCACTGCATGACTGGACTTCCAGTACTACAATCCTTTGCAAGATAGCCAGTCTGGAACATTGCTTAATTGGGGAACTTCATCTAACAGGTACGCCCCTCCATACTCATGTAAGGGGCTATGGGCGTGACAAGCTGCCATTATCTGTATTACTTGTTGGTGTCTTAGCAGGCAGAGGATTATCGGCCTCAGACTCCGGGTGTGTGGGCTTGTCTGAGCCGGTACTCTGTGAGCTCTTTCAATTTCCATCAGCCCAGACAGCTTCAACCTCAACAAAGCGGGTACCGGCTTTCCCAGAAATGAAATTATGTCGGAGCCTTCGGCACCTTCCGGAAAGACCACCACTCTTATGTTATTCCTCCTATTCCTGTTGCTGAGATCTTCCATATTCAGCTCCATGCATTCCATCTTCTTAAAGGCCCTATTGAGCTGACTTGGCTGTTTTTCATGCATTGCTATAGCAGTGTCCACTTTACCCATGCGGCCTGCGAGTCCCTTCATTTGTGCCTTCATGCAAGTTCGCTTGCATCCGCACCAGAGCGTCTCCGTTCGCTATGATCCCAGTCCTCGGGGAACCCTAGGCCAGTCAGGTTTTCAGGATTCTCACAATGAATATGCATAAGATAGATTTGCATACAGTGAAGGCAGAACATGCAAATCTTTCTCATGCATATTCATTCTGGGAATCCTGAAAACATGACTGGCCTAGGATTCCCCAAAATCCCTGCTCTAGATAACTGCCAGGTGTCCCTGCACCCATTGGTCTCAAGATTCATGAGAGGTCTTCTCTTAACCAAACCACCCTTTCACCCACTGGCCATGGCGTGGGATCTAAATGTTGTCTTGGCACAACTAATAGGGCCTCCTTTTGAGCCTTTAGTGTCAACTACTTTAAAGTTCTTAACATGGAAAGTCTTTTTTCCTAGTAACCTTGATGTCAGCTCGAAGAGTGAGTGAACTTTGGGCTTTGGTTTACTACGCTCCATATACCAGGTTTCACTATGACAAGGTGGTCCTCCGGACACATCCTAAGTTCTTACCAGAAGTTGTTACTCCATTTCACTTGAACTAGTCCATTTTACTACCAACTTTATTTCACAGGACTCACAGCTCCCCTGCTGAGGTGGAGCCGCACACTCTTGATTGTGAAAAAGCACTGGTCTTCTATATCGACTGCACCAAGGATTATCGTCATTCCTCTCAGCTGTTTGTCTCCTTTGACCAGAGTCATCTGGGGTTAGCAGTTTCCAAGCAAACTCTCTCTAACTGGATGGTAGATTGCATATCCTTTGCTTACTCGCAAGTGGGTCTCTCTCTGCAAAACCACGTCACAGCATATAATGTCTGTGCCATGGCTGCTACCATAGCCAACATCCAATCTGTGTCATTTTCAGACATATTTACTGTTCAGACATATGTTCAGACATATTTACTGACAATTTACTGTTCTGTTATATGTAAAAAGTTAAGAAGTTCTTGTTCTATGTAATGTTATGCAAATGTATGCAATTGTTCCATGTAAACCGCCCCTGATCTCTGGAAGGGGCGGTATAGAAGAAATAGATAAATAAATAAAAATAAATAAAAAAACATATGCCAAGCAGCCACATAGTCTTCACTACACACCTTTGTAGCTCACTACTGCGTGGATAAGGACTCCAAAAGTAATTTGGTCTATTTGTACTACGTAACTTGTTTCAAGTTTAGACAACTTGTCCACCGCCCATCCAACCACCTTCCAAGGAGTGCTCGGCCACTTGAGTGGCGCTTAAACCCCAGGGTGACGAAGCAACTCTTCCACTTCTGAGGCAAGCCCATGATGGACCTATTCGCCTCCCTGGACAACACACAGCTGCCTCACTTCTGCTCGCACCAGCTACACCCAGGGAGAATGATGGCAGATGCCTTCCTGATCTCATGGTCCAAGGACCTACTCTATGCCTTCCCACAGACCTTCCCCCCCCCGGGTTACCAAGACCCTCTTCAAGATCCAGAGTGAGAAGGCATCAATTATACTGAACGCCCCCAGGTGGCCCAGGCAATCTTGGTTAACTGTGTTGCTTTCCCTGTTGGTGCCACTCCCAGTCCCACTGGGTCAGGCTCTGGACCTCCTGTCCCAGGAGGAGGGCTCCCTCCTGCACCCCAATCTAGGGGCGCTAACGCTAATGGCATGGCTGCTGAAAGGGTAGAGTTGGCCCCTTTCAGTCTTCCAGGAGAAATTGAGGAGATCCTACTGGCCTCCCGAAAACCCTCCACCAGACGGGTTTATGCCTTTGTGTAGAAGGTTCTCTGTCTGGTGTGCGGAGAAGAAGGAGAACTCCTTCTCCTGCCATGTGCAACTAGTACTTCAGTACCTACTGCACCTATCACACACTCGGCTGAAATCTAACTCGGTGAGGGTGCATCTGAGTGCCATAGCCACTCACCATCACCCTATTGAGAGCAAACCACTCTCAAACCAGCCTCTGGTCTCTTGGTTCCTCCAGGGTCTCCTGTTTTCCAAGCCCTGCCCTCTGGTGGTGGAATGGGACCTCGACGTAGTGCTGTCCCAGCTCACTAAACCGCCATTCGAGCTCCTAGCCACTTGCCCCTGTGATACCTGTCTTGAAAAGTGGCTTTTCTAGTGGCCCTCACATCTGCTTGAACAGTGAGTGAACTCTAGGCCCTGGTGGCATAACCACCATATACAAGATTCTATAAGAACAGGGTCATGCTCTGCACACACCCCAAATTCCTCCCGAAGGTGGCATCTCCTTTCCACCTCAATCAAGAGGTGGTCCTCACCACATTTTTCCCGCAGCTTTATGCTGGCAAGGAGGAACTAATGCTTCATACACTGGACTGCAAATGGGCCCTGTCCTTCTACTTGCAGTGGACTCACGCCCATCACAAAGCTCCTCAGCTTTTCATGTCTTATGACCCCAATAGACTGGGGCTCCCTGTGACCAAGTGAACTCTGTCCTCTTATTTATTTATTTATTTATTTAACAATCATTTATATACCGCATCTTCCATAGATCAGTTGTGGTTCACAATAAACAACAATTAACAAAGCAGAGTTTGTTTTATATGTAACATCATATAACCAAAAGCAATAAAATAAGTAAACAACAAATGTTAAAACTGAACAGCACGGAACAGTGCAAACTATATACATTATATACAGATACACATTGTGTAGGGCTTAAGCATTGTGCAAAGTACAGTTTCAGCTATAAAGAATTGTATGTTAAGGTCATTGGGATATATTAGACAAAAAACTGGTTAGCCTTTATCTAAATCTATTGAGGGATGATCTGTATTGTTGTAATGCTTAGTAAATAGATAGGTTTTCACTTTTTTGCGGAATTCAATGATCTCGGTTAACATTCTTAGATCATCTGGGAGGGAATTCCAGATTGTTGGAGCTGCATGTGAAAAAGCTCTGTTGTTTGTAAGTTTATTTGCTTTTATGAAGTCTTTGGGAGTTTTTAGTTTATTTACTTGTCCTTTTCTTTGAGTAGATTTTGAATGCTCTTTACTGATTAAGTTACTTAGGGTGACTGGGGCCATATCATTTAGAGTTTTAAATGCAGTTATTAATGTTTTGTATACTATCCTACTTTGTATTGGCAGCCAGTGAAGGGATGCTAGTATTGGTGTTATATGTTGATGTGAGTGTACTTTCGTTATTATCCGAGCTGCTGCATTCTGTGCAAGTTGAATTCTTTTAATGTTTTGTTTTGTTGTACCTAATAAAATTAGGTTAGCGAAGTCAAAGTGGGGGGTTATGGTGGCTTGAATTATGCTGATAAAATCTTGTATGTATACAAGGGGTCTTAGTTGTTTAAGGATTTTAAGCTTGAAATAGATTTTCTTTGTGGTGTTTCTAATATGGGTATCCAGTGTAAGGTGTTTATCTAGAATAACTCCTAGATATCTTACTTCGTTTTTTATTTTAATTTCTTGGTTTTGAAGCGTTATGTGTGTTGGGGGAGTATAGGATTGATTTTTAGTAACAATTAGCACTTCAGTTTTAGAGTACTAATTGTTACTAAAAATCAATCCTATACTCTTGGGTGGCAGATTCCATTGCCCTCACCTATGTGTGAGCTAGCCTCTCCCTTGAGCACCGGATCACAGCGCATTGCGTGAGGACAATGGTCACATTGGTGATCAACCTCTGCTCAGTGCTGGTGATGGAGATTTGTAAGGCTGCCACATGGTCTTCAATTCATACGTTGGGAACTCATTACTGCCTGGAGAGTGAGTCCTGCAGAGACAGTGCCTTCAGACAGGCAGTACTCTGTAATATTCTGGGGGTGTAGGCAACTCCTGCCCTCCAAACATCTCAGTTTAGGCTACTGGGTGCTAGGGTCTTGCCGAGTCTCTCAGTGGGGACTTATCTTCTGCAACTCACGGCTACCTGATTTGGCTGTTGTTGGTGCTGTTGTGGTTCAGTCCTTGGCAGCCTGGAGCTAGGAGTCCCATATGTGAGAGCTGACATCCTGCTTGTTCCTGGAGAATGCGTATTTACTCACCTATAATAGGTGTTCTCCAGGAACAGCAGGAATCAGTCCTCGCAACTCTCTCTCCTCCCCTGGGAGTTGCTTCCCTACCTTATTTTAGTTTTTACTACCATCCTAGCTATGTCATCTGACTGAGCAAGATGGCATCCTTGGGCGGGAAGGGGACCACCTATGCGTGGTAGCATATCCCAAAGGCTTTCTTTGAAAGCTGGGAAAATGCTTTGCGCTGGCTCCGTTGGCGCTATTGTCACCCATATGCGAAGACCATATGTGATTCCTGTTGTTCCTGGAGATCATCTGTTACAGGTGAGTAACTACGCTTCAGAAAAGAATGGTAGTTCAAATATGTCCAAATCCAGAATAAATCTTTGCTCAACTTCACTTTGCAGATGCCCCTTCAGAGCCCTAGGCACATCTGGTGCATAGGTGAACTTCACCTTGCTGGTTGAAAGAAATCTTCATAAGTCTTTATTTGACAATATAGAAAAAGGATTACAATCATCCTACAAATTTGCCAAATCCATGTGGCACTGTTTTCCCTTGCTAGGTCTCAATAAGAATGTGTACAGAGTAAGTCTTTACCAATTATTCTCCGGGAAAAAGCAGGAAGTCATTTCTCACATATGGGTGATGTCGGCGCCGATGGAGCCCGTGCGGAAGCTTCTCCCCAGCTTTCAAAGAAAACCGTTGGGAGATGCACCACTCTTGTGTTATCCCCTTCCCACCCAAGGGTGCCATCCTGCCTCAGTCTCCTTTTTTCCATAGAGCCTATCAGACGTATGTCTGCTTTCCCTGGAAAAAGTAGTAATATTCTTGTTTAAAATGTTTTTCTTTCTCCAGTTGCAGCCAGTTCCTTTCCCCACCCACAAACTCGCTTGCCTCGGTATCGCATCTTGGGTTCTTTTTCTTACCTCTTTTTTGAGTTTTCTTCGTCGGTGTGATTTCGCTCCCTTTTTCTCTGGTTGGGCCTAGGTTCTTCGACCTTGTTAGGACCCTTTTCCCCATGGCCTCTGCTAGTGGTTTCAAAGTGGTGTGATTGTTGGGCCCGTACCATGTCCCTCACTGATCCCCATGAATGTTGCCTCAGGCCGAACCACAACCCCCTTGACTGTGGCCGTGGTAAAAAGATGTCCAACAAAGGCCATCAAGAGTCATCAGCAGCAACAGGAAAAAATCTTCCAGAGATCAGATTCCGCTCTGGTGTCTCCAGTGACACTGCACTCCAAGGCTGCCCGCCCCCCCCCCCCGAAACCCCAGAGCTATGGGGTGACCAAACTGCCTCAGAGCCCCAAGGTTGCCGGTCCTCTGAATGGAGCACCCTGGAGATGGAACCTAAGAAGAACAAGAAACCCTCGAAGACTATGTCGGAGGATAGGTCAGGGAAGGTGGGTAAGTCCCACACCCAGTCCTGCAGTCCACACTGTGAGTCCAAGGAAGTGGAGTGGGAGTGGCCAACCAAGATATCCCAAAGGGAATCATCGGCCTCTGGAGATTGGCTTTGGACCCCTGAGGCCATCCTAGTCGAGGACTGCCCCTCAATGGAGCTGGTGCTGAGCCTGACATCCTCAGTGCCAACGCAGAAGGCTGCAGAGCCACTTGGACTGGAGACCAGGATGGCAGCCTTGGAGCGCAGCTTGACTGCCTTCATGGCCCAGCAGTGGACTTTGATACCTGGTTCCTCTGGGTAATCTGCCCCGAACACCAGGCCCTCGACCTCAAGGACTTCCGTGGATGTTGAGCTGATTATCAAACGCCACTGGCCTCGAGATGCTCCTTGCCCTTGGTCCTGATCCTCAGAGCCGAGGTCCTCCCTGATGAGTGCCTGTGGCTCCAAGCGCAGGGCCTCCAGAGGACACGGGCCATCAGGTTCGGGCCCCGACCATGGAGCATGGACCACCCTTGAGTCCTCCACGACTATGTCGGTCTGGGAGACCAAGGACAAGGAGTCCCCGGACACCTGTCAATACCGCAACTTGCCTTCAGACCCATCTCCATCCGAGACCTAATGCCGGTCCCAGCCCAAGGATATGGCCTTTCTTGATTTCATGCGGGACATGGCTAAGGCACTGGCATTTGACACAGAGTCGGAGGAGGACCCTTGCATGGAGGAACAAGCTCATAATCACACGAGACACATCATTTACCCCTTCACCCTTACTCCAATTACATAAAATATCCATACCAATAAAAAGCGAAGTGAGATATATTGGAGTCATCTTAGACCACAACTTGAACTTAAATGCACATATCAACAGAACTACCAGAAATGCCTACCATAAGATGGCGATAATCTAGAATCTTAAACCCCTCCTCAGCCAAGACCATTTCTGCACATTCTTCCAAGCTGTTGTTATCCCCATACTGGACTACTGCAACTTGCTGAACTATGGCCTGCCAAAACAGTTAACTTGGCCCCTTCAGCTGGCCCAAAACACCGCTGCTTGCATCATCACCGGATCAACAAAGCAAGACCATATAATGCCCCTCCTGAACCAGTTCCACTGGCTCCCAATCTTCTCCCGAATCAAATTCAAAACAGTCCTCAACATATTTAAAATCATGCGCAACATGTCTGTCAATGTACTACAAGGTCTGATCTACATGAGCCCAAGCACCAGACTGAGGCGGCGCAGCACAATGGACACCATCCCAACCACCAGAACTTCACGAAGCCAACCAATCTACCACTGGGAGAGCTTTATCCCTAACAGCACCAGCACTCTGGAACTCCCTACCAGATGCCCTAAGAACCACCACAAATGCAAAACGTTCGGGGAAGTCACATATCAGCCCATTTACTGAACTGGATGCAACGATACTAAGCACCCTCTCTCCCCCTCTCATGCCTCTTCCACTGGATACTGGATACTGTAGAAAGCTTGTAAATAAGTTGTGCTGTAAATAAGTTTAGTTCAAAGCAATTCATGCATACCTACCTCACCTATTTTGCACTGTAATATGTTTGAGTTAACCTGTAAACTGCTTTGATTGAAGGAGAAGGTGGTATAGAAAACGTGTTAAATAATTAAATAAATAAAATCTTCTAGTATGAGGCCCCTCCAAAAGAGGCACTCATGGTGCCTGTCACACCGCTCTTGGAACAGCTGCTCCTCCGCATGTGGGAGACCCCTGCATTGGTGCCCATTGTGAACCAGTGGCTGGACTCGATGTATCTGGTCTGCCGGAGCCCTGGATTCCAGAAAGCACAGCTGCCACACAATTCCATGGACTGTAAGAGGGCCCTGTCCTTCTATCTCCAGTGTGCCCAGGGCCACCGCAAAACCTCACAGCTTTTCATCTCCTATGATTCCAGTCGGCTGGGGCAACAGATGATCAAGTGGACTCTGTCCATCTGGGTGGCAGACTGCATTGCTCTCACCTATGAGCAGGCTAGGCTCTCGCTGGAGCGCCTGGTCACAGCGCACAGCATTAGGGTCATGGCAGTCTCTGTGACAAACCTGCATTACGTCCCTGTGTTGGAAATCTGCCATGCCGCCAGCTGGTCCTTGGTCCATACCTTTGCAGCTCATTATGCCTGGAGAGAGAGTCCCAAAGGACAGTGCATTCGGCCAGGCCATACTCTGTCATCTGTGTTCCAACTACTGGATTGCTGGTTCCTCACTGGACACTTGGGTCATTTGAAAATCTTCTAGCTTAGGACTCAGTTGCTGCTGCTCATGGCTCACCTTTTCTGGTCATTCATGACTTTTTACAGGTTTTTGGTAGCCCTTTAGCTAGGGAACCTCTTTATATGAGGACTGTTTTCCTGGAGAAAGCGTAGTTACTCACCTGTAACAGGTGTTCTCCAGAGACAGCAGGAATCAATCCTCACAATCATCCCTCCTCCCAGTGGAGTTGCTTCTTACTAATATTTGTCATCTTAGCTATGTCATTTGAATGAGGCAAGAAGGCACCCTTGGGCAGGAAGGGGACCATGCATGTGTGGTGCATCTCCCAAAGACTTTCTTTGAAAGCTAGGGAGAAGCTTCCATGCAGGCTCTGTTGGTGCCGACATCACCCATATGTGAGGACTGATTCCTGCTGTCCCCAGAAAACACCTTTTGTAGAAACATAGAAAATTGACGACAGAAAAAGACCAAATGGTCTAACTAGTCTGTCCTTCCATATCAACAACTACAACAGTCCCCTTTTTTCCTTGAGAGATCCTCTGTGTTTGTCCCATGCTTTTTTGAATTCAGATACTGTCCTCATCTCTACCACCTCCACTGGGAGACTATTCCACGGATTCACCACTCTTTCCATAAAGAAATATTTCTGCATATCACTCCTGAATCTATCCCCTTTCCCCCTCATCCCATGTCCCCTCATAGCAGAACTTGCTTTCAATCGAAAGAGGCTCTCCCCCTGTGCATTTATGCCATGGAGGTATTTAAATGTCTCAATAATATCACCTCTATTCTGCCTTTCCTCTAAGGTGTACATATTAAGATCCTTAAGTCTGTTCTCATATGCTTTATAATGAAGACCACTAACCATTTTAGTAGCCACCCTCTGTACTGACTCCATACTGTTATATCCTTTTGAAGGTGCGGTCTCCAGAACTGCATACAATACTCCAAATGAGGTCGCACCAAAGAGTTATACAGAGGCACTAACACCTCCTTTTTTCTGCTAGCCATTCCTCTCCGTATGCACCCAAGCATCCTTCTAGCTTTTGCTGTCACCGTTTCTACCTGTTTAGCTAATTTAAAATCATCAGTCACAACCACACTGAGGTCCTGCTCTTCTTTAGTGGAAAAAAGTACTTCACCCCCATACTATATTGCTCTCTTGGCTTGCTGCAGGCCAAATGCATAACCTTGCATTTTTTAACAAATTCTAGACCATTATTCAAGCTAAGCTAGATCCGTCCTCATGTTATCTACACCTTCCTGGGTGTCTACTCTATTGCAGATTTTGGTATCATCCACAAAGAGGCAAACCTTACTCGACAGCCCTTTTGCTATATCACTAACAAAGATGTTAAAAATAATTGGACCAAGTACAGATCCCTGGGGCACACCACTGGTAACTTTCTTCTCCTCAGAGTGAGTTCCATTTATCTGTATCCTTTGTCACCTCCCACTAAACCAATTTCTAACCCAAGCAGCAACTTTAGGGTCCATCCCTAGGGTGCTCAGTTTGTTTATAAGTCGCCCGTGAGGAACGGTGTCAAAGGCTTTACTGAAATCTAAAAACACCACATCTAGGGCTCTCCCTCGGTCCAACTCTCTGTTCACCCAGTCAAAGAAATCAATCATTTTTGTCTGACAAGACCTGCCTCTGGTGAATCCATGCTATCTCGGATACTGTAATCCGCTGGACTCCAGAAACCTCACTCTTTTCTCTTTCAGCAGCATTTTCAATAAATTTATTCACCACCGAAGTTAAACTAACCAGCCTGTAGTTTTCAACCACATCCTTACTTCCACTTTTGTGTAAAGGGACCACATGGGTCTCTCTCTAGTCCATTGGCACCATTCCTGACTCCAACGAGTCATTGAAAAGGTCAGTCAGTGGAGCTGCTAGAATGTCCCCAAGTTCCCTCAGTATTCTAGGGTGTATCCCATCCAGTCCCATTGCTTTGTCTACTTTAAGTTTAGCTAGTTTCTCACGAACACAGTCTTCTGAAAATTCTTCAAGATGCCCCTCGCTTCTGTTCCTGTTTGTGGGTGTTTCTGAGGTCCTGTTCCTGGTTCTTCATCTGTGAACACAGAAAAGAAATATTTGTTAAGCAATTCCACTTTATCCTCATCATCTTCTACATATTCCTCCCCTTCACCCTTGAGTCTGACAATACCACTTTTGACCTTCCTCGTTTCACTAATATATCTGAAAAATGTTTTATCCACCATTTTATTGCATTGGCTATTTCCTCCTCTTTTTGAATCTTTGCTTTCCTGACTACTTTGCTAGCTTCTCTAAATTTTTCCAAATATAGATGCCTGTCTTCCTCTTTCTGTGATCTCTTGTATTTCATGAAGGCCTCCCTCTTTTTCTTCACCTTTTCAGCTACTTCTTTCGAAAACCATAGCAGTCTCCTTTTCCTTTTACCTTTATTTACCATTTTAGCAAAAAGGTTTGCTGTCCTTAAAATATCCCCTTTCAGTTTTGCCCACTGTTTTTCTACAGCCCCCAGCTCTTCCCATCCTGCTAACGACTCCCTGAGGTTTTGGCCCATCTTGGCAAAGTTAGTTTTCCTAAAGTCTAAGACCCTTGCTTTTGAATGAACCACACTATCCGGTGATCACTGGATGCAAAATGATCTCCCACTATAACATCAGAAACACTTTCACCATTGGTAAGCACCAAATCCAGTATGCCCTTTTCACGTGTGGGGTCTGTTATCAATTGTCTGAATAGCTCTCCCTATAGAGAATCCAGGATCTCCTTACTTCTAGATGATACCGCAGCAGGAATGTGCCAAACAACATCTGGCATATTGAAATCCCCTATCAGTAGCACTTCCCCATTCCTAGCAATGCTGCGTATGTCTTCAATTAACTCTCCATCTACCTCTTCCTCTTGTGAGAGAAGTCTGTATATCACGCCAATGCAAATAGATTTCTCTTTCCTTCTTTCTAGTTTAACACACAGTGCCTCCTCTCTCCCTTCTAAGCTCTTTAATTCCAAAGCTTTAATATTATTTTTTACATATAGTGCCACTCCTCCTCCCCTTCTTCCTACCCTGTCCTTTCTGAATAAAGTATAACCTGTTATAATTACATCCCAGTCATGGTTTTCTGTGAACCATGTTTCTGTAACTGCCACTAAATCCAAATCATCCTCTCTCATTAAAGCTTCAGCATCTGGGATTCTTGCAAACACTATTTGCTGGCAGTGGCCAACTGCACTCCATAGATCTTTCAGTCGTTCAGAGTTTTGCACCCACATTCACATTATAACACTGGCCACAACTCCAAATTCTTCAGCTTTATCTTTTTCAGTTTTTATTTATTTATTTAGCAAGCATTTGTAGCCCGCTCCTTCCAGCGATCAGAAGCGGGTAGGATTACTATTGTGAAACTGCCGAATCAAGGCAGGTACAAATTTTGTTTACATACAGATTGTCAGAAAAGCACATCATACAGAGTTAACACTTCTTAGCTATGGGGGAGTTCATTTACATATGTACATAAATACATATATACAGGATAATCTTCTTGGACACAGTGGTCAGGGGCTGCTCCATCTGTGGATTTAGTTCAGGTTGAAATGTGATTGGAAAATGTGCGTTTTGAGTTTCTTTCTGAAGTCTAGAAGGTCATTGCTAGCTCGTAGTTCTGGTGGGAGTTGGTTCCACAGTGTTGGCGCCGCATATGAGAAAGCCCTGTGGCTGGTGTTAGCTTTGGCAGATCTTATATCTGTTGGAGTGTGAAGGATGTTGGAATTGTGGGTTCTTCTGTTTCGGGTAGGAGGTTGCAATCTTACTAGGTTGTTGAGGAAGGAAGGTGCTAAGTTGTGGATGAGTTTGAAGGTGGTTGTTAGTATTTTGTATTTTGTGCGAGCTGTTATGGGTAGCCAGTGTAATTGAATTAGTACTGGTGTGATGTGGTCACTTAGATTTTTCTTCATTATGACCCTGGCAGCTACATTTTGTGCCATTTGTAATATGTTTAGGGTTTTTTTAGGTAAACCTTGTAGGATGGCGTTGCAGTAGTCAAAATGTGGCATGATGAGTGCTTGGGCCACTGTTCTGAAGTCTTGGGGATCAATAATATTCCGAATGGGTTGGAGTTTAGGTTGTGCTATACACATCTTGGACAGAGTTTCAACGACTGTCCACCCAGGCTTCATGGCTGCATATACATCTTTCAGTAGCTTTGCTGGAATCATTGATCATTGCTCGTATTCGACTTTCAGTAGCATTGCAGACTTCATTTCATTCACAGTAGTTGTTGTCTTTGGTCCGTAGAATTCAGTGCATGCAATATATAATTTTCAGAACCAAACTCACCACTACAACATTCCTGCAATTATTCACAATTGTAAACAAGCACAACGGCTAATACCTAATGGCAATATAGAATTGTTGAACAGAATCATCTTATCTAATGCTAATTAATTGCAATACATCTACTAGCACTAAACTATTCCAAATTATGTGACTATATGTAGACCAAGCTAACTTATGACATACTTCTGTTTTTCATCTACATTCCTTAATTTATTCTCTTATCTACCAAATGGTAGGCCCCATGATAATAGACACACCACTCTTATCACGTGCACAGCTGATGCAGAAAACTAGCATGGCCTTTAAGCACAGAAAACAGCATATTTATGCACACTTTAAGCAAGTTTAATCTAATGTCAAGTGCAAAAAAGAGATAGACATGCGCATAAACAGCAACAGAAAAACTAGCATACAATTAATGCCAAGAGAATTTAAATGTAGGCAAATTAGCTGCATATTCTAAACTGGTATGCAAATAATGGCTGCGCCCAATGCAGAGACAGGCATAGAGGATTTAGCACCATTATCTCTACGCCTGGGTCTGAGGTATCTTAAACCTCTAGCACGTGCCCCTGACAGTATTTTGATGGCATCGGGGACTTTTCCCAATGTCGCAATCACCCCTGATGCCATCAAAATACTGTCAGGGCTAATATGCAAATTAGTCATGTGGTGCCCGTTTCTCTGGGAGAGCATACCAAACTAGCACCGACTTCTTGTGCGCATGTATTTGACTTGCTCTCTCAGTTTAACGCTGTCATTTTGTGCCCAGTTTAAGGGGTGGCTGATTTGCATGCTCGCCCCTTTCTGCATTGTCCTGCTGAAACCATGCACTATTGGTACACTGCAAAGAGACGTAAAAAGTTGGTAGAATGCGACTTCAGTGCCAGCTTTCTGCATCAACCTGTATGTTTGTGATTTACTCTCCAACTGTGACAGTTTACAAGGTATATAGTTAATTCCTTATCGTCCCTCCAGTTCAGTCCCTCACCTCTGGGTTGTGCACCTCCTACCGCAGCATGGAGACTGGGCATGTCAGAACTGTGACATCACTGTATATATCTTGCTGGCACCACCCACCAGCTCCCAGTGTGTCCAGTCTACATGCAGCTGGAGGTAGTGAGCCTAGGTGCTGGGCTCACTAGAGGAGCGGATAAGGAGCTTTAGACAGCTTAGCTAGGGTGTATTACTATAAAAAATCAAACTGAGTCCTCACTGACATACCAACCAGGCACAATTGGATAGTAATACTAAAATACTTTTTATTGTATAGTAAATAAAAGATTATAAGTAGGTTTTAGCATAAAAAGATTATAAGTAAAATGATTAGCATAAAATGAAATGCATCAATACATACGGATATTGTAGCTTCACTTCAGCAAGCGGGGGAACTTTCATGATGCTGCAAGGAATCCGGGAGAGCTGCCAAAGCAGGAGTCTGCTTTGTCCCTGGTACCGTCCCGTTTTCCTTGGAAAGTTCCACGTTTGATATACATTTTTCCTTAGTTGTTTACTATTAGAGATATGTGTTAATTGGATACTACAGCGTGAGCTTCACGTGAAAGCAGGCTACTCATGATTATGTTTGGATATAGATTTCATACACAATTTACGTACAGAGAATGTGTTCAGCATAACAGCCAGGTGCTTTTGACTCACTATACTAGTTCTAACTGGTTTCAGACCACTCAGTGCAAGCTGTTATGCCCTATAATAACCCCAATAGCTACATGGCTACTGAATCCATTCCATTCAAGTTAAAACCACAACTTGTCACATTCGTATCACATAGGGTTTTTAGTTTTTCTCTTCTCCCTATAACGTTTTTTCTTCACAGTGCTCTTTTTCTTTGCTGACAGCTTTCTTTATGTTTAAATCTTTTTTATTGCATTAACCAAACCTTCAACATTCCAGTACATTGACTTTTGATGACATTATGGCAAATATACAATACAACCGTTACTGCTGAATCAATTTACAGTTTACAATTTTTGTTATTTTCCCCCCTCCCATGCTTATCTCCTACCTTCCCTTTCCCCCCTCCCATCTGAAATATTCTACTTATCGTGTGGTTGTAACATTCTCCTTATCCCTTTCCAGCAGGCAGTTGCTCTTATACCTGCTGGAGCTGCTTATTGGAACTTTTAAGTAATATTACCACCTCCCAGCAACTCCTTCACTCGTAACTCTGTATCAATCTTGATTGTACTATAATCCCCCCAAATGATCCATTCATACATTGATACTTGAACATTTCTAATACTTTCATTGGAGTTTCGTCCCCTACCCCTCCCCTCCTTACTTCCCCCTTCCCATCTCCCCTCCCTCCCTTCCCCTAATCATACAGAGCCATACACTTATGGTAGCCAACTTAAACTGTTAAAATATCATTCCTCGCTCTAGTCGATACACCTTATAGATATGGGGATCAAATCATCAAGAGGTTCGCTCTCCTGCACACGTGTCACTTAGAGGACTCTCCTTCCCATAACACCCACTGGTGCACTAAATTCCACCATTCCCAATATTCACGCCCCCTGTATCTCTCCATCTACGTAGGATACATTGTTTAGCAATGAGGCAATACTTCCGCACCATCAATCTCTTCCCTGCTGTGGTAAGTCCCAAGGGGTCGGACGCATCCAAAATAGCGAGGCCCGGAGTCAACCTCAGTACCTGCCCCAGTAATTCCCCCCCAAAATTGTTGAACCCTGCTCCAAAATTTCCCTACTTGTCCACACATCCCCAGAACACATGCCCCAAATGTGCCTCTGCTTCCCCACACCATGGGCAGCCACTATGCTCCGCAAATCCCGCCTTCCACGCTCTATATGGTGAAATATATGCATGCTCTAATATTTTGAATTGCATGTCTCGGAGCCCCCGTTATTAATTGGGGAATTCTTCCTGTTGCCGCCTTCCAGGCATATGAAGCAAGATTAACTCCCAACTCCCTTCCCCAGTGTATGTACTCAACTGGAGATAACACTTTTCCTGGGCAGTATTATTCAAGGCCCTACAATAGCCCGCTACTGTTATCCGCTCTCTATCTTCCAACTCAAACCATTCCGCTAATTTCCCAAAATTATCCTTTCTCAAGCCCCGCCTATCATCCTTCATTGATGCTATATAATGCTTTAACTGCAAATATGCGTAAAAGTGATTATTTGGTAAGTCTTAAAGTCCTTGCAATTCCAAAAAAGGTTGGAGTTCACCCTCTTCATTAATTAATTAATTAATTTGAGCATTCAAACCCCCCGAGTAGATTGTGCCGAGAGTATATATCAAATTGATTGGACAGTCTGCATCTAAAAATTAGGACATTCGTGGAAGTATGAAGAATGATAAAAATCTTAATGGCCATAAATGCAGTTGATGTTTTGCAGTTCGGTTTATTAATGAAATATGTAAAGTGAAATGTTGTTACAGCAATGGCCAATGAGAACTAAAGGTTGTGACGTAACCTTTTAGTAGGAGCATTCTCATTGGATGCCGTTTTTCATTGATCGTGTAACCCTACGTGGGATGCGAGTAGCTTCAACATTTAAATACAGCTGTTATTTAGTGACCACGCATGCGTGGCGTTTTTTCCTGAAGAGAATGGTGCCGAGAAGAAAAAACTGGTATGAATGGGACTTTTTTGAGATGTATTTTTTCCACGGCTATTATTAAAAAATACTGATTCTATTTAACTTGTTTGATTTTAGAATCCTTTGAGCAGCAAAATAGCGCATGAGAATATAAATTTCGAGGCAGTATGGTGATATCTTTATCTGGCACAGCATTCAAGTTGGATCCCCTGATGAAACTGCTCATGCAGTGAAACGCACGAGCGCGCCTGATTGGCGTTGGGATTGCAGATAAGTCTTGTTTGTGCTGAATATTATCTTGCCAGTATAACACAGATTGATGAGTGAAATAGACCGTAAGCACTAGTCGGTGAAATTGCCCAGAAGAAAAGTAAAGTTAAGAGATATGTTGGTCTAGTCTGGTGAAGACAACACTCGTCATTTTGTTATATAGAAACACCACCTATGATATGATTACCATACGTCTTTTTGATAAAAAGGGAACACAAGGGTCCTTGATGCAAAAGACGGGGTGAATGAACCACAGCAGAGGTATACCTCCTGGGTTCCACCCCACTTGACTGAAGTCTGAGACCTGTTCCTAAGAAAGTTTCTGTATTTTTTAGTTTTGGTGAGAGAATGGAGTAATTTTTCTGTAATACTGCAGCATGTGCCTTCTGTTTCATGCTCAATTGCACCAAATAGTCTTGGAAAACCTGCATGCGTGCCCCCTCATACATCAAGGTTCCTTTAGCTCTTGTCGCCCTCAAGACGCCGTCTTTCTGTAGAAAGTTCATAAATCTGGCCAGCACTATTTGGGGTCTTGTATCTCCTGAGTGGGGTCTTCCCAGCCTATGAATCCTTTCAATGACAATTTGGGCACTGTCATCTCCCAGATTTAATGTATGCAGCAGTCCCAGAAAATAAGTGCGTAGATCTGCATCTTTTATGGGCTCCGGTATGCCAATTATCCTTAGATTTTTCTGACAGCCACGATTCTCTTGGTCGTCAAGCTTTTCGTCCTGTTTACTGGCTGTATTCTGTAATACATTGATCTCTCTGCTTGCTTGAAGCAGCTCATCTTCTAACATGGATATCTTTCCCTCTGCTGCTTGTATCCTTATGCCCACAGCTTCCAGTTGTTTGCTGATCCCATCCAGCTGCCCGGTGATACCATCACGTCTTCCACTTAAAGCACTTACCACTGCTTTAGTCACCTCTTTAGTGGACAGCGCTGACTGACCTGGTGAAGACAGTCCCTCAGCAATCTTTGCCTGAGTTGGGGCTGCTGCACTTTTCTCTCATTCCCGTTGGGCTGTCTTCATTATCCGCTGTGATTTTGTACCCAGCTTCTGGCTGCCTCAATATCTCCACTATCCAACAGTATTCCTATCTGCCTTCAGCTTAGTTGCAGCTTCTATAAAGCCCATATAATAGAGAGTCCTCTAATTCCAGGTTGTTGCAGACTCAGTCAATGCACTTCTCACTGTTGTCACTAGATGGCGCTCTGGGTTCACTATTGCACACAGCTTCTCCTGAATTTCCGCTCTTCACTCAGGCTCTGTGGAATGCAGGACCGACCATGCGTTTTATTGCCACATGGCTATGGCCGCAGCTCATCAGTCCCCACTGTTACCAGCAAGCCAAAGTTCAGCGGGGCAGAGGTAGCAGCAGGAAACCCTCGTTTCACCCCTCAGCAACTTTATCTCTCGAGCAGACGTTCACTCCGTGGCAGCCCACCTAGGCACACAGGTCTGTCTCTCTCACATAAGATCTCTTCCTCACCTCCGATCAGGTCATAGGCTCTCAGCTTTCCACCAACGATACCAGCATCAAAATTGGAAGGACACACCTGATACCCTGATCTTCCCTTTCATTGGGGGCCACCACTTCATGCGATCTCCCTCCCGAGCAGCCGGAGTTGCTTCAGAGCCAACCGCTGCAACAGCGCTTCATTGCCCTTCATAGCTCCAGCTTTGGGGACCGCCGATCTCAGTGCAAAGGGGTAGGAGTGTTTCGTTTTAGCCTTTGAAGCTCTGCATTAGCACTTTGAGAGGAGTTTCAGCATTTTTCACACTGTTTGCACTGCGATAAGGAGGATCAGGCTCAGAGCTACACTGATTTGCGGCCATCTTCCTACGCGCACATGAGTGCCCCCGACAGCTTTCTTTAATTAATCCTTGTAGTTTTCTGCTTACTTGGAATTAATTTTCATTACTTTTAATTTTCGATGTTTTGGAGCTCTTAAAGGGCAAGTACAAGAAAATAAAAAAAATAATAAGAGCAGATTCTGCACGTCTTTGATTTGGTTTGGGAACCATTTCCTTTACTATCCAGTCTCTCGGATCCTGTAGTGCTAATGCCTAAGCGGCCACAATGCCTAGTTTGTGGCACCCGTAGGGGCTCAGTCTCAGATGCGGGGGGGGGGGGGGGGGTGTCGTGGCTGCGCATCTGAAGCACTTACTATAGAGCAAGAAACGCAGGATCAGTCTAAAGAAGGCACTGCTCTAGTGGCGCAGGGTTCTGCCACTTCTGCAGAAGGGGAGTCTCTGAGGGAGTCTCTGTCTGCTCCTCCTACTTCAAATTTGGCTTTGCCTGGTAATTCCCCCACTCCCAAGGTGTCGGGGGCAGCTTTCGAGGATTTCTCCCCAGGTTTTGTACTGCTGCTTCATCAAGCTTACTGCTTGCGGCAGCAGGGGGTAGTCACGGAGGCCTTGCTTCTTGGGGCGGCAGGAGGCCAAGCTGCCACTGAAAGATTTGGTGTTAGTGATGGTAGACCAGTTAAGAGGGCCTGGTCAGTTGAAGATCTTGGTTCGTACTGGCCGGATACAGAGGACCTTGAGCTGGAACCGGAAGCTTGGATGGAGAATTTAGAGGAAGGTGAGATTCAGGAACCTGAAGATCAAGCAAGGATTATCCGAGTCTTTCGAAGTGAGAAGCTGACAGTGATCATTACGGAGTGCCTTCAGGCTCTCAACCTTTCGTTGGTGGTACCAGCGGAAGATGAGGGTTTGGAGGATCCTCTCATTCAGGCGGTACGAAAGTCCCAAGCATTTTTTCCTGTTCATCGGGTGATTAAGCAGATGATTCAGGATAAATGGGATGTGCCAGAGGCAGGCTTGCATGGTATAAGGTCCATGAATTGTCTCTATCCTTTGGCGGATCAAGAACGGGAAGTGTTTCGTTCTCCCCGTATAGATGCGGCAGTTTCAGCAGTCACGAAGACGACTACCATTCCAGTGGAAGGCAGTGTGGCCTTGAAGGATGTACAGGATCAGAAGATGGACACCTTATTGAAGCAAGCTTTTGAGGTTAATGATCTGGCCCTACAGGCCTCTATTTGTGGAGCTTGGGTTGCGAGAGCATGCCTTCGCTGGTCGCAGCATTTGCAGCAGCCAGTTCAGCAAACATAGGAGCAGCTAGCTGATGTAACAAGACTAGAGTCAGGTTCCGCATATTTGGCCGATGTCCATTATGATCTTATTAGAGGTTTGGCGATTAGCATGGCTTCCTTGGTAGCAGCACGCCGCTATCTTTGGCTCAGGAACTGGGCGGCAGACGGTTCCTCCAAGTCACATCTTAGCAAGCTTCCTTTTAAGGGGAAGCTGTTGTTTTTAGAAGATCTTGATAAGCTGGTCAAGGATTTGGGGGATTCTAAAGGAGATCGCTTGCTGGAGGATAAGCCGAAGCAGGGCCGAGCCTCGTTACCTTCCCGTGGGCAACCTCGGGATTTCAGGCGTTTTTGTACCTTCCGTTTTGGAGGTTTTCAAAGAGGACGGTTTTCCTCTCGAGGGCAAAGTTTTAGAGGATTCCAGGGAGCGGGCAGAGGATTTTCTAGTCCCTCTTCCTTGTTTTTTTGGAAAGCACAATGAAGCGAGGTGGACCCAGGCAGGAATTCAGCCAGTAGGGGGTCGACTTCGGGAATTTCTTCCTACCTGGGTCCAGATAACATCCGATCAGTGGGTGTTGGAGGTCATTCGCGAAGGTTATTCTCTCGAGTTTGCGCGTCCAGTGGTCGACTCTTTTGACATGTCGCCATGCAGGGGGCGAGAAAGGACGATTGCGGTACGGAAGACTCTGGCTCATCTTTTGCAGCTCGGAGCAGTGGTTCCGGTTCCGCGAGAGCACTATGGTATCGGTCGATACTCAATTTATTTTGTGGTGCCAAAGACGGGTCCTTCCGCCTGATTCTGGATCTCAAGGGGGTAAACCGCTGTTCCTGATCGTATCCCCAGTCTAGTCTCGGATCTCTGAGTTGTCCACCTCATTCAGCAGCTTGGAGACTGAGGAACCCCCTTCTTTTTGTGATGTCATCTGTATATCCCTCTGGGAGCCGCCTTCCTCCATCAGTTATCTCAGTCTCCATGCAGCTGAATAGGTCGGTGAGCCTGGGGGTCCGGGCTCACTGGAGGAACAATTAAGGATAGTTTGGTTAGAAGTAGGGGGTTTTAGTTAAAAAAAAAAAAAAAAGGGAAGCTATTTCTTTAAATTGCAGGGCTGTTCCCTAGTGGTGCGGCAGGCTCTCCTCTATCTGTCTGTGTCCCTGCTGGGGGGGGGTAGCTCAGCAGGGGGCTTTGGTGAGGCCGGATTCGCTCCCGGGGAGCAACGGTGGAGCTTAACCGGGGCTGGAGAGCTGCACGGCCAGGCGCGATACAGAAGTCTTGCCTGTGAGCGCTTTTCTGGCTATCCACGGAGGTTCCCGGTGTCGGACCTCCACGAGGTGCACCGGGCAAACAACAAAGTTGAGCGTCATTCATTCTTCGCAGAGCGGAGAGACAGCGGAGTCCCTCAAAGACCGACCCGCATGAGCAGCAGAGGTAAGGAGGCGGGCTGGTGAACGGGTTTCAGCGGCGCGAGGGAGTGCAAACTGCAGAGCAGGCCCGGCCATGTGTTAGGAGCGCGGGGAGCACAGGACTCCAGATCCGGAGTTATCAGCGGGGTTTCTCCGGCAGATTCAGCCGCGGTTGGGGATCCGGCGTCTGAAAACCCGCGGGACAGGTTTAGAGTCCGGTTTGGAGTGAGTTAAAAAAAAAAACGAAATAGGAATAAGGGGTGGTTTCCCTTCTGGTTCGGGGTTCTGTGGTCTCCGGTGGGCTTCCCTCGGGGGATAGGCAGTGTGCGAGTAGTGTACCCGGGGGGGGGGGGTGGCCTCCTTGGAGTGGCTATGCCTTCAAGGCCCCAGTGTTTTATTTGTGGGGCCAAGAGAAGTTCACTTTCAGACTCCGGGGTGTGCAAGACCTGTACTAAAGAGGCTGCAGCCATGGAGCTTCCCGGGGAGGAGGTGAAGGAGCGACCGGGGACAGAGACAGGCGCCTCGGTCGCTCAGGTAGCCAGCTTGCCCCTGGGGGAGCCGATAGCGGGGCCATCCTCTGCTCCAGATGCCCCCACCCCACAGGCGACCTGGCCCAAGGAGTTGGAGTCTATTTTCTCGCCAGAGTTCATGGCCCTCCTGCAGCAGGCGGTGGGGGGCTTCCCACCAAAGCAGCCGACAGGCAACCTCGTAGGGGATGGAGTGAAGAGGCTGGGGCAAGCCCCCGTCTCAGAGGCCCAGCAGGGAGTCAAGAGGCCGCGGCTGGAGGTGGAGTTCGGGGCTCAGTCGGCCGCCTCGGAGGGGCAGCTCTCGGATGAGGAAGGGGGAGCGTGGCCCTCGAGGAGGAGCTAGAGGAAGGAGAGCTCGAGGACAAGGAGGAGCAGGCTAGAGTAGTGCGTGTCTTCCATAGGGATGAGCTTCCAGCTCTCATCGCGGAAACACTGCGAACCCTGAACATGCCGGCCCAGGGACTGGCGGAGGATGAGACGTTGGAGGATCCGCTGTTGCAGGTCTTTCGAAAGTCTCAGAGAGCGTTCCTAGTGCACTGGGTGTTTCAAGAGTTGATACAGGAGGAGTGGAATGTACCGGAGGCTGCGCTCAAGGGCTCCAGAGTGATGAGCCGGTTGTACCCACTGGTGGACCAGGATCAGGAGGTCTTCAAGCTCCCTAAGGTGGATGCGGCCGTGGCGGCAGTAATAAAGAAGACCACCATTCCGGTGGAGGGCAGCGTGGCCCTTAAGGATGCGCAGGACAGAAAGATAGATGCGTTGCTGAGACAGATTTTTGAGATCAATGCCCTGTCTCTCCAGGCAGCTATTTGTGGGGCCTGGGTGGCCAGGGCATGCCTGCGCTGGTCTCAGCAGCCCCAAGCGGGGCAGGAAGGTGTACAGTCCGGCGATGCCGCCCGCCTGGAGTCGGGGGTGGCCTATTTGTCAGACATCCATTATGATCTCATGCGAGACTTGTCCAAGAGTATGGCATCGACGGTGGCAGCCAGGCGCTATCTGTGGCTCCATAATTGGGCAGCTGATAATTCCTCTAAAGCACGGTTGAGTAAGCTGCCCTTTAAGGGTCGTCTCTTGTTTGGTGAGGACCTGGAGAAGTTGGTCAAGGAATTGGGAAAATCGAAGGGCGGCAAGTTGCCTGAGGACAAGCCTAAGCAGGGGCGCGCAGGTCCGGTTGGCAAGGGGCAGCAGTGGGATTTTCGCAGGTTTCGTTTTCAAAGGTTCAGTTCTGGACAAAGAGGTAGATTTCCCGGCAGAAGCCAGGGCTTTCGGGGATTTCGAGGAGCAGGGAGAGGATTTGGGGTATCGTCCTCTGTCTCCTCCCCCTCTACTAACCTTAGGAAATCGCAATGAGATCTGGAAGACCCAGGGGCCCCTAGTCTCCGTGGGAGGGAGGTTGCAGGAGTTCTATGCCGCCTGGGTCCAAATCACTTCAGATCAGTGGGTTCTAGAAGTCATTCGAGAGGGCTTCGCGCTGGAGCTGCAACGGCCAGTGCGCGACGCCTTCGTACAGTCTCCCTGCAGAGCAGCGACCAAGTGCGGGGCAGTGCGGGAGACGGTACGGAGGCTACTAGATCTCAGGGCGATAGAGCCAGTTCCCCGAGACCAACACAGCGTCGGTCGATACTCCATTTATTTCATGGTACCAAAGAAGGAAGGCGGTTTTCGGCCCATTCTGGATCTCAAGGGTGTAAATCGTCTGCGCGTGGCCCATTTTCATATGGAGACCCTGCGGTCAGTAATTGTGTCAGTGCGGAGGGGAGAGTTCCTCACCTCCCTGGATCTGTCCAAAGTGTATCTTCACATTCCCATTCGGCCAGTGCATTACAAGTTTCTCCGCTTTGCGGTTCCTTTCAGTCATTTTCAGTTCCGAGCCTTGCCGTTTGGCCTAGCGACGGCACCGCGCATGTTCACAAAGATCATGGTGGTGGTTGAGGCGGCCTTGCGCAGAGACGGTATTCTGGTGCACCCTTATCTGGACGATTGGTTGATCCGAGCAAAGTCAAGGAGCGAAAGTGAACGAGTGACGTCCAAGGTGGTGAGTTTTCTAGAGAGCCTGGGTTGGGTAGTCAACCGGGCAAAGAGCAAGTTAGTGCCGCCTCAAGGTATAGAATACTTAGGGGCTCGGTTCGACACGGAGTCGGGTCAGGTGTTTCTCCCTCAGCAGAGGGTGCGAAGGCTTCGGACGCTAGTCCGGAAATTCCTAAAGAGAAAGGAGTCGACAGCATGGCAATACCTGCAGTTGCTGGGAACAATGGCAGCAACCATAGATTTGGTGCCGTGGGCGAGAGCACACATGAGACCGTTGCAAAGGGCGCTCCTGCGGCGCTGGTCTCATCAGCAGGACCCGCTGTCACGGAGACTCGCCTGTCCGGACGAGACCCGAGTAGCGCTTCGCTGGTGGTTGGTTCCCAGTTCTTTAGAGAGTGGGAAGCCCCTCGAAGTGCCCGATTGGGTGGCTCTAACAACAGATGCCAGCTGCCTGGGCTGGGGGCCCACTGCCAGGGACAGTTCGCACAGGGGCAGTGGACCGTCCAGGAGATAGCGTGGTCGATGAACAGGTTGGAGTTGAGAGCAGTGTCCCTGGCCCTGCAAAGTTTTCAGGTGGGGCTCCACAGGACGGCGGTACGTGTGTTTTCCGACAATGCTACCGCAGTGGCATACATCAATCGACAAGGGGGCACCAGCAGTGTGGTGCTAGAGGCCGAAGCAGAGAGCCTGTACGGCTGGGCCGAGGTGAATCTCCTAGCAGTGTCGGCAGCGCATGTTGCAGGGGTGGACAATGTGGAAGCCGATTTTCTCAGTCGGGTAAAGGTGGACCCAGGAGAGTGGGTCCTTCATCAGGAGGTGTTCGACATGCTAGTGCGCCGTTGGGGCACGCCGGGGATGGATCTGATGGCAACTTATCAGTTGGCAAAGGCCAGTCGCTTCTACAGCAGAAGAAGAGAGAGAATGTCGGAAGGCCTCGATGCTCTCATTCAACCTTGGCCGGAGGGGCAGCTCCTGTACGTCTTTCCTCCGTGGGTACTAATAGGCAGGGTGGTCCAACGGATAGAGCGGTTCAGGGGGCAGGTGATTTTAATTGTGCCAGATTGGCCTCATCGGCCGTGGTATGCAGATCTCTTAAGGCTCCTGGTAGCGCGGCCGTGGCGGCTCCCAGGGCGTCCGGATCTGTTGTCGCAGGGCCCTCTCCTCATGCCTCACGTGGATCGATTCTCGCTTACAGCTTGACTATTGAAAGGGCTAGGTTGAGGTCAAGAGGTTACTCTTCGGCGGTGGTCGCCACGCTGTTGAAGGCCAGGAAGAGGTCTACATCTTTAGCGTATGTCCGAGTCTGGAGAGTTTTTGAGGTGTGGTGCAGAGAGAGGGACGCGGAGGCCCTTTGGGCATCCATCTCACGGATCCTGGAGTTTCTGCAGGATGGCTTTGACAAGGGGCTTGCCGCTGCGTCGCTGAAGGTGCAGGTTGCAGCCTTGTCCTGCTACAGAGGACGGATTGCTGGACGTTCCATCAGGGACCATTTGGATGTCAAGCGTTTTCTGCAAGCGGTTTCGCTCTTGCGGCCGCCAAGTAGGCCCAAATGGCAGCTCCCTCTGGTCCTAGAGGCGCTGGAGTGGGAACCGTTCGAGGCACTGAGTAGGGCATCGGTGAAGGATCTCACTTTGAAGGTGGTGTTCCTGGTGGCCATTTGTTCTGCGCGGCGGATTTCAGAGCTCCAAGCGTTGTCCTGCAGGGAGCCCTATCTCTCCTTCTTTGATTCAAAGGTGGTGCTGAGACCTGTTCCGGCGTTCTTGCCCAAGGTAGTGTCGCCGTTTCACTTGAATCAGGACATTTCTCTGCCCGTGTTCAGGTCGGGCTTGGCAGAGTCGGTACAGAGGACATTAGACGTCCGGTGGGCGTTGAAGAAGTACCTGCAGCGTACCAAGAGCTTTCGCAGATCAGAGAGGCTGTTTGTTCTCTTTGCGGGGCCTAGAAGGGGAGAGGCAGCGTCAAAGGCTTCCATTGCGTAATGGATTAAGGAAGCGATTGCGTCGGCTTATTTGTTGAGAGGTATGACGGTGCCGGAAGGTCTGCGGGCCCATTCCACTAGGGCTCAGGCGACCTCATGGGCGGAGGTTCGGATGGTGCCACTGGCGGAAATCTGCAAGACGGCCACGTGGTCATCCTTGAATTCGTTTGTGAAGCATTACCGGCTAGACGTTCATTCGGCACAGGATGCCTGTTTTGGATCGGCGGTGCTTCAGGCCGGTATAGTGGGGCCCTCCTGTTAGATTTACTGCTCTGGTACTTACTCAGAGGTCCGGGACTAGACTGGGGATATGATCAGGAAGGTGAAATTAGACTTACCTGCTAATTGTTGTTCCTGGAGTAGACCCAGTCTAGTCCCGAGTCCCGTCCCAGTGTTGAGGGAGCAGGAAGCGCAGTCTGAGTTTCTGGAAGGTGACAGGTAAGAGGAGTCGAGTCCGGGGAAGATCTCCCCAGGGGAATTTAGGGTCATCTTTTCATGTTAGCGTTCGAGCAGGTGAGAGGACAGCCTCGGCATTTTTAGTGGTTAACAGTTCTTAATTAATTTGTTGTGATACAGTTAGTTTTTGGGGAGTGGCCAGATTTGGTAAGTGGCCCTTTGCGGGGCGGCTGTGAGGTTGAAACTTACTTGTTGCTCTGGTGAGTCTGCTTTGTCAATAGGGTACTGATGGAGGAAGACGGCTCCCAGAGGGATATACGGATGACATCACAAAAAGAAGGAGGTTCCTCAGTCTCCAAGCTGCTGAATGAGGTGGACAACTCAGAGGTCCGGGACTAGACTGGGTCTACTCCAGGAACAACAATTAGCAGGTAAGTCTAATTTCACCTTTGCGGGTACCTCATTTCCAAATGGAGATCTTACATTCGGTTATAGTGGCGGTTCGTCAAGGGGAGTTCTTGACGTCTCTCGATCTCACCGAAGCATATTTACACATTCTGATCAGGCCAGATCATCAGAGGTTTCTAAGATTTGCGCTACATGGGGGCACTTTCAGTTTCAGGTGTTGCCCTTTGGTCTGGTGATGGCTCCGCACACCTTCACTAAGGTTATGGTGGTGGTGGTGGCGACTCTTCAGAAGAAGGAGTATTAGTTCATCCCTATCTCGACAACTGGTTGATCCGGGCAAAGTCCAGGGCTGAGAGTGTGCGAGTGACAGACAAAGTGGTAGAGCTCCTGCTGAGGCTCAGTTGGGTGGTCAATACGGCCAAGAGTCGATTGGTTCCAGCGCAAGTTCTAGAGTATTTGGGAGTTCGCTCTGACACTTGTGTGGGATCAGTTTTCCTGCCGGATCTCTTCGCCCAGGGCCTGTGGCTTCTGGTGCATGATTTTTTTGAGGACTCCTGCACCATCGGCCTGGCACTATCTCCGCGTGTTAGGGACAATGGCGGCGACTCTGGAAGTTGTGTCGTGGGCCAGAGCTCACATGCATCCCTTACAGAGCTCGATGCTCAGTCGATGGTCTCACTAGAACGACTCTCTGTCCAAATGCCTACCCTGTCCATTGTGGATCAGGAAGTCTCTTCAATGGTGGCTTCGTCCACAGAATCTCGCTGTGGGCATCCCTCTCGAACAACCACAGAGGATGCCAGTGTTAACAAATGCAGTCTCGCAGGATGGAGCTCATTGCGGAGAGCTCTTCGCGGAAGGCGGCTGGACCAAACAGGAAGCCAAATGGTCCATCAATCGGCTGGAGTTGCGGGCGGTAGCTCTAGCGCTTCGGGCCTTCCAATTCACCTTATGGGGTTGAGCGGTTGGAGTGCTCTCGGACAATGCCTCAACGGTTGCGTACCTCAGTCATCAAGGGGGCATGGGAAGTGCAGCTCTGGAAATGGAGGCGGAAAGTCTCTTTGGCTTCAGGCTCTGTCAGCGGCGCACACTGCGGGAATGGACAATGTGACAGCGGACTTTCTCAGCCGGGTTTGAGTGGATCCCAGAGAATGGGAGCTTCATCCGGAGATTTTTGCTCAGATTGTCCTCAAGTGGGGATCTCCGGTTATGGATCTCATGGCGACCTTTCGGTCAGCCAAAGCCAGTCACTTTTACATAGAAACATAGAAATATGACAACAGAAAAAGACCACTTGGCCTATCTAGTCTGTCCTTCCATAACAACTACAACAGTCCCCTTTTTACCTTTAGAGATCCTCTGTGTTTGTCCCATGCTTTTTTGAATTCAGTTACTGTCCTCATCTCTACCACCTCCACTGGGAGACTATTCCACGGATCCACTACTCGTTCCGTAAAGAAATATTTCCGCATATCACTCCTGAATCTATCTCCCTTCACCCTCATCCCATGTCCCCTCATAGCAGAACTTGCTTTCAATTGAAAGAGGCTCTCTCCCTGAACATTTATGCCATGGAGGTATTTAAACATCTCAATCATATCACCTCTATCCCACCTTTACTCTAAAGTGTACATATTAAGATCCTTCAGTCTGTCCTCATATGCTTTTTAATGAAGACAACTAATCATTTTAGTAGCCACCCTCTGCACCGACTCCATCCTATTCACATCCTTTTGAAGGTGCGGTCTCCAGAATTGCACACTATACTCTAAATGAGGTCGCACCAAAGACTTATATAGAGGCATTATCACCTCCTTTTTTCTGCTAGCCATTCCTCTCCGTATGCACCCAAGCTTTTGCCATCGCCTTTTCTACCTGTTTAGCTACTTTAAGATCATCAGACACAACCCCGCCTAGGTCCCGCTCTTCTTTAGTGGACAAAAGTACTTCACCCCCTATACTATATTGCTCCCTTGGATTGCTGCAGCCCAAATGCATGACCTTACATTTTTTAACATTAAATCCCAGCTGCCAAATTCTAGACCATTCTTCAAGCTTAGCTAGATCCCTCCTCATGTTATCTACCCCTTCCTGGGTGTCTACTCTATTGCAGATTTTGGTATCATCTGCAAAGAGTCAAATCTTACCTGAAAGCCCTTCCGCTATATCACTAATAAAGATGTTAAAAAGAATCGGACCAAAGACAGATCCCTGGGGCACACCACTGATAACATCCTTCTCCTCAGAGTGAGCTCCATTTACTTGTACTCTTTGTCGCCTCCCACCCAACCAATTTCTAACCCAAGCAGTAACTTTAGGGTCCATCCCTAGGGTGCTCAGTTTGTTTATAAGTCGCCTGTGAGTAACAGTGTCAAAGGCTTTACTGAAATCTAAATACACCACATCTAGGGCTCTCCCTCGGTCCAACTCCCTGGTCACCCAGTCAAAGAAATCAATCAGATTTGTCTGACAAGACCTGCCTCTGGTGAATCCATTACAGCAGGCAACAAGAACGAATGTGGGAAGGTCTAGATGCCTTACTTCAACAATGGCCCGCTCACGGTCTCCTCTATGTGTTTCTCCCTTGGGCACTCATAGGATGAGTGGTACAGCGCATTGAGGCTCATCAGGGAAGAGTGATTCTAGTAGCTCCAGATTGGCCTCGTCGTCCGTGGTATGCCGATCTGGTGTGTCTGCTCGACAAGGAACCGTGGCGGATGCCACCAAGGGAGGATCATTTGCTTCAGGGTCCTCTACGAATGCCTCAGGTACATCAGTTCTCGCTTACGGCTTGGCCATTGAAAGGGCTTGCTTAAGGAAAAAGGGTTATTCTAAGGCGGTGATTGACACCTTGCTTCTGGCCAGAAAGAGGTCCACTTCCTTTGCATATGTGCGCGTCTGGCGTGTTTTTGAGAACTGGTGTGCTCAACGCCAGTTTCGTCCGGCCTCAGTATCTGTACCGACAATGTTGAGTTTCTTGCAAGATGGGTTCGATAAGGGATTGGCTGCCAGTTCGTTAAGGGTGCAGTTGGCAGCTATTTCTTGTTACCGAGGAAAGGTGCAAGGGGTTCCTTTGGGGGTCCATGCCGATGTTGTCCATTTCTTGAGAGCGGTATCCCATCTACGTCCTTCGCGCAGAGTGTTTTCTCCTCCATGGAATCTCAACCTGATTTAGGAGCCTTGACAAGGGAGCCTTTTGAGCCTTTGCATCAGGCTTCCCTAAAGGATTTGACTTTGAAGACAGTATTTTTGGTAGCCATTTGCTCTGCATGTCGAATCTCTGAGTTGCAGGCTTTGTCCTGTCGGGAACCATTTCTGACTTTCTCTAGGGAAAAAGTGGTGATGCATCTCGTACCGTCTTTCCTACCAAGGTTAGTTTCACCATTTCATGTGAATCAGTCGGTCTCTTTGCCCATTTTGGGTGTTTCGGGGGAGACTGCGTTGGACAGTAGTTTGCATTTGTTAGATATTAAGAGGGTACTTCGGCGATACTTGAAGGTTTCGGAGTCTTTCCGTAAGTCTGACCATTTGTTTGTTCTCTTTGGGGGGCCGTGTAAAGGTGAAGTGGTGGCCAAAGCTTCAATTCCAGATGAGTTCGTGGAACAATAGTGTCAGCTTATATCTTGCAAGGTTGTCAGGTGCCCTTGGGGCTGCAGGCTCATTCTACTAGAGCACAAGTGGCTTCGTGGGCGGAGCATAGCTTAGTTCTGCCAGTTGAGATTTGCAGAGCAGCCACTTGGTCTTCCTTGCATACTTTTAGTAAACATTACCGCCTGGATGTTCAAGCGGTGGGAGATGCCTGTTTTGGATCGACAGTTTTGCAGTCCGGGTGGACAGGTCCCTCCCAATAGTTTACTGCTCTGTTACATCCCAGAGGTGAGGGACTGAACTGGAGGGATGATAAGGAAAGAGAAATTAGACTTACCTGCTAATTGTTGTTCCTTGAGGAACTCCAGTTCAGTCCTGATTCCCACCCGGGGGTCTTTTGGTCAGTTTCCACAAAGCATGCGGTGCGATTCGTGATAACTACAGTCCAGTAGGAGAAGTTCAGCAAATGTGCTCTCTGTTCAGGTAAAATATACCTTGTATTCTTTTTTCTCTCTCTTTTCTGTCCTATTTCTGCAAATGGGAGAGAGAGAGTTATCCTCTCATTTACGGAGATTTAGTTCAGTGTTGGAGTTAAATTGTATTTAATATTATAGCTACTTATTTGTTGCTCCTTTGAGTCTGCTTTGTCATTAGATCACTGGGAGCTGGTGGGTGGTGCCAGCAGGATATCTGCAGTGATGTCACAGTTCTGACATGCCCAGTCTCCATGCTGCAGGAGGAGGTGCATAACCCAGAGATGAGGGACTGAACTGGAGTTCCTCAAGGAACAACAATTAGCAGGTAAGTCTAATTTCTCTTTTTATTACTTAAGGGGTAACAAACATTAAAACATAACTAACAGTTTATGGCAAATAAATTAAACTCATTTCAATTGTTTATCAAAAATTCTTAGGAAGGTTCTTTTATCTTAGGTAATAATTTGACTCACATTACTTTGAATATGGTCAGTAATATAATTATCTGATTAAAATAGACATCTCAGGACACAAAGGAAGGAAATAAGGACACAAACAAAAACAGATACATAAGCAATATTACATAAACAGTACCAAGAATTGTGTTCAACAAAAGGTATTGCATTCATAACCACAAATCTTTTGAAAACATAGAATTTAAACCAATTAGAAATTCAATTGTCATTGCTTAATACTTCTCTTTGTTGCACTGTTTTCAGCATAAAACATTGTAGTAGTAAAAGGATCAATTAGTCTCTTGCACAGCGTAAATCTAGAATCTACCTTAATTAGTGATATTGGTGTTTGTGATGTTAAAGGCAATACCTTCCCTTCACTTATTTCACTAGCAAGAAGATACTTGCTTCACACTTCCAATTGATAATATTAGCCTGCTGGGGTCATTCATTAACAACAACTGAAACACTTAACATGAGAATTTAAGATTATGTTTCCAATAGACTCTTGCAAGCATCTTAAAACTGGGACAGCCACTCTGTAGTTTTACACTTTCATGGGTATGATGTGTACTAGGATTTTCTATTTATCTACTTACATAAAAAGAAACATTATAACAACCTTGGTTTAAGTACGTACTTAATTCACCTGTTAGAATGAAGTTGTATCATTCATTATTGGTGACTTGTAATAGTTAAATTTCTAATCTAACATATTTTCTTTTATATTACATGTATCACTATGCTTTTTGCACAATAAGAAACAAATAGAAAAGGGATATCAGTATTACTGACCAGAAATCACGAAATGAAAACAAACCATCAAATCTTCATAACAAGTACTATGACATAAATACACAAGACAGTCTGTAATCCCAACATGAAACCACTGTATAATCTGTTGTTTTAATTTTCTTTTTCTTTTACTCTTTTTTCGATGCAAATCAATCATAGAATCACTTAGAATAGTGGTTGGGGCAAGGTACATCTCCAGGAACAAGCAGGAATGAGTCTTCACATATGGGTATCGTCGGTACCGACGGAGCCTGCGCGGGAACGCTCCCCAGCGTCCAGTAAGAAAGCTTTTGGGAGCATCCCACAGCGCCTGCGCGCTGCCTTCCCGCCTTTCCTAACCGCCTCTCTCCAGTTCTTCTTTTCCGCGGAGCCAGCAGGTCGTGTTCTGTCACCGCTAAAGAAGTTCTTTATTTTTCTTTATTTCTTTGGTCGCGCGTCTGCCTTCTTCGACGTCGGACCGGTACCGCCGGTCTTTTCTTCTGTCTTCTTTAAAAAAATAAAAAAAAACTACTGTTTCCCACTTCTGTGCAATTTTTCCTTTTGGGCCTCAGGCCTTGCAGAATTTTTCCTCATGGAAAAGCCCGCTTCCGGGTTTAAAAAGTGCACGAAGTGCAGCGGTACTCTTTCTATCACCGACACCCATGACTGGTGTCTAAAATGTTTGGGTCCTGACCACTCCATCACCGATTGTGAGTCCTGTTCCATGATGTCTAAAAGGGGTCGACAGAATCGAGTGGCAAAGCTCAGTACCCTGTTTCCCTCTGATGCAGCTTCGGTGGCATCGACATCTTCCAGGGCTGCTGCTTCCTCCCATGGATCTCAGGTAACCAAACATAAGTCCAGCCGGTCCTCGAAGGGTAGATCTCCCTCTAAGTATTGAGATGCCTCCGGGCTTGCTCTCGAGGATCCTGCACCGGCAAAATTACCCCGGCGGGAAGCTTCGGCTTCCAAAGCTTCATCTATGGGGTCACAGATTGACATCGATGGTGTGGCCTCGACCGATCACCTGTTGCCATGTTCTGGGGTACCGGTGGTCTCCACTGGTACCGACATCCAGACATTGGTTGCGTCGATGGATCAGAATATTCTGACCATGCAGCGTGCCATCACGGTATTCATACAAGCTGCGACGCCTCCGGTACCGCAACAAACTCCATTGTCGGTACTGGTTACGGCACCGGCACCGATATCGGTTCCAGTGCCGGTACCGATTGCATCGACATCGGCTTCAGTGTCGACTGCAGCGGTACCCTGTCCTGTGATGCCCATCGGTACCGAATCGGTACCGATCGTTCCAATGTCGATACCACTCGGTACGCATATCGGGCTCTGCAAGAGCATCCAGACAGGCGATACTTCGATTCCTCCGAAGACTCTGATGAATCAGAGGCTTCTGTCGAAGCATCGGTACTCCTTCCTCAGGAGCCCTCTTCTCCAAAAAGAAGAATGTCTCCTCCAGAAGACTTGTCTTTTCAAGACTTCATTAGGGAAGTGGCCAGGGGCCTCTCTATTTCATTGGCCCCTGAACCAGAGCCTAGAGCCAAGAAATTAGATATTTTACAATATCCTAAGGCTCCTAAAGAGGCAGCTACTTTACCAATTCATGAGATCCTTTATGATCACATGTTGGGCATATGGGAGACACCTCTTACTACTTCTCCTCATTCTCGCAGGTTGGACACCATGTACCGTGTTCCTCCCTGTCCTGGCTTTCATAAAACTCAGCTTCCTCACCACTCTATTGTGGTGGAGTCTGCTATGAAAAAGATAGAGTGCAAAAAGACACTCATCTAATCCTCCAGGAAGAGAATGCAGAACCTTGGATGCTTTTGGCAGGAGAATTTTCCAGCCCAATATGCTTACTGCCAGAATCAACTCCTATAGTCTCTATATGGGGATGTTTCTAAAGGAAGTTACAGATCATCTGCTAACTTTATCTCCTTTTATCTCAGAAGATAAAAGGGAGGAGTTTCTCACCTGGCTTAAACATGCCCAGGATGTTTCCAAATTTTCCAACCGTGCAGCCTTTGACTCTTTTGAGTGTGCCAGCAGAGCCTCGGCTATTGCCATAGGTGCACGCAGACTTGCTTGGTTACAAGCTTCTGATTTGGAACCCTGGGTCCAGGATGGACTAGGAAATCTTCCTTGTACAGGTGAAAACCTTTTTGGCAAGGATTGGCAAGCAAAGGCCACTCAGATGGATGCTGAAAATTCTGCCTTAGATAGACTTTCAAATTCTACTTCTGCTCCTACTAGAAAAAGGTTATTCAAAAAGGCTTTCTTTCCCAAAAAAGGGAAATATTATCCTGGTTATGGTCACCAGGCATCTTCTGCAGGTCATTTTGCTGCAAAGCGTCAGCAACAATCTAAACAAGCCAAGCCTAAGGCTGCAAGGACTGCTACGGCCCAACAGCCACAGCCTCCTCAGGGCCTTTGACTCACATCTAGAGAACTTAGCCTTTCTGGCTCTAGAAGAACCAGAGCCTCTCACTTTTCCAGGAAGGTTAGCTCACTTTGCTCCCAGATGGGAACAAATCACAGCAGAGCAATGGACCCTCTCCATCATAAGGGAGGGGTACAAGCTTCATTTCTTAAACCTTCCTCCTCACACCATGGTGAGACAGTTCAATTCTCCAACATCTCTCCTAGACCTTCTGGGTCAGGAGGTTGCTACCCTTCTTGCCCAAAGGGCAATAGAAGAAGTACCCCTTCTTCAACAGGGTTCAGGGTTCTACTCCCCCTATTTTCTTATCCCAAAGAAAACAGGGGGCTACAGACCCATATTAGATCTCAGAGAGTTGAACAAGTTTCTATACAAGGAAAAATTCAAGATGATTTCTCTCGGTACTCTCCTTCCATACCTTCAGAGTCAGGATTGGCTTTGTTCTCTAGATCTCAAGGATGCGTACTACAAATATTCCCAGAGTGCGTAGAAATGCAGCCACTACTGCCATGCATTTTGTGAACACTCTTGGAGCAGAGGCCAGACCGAAAGGAAGCACTCTGTATTGGTAGTGCTTTCCCTGATAAAGGAACCGAAGGAACCTTCTGTGTGTTGGATGGATGAGGACATGGGTTTCCCATATATGGACGACTGGCTCATCCGAGCTCCATCCCAGTCAGAGGCCCAGGCTTCCCTAGCCTGCACAAGGCGTGTTCTTCAGTATCTGGGACTTGTAATAAACATCCCAAAATCACAACTCACCCCTACTCAGTCATTGGAGTTCATAGGGGCCTTGCTGGATACCACAACTGCAAGGGCCTATCTTCCCCAGGCCCGTTGCCTACGCTTGGTGCAGTTAGCCTCTCAAATTCAGTTAAAGTCCCATTTAACTGCTCGAGAGATGTTACAACTGTTAGGCCACATGGCATCCACCGTGCATGTGGTTCCTTATGCTCGCCTTCACATGAGGGCAGCTCAGTGGACTCTGTCCACCCAATGGACCCAGGCATCAGGTTGCCTGTTAGACAAAATAGCAACCTCCAGTCGCCTCTTTTGGTCCCTCCAGTGGTGGAGGTCCACTCAAAATCTGTTGCTGGGGTCCCCCTTTCAACAGTTGCTACCCCAAGCAACCCTTACATCAGATGCCTCCCCAAAGGGTTGGGGAGCTCATCTACAAGATCTCTCCACCCAAGGCATCTGGTCTCCACAGGAGACATCTCTACATATCAACCTCTTAGAGCTCAGAGCAGTCCTTCTAGCTCTCAGAGTCTTCCACACCCTGCTCAGCCACAAGACAGTCCTCATCCACACGGACAACCAAGTAGCCATGTTCTACGTGAACAAGCAGGGTGGGACTGGCTCTCCGTCGCTTAGCAACGAAGCTTTGAGATTGTGGGCCTTCGCCAGAGAGCATCAAATTCATCTCATGGCAGTGTATCTTCCAGGGGTTCAAAACTCTTGGGCAGACAGACTCAGTCGAGTTCTGCTTCCACACGAATGGTCCCTCCATGGGGACCAGATAGCCAGGATCTTTCGAATTTGGGGAACCCCAGACATAGATCTGTTTGCAAGTCCGTGGAATGCCAAACTTCCCCGGTTCTGTTCCAGGATTCCGTGTCAGGGAGTTCAGGCCAGGGATGCCTTCCTCCTCCACTGGGGGCAAGACTTCCTCTATGCCTTTCTACCCATTCCCCTAATTTCCAAGACACTGTTCAAGCTTCAGAGAGACAAGGGGTCTATGATCCTCATAGCTCCACGTTGGCCACGCCAAGTGTGGTACCCTCTACTTCTTCATCTCTCTCAAGCTCCCTCCCTGGACTTGGGATCTGCTCCAGACCTCCTGTCCCAGGAGGAGGGAACGTTGTGGCACCCAAATCCCCAGTCTCTTCATCTCAGAGCCTGGTTGCTGAAGGCCTAGACCTTCAAGATTTGCATCTTTCTCAGCAAGTGAAGGATATCCTTCATGCTTCCAGAAAGCCTTCCACTAGACGTTCCTATGCTTTTAAATGGAAAAGGTTTACCATTTGGTGTGCAGAGAAGGGTCTTAACCCTCTTGCAATACCTCTGAATTCTTTACTAGAGTATTTGCTGCATTTATCCCATGCAGGCCTTAAAACAAATTCAGTAAGAGTCCATTTGAGTGCTATTGCAGCATCCCTTAAGCCTCTCAATGGACATCCTATTTCCTCTCATCCTCTTATTGCAAGATTCATGAGAGGCCTTCTTTTAACTAAACCTCCCATTAGACCACCTCCAGTGGCATGGGATTTGAATTTGGTTCTTGGCCAGCTTATGAAGCCACCCTTTGAACCCTTAGCCACTACCTCCTTGAAATTCCTTTCTTGGAAGGTTATTTTTCTCATTGCAGTCACCTCAGCTCGCCGTATCAGTGAGCTGCAAGCCTTGGTGGCTAATCCTCCTTATACAAGGTTCCATCATGACAAAGTAGTCCTCAGGACTAATCCACACTTTATGCCTAAAGTGGTCTCACCTTTTCATCTGAACCAGGAGGTGTATTTACCTGTCTTTTTTCCAGGACCTCATGCATCAAGTGCAGAGAGGAATCTTCATACCCTGGATTGTAAGAGAGCACTTGCTTTTTACTTACAAAGGACACAGCAACATAGAAGGTCCTCTCAACTATTTGTTGCTTTTGATCCCTCTCATTTAGGACTTCCAGTCTCTAAGAGAACTCTGTCCAATTGGATTGCTCAGTGCATTTCCTTCGCCTAACAGAGTAAGAACCTTTCTCTGGAGGGCCATGTCACAGCTCACAATGTGAGGGCCATGGCAGCCTCTATGGCTCATCTAAACTCTGTGTCCATCGACCAAATCTGCCGATCGGCCACCTGGGCCTCGGTTCATACCTTTACAGCCCATTACTGCTTGGACAAGGACTCCCGCCGGGATGCCTTGTTTGGTCAGGCTGTTCTCAAACACCTGTTCCATACCTAATCAACTCCTACCCCCCATCCCTGAGATGCCGGAGATCCATGAGGGGAGGTAGAGCCCTTCTCAGGGACTCACAACCTTGGGGATCTCCCTGGCATCTCTAGCTGGGGAGTCCCCATATGTGAAGTCTCATTCCTGCTTGTTCCTGGAGATAGCACAGTTACTTACCTGTAACAGGTGATCTCTGGGAACAGCAGGAATAAGTCTTCACAACCCACCCACCTCCCCTAGGAGTTGTATCTCTCTAACTATCTTTCCTTTCCTCTCTCTCTCTCTTTGTCTCAGCTAAAAACTTGAACTGGAGAGAGGCGGTTAGGAAAGGCGGGAAGGCAGCGCGCAGGCGCTGTGGGATGCTCCCAAAAGCTTTCTTACTGGACGCTGGGGAGCATTCCCGCGCAGGCTCCTTCGGTACCGACGATACCCATATGTGAAGACTTATTCCTGCTGTTCCCAGAGATCACCTGTTACAGGTAAGTAACTGTGCTTTCAGGCCAAAAGGTCGGGGGTTCAAATCCCACTAGAGGACAGCAACCTTGGGCCGGAAGGACTGGGGTTTCTAGTCCCACAGGTGCGCCTTGTGGTCTTGGGCAAGCCACTTAACTCTCCATAGCCCATGTTCCCTGTAAAATAGTTACCTCCAAGTTATAATGCCCTGTTCAATGTAATTTCAGTTTGTTCAATGTAAACTGCACTGATGCAGAATAGCGTGGTATATAAGAGAATGTAAATAAATAAAAATAAAATAAATAAATCCCATCAACTTTTACATAGTCATTAAACCTACACATCACATCATTAGGCCACACTCACCAGTTTGCTGTCCACCAAAAATCCTTCTTTCACTATTAATATCATATCTCATTAGACTCAATGCATTCTCATCACTTGCTCATACCACCAACTACATACATCGTCATACCGACTATATACACACATAGGGGCATGTTTACTAAACATTCCTAACGTGCGGGGCCGCGCTAGTGTGCCTGTGCCATATAAGGAGTGGGCGGTTCAGGCAGAAAATAGAAAAAAAACGGTAGTAAGCAATCGGACGTGTGCGCGTCACGCTAATGTGCGGGGGTCGACATTAGCGCGTGGAAAGGCAAAGTGGCGCGCTGCTGAGTATACAAAACAACAGAGCCGTAGTACAACGGTGAAGACACTGACCAATGGTGCAGGGGCCATGGGTTCAATCCCCCAGTGTGTGCAACGACAAAGGTCAGCTGAGGCAGTAACTGTAATGATTAAAATTGTTTTAGGAGGCAAATTAATTTGGAACGGCATAAGGCGGCGCACAGTTATTTTTGGGCGGCATAAGGCGGCGCACAGTGCTTTTTGGGCGGCATAAGGCGGCGCACAGTTATTTTTGGGCAGCAGAAGGCGGCGCACTGGTCCCCTTGGGCGGCAGAAGGCGGCGCGCTGATAGGCACAAGGCGGCACGCTGATGCACAAGCACAGGAACAGAGCCACAGCACAATGGTTAAAACACTGACCAATGGTGCAGGGATCAGGGGTTCAACTCCTCACAATGCCCAGTGAAAAATGCCTGCTGAGGCAGTATGTATTATGTTGTGGAGTGCTGTAGGAGGCTGTATAATTTTATTTTGTTATCACTACTAGCAAACGCACTCTCCCAGCATGTTAACATACGGCGGCCCATAAGGCACATGTTACAGTGCACTGTTCGCCAAGGCACCCTTGAATGTCCCCTATAGGGCAGCATGTATGTTGCGACACAGGATAATGTATAGTGCACCCTATAGGGATGGCAACCATAAGGTGGCCTACAGGGCGCCCTATGAAGCACCCTCAGAGGCACCTAATGGGTATAGTAAGCTGAGGGTGGTCTTGCCGGCATAGACATATGTACAGTAAATAAAAATAAAGCTGGGGACAGCCCTACCAAAGGGCCCCACTGTGGGTTTGAACCCATGACTGCACAGGCAGTGATGTAACCATTGCGCTACAGCTCCATAGCTGTAAGCAGGCCCCTGGCTGGCTGCAGATAGCCTACACGTCACCTCACAGACAGTCTGCTGGTGTCAACAGGATAGGGTTAGGCCACCCGTACCCATGATGCACTGCACATGCAAATTAGCTGTCCGCAGATGGACACAAGATGGGGAATGCACCCCCACAGCACCTCGGCCCTGTTGGGGGAAGTGATTGGGTGCACCCACACAGCACCTTGGCCTAGTAGGGGGCACTGACCGGGTGTTTTACTGGCACAGAGTAGCCACACACCGTTACATCGTGCGGGTACTGTGCTCACCCTGAGTGTGCAATGAGGTGGCCAGGACCAGGTCAACAACACCTGCCATGGCTGATGGAGGCCAAGCAGGCGTTCCAAAGCAGTGTTAATGTGTAAGATAGCTAGTTTCTGCACAAACACCATGGATATCCCTGTCTGCCGCTATCAGGCACCCCCCCCCCCCCCCCCCGTGGCAAACATGGTCCCCATCAAGGGATCCACACTCTACCTCCCTGCAAAGGTGGCAGTAGAGGGCAACATCAACCCCAGTCCTGCTGAGGAACACCACCCCCCCCAGGCAGGCAGCTCCATACACAGCCATAACACAATAGCAGACAGACATAAGCCCAGGGTATGGTAAGCTGCACTCCACCACCAGATATTCCCCTGCAGCAAGCCAACAGCCACTGCACCCTGCAAGCCATTATAGCAAGACATTTACCAGCTACAAACAGTCTGCTGGTTAGTCCATAGTGCATGTTCCCAATGGAGATGCATGCACCTAGAACTGGGCTGTCTGCATACACAGCAAGCAGATAGATCAGTGACTGGGCCCCAAAGAGAAACCCATATCTATCACATGAGAGAACTACTATACAGCACTATGGGGGGGCCTAGCCATGCTGTGGTCACTGCACAGTCAGGGTGAGCGTGATCCCCCAGAAGGACATGCTTTGGCCACCCTGTCTGTGTAGGTGGTGGCCGGACACTACAATATCCCAGCCAATGTCCCTGCCAGGGCCCTATGCCCAGTGCAGATGCACCCTGGCCACGCCACCCTGCCCTGGCTATACCCATGGTACCTTGCACCTCATTATGCACATTGGCTGGCCAATACTGGCAACAGTGCTGGCAGTGTGGGCTGTTGAAGGGGCTTGCAGCCAACACCCACTGTATAGACAGACACACACTTCCACACCTCTGCCATCATGGTGCTACGATTGAGGGGGTAAGTAGCCTTGCCCACCAAACCGGTCCTGAGCACGGCAAGGCATGGATATGGTACGCATTACAGCTGGTGGTCACTCCCCAGGGTGGTAAACACCGTCAGAGGCCAGGCCTGGAGCATGCCCCGCAAACACCTAACAGATTGTTTGGATGGGGTCAACTAGCAGTATGTACGTAACGTATGGATATCTGCCTGCCTGTGCTCCTAGCAAACGTCTCAGAGCTGTGTACCGTATACCTCAGGTGTAGGGTGACATTGGTAAGTTATGCAAGTGCTCGTTTTGGGTGCTGCATGCACGGTCCAATGTTCTGCCTTTACAGGAGACATTGGCCAATGGGGCCTGTGGGTGTGGGTGTGTCTGCCCTTGATGGCTGCTGCTTTACGGCACAGATTCCCAACTCCAGTCCAGGTTTGCATCACACTGTTCGGGTTTTCCTGCTATCCCTCATGAATATGCATGGGCTACATCTACATGCCATGGGGGTGGTGCATAGATATACAGCACAGGCATTTGTATGAGTGTCAGCATGGAACCTGACTGGTGTGTGGCCCACCAGGACTGCATTTGGGTGATTCTGCTCTAGGTACTGCCCCTGTTCATGGTGTCTGTGCTCAGTGGGGTAAAAGATAGATGTCTTACCATTGCATATGTCCCCGCCATGAAAGGTGTGTCCTTACTATCACTGTTTAGTTGTGGGAAAAATATGTGGGCAGGATTGGCAGTAGCCCCAGCTGGGCTTTGAACCTGTGACCTTCTGTTCTTGCATGCACTGTCTGTGTGCACTGCACCACTGTGAAGCCACAGATTGGTTGGATTCCCTGGACTGTCCATGACTGTGGATCCGGCAAGGCCTGTCTGTTGCAGTGGACTGTGCCAGCCTGCACATGGCTAGGCCTCTGTCTTCTGTGGTTAGCAGCCACTGCCCCCTGCACCACATGTACTTGTCCGCCAACATGCTGGCATGAACTTCTCTCAGAAAAAGCAGTTGACCTGATTGCAATGTGGCAGTACGGGACTGCATTTGGGGGACTTGGCTGTAGGTAATGCCCATTGTTGTGGTGTGTGTGCGGTGTTGGGTAAAATATGGGTGTTTTCCCCATGCTTATGTTCCCTGCACTACAGGGGTGTCTGCGCTATCTTTATTTAGTGGTGGGTAAAATATAGGGACTGGGCTGGCAGGTGCCCCAGCTGGGTTTTGAACCTCTGCCCTCTGGTCCTAGAGGTAATGACTCTGTCCGCTGTACCACACTTTGGCCACAGAGACAGTGCAGCCCCTGGAGGCAGTAAGCCTGGCAGGATGGAGTCACAAACCCTGCTCTACTCATTTTTACTGTGGGCATATGCACCCTGTCTGGTGACAAACGTGCACATAAACACCAGAAATGACCACGGGGAAAATGGGGGACAAAATATCACCACGCTGGGCGACAGTGGTATTAATGGGCAACCATAGCAAACACTCCGAGGAAAGCTCCAAAAACGGAAATGTTTTTCGGAAGAGTCTCCGCTCCGTAGACCCTTCCAATATTCATCTCTTTTTTCTGGAGCTTTGCTGGGTGTGTTTTGTATATTTGCCCATCACTATAACTGTTCCCCAGCTGGATTACTATTTATAATAGTTTTGTTGTGGTCATTTTCAGGTTCTATTTGCAATTTTGTTCTGTGCACATATATCACACTGCTCACGTTTTGTTGGTTTCCCCGGTGTTCCTGTACATTGCTGACGGAAATGGTTTCTCTTCCCTTTAAATGCCCTCTACCGCGAGGGTTTCACTCGCGCTAATTTTTACATGGAAATTCGGGCCCGATACTGTGCGGGGAGCCTCTCCCCTCCCACTCTCCACCCATTGACCCCGTCCCTCCGCCCCTCCGGAGCCTTCCTCCGCCCTCTTTTAGCCGTTCCACGCCTCTATCGGACATTTGCGGGCCCGCACTTGTACGGGGCCCGTTAGTGTGCCGCGTACCTGTGCGGGGGTGACACGCACGTGTGCGGGGCATTTAAATGCGTTTTTGCACGTTTAAATGCCGCGTTGCCGTGCGCTATTTTGCGGCGCGCAGATTTGCGGACTTTAGTAAACATGTCCCATAGCCTTTCATACCATACTAATCCTTACAGGCTAAGGGTTCAAGACACAAACAATTATTAGAACTTGTCAGACGGCTGCCTGGGGAGAATCTTCACAGTCTTGGCAAGTGCATATATCTATATGATTTGCAAGGGATTGTGGGCAATGCAGTTCATTCACACCAGACACAGCTGCTGACAATAATTTAGTTGTGCTCAAGTGTTAAAGCCAATAAGCTATTTATTTATGGGGTTATTTCTCCCAACACAGATATGCTTGGTAGCACATAAATCAGGTTACTTGCTTTCAGTGTTTAACTTGGAAAAACAAAATCAAAATCAGGAAAACAACATTCAAACTTGTCAGGCATTAGCTAATGTTTTCTTAGCATATATCAAACAACAAACCAAAAGCCACAAAGAAAGAAAAAAACTGTTATTTTCAGGTTAGCTTCTGATAACTTCCCACATAGATTCAGAAGTGATTCTCTTCTAGCTCACAAGCAATTAGGTAAGGCTCAATTGCTATCAGTTATCCAGCTGAAACCCCTTAGCTGGCTTGCTTTCTACTGCGTGGCTAGAAAACCTACACAGGAGCTTTTCTGAGTAGATTAAAGAACAAGTTTGTATTTCTTTGTGATGGTTGCTGTACTTTATAACAGAAAATCACCAAAGGAGTTTAGACAGAGAGCAGTCCATGTAAACAGATTCTTCATCTGCTATCACCCCCTCTTCTTCAACAAGCATGGGTTCAATATCATGGATTGGCACAGATGAATGTCCCAATGGAGCACTTTCAGGAGAATACTTGTTTCCCTGCTGTCTTTCAAGGTTATAGCTAGGGCATAGATCAGTGTTCATACCTGAGCTTCCATTGCTGTTAGAGTTCCTCTCTATATAGCCTGGCCAGTATGTAGTCCAGTTCTTATGTCCAGCCTTCCAATCCAGATCCCTGGACACTGGATCTCTCTTCACATACCTTCTGGCACGGGTCTTAGGGTCCCTTCCACGTGCAGCCGTCTCCCTCACAGGTAGCGTCTGGAGATTCCTAGCTCTGCAGCACCATTCCTCTGGCTTTCCCCAGTCCAATGGTGTATGCTGGCCCTTGGAATGCCTCCCAGTATATGTACTGCTCTGGACTCTTCTAGACCTCTCAAAGGCTTTTCTCTTCCTTCTTCCAAAGGGTTTCTTTCCCTCTCTGTCCGTCCGGTTTGGCTTCTGCTTCTGATGATGATGATCCTCAGGATAATTCTCTGTAGAATAAACTCTTCCTTTATCCTGCTTAGATGAGTGCTCCTCCCTAATACAGCGCAGCTGTGCTGAATCAGGCCCTGCCCTTTGAGATGAGTGCTTAGGGATTACCTCATAGCCCTCCTGATTGAACACACGTTTCCCCACTTCAGCTCCTCTAATGGCTGTTGGAAACCTGGTGCATTCTGGGACTGGTAGTCTTTTATAAGAAAATTCTGTTTTCTTATTTCTACCAGAACTGACAGGTTGCTTGTTCAGAGTCACTTCACCTTTCCTATAGCTCCTTCCTGAGCTATGATAAGCTTCCTTATCACATACCCCCCTGCTTAAGTTATTACAGACTGGTTTAACTGGTGAAACCTCTTTCCTACAGTCCGTAATACCTACGAGAGTGTTATCTTTTTGAAGCTCACTTACTTCCTGACTGGCTTCAGGGTCATTATTATTTACAGGCCTCTCCTTCCAAGACTTAAGTACATTAATATGGTAGGTCTGCCTACGCCCTCTTGCATTTTCTACCATATAAGACACTGGGCTCACTTGTTTAACAACCTTCCATGGCCCTTTCCACTGTACTTCAAATTTTGGGGCTGTACCTGCTACTTGAACCAAAACCTTTTCACCAATGCTTAATTGGCGGCTTTTGGCCTTCCTATCATACCACCCTTTCTGGCGAACTTGACTGTCCTGCAGGTTCCTCTCAGCAACCTGCGAAGTCCTTTTCAAACGTGCTCTCAGGTGACGTAGAAACTGTGGCACCTCCTGACTTCCTGGTTCAGGATCAATCCACTGTTCCCTCAAAATATCTAACAAACCCCGTGGAGCCCTACCATACATCAATTCATATGGAGTTACACCTAAGGACACCTGAATTCTTTCCCTGCAGGCATATAAGGCAAAGGGCAATAACATATCCCATTCTTTTACCTCTCCTGCTAACCCCCTTCTCAACATTTGTTTGAGAGTTTGGTTGAATCTCTCCACCAGACCGTTTGATTGTGGATGGTAGGCTGAGGTTTTCACGTGATGAATGCCAAAGGCATCCCAGACCTGGGCCAAATATTTGAATACAAAATTGGACCCTCGGTCAGTCAACAACTCTCTTGGGAATCCCACTTCACAAAACAATTTTACTAGCTCTAAAGCTATTGTTTTTGCAGAAACATTCCTCAATGGTATGGCCCAGGGAAACCTTGTTGCCTGATCTACCATAACTAGGATGTATTGGAAACCTCGGGGCGTTTTGACTAATGGGCCTACAATATCCATGGCAATGCGACCAATTGGGTCTGTGATAATTGGCATGGGAATCAATGGCACCACCGGTGGGTGAGCCGCTGTAACTCGCTGACACGCTGGACATGCAGCACAAAACTGGGCAGTTTCTTTGAAAATACCTGGCCAGTAAAAACGCATAAGTATTTGATCCAGCGTTCCTTGCATCCCTTTATGACCTCCTACTGGATGATCATGTGCTAGTCTAAGTACTAGCCCTTTGAAAGTTGTGGGTACCACCAATTGTTTACGTATGGTACCATTTCTGGAGCCCTGACTCTCTCTATATAATATTTCATTATCTAGTCTGAATCTGGGCAACTCCTCCCTGACCTCCTGAGCATACTTAAAAGCTCGGGTGAGAGCTTGATCAGCTCGCTGCTCTTGTGGAAAGTTAGGAAACTTTGCCACTAACTCAGCTGGCACCCAGGGTAAACTTTGACCAGCTAACATCTCAGCCCTACCCTGTGCTCTGCAAAGTCTCTCACGCCGCTTTTGTGCTTTCAACTTTCTTACTTTACCAGATGATGGGGTTATTAAATCATCATGAGAGGGTAAGTCTCCTAATAACTCTGCCTGCTCCCCCTCCTCCTTCTGCTGGCTCTCTACCTTAGCCTGCGAGCGGGTGGATACAAGGCCCCTTTTATTACCCATAGTTTGGCCTTCTGGAAGCTTAACCATCTTTTTAGCTAGGGACTGAGGACTTCCAAATAAAGGCCCGGGAGCTATTACCATTAAACCTTCTCCCTCCTTCTTTCCTAGTCCTTCCACTAGACCCTGCTTAAATCTTGGCCAGTCTCTTCCTAGAACCAAATCAAAGGGTAGCCTAGGCACCACTGCTAACAGGACTTCCTCTTGTTCCCCCAGGCACTTAACCTTTAGCCTATAGGTGGGATATGATGTTGCAGCACCATGAATGCATCTGATGTGAACTTGGCTTTCAGGGGTTCTAGGCACAAATCCTTCTTGGGCCTCTATCCTCTTCCAAAGCCTTTTTGACATCATACTCTGGTCTGCCCCAGAGTCTAACAAAGCATTTGTGGTAGTTCCTTGCACATCAACCATCAAAAGAAATCCTTCTTTGGGCTGTTTTAAATCCACACCCACTAAGCTAGTGTGTGTCTGGCATCTCTTTTCTAAATGTCCCCATTTTCCACATTTGAAACATTTCTTTCCACTCCACTGTGTCATCTGGTTTGATACAGTACATTCATTTTCAGAAACATTTTTAATTATTTTCTTTTCTGATACAGCACATCTTGCCTCAGCACCAATCTTCAGAGGGCCACCCATTCTATGGCAAGCCTGCGTGGCTTCCAAGAATCTCTCTGCTAGCATGGCTGCCTCTCCAAGATTTTGCCAATTTTGCTGTATAAGAAAAGTGTGCAAATCTTTAGGGACCGCAGACATAAATTGTTCAAGCATTATAATGTCTAATAACATTTCTACCGTCTTTTGCTCAGGCTCCAACCATTTTACAGCTAAACCTCTGATTCTCTGATTCAGAGCCCTGGGTGTTTCACCCACTCTCAATGTAGTAGCTCTAAACATTCGCCTATACTCTGAAATAGACAACCCTAGGCGATCTCTAATAGCAGCCTTTGCATCCTTATAATTCAAAGCCTGGGCTGCTGGCATTGCTCTGTAAGCTGCAAGCGCCTCTCCAGTTAATGAGGCTGCCAGCCTTACTGCCCACTGGGTCTCTGGCCACGCTAATGCTTGTGCCACTCTTTCAAAAGACTCTAGAAAATCATCAACATTATCATCTGGAGTTAGTTTCCCAAAACTAAATGCCCCAATCCCTTGATTGAGTCCCACACTGTCCACATGTGGTGTACCAGTATTTATTGCTGGTCTTGCATCTGTTCCACTTTGGTTCTGCAGCTTAACTAGGGCTTGCACCAGATCAAGCACTGGCTTCTGCTGGTCCATTAAGGCTTTCATAGCAGCGTCCTGAGCCTGCTGTGCTAGCTCCTGTTGCCTGCTAAACTGGGCTGCCATCCACTGAGGTAGTTCCTTTGGATCCATCTTGATCCCTGCAAGAAACAAAGAAAAAAAACAAAGTTCACCACCTTCCAAACAGGTGTGTTTTTTTTCTACTTTTTTTTTTTCAATTACCCCTGTGCCTTACTCCCATCCACCACTAGACATGCCCAGGTACTTATTACCTTGTGTCAGTGATGAATCCAGCTCTGCACAGGGTCTTTTCCTCCTGGGACAGCTGCCTGGAACCTCCACTTCTCCTCCAAAGTGCAGTTGAGGGAAAATCTTTTTTTTCCAGCTTTAAACTTGAACTTTAGTTGTAATCCTCAGCAAGTAAATCCCTTTTGTGCAAAAGCAATCCGAAAAACTACGCCATTTTTCAGACGGCTGCCTGGGTGAGAATCTTCACAGTCTTGGCAAGTGCATATATCTATATGATTTGCAAGGGATTGTGGGCAGTGCAGTTCATTCACACCAGACACAGCTGCTGACAATAATTTAGTTGTGCTCAAGTGTTAAAGCCAATAAGCTATTTATTTATGGGGTTATTTCTCCCAACACAGATATGCTTGATAGCACATAAATCAGGTTACTTGCTTTCAGTGTTTAACTTGGAAAAACAAAATCAAAATCAGGAAAACAACATTCAAACTTGTCAGGCATTAGCTATTGTTTTCTTAGCATATATCAAACAACAAACCAAAAGCCACAAAGAAAGAAAAAAACTGTTATTTTCAGGTTAACTTCTGATAACTTCCCACATAGATTCAGAAGTGATTCTCTTCTAGCTCACAAGCAATTAGGTAAGGCTCAATTGCTATCATTTATCCAGCTGAAACCCCTTAGCTGGCTTGCTTTCTACTGCGTGGCTAGAAAACCTACACAGGAGCTTTTCTGAGTAGATTAAAGAACAAGTTTGTATTTCTTTGTGATGGTTGCTGTACTTTATAACAGAAAATCACCAAAGGAGTTTAGACAGAGAGCAGTCCATGTAAACAGATTCTTCATCTGCTATCACCCCCTCTTCTTCAACAAGCATGGGTTCAATATCATGGATTGGCACAGATGAATGTCCCTATGGAGCACTTTCAGGAGAATACTTGTTTCCCTGCTGTCTTTCAAGGTTATAGCTAGGGCATAGATCAGTGTTCATACCTGAGCTTCCATTGCTGTTAGAGTTCCTCTCTATATAGCCTGGCCAGTATGTAGTCCAGTTCTTATGTCCAGCCTTCCAATCCAGATCCCTGGACACTGGATCTCTCTTCACATACCTTCTTGCACGGGTCTTAGGGTCCCTTCCACATGCAGCCGTCTCCCTCACAGGTAGCGTCTGGAGATTCCTAGCTCTGCAGCACCATTCCTCTGGCTTTCCCCAGTCCAATGGTGTATGCTGGCCCTTGGAATGCCTCCCAGTATATGTACTGCTCTGGACTCTTCTAGACCTCTCAAAGGCTTTTCTCTTCCTTCTTCCAAAGGGTTTCTTTCCCTCTCTGTCCGTCCGGTTTGGCTTCTGCTTCTGATGATGATGATCCTCAGGATAATTCTCTGTAGAATAAACTCTACCTTTATTCTGCTTAGATGAGTGCTCCTCCCTAATACAGCGCAGCTGTGCTGAATCAGGCCCTGCCCTTTGAGATGAGTGCTTAGGGATTACCTCATAGCCCTCCTGATTGAACACACGTTTCCCCACTTCAGCTCCTCTAACGGCTGTTGGAAACCTGGTGCATTCTGGGACTGGTAGTCTTTTATGGGAAAATTATGTTTTCTTATTTCTACCAGAACTGACATTCACCTTTCCTATAGCTCCTTCCTGAGCTATGATAAGCTTCCTTATCACAAACTTTACTGCTACATTTAATTGAGCTGCAGGAAGAAGATATACATTTATTTCTGCTCATTCCAAATAATACCACACTATATATGTACTAATTGGAATAAAAATTCAATATAACTAAAGTTCTTATGTCATGAAAATTATTCTTTCAAAACATTTTTATAACAACATTCTCAATAGGAAGGGCAATATGTACAACAAATCGCAATACTAATAATATCAGATAACATTCCAGTAATATCAGGAACACTTTCCTTAACTGAGCTGGAAAGAAACCAGTTTGAATATGCTATATAAGGAAAATCACAATACTGAAATGATTACTTAAACTAAGGATTACTAAAACCAAAACAAAAGCCAGCATATATAAAAATCACAGCGCTACAGTATATATCTCTAATTTTCACTTATACCGAGATAAGAAAGCTTTCAAAACAAAATTCACCACTTATCTGGAAACTAAAACGCATAACTCAAATATAGAAAACCAATCAAAATTACCTTAAGACCCATGAGTGAAACAAAGCAAATTGGAGTAGTCTTTACATATTACTAACAATGACAAGAAAACAGACATTTCAAATATCAGCTTGCAAGTCTGACTTACTCAAGAAGAAAATAAACATATGAAAAAACACAACTAATTACCAAGTTAAAGCCGGGCTGTTTAAATGTTTTACAACCAGAAAATGTTATCCTTTTAAAACACGACATAAGGAAAGCAAATAAATAAATCATTATACAAACAACTTATATTTTTCTTCACGTCTCCCACCATGTAAGGACAACCCATTTATTATTGTGCAGCCTCCCTAAATCACTGACTGCCATTTCATATCTCAAACATCAAAGCTTCTCTGAAAAAGTTCCTCCTAGTCATTGAATACCATCATGCTTCAGAGTTTCGCCTATCTCCTTGGACTGGATTGGATTGAACAGAAGAGCGGGCATTTTGCATTGTTGCCAATGGCGAGAAGATCCACCTCTGGGGTACTCCATATCGTAAAGAGGCTGAGTGCCACATTGGGGTTGAGAGACCATTCGTGAGGGTCTAGACATCGACTGAGTGAATCTGCTACTTGTTTCTATGCTCCCAATAGGTAGGTCTGAGGAAGGCTCCTATTGACTGAGCAGAGTCTGAAGCATGTGGCCTTGTGACATAACTGAAATGATCTAATTCTTCCTTGCTTGTTTATGTAGAAGATGGAGACTTGATTGTCAGTTTGTATTAAGACATGAAGGGCATAGAGTACTGCCTGTAGCTCTAGGATATTTATTTGAAGCATCCACTCGCATGGTGACCATGACCCTTGCATGGCAACATGGAGGAGGTATGCTCCCCATCCATAGGTAGAAGCATTGGGGCATTTTCTCCAAATAGGTTAATTTTGTGGATACCATGACCGTTGTAAACCTCTCTTCTAAGCCCCAGGGTATGTGGAGTATGATCTTAGTCTCTCAAATTTACTGCTAATGCTCGGCATAATACTTGTATCGAGCCAAAGAGAGCTTCCTTCTGGAGTTCGTAAGATGTAACAGGTATGGATAGTTTGTCAAAATGTGCTTGGAAGTTCTTCTTTATCAAGCCTGTTGCTCCCAGTACAATGGGAAACATTTCTGTATCTTTCTGCCACATTTTCTTTGTCTCTGACTGCATTTCTTGGTACTTCAGGATCTTCTGCTTCTCCACAAAATTCACAGAATAATCACTCGGTACCGACACTTCTATTATAAATGCCATTTTGGTATTCTTCTACTTTACCATTATGTCAGGTATTCTTTGTTTTGTTCTCCATTCCTTTCCTTATGATACCTAGCATTCTATTTGCTTTCTTGGCCGTGGCGGCACACTGGGTGGAGGGTTTTAACATGTTATCCACGATGACTCCTAAATCTTTTTCCTGGGTGGTGGTTCTTCAGCTTCTGAGTGGTCTTGCGAGTGAGGGCATTTAGAAGCTTTACTTGCAGAGCTGTCTCTACCTGGTACAAAGCTGTACTTTGTTTTTCCCTTTGCTTTTCTCCCTGTAGATTTCTGATCACCACTACCTATAGTAATTGCAGGAAGAACCACCAGCCTGAGATCACAAACTCTGGGCAGAGACTGAAGAAGATGGCATCAGTAGGGAGTCTTCCTCAAGAAGCGCAGCTGCCCTTGCTGGCCCTGATTGTGCCTGGTCTGGGCCCAATGGGGCAGGGCTTGTCAGTGTATTGAAGTGCAGCATTTGAGGCCATACGGGAGCATCTGTTTCTTACTGTGGTGTCTATTCCATGCCACAGAGCATCATAATAGTGGGGCCATGCACAGCAACAGCTGCGATTGGCAGCAATTCCTCTGGAGAAAGCCTCATTCATATCTGGATCCACTGTGGCGATTAATGAGGTTTCTCTGTTTGAGGCGGGGGGGGGGGGGTGTTTCAGGATGTACCATGAGCACTGAGGGAAAGAGATCATTGGTGGGGGGGGGGGGGAAGAGGGGGAGGGCCGCCGCTGCAATTGGACCCAAGCAGAGGAAACAAAGTGAAAGTAGTGTTAAGATAATAAGGTAAAAAAACAATAGGTTGAAGGAACCAGAGAAATGACTGTGAGCCCTAACGGAGGAGGGAAGGACTGTGGCAGTTTCTTTATGGCCAGAGGAAAAAACTGATAGAAGCAGGATTTTTAAGCAGGAAGGGAGCATACATGCTCAGAGACGTCCAAAAGATTTCTCTGAGTTGGGGAGTGCACAACACACAGGTGCTGACAGAGACAACACCTATGGAGTGTGCCTGCATCCCCCTGCTTGTCTGCAAAGATAAGATCAGTCAGAAGAGCCACCAGTACTTCACTAAGTTCTTTCAATATAGAAATATAGAAACACGATGGCAGAAAAAGACCACATGACCTAGTCTGCCCTTCCATATCAACTGCAATAATCCCATTTTTACCTTTAGAAATCCTCTGAGTTTGTCCCATGCCTTTTTGAATTCAGATACTATCCTCGTGTCCACCACCTCCACTGAGAGAGTATTCCACTCATCTATCACTCTCTTTTTTTTTAAATTATTTATTTATGCATTTTTAAATTTTACACAAGAAAAAATTACTTATTACAGAAATGAATACAATTCAGGAAATAAAATACAAAAAAGAATAGGGAAAAAACTCCCCTATCTTAACAATAAATATATACAATACAAAGATTCACTAGCCCACAAATAAGGTGAAAAGCAAGACACAATTCGCAAGTAAAAAATATCAGGAAATATAACACGAACCTGGTGCAGAATTAATTACCAACGGACCTTAATCCCCCCCCCCCCCCTAGACCCAAGGGGAGGAACAGTGAAAAACCCAACTGCTAGGATGAAGGCACATCCCTACTAACAACAAACTGAGTTAAGTGTGTCGGCTCAAAAAAGGTATAACTAACACCCTGGTACTTGATTAAACATCTGCATGGATAACATAGGAAAAACATTCCTCCCAGCTGCAGAATCCGAGGCCTCAGCAGATGAAACTGCTGCCGGCGCTTCTGGGTGGCTTTAGAGACATCAGGAAACATCCTAATTGTCCCCCCCATAAAGGGCTCATTCCTAGCCTTAAAGTAAAGTCTCAAAATTAAATCACGATCAGGTTCTAATGCCACTGTAAGAAGCAGGGTAGCCCTCGGGATGAAACCCAGGTCTGTGGTTTCCAAAAACCCAGTTAAATCCAGTGAGTCCAATGGCGGAGAATGTGTTGGTGAAGAAGCTCCATGGATCTTGTGCTTGGCAGTTGGCAAATAGAAAATCCTAGCCAAAGGAGGAACAGACTCCAAAGGGAGTTTTAATACAGATGTAGCATAAGTATTAAATAAATCCTTTCGGAATACAGAAGGAACCCGGGGAAAATTCAACAAGCGCAGATTCCGCTTTCGAACATAGTTCTCTAACATCTCAATCTTTCCATGGATAGCGAGTAAATCTTTAGAAACAGTACCTGACAAGGTTGCTGCACCCTCCACTTTAACTTCCAACTGGGTGACCTTAGAGGATATACCGGCCATCTCCTGCTTCTGCTGAGCAGCCGACTGTATTATTAAGGCTAGGGCACTCTGAAGGGCTCCAAATTGAGAAGAAAAAGAGTGCTCCAAAGTCTGAAGCCTCTCCCAAAGGGAGTCCAAAGTTACTGCTGCTGGGCGAAGTAAAACAGACTTCACAGGGTTAAGAATCCTCAAGTCAGTAGAAGTAGGTGAAAGTACCTCCGAGCCGGCTCCAACATCCAAAAGTGTACCGACTCCAATCACAGCTGGGCTCTCCACTGAACCAGCAGGCTCCACAACCGAAGAAACAACTGCTGCTGAGATGCTCAATGCTGGAGAGCTCGCTGGCACACCGGCGCTGGATCCCCCGATATCGCGGGGTTCCATCTCCACAGCACCCGCGGCAAGCACTGTTGGCTGGATCGGAGGAGTCTGCGCTTCCGGGCTAAGCATAACCTGCAGTTCAGAGGGGCACGGCAAGCCTCCTTCCGCTCCCAATGCCCCCAGGGAGACATACACCGGAATCTCTGCTGCACCAGTGGGCCTCAAGAAGGTATCTAGAGGTCCCTTAACCGCCACAGCCGAACCCGCTGGTAAGGTCCAGCTTTTGGCCTTCTGTTTATGCGGCGTAATGAAAAACACAGGAAATAAAACTAGACGCGGCAGCAGCAACTAACACGTGTCGGCCATCTTGCTTTCCTCCATCACTCTCTTTTTTGTTAAACAATTTTATTGAGATTTAAAAATAAGAGCACTACAATACAATGCCATACAATATAACTAAAACTTGGCTATGAAGTTTAGAGTTAAATAAGTAAATAAACCCTGCTGTGTAAGAAAAAGTTGGCTATAGAATCAAAACACAGTATCAACTGCATGAGACAGACATAATGTAAATGTCATAACATAACAAAAATAGCATCGTATGTCTTCTCCAAATGTGAGAAACAATACATTTTTCCTTGATTATTGTTAATATGAAATACTCAAACACATCTTAGAGCACTTTTAATCTAAACCACTTCAGATATATAACTCAACAGTGTTATTGCAAGTCCAGAATGCTGCACAGGTTGTAGAAGCCAAATTAGAAATCTCAATCTTTATCTTATCTAACCCAACCATTCCCCTCCTCCTCCCTCCCTTCCCCCCTCCCATCCCCCTCCCCCCGCTTTTGACAAGGATATAACTGTGAGTAAAAGAGAAGGGCACTATATCCCAACCCCCCCACATCAAAGGATCTGAGATATATATTTCCTCTGAGGAAGGAGAGACATTCTTTCTTCCCCTCCCTGTAACGGAATTAACATGATCCATCCCGCAGGTACTCTAATATAGTAGCGAGACTAATAAGCATATCTGAAGTTTAGCCACTAGAAGGGAGAAAACGTGCCCAAAGGCGTGCAACTTTATCTGGGTGTCCCCTTAACTCAGCTGTTAGCTTTTCCATCTTATAAACATCCCACACTTTTATCAGCCACTCTTTTAAGGTAGGAGCATGAGAACATTTCCAGTAACGGCTGATAACTGAACGAGCCGCTAGCAGTAAGATATTTATCAACACAGCATCTTCAGGAGAAATGATCTCTATTGGAAGATGCCCTAAAATGCAGGAATCTAGTTTGCATGGGAAATCAACCCCTATTTTACTAGTGATTTGTGAATGTACTGCAACCCAGAAAGCCTGTATCCTTCTGCACTCCCACCACATGTGTTTAAAGGTTCCGCGTTTTCCACATAAACACCAACATAAAGGATCATCGGCTCTGCTCCAACTATATAAGTTTACAGGAGTGATAGCCATCTGGAATAAGATTCGTAGCTGGGTATTTACAAGTGATAATGAAATGGAACATTTATGGTAGTAAGAAAAGATTTCTAACCAAAACTCCTACGAGCGATCTTGAACCTCTCTCTCCCATTGTTTTCGGAAATTATACTTCAAAGAGGAAGAAGATAAGTCCACAGAGAGGGCTCTGTAAAGGCGAGCCATAATAGTTTGGGATCAGGAACTAGTAAAAAGGATACTCTCCCAGTTTTTTGGTAATCGTGTTTCTGCCTTAATATTTGATTGCTCGGTAAAACAGTGTTTAAACTGAAGATATTGAAAGTCAGAGATGTAGATTCCAAATAATTGTTCCAGCCTTTGTTTAGGTAAAAACATGGAGTGAACATACATAGCCGAAAAACATGTTCTGGAACCAATCTCTCGCACAGGCCCACCAAGGTTTCTAATGAATGGTAAAGATCCGAGCACTGTATAAGGAGATAGTCTTGGATATATTGCAGACCTTTTACAAATCTTTCTCCACGCCCTCTACAGGGAACCCAAGAAGGAATGTTGTAAAAAAATCTGGATCTCCTTGCGATCTTCAATGAAAGGCGTGGCTAGAAGCAGGGTTGGTGTGAGCCAATCAGCTTCAGCCAACACCCATTAGAACTTCGGATTATTTAACAAAAAATAAGTAATACGAAGGCTTGAGCAGTCATAACATAATTCAAGGTCAGGGAGTCCGATACCCCCGAGCACCTTAGGACGAATCATCATTTGCCAATTGATCCGCGGGCCTCGTCCTTGCCAGATATATTTGGTAAGCAGCTGATGCATGTTTACAAAAAAGGATAGTGGAATAGTAATCGGGAGCTGGTGAAATAGAAATAATAATTTTGGTATGAACAGCATTTTTATTACATTAATTCTTCTCAACCAGGAAACCAATAGAGGCAGCCATCGGTGTACGTCCTCCCTCAGGGCTGGCAACAAAAGTTGATAGTTCAGAACATACAAATCTTCTAGCTAAGTATCACACAACCCCTTCCATCCCTTTTACTATTTTGGTGGCTCTTCTCTGAACCTTTTCTAATAACGCTATATTCTTTTTAAGATACGGTGACCAGAATTGCACACAATATTCAAGGTGCGGTCTCACCATGGAACGATATAGAGGCATTATAATATCTTTTGTTTTATTTTCCATTCCTTTCCTTATGATACCTAGCATTCTATTAGCTCTCTTGGCCGCCGCTGCACACTGGGCTGAGAGTTTTAACATGTTATCTACAATGACGCCTAAATCTTTTTCTTGGGTGGTGGTTCTTAATGTGGAACCTTGCATTGTGAAACCATAGTTTGGGTTGTTCTTCCTTAGGTGCATAACTTTGCACTTGTCCACATTAAATTTCATCTGCCATTTTGATGCCCAGTTTTCCAATTTATCAAGATCCTCTTGCAATTTTCCACAATCCTCTTGGGTTTTAACAACTTTAAATAGTTTTGTGTCATCTGCAAATTTGATAACCTCACTCGTTATTCCTCTTTCCAGGTCATTTATGAATATGTCAAAAAGCAGCGGACCCAGCACAGATCCCTGGGGTACACCACTATTCACCTTTCTCCAATGGGAAAATTGGCCATTTAGCCCCACCCTCTGCTTTCTATCTTTTAACTAGTTCCTGATCCACAATAGTACACTGCCTCCTATCCCATGACTCTTTAGTTTTGCCAAAAGTCTCTGATGAGGGACCTTGTCAAAGGCTTTCTGAAATTCCAGATACACTATATCAACCGACTCACCTTTGTCCAGCTGTTTATTCATACCTTCATAAAAACATAACAGATTAGTAAGACAATATCGTCCTTGTCGAAAGCCTTGTTAGCTGTCTCCCATTAGGCCATGACTATCTACATGCTCAGTAATTTTGTTCTTTATGATGGTTTCTACCATTTTTCCTGGTACTGATGTCAGGCTCACTGGTCTGTAGTTTCCCAGATCACCCCTGGAACCCTTTTTAAAAATTGGCGTTACATTGGCAATCCTCCAATCTTCAAGTATTACAGATGATTTTAATGAAAATTCACAGATTACTAATAGCAGGTCTCCAATCTCATATTTCAGTTCTTTCAACACCCTTGGATGTATACCATCCGGCCCAGGTGATTTGCTACTCTTCAATTTATCTAATAGTTTATAATACATCTTCCAGTGTTTCTTGTGTTTCCGTCGACACTTGAGGCAAGTTCGCCTTCATCAGCCAATTATTATATTAATACTCTGATCAGAGAGAGCAGAGAGTTGGGAAACATATAAAGACTCATAAAATATTGCAAAACATTGTGCAATATCTACTGACTTCCTATGTCTATGCCCTCCCTCATCCAAAATACTGGAAACCCTCTTCTTCACACGTTGACGCTTAAGCTGCCATAAAAGCAGCTTACCCACTTTATTACCTTGCTCATAAAAATTGCATCAAGTATGCTGTAGTTGTGAGGCTATCTTTTCCATTTCCAATGTTGCTAATTCTCCTCGCAAGGTTAACAACCGATGCCACACTTTGATATTATGACCTTTTCTGTGTGTCGTTTCTAGAATGGATATCTGTCTTCGTAACTCATCCTGTCTTGCCATTTAATGTGTCTTGAATGCCTTTGATAACGAAATTAATTGACCCCTCAACACAGCCTTTCCTGCTTCCCATAAAAGGAAACTTGGAGTGTCTGCTTGATCATTAAAATGCAAATATTCTTTCCAACTATTCCTTAATTGATCAACAAATTCTTTGTTTTTCAGTAACTGTGGATTCAACGTCTAAATCTTAGGAGGTATCTCAGTATCATCAATCATCCAGTCCAAGGAGATGAGATGATGATCAGATGGACCTAAAGCCCCAATATTAACCTTAGATATTTGAGGAATTAATGATTTCTAAACAAACCAAATATCAATTCTAGAATGGGAATGATGCATCGGGGGAAAAAAAGTATAATCCCATTCTCCAGGATGCAACTCCCTCCAGTCATCTATTAAATCTGAATCGGACACAAAATCCTTTAACGCTTGGGAGCCCCCAGTAGAACTGACCCTCAAGCCTGATCTATCCATTTCCGAAAGCACACTGTTAAGATCCCCACCCAATAAAATTTCACCCATCGAATGAACTTTGAGTGCTCCCAAAAGATCACTCAGAGTGCTATTTATTTTGTGGGTGGAATATAGACGTTGATTAATGTAATGGGTGTATCATTTATTGAACCCGAGACAATGAGAAAATGGCCCAAAGGGTCCAAAAATTGATCTGAAACAATAAAAGGGCAGGTGTTGGAAATCAAAATAGCATCTATCACTCTTTCCTAAAGAAATATTTTTGCATATTACTTCTGAGTCTATCCCGTTTCACTCTCATCCTATTTCTCCTCGTAGCAGAGCTTGCTTTCAATTGAAAAAGACTCTCCTGTGCATTTATGCCACAGAGGTATTCAAATGTCTGTCATATCGTCCCTATCCCACCTTTCCTCTAAAGTGTACATATTAAGATCTTTAAGTCCATCCCCATATGCTTCATAACGAAGACCAATAACTATTTTAGTAGCCACCCTCTGCACCAACTCAAACCTGCCTATATCCTTCTGAAAGTGCAGTCTCCAGAATTGCGCACAATACTCCAAATGAGGTCAAACCAGAGACATATACAGAGGCAATAGCACCTCCTTTTCTCTGCTGACCATTCCTCTCCCTATACACCCAAGCATCCTTCTGGCTTTTGCAGTCAACTTTTCTACCTGTTTAGCTACTTAAGATCATCAAACACAATGATACCCAGATCCCGCTCTTCTTTTGTGGACAGAAGTACTTCACACCCTACACTGAAGAGCTCCTTTGGATTATTGCAGCCCAAATGCATGACCCTGCATATTTTAGCATTAAATCAGCTGCCAAATTCTAGACCTTTCTTCAAGTTTAAATAGATCCCTCCTCGTGTTATCTACACCTTCCTGTGTGTCTACTCAATTGCATATTTTGGTATTGTCTGCAAACAAGAAAACCTTACCTGACAGCCCTTTGGTAATATCACTAACAAAGATGTTAAACAGAATCAGACCAAGGAAAGATCCCTACGGCATATCACTGGTAACCACCTTCTCCTCAGAGTGAGCTCCATTTACCTACCATTGTCGCCTCCCACTCAACCAATTTCTAACCCAATCAGTAATCTTAGGGTCCATCCCTAGGGTGCTCAGTTTGTTTATAAGTCGCCTATGCGGAATAGTGTCAAAGGCTTTACTGAAATCTAAATACATCACATCTAGGGCTCTCCCTCGGTCCAGCTCCCTGGTCACCCAGTCAAAGAAATCAATCAGATTTGTCTGACAAGACCTGCCTCTGGTGAATCCATGCTGCCTCGGATCCTGCAATCCACTGGACTCTAGAAACCTCACTATTCTCTTCTTTAGTAGCCTTTCGAATAATTTACTAACCACAGAGGTTAGACTAACTGGCCTGTAGTTCTCAATGTCATCCTTACGTCCACTTTTGTGTAAAGGGACCACATGTGCCTCTCTCCACTCCTCTGGTACCACTTCTGACTCCAAAGTGGCATTGAAAAGGTCAGACAGTGGAGCCGCTAGAACATATTCTTGGATGAATCCCATCCGGACCCATGGCTTTGACTACTTTTGGTTTAGTTAGTTTCCTTTTGAACACAGTGTTCTGAAAATTGTTTGAGATTCCCATCGTTTCCGTTGCTATTTGTGGGTGTTTTCTGACCCCAGGCCCTTCATCTGTGAACACTGAACAGAAATATTTGTTAAGCAATTTTGCTTTATCCTCATCAGTTTCTGCATATTCCTCCCCTGCACCCTTAAGTCTGACAATATCAATTTTGCCCTTCCTCCTTTCACTAACGTTTCTGAAAAATGTCTTATCTCTGCTTTTTATTGCATTTCTTCTTTTTGTACCTTTGTTTTCCTGACTACTTTGCTAGTTTCTCTAAGTTTCTCCAAATATACAGTAGATGCCTGTCCTCCTCTCTCTGTGATCTCTTGTGTTTCATGAAGGCCTCACTCTTTTTCTTCACCTTCTCAGCTACTTTTGAGAACCATAGCAGCCTCCTTTTCCTTTTACATTTATTTACCTAACAAAAAGGTTTGTTGCCTTTAAAATATTCCCTTTGAGTTTTGCCTACTGTTTTTCTATATCCCACAGCTGTTCCCATCCTGCTAATGACTCTCTGAGGTGTTATCCCATCTTTGCAAAGTTAGTTTTCCTAAAGTTTAAAACCCTCACTTTTGAATGGATTTTATCAGCCCTAGTTCTAATGCTGAACCATTCCATTTATTTATTTGTTTTTATATACCACACTATTACAGATCAGTGTGGTTTACATGAAACATATGAACGTGTGTTACAAATAACACTTACAGATAACATAGTGATTAGATTATATGGTTTACATGGTTTACATCTAACATGGTATCTCCAGGAACAAGCAGGAATGAGTCTTCACATGTGGGAGACGTCGCCGATGGAGCCCGCACGGGAATGCTCCCCAGCATCCAATCAGAAGCCTTTGGGAGCATCCCCCGCGCCTGCGCGGTGGCTTCCCGCCCTTCCTACTGCCTCTCCCCAGTTTTTCGTTTTCCGCGGAGCAGGCAGGACGTCCCTCCTGCCACCGCAGAAGTTTCTTTTCTTTTTGTTTCCTGTGGTCGCGGCCTTTCTTTCCGCCGACAACGGCACCTTCCGTGCCCCTTTCTTTTTTTTTTTTTTATCCTTTCTTAAATTTCGTCACCTAGAGGGAACCCTTTCTTCCCTCGGATCGTTGAGGCCTGCCGGGCTTACAGCATGGAGCCTTCTTCTCCCCAGAAGTGCCCTCACTGCGGAGATTTAGTTTTCCACTTAGACTCCAACGCCTGGTGCCTCTCCTGTTTGGGTCCTGACCCTTTCCTCCCGGGTCCTCCGGGCTTCAGTATAGGGAGAAGACCTTCCCTTTTCCAGGTATCCCTTGATGACGTCTTCCCGCCCAAGGCGCGGTCATCGGGTTTTTCTTCTCTACAGCATCAGGTAACCACACAACAGTCTGTTAAGACTAGCCAAGTCTTGAGGGGCAAGTCTCATGCGCAGCATGGCGACGGCTCCGGCCAACCCCTCAAGCCCCCCTTGGCCAATATACCCCGGCGGGAGTCTTTGGGCTCCAAAGCATCCACGGGGTTTCGGGTTGTTCCTGGGGTTCGCTCCTCACAGAACATTCCCGAGCCATGCTCGAGGGCGGTATCCGCTTCGAGCGGTGCCGTTTCTCCGGCATCGGCGCCGGCATCGAGTGTTCCACTCTTCACCAGGGATCGTCAGCTGGTGTCCTCGGCACCTCCGGGGCCGATCGACTCTACCCAGTCTGGCTTCCCTACATCCCAGCCGTGCGCGGAGGTGGTATCCGCTTAGGGCAGTACCGACCCCCCGGCGTCGGTGTCGAGCATCCCGCTCCTCACCGGGGATCGTCAGCTGCTGTCCTCGGCACCTCCGGGGCCGATCGATTCGACCCAGTCTGGCGTTCCGTCCTCCCTGCCATGCACGGAGGTGGTACCCGCTTCGGGCGGTACCAATTCCTCGGCATCGGCGTCGGCGTCGAGTGTCCCACTCCCCGCCGGGGATCGTCATCTGGTGTCCTCGGCACCTCTGGGGCTGTTCGCCTCAACCCAACCTGGCGTTCCTACGTCCCTGCCATGCGTGGGGGTGGTATCCGCTTCGGGCGGTACCGACCCCTCGGCATTGGCATCGGCATCGGGTGTTCTGCTCCTCACCGGGGATCATTGGCTGCGGTCCTCGGCGCCTCCGGGCCCGATCGACTCGATCCAGTATGGCGTTCCGACGTCCCGGCCATGCGCAAGGGTTGTATCCGCTTTGGGCGGTACCGACCCCTCGGCATCAGGGTTGAGCATCCCGCTCCTCACCGGGGATCATCAGCGGCTGTCCTCGGCACCTCCGGGGCCGATCAACTCGACCCAGTCTGGTGGTCCCACATTCATGCCATGCGCAGAGGTGGTACCCGCTTCGGGCGGCACCTCGGCGTCGGCGTCGAGCATTCCACTCTTCGCCGGGGATTGGCATCTGGCGCCCTCGCTTCTTTCAGGGCCGATCGCTTCGACCCGCGCTGGTTTGCTGGTATCCTCGCCCTGCGCGGGGGTGGTGCCGGATTTGGGCAGCGCCGCTACCCCGGGGGCGTCGGGTGCCCCAATCGTCTCCAGGGACCGCCGTCGGCCTTCCCCGGTGTCCTCGGGGTATGTCGATCAATCCCAGATGGGCGATCCCCCGGCATCGATGCGGACGGCGAGGGCCCTGCCCATTGCTCGAAGGGGGACCCCGTGTCTTCGATCGCTTCGATCCAGCCTGGGTTCCCGTCGTCCCGGCCTACCAGGGGGGTAGTTCCAGCGTCAAGAGGCGCCGGTGCCCCAGCATCGGCGCCGGAGTTTGGCGCTTTCCTCCCCGCGGGAGCTCGTCGCCGGGTTGCCTGGGTACCCTCGGGGATGGGTTGTCTGCCCCGGAGGGTTTTCCCTCCGGGCAAGCCGGGTTCGGGAAGGGGCCCGGCGTCTGGCACGGCCTGCCGCCCGACTTCGGCGCAGGTATCGGATAACCCCCTCTTCACCGAGCGTTGTTCTCGGGTGCCCTCTATGCCCGCGACGCCGATCGACGCGGTTCCGATTCGCTCCACGGGGTCGGCCTCGCCGGCACGGCCGCCGCCGCAGGAGCCCCCTAGGAGGGAGTCGATCTCCTCGCTCGGTTCGATGCCCAGCCTAGAATCGGTATCCAGCCTCGAAGGCTTCGCTGCGACGCGCTTCGGGACCGGGCCCTGTCCCTTCCCGCAACACAGAGCAGAGATTACTAGCCACTGCCCTCCGGATGCCGCGGAACCACTTCAATCGCCGGGGGCAGTGCCGCACCCAGGGTTGGGGCCGAGGCTGCTTCCTGCGGTCCCATCGGTGCCATCGACCCCTTCGATGCCTAGCTTGGAATCAATCCCGGGTACCGACGACGCCATGCTGACTGCCCCGATCCGGGACTGTTTGTACCCTCCTTGGCCCAGCGGACATCAGTCCGATAGGCCTTTTGGTGCCCTGGCGGCCCCTCCTGCCATCGCCTCCCACGGCATAGCTCCTCTGGGAGAGCCGTCTTTTCAGGATTTTCTTCTTGACATGGCGGACCTGCTTGCTATTCCCATCCAGGGTCCTTCCCTAAGTCCAGGTCCTGCGGAACAGGAGGCTGTAATGCTTCCTCTACATCCTTCCCTGCAGGGTCTTCTACTGGAGGCATGGCGGTCGCCTTTGCGGGTTCCTGCACCGTCGACAGTGATGCATGCTCTGTATCGGGTGCCCCCCTCCCCGGGGTTTCAGCAGCACCAGCTTCCACATCATTCCATCATGGTGGAATCGGCGCTGAGGAAAGTGGGAAGCAAGAAGAAGCATTCTTCTCGCCCTCCATGTCGCGCCTCGAAAACGCTGGATACCCTGGGGCGTCAAACCTTCCAAACGTCCATGTTGGCTTCCAGAATTCTTTCATATATTTTTTATATGAGCCTGACACTCCGGGAGATCACCGAGAGATTATCTCGGTTGTCTCCCTTTTTGTCTGCAACCAAGGCCTCTGAATATTCCTTGCTTCTTTATCACTGCAGGAATATCTCTGGGTTCCTTTCTCGTGCTTCTCTAGACTCCTTCCTGGCGGTCAGCAGAATCCACTGCTATTGCCATCAGAGCATGTCGTACAGAATGGTTGCAGGCGTCAGATTTGTGCAGACGGGCACAACATAACTTGGGTAATTCTCCTTGTGCTGGAGACCACCTCTTCAATAGTGAAGCCTTATGTCAGGTTGCTCAGTGCTTCGCTAACCCTCCCAGCGTTAGAAGCCGTCCTAGGTCCCGTCCTCCCCCCGGGGGTGGGAAATGCCTCTCTACACCTTACTTCCCTAGGAAGAGGAAAGGTCATCCCTCCACCCACCCGCCAGGGGCGCCCAAGCAAGGGGCCTCTCACTCTGGTTTGAAGTTTCCGGGCCCGCACCAGGATACTCATACCAAGCCGTTTTAGGCTCCTGTAGGTGGCTGCCTACAATTAACCTTCTCTCACCAGAAGCTAAAAATTGGGCTCTACTCTGGGGCAAATGGTTCGAATGTTTATCCAGGGGTTCAGGTATTCTCCTTCCGTTGGAAGAGGGAGATCACCTCTATTCCATGTTAGCTCTGGGCCATGGACTTCCTACCCCTCAACTTACTTACCCTTAGGTACGTCCCCGAACCCTTCTCTGCCAGGGTTCCCCGGCTGTTTGACACCGTACCGGTTTGGCTACTGTCCCTCGCAGCATGTTCGGAACAATTCCTCGCCAAGGCCGGATCAGCCCTGTTCCCCTTGTCTGGTTTTCTCTGTCCAGGCAGGAGAACCCACCCGGCTATAGTCCCCCTATGCTTACCAAGGACTATACCCTCTGTCCTCCACGCTGTCGTGCTGTTCGTTCAACGATCTGCCACTGCTCCACTGGAATAGATCCCTCCTCCCGGACGGATCTTGACGCCCCCCCCCCAGGGGGACGTTTCTGTGGATCAATGGCAGGTCCGCCTTATCAGTGTCATGCTCAGGGAGGTAGGTTCCTCGGCATACCTGCGTTAGTGCCTGGGTGGACGTTCCCTATGCCCAACCACGTAGATGTATCAGATATTACCTGTCGGTAGGCGCATATTGGGAGATGTCCACAGTGCCTGTGTTCTACCGCCTATTTCCCCTATGGCCGGTACACCCGCCCCCCCCCCCCCCCCCAGGTCCGGCCTGTCCGCCTGCCTATTTTCCCTGGATTGGCCCTCGGACTGGTTGTACTCTGCGTACTGCTGTGAAGTCAACAGCTTCTACTTTTAGTTATGCCCTCCTTCCGGAGGTTCAGACCCTTGTCTCCCTATCCCTCGCTAGGGAAGACTGTGTACTCCTTCTGTTCCGGGGTGCACCCCTACTCTTCTCCGGACTAGGCTATCCAGATCGGCCAGTCTTCTGCTGTTAGTCCTCTGAGTTATGGACTCTGCTCCTAAGGGAGTGCTCAGCTTTTTGCATAAAGCTTCCTTGAAGACCTGCCGTCCTTCTCCTGACCCAGTTGACACCTGGATCTCCTGGCCTTCCAGATTTGGAACTTCCTCCTCGCTGCTGTGAAGTTCCCTTGAAGACCTCGCTACTGCGTCTACAGTACCTTCATCATAGCTCCACTTCCTACATCCCAGTAGGTAAGCTGCACATGGTACTAGTTCATTAATTCATTAAATGCTTAATGATACTTCTCATGCATTCTAAAGGCTACTCTCCCTGTAGCCTTTGGGTTTTTGCTGTTCCTCTCTTCTCAACTCTTTCCCTCCATCCCTCGGGGGATGCCGGGGATCCAGGTTGGGGACATGCCATCCTGGCCTGGGCTGCGCTGATGGGATCTCCCCGGGCATCCTCAGCTAGGGAGTCCCCACATGTGAAGACTCATTCCTGCTTGTTCCTGGAGATAGCACAGTTACTTACCTGTAACAGGTGATCTCCGGAACAGCAGGAATTAGTCTTCACAACCCGCCCACCTCCCCTGGGAGTTGTATCTCTATCTCTCTATTCCTTCCTCTCCTCTCCTTCCGGCTCAGCTATAAAACTCAACTGGGGAGAGGCAGTAGGAAGGGCGGGAAGCCACCGCGCAGGCGCGGGGGATGCTCCCAAAGGCTTCTGATTGGATGCTGGGGAGCATTCCCGTGCGGGCTCCGTCGGCGACGTCTCCCACATGTGAAGACTAATTCCTGCTGTTCCGGAGATCACCAGTTACAGGTAAGTAACTGTGCTTTACATCTGAGGTAAAACTAGTAACATATTTACATTACAAGAGTTTACATCTGAGGTATAACTAGGAACATGTTTACATTACAGGAGTTATAACTAGGAACATATTTACATTACTGGAGCATATTCACAGTGATGGGCTGTCTGCTGATCTATATATTTACATTATTGGCACATATTTACAGTAGTGCGCCGTCAGCTGTTTCCGTTTGTGTGGCTGGTCTAGGGTGGGTGGTTGTACGTTAGTTGGAAGAGATAAATCTTCAATGCCTTCCTAAAAGTTGTAAGATCTGGGATAGCACGTATGATTGGTGATAGGGCATTCCATTGGGTTGGCGCATATAGAAATATAGAAACATAGAAATATGACGACAGAAAAAGACCACATGACCTATCTAGTCTGTCCTTCCATATCAACAACTACAACAATCCCTTTTTTCCTTTTGAGATCCTCTGTTTGTCCCATGCTTTTTTGAATTCAGATACAAAGACCGGCAGTGATTCAGGTTTAAAAACCCCTTTTATGAATGACCCTTACGCGTTTCGGCCAACGGCCTTCTTCAGGGGGGTAACGTATGAGAGGGCAAACCTCAAAAATAGAATAAAAACAAATCAATAATCAATGAACATTAAAATACAAATGAATCAATTAAAACAATTAAAACATGAATGAATCAATTAAAACATATAAACAATGTGAATTATACCATTAAATAATCAATAAATCAATAAATAAAACAATATGAATAAAACATTCAAAATATATTGTATCATTTGTATATAAAATAATAATAATAATAATGTTATTAATACTAAAATGATAAAATGATGAAAATAAACCATGATAAAAATATTATAGAAAAAATGTCACTTCTTGATATTATGACTACAAAAAGGAGGAATAATGACAAAACTAACTCATAAAGACTGTAAACCGCAACTGAACTGTGGAAGATGCGGTATATAAATGTGTATAAATAAATAAATAAAGGACAGAGATGAGGAGGATGTAATAACCAGAATAATTTAAGAAAGAATCGATTGATGAAGAACACATTTATAAAATTAAGTCAATAAGTAAAGATAAAAGGTAGAAACATATTGTGATGAGGTGAGTGCAGCCCAGCTAGGGAAAACGGAAAAAAAGAAGGATTTTTTTTCATTGCGGGGGATGGGAGCCCAAAATCCTAGGCTCCATACTAGAAGCACTGAAAGAAACCTAGAGGGCAGAGCCAAAGGTAAGCCAATCACAGACCACAGGACAACCCTGCAGAGGAGTAGGAGGTCCAAGTGGGAGGAGCTAGGAAGGGAGTTGCCCAGCTCAACAGTTAACAGAGGAAGAACAAACAAAAGAGGCAGGCACAGTTTGAGTTGGAGGCAGGAGGAGGAAGGAGCTGTGAGCAGAAGGTCCAGGAGGAGTGCAGGAGAAAGCACCAGTGGCAGCTGCAGTTCAAGCCTTAGCCCAGGTTCAAGTCCAATTCCCAGGAGGCACAGACAGGAGAGATCTGGGGCCAAGCTGTGGAAAACCCTTGCAGCCAAGGAGAGCAGCAAATGGAGGAACCATTATAAAGGCAGCCAAGAAAGGTACGCAGGGAATGAGCAGTGCCACCAGAATAGTTCTTGCTCTGACTCTTCTCTTGCTCTGACTCTTCTCTTTCAACTCTTGAAACTGCTTTTAACTTGCAACAGCTTCCTTTTATATTTCACGGTTTTCTAACAGACATTGCTATTGTATTTTAGTGCACAGCTCACATTCCATCTCAGAGGCTTCTGACTCAATAACACTTTCTTCAGGGCCTACCTCCATGCTCTCCAGTGAGCTACAGCTAGGTGCTCTTTGAAAGTGCTCTGGTAACTTTTCCTTAAGAGTCTTTGCAATGTTAAACAGTCTCTCACACTGCCTGGCCTTGGCTCCTCCAAGCCAGTCTCCTGTGTATCTCTCCTGCTTAACCTCCCTCCTGAGATACTTCTTGCTGTGCTGAGGCTTCAGGTGTCTGAAAGTCTCCTCTGACACCTGAAGCCTCAGCACAGCAAGAAATATCTCAGGAGGGAGGTTAAGCAGGAGAGACACACAGGAGACTGGCTTGGAGGAGCCAAGGCCAGGCAGTGTGAGAGACTGTTTAACATTGCAAAGACTCTTAAGGAAAAGTTACCAGAGCACTTTCAAAGAGCACCTAGCTGTAGCTCACTGGAGAGCATGGAGGTAGGCCCTGAAGAAAGTGTTATTGAGTCAGAAGCCTCTGAGATGGAATGTGAGCTGTGCACTAAAATACAATAGCAATGTCTGTTAGAAAACCGTGAAATATAAAAGGAAGCTGTTGCAAGTTAAAAGCAGTTTCAAGAGTTGAAAGAGAAGAGTAACCCTGAAGACAAGAGGTTAGGAATCTCTCTCTTAGGAAGCTTAAACTGCTAAACTTCAGTGAAGGCCCAAACAGCTAGAACTGTTTGTATGGGGCGTGGCAACAGCAGGTTGGAAGCTGTGAAGAGTTTTATAAATGCTTTTGTTTTGTAATGTCAAACAATTGCAGTGAAGAATAGAAACTGCTGGGAGTTTGTTTGGACATTTTGATTTGGAGAAATTATCCTGTATTTCTTTTGTCTGGAAAGAGTGCTTAAAGAATTTTTATGTTCATCACTTGCCAACTTTGGAAACCGAATAAAAATTTCCTGTGCGCTTTGAACAACCACTTGGCTTCTCTTATTAACACAACTACAACCCTCGAAGGGATAAAGGTGGCCAGCCGACCCTACTAGGCAACCGCCTGGTAGGGGCGCGAGCGTCACAATATAAATACCAATACCTTAAGGCAAACCTTTCATGTAAATAGAGACATTAACCACTGAAATAAAAAAAGAAGAACATTGCACACACACACACACACACATAATTGATGAATAATACTTTTCTACAAAGGACAACCACAAGACAGGACTGAAAGTAGATCTATTGAAATTATTAAAAACTTACTGCTATAAAATATATTTAATCAGAGAAATGTTTTTATATCAAACCTAGGGATTCAGCGGAGGAGCTCTGAACAAGCAACCGTTGAAAGACCAATGTTTAAAAGACATATGTAAAAGATCATCATGAAATAAAGAGACCCTTATTTCATGTTTATACTATTTATAAAAAGTTTTATTACTGTTATCATATAAAAAACCCCATGTGAATGGACGGACGACCGACTAGGCAAGTCAAATGCACGTCAAAGGTATGTAATTCATCTTGCCGTTACGGAGTGAAAGTGGCTAAGAAACCAGCCATTCTATGATTGTAGATATTTCAAACAACACTTCAAAACAGCTTTTAAAGGAACTTTTTATACAAATCTCGTGCTATTAATAAAAAGATTACTGCTTTCATATTAAAAAAAACCCCAACAAATAGGGAAGCTTTGTGCAGCCGACAAAGCCAGCTTACTAATATGGATGATTCAGGCTAACCATTGGATTGCCATATCAAAAAAATATATGTATATATCCGTTGAGCACAAAATATTATAAATGCAATTCCAAAGGGATATCTACATTTAGGGGTATGTTTACTAAACCGTCTTAATGTGCGCTCTGTGACATTATCGCGCGATAAGGTACCTTATCGCGCATTAATGGCACTTTATCAGGTGCACAGGTACCGTAGCGTGCCATAACGTGCGCAGCGGCGCAAACAAGCGCAGAAGGTGGGGAAAGGCTCCCGGAGGGCGGAGGAAGGCTCCCCAGGGGCGGAGAGAAGGGGTCAATGAGTGGAGAGTGGGAGGGGAGAGGCTCCCCGCACACTAACGCTGTAAAATCCGAGGCTCAAAACTAACGCCAGTGAAACCCTGGCGTTAGAACAGATTTAAAGGGAAAAGAAACCATTTCTGTCAGCAATGTACAGCAAAACCAGGGAAACATACAAAAGTGATAGGTGTGATACATGTGCACGGAACAAAAGGGCAAATAAACCTTGAAAATGTACAGAAGAAAATGTAAAAATAAAATAACCAAGCTGGCCAATAGTGATATCAATGGGAAACATCAAAAAACACTCCCAAGAAAGCTCCAAAAAAAGATATGAATTTTGGAAGGGTCTATGCTTTGTCCCCATACAAGGTGAATGAGCCCACAGTGTAATTGCGCTGAGCAGGGTTTCCGACTCCATTGGCCAGGTTTCCTATGGCATGCACATGTTCCACAACAGCAGGGCGGGCATGTCGGAACGGGCAACTGGACAGATGCTGGAAAAGGGGACCCAGAGGGCTGCAGGCAGCACATGCTGCGGTGCAGCTGGCCCACAGTGCGGACTATGGTGATGCCTAGCTGGCCCATAGGAATGCTGAAACAGTAGAGCAGCCAGACAGCAACTGCTGAGGGCCCAACATGGGCACGAGTGTGCTTCCCACAGTGTCACAGGGGATAGTACCCAGCAGGTACCCCGAAGGGCACGGAACATTGGCATGCGGTGCCGGGGGGAAGCGTGGACAGCTATGCAGGCATCCCTACCCCAGAACCCGCACCATAGGCAGCCGCCTACCCGCACACTGGATGGCCTGAGACTGCGCTCCACCAGCACCACCAGCAGAAGGGCATGTCAGCATGGTGGCAGAGGGATACTGGTGGTGGAGGAGGCAGTGGCAGCTGCCCAGAGCAGACCGTGGCCTAGCCCTGTGTAGGTGGGTGCCATGCACTGCAACAGACAGGCCCTGTCTGACGAACAGTCATGGTATCACCAGGGAATGCACTGTCTCTGTGGCAACACAGTGGTGCAGTGCACACAGCCAGCATGTTCAGAAGCAAAAGGTCACAGGTTCAAGTCCCAGCTGTGGTTCCTGCCAACCCAGTCCCCATATTTTACCCACCACTAAAACGTGCTAATACAGACAGAACCTTTATTGAAGATGACATAAACATGCCCAAAACACCTACATTTTACCCTACAGAGCACGGACACCATAAACATGTGCATTACCTAGAGCACAGTCTCCCAAATGCAGTCCTGGAGGGCCAAACACCATTCAGGTTCCATGCTGTCTCTAATAAAAGATGCCTGTGTTGCATTTCTATGCGCCGCCCCCATGGTATGCAGATGTATCTCATGCGTATGCATGAGGGACAGCATGAAAACCCGAACAGTGTCTGGCTCACCAGGACTGGAGTCGGGAACCTCTGCCCTAAAGCAGCGGCCAACAGGGGCAGACACACCCACACCCACAGGCTCCATTATTTATTTATTTATTTTTATTTATTTAGCTGCATTTATATCCCGCTTTTCCCTGGGTCAAAGCGGTCAATTGGGAGATACATTTAACACGAGGGGATATGACACACATACGCTAATACTTACAGGGAACATGGGCAATGGAGGGTTAAGTGGCTTGCCCAAGACCACAAGGAGTACCTATAGGACTAGAAATCCCAGTCCCTCTGGCCTGAGATTGCTGTCCCCAGGTGGGACTTGAACCCCTGGCCCTCCGGCCTGAAGTACCTTGTCCTAAACACTAGGCCACTCCTCCCTGGAGAGGCAGGATGTCGGGCCCTGCGTGCATCTCCCAATACTAGCACTTGCATACTTTAGCAATGCCACCCTAAACCTGAGAATAGGGTACACAGCTATCAAAAGGTTGCTATGATTACAGGCAGATAGCAATTCCGAGGTTAAGTACAATTTTCTGAGTGAGCTGCATCATAGCAACCTTTCTGATGTCTGTGGAGTGTGCTACAGGTCTTGTGTCTGACAGTGTTTACCACCCTGGGGGGTGACCCCAACAGTATTGCGTACCATAGCCATGCCTGCACTGTGCCCAGGACTGGTGCGGTGGCCAGGGCTGCCAAACACCTCTATAGTTGCGCAGTACTGGCATAGGTGTGGGGAGTGTGTGTCTGTCTATCCAGTGTGTGGTGGCTGCAAACACCCTCCACAGCCCACACTGCTAGCACTGTTTCCAGTATTGGCCTGCCAATGTCCATAATGAGGAGCAAGGTACAGTGGGAATAGCCAGGATAGGGTGGCCTGGCCTGGATTCATCTGTACATAGCATAGGGCAATGGCTCGGACATTGTAGTGGCCGGCCACCACCTGCACAGACAGGGTGGCCTCAGCATGTCCTTCTGGGAGGTCACTCTCACCCTGACTGAGCAGTGACCACAGCATGGCTAGGTTCCCCCATAGTGCTATATAGTATTTCTCTCATGTGATATTTATGGGTTCTCTTTTGGGGCCCAATCACTGACTTATCTGCTTGGTGTGTATGCTGACATCCCAGTTCTGGGTACTGTCAGACGGCTGCCTGGGTGAGAATCTTCACAGTCTTGGCAAGTGCATATATCTATATGATTTGCAAGGTATTGTGGGCAATGTAGTTCATTCACACCAGACACAGCTGCTGACAATAATTTAGTTGTGCTCTTGGGTAAAGCCAATAAGATATTTATTTATGGGGTTATTTCTCCCAACACAGATATGCTTGGTAGCACATAAATCAGGTTACTTGCTTTCAGTGTTAACTTGGAAAAACAAAGTCAAAATCAGGAAAACAACAAATGAAAAGCCACAAAGCAAGAAACAAACTGTTCTTTTCAGGTTAACTTCTGATTACTTCCTACATAGATTCAGAAGTGATTCTCTCTTAGCTCACAAGCAATTAGGTAAGGCTTAATTGCTAGCAGTTATCCACCTGAAACCCCTTTAGCTGGCTTGCTTTCTACTGTGTGGGTCAAATACTGCTTCAGGAGCTTTTCTGAGTAGATTAAAGAACAAATTTGTATTTCTTTGTGATGGTTGCTGTACTTTATAACAGAAAGTTACCAAAGGAGTTTGGACAGAGAACAGTTTTTATAAACACATTCTTCATCTGCAATCATTTCCCCATCTTCAACAAGCATAGGTTCAATATCATGGATTGGCACAGATGAATCTCTCAATGGAGCACTTTCAGGAGAATACTTGTTTCCCTGCTGTCTTTCAAGGTTATAGCTAGGGCATAGATCAGTGTTCATACCTGAGCTTCCATTGCTGCTAGAGTTCCTCTCTATATAGCCTGGCCAGTATGTAGTCCAGTTCTTATGTCCAGCCTTCCAATCCAGATCCCTGGACACTGGATCTCTCTTCACATACCTTCTGGCACAGGTCTTAGGGTCCCTTCCACGTGCAGCCGTCTCCCTCACAGGTAGCGTCTGGAGATTCCTAGCTCTGCAGCACCATTCCTCTGGCTTTCCCCAGTCCAATGGTGTATGCTGGCCCTTGGAATACCTCCCAGTATACGTACTGCTTTGGACTCTTCAGACCTCTCAAAGGCTTTTCTCCTCTTTCTTCCAGAGGGTTTCTTTTTCTCTCTGTCCGTCCGGTTTGGCTTCTGCCTCTGATGATCCTTCAGATGAAACTGATGATCCTTCTCTGGATATCCAAGGTGATCATGAAGATGATCATCTGTAGAATAAACTCTACTCTTATTCTGCTTGGATGAGTGCTCCTCCCTAACACAGCGCAGCTGTGCTAAATCAGGCCCTGCCCTTTGAGATGAGTGCTTAGGGATTACCTCATAGCCCTCCTGATTGAACACACGTTTCCCCACTTCAGCTCCTCTAATGGCTGTTGGAAACCTGGTGCATTCTGGGACTGGTAGTCTTTTATGGGAAAATTCTGTTTTCTTATTTCTACCAGAACTGACAGGTTGCTTGTTCAGAGTCACTTCACCTTTTCTATAGCTCCTTCCTGAGCTATGATAAGCTTCCTTATCACATACCCCCCTGCTTAAGTTATTACGGACTGGTGTCACTGGTGAAACTTCTTCTCTACAGTCCGTAATACGGGAAAGGGCATCCGCATTCTTGTGTAACTTCCCAGCACGATGTTCAACTTGAAAATCAAATGCCTGTAAGGCCATGTACCAGCGTGTCAACCTGGCATTGTGGTTCTTCATTTGCTGCAACCACTTAAGTGGGGCATGGTCCGTGACCAACTGGAACTTTCTCCCTGTAAGGTAAAACCTTAACGCCTCCACTGACCACTTGATAGCTAAACATTCTTTTTCTATTGTGGAATACTTTTGTTCAGCCAGTGACAACTTCCTGCTCAGGTACATCACAGGATGCTCCTCCCCTTCGTGACACTGGGATAGAACCGCTCCTAGCCCTACATCCGATGCATCGGTTTGAACCAGAAAGGGTTTCTTGAAGTCCACCCCTTTCAGTACCGGTCCTGTATACAATTTTCCTTTTAAGACTGAAAACGCTTTTTCAGCTTCAAGTGTCCACTTTAGCTGGTTTGGACAATTCTTCCGCAGCATATCCGTGAAAATTGCACTTTTCTCTGCGAATTGCGGTATAAACCTGCGGTAGTATCCAATAAGTCCTAAGAAACTTCTTAGTTGTTTCTTTGTTGTTGGAGGAGGAAAATTCCTGATGCTATCTACTTTACTCATTAGAGGTTTAATTTTTCCTCTTCCCACTAGGTGGCCCAGGTATTTTACCTCCCTATTTGCAAAGGCACACTTCTTCGGGTTTAAAGTGATTCCTGCTTGCTTCATGGAGCACAAGACTGCCCTGATCCTCTTCAGATGCTCCGCCCAGGTGTTACTATAGATTATGACATCATCCATATATGCAAAAGCATAATTTTGGTGGGGTCGAAGTACCTGATCCACTAACCTTTGGCAGGTAGCCGCTGCTCCATGCAGTCCGAAAGGCATCCTCTTGAACTGGAAAAGGCCAAAGGGGGTGCTGAACGCAGTCTTCGGCTTCGACTCCCTGGTGAGAGGGATTTGCCAATATCCTTTTGTCATATCAAGGGTGGTTAAGTATTGAGCCTGTCCCAGCTGGTCCAACAGCTCTTCAATTCTTGGCATTGGATATGCATCAAAAACTGATATGGCGTTTACCTGCCGGAAGTCAATACAAAATCTTAAAGATCCATCAGGCTTCGGCACCAGGACTATGGGGCTATTCCAGGGACTCTTTGACTCCTCTATTACTCCCATGTCCAACATCTCCTGGACTTGTGCCACTACTTCCTGTCTCTTGGCTTCAGGCAAGCGATATGGCCTTTGACGAACTAATTTCCCAGGTGGAGTTATTATTTCATGGGCAACCAAATGTGTCTCCCCAGGTATGGGTGTCAACACATCTGGGAATTCTTTAAGCAACTTCCTAATTTCTTCCTGTTTATTTTATTTTATTTATTTAGCAAACATTTATATACCGCCGCTTCCAGCGATCAGCAGCGGTCCGATTACAATAGGAGAACTGTCAAATCAGTACAGTAGAATTTGGGGCGCGCATAGGTTGATTCGGAGGGTAGGCACATCACATCACACAAGTGGGTATAAGGGGCATTGTTTACATAATACACTGATGTGGAATATGTACATATATACAATTAACCAGTATACACAAAACATATTCAAGAGTAATAAATACAGTAGAATTTGGGGCGCGCATAGGTTGATTCGGAGGGTAGGCACATCACACAAGTGGTGAAAAAGTATATCTGTATAAGTATAAGTATATCTGTTACATGTATATCTGGATACATGTATACTCATACCTTTGGGTATAAGGGGCACTGTTTACATAAATACACTGATGTGGAATATGTACATATATACAAATAACCAGTATACACAAAACCAAATATAAATTTACATAAACTATCAGGTGTACATAGGTATGCAATGGATTATTGCGGTGAATAATCTTAAGCTTTGGGCTTAAAACAAATTGAAATGACTCTGAAACAAATAAGTCTTGAGGTTTTTCCTAAAGTCAGTTAGGTCTTTGCTGGCTCGTACCACTGTCAGGTCCTCACCTATTTGGGGCTCTGATTTTTCTTTACAATCAGATACCTGGGGTCCCAAATCTTCCTCTTCATTCACCTCCCTCTCTCGGGCACAGGTGGCAGCTAGGCTTTTAACCCCTTTGACATCAGTAGAACCAAAGCCTTTGGTTCCACGTTCAGAATTCTCCAAGGATGTGACCTCCTCCACAGGTGGAAAACCCAGCCTCTCACAGATCAATTGGGCAATTCTGTCTCCTGTCTTCACGTGATAATCATTCTGTCCAAAATTAAATAACAGAACTTTAATATTGCCCCTGTAATCGGGATCAATTACTCCCGCACCCACATCGATGAAATATTTAAGGGCTAATCCGGACCTTGGGGCTACTCTCCCATAGCATCCAATAGGTATTTCCACTTGGAGACCCGTGTCAACCAGGGCTCTCCCTTGGCTAGGTACAGTCACATTTTCTATGCTGCACAGGTCAAACCCAGCAGCTTGAGGGGTTGCTCGCTTATGAGCTTGGGCCTTCTCCGTGACCCTATGGTACTTTAGGACGAATGTCTGCTTTGGGGTAGCTTGGTCTTCTGGACGCTTAACCATCTTTTTAGCTGGGGTCTGAGGACTTCCAAATAAAGGCCCGGGAGCTATTACCATTAAACCTTCTCCCTCCTTCTTTCCTAGTCCTTCCACTAGACCCTGCTTAAATCTTGGCCAGTCTCTTCCTAGAACCAAATCAAAGGGTAGCCTAGGCACCACTGCTAACAGGACTTCCTCTTGTTCCCCCAGGCACTTAACCTTTAGCCTATAGGTGGGATATGATGTTGCAGCACCATGAATGCATCTGATGTGAACTTGGCTTTCAGGGGTTCTAGGCACAAATCCTTCTTGGGCCTCTATCCTCTTCCAAAGCCTTTTTGACATCATACTCTGGTCTGCCCCAGAGTCTAACAAAGCATTTGTGGTAATTCCTTGCACATCAACCATCAAAAGAAATCCTTCTTTGGGCTGTTTTAAATCCACACCCATTAAGCTAGTGTGTGTCTGGCATCTCTTTTCTAAATGTCCCCATTTTCCACACTTGAAACATTTCTTTCTATTCCACTGTGTCATCTGGTTTGAAACAGTACATTCATTTTCAGAAACATTTTTAATTATTCTCTTTTCTGATACAGCACATCTAGCCTCAGCACCAATCTTCAGAGGGCCACCCATTCTATGGCAAGCCTGCGTGGCTTCCAAGAATCTCTCTGCTAGCATGGTTGCCTCTCCAAGATTTTGGCAATTTTGCTGTATAAGGAAAGTGTGCAAATCTTTAGGCACCCCAGACATAAATTGTTCAAGCATTATAATATCTAATAACATTTCTACCGTCTTTTGCTCAGGCTCCAACCATTTTACAGCTAAACCTCTGATTCTCTGACTCAGAGCCCTGGGTGTTTCACCCACTCTCAATGTAACAGCTCTAAACATTCGCCTATACTCTGAAATAGATAACCCTAGGCGATCTCTAATAGCAGCCTTTACATCCTTATAATTCAAAGCCTGGGCTGCTGGCATTGCTCTGTAAGCTGCAAGCGCCTCTCCAGTTAATGAGGCTGCCAGCCTTACTGCCCACTGGGTCTCTGGCCATGCTAATGCTTGTGCCACTCTTTCAAAAGACTCTAGAAAATCATCAACATTATCATCTGGAGTTAATTTCCCAAAACTAAATGCCCCAATCCCCTGATTGAGTCCCACACTGTCCACATGTGGTGTACCAGTATTTACTGCTGGTCTTGCATCTGTTCCACTTTGGTTCTTCAGCTCAACTAGGGCTTGCACCAGATCAAGCACTGGCCTCTGCTGGTCCATTAAGGCTCTCATAGCAGTGTCCTGAGCCTGCTGTGCTAGCTCCTGCTGCCTGCTGAACTGGGCTGCCATCCACTGAGCTAGTTCCTTTGAATCCATCTTGAACCCTGTAAGAAAATACAAAGAAAAAAACACAGTGCACCACCTTCCAAACAGGTGTGTTTTTTCTACTTTTTTTTTTTTTCCAATTACCCCTGTGCCTTACTCCCATCCACCACTAGACATGCCCAGGTACTTATTACCTTGTCTCAGTGATGAATCCAGCTCTGCACAGTGTCTTTTCCTCCTGGGACAGGTTCCTGGAACAACCACTTCTCCTCCAAAGTGCAGTTGAGGGAAAATCTTTTTTTCCAGCTTTAAACTTGAACTTTAGTTGTAATCCTCAGCAAGTAAATCCCCTTTGTGCAAAAGCAATCCGAAAACTACGCCATTTGTCAGACGGCTGCCTGGGTGAGAATCTTCACAGTCTTGGCAAGTGCATATATCTATATGATTTGCAAGGTATTGTGGGCAATGTAGTTCATTCACACCAGACACAGCTGCTGACAATAATTTAGTTGTGCTCTTGGGTAAAGCCAATAAGATATTTATTTATGGGGTTATTTCTCCCAACACAGATATGCTTGGTAGCACATAAATCAGGTTACTTGCTTTCAGTGTTAACTTGGAAAAACAAAGTCAAAATCAGGAAAACAACAAATGAAAAGCCACAAAGCAAGAAACAAACTGTTCTTTCCAGGTTAACTTCTGATTACTTCCCACATAGATTCAGAAGTGATTCTCTCCTAGCTCACAAGCAATTAGGTAAGGCTTAATTGCTAGCAGTTATCCAGCTGAAACCCCTTTAGCTGGCTTGCTTTCTACTGTGTGGGTCAAATCCTGCTTCAGGAGCTTTTCTGAGTAGATTAAAGAACAAATTTGTATTTCTTTGTGATGGTTGCTGTACTTTATAACAGAAAGTTACCAAAGGAGTTTGGACAGAGAACAGTTTTTATAAACACATTCTTCATCTGCAATCATTTCCCCATCTTCAACAAGCATAGGTTCAATATCATGGATTGGCACAGATGAATCTCTCAATGGAGCACTTTCAGGAGAATACTTGTTTCCCTGCTGTCTTTCAAGGTTATAGCTAGGGCATAGATCAGTGTTCATACCTGAGCTTCCATTGCTGCTAGAGTTCCTCTCTATATAGCCTGGCCAGTATGTAGTCCAGTTCTTATGTCCAGCCTTCCAATCCAGATCCCTGGACACTGGATCTCTCTTCACATACCTTCTGGCACAGGTCTTAGGGTCCCTTCCACGTGCAGCCGTCTCCCTCACAGGTAGCGTCTGGAGATTCCTAGCTCTGCAGCACCATTCCTCTGGCTTTCCCCAGTCCAATGGTGTATACTGGCCCTTGGAATACCTCCCAGTATACGTACTGGTTTGGACTCTTCTAGACCTCTCAAAGGCTTTTCTCCTCTTTCTTCCAGAGGGTTTCTTTTTCTCTCTGTCCGTCCGGTTTGGCTTCTGCCTCTGATGATCCTTCAGATGAAACTGATGATCCTTCTCTGGATATCCAAGGTGATCATGAAGATGATCATCTGTAGAATAAACTCTACTCTTATTCTGCTTGGATGAGTGCTCCTCCCTAACACAGCGCAGCTGTGCTGAATCAGGCCCTGCCCTTTGAGATGAGTGCTTAGGGATTACCTCATAGCCCTCCTGATTGAACACACGTTTCCCCACTTCAGCTCCTCTAATGGCTGTTGGAAACCTGGTGCATTCTGGGACTGGTAGTCTTTTATGGGAAAATTCTGTTTTCTTATTTCTACCAGAACTGACAGGTTGCTTGTTCAGAGTCACTTCACCTTTTCTATAGCTCCTTCCTGAGCTATGATAAGCTTCCTTATCACAGTACACGCATCTCCTCCAGGACCATGCACTATGGACTAGCTAGCAGACTGTCTGCAGCTAGTATGTGTCTTTTTGGAGCATCTTGCAGGATGCAGCGGCTGGAGGCTTGCTGCTGGAGAATGTCAGATAGTGGTGGGGGACAGCTGTGCATTTCCAGGCCTACTGTCTGTCTGCTATTGCTTTATGGATGTGTACAGCTCTGCATTGCCTGCCCTGTAGGGTGTCTGTTCCCCAGCAGGACTAGGGTTGATGGTCCCCTCTACTGCCACCACTGCAGGGAGGTAGAATGTGGATCTGTTGGTGGGCAATCCTGTTTCCCACCCTGAGCCCCAGAGGGTGAGTTGTGTGGTGGTACATAATCCGCCTATGGGTCCAAACACCCCCCCTTCACCTACATCATGTAACCATGGCACCAACACAGGATATGCACTATTCTGGGTGCATCATAGCCCATAAGGGCTAGACATGACTGAGAAATACAGAAGGACACAGATGTATCCTAGGCGTGTCTGCAGGAACTACCTATCACACACAGTAGCACTGATGGGGACCTGCAGCATGGTGTATTTCAGCCATGAAAGGTGCTGTGGACCTGGTGCTGGGCACCCCACCTCACTCTCAGGGTGAGCACAGTACCCGCACAATGTGACGGTCTGTGGCTACTCTGTGCCAGTACCACACACAGTCAGTTCCCCCTACCAGACCGAGGTGCTGTGGGGGTGCATACCCCATCTTGTGCCCATCTGTCGACTGCTGATTTGCATGTGCAGTGCATCATGGGTACGGGTGGGTTAACTCTATCCTGGTAACCACAGCAGACAGTTTGTGTGGTGACATGCAGTCCTTCTGCAGCCAGCCAGGGGTTTGTTGGCAGCTGTAGCCCACTGGTTACTTCACTGCCTGTGAAGCCAGAGGTCATGGGTTCAAACCCATGGTGTGGTTATTTGATAGGGCTTTCTGAGGCATTGTCTATTTTTAATGTACATTAGGGCTGCCAGCAAACCCACCCTCAGAGTACTGTAACCTTAAGGTGCCTCATAAGGCGCCTAATCAAGCGCCTTATAAGGTGTCCTATAGGGGACATTATAGGGTGCCTTGGCGGACAGTGCACTTTATAATGTGCCCTATGGAGTGCCTTATGGGGTGCCTTATGCGGCACCTTAGGTTACACCACCGTGAGGGTGTGTTTGCTGGCAGCACTAATTAAAATAAAAGTAAAATACCTCAAAAAGCACTACTTAAAGGTAAAGGGTGATGACTCAGCCAGCCTTATGCATTAGGCACACTGGGGGATCTAATTCATGACCCCTGTAGCATCAGTCAGTGTATTAACCATTGTGCTACACCTCTGCTTCTATGTTTGTATGTCTGCACGCCTACTTAAGATTATCGCGCGTTAAGTGCTTAGCGGCGTTTCACCTGATAATGTGCGCAACGCGCGTTAGCACGCGATAATCCTGTTTTGCTACGTTAAGACCGAAACGCCCACTCCTTTTATGGCATCCTGCACACTATCGCCGGGCGCACGTTAAGACGGTTTAGTAAACATACCCCTTAGAGTGCTTATACAAAGATATTCTAAAAAACAATACGAATGATACAGGTTTACTATGGGAAACCTTGCTATAACAAGAAAACATAATTATTAGTCCCAGAATTTTATAAATGCAAACCCAAAGGATTATATGTATTCAGAGTGCTTCCACAAAAACGTTTTAGTACGTGTTGACTATAAAAAAAACTGTATATGCAAATAATGGCACAAGAGTTCTTATACAATTGTTGTTATAATAGGCATAATCTGCCTTAGCGATATAGAGAAAAACTTATGCGAGCAAAAGAGAAACCATAACATGTGCATTGATAAATGATGTTTGAAAATGAAAAGAAAAGAAAAGAAACCCTTACCGCTATTACGTAGAAAATCTTGTAAAACAAGTGTAGAGTGAGCCGTGCTTCTCCTAGAGTTTTTAACGGCGTTTTCCTGCCGAGTTAGTGTGAAAGTTCATAAGGCAAAAGGCTACCAAACCAGATTTATATTGTTGAACATAAAGGATCTATTGTTACATGTAAATGTCAATGTACCTCCACTCTTTATATACTACAAAAATGAATGAGTATATGTGCTGTATCAAAATCTTTATAGTAACTACATTGCTTATGTATTCACTCTGCACTAAAGAACGCTGACAGAAAGAGAAAGGGGGAGGGGAAGGAGAAGAAGGAAAGAGAAGAAGGGGCTAAAGAAGGAAAAAGAGGGAAGGGAAGGGGGGAAGGGGAGAAGAGAGAGAGAAGGGGAGGGGGAAGGAGGAAAGGGGAGGGGGAGGAGGAACGGGGCAAGGGAAAGAGGGGAAGGAAAATGGGGAGGAGGGGGAGAGGAAAGGGGGGAAGGGGGAAAAGGAAAAAAAGGGGAGAAAGGGAAAGGAAAGGAAAGGGAGGAAAAAGAGGAAAGGAAAGGAGAGGAGAGGAAAGGGGGGGTGTGGAGGAAAGGGGACGGGGAGGGAAGGGGGAAGGAAAGAGGGAGGGGAATAGGGAAAGAGGAAAAGGAAAAAGGGAGGAAGGAAAAGAAAGGAGAGGGAGGGAGAAAAGAAAAAAGGGGGAGGGAAGGGGAAAAAAAGGGGAAGGGGAAGGGGGAGGGAGGGAGGGGGAAAGGAGGAAGGGAAAAAGGGAAAGGGAGGGAAAGAAAGAAAGAGGGAAGGGGAGGAAAGGAAGGGGAAGGGGGAGGGGGGAAGGGAAGAAGAGGAAGGGGGTAGGGAAGAAAGGAGGAAAAGAGGGAGGGGGAAAGAGAAAAAAGAGGAGGGAGGGGAGAGGATGAAAGGGAAAGGGGGGAAAGGGGAGGGGAAGGGAAGGGGAAGGAAAGAGGGGAGAAAAGAGGAAGGGGAGTGAGGAAAGAGGAAAAGGAAGGAAAAAAGGGGGGAAGGAAAGGAAAGGACAGGAGGGGGAAGGGGGAAGTAAAAAGAAGAAAAGGGGGAAGGGAGGAAGGGGAGGGGGAGGAGAGAGGGGGAGGGGAAAGGGAGAAGGGGAGGGGAAAGGGGGAGAAGGGAAAAGGGGAGGGAGGGGGGAAGAGGTGAAGAGAAAAAAAGGGAAGGGAAAGGAAGAAAGAAATGGAGAAAAGAAGGGGGGGAAGGAGGGGAGGAGGGAAGGGGAGAGAAAAAAAGTAGGAGGAAAAAAAGAGAAAGAAAAAGAAAAAAACAAGAAACTTCATAAGAAAACAGATAAATCAACATCTTGATTTAAACCTTGTGGATGTAATGTTCGTAAGTCATATATAAATCGCTGTTCTATCCTAAGAAGACTTTTACTAATATCTCCTCGCCAATGAGGTCTCACTACTTTTAAAACAAGAAAACGTAAATCTGAAACAGAATGTTGGGCCTCACTCCAATGTTGTACCAAAGGTTTTCCATAATTTTCCTGCGGATGCAACTTTTATGTTCTATAATGTGCGTTTTAATACTTCTTTCGGTCTTACCTACATAGCATAACTTGCAGGGACACTGTATCAGATAAACAACATTTGATGTGTTACAGTTTTTAAAATCACACAATTTGACTTTATAGGAATTAATGGGATTGACAAATTCCTTTTTAGTGACCATGACATTTTCGCACACAGTGCATCTGCCACACTTAAAATGACCAAGAGCTTTAGGTAAAAAATATGGTTTGCTGAGAGCCGATGGAACCAAGATATCTCTTAAATTTGGATTCCTTTTAAAAGCCACTATCAACCTAGTATCTTTTAAAAAAGGTAAAGGTTCCAAAATGTGCCGTGCCTTCCTTAAAATCTGGGTAATCTTCTTTGAATATACAGAGAAGGTTAACGCACAGACTATATTGTTTGTTTGTTCATGGGTGTATGGTTTCAAAAGGAGTTCTCTATCTGAGGAACGGGCACGGGATAATGCTTTTTCAACACATTTCTCTGGATAGCCACGATCTAAAAATCTATTGCTCATTAGTGTGGCCTGATTTTCAAAATCTACATCAGTGGTACATAACCTACAGACTCTTAAAAATTGGCTTATCGGTATATTTTCTTTTAAAGAGCGATTATGAAAACTACTGAAGTGTAATAGTGAATTCCTGTCGGTAGGTTTTCTAAACAAGGTGGTGATGAAACCTTCTGGTGTATTAGTAATTAAAATATCCAAATATGCAATTTGTTCTGAACTGTGTGTACATTCAAATTGTAAATGTGAATCTAATGAATTCAACCAATTAGTAAATACATCTAACTGATCACATGTCCCTTCCCAAATAAAAAATATATCATCTATATAGTGTCTCCATAGGAGTACCTGCTTCTGAAATGGGTGTGAAGAAAGGAAAACTTTTCAAAATTTGTGACATAAAGATTCAACATCTGGTGCTACAGATGACCCCATGGCGACACTTCTAACTTGATGATAAAATAAATCTTGAAAACAGAAAAAATTGTTACACAAAATAAGACTAGCCAATTGCATAAGAAAGCAAGTAGGTGCTCTAAGGTGTCTAGGTCTTGTAATGAGAACACTTTCTAAGACTGTGAGAGCCTCCTCTTGGGGTATATTGGTGTATAGTGATTTTATGTCCAAAGTGACCAATAAAATTCCAACATGAGTTCCTTGGTAAGACTTCAAACACTGTAACATGTGGGATGAATCACGAACATATGATGGAGCGAGTTCCACAAAGGGATGAAGAAAAACATCTAAAAACTTAGACACAGGCTCAAAAAGATAGCCAATTGCCGATATTATAGGTCTGCCCGGTGGATTCTCTAAAGATTTATGGATTTTTGGTAAAACATATATAGGCATTACAGGATGGCTTACTGTTAATAAGTCTGCTTCTTTTGGAGTCAAGTATCCTGCCTCCCGGCCAACAAAAATTAGATTATCAACTTTGTTTTTTAGAAATTGAGTAGGGTTATTCTTTCAAACGTGTATAATAAGTAGTATCTTTCACCTGTCGGAGGATCTCTTGAATATAAGAGTCTCTGTCTTGAATGACCAGAGCTCCTCCCTTATCCACTGGTTTGATAATAATCTCAAAATTGTTTTTTAATCCTAGCAACGCTGTTTTTTCTTCCCGACTTAAATTATAATAAGTACGTGGCTTCTTTTCATCATACAATTTTTGTATTTCATGATATACTACTTTTTGGAAAGCTTCTATCATTGCATTATTGGTTTTCGGGGGAACCCAAGTTGAAGGCTTGTGAATTATAGATCTATTATTTGGTTCTGTTGTGTGGTTGTCAAAAAATTCTTTTATTTGGAGTTTCCGAAAAAACTTGAACAACTCTACTTGTATGGTAAAAGGGTCAAATTTCTTAGTGGGAACAAAGGAAAGACCTTTGTTTAAAACAGAAATTTCTAAGGGAGTTAACTCATAACTAGAGAGATTGAATATCCCTTCTAGTGGTCTGATTGGTATTGGTGACCTCTGCCTCTCCCTCTCCCTCGAGAATGAAATTCTATAGGTCTCCGTATATGATAAGGGTATTCTCTGGAGAAATGAGGATTGTCTTGGAACCAAGATTCTTTTTTGTGTATGTTTTTTCCACCTTTCCATAAAGTGTCCATACAAAAATCCTGCTTATGTTTATTTTGATAATTTGGAGGTGGATGAGAGGAGAATAGAGGGGCAGAGGAGTCTACAGCTTCTACTTAATCACTACGACTTCTTTTTCTATTATATTCTGGATTCCCTATATTGGAGGGATGCCGAGATCGGTTATTATTATATCCATCATTTTTTGGATCATGTTTTCTTTTCCTAGAAACACTTCTAGTGGTAATTGCTTCATTAGTCCAAAAGTATACATTACCCTCCTATAATCCTCCTCATCTCTTTTAAATTTCTTAAGTTTTCTGTCCTTTATTATTTTCTTGTATTCTATAACATTTTTATCATAATCACTCTTTGACTTTTCAAAATTCTTATCTGTATCTTTTAACATGGTTAATTTTAACCCTATTTCAGTACGCAAAGATTCTGCTTTCTGGCGTGATGTGTTAATAAGTAAAATCATAAGATCTAGGGAGCATTTGTTTAATATTTTTGTCCAATTGGCCAAAACCTCTTCATCATTGCGATACATCCCTGGAGCTTTATGGACCCTCAGGCCTCTTGGGATGATTTTATGACGGCAGTTCTCAAAGAGTGATGAGGCATGCATCTCTTCTTTTATTATTTTTTGTGTAGACCGCACAGTCACTCCCCAAATATCTTCAATATCACAACTGATATCTTCCTGATTATAGAAGGGGTCCTCTGGTAACATATCTTGCAGATCCTTTTCATTGTAGCTAAGGACTTCCTTCCAAGGGGAGAACATAGCTAACCCAAAGGGTGAACAAGCAAAAGCAAAAAAGTATCTGTAGAGACCACAGGACCAAAAGAACAGATACAAAGACCGGCAGTGATTCAGGTTTAAAAACCCCTTTTATGAATGACCCCTACGTGTTTTGGCCAACGGCCTTCTTCAGGGGGGTAACGTATGAGAGGGCAAACCTCAAAAATAGAATAAAAACAAAATCAATAATCAATGAACATTAAAATAAGAATGAATCAATTAAAACGTATAAACAATGTGAATTATGCCATTAAATGATCAATAAATAAATAAATAAAACAATATGAATAAAACATTCAAAATATATCGTATCATCTGTATATAAAATAATAATAATAATAATAATCATGTTAATACTAAAATAATAAAATGATGAAAATAAACCATGATAAAAATATTATAGAAAAAAATGTCACCTCTTGATATGTATGACTACAAAAAGGAGGAATAATGACAAAACTAACTCATAAAGGACAGAGATGAGGAGGATTTCATCATTTTATTCTTTTAGTATTAATAACATTATTATTATTATTATATATACAGATGATACGATATATTTTGAATGTTTTATTCATATTGTTTTATTTATTTATTTGTTTATTGATCATTTAATGGTATAATTCACATTGTTTATATGTTTTAATTGATTCATTCATGTTTTAATTGTTTTAATTGATTCATTCGTATTTTAATGTTCATTGATTATTGATTTGTTTTTATTCTATTTTTGAGGTTTGCCCTCTCATACGTTACCCCCCTGAAGGAAGGCCATTGGCCGAAATGCGTAGGGGTCATTCATAAAAGGGGTTTTTAAACCTGAATCACTGCCGGTCTTTGTATCTGTTCTTTTGGTCCTCATCTCTACCACCTCCACTGGGAGACTATTCCATGGATCTACCACTCTTTCTGTAAAGAAATATTTCCGCAAATCACTTATGAATCTATCCCCCTTCACCCTCATCCCATGTCCCCTCGTAGCAGAACTTGCTTTCAATTGAAAGAGGCTCTCCCCCTGAACATTTATGCCACGGAGGTATTTAAACATCTCAATGATATCACCTCTATCCCGCCTTTCCTCTAAGGTGTACATATTAAGATCCTTAAGTCTGTCAGGGAAAAGGCGCGGTTATTGATTGACTGGGTACAGGTCCTTACTATTGAAGGAGTCATGAGAGAGTTTACCATACATGTTCTCCTGGTCCTGGTCTCCGGCGTTCTTTGTATCAGTTCTGAGAGCGAAGTTGCCGACATTATACGCAGGACCTTAAAAGTGAGTAGCATTGCTTTGTAGGTCAGGCGACTTGCTATGGGGAGCCAATGAAGCTGAATTAGAATGGGAGTGATGTGTCATATCTGGATGCAGATAGGATTGTGTGGGCAGCTGTGTTCATAGTGAGTTGTAGTGGCTGGAGGGTGTGCTTCGGCATACCATGAAGGATGATGTTGGAATAGTCTAGATGAGGGAGGATGAGAGCTTGAGCAACTGAGCGGAAGTCCGAGGTTTCGAGGAGAAGACGTAAGTGCCGGAGGGTTCTTAGTTTATGGTAGACTGTCTTGGAGATATTTTGAGTGTGAGTCTCCCATGACAGGTGTTGGTCAATTGTTACTCCCAGATAGCGGATCTCTTGATGGTTATGAAGTCGAAGTCTTTCACTTTAAGGGAGGGCCACTGGATATGAGTTGATCTCCCACTGTAACATCAGAAACACTTTCCCCATTGGTAATCACTAAGTCCAGTATGGCCCCATCATGTGTGGTTCTGTTACCAATTGTCTGAATAGCTCTCTCTGTAGAGAATCCAGGATATCCTTACTTCTAGATGACACTGCCGCAAGGATGTGCCAATCCACATCCAGCATATTGAAATCACCTATCAGTAGCACTTCTCCTTTCATGGCAATACTATTCTCTGTTAAATAAAAATAAATACTGTGTATGTCTTGTATTAAATCTTCATCCACTTTTACACCCTGTGATGGGGATCTGTATATAACTCCAGTGCAAATGGATTTCCCTTTCCCTCTTTCTAGTTTAACCCACAGTGCCTCTTCTATTCCTTTTAAGCCCCACAATTCAATAGCTTTAATATTAATTTTAACATATAGTGCCACACCACCTCCCCTTTTTCCTACCCTGTCCTTCCTGAATAAAATATAGCCTGGTATAATTACATCCCAGTCAGGGTTTTCTGTGAACCATGTCTGTGATGAATCCATTCCAACTACATCACTTTTCCCACTTTTCATTTTGCTATTTATTTATTTATTTAGACAGATTTGTATACCACCTTATCCTACAATCTAAGTGGTTATATCACATGGAGGGTTACATTTAACTTGTGGGTACTTTACAACATTTAACATGAGGGTATTTAACAACATTTAGACAGCACAATTGGTGGGTTACAATTAGCATGAGGTACTTAACAACATTATGGAGGGTTACATTTAGCATGAGGGTACTTAACAACACTATACAATGAGCTCGTTAGTCTAGTTGGGATGATTGGGTATTGAGTTGGTGGGGGTAGTTGTAATCATTTGGGTGGGGACTGTTGTCTGTTTGCTTATAGGTTTCTGTAAAGAGCAGGGTTTTAAGGGCCTTGCGGAAGTCTGTGATGTCTTTTAGTGCCCTCAGGCTCGTTGTGAGGGAGTTCCATAGTGTGGATGCCAGTAGTGATGGAGCTCTTCTTGAAGTATTTTGTTTAGTCTTGTGGTATCCTGCAGGTGTGCCGATCATGTTGTCATTATTGGTCCTTCTTGGTCTATTACTGATATCCCTTGTTATGATATCTTGGAGTGCATCTACCAAGAGATGGTGAATGATTTTGAAGATGATCAGGATTGTTTTAAATTTTGCTCTGGCCACCATTGGGAGCCAGTGTAGTTGCCGTAAGACAGGGATGATGTGTTCAGCTCTTGGAGTCCTCATGAACACAATCTTCTGAAAATATGAGTGAGTGTAGCGTGGCTGCAGCAAACCTGTACTTTGTTTTATCATGTAATGTTTTGTATTGTGTAAAAACAGTTCATCAGATTTACAATGAGTGAAAAAATTGAACAGTGAATTTGCATTAAATTCTGCCAGAAACTTGGAGATTCATGCAAAAAGACTTATGTCAACTTACAGCAAGTGTATGGTGATGAATACATGAGTCGTGCTTGAGTTTATGACTGGTACAAATGTTTCCAAGAGGGCTGCCAAAGTATAGAAACTGACAAATGTTCTGGAAGGCCATCCACAAGTAGGAATGAAACAAAGTTGAAGCAGTGCGTGCCGTAATACGCTCAAATCATTGATTAACTATCAGAACTTGCTGAGGACATGCACATCAGTTTTGGGTTTGTAGAGGCCATTCTTACTATTATCAATTTGGGGATGAGATGTGTTTCTGCAAAATTCATGCCGAAACTCCTGTCCCCTAACCAAAACAAAGATTGACTGTCTTCGGCCAGGGAGTTGTGGGAATGCGTTGAAAGTGACTCAGATTTCATCAAAAAGATTATTACTGGTGATGAATCATGGGTTTAGGGTTATGACCCAGAAACTAAGGCTCAGTCCTCACAATGGAAGACTCCAAACTCTCCCATATCCAAGAAAGCCCATCAGGTGAAGAGCAATGTCAAGGTCACATTCACAGTTTTCTCTGATTACCAGGGTATTATTCATCATGTGAGTATGCTACAAAAGGCCAAACCATCAATATGGAGTACTATGCCTAAGTTCTGACCCATTTGAGAGATGAAGTTTGTTGTAAGAGGCCAGAGTTGCACAAGAATGGTGAATATTTGCTTCATCACGATAACGCCCCAGCTCACGCATCACATCTTGTCCAGCAGTTTTTGGCCAAACACCAAAAAGCAAGTCCGTCAGCCACCATACTCACTAGACCTCATACTCAGTGACTTTTTCTTGTTTCGAAAACTGAAATTACCATTGAAAGGAAGGAGATTTGATGACTTGAAGACCATTAAGCAAATTTGACAGAGCAGCTTTACAGCATAATGAAAGAGGCATTTCAAAATTGTTACCAGCAGTAGCAGGAACGCTGGAGATACTGTTTTTTTTTATCAGAAGGGGACTACTTTGAAGGAGACCGAGTGCAATAACTGTCAGTGTTATGCTTCTTGTATTATTGTACAAGTCTTGATACTTTTTGATTGCATCTCATAGTTTGTGTTCTACCTCATTTCCATTCCTATTTTTGTTTGGTTTTAGAGGGTATTCTTCCCCTTCACACTTGAATCTCACAGTGTCAACTTTGCACTTCCTTCTTTTACTGACATATCTAAAAAAGTCTTATCCCCATGTTTTACTGTATTGGCTACTTTTTCTTCCATTTTCATCATTGCTTTTCTAGCTACTTCCCTAGCTTCCCTTAACTTTTCCAGATATTGTTGTTTGTCTTCCTCTTTATACAATCTCTAATAGTTTACACAGACTACCCTCTTTTTCCCTAACATTTCAGCTACTTCTTTTGAAACCATAGCAGCTTCCATTTCCTCTTATTTTTATTTACTTTCCTAACAAGAAGATTCATTGCTCTTAAAATATCTTCTTTCAGTTTTGCCCACTGTTCTACTTTCTCCATGGACAAACAGGAAGTAAGTCCTCATGTATGGGTGACGTCTTCAACAGAGCCCCATGTGGGATTGCTCCTCAGCTTCCATTGGAAGCTCTGTGGAGACTCCATCACACATGCGCACCTGCCTTCCCACCTGCCATCTTATCTCCAGTCTCCTTTTTCCATGAAGCCCTTAGGATGTGTTCCTGCCTTCAGCTGAAAAAGCTTGAATTTTTTGTCACCTTGGGGGTTCTTTTCTTTCTTAGTACCTACTGTCTGTCATTGGTTACTTCAGCTTCCCGGCCAGTGTTCCTTTTTCTGAGGGTTGTTGGCCCTTTTTGGGTTTTTTTCTTCTCTTGCCTTTTTTTCTGTCTGGCGACATTGAGCTATTTGAGCTTACTGTGGCCATGTTCCTGGACATGTCGAAGCCAGCCAGCAGCTTTAAGAAGTGCACTAAGTATGCACAGACCATCTCGGTCACTGACTGGCATAATTAGTGCCTGCAGTTCCTTGGGCCCGACCATGAGCGCGCCTCGTGCAATTTGTGTTTTCAGATGACGAAGTAGGGCCTGAAGGGCTGGGAGAAGCAGCGGAAGTCTCTTTGGGATGTCTGATTAAGCATCCTCAGCCCACATTGACATCACCCTCACAAGATTCTGCTGAGGCATCGACAATATGTGGTGTTCCTGTGCACTCGAAGTCATGGGGCCATGGTACCATGGAGCAGAGATTCTCCATTGACCGGTTGGAACTGAGGAAGGAGCTGTCATTGACTTAGTTGACATCGAAGAGGGGATTCAAGCACCGGATCAAGAGCCAAGTGCATCAACACTGGAGCCCTTCCTGATGTGACATCAAGAGCAATGGCTAGGAGTGCCCTGAAAACCTGCCCAGCATGAGGAATTGACTTCCAGGGCCCCGGAGGGCTGCTGGCAGTCTCCCTATGACCTGACCATAGTAAAGTTCCTGAGGTAAATGATGAAGTTGTTCTCCTGGCCCCGACCCTTTTGGAAATGGCAGTGTTGGAGGAGTGCCTTTGAGCCCTCGAGGTTTACACAACGGTGGTCCTGACTGCGCAACCAGCTGGTCCCCCAATACCTACGGCATCATCGCTGCATGCTGTGCAGCCCATCCTAGAGACCCATGCACTCCCTGCCAAAACAAGTGTATTGGGTCAGTGTTCAGAATTTACACCAGTTCCTACAGCTATCTCCCTGTCCAGTGTCTTGAGTTTTGATGCTCTGGTGCACAGCTCCCTCATGCACAGCTCCCTCATGCGGTACACTGTTAATCTCAATGATGCCCAAGTTCTCCATCCGAGCAGCGTCAGCATCGGGAGGAGACCTGACATACTTGGAGTCAGACTTTGAGGGATGGGAAACCAAGGAAGAATCAGTGGTCTCTGGACCTGTCCTTAGACCTTTCCATTCTGTATGAGTGATGGAAGTCTCCACTGGGGAAGATGCTCTTTCAGGACTTGCTTCAGGATTTAGTTAAGTCCATTCCTTTCTTGCTGGAAGCAGAGGTTGAGCCGAGGGCAGAGGAACTGGAGATTCTCCAATACCCCTCGGCCCCCAAGGAGACTATCATAGTACCCATGCACTGGATCTTACAGTGACTGCTGTTAATGAAGTGAGAGAACCTTTCATGGTGCCGGCAATCAGTAAATGGCCTGACTCCATGTATCGGGTCCAAAAGGCTCCAGACTTCGAGAAGCTTTAGTTGTCCCATAACACCTTGGTGGTGGAGTCAGCCATGAAGTGGAACAAAAGCACTGTCCCATTCCTCGGTGCCACCGGGAAGGGAAACCAGGATCCTTGATTCCTTCAGGCAGAGATGTTTCAGTACTCCATGCTGGTAGCCCAGATTCTCTCTACCAACTCTACATTAGCATATTCCTGAAGAACATCATGAGAGACCTGAGTGAGTTCTTCTTCCTCATATCCTCGGAGCATCTCGATTCCTTCCGTGCTCTGGTGGGCCATGGCAAGGATTACTTGAAGTATATGGTTCATGCAACCTATGATGTCTTTGAGTCTGCTGGAATGGTTGTGGCGGTGGCATCGGAGCATGCCGCCTCACATGGCTCCATTTCTTGGACCTTGAACAGTGGTCCAGGACAAGCTGGTTGATAGGTCTTGCTGGGATGAGAACCTCTTTGGTAAACCAGTGGAGGAGAGGGTAGACAAAATCAAGAAGGAGCATGTGACCATTTCCAGGCTCTTGAGAAAGATTGCTGACACCTCACATAAGAAATACCAGGGGAAGATGACCACCTAAAAGCGCCGGTACTATCAGAGTTCTTAGAGTGTCAGCAGAAGGCATGGGCCCCACGCCACCAGAGGCAAGACAAGCCTCAGAAGGCCCAGTCCACTCGTCAGCCAAAGCTGTGGGTGGGCTTTTGACTGGTTCCTCAGGAGAATAGGCAATGTCCCAATGCCCGTTAGTGTGCCCTCTTAGGTGGGGGGACAGCTCATCCAGTTTGCACAAAGGTGGCCTCTCATCATCTTGGATGCCTGGATCCTGCACATCATCTTTAGTGGGTTCAGACTGCACTTGCCCAGTTGGCGCCCCACTTCTTCCCAGGGAAGTACGCTCTGGACCCGCTACATCACAGACTCCTTCAGTAGGAGGTCATTGCCCTGCTGACCGAGCTCGCCATCGAGCTGTTGCCTCCAGGTCAGGCAGGGTTTACACTCCAGGTACTTCTTGGTACCCCAGAAGACGGGGAGGGGGGGGGGTGAAGAGGGTGGTGGGTGGTTCTGGCCTATTCTGGAACTTCAGAACCTCAACTGCTTCTTGGTATGGGAAAAGTTCAAGCTGATCTCACTGGGGATGTTGTTCCCTTATCTACTTAATGACAATTGACTATGCTTCTTGAATCTATATGATATATATAGGAACAAGGGAGACACCCCACCTGCAGAGATCAGCACGCAAAACAAGAACAGGAAATGGAGAACCCTTGGAAGGAACAAAGTTTATTAGGGGGTCAGCCCTACACGTGTTTTGGCCACACGGGCCTTCTTCAGGGGACTGTGACCACTAAAAACATAAAAAACATACAATGATATATATATATTGTCACAGGGTGGACATAGGGCAGCCTGAGAAGGTGCAGAGCAGTGTGAATGATCACGGTGAAAGTGACAGAATAAACAGGAGAATGTTTATTGGTTGCCAGCGACAACCTAAGCACACGTGCACAGAGCCCAGAAAGACACACCCAGAGAGCAAAGCAAGGGAGTCTGCTTTACCTAATAGAGTGCACCTGAGGGAAGGTGGAGTCAGGAAATATGCAGATAAAACAGACTACCAAACATTTGGAGATAGGGAACCTTTGAGAGAGAGAGAATCCTGGAGAGAGGAGCCAAGGAGGGAATCCTGGAGAGAGGAATTAAAGCAGCAGAGGTCACAAGCTGAAAGGCAACAGGGGAGCCGGTGTGAATGTTGGAAAGAGTCCAGAGACCTGTGTGGTTCTGGGAGAAGGCAACACCCTGACAGCGTGAATGTGTTTGGAAAGCAAGAAGAATACAGGAAGACTGCAACAGCAGGTACAGGGGCAAAGAGTAGGCACAAGGGCTATTTGCCATTTGAAAGGGAAGGGCCCTGGAGGCTTAGAAATAGCCATATAAAGCCCAGATATTCAGAGGCTAATAATAGCTTTTCTCCTGATTATAGAAGTGTTAAAAGAAGAGGGCTTCACTTACTTAGAGAAGCTGAAGAAATCCCTTCTCACGGTGAGTTCCCAGCTTCTAGGGAAACACCGTTACACCGGCTGCAATCAGGCACAGTTGAGCCTGGAAAGCTAGGGCAGACCCGGCAGGGACCCTATCAAAATTACCCAGCTAGCAGGTCAAACCAGGACCTGAGCTATGCATTGAGGCACCAGCGGGGGCAGGGCTCTGAAAGACATCACTCAGAGTTTGGTGATACTCCCCAGAGAGGCAGTGCAGCTCACAGGAAGAGAAACTTCTTGACTGACGAGGCAAGCCTTCCATATTTTTATTCCACGTTGGAAGTGGATAGTGGAGATACCAATGAGCAAGAAATAATGGAATATGAGAATTCTGAAGTATTAACAAATACAGAATTGATGGACTGTTCTTTCTCTATGATAGAGCCAGAGATATCATTAAGGTAAATGTGATTTGTGTAACCTTAAATTCCAGTATACAAGTGGCAGAGCTGCAACTCTCTCCCTCTCTCCAAGCCAAGCAGTCAGTTAGGCTGTTTATTATTTACCTTTGGTTTAAAGTTATCAGCTGAAGGAAGCTATTTTTGTTACATAGTTATCTTTTGTTTGAAGCCAAGTGAGCTGTTAATTTCTGTTGTTTAAAAAGAAGAAACCTCAAGGGACGGGGAATAAAACCCTAAAAGAAAAGAAAGTTCTTCTGTGTGATTTATATATAGAAGCAAGGCACAACTACCACCCTCAATAGCCCAACAATACCAGCAGTCACGGCTGGGGCGGATGAGGTGTGACATATAAATGGCGTAGAATCTGAGGATAAATTTTCGGGGGGCATAAGAAGTGCCTGGAAAAAGAAAGGACAGTGCTAAAAAGCAGGAAAAGTTTGCTCCAGGAGAATTTGGAGAGGATTCGGCTGGCAGACCGGCCAGTGGTGAGGTATTGGAGAGGATTCGGCTGGCAGACCGGTCAGCGGTGAAAAGACCTTTTCTCACATGCTGGAGTCTACCAGGAAACCGAGGTATTGGTAACCTGGGAGGACGGGAAGGATACAGTGAGAAAAAAGGGGATATAAAAAGGGGAGAAAAAGGAAACCTTGTCTGTGTGATACCGCACTTGGTGGTTTTTTTCTCTCTTTATTTCTAGGTGCAGTGTAAAAGAAAAGAGGATGGATCCACAAGACATGCTGGCCTGGATGGGCGAACTGCAAGAAAAGCAGGCCAGAATGTTAAAGCACTTGCAGGAACAGTACATGGCAGCGATGCAGGAGCAGCAAAGGCCGCTATTGGAAGCGATGACTGCACTGCTGAGGAAGTCTGCAGAGAAAGAATCAACCATACCGCAAGTAGACACTCATACAGGTCTTGCTATGAGACATTTGGGGCATGAAGATAACCCCGATGACTTTATTGAAGCGTTTGAACGCATAGCAGGAAATTTAAAATGGCCTATAGAACAATGGGCGATGAGATTCGCTCTAACGTTAAGCGGAGAGGCTTTATCTGCCTTTAAGGCCATGCCAGCTAGCCTAGCAAATAATTATGCCAAAATAAAAAAGGCAGTAAAGGATCGCCTTGGTTTGACCCCGAGGCATTATAAAAGGCTGTTTAGGGAAGCAATAATGTTGGAGAGGGAGACTCCAAAGGCTTTGTGCCAGAGGCTTAAGAGCTTGCTTTATAAATGGTTAGACCCTGAGAATAGGACACTAGAGTCTGTATTAGATGAGCTTGTTTTAGAGCAATTCTTGTTAACTGTACCAAGAGAAATGAGAATGTTCCTAACGTTACAAAATTGCTCAAACTCTGAAGAAGCAGCTGTAATGGCAGAGGTGTTTAAGGGGGCAAAGCCTGCCACTGTATCTAATATAAGCCTTTTAAAGGGTACAGGTATGACTGGGATGGATGAGAGTAAAAAGTATACACCCAGGAGAGTGAATGAGTATAACCCTGATAAGAGTAATGTAGAAAGGAACACTAGGAGGTGCTATAAGTGTGGCAGATCAGGCCACGTGATAAAAGAGTGTAGGGTTAAGACAGTCCTGATGGTAGGGGCAGAGAAGATGGTACCAAAAGGCATATGTTTACAGGTACAGGTTGAGGGAGAAAGTGCTATGGCTATACTCGATTCTGGGGCAGAACAGAGTTTAATAGCACAAGAATTTTGGGAAACTTTGAAGCCGGCTCGCCCAGTAACCCAAAAACAGGTAGCAATAAAATGTGTGCACGGCGCACAGCTTCCCTATCCCTTACGCCAAATAAGCGTTAAGGCACTAGGGGCAGAGAGAAAGTTGCAAGTAGCAATAGTTCCTGGGCTACCCCAAAAGCTAATTTTAGGACGGGACTGGCCTTTGTTTCCAGGGATATTGAGCCAAGGGTTAGGCATGAAAACGAGATTGGTCACCACACGATCCCAAGTCCCGGTAGCAAAACCCCAAGAAACCCCGGTAGCTGAACCCCAAGAAACTCCGGTAAATGAACCTCAAGAAGCTCCAGTAGAGGGAGTAGAAACCCCTACAGTAGAGAGAGCAGAAATCCCTACAAAAGAGAAGGTCAAAGAGGCTCCTGAGAAGGAGGTCGAAGCGGAAGAGAGGGATCCGCTACCTAACCATGAAGAGTTAGTTCAGAGTCCGGTGGGGGAAGGAAAAAAAACTAAGGCTACCAAGCGACAGGAAAGGGATAAGAGAGCCAAAGGAAGAAGGGAACTAGAAACAGGGGAAGGGTTACCCTGGGTCCCCGCTGCCCTCGTCCAAAAGTTTCCATCTTTTCCGATGGAGCAGAGGGCAGACTTGGCCCTCAAAAGAGCTTTCGATTGGGCTCAGATGGACCGTAATACATTACCAAGGTTCCTGCTCGACCAGAATATTTTATATAGGGAGAGTTTAGATCCCTATACAGGAGCTGTGAGGAAGCAGTTAGTGGTGCCAGTAGCCTTTAAGGCGGTAGTTTTACGCCTGGCACACGACCATCCAGTTGGGGGACATAAAGGTGTCCAAGGGACACTGGATCAGATTTTAGCACGTTTTTATTGGCCAGGGGTGTATCAAGAGACCAAACGGTATTGCGATGCTTGCCCGGCCTGTCAAAGGGTTTCCATATCCAGGCCCAAGGCAGCACCCTTAATGCCATTACCCACAATAGCTACGCCTATTAGGCGAATGGGGATGGACATCGTAGGCCCCTTAATAAAAACGCCTAGGGGTTTCCAGTATTTATTAGTTATTGTAGACCTTGCGACCCGCTTCCAAGGGCTATACCCCTTAGGAATATATCAGCTAAAATCATAGCGCAGGAACTAATAAAGCTGTTCTGCGAGGTGGGGTTCCCCCAAGAAATATTAACAGATCAGGGTACAAATTTTGTATCAAAGTACCTTGCTAGAGTCTGGGAGGCATTCGGCATACGCCATATAAAAACGTCAGCGTATCACCCCCAGACCAATGGGTTGGTGGAGCGCACCAACCAGTCAATAAAGCATTTGTTGCGCAGAGGCCTAAGAAAGGGGGAAATGATGGAATGGGATACGTTGCTCCCGTTCGTCATGTATGCGTGCAGAGAACGAGTTCAAACCTCGCTAGGAGTATCCCCATTTGAACTACTGTTTGGGAGGTCTCCAAGGGGAGTATTAGATATTTTAAAAGATGAATGGGTAGAACCCAGAGTACCCGAAGTGGGGATCCCACAGTTTCTGAAGGAATTAAGGACACGCCTAAAGAAAACGTCCCAGGCCTCGATAGAGAACTTGAACCGTAGCAAACAGCGCCAGAAGAAATATTATGATAGGGATACACAGACTAGGGAACTGGCGGCAAGGGACAAGGTCCTCATACAAGTGGCGGACCCTGGTCCAAAGTTTGAATCTAGATGGAAGGGTCCAGCCGTGGTAGTGAAAAAAATAGGTTTTGTGTCATACCTAGTGGAAAATGAAAGTGGACGTAGGCAGGTATACCACGTCAATGTATTAAAACCGTGGAAAGAAAGGGTGGCCACAGCTAATTTGGCCTACCGCGAGCAGCACCGTAGAACCCCGCAAGTGATTACATGCTGTCCACGAAAAATCGCGGCAGCAAGTAATGTTTTAAGGGGGGCAATGTGTCACAGGGTGGACATAGGGCAGCCTGAGAAGGTGCAGAGCAGTGTGAATGATCACGGTGAAAGTGACAGAATAAACAGGAGAATGTTTATTGGTTGCCAGCGACAACCTAAGCACACGTGCACAGAGCCCAGAAAGACACACCCAGAGAGCAAAGCAAGGGAGTCTGCTTTACCTAATAGAGTGCACCTGAGGGAAGGTGGAGTCAGGAAATATGCAGATAAAACAGACTACCAAACATTTGGAGATAGGGAACCTTTGAGAGAGAGAGAATCCTGGAGAGAGGAGCCAAGGAGGGAATCCTGGAGAGAGGAATTAAAGCAGCAGAGGTCACAAGCTGAAAGGCAACAGGGGAGCCGGTGTGAATGTTGGAAAGAGTCCAGAGACCTGTGTGGTTCTGGGAGAAGGCAACACCCTGACAGCGTGAATGTGTTTGGAAAGCAAGAAGAATACAGGAAGACTGCAACAGCAGGTACAGGGGCAAAGAGTAGGCACAAGGGCTATTTGCCATTTGAAAGGGGAGGGCCCTGGAGGCTTAGAAATAGCCATATAAAGCCCAGATATTCAGAGGCTAATAATAGCTTTTCTCCTGATTATAGAAGTGTTAAAAGAAGAGGGCTTCACTTACTTAGAGAAGCTGAAGAAATCCCTTCTCACGGTGAGTTCCCAGCTTCTAGGGAAACACTGTTACACCGGCTGCAATCAGGCACAGTTGAGCCTGGAAAGCTAGGGCAGACCCGGCAGGGACCCTATCAAAATTACCCAGCTAGCAGGTCAAACCAGGACCTGAGCTATGCATTGAGGCACCAGCGGGGGCAGGGCTCTGAAAGACATCACTCAGAGTTTGGTGATACTCCCCAGAGAGGCAGTGCAGCTCACAGGAAGAGAAACTTCTTGACTGACGAGGCAAGCCTTCCATATTTTTATTTCACGTTGGAAGTGGATAGTGGAGATACCAATGAGCAAGAAATAATGGAATATGAGAATTCTGAAGTATTAACAAATACAGAATTGATGGACTGTTCTTTCTCTGTGATAGAGCCAGAGATATCATTAAGGTAAATGTGATTTGTGTAACCTTAAATTCCAGTATACAAGTGGCAGAGCTGCAACTCTTTCCCTCTCTCCAAGCCAAGCAGTCAGTTAGGCTGTTTATTATTTACCTTTGGTTTAAAGTTATCAGCTGAAGGAAGCTATTTTTGTTACATAGTTATCTTTTGTTTGAAGCCAAGTGAGCTGTTAATTTCTGTTTAAAAAGAAGAAACCTCAAGGGACGGGGAATAAAACCCTAAAAGAAAAGAAAGTTCTTCTGTGTGATTTATATATAGAAGCAAGGCACAACTACCACCCTCAATAGCCCAACAATACCAGCAGTCACGGCTGGGGCGGATGAGGTGTGACAATATATATTAAGTGATATATATATATATATATATATATATATATCTCACTTAATGCAGATTGGAGAGGAGGAGGGAATGAGAGTGTAAGACCCATGTATAAATCCAATATAAAGGGAGAGAGGGCAGGGTAAGGAGAGGAATTACTGGAGGCCCAAGGGAATTTGTAGTCAACAATGATAAATACAAAAAATAAAATGAAAATTGAAAAAAAATATAAATATAATAAATATTAAATATTAAATATAGGGAAAGATGTAGCTAGTCATCAATCACATATAATAGATAAAATTGGGTTGGTCATGTTATTTATTTAACGTCTCTTCTATACCGCGCTATTCATATCAGTGCAGTGTACAGTTAACAGAACCTTATACAATGCAGTTGGACTGCATTGTATTTACAGTAAACAGGAACTAAAACTTGGATAAAACTGGGGTAACTTTCTACAGACTATATACATTAACGCTTCTACTTTCCACTGTCGACTATTCGAAATTGAATAGGTTGAGCTGGCTGTCCCGTGCTGAGTTTGTTATTGGGGGGATGGTGGTGGCTGCTGGAATGACATCAAATGCACTGCATTAGCGCAACATAAAAAAAAACAGACACTCAAATTTAATTTAAAAATATAAATTAGAAGAAGGCCATATACATCATTAGTTAAGATCAAAAGCTTAAAATGTGAACAAAGAATACAAAACAATTCAGAGGGAAGAAAAGCCAATAACACGGACAGCTCGAAAAAAATGGCAAAGGGGGCTATAAAGGAGGAGTTGCGTTTACCAAGCTAAAATATTTCAAACTGAATGTATTTAGCTTGACATAATTCCATGTAAAAAACACCATCGTTATAGAGTATCAGTTTGGAAGTTGCCTCTGTTCAAGTTGGGAATATAAACTGTAAAACTACAATTCAGAGCAGCGAGAACTGCTGCGGCGCTATGCTTTTTGTAAAATGAATACTATTCATGTAATTGCATTAGTAATAGGCATAATTCAAAAAGGAAGAAGAAAAAAGTAAAAGAGTTCATGTAAGCTGTGCTCTCCTATCTGCTTAGGAAAACAGATGAAGAAGCCCGCTAAAGCAAAATGTAATTCGCTAGATATCATTTAAATGGCCAGCCAAATTTAGGTGAAAAAAAGGTGCAGACATGAGTACAGCAGGATCAAATGATGTGAAATTAGAAAATTCCCCATATAAAAAATGCCATCACTTTAAACTGCAGAGATGATTGCCTTTGTACAAGTGAAAAAAACTGTAAGATATATGATTCATAACAGCACTGAATAGCTGCTGCACCATACTCGTTACAAGGTAAAGTTAATACTGTAGTGTGAATACATTTAAAATAAAAATAGTTTGAAAAGAAGCCATTCAACTTTGTGCTCATTTCCTGAGTATCTACTTCAGAAACAAATGGAGAAGAAAAGCCCGCGAAGGCAGTATTTAAATATCTGGATTTCATGTGTTCTCTCAGTTGAATTTGAATGGGAGAAATAAGCAAACAATTGTAGAGCAAAACCGGGACTTGTAAAGCGAGTGTGGCAGGAAAACTCATATTTAATGAGACAAATTCTAAGGATTAACCATATGGACTTCTCTAGGTTATAAAAAAAAAGGGGGGGGGGGGCAGGGAATGCACAGGGAAAGAACAGCCATCAGTGGCTTTAAAAGATACAATGAAGGGGGTATATGTTGTCTGAGACAGTCTACCTATGCAAAGTAATCTCATATGAAAATTTAGAGAAAAACTGAGAAATCCATATCATAATTGAGACCTGAAGGATGAAGTGTATTCAACTGGAAAATAATTTTCTGTTTAAGTCTTAGGAGGGTTTGGGCGACATCACCACCATGCAAGTGGGGATGAACATGCCGCAAAACAAGATATTTTTTTATTTATTAAATTTTAAACATACATTCAACACCAAAGTTGAATACAGGAAACTTGGTAATATAATGTTATAAACATCCAAATAACAAACAACCAAAAACATCACATTACCATAATCAGCCCACAAATAGTTGGGAGAGGCCAAAGGATAAACAAAAGAACAGGAAAATGAAACAAGCAGTGCAAGACTTACACATCAGCCGTATGGGAAGCTACAATCACAACACTATCCTCCCTAGCTACAAGGAACTCCAGAAGCTGAGTGGGCTCAAAAAACACAAATATCTTCTCTTTATACGAAACACAGCATCGAGCAGGAAATTTTAACACAAAAGTTACCCCAAGGGAAAGGACCCTGGGCCGTAGACCCAGGAATTCCTTCCTCCACAGTTGAGTAGACCTCGCTAAACAGGGAATATACGTACAAATGAGCCCATAAACTGCTGACTGAAATTCCTAAAATACAATCGAAAGATTAATGATTTATCTGTCTCAAGGGCCAGTGTAATAAGGAGGGTAGAGCGGGCAGTGACCACATCCAACGAACTCTCTAGAAAACCAGTAAGGTCTCCAGGTAGTCCCGGAGGGTCACCAGCAGCTCCAGGAACTTCCCTGCCAGTATTTAAATATTGAGCTCTGGTTAATGGCGGGAGATTTTCCCCAGGGATCTTAAGGACCTCCTGAAAATATCTACGAACCATTTCCAGAGGAGAACACACAGGGGACCTAGGAAAATTCACCAGTCTTAAATTGTTCTTCCGGACTTGGTTTTCTAGATATTCCAATTTCCTATGGGTCACATTCCGGTCCTTCTCATGGGCATGGTGTAGCTCTCGGAGTTGCTCCACTTCCCCACTCAGCTGTAACAATTTCCCCTCCTGTTCCTTCTGAACACTTGAGAGTTGCAACAAATCCACCTTTAAAGACGGAAGATCAGTACTCACAGATGAAGCAATCTTATCTAGAGAAGAATGCATTGCAGCAATAACCTCCCATAGCACCTCCAAAGTTATTTTCGCGGGTTTCACCAAACCGCCTCCTCCAGTATTAGTCCTCAGGGACACATCCTCCTGGAAAGGGCTGACCAAAAACCCTGGCTCAGCTCCAGATGCCACAACAATTCCAGGGGTCCCACACGAAGCAATCGCCCCGACTATGGAGCCCTCTACAGCCTCCTGCTTCGGCGTGCTAGTCAGAACGCCGACCAGAGGCTCTCCGACGTCGTGCGCAGCGCTTCTGGGGCAAGGCGGGGGGGCCCGCTGCTCCAGGGACAGAAACACCCCAGACGTGCTCAGGTTCGAAGATCCCACCGGACCTGCCGAAGACGCCGCTCGCACCCCTCCACCAGCGAAGCCACACATCTGGAGCGTCCTTTGGCTAACCTCACTGGAAGCAACTGCACCGGGAGGTAGGGACACCTGCTTCCGTTTCCTTCTGCCCATCTCCACCGCAGAAGGTGTAGTGGAAACCAACAGGACGTGCTCAGCACCGGACTTCTAGGCACGGGGTTCAAACTGCCGCCATCTTAGAACGCCCCCCCGAAGGCCCTCAAAACAAGATATTTTAAATCACTGACTTTATGTCGTGCTGCTTTCCAATGCTCAACTAGAGGTTTTTGAGGAGTACAATGTTTGAGGCAACTATGGTGTTCTATAATTCTTGTCTTGACACTCCTGTTTGTTTTTCCTATATAGAGAAGTTTACATGGGCATATGATCACATAGATGATGTTCTCAGTTTGGCAAGTAGTAAAACTGGTAAGTGGAAATTTGAGAGCGGATGTGGGATGTATGAAAACATTTTTGGTGGTAATGACAAGGTCACACACAGAACAAGACCCACAATGGAAATCACCCACGGTGAGGGGTTGTCGACGCGTCACAGGTAGAGTAGAGGGGACAAGAAGATTGGAGAGATTAGGATTCCTTCGGTGGGCTACCATGACTTGTTGTGACTAAAAAACTGAAAGTGTTTGAACAATGTGCCATTCTTTACCTATGATATCAGCTATTTGTCTGGATTTTGCAGAAAACAAAAGAAGACAGACAATCTTATCAAAGATAGGTTTCTCACGGGGTAAAAGTAATGCGTCGCGTGAAGTATTCCGACCTCAGTCATATGCTTCAACTAGATGTTTCAGTGATATCTCTTCTCTGTGAACCGTTGGCAAAGTAGGACAGCATTTCATTCAAAATCAGTAGGGTCTGAGCAAATTCTCTTGGCTCTAAGAAATTGACTAACCGGCAAATTATTTTTAAGAGAACTGTTATGAAAACTCTGGAAATGTAAGAAGTAGTTGCGGTCAGTATTTTTTCGAAACAGGTCCATGCGAAAACCCTGGTCACCTTTGATTCTAATATCCAGCTATGAGACCTCATGTTGATCAATGTGAGCCTCAAATTGTAAATGCGGATCTAGTAAATTTAGCCAATGTAAGAAACTATCCAGTGGGTCACGTTGTCCATCCCAAATGAGGAGGACGGCATCAATGTAACGCTGCCACAGTCTAATATTTTGTTTAAAGGGGTGTGTACTCACAAGAATTGTTTATTGTTAACTGCACTGCCCTGCACAAGAATTGTTTATTGTTAACCGCACTGATATTAAAGAGCACGGTATAGAAAAGCTTTTAAATAAATAAATAAAATAAAATAAATAAAGGGATGTGTACTCAAAAAGGTTTTTCTCAAAAGGAGCTACATAGAGATTTGCAATATCTGGTGCCATCGAGGACCCCTTGGCCACCCCTTTAACCTGTAGGTCAAATAATCCATCGAACCAGAAGAAATTATTATTTAGGGCAATGCTAGCCAATTATGTAAGAAAACAAGTAGGAAGCTGTTTAAATCTGTCTTCCCTCTGTAGGAACACATCTTCTAGCATGACAAGGGTTTCAGTATGAGGTATGTTAGTGTATAAAAATATAATGTCAAGGGTGACAAAAAAAGATCACTATGGTAGTCTGTAAATGTTTGTAAAATTTGTATGATATGAGAAGAATCCCTTGTGCCTGAGCAACAAGAGGTCGTAATATCACATCTAAAAATTGTGAAACAGGTTCAAAGAGAGATCCTATTGCAGATATAATTGGACAACTTGGTGGGTTATGGAGGAACTTGTGTATTTTAGGGAGGATGTATATTTTTATTTATTTAGCTTAGCTTCTTTTCACCGGGTCAAAGCGGTTTACAGATATATGCTAAGTACCAGGGCGCGGGCAGGGTCCCGGGCCCGCCCGTAACCGGGTGCGCGGCCCGGCGCGGGACCCTGCTCGGCCATGTGGAGGCCGTCACGCGCGTCAGCGTCGATACGCTGCGCGCGTCATTTAAAATGATTGGCTCCGCTCCTTCAGACCTGAGCGGAGCCAATCAGGTGAGAGGGATGCCATGTGCTCCGGAGCTTGCGGCTGGCCCGGAGCACATGCGAGCGGGCGCCCGACTGGCAGCCCACCCGCCCACCCATTAAGCAAGGTGGGAGTACTTAGTCGGGGTGTCGCAGCTGGGGGGGGGGGAGGGGGACAGGGTGTTTCGTGCGGGCGGGATCCCGGAGGTCCGGGGTCCGGAGCCTTAGGCGACTTGGGGGAGGGGGCGGGGTGCCCTCGACCCGGCCAACCCCTGGAAGACTTTTGCTAGTAACATGGCAAAGTCGGATAGGGGTTGGCGGAAATTGGCCGTTGGTGGGGACCACGGCTGGAGCGGAGGCGTGGCCGCCTTGCTAGTTGCACGGCGGGCGGTTCACCAATCCGCGGGGGTTGATTGGTCAATGTACCTGTTTAATGTTAATGAGTTGTTTTAAATAAAGCTGCGACCAGTTGTCACCAAGAGTCGATGTCAGTGCCGTTATTGGGAATGAAGGGGGGGGTTGGGGTAAGGGGGTGGGGATAAAGAGAGAGGGGGCGCCGGGTCCGGCTACCCGGTTACAGGCACTTTTTATTCCCTTGTCCCTGAAGGGCTCACAATCTAAGCATACCTGAGACAATGGAGGGTTAAGTGGCTTGCCCAAGGCCACAAGGAGTGACCATGGGACTAGAGACCCAAGTTCCTCTGGCCTGAGGTTACTTGTCCCTACATGGGAATTGAACCCCTGGCCCTCCATTTTAAGGTAATCTGTCCCAACCACTGAGCCACTCCTCCCTATATAGTGGGAATGACAGGATGTGAGACAGTTAAAAAAAAATTTTCTTTCTTTGTTAGGTAACCTGCTTCAGCACCTATCTGGATGAGAGTGTCCAACTTTTGTTTCAAAGAAAAAGTGGAATCTTTATCGAGTCTTATATAGAATGTCGTATCTTGTAATTGTCTCTTGCTCTCAGAGATGTAATCTTTCCTGTTCATGACAACCCAAAGTTACGACCCACTTTAACTGTAAATTTCCAGAGGTAATATATCTTTCTGTATATAGCTTGTATATAGTTTACCATGTTGTCTCCAAGTTACTGACCCTGTTATAATGTAAGCAAAAGACCCTGTTATAATGTAAGCAAAGGACTGTTCTAATGCGAAATTTGTTATCTGTAAACCGCACTGATACCAAAGAGCGCGGTATATAAAAACTGTAAAATAAATAAATAAATAAAAACTATTGCCCCTCCTTTATCAGCCAGTTTAATGACTAGCTGTAGATCTGTTTGGAGTTGTTTAATCGCCTCCCTTTCAAATCCAAACCCCAAGACAAGGATGGTTCCAAACCACGAGACATTCTATATAGGACTCGATAAAGATCCCACTTTTTCTTTGAAACAAAAGTTGGAATCTCTCATCCACATAGGTGCTGAAGGAGGTTACCTAACAAAGAAAGAAAAAAAGGGATTCTTCTCATATCATACAAATTTTACAAACATTTACAGGCTACCATAGTGATCTTTTTCTTGTCACCCTTGGCATCATATCTTTATACGCTAACATACCTCAGACTGAAGCCCTTGTCATGCTAGAAGATGTGTTCCTACAGATGGAAGACAGATTTAAACGGCTTCCTACTTTTTTCATACACAATTAGCTAGCCTTGCCCTAAGTAATAATTTCTTCTGGTCTGATGGATTATTTTACCTACAGGTTAAAGGGGTCGTCATAGGGTCCTTGATGGCACCAGATATTGCAAATCTCTATGTAGCTCTTTTTGAGAAAACCTTTTTGAGTACACATCCCTTTATTTATTTTATTCATTTATTTATTTATTTAAAAGCTTTTCTATACCATGCTCTTTAATATCAGTGCGGTTAACAATAAACAATTCTTGTGCAGGGCAGGGTGGACCTGCCTTGTGCTTACATTGAACAGGAGCGGTAACTTGGAGTTGTAACTGGGGTAACTACATACATGTTAGACCATTGCACCATGCTGTATAACGGTGTGGTTAGGTCTGGATCTTATCGGTTATTTACAGTTTACAGTCATAGTATATTTACATTTACGTTTATCAGTTGTTTACAGTTTATGGTCTTAATATATTTTCGTTAATTTAGCAACACAGATTTATTATAATTGCATTTGTTTGATCTGGTGTGGATTGGGGTGTGAGAGGTGGGGATGTACCGTTAGGCTACAAGAAGTGTAGAAGGAATAGGTGATGCTTGAGGGCTTTCCTGAGCGCATTTTGTTGTTTCCATGGGAATTACCAGTGTGTTGGTGGCTACTGTCCTTCTTGATCTGTTGTTGGGGATGGGGGTGAGAGGGGCAGTGAGGGAGGAGGAGGATATCTTGTTGATGGCTTTGAATGTCAGGAGTAGTGCCTTGTATGTGAGCCTGCAGTTGATCCGTAGCCAGTGTAGTCTTTCAGGATTGGAGTTATTTGGTCTCTTCTGGATACTCCACAGAGGACGCGGGCAGCAGCATTCATTGCGAGTTGTAGTGGGTTTAGGGTGTTCTTGTTTTTGAGTACACACCCCTTTAAACAAAATATTTATTTATTTAACAGGTCTTTGATACCGCCTTTTCATATACATTCAAAGCGGTTTACAATGAACAGTTATAGCAACAGGCTTTACATTGAACAGGGTTATTCAACTTGGAGGTTGCATTGGGGTAAAACAAGCAATTGTCAGTTGCTGACTATATACAAGAACTCTAGCTGTGTTTCATGGTCCAGTTGCAGTTACTGTTAAATCATTATCTTCCGGGGTGGTTCCAAAGTATTCCAGGAACAGATGGGTCTTTATTGCCTTTCTAAAGTCCGCTAGGTCTTTGATCTCACATGTTGATGTGGGGAGATCATTCCACAGCTTGGGTGCAAGTAGGGAGAAGGCTCTGTTGCAGGTGGATTGGTTTGCTTTCCTGAAGTTTACCAGGGTGTCTAGTATGTTGTTATCTGTTCCTCTCCTTGTTCTGGTAGGCGGTGTTTTCTTGATCAGTGGTTGTAGGGTTGTAGGTGCGAGGTTGTTTAGTGTTTTAAAGATTATTATTATGTTTTTGTACTTGGTGCATACAGTCATAGGGAGCCAGTGCAGCTGATGGAGTGTGGGGGTTATATGATTATATTTTGCTGTTCCGGTGATGATTCTGGCCGCAGTGTTCTGTACCAGTTGTAAGGGGAGAGTCGTTTTCTTCCGGAGTCCATGGTAAATTGCATTGCAGAAATCAATATAGGCATTATTATCGCTTGGCAGACAGTTCGGAAGTCGTCGGTGAGCAGTGGTTTGAGGTTGCATAGCATTCTGAGTTTGTGGTAGGCTGATCTGGTCGTCTTTTTGATGTGTGGCTGGAAGCTGAGTTGTTGGTCAAAGGTGACCCCGAGGTATCTGACTTCTCTTTTGTTACTTATAGTGTGCCAAAGATTTTTATTGAGTCTGGCGGTGAGAATATCGTGCTTCTGGTAATGTGCGTCACTTCAGAGTTTTTATAGTTTATGTAGAGGCTTTGACTGTTGAGCCAATCTGACATTGCTTCCAAGCATGCTGTGATCCGTGAGTAGTACGGTTGTTTGATGTTTATGGGGGTGAATATCATGATGTCATCTGCGTATATTCTGTAATCAATGTTGAATTGTTTTATAATGCAACAAATTGGTTGTATGTAGACATTGAATAGTAGCGCTGAGAGAGCCGATCCTTGTGGGACTCCTGGGTGTTGAGTGAAGGGTTCGGACTGTCGGGTTTTGTTTCTTACTTGTTGTGTATGGTGGGAGAGGTAGGAGAAGAACCAGTCCAGGACTGTGTCACATATCCCTACGTCCCGGAGTCTTTACAGCAAAGTGTTGTGATTTACTGAGTCAAATGCAGCAGCAACGTCTATGAAGCATAGTACAAAGCCTTGGTGTATATTGTCCATGCCCTTTACAAGGGTGTCCAGGGGAGATGTAATAAGTGTTTCTACTCTGTGGTTTTGTTTGAAGCCGTATTGGTGGGGGTCTAGTGGGGCGTAGGCATTTATGGTGGTCCTGTTTCAATTATCTTTGTTATGAAGGTGAGGCTGGATATTGGTTGGTAGGAGTTTGTTTCATTCTTGTCAAGGTTGTTGTTCTTAAGGGTTGGTCTGATGGATGCTTTCTTGAGTTGCTGGGGAAGGTATCCTTGAGTTAGTGGAGATTCAACAATCTTTTGTAGATGTGGTGTTAGGTATTCTTTTGTCTGTTTGAGCCATATAATTGGGCATGGGTCAGTAGGTGAGGTTGTTGTGTTTATGTTGGTTATGATGGAGTTGATTTGTTGTCTTGATGGGATGTGGAATGCGGTCCATGTTTCTTCCATTGTATGTTGTATGTTGGATCTACTTGATTTCTTGAGTGGTGTCTGTGTGTATTTGAGCTGTATATAGTCGGCTAGGTCTTGGGGGGCAATGGTATCTAGGTCATCTGTTTTGGTCGGTTCTTTTGTGAGATTGTTTACTATAGAGAAGAGCTCCCTTGGTTTGTTGATTGATTTCATTATCAGGTTTGTGTGGTATTCTTTCTTGTGACTGTTTATCATATTATGGTATATAGCTTGAGATTCCTTGTATTCTGTCAAGGTGTTGTGTTTTTTTGTTCTTCGCCATTGCCGCTCCATTTCCTTAGGCGTTTCTTGTGTCTGTTGATTTCATTTGCGTACCAGGGGACATAGTGTTATCTCCAGGTACAAGCAGGAATAAGTCCTCACATATGGGTACGTCGGTACCGACGGAGCCCGAGCGCGAAAGCTCCCCAACTTCCCAGAAGGAAAGCTTTTGGGGCCTCCCACTGCGCATGCGTGCTGCCTTCCCGCCTTCCTGACCAACTCTCCTCAGTTCTTCTTTTTCCGCGGAGCCAGCAGGTCGTGTTCCTGTCACCGCTGAAGAAGTTGTTATTTTAATTTATTTCTTTGGCCGCGTGTCTGCCTTCCTCGATTCCAGACCGATACCGCCGGTCTTTTTTTCCTTTATTTAAAAAAAAAAAAAAATCTTCTTTTTTTTTTCCTCACTTGGTGTGTTATTTCTGTGAGGCCTTTAGGCCTTCACTAATTCTCCCTCATGGAGAAACAAGCCTCTGGGTTTAAAAAATGCACCAAGTGCAGCGGTACTATTTCAGTCACAGACAGCCATGAATGGTGTCTTAAATGTTTGGGGCCTGACCATTCCATTCCGGATTGCCCATCCTGTTCTTTGATGTCTAAACGTGGCTTACAGAACCGGGCAGCCAAGTTTCACATGCTGTTTTCTACAGATACTCCAGCATCGACATCTTCCAGGTCTTCCTCTCCTGATGGATCTCAGGTAACCAAACATTCCTCTGGCAGGTCCTCAAAGGGCAAATCTCCCTCTAAGTATCGAGATACCCCTGGGCTTGACCCTGAGGACCCTGCCCCAGCCAAACAACCCCGGCGGGAAGCTCCGGCTTCCAAAGCTCCTCCTATGGGGTTACAGGTTGACATCGATGGCACGGCCTCGACCGATCACCTGTTAGACTGTTCTGGGGTACCGGCTCAATCATCCGGTACCGACATCCAGACAGTCGTGGCATCCATGGATCATACAGTTCAATCCATGCAGCAGGCCATTCTGGCTTTTATTAAGGCTGCGGTACCGACTCCGGTTCCGGTACCACAACCGATACCGGTACCCATGCCTTCCACATCGACCAGGATACCGATTCCGGTTCCTGGTTCCGGGGTTTTTCCCGATACCGATCCGGTTCCGGGTACCCCCGATGTCGATACCGGTCGATACGCTTATTGATCCCTGGAAGCAAACAGACGATACTTTGAGTCTTCTGATGATCCTGATTCATCAGATGACTCTGCTGAAGTATCCCTTACTCTACCTGAGGAGCCCTCTTCTCCAAAGAGGAGAATGTCTCCTCCAGAGGATTTATCCTTTCAAGACTTCATCATTGAAGTAGCTAAAGGTCTTTCTATTTCTGTATCCTCTGAAAAAGAACCTAGAGCAAAAAAGTTAGACATTTTAGGATACTCTAAGGTTCCCAAAGAGGCAGTCACCCTGCCCATCCATGAAATTCTTCAAGATCACATGATGGACTTATGGGAGACTCCTCTCACCCTATCTCCACATTCTCGTCGTCTGGACACCATGTATCGTGTCCCCCCTTCTCCTGGGTTTCAAAAAACTGAGCTCCCGCACCACTCCATTGTGGTGCAGTCAGCTATGAAAAGGATCAAGAGTACTAAAAGACACTCTTCTACTCCCCCAGGAAGAGAAAGTAGGACTCTGGATGCTTTTGGAAGAAAAATCTTCCAAGCAAGTATGCTTATTGCCAGAATCAACTCATACAGCCTCTATATGGGCATGTTTCTGAAGGAAATTGCATTAAAAATACGCCATTTTCTCCCCTTTATCCCAGAGGATAGAAAGGAGGAGTTCCTTCTTCTGCTTAAGCATACCCAAGATATTTCAAAGTTCTCCAACAGAGCAGCCTTTGACTCCTTTGAAGGTGCTAGCAGAGCCTCAGGTATTGCCATAGCGGCTCGCAGAATTGCTTGGCTCCAGGCCTCTAACCTTGAACCCTGGGTCCAGGATGGGTTGGGAAATTTGCCCTGAGCGGGTGAGAATCTGTTTGGTAAGGAGTGGCAAATCAAAGCCACTCAAATGGATGCAGAAAATGCTGCTTTAGATAGACTTTCTAAGTCTACCTCTACCCCTGTCAAGAAGAAATCTTTCAAAAAGCCTTTCTACAAGAAGGCCAGATTTGCCACAAATACTGGCCAACAATCTTCTGCAGCTCGCTTTGCTCCTAAGCGTCAGCAGCCTAAACAGGCCAGGGCAAAACCTGCAGGGGCTGCTACAGCCCAACAGTCCCAACCCACTCAGGGTTTTTGACTTAAAACTAGAGAACTTAACCTTTCTGGCTCTAAAACATCCAGAACCTCTCACCATTCCAGGAAGGTTAACTCATTTTGCTCCCAGATGGGAGCAAATCACATCAGAGCAATGGACCCTCTCTATCATCAGAGAGGGCTATAAACTACATTTCTCCAACCTTCCTCCCCATACCATGGTGAGAAGTTTCAATTCTCCCCCATCTCTCCTAGACCTGTTGGGTCAGGAGGTGACCACTCTTCTCGCCCAAAAAGCAATAGAAGAGGATCCTCTTCCTCAACAAGGGTCAGGTTTTTACTCCCCTTATTTTCTCATTCCCAAGAAAACAGGGGGGTACAGACCCATTTTGGATCTCAGAGAATTGAACAGATTTCTATACAGGGAGAAATTCAAGATGCTTTCTCTAGGCACTCTCCTTCCATACCTACAGAGTCAGGACCGGCTTTGTTCTCTAGATCTCAAGGATGCGTACACACATATACTCATCCATCCATCCCACAGAAAATTCCTACGGTTTCTGTTCCAGGGAAAACACTTCCAATACAGAGTACTTCCCTTCGGTCTAGCCTCTGCTCCAAGGGTATTTACCAAATGCATGGCAATAGTAGCTGCATTCCTACGCACCCTGGGAATTTTTGTCTTCCCATACCTGGACGACTGGCTCATCCGAGCTCCGTCTCAGTCCGAGACTCAGACTTCCCTGGATCGCACCAGGCGAATTCTACAGTATCTGGAACTTGTGATCAATCTGCCAAAGTCCCAACTCACCCCTACTCAATCCCTAGAATTCATAGGAGCCTGGTTGGATACCACCACCGCAAGGGCCTATCAACATCAGGCCCGTTGCCAACGTCTGGTGCACTTAGCCTCTCAGACTCAGTCCAGAAGCCACTTGACTGCCAGAGAGATGCTACAACTATTAGGCCACATGGCCTCCACAGTGCATGTGGTGCCTTATGCTCGCCTACATATGAGAGCAGCTCAATGGACTTTATCCACCCAGTGGACTCAAGCATCAGGAGCTCTCTCAGACCAAATAGCAAACTCCAATCGTCTCTTTTGGTCTCTCCAATGGTGGATATCCAGTCAAAATCTGTTGTTGGGGACCCCCTTTCAACCACTGTTGCCCCAAGCAACCCTCACAACAGATGCCTCCCAAACAGGTTGGGGGGCTCATCTCCAAGATCTCTCCACTCAGGGCACTTGGTCTCCACAGGAGACCACCCTTCATATCAATCACTTGGAACTTCTAGCTCTCAAAGTTTTTCATACCCTCCTCAGCAACATGACAGTCCTTATTCACACGGACAATCAAGTAGCCATGTTTTACATAAACAAACAAGGAGGGACTGGCTCTCTGTCGCTTTGCAACGAAGCTCTAAGATTATGGGCCTTCGCCAGAGAGCATCAAATCCATCTCCTGGCAGTATATCTTCCAGGAATCCAAAACTCTTGGGCAGACAGACTCAGTCGAGTTCTTCTTCCACACAAATGGTCCCTGCACATGGATCAGGTACTCAGAATCTTCCAAAAATGGGGAACCCCGGACATAGACCTCTTTGCAAGTCCGTGGAATGCCAGACTTCCCCGGTTCTGTACCAGAATTCCGTGTCAGGGAGTTCAGACCAAGGATGCCTTCCTCCTGCATTGGGGTCAGGGTTTCCTGTATGCCTTTCCACCCATTCCTTTGATTCCCAAGACTCTGTTCAAACTTCAAAGGGATCAAGGGTCCATGATCCTCATAGCTCCACGCTGGCCACACCAAGTGTGGTACCCTCTACTTCTGCATCTCTCCCAAGCCCCCTCCCTGGACTTGGGAGCGGCTCCAGACCTTCTGTCTCAAGAGGAGGGGACTTTGTGGCACCCAAACCCCAAGTCCCTTCACCTCAGAGCTTGGTTACTGAAGGCCTAGACCTTCAACACTTCAATCTTTCGCAGCAAGTGAAGGATATCCTACATGCCTCTAGGAAACCTTCCACTAGGCGTTCTTACGCTTTTAAATGGAAAAGATTTTCCATTTGGTGTGCTCAAAAGGGTCTTAACCCTCTGGCACTCCCATTGAATTCTCTTTTGGAATATCTCCTGCATCTTTCCAATGCAGGACTCAAAACGAATTCAGTAAGAGTCCTTTTGAGTGCTATTGCGGCATCACTTAAGCCCATCAATGGACAACCTGTTTCCTCTCATCCTCTTATTGCAAGATTCATGAGAGGCTTAACTTTAACTAAACCTCCCATTCGACCTCCTCCGGTGGCATGGGACTTAAACTTGGTTCTTGGTCAGCTTATGAAGCCACCTTTTGAACCCTTAGCCACTACCTCCTTGAAATTTCTTTCCTGGAAGGTTATTTTCCTCATTGCAGTCACTTCAGCTCGCCGCATCAGTGAACTGCAGGCCTTAGTGGCTAATCCACCTTACACAAGGTTCCATCATGATAAGGTAGTCCTTAGGACAAATCCTCACTTTATGCCTAAAGTGGTCTCACCTTTTCATCTTAATCAAGAGGTTTATTTACCTGTCTTTTTTCCAGCTCCTCATGCATCCAGTGCAGAGAGGAACCTTCATACTCTAGACTGTAAAAGAGCTCTTGCCTTTTACCTCCACAGGACACAGCAACATCGAAAGTCTTCTTAGCTTTTTGTTGCTTTTGATCCTTCTCATTTAGGACTTCCAGTCTCCAAAAGAACACTCTCCAATTGGATTGCTCAGTGTATCTCTTTTGCTTACCAGAGTAAGAACCTTTCTCTGGAGGGCCATGTCACCACTCACAACGTGAGGGCCATGGCCACCTCTATGGCTCATCTAAACTCTGTGTCCATTGACCAGATCTGTCGAGCAGCCACCTGGGCCTCGGTTCATACCTTTACAGCCCATTACTGTTTGGACAAGGACTCCCGCCGGGATGCCTTGTTTGGTCAGGCTGTCCTCAGACACCTGTTCCATTCTTAAACAACTCCAGCCCACCTTCCCTGAATGGATGCCTGAGATCCATAGGAAGATGAAGAACCTTTCAGGGTCTCATACCCTTTAGGGTATCTCCCGGGCATCTTAGCTAGGGAGTCCCCATATGTGAGGACTTATTCCTGCTTGTTCCTCACAACCCGCCCACCTCCCCTAGGAGTTGTATCTCTCTCTCTCTTCCTTTCCTCTCTCTATTGTCTCAGCTATAAACTCGAACTGAGGAGAGTTGGTCAGTAAGGCGGGAAGGCAGCACGCATGCGCAGTGGGAGGCCCCAAAAGCTTTCCTTCTGGGAAGCTGGGGAGCTTTCCCGCTCGGGCTCCGTCGGTACCGACGTACCCATATGTGAGGACTAATTCCTGCTGTTCCCAGAGATCACCTGTTACAGGTAAGTAACTGTGCTTTCTTCTGTTGTCATGATTTGTTTTCTGTGGTGCGGTTGCTGTATTATGTAGGGTTTCGTTCCATTTGTCAGTGGTGGAATCAAGATCTATTATGCTTTGATCTGGCAGGATTTCATCCAAGAATTTGTCTTTGTGGAAGGTTCGAAATCTTCTTTTCTCCTTGAGATTTGCTTCAGGGCTTCGACTTTTCATGGTCTGGTTTATGGAGAAGTTGATCATATGGTGGTCTGACCAGGGGATTGGGGTGATAGTTAGGTGTGTTATCATGTTGCTGGAGTATTCTTGGTTTGGTGTAAATACCAGGTCGAGGGTGCCACCCATCTTGTGGGTTGCCATCTTTATTATCTGGGTGTATTGCAGATCTTCCATGGTTTCCATGAAGGTCTCTTGGTTCTGGATGGAAAGCAATGGGATGTTAGGATCCCCTAGGACTATGAGTGGCTTGTTTTGGATTGCCGCGGAGCAGATTTGTTCCAGTATGGTGGAAAGTTCTTCTTCATTTGAGTTTGGGGCTCTGTATAGGAGGCAGAGTGCCAGTTGTTTATTTGCGACTGTTATTATGTTACTTCCTGTGGTTCGCACATTTGATGTGGTCTGGAATTGCAAGTGTGATTTTGCAATGACTAGTACGCTACCACCTCTGTGTGTTGGTCTTGTGGAGCTGTGTATTGTATACTTTTGAGAGGCCATCTGATTTATGAGTACATTGTCCATATCGGAGAGCCATGTTTCGGTTATGCACATGATGTCTATGTCCTGGTTCTGTATGTAGTCCATGATGGTGTGGAACTTGTTCCGTATAGAACGGGCATTGACTAGTGCGCAGGAGAGCGTGGTGCCTTGTGGTAATATGATAGTGGATATTTTTTCATTGCTGGTAGAGATTACTTGTATTATTCTTCGAGTTCTGTTGTGGTGCTTAGCATATGTAGTAGCATGTGTCCTGTGGGTTGCATATCTCCCTGTTTGTATGATTGGTATTTGGTGTGGGTGAGATGTTAGTTTGGTTTCTCCTTCATGTGTGTGACCATTTTTTAGGAGTAAGAGGAGAAGGAGTAGTGTGAGTGGTATCCTGCTATCCATTCTACTTGTGAGTGTTGGCAGTAACTAGGGTAGGTTGTGTAGCAAGTAATGACTTTGATTATTTTAACTTTTTTGAAGGGTTGAGGTAGGTGTGGTTGCTTGATCAGTTGGGTGCTGGGAGCTGTTTTTACTCACGGTTCTCCGCGTTCTGTGTCCTGGTTTCTTCCTGGTCTGTGTTTCCAGGTGGTCTTCCGGTGGTGTGCCTTATGTTTGCTGTGGCCGGTACTTTTTGGTGGCGCCTACTGTCTGCGCCTAAGGTGCGGGCCTGCTGGCGTGGGCACGCCTGCAGCACGCTGCATCTTTAAATGGTGTTTCCCTGCCCTGCAGATGATGTTGGTGGGCGTAGCTTTGGATATTAAACTGTGGCAGTGTTACATTGATGATGTCCTCCTCATTTGGGATGGACAATGTGAACTTCTGGATAGTTTCTTACATTGGCTCAATTTACTAGATCCGCATTTATAATTTAAGGCTCACATTGATCAACATGAGGTCTCATATATGGATATTGGAATCATGAAAGGTGAGCAGGATTTTCACATGGACCTGTTTCGAAAAAATGCTGACCGCAACCACTTCTTACATTTCCAGAGCTTTCATAACAGCTCTCTTAAAAATAATTTGCCGGTCAGTCAATTTCTTAGAGCCAAGAGAATTTGCTCAGACCCTACTCATTTTGAATGAAATGCTGTCCTACTTTGCGAACGGTTCACAGAGAAGAGATATCACTGAAACATCTAGTTGAAGCATATGACCGAGCTAGGAATACTTCACACGATGCATTACTTTTACCCTGTGAAAAGCCTAACTTTGACAAGATTGTCTGTCCTCTTTTGTTTTCTGCAAAATCCAGACAAATAGCTGATATCATAGGTAAAGAATGGCACATTGTTCAAACACTTTCAGTTTTTGAATCACAACAAGTCATGGTAGCCCACCGAAGGAATCCTAATCTCTCCAATGTTCTTGTCCCCTCTACTCTACCTGTGGCGTATCGACAACCCCCCACTGTGGGTCATTTCCACTATGGGTTTTGTTATGTGTGGGATCTTGTCATTACCACCAAAAATGTTTTCATACATCCCACATCTGCTCTCAAATTTCCACTTACCAGTTTTACTACTTTCCAAACTGAGAACGTCATCTATGTGATCATATGCCCATGTAAACTTCTCTATATAGGAAAAACAAACAGGAGTGTCAAGACAAGAATTATAGAACACCATAGTTGTCTCAAACATCGTACTCCTCAAACACCTCTAGTTGAGCACTGGACAGCAGCACGACATAAAGTCAGTGATTTAAAATATCTTGTTTTGCGGCATGTTCATCCCCACTTGCGTGGTGGTGATGTCGCCCAAACCCTCCTAAGACTTAAACAGAAAATTATTTTCCAGTTGAATACACTTCATCCTTCAGGTCTCAATCATGATATGGATTTCTCAGTTTTTCTCTAAATTTTCATTAGATTACTTTTTATTTATTTAGTTACAATTTCTATACCGCGATTTTCAAGTATCAATTGCAGTTTATAAATAACAAAATTTTGAGTAGTGCATAAACAGATGCATACTCATGTACATGGAACAGAGAAAAACTATGTACATTAAATTGAATTCAATGAGCTAGATGCATAAATAATCAGAGACACACAAGTAATATCAAATTAACTATATACCTCTCAATGAGTGGTGAAGTGGAGCATCCTGGCTTAAGGATGGGAAGGGGAAGGGGTTGTTGGTGTATTATGTTGATCGTGAATGCCAACGTGGAGGGTAAATAGATGAGTTTTGAGATTCTTTCTGAAAGTTTGTAAGTCACTTAATTATCTGAGATGGTCAGGGAGAGTGTTCCAGAGATTAGGGGCAATGTGGGAGAAGGCCTTGTTGCTAGTTATCTGCCTGGATTTCCTGAAGTCTCTTGGACTAGTGAGTTTGTTTTTGTTCCGGTTGCATTGGTTGCGGTTGTTATTTTCTTTGGTGATGAGTGTGGAAAGGTACGATGGGGATATGTAGTTGATTAATTTAAATATTGTGACAAGAATTTTGTATTTTATATGGCTTTGTATGGGTAACCAGTGGAGGGCATAGAGTGTTGTTGTGATATGTTCCATGGGGTTGATATTTATGGTTATTCTTGTGGCCACATTTTGAGCTAGTTGGAGACGTTTTAAGTCCTGTTTTGTGATGCCTTGTAGAATGGTGTTAGCAAAATTGAGGTGAGGAGTAATCATTGCCTGGATTACTGATCTGAGATCGTGGTGGTGGAGTAGAGGACAGAGTTGTTTTAATAGCTTGAGCTTATAATATATCTTTTTAGTTGTTTGCAAAATGTGGGATGTAAAGTTAAGGGAATGATCAATAATTACACCTAAGTATTTGACTTCGTTTTTAACTGAAATGTTAATGTCATTTATTCTAATTGAAGGGGGGGGGGGAGAAGCTCTGATTTCTTGTGACGTACATGGCGTCCGATTTTGTGAAGTTGATGTTGAGGTTGTGGTTCTCTAGCCATTTCATGATTTCTGAGAAGCAGTCAGCAAGTAATTGGGTTGGTGGGTTTGAGGTGTCCCATGGTAGATAAATCATTATGTCGTCCACGTAAATATGATGATTTACACAGAATTTTTTAAAAATGGAACACATAAGTTGGATATAAATGTTAAAGAGTAGGGCAGAGAGAGCGGAGCCTTAGGGGAGATGTTGTTCTTGTTTGTAAGTATCAGAGGTTAGCTGTTCTATTCTAACTTCCTGAGTCCTATCTGATAAGTATGAAGAGAACCATTTTAGGACTGTATCTTTGATCCCTATCTGCTGTAGCCTGATTTGAATTTTTTGATGGTTAACGCTGTTGAATGCTGCAGTGATGTCAAGAAAGATGAGTAGAAATGTATGTGTTGTGTTATCAATGCCTCTTGCAAGGGTGTAAATTAGGACTGTGAGGAGTGTTTCGACCCCATGGTAAGGGCGAAAACCCTATTGCTGTTCGTCCAGTGGGACAGAGGAGTCAATATGGTCCTGTAGTTATAGTTTGACAGTTTTTTTCCATTAGTTTTGCCATGAGTGGGAGGCTTGAAATTGGTCTGTATGAAGTAGGGACGTTTTTGTCAATGGCCTTGTTTTTCAGAATGGGGTGGATTAGAACGTGTTTACGTGGTTGGTAGGTACCCATTTGTAAGTGAGAGGTTGATGATAGGGAAGATGAATGAGGATAGTTCGGAGAGGGATGCTTTTATCCATCTTAGTGGGCATGGATCAAGACAAGATGTGGTGGTATTTAGTTTGGTGAAGATATTTTTGAGCGCATCTTTAGTTAAAAGTTAAAAGGTAGACCAAGATATGAAATGAGATGTCTAATCTATGAGGTGTTCCAATTCAGGAAGTGTCTTTTGCCTTAGTTTGTTCTTATAATACGTAGGCTAGAATCTGAGGCGCAATTACATGGCCATTCGAGGTTTTGTTGGCAGTGTTGTTGGGTTGTCCCGACCCCCTCATCTACCTCCCCTCGCCCCCATTTCTCCTCCCCATCCATACTCCCCCTGCCACCCTCTCCTCCTTCTCCCCGATCTCTGAAGAAGAAACCACACTTCTTCTTTCCTCCTCCAAACCCACCACCTGTTCATCAGATCCTATCCCCACCCATCTCCTACGTTCCATCTCCCTCACCATTACCCCCTCCAGCACTCATATCCTCAACCTTTCACTCTCCTCTGCAACTGTCCCCGCTGACTTCAAACATGCTGTTGTCACACCCCTCCTCAAGAAACCCTCACTTGATCCCACATGCCCTTCTAAGTATCGACCCATCTCCCTCCTTCCCTTCATATTCAAACTGCTAGAACGAGCAGTTCACCATCGCTACTTTGACTTCTTCACCTCCCAGGCCCTCTTGGATCCACTACAATCAGGCTTCTGCCCCTACACTCTACCAAAACGGCACTCACAAAAGTCACCAATGACCTATTCCTGGCTAAATCTAAGGGCCTCTTTTCTATCCTCATCCTTCTTGACCTTTCTGCTGCCTTCGACACCGTTGACCATGACCTTCTCCTCACCACCATCTCCTCACTTGGCTTCAAGGACTCCGTACTATCCTGGTTTGCCTCCTACCTCTCCCACCGCTCATTCAGTGTATGCTCTGGAGGCTTCTCCTCCTCCCCTACCCCGCTCCAGGTAGGTTTACCCCAGGGATCTGTCCTGGGCCCCCTCCTTTTCTCTCTCTATACCCAAGGCCTTGGCGCGCTTATCGCTTCCCATGGCTTTCAGTACCATCTCTATGCCGATGACTCCCAAATCTACCTCTCTACACCTAATATCTCTCTGGCAACCCAATCCAAGATCTCTGCTTGTCTTTTGGACATTACTGCCTGGATGTCTCATCGCCGATTGAAACTGAACATGGCCAAGACTGAACTCCTTGTCTTTCCACCAAATTCCTCCCCCCCCCCCACTTCCCCCTCTCTCAGTCCATGTGGATGGATCTACTATCCTTCCTGTTCCCTTGGCCCGCAATCTAGGGGTTATCTTTGACACCTCTCTCTCCTTCTCCGCCCATATCCAGCTTGTAGCCGAGACCTGCTGATTTTTCCTGTACAACATCAGCAAGATCCGACCCTTCCTACCAAAATGCTTATCCACTCCTTAATCTCTTCTCGCCTCAATTACTGCAACCTACTCCTCGCTGGTCTCCCCGTGAGCCACCTCCTTCCCCTTCAATCTATACAAAATCACGCTGCTTGACTAATCTTCTGCCAGCTTCGCCATGCCCACATTACTCCCCTCCTCAAGTCACTTCACTGGCTCCCTGTCCAATTCCGCATCCAATTCAAGCTTCTCCTGCTGACCTATAAATGCATTCACTCTATGGCCCCTCAATACCTCATATCCCTTATCTCTCCTTACGTCCCCTCTCGAAATTTGCGCTCCGCTAACAAATCGCTTCTTTCAATGCCTTTCACCCGCACTGCGAACTCCTAACTGCGCTCTTTTCACCTTGCTGTGCCACATGCCTGGAATGGCCTACCTGCGTCTGTGCGCCAGGCACCCTCTCTGGCCCTCTTCAAATCCAGGTTAAAGACCCACCTCTTCCCCGTTGCATTCAGATCCTGACTTCCATCGTCATCCTACCCTAACCCCCGTCAACGTTTTGACCAAACTATAGACCAAGCTGTACCAAACTGTACCACACCGTATCTTCCGCAGAACTGACTAATGCTCTGTACTGTTCTAACTAGATTGTAAGCTCCAATGAGCATGGCTCTGACGGGCAGGGACTGTATCTTGTTTGTTAGTCACCTCTTTTAGGTTAAGTATACAGCGCTGCATGCACAGTGCTCTATAAGTGCTAAATAGTAGTAGTAGTAATAGTTAAAGATTGAACAATTCTAGAGAGTTCTCTTGTATAGGTAGACTGCCTCAGATATATCCCTTCATTGTATCTTTTAAAGCCACTGATAACTGTTCTTCTTTTTATTTACTGTGGATTCCCTGCCCCTCCTTTTTTATAACATAGAGAAGTCCATATGGTTAATCTTTAGAATTTGCCTCATTAAATATGTCAATTTTCCTGCCACACTCACTTTACATCTCCCGGTTTTGCTCTACAATTGTTTGCTTATTTCTCCCATTCAAATTCAACTGAGAGAACACATGAAATCCAGATATTTAAATATTGCCTTCGCGGGCTTTTCTTTGTTTCTGAAGCAGATACTCAGGAGGTAAGCACAAAGTTGAATGGCTTCTTTTCAAACAGTTTTTATTTTAAATATATTCACACTACAGTATTAACTTTACCTTGTAACAAGTACGGTGCCGCGGCAATTCAGTGCTGTTCTGAATCATATATCTTACAGTTTTTTCACTTGTACAATGGCAATCATCTCTGTAGTTTAAAGTGATGGCGTTTTTTATATGGGGTATTTCTAATTTTACATCCTTTAGCCCTGCTGTACTCATGTCCGCACCTTTTTTTCACCTAAATTTGACTGGCCATTTAAGTGATATCTAGCTAATTACATTTTGCCTTTGCGGGTTTCTTCATCCGTTCTCCTAAGCAGATACTCAATAGGAGAGCACAGGTTACATGAATTATTTTTATTTTTACTTCTTTTTTTTAATTATGCCTATTACTAATGCAATTACTCAAATAGTATTCATTTCATTTTACAAAAAGCATAGTGCCGTGGCAGTTCCTGCTGCTCTGAATTGTAGTTTTACAGTTTATATTCTCAACTTGAACAGAGGCAACTTCCAAATTGATACTCTATAATGATGGCATTTTTTGCATGGAATTATTTCAAGCTAGATACATTCGGTTTGCAATATTTTAGCTTGGTAAACGCAACTCCATTAGTACCTATGTAGCCCCCTTTGCTGTATTTTTCGGGCTGTCTGTATTATTGGCTTTTCTTCCCTCTGAATTGTTTTATGTTCTTTGTTCACATTTTAAACTTTTAATCTTAACTAATGATATATATGGCCTTCTTCTAATTTATCTTTTTTACATTTTTTAATTAAATGTGAATGTCATTGGTTTTTTTATGATGGGCTAATGCAGTGCATTTGATGTCATTCCATGAACAACCCAATTTAATCTATTATATGTGATTGATGACTAGCTACATCTTTCCTTATATTTAATATTTATTATATTTATATATCTTTTCAATTTTCATTTTATTTTTTGTATTTGTCATTGTTGACTACAAATTCCCTTGGGCCTCCAGTTATTCCTTTCCTTACCCTGCCCTCTCTCCCCTTCTATTGGATTTATACCTGGGTCTTACACTCTCGTTCCTTCTTCCTCTCCAATCTCCATTGTTTTCTACTCATATATTGTAAACGGGGGTGCTTGTTGTGAAAGTTCCACAATCTTGGCAAAGACAAGATTTTATATGACTTGCAAAGGATTGTGGGTGTTGTAGTTCATTCACACAAAATCAGCCATTCAACAAAAAATAATGAGTTGTAGTTGCTCGAGTGTAAGCAGTAAACAGATTTTATTTATGGGGAGTTATTCCCTCGCACAGATATGCTTGGTAACATCAATAGGATACTTTCTTCAGGAATTGTATTCAGGAAAACAAAACAACTGTATAAGGCAACTGAAATACTTAGGCAACAACTCAATAAAGACCTTGATGGAACAGAAAAGGTCTTTCTTCTAGCCCCTGCTAATAGCTTTCTTAGCAGTGCTTAAAATGAAAAACAAACCCAAAAGGAAAAATGCTCTTTATCCAAAAAAAACAACTTTCTTCCATTCACACAGTGAAGAAGTTTTCTTTCCAGAGCCCACGTGCACTTGTGCCTGGCTTAATCACAGGTGCTTAACCAGCTGCAAACTATTGCTGGTCCACTCCCCACATGGCTCCAACTTACCCTAAAGCTTTCACTTAAAGAAACTTTTCTGAGTAGTTAAAAAAAACACAGTATAGTTCCTTTTGGTGATTGTTGCTTTACTGAGGATTACTTTAAAACAGCAGCTTAGACAGAGAGCAATCCATGCATTCTACTTGCCCATTTGATATTTCCCCTTGCTCCTGAAATATCATAGAATCATTTTCATACACTGGCTCAGAGGAATTCTCTAACTGATCACTATCAGGATAGCATTTGTTTCCCTGCTGTCTTCCTTGTGAAAAGCTAGGGAACAGATCAGAGTTCATACCTGAGATCACGTTGCTATTAGGTTTCCTCTCTGGGTATTTTAGCCAGTAGGTAGCAAAGCTTCTGTGCCCAGCTCTCCAGTCAGAATCTCTGGACTTTAGGTCTCTTTTCCCATACTTCCTTAAATAGGTATTAGAGCGCCTTCTCTCTGTAGATGCAGCCGTCTCCTTTACAGGTGCTCTCTGGGGGTTCCTGGCTGTATATCTCCAAGCCTCTGGTTTCTTCCAGTCCAATGAAGAATGCTTGCCCTTGGAATCTTTCCCAACATACGTACTGCTTTGGGCTCCTTTCTTAGACCTCCTGGACGTCTTGCTGTTCCTCCTTCTGTGTTCTCTCTGCTGTTGCTGTTCTCTTTCCTCTTTCCGTTGCCAGCCTTGCTTCTTCTGCCAGCCTTGCTCCTGCTGTAGCTCCTGCGTGAAGAATTTCCTCTAGTTTTAAAGTGCCTAGATGGACACTCCACCCTAGCACAGTCCAGGTGTTCTGAATCAAGCCCTGCCCTAGGAGATGGGTGATTAGGGATTACATCATAACTTCCTTGATTAGGCACACGTTTCCCCACTTCAGCTCTCCTAGAGGCTTTCTGTAAACCAGTGCATTCTGGGTCTGGAAGTCTTTTAGGTAAACACTCTGTTTTAGTGCTTTTACCAGCCAGCACAGATTGCTTATTCAGAGCCAATTCACCTCTTGTATTATTCCTTCCTGAACTATGATATCATTGTATCATCTTTTCTGATTCCCAGTGCTTCTATATTGTATTTCCAAGTACCTTTGGGTAAGTATTGATTACAGTTCATCTATTGGTAAGTTATTATTGTATTACTAATCATTACTTCCTTAGCGTCCCTCTAGTCCAGTCCCGGAACCATAGAGTTGTGAACCTCCACCAGCAGCTTTGGAGACTGAACATCTTCATCTCTTTGATCATCCAGCTATATGCAGCCCCAAGGACCGCCCACACATCATTAGTATCTCAGTCTCCAAGCAGCTTGGAAGTCAGAGCCCAGAACTGGGCTCCTTAGGAACAAATAAGCAGAGCTTTAGTGTTTTATTATTTTCTAGATTTAGGTGCTGGGCTGCTGCTGTGGAGGAAATCTTTGACTGTGTCCCTTCTGTCTTTCTCTAATCTGTTTTTTTCTCTCTGTCTCTCTCTGTCAGTCTCCCCATAGGTCAAACAAGCAGGGGAGCTGCACAGGACACAGGTCTCCTTTCTACCGAACCCCCTTGGTGGGTGAGGAGAAGGTTGAAGACAATTACAGGCAGCAATTAAATACAGCAGTAGGCTCTGAGGGTCCCCTGACTGATTTAGGGGTTCCCCGAGCTGCCCTGAGCGGTTATTACTCTGTTATTGACTCTGATAACTGCTACTCAGAGCTTGTGACAGGCACGCTGGACAGCACTCTCAGTGTTTTGACCCCCCCTCCACTCCTGTGTGTGGGTGAGTAGAGTTTGAAGCTTTTTCTTTCTAAAGGCAGTGGTGGAGGTCTTGGGGTGGCCTGGAATCAGCTCTGGGGAGTGTTTTAGACCTTTTGGGTATTTTTTCTGGTCCTTTTTTTGGCGGGATCGGGTCCGGCGGCCATTTTGGATTTTTTTCAAAGTTGTTTTTCTTCGTGTTTTTTTTTTAGGGATAGGAGCTTCGTTTTTGCATTTCTTGGTCAATAGCCAAATTAATATGAATAAAATACAGTCTCTAAAATGCTTGTATGCAAATGCTAGAAGTCTACAAAACAAGATGGGAGAGTTAGAATATATAGCACTAAACGAGAGGTTAGATATGATTGGAATATCAGAGACATGGTGGAAGGAGGACAACCAGTGGGACACTGTGATACCTGGGTACAAACTATATCGAAATGATAGAGCTGATCAAATTGGTGGAGGGGTTGCGCTCTATGTTAGAGAGGGCATTGAGTCAGAAAGGATTAAAGTTTTGCAAGAAACAAAATTTGCTGTAGAATCTCTATGGATTGAAATTCCATGTAAAAAGGGGAAGGCGATGGCAGTGGGGGTGTACTATCGTCCGCCTGGCCAGAATGAACAAATGGATGATGAAATGCTCAAAGAAATCAAGGAAGCTAGCAAAAGTTACAGTGCAGTAATAATAATGGGTGATTTCAATTACCCCGGCATCGACTGGGTCAGTGTCACAACAGGACATGCTAGGGAGATAAAGTTCCTAGATGAAATAAATGACTGCTTCTTGGAGCAGCTGGTTCATGAACCGACCAGAGGGGAAGCAATATTAGACCTAGTCCTTAGTGGAACACCAGATGTAGTGCAAGAGATAAGGGTGTTGGGGCCACTTGGCAATAGTGATCATAGCATGATCGCCTTTGATTTAATTAGTGGAGGAGGGATAGTAAGGAAATCCACAGTACTACCCTTTAACTTTCGAAAGGGAGACTATGATAGAATGAGGAAAACAGTTAAGAAAAAACTAAAAGGAGCAGTTGCAAAGGTTAAAGACGTACATCAAGCTTGGGTGTTGTTGAAAAATACTATCTTGGAAGCCCAGACCAGCTGTATTCCACGCTTTAAGAAAAGTGGAAGGAAGTCCAAAAAATTGCCAGCATGGTTTAAAGCTGAGGTCAGAGAGGCTGTTGTTGCCAAAAAAGCATCTTTCAAGAAATGGAAAAAAGAGCCAAATGATGAAACCTGGAAACAGCACAAGCACTGGCAAGTCAAATGCAAGGCATTGATAAGGCAGGCAAAGAGAGAATTTGAGAAGAAGCTTGCTGCGGAAGCAAAAACGCGAAATAAAGACCTTTTCAAGTACATTCGTAGCAAAAAACCCGTGAGAGAGTCAGTTGGTCCATTAGATGATAAAGGGGTTAAAGGAGCACTAAGAGGCGACAAGGCGATAGCGGAGAGACTGAATGAATTCTTTGCTTCGGTCTTTACTGAGGAAGATGTAGGGATGTTACCCACGACTGAAGTGGTATTTAAAGGTGTGGAAGAATTGAAGGAAATATCAATACATCGGGAAGATGTCTTACAACTATTAGATAAACTGAAGAGTAGCAAATCACCTGGGCCGGATGGTATACATCCAAGGGTGTTGAAAGAACTGAAATTTGAGATTGCAGACCTGCTATCAGTAATCTGTGAACTATCATTAAAATCATCTCTAATACCTGAGGATTGGAGGATCGCCAATGTAACACCAATTTTTAAAAAGGGTTCGAGGGGTGATCCGGGAAACTACAGACCGGTGAGCCTGACATCAGTACCGGGAAAAATGGCAGAAACCATCATAAAGAATAAAATTACTCAGCATATAGATAGTCATGACCTAATGGGAGACAGCCAACATGGCTTTAGACAAGGAAGATCTTGTCTTACTAATCTGTTATGTGTTTTTGAAGGAGTGAATAAACAGGTGGACAAAGGTGAGTCGGTTGATATTGTGTATCTGGACTTTCAGAAAGCCTTTGACAAGGTCCCTCATGAGAGACTTTTGGCAAAACTAAAGAGTCATGGGATAGGAGGCAGTGTACTACTGTGGATCAGGAACTGGTTAAAAGATAGAAAGCAGAGGGTAGGGCTAAATGGCCAATTTTCCCAATGGAGAAAGGTGAATAGTGGTGTACCCCAGGGATCTGTGCTGGGTCCGCTGCTTTTTGACATATTCATAAATGACCTGGAAAGTGGAATAACGAGTGAGGTTATCAAATTTGCTGATGACACAAAACTATTTAAAGTTGTTAAAACCCAGGAGGATTGTGGAAAATTGCAAGAGGATCTTGATAAATTGGAAGACTGGGCATCAAAATGGCAGATGAAATTTAATGTGGAGAAGTGCAAGGTTATGCACCTAGGGAAGAGCAACCTAAACTATGGTTACACGATGCAAGGTTCCACATTAGGAACCACCACCCAAGAAAAAGATTTAGGCGTCCTTGTGGATACCATGTTAAAACCCTCGGCCCAGTGTGCAGCGGCGGCCAAGAGAGCAAATAGAATGCTAGGTATGATAAGGAAAGGAATGGAAAATAAAACAAAAGATATTATAATGCCTCTATATCGTTCCATGGTGAGACCGCACCTTGAATATTGTGTGCAATTCTGGTCGCCATATCTTAAAAAGGATATAGCAATTTTAGAAAAGGTTCAGAGAAGAGCCACCAAAATGGTAAAGGGGATGGAAGGCTACTCCTATGAAGAAAGGCTAAAAAGGTTGGGGCTCTTTAACCTGGAAAAGAGACGGCTGAGGGGAGATATGATAGAAGTCTATAAATTAATGAACGGAGTGGAACGGGTAAACGTAGATCGATTGTTTACCTTATCAGAATATAGAAAGACTAGGGGACATGCAATGAAGCTACAGGGTAAACTATTTAAGACTAATAAAAGAAAATATTTTTTCACTCAACGTGTAATCAAACTCTGGAATTTGTTACCGGAGGATGTAGTAAAGGCTGTTAGTGTAGCTGGGTTTAAAAAAGGTTTGGACAAGTTCCTGGAGGAAAGGTCCATAAACCATTATTAAGAAGGGACCCAGGATATCAATGCTTGAACCAATACAAGCATTGTGGAACCTGTGTCCCTTGGGGAAACTGCTAGGTACGTATGACCTAGATTGGCCACTGTTGGAAACAGAATACTGGGCTTGATGGACTTTGGTCTGACCCAGTATGGCATATCTTATGTTCTTATGTTCTTATGTTCTTATGTAATTGACTCCAGCTCTATCTAATCCTGCAATTTGGAGCGTTTTTGAGCACTTTTAAAATCACGATTTTTTTTCTGCTCTGTTTGCTTCAGCAAGGTGTTCCTGCTTTGCTGGCAAAGGGCTGTGTGCATAGCCATGCCTCCTAGTCCTCGGTGTCTGGTCTGTGGCATTCGTAGAAGTAGTAATTTGGAAGCCCGAGTCTGTGCCACTTGTTCTGCTGTGGATGCTGGCATGGAGGATCCTCTGGAGGGCTCCAGTGCAGATCTCCCACCTGTATCTACAGAAGGGACATCAGAGCAGGCAGAGACGGTCCTTGGTCCGGGGATTTCTGCGGTGCCGGAGCGCCTGTTGGCGGGGAGCGTCCAGGAGGGATCCCTGGGAGTTCCACCCCCCTTTTTCTCTCTCATGCAGGAGGCTCTGGCTCTCTTGCAGCTGGCGGGGGGAGGTTCGGTCCTGCCCCGCCGTGGGCTAAAGCGTCCACTTTCAGTAGAGGGAGACACTGGTCCACAAAAGAAGAGCCGGCCCCCGAGTGTTGCGGATTCTGCGCCTCCTGGGGACGAGTTCCACGAGGGGCTGGGGAGGCTCTCGAGCTGGAGTCTGCGGAGGATTTAGAAGACGTCGAGTTGTTGGACGATGAGCAGAGTAGTAGAATAGTGCGTGTATTTCGTAAAGAGGAACCTCCGGCACTGATTGCCAAAACCCTCAAGGTATTGAACATACCCGTGGAAGATGCCACTGCAGAGGACAAGTTGGAGGATCCCTTGATGCAGGCGGTGCGCACTTCCCACAGAGTCTTTCCGCTCCATAGGGTTTTTAAAGCTATGATCCAGGAGGAGTGGAACAGTCCAGAGTCCGCTTTGCGTGGGGCTAGACAGTTGCCTAAGTTGTATCCTCTGTCGGAGGCTGATAGAGAGCTCTTTCCTTTGCCAAAGGTGGACGCGGCAGTTTCCGCGGTTACTAAACGGACTACTATCCCGGTGGAAGGTGCTGCGGCGTTGAAGGAACCGCAGGATCGGAAAGTTGATAGCTTGTTGAGACAGGCGTTTAATGTTGCTGCCCTGTCAATGCAGGCGGCGGTGGCCGGGGCCTGGGTAGCGCGCGGCTGCCTCCGCTGGTCTCAACAGTTCCAGGGGCCCCAGTCGGCGGAACAAGAGGCCGCGGCGTCCAGATTGGAGTCGGATACCGCTTATTTGGCGGATATCCACTATGACCTCATTAGGGGGTTAGCTAACGGCATGGCGTCGGTGGTAGCGGCGCGTCGTTCTCTTTGGTTACGCAATTGGGCGGCTGATGGCTCTTCTAAAGCTCGCCTTAGTAAGCTGCCGTTTAAGGGCAGGCAGTTATTTGGGGAGGGCTTGGATAGGTTGGTAAAAGATCTCGGGGATTCTAAGGGGGGGTCGGCTTCCGGAGGATAAGCCCAAGCAGGGTAAGCCAACCTTCACCTTCCGGGGGTCTCAGCAGCCCTTTCGGAGGTTTCGTGCCTCCCGCTTTGGTCAGTCCCAGTGTTCCAGATATCTGGGGCGCGGACAGAGTTTCCGCGGATTTCGGGGGCAGGTAGAGGTTTTGGCTCCTTCCAGGCGCAGGTCCCCAAAAAGTCACAATGAAGCGAGGCCGGCTCCGGTGGAGGTGATTCCCGTAGGGGGCAGACTGCGGGATTTCTACCCTGCCTGGGCCGCTATCACATCCGATCGGTGGTTGTTAGAAGTGATACGAGAGGGATATGCGCTCGAGCTACATCGACCGGTGCGCGATTCCTTCATTATGTCCCCGTGCAGCGCTCCCTGGAAACGACGAGTCGTATCCGATACACTTTCCCGGCTGCTTCGACTCCGGGCAGTCGCCCCCGTGCCGGAGGGGCAGTTAGGGTCCGGTCGATACTCCATCTACTTCGTAGTGCCGAAAAAGGAGGGCACCTTTCGACCAATCCTGGATTTAAAGAGAGTGAATCGGTGCCTCCGGGTGTCGCATTTTCGCATGGAGATGCTGCGCTCGGTCATAGCGGAGGTCCGCGAGGGGGAATTCCTAACCTTCCTAGACCTTACGGAGTCCTATTTGCACATTCCCATTCGCCGGGAACATCAAAGATTTCTGTGGTTTGCGCTGCCGATGGGCCATTTTCAGTTTCAAGCCATGCCCTTCGGCCTAGCGACGGCGCCACGGGTCTTCACGAAGATCATGGTGGTGGTAGCGGCGTTCCTGCGGAAGGAGGGTGTCCTCGTGCATCCCTATCTCGACGACTGGTTGATCCTGGTGAAGTCGAGGGAGGAGAGTCTCCGGGCGACGGCGCGGGTCGTACAGGTTTTGCAGTCGTTAGGCTGGGTGGTCAATCGGGCGAAGAGCAGCCTTCTTCCCTCGCAGACCTTGGAGTATTTGGGGGCGCGTTTCGAGACCGGCAACGGGAAGGTTTTTCTCCCAGTGCACAGAGCGCGGGCCCTGAGGTGGCTGGTGGAGCAGTTTCTAGCGAGATGGGCGTCCTCGGCTTGGCAATACCTTCAGCTTCTCGGCACGATGGCGTTGACCATCGAGGTAGTTCCGTGGGCAAGGGCGCACATGCGGCCTCTGCAGCGAGTGCTGCTGCGTCAATGGTGTCATCAGTCCGACTCGCTAGCTCGTCAGTTAGTTTGCCCCTGGGAGGTTCGGCGCAGCCTTCGCTGGTGGTTGTGTCGGCGCTCTCTGGCGAACGGTATGCCCTTGGAGTCTCCCGTCTGGCGTCTGCTGATGACGGATGCCAGTTTGAGCGGCTGGGGGGCTCATTGCGAGGGCCAGATTGCTCAGGGCCAGTGGTCCTCGCGGGAGAGCCGGTGGTCCATCAAGCGACTGGAAATGAGAGCCGTGTGCTTGGCTCTGACAGCGTTTCAGCCTTGGCTGCAGGGAGCGGCGGTCAGGGTGCTATCCGACAATGCCTCCACGGTAGCCTACATAGATCACCAGGGAGGCACAGGCATCGCGGCGTTGGAAGCGGAGGCGGATCTACTTCTGGATTGGGCAGAGCGGCATCTTCAGTGTCTGTCGGCCCAGCATATCGCGGGGGTTCACAATGTGGAGGCGGACTTTCTGAGTCATCGCAGGGTAGACCCCGGAGAGTGGTCTCTACATCCCGAGGTATTTGCGTTGCTGGTCCGTCGTTGGGGTCTGCCGATAATGGACCTCATGGCGACCTTCGAGTCAGCGCAGGTCAAAAGGTTCTTCAGCAGGCATCGGGAACGCATGTCGGAAGGCCTCGATGCATTGGCACAAAGGTGGCCAAGGTACGGGCTGCTCTATGTCTTTCCTCCGTGGGCTCTGCTGGGTCGCCTGGTACAGCGGATCGAGCGGCATCCGGGTCCCGTGGTTCTGATTGCCCCGGACTGGCCTCGTCGGCCTTGGTATGCGGATCTGGTGTGGTTGAGTGTGGCCGATCCGTGGCTCCTTCCTCCTCTGCCGGATCTCCTTCGGCAGGGGCCGCTGCAGATGCCTCAGGTGGCTCGATTCTCGCTTACGGCATGGCTATTGAGAGGGCGCGAATGAGAGCCAAAGGTTATTCTCCGGAGGTCATTGCTACCTTGTTGCGGGCGCGGCGTCGGTCTACGTCACTAGCGTATGTCCGGGTCTGGCGTATTTTTGAGAGCTGGTGTGCGGCTCGCGAGTTGCGGACCTCCGTTCCTCAGATCCTCTCCTTCTTGCAAGCAGGGGTGGACAAGGGCCTGGCGGCCAGTTCGTTGAGGGTACAACTTGCAGCTCTTGCGTGTTTTCGAGGCAAGGTTCAGGGCCAGTTACTGGGGTCCCATGCGGATGTGAAGAGCTTCTTGCGAACGGTGTTGCTTATGCGTCCTCCGTGCAGGGCTTTAGTGCCCTCGTGGGACTTGAATTTGGTGTTGAGGTCTCTGGTGGCTTCGCCGTTTGAACCCTTGGCGCAAGCTTCGTTGAAGGACTTGACGTTGAAAACGGTGTTTCTGGTAGCGATCTCGTCAGCTCGCAGGATCTCGGAGTTGCAGGCTCTTTCGTGTAGGGATCCCTATCTGTCTTTCTCTGCCGACAAGGTGGTATTGCGACCGGTTCCCGCGTTTTTGCCTAAAGTAGTTTCGGAGTTTCACATGAATCAGGTGGTGTCTCTCCCGGTGTTTGCCAAGGAACGGGGCAAGCACGCGGATAACTCCTTGCACGCGTTGGATGTCCGTCGAGCTCTTCGTCGGTATTTGAGAGAAACGGCGGCCTTCCGTAAGTCCGATCGCCTATTTGTCGCATTTGGCGGTCCGCGCAAGGGGGAAGCGGCGTCTAAGTCTTCCATTTCCCGCTGGTTGAAAGAGGCGATTTCGTCGGCATACCTTTTACACGGCAGGATGGTTCCTGCCGGGCTTCAGGCTGACTCGAGTAGGGCGCAGGCGGCGTCTTGGGCAGAAGTTAGCTTGGTACCGGCGGTGGATATTTGTCGGACGGCGACGTGGTCGTCCTTGTACACCTTTGCTAAGCACTATCGTCTGGATGTGCAGGCGGCGTCGGATGCGCGGTTTGGGTCTCGGGTGCTTCAGGCTGGACTAGCGAGGCCCTCCCATTGAGATTTACTGCTCTGTTACATCCTCTATGGTTCCGGGACTGGACTAGAGGGACGCTAAGGAAGAGTAAATTAGACTTACCTGCTAATTGTTGTTCCTTGCGGAACTCTAGTCCAGTCCCGGATCCCTCCCTGTCTATCTGTTCTCGCTGCCAGCCAAGAAGGTACATTCATTATAGGAGTCTGCCAGGGTTTTTGTTCTCTATGCTTTTGGTCAGAGCTCCTCTGCTTGCAGCACGCCTTAGTTTCCTTTCGGGGTCAAATCTAGGGGGTGAGCGGTGGTGCCTCTTGTTGCATGCGTTTTGCACAAGGGTCGCCACGGCCGTTCTGGTCCGCCTTTCCGTAGGCGGGAGGTTGTTCATACGCAATTGGAAAAAAAAAATAGTTTTTGCTCGTAGTGGGAACTTTAGGGTCAGGATCCTTTTTTTCCACTGTGTTGTTATATCTACTTATTTGTTGCTCTGCTTAGTATGCTTTGTCAATAGGTACTGATGTGTGGGCGGTCCTTGGGGCTGCATATAGCTGGATGATCAAAGAGATGAAGATGTTCAGTCTCCAAAGCTGCTGGTGGAGGTTCACAACTCTATGGTTCCGGGACTGGACTAGAGTTCCGCAAGGAACAGCAATTAGCAGGTAAGTCTAATTTACTCTTTTTATGTATGCAGCATGTATTTTATGTCCACTTTTTATTAATTTAATTTATATATATGTATTTCTCTGTTAATTCATTAATGTTTATTTTTATGTTTATTTCATTATTTTTATTTCTATACAATTTTTATATGTTTTAATTCTGATATTGAATTGAATAGTCATCATGCCTTATTGATATGTTTACAGTTTTTTATATATATGTATTTATGTTTTTTTATTGAAATTATTTATATAATTTTAATGTATTTTTATGTTTTTAGTGGTCACAGTCCCCTGAAGAAGGCCTGTGTGGCCGAAACACGTGTAGGGCTGACCTCCTAATAAAATGTGTCCCTTCCAAGGGTTCAACAAAGAAAACAGCGCTAGCCACTCAGTAGAGCAGAAACAAAAACAGGAAGCGGCAGGTTCAGCACCCAACACCTTTATTGTTACAAATTAAGTGGCCTAAACCCAACACAGGACCGTGTTTCGTACATCACTTCATCAGGGGTTATCAGGGCACACTAAAAAGATATGTAAATTGTAAAATTACATTAAGAAATAAATACAATTAAAGTTAAAACAATAAATATCCAAAGGAGGGTTAAAACAATAAATATAAATATAAATATAAACATAAGAAAACTACATTACACGTAAAAAAAGAAGACTATATTGGACTATACCAGGCAGCTTAGATCTCAAATAAAAACCAAAGGTAACTAAAAACCTGACTTATCACAACAACTCTTGTTAAACCCAAAAAAGGTGGATACAATAAATATCTGATTAAAAATCTTAAGAACTATACATATATTATAATACATCATTTTGATCCATTTGAAACTGAAATTGACCTGTACAGATTTTTTCGTAGGATTAGAATACGGGTTTTTTTTAAAGATGATGCTACCTCAACAGATACATTATCGGTCATTAGTAAGGCTTCAACTTGGCTGCCGCCCCCACAAACTGATCCCTTAATAGAGTCTTTTGAGAGACTTGTACTTAAACAAGTACATGACTTAAAAGTCAATACTCGGTTACCATTTAACAACCTTACTTTGGGTGAAAGGAAAGCCATAAAATCTTTACAATCCAATTCTAAGATTATTATTAAACCAGCAGATAAGGGGGGCGCGGTTGTTGTCCTTGATAAAGATAAATACATCGCAGAAATTAATAGACAACTACACGATAAAGAGTTTTATTCTAGATTAAATGAAGATCCCACTAATGTTCTTAAAAGTAACATAGACAATTTAGTTCTTATTGCCTACGAAACTGGACATCTAACAAAAAAGGAGAAAGATTTTCTAATAGTTAAAAATCCTATTATGCCCACTATATATGTGATACCAAAGATCCATAAATCCTTAGTTAACCCTCCTAGGAGACCCATAGTTTCGGCTATAGGTTCTTTGTTAGAACCAATCTCGAAGTTTTTAGATGTCATCCTTAGACCTTTTGTGTTCAAAATGTGGTCATATGTTAGAGACTCGGCTCATGTGATTGAAATTCTTTCTACCTTTGATGATCTGGGTCCCAATACTATCATGGTGACTTTAGATGTAGAATCATTGTATACCAATGTGCCACAAAAAGAAGCTTTACGCATTGTTGAAGAATGTTTTTTAAATAGGGAAACTCATCAGCGTATCCCCACCGCTTTTTTGTTCGCACTAGCAGAGATTGCACTTTGTAAAAACTACTTCTGTTTTAGAGAGTTGGTTTATCAACAGATCAAAGGGGTAGCTATGGGGTCTTCGTTTGCGCCGGATATTGCAAATCTCTATATGTATAATTTTGAAGAACTATTTTTGAAGGATTATTTATATAAAGAGAATATCCGGTTGTGGATAAGATATATCAATGACATATTAATCGTATGGGATGGTTCCGTAGAACTATTGGCAGAATTCAATGTATGGGTCAACGGCTTGGACAATAATTTACGGTTTCAAGTTACCTACGATAGGGCTAAGATATCATACCTGGATTTACTTATAAAGAGAGAGGGTTCAGGATTCGTTACTACATTATACAGAAAACCAACCGACCGTAATACCTTACTTCACCATTCAAGTTTTCATAACCCCTCCTTTAAGTATAATTTACCTGTAGGACAATTCCTACGAGCTAGGAGGACTTGTACCTTGGATGAAGATTTTGAAATTCAATCCACTGTTTTACAAGAGAGGTTTAAGGAGCGTAAATATCCACTCTGTGCTATAAATCAAGCCTACACTAGAGCACGGGATTCGTCTAGGACTGACTTACTTAGACCACGTGTTAAAAAAAATGGCCAAGATAAATTTGTTTGTCCTTTAAACTATTCCTTGGAATCCCATAGGATTATTGGCATTCTGAAAAAAGAGTGGCATTTAATACAAGCCATTCCGGGTTTCGAAAAAATGGAATTAATGATAGCACATAAAAGAAATGTCAATCTCCGAGACCTTCTTGTCTCTTCAGCCCTGACCGAGAGAAAACCCCTCTCAGCATATAAAGGTCAATACCAGTGTGGACATTGCTCCATATGTACACATACTCTTCCAATTCGAAAGTTCTTTACACATCCCATCACACAAAAGAAGTATTATATACATGATTTCTCCAATTGTGAGACTACAAATGTAATATATGTCATCGTGTGTCCGTGCAAGATGCTTTTTCCTTTTCGCTTCTCCGGCCAGTCCAGGGAAGGTTAGGTTGTCAATCCCCCTCAGCAGCTGAGGACATAAAGACATCAAGTTTTCTTGCTCGGTGAAGCCACTCCCCCTGAAGTCAACTGCCAGTCTTTTAGTCCTCAGCAGCTGAAGAGGATCGATTTAAGTCTCTCCCTTAAGTTTTTGCTATTTATTAATTTATTTGTTATACTTTAAGTTGGCTCTAGCAGAGCTGATTTAATTATAGTCCTAATGGAGCATTTTATTTTAATTTACCTGCTTTTGCCGGCAGAGAGAATTGGAGCGTGACGGTTTCAGGTAGAGCCTGCCTGTTTTTTATTCCGTCTCTGGCTCCTGTGGCAGATTGAAACTGGGAGCCCCAGTATTTCCTCTGCATTTGTTATGCCATGTTCTCCCTGCTTCCGCTAGCAGCGGAACAAAACTTTAACGATTCAGCCGTTTCTGACAGGCTGTGTAGCTAGCTGCATTTGTTATGCCATGCTCTTCCTGCTTCCGCTAGCAGCGGAACAAAACTTTAACAAGTCAGCCGTTTCTGACAGGCTGTGTAACTAGCTGTGCAGCGTTCATTTTTGTTACAGCGGCGTGATTTCAGCGAGAGGCTTTGTTTCCTGCTGATTTGAGCCAGCGGCTTTTTCTCCTGTTTTAACGCGGCACGGAATAATATTGAATTTAGGTAGGTGAAATAGATCTATGGCAGAAAAGATTTTATTAGACTCAGAAAAGCCGTCTTTGCCCGCGGAAAAGGCGGGAAAGGCGGCCATTTTAGTAGCGCCGGCTGTTTTAACGGCTGAACACCAACGGCCTTCAAAAAGAAAACTAAGTCTTCTAAAGAGATTTCTCGTCAAGAAAAACCTGCACAGCCTCTGCCACAGGCACAGGAAAGTGTATTATCTTTCTTTTCGCCAGAGTTTATATTGGCTATGCACAGAGCGTTTTTAATGAGATCTTCTGTGTCTGAGGGAGTCATTAAGGACTCTGCAACAACTCCTATGTGTGTTTTAGTGCCTGAAGATCCTGGAGAGGGTCCTTCTTTAGCTAAAGAGGTTATTAAGGATCCTTTGGACCCTTTTTCTTCACAACTCTCTGTCCCTCTGGGTCAAGGAGAGATAGAAGGTCTGTCAGAGGGAGGTTTGGACCTACCTTCTGAAGAGCTGGAAGAGGGTGAAATTGCACCAGGAGAAGATCCTAATATATTTCGTGTTTTTCGTAAGGAAGAACTATCAGCTCTTATTTTGCAGTCATTATCTGCCTTGCACCTGTTACCTCCATCAGCTTCTCAGGAACCTTTGGAGGATCCTTTATTGCAGGGGTTTAAAGCGGAACAGCGCTGTTTTCCCATGCACCGGGTGATAAAGCAGATGATTGAATCTGAGTGGGAGTGTCCGGAGGCTACGCTCCGTGGCAGCCGCGCTTTAGCCCGCCTTTATCCTATGCCGCAAGAGGAAAAGGAGTTATTGCGTATGCCCAAAGTGGATGCGATAGTTTCGGCAGTAACAAAGAAAACTACTATTCCTGTGGAAGAAGCAGCCGCTCTTAAAGATTTACAGGATAGGAAGCTAGAAATTCTTCTTAAGCAAGCGTTTGATTCTAGCGCTTTAGCTGTGCAAGCGGCTGTTTGTGGAGCTTATGTTTCTAGAGCATCCATTCGGTGGCTTCAAGGAGAATTATCTGGAGATTCTGCTTCAATGCAGGGAGCGGAAAGTGCGAAATTGGAATCAGCTGCGGCTTATATGGCAGATGCCTTTTACGATCTACTGCGGATTGCTGCCAAGACTATGGCATCACTTGTGGCGGCTAGGTGTTTTTTATGGTTGCGTAACTGGGCAGCAGATGTGTCATCTAAGTTACGGCTTAGCAAGTTGCCCTATAAAGGAAGGTTACTTTTCGGAGAAGCGTTAGAAAAGATCATTAAGGATCTTGGTGATTCTAAAGGAGGGCGTTTGCCAGAGGATAGACCGAAACCCGGGAGAGGTGCAGCAGCTCTTCGGGGTGCCGGTCGAGATTTCAGGAGATTTCGAGGTGCTCGCTTTGCTCCCTATTCTAGAGGCCGTGCGTCATTTCGCGGTCAGTCCTTTCGAGGAGCCAGAGGTTTCAACAGATCTTACTTCGCGGCTTCTCAATCCGCAGCTAAGAAACCACAATGAAGGTCTCTTGGTCCAGGCGTTAGTACCTGTAGGGGGACGCCTACAGGATTTTCTCTCAGCCTGGACCGCGATCACTGCAGACAAGTGGGTGTTAGAGATAATTCAAAAGGGGTATGCGCTGGATTTCGCTTGCAATTTGCTACCCGCCTTCGTTCTGTCTCCCTGTGCGAAGGGGCTAAAAGAGAAAGCCGTGTTAGACACGATTTTGCGTCTCTTACAGCTTCGAGCAATAATTCCTGTCCCCTGAGACCAATACGGTCGCGGTCGATACTCGATCTATTTCGTGGTTCCCAAAAAGGAGGATTCTTTTCGACCAGTTCTCGATCTCAGAGGGGTCAACCGTGCTTTGCGGGTGCCTCATTTTCGCATGGAAACGCTGCGTACAGTGATTCGGGCAGTGCGGCCGGGGGAATTCCTCTCGTCAATAGATCTCACAGAGGCTTATCTTCACATTCCCATCAGGCCATCTCATCAGCAATTTTTACGTTTTGCCCTTCCAATGGGTCACTTCCAGTTTCGGGCGTTGCCCTTCGGTCTAGCCACGGCTCCAAGAACCTTCACAAAGCTCATGGTAGTGGTAGCAGCTGCGCTGCGAAAAGAAGGGATCTGTGTTCATCCATACCTCGACGATTGGCTTATCAGAGCCGATTCCCATCTGGCTTCCGTAGTGGTGACGTCTCGAGTTGTTCAGCTTTTGGAACAACTAGGCTGGGTGATAAATCAGGCAAAAAGTCACTTACAGCCAGTTCAACAACTGACTTATCTAGGGGCCTACTTCGATACGGCTCAAGGAGCGGTTTTCTTGCCAGAAAACAGAGTAGTCAAGATTTTGCAACAAGTGCAAGCATTTTTAAGAATTCAAGCTCCATCGGCTTGGAAGTACTTACAGCTTTTGGGTTCCATGGCAGCTGCCTTGGATCTGGTTCCGTGGGCCAGGACTCACATGCGGCCGTTACAACAGGCTTTGCTTTCCCGATGGTCACCGCAGCTGCATCCACTATCACTGCGCCTGTTTTGTCCAGAACCGGTAAGGAAAAGTCTGGAATGGTGGTTGAACCCTGTACATCTCAGGGCGGGCGTTCCTTTGCAGGAGCCCGCGTGGGTTTTAGTCACCACAGATGCCAGTCTGACAGGCTGGGGAGCGCATTGTCAGTCACAAATAGCTCAAGGATTTTGGTCAAAAGAGGAGACATTGTGGTCGATCAACATGCTAGAGCTACGCGCTGCCCGGCTTCTCTTCAGCACTTCGAACACCTTCTCACAAAGAAGGCAGTTCGTTTGTTCTCCGACAATGCTGTTACAGTGGCATATATCAATCGACAAGGGGGAACAAAGAGTTCCTCTCTTCTAAACGAATGTCAGGAGTTGATGGCTTGGGCAGAGAATCATCTTCTGGCATTGTCGGCTGCTCATGTGGCTGGCAAAGAGAATGTTCAGGCCGATTATCTCAGTCGGTCTGTCCTCGATCCAGGAGAATGGGAGTTGAACATAGCAGTTTTTCACGAAATAACCTTAAAGTGGGGACAACCGGTCATGGATCTAATGGCAACTTACAACAATGCAAAGGCGAACCGTTTTTTCAGCAGACGCAGGGAATGCATGTCAGAGGGGCTCGATGCTCTAGCTCAGCCTTGGCCGGAGGACATTCTATTGTATGTTTTCCCTCCTTGGCCAATGGTGAGCTGAGTTGTTCAACGCATAGCGAAGCACCGCGGTTCTGTGATTCTGATTGCGCCGGATTGGCCTCGGCGCCCTTGGTATGCCGATCTAGTTCGGCTTCTAATAGCTCCTCCTTGGCGTCTTCCAGTCCGGGTCAATCTGTTAAATCAGGGACCCGTGCTCATGCCACACGTGGTTCGCTTCTTGCTGACGGCTTGGCTCTTGAGAGGTCTCGCTTGACTCGCAAAGGTTATGCGAATTCCGTAGTGGCTACCTTACTTAAATCTAGAAGACCTGGGACATCTCTTGCGTATGTTCGGGTATGGCGGCTTTTCGAGTCTTGGTGTGAACGGCATGATGTTCTTCCTCGTTCGGCTGACTTGCCTCAATTACTTTTATTTCTCCAGGAAGGTTTGGATAAAGGGTTGGCACTTAATACCCTTAAAGTTCAGGTGGCCGCACTTGCATGTTGTAGGGGATTAGTCCAAAATTGCAGGCTATCCTTGCATCCCGATGTGCAAAGATTTTTTAGAGCGGCTAAGATTATTCGTCCTCCGCTGCGGCACATTGTGCCTCCGTGGGATTTGAATATTGTTTTGGAGGCGTTATCGAATTCGTCATTAGCATCGATTTCCTCCCGATCTCCAAAGGAGTGTTCATGGAAGACGGCTTTTCTGGTAGCCTTGTGTTCAGCGCGAAGAATTTCTGATTTACAGGCTTTGTCTTGTCATGAGCCTTATTTGCAATTTCTCCCTGAACGAGTTTTATTACGTACGGTTCCTTCATTTTTACCGAAAGTACTATCTGTTTTTCATATTAATCAATCAATAGTTTTGCCAACTTTTTCGGATTTATCAAATTCCCCTATTGATCGAGCTCTTCGAAAGTTGGATCTTGGTCGTGTCTTAAAGACGTACCTTAAGATTTCGGAACCTTTTCGTAAAACAGATAGATTGTTTGTGCAATATGCTGGGCCCAATAAAGGGAAGCCGGCTTCGAAGTCCACAATTGCTCGATGGGTACGATGTGCTATTGTGGCATCTTACCAGGCCGGAGGACACTCTCCTCCTAGTGGTCTGAGAGCGCATTCTACTAGAGCTCAAGCGGCGTCCTGGGCGGAATTTGCTTTTGTTCCTCCAGTAGATATCTGTAGAGCGGCTACATGGTCTTCGTTGCATACGTTTACAAAGCATTACCGTCTGGATGTTCAGGCCAGAGAAGATGCAAAAGTGGGGACGTTGGCTCTTATTGCTGGGCTGGCGGGTCCCTCCCGAGTTTAGGTACTGCTCTGGTACTGCCCTAACCTTCCCTGGACTGGCCCGGAGAAGCGAAAAGGAAAATGAAATTAGTTCTTACCTGCTAATTATCTTTCCTTGAGCATTCTCCGGGCCAGTCCAGGGTCCCACCCTTTAGATGTTTGGATTTTTCATGGTATTCATGCAAGGGGGGGTGTATTGGGGCTAATGTTTCTTTCTCAAATTTAGTTGGGATTCATTTAGTTTAAAAAAAAAAAAAATTTTTAATAAGCACAAGTTATTTGCTTCTTTTTTTCCTAAAGGACTATAGAGCATAATCAGTTTTATTATGAGTTAGCTTTTTGTTTTCAATTCTATAATAGTTCGCTGCTTTGTCAAAAGAAGACTGGCAGTTGACTTCAGGGGGAGTGGCTTCACCGAGCAAGAAAACTTGATGTCTTTATGTCCTCAGCTGCTGAGGGGGATTGACAACCTAACCTTCCCTGGACTGGCCCGGAGAATGCTCAAGGAAAGATAATTAGCAGGTAAGAACTAATTTCATTATGTTGGAAAAACTAAACGCAATATACGCATCAGAATAGTTGAACACAAGAGCAGCATCAGGAGGAAATTAGAGGATAAACCACTAGTCCAACACTGGCTTGAGAAGCACCATAAATTATCTGACCTACGGTTCTTCGTGATCAAGAAGGTCATACCTAATTGGAGGGGTGGGGATAATGACAAGACATTGTTAAGACTTGAACAAAGGTATATTTTTTTGATGGATACGTTATTCCCTCGGGGATTGAATTTAGAAAGAGATTTGTCCGTATTTTTGTAGGATACCCCCCTTTTTTATAGTATTCACATTTTATATGTTTCCCTGTCCTTAATTTTTAAGGATGCAGTATAATTGTGTTTCATATTCGTGGTCCTCTGCTCCCTTAAGTTGATCCACACAGCCCCCCCCCCTTTTCTTTGGTTCACAATGTTAGCCATTTTTTTATATGTAGGGATGCCTAGATGTTTGACACATTATTCATTTTTAGAAGTACATTTCCCCCCCCTCCCCCCCTCTCTCATGTTTGTTATAGTTTGATCAACATTTTTATCCATATGCCCAAGTTTGTGTGGAGGGTTTGAAATAGAATATATATTTTTTGGATTAATAGATGGTGATTTAATTCAGGATTTTTAACTTTGTTATACATCTTTTATGTCACGATTTGTTAAATATTTTAAATATTTTTATCCATTTCTTATAGGCAGGGTTTCGCTTTTGAGTCCTTCAAGCAATACCACATGGCCCGCGGTTGTGTATTTGCTATTCCTCTATGGGTAAAGTGTTTAGATGTTTTACCTTTTGTTTCTTAAGAAACATCGTTTGTATAAGACACGCTTTTATTTTAAGCATTTTGCTGTTTTTAAAGGCCAATGGATGGTGCTTCAATTTACTTTTAGTCTTGCATATATACATGGAATATTACGGGTTATCTTGGATTGTCAAACATTTCCGGTTTGTTTCTTTTAAATGCGCATGCGTCGGCGTTTTTTAACACTTTAAGGAGTACTACGCGGTTTGCAGCCGTATCCTTGGAAGTTTCCAATAGGTAAATTGCTTAAGTTTATATTTATTTTTATTCATAATATTTTTGATTTTATCAGGGACATGGTTTAAGCATTTGTTGTTCTAAAGGTCAGTACTACTAGTGGTTTTTCCATTTTTGTTTAAAGTGGGAAATGTGATAATCCGTAGCGGTTCCCTGGCTTTTATTTAAGTATGGTTTCTTCTTTGTGCTATTTCAAGGTTTTACGGATTAATAGCATTGGCATACTTGTTTTGAAGTGGAGGGCGCGATACAAGGTTACTTTCCGGGGCTATATACAAGCATGATTTTTGAATGGCTAAACACGCATATTCCCTTCTTTTAATAGGTATCACTTGGCGTTTTTTTGAATCCTTGTATAATTTATAGAAGCGTTCTACATCTTTCAATGCTCTCTTTTGACCTTGAGTCACACAACTGTGCCGGTGTTTTTCCTGTTTCACTTGGCGTTTTTTTAATCCTTGTATAATTTATAGAAGCGTTCTACATCTCTCAATGCTCTCTTTTGACCTTGAGTCACACAACTGTGCCGGTGTTTTTCCTGTTTCATTTCCCTTTATACATTTAATGAACTTAATTGTTTCACATATTTTTTACATTTGCTTTGTAAGAGGGGGAATCCATTTTGGCTTTCATAGAAATATATTATTATCCTGGACATTGTTGCCACGGTTTTCAATAAACCTCTTAGTACCTTTCGTTTGCTGTCCCTACGGTTTTTTAACTCAGCAATAAAACGCGGTCTATAGAGCCGATATATGAGGGTCTCATTTTTAATATTTTCGCCTTTTTTTATCGTGTTTGGGGTATACATAATATCAATTCTTTATAGGCTTTTTGTTTTACAATGATCTTTTATGGATTTCAATTAAACTTTTCATTGATTTTCCCTTTTGCTATTAGTCCATGAGAGTTTTTTCTATTTATTTCCCTAATCATCCCTCCTTTTATGAGATAATTTATTTGATTGAGGTAGCATGAAAATTTTGCATAAATTTCAAATTCATGTTTCTTTTTACAGAAGTTTTTTAAATATTAGTGACTTCTATTTACTCATAAGAGCATTGTGAAGTCTATGAACATCACACACCCATCAGGTAATGTCCTTTTTTATAATTTATCAAGTGTTCATTATTAGGTTTTGGCTACTTTATATTTATCTCCCTGGTCTCCTTATCCCTTCTGTTCTCTGTTCTTCTTTTTGATATGGTTAAGTTGTTTATGTATATTTTTTCTTTAGATCCTTTATTTTTCTCTGTATTTTTAATTGTATTCCATTATATATATATTTTTTATATATTTATAATATATATTTTTTATTTTTTATGGTGTGGTTGATATTTGATTGATGTATTATAATATATGTATAGTTCTTATGATTTTTAATCAGATATTTATTGTATCCACCTTTTTTGGGTTTAACAAGAGTTCCAGTTCATACTGCTAGACCAGTCCAGACAAACGGGTTATGCACCCCTGCCAGCAGATCTTGGAGACAGAGAATTCTACCAGAGCTCTGATAGGCTGGAGCCCCCCTAGGGGGTCTCCCTCAGTTTTTCTCTGTCTCCAGCAGATCTGGATGCTTTTTTTTTTGCTCCTTCAAACAAAATTTAAAATGCTTTATTTCTTTGTGATTTCTCTTGGAGAGATTATGCCCTGAGTTGCCAGTGTACTTATCTGAGCATCAGGATGATTCCAGCTGAAGCTCCTGTGTCCTCTGTCACAGTAGAGATTGCTGATGTGCAGACTCCCCAGCACTAGTCATGAGGGCTATTTAGCTGGATGATAAGCCTCCTAGAATCCAGTCCCTGGGGCTGATTTTAGTGGTGAGGCAGCTGCAGTGGTTTGAGCAGCGGTCCGTGGCTTCTCTGCACTTTCGGTACTGTAAGTACAGAAACTGTCTTTCTCCCACTGCTGTCTGCAACTCTGTGGTAACTCGATTTATTTTTCTTGATTTTTCAGCGTTTTTAGGCATTTCTCTCATGCCTGCAACCCTCCCACCTTCTCCTTTGACTTTTTAAGTTAATTCCTTAGCTTTTGGGGGTTTTAATTCACTCTTTTTGTGTTTTATTTTTGCCGGCGGCCATTTTGAATAGCTAATGAGCCTCGGGTTTTGGCGGGAAGCCAGATTACTTCTCTGCTGGCTTCTAACAGCTATATTGCTGTTTAAGTTTTTTTTTCCACAACACTTGCTAGCTGTGAGTTGTGAAGGGGTTCCCTTTTCTCTGCCTATGTATTAGCATAATGAATAAAAAGTACGGAAGGCATGGATAGAGAACAGGATGCAATTCAGAGCCACAGTACAATGCTAAGTCACTGACGAATGGTGCAGGGTTCATGGGTTCCATCCCCCACTGTGCCCAACAAAGAAGGCTGGCTGAGGCATTACCTATTATGGGGAATATTGTTAAATGCCTGTTCCTGCGGGACGCAGTTATTTGTTTTTAGTTCTCACTGTGCCTTATTCAGGTTTACGCTGCATAGGCTGTCAGAAGAAACACAGGGACCTCATGAATCAGCTCTGCTCTTCCCCCAGCATCTTGCTTCCCCAGATGAACTTGGGAACTCCTGAGCTTGGCTTCAGTGGAGCTCTCCATTGGCTTTACGCTGCGCTGAGTCTTTACCACGAGAGTTTGGATACCTCCAGGAAGTTCAGGTATCATTTTCTGAAAGAAAACTGAGTACCCTGTTTTTTTCTTACTTGCCTCAGCTGCTCTGGGATGATTTCAACTGCATCCGGACCGGCTGCCTCTGAGTTTTGAAGTTCCTACTTTAAATTTTTAGTCCACAAACTGCAGCCGGGTTACTTTGTACGTCCTACTGAATATTGTACCTGTCTTATTCAATACCATTTGATTGGAATTTTAAGTCAGTGTTTTGGATCCTGACTGTTTTGGGCTCGGCCTAATTAAGCATGCTCACTGTAATCTTCCTACGGCTGGATTTGAGCTTCTACATCCCTCCCCAGAAACATCTTTCAGCCCCTACCATGGAGGTCTGAATGGCTGTGGAGGGATCACACTCTAATTTCCCTACTTTCAGTCACTGTAATTGCCTTACCCTGACTTTGAAAGTTTCTCTATGCCAGCACAGTGAATGACTGACAGTTCCCTTCTCAGCTCAGTGAATACCTGACAGTTTTTCGGTGCCAGCGGCCGTTTTGTTTTTCTCTTCAGTGTTTCTTTTTGGAGGAAACAGCTCTAAACAGAAGTTTCCACACATTTAATCATGCTGTGGAGGCACGTGGAGTTTCAAAATCCTTTTCTTGAAGAGTCTTGGGTTTCCCTGAGCCTACCTTGCTTTTTGTTTTAAATGCAAAAAAAAACAAACAAACCCACACAAGAAGAGGAAAGGTGGTTTAAGTCTCTACAATGCTTCTTTCTCTGGCTGTATTATATGTGATATGTAATCAGCCGAAGGGGACATTAATAGATTGCTTGTGTTCCACCTGCACGCTGCATCCCGGAGACTTTCCCCATTCCCACTGCGTTGCTAGCTGGGTTCATCAGCACCTTATCTCCCCCCTCCTCAGAGCCCCTGCTGCAGGATCTTCCTGCAGGAGAAGATTCAGTCAGCTCCCATGTCGCTTCCACAGCCGCTGGAGACCACAGCAGCCTTGACTGACAGTGCCTTCCTCACACTCTTCCATCTGGCATGACGCCTGTGACTTTTGGAGTCTTTTGGATTATCTCCTACACCTGCCCAGTAGCAGGCGAGCATATGGTGTGGTCTCGCAAGTGGTCCCATAAGTCCTCAGACCTTAGAGCAGTACGTCCTCCTTGGGGCGTAGCATGTGCCTTGCGGGGTACTATGGATATTCAGGAAGACTTTAAATCTTCGGAGGTCAGCCCTGACTCGTTGGAGTACGGAGATGGGGAATATTCTCCATCTGTTTTCTTCGCTGACGGTTCTCCGCCTTTTTCGGTAAGAGGAGTTGCCGGCTCTAATCACACAGGTGATGGAGTCGCTCCCCCTAGCCCACACGCCTGCTCCTCCGGATTCTCAAATCCGGTTGCAGCCGCATCCCATTTTCCAGTGCATTCGTACGGCACGCGGTATTGGTCAGTTATACCCTTGGTCTCCCTTTCACTTGGACCATTGGCTGCAATACCCGACGGTTGATGCATTCTGACCAAGGTCATCAGGCATACCACACTTCCGGTTGAGGGCGGAGAGGCGCTCCGCGACCAGCCAGACCTGAAGAGGTGGGAGACTGCTGCAGTCCGGTTTTCCTTCACCCGCTATTTCCTTCTTGCAGGTGTGCGGAGGTCTGGCAGCTCGGGCCTCCCTTCGATGGATTCCGCAGCTTCCAGGTGTTCCCGAGTTGGTTCATTTCGAATCCATTGCTGCATTCCGGGCAGAGGCATTCTGTGATCTCTTGCAGCTGTCAGCTCGCTTCCTAGCACCGGTGTCGGTAGCTCGGAGATGGCTCAGCCTGCATCAATGGGCAGCGGATGTTGCTTCATTTAAAGGCTTCAGCGTTTAGATGCCATTCGTCCCGGTCCACCGTTGGAAGGAGGACTGGGCCGTTACTCTGTCTATTTTGGGGATTCTCTCGGGGCTGGGTGCGACACTCGTAGGGGACGGGTGTTTCTACCTCAGGAACGTTTTCAGAAGATCTCTCTTCAGCTCCGCCACTGCTTGGATCAAGCGGCACCTCGGCCTTGGGGCTACCTTCAACTCTTGAGGTCCATGGCAGCAACGATAGCCCTCGTTCCGTGGGCAAGAGCGCTCTTGCGCTGCTTGCCGACGGCGCTTTTATCTCGTTGGTCGCCGGTATCGGAGAGTTATCGAATCTGGTTGCCTTTGCTTCTGCCGGTGTGCCGCAGCCTCCGCTGGTGGCTTCAGGCACACAATCTTCTATGGGCGGTCCCTCTGGAGTCTCTGTGCTGGATCTTGGTGACGCCAATCGCCGACCTCTCCGGTTGGGGAGCGCCTTGCGGCTTAGCCTCGGCGCAGGGGTGTTGGTCACCTCGCGCAGCCCAAGGGTCTATTAATCCTCTCGAGACGCGGAAAGTGCGCTTCGCCCTTCTTCAGTTTCAGCCTCTAATGCGGCGGTGTGCGGTTCGGATCCTGTCCGACGCCACGACGGTTGCTTACCTAAGCCGCCTAGGCGGCATGCAATGTCCGGATGTCTCACAGGAGAGGCGTTTGCTCCTCCCGTGGGCGGGGGAACATCTTCATGCTGTCGGCACAGCACATCGCAGGCGTGAACAATGTGTAGGCCGATTTTCTCACCCGGCACTCTCTGGAGCCCGGGGGCTGGGCTCTGCAGCCGGATGCGTTCCGGTCCATTGTTCACCTGTGGGGCCTACTGACCATGGATCTAATGGCTATGGCACAGACTGCCACGGCTTTGCTGTACTTCGGCCATTGGAGGGACAAGGGAACGCACGGCATAGATGCTCTCTCTCAACCGTGACCGATTCATCTTCTCCGGTGTGTTTTCCCTCCCTGATCCGTGATATGCATGGTTCTCCAGCGGCTCCGAGACCGTCGCGACCCTGTACTCCTGCTGGCTCCGAGTTGGGCTCGCGGACCATGGTATGCGAATCTATTCCGTCTGTCTGGGGCGTCGATGCTCCGCCTCGAGGCGTTTCTCGGCCTTCTGATTCAGGGACCGGTGGAGATGGAAGACCCGGCTCCTTACTCGCTTATGGCCTGGCAATTCCACGCCGCCGGTTTGCTCACTACGGCTATTCGCCTAGCGTGGTCGTGACGCTTCTCACGGCGCGGCGGTCTACCACGACGCTGACTTACGCTCGGGTTTGGCGTCTCTTGATGGTTGGTGTTCGCGAAATAACCTCTCACCCTGGCATTGCGGTGTTCCGGATATCCTGTGTTTTTTACAGGCCGGAGTGGATAAGGGATTAGTGCTCAATTCCTTGCGAGTACAAGTGGTCGCCTCAACTTGTTTTCGGAGTCCTATAGCGGGGCGATCGATAGCTTCGCATTTGGACGTGTCTCGGTTCCTCCGCGGAGTTAGGCCTTCCGGCCTCCTCTGCGTTCGCCTGTGCAGGCGTGAGCTCTCGTACTTGTCCTCTGTGCCCTCGTTGCTCCTCCCTTTGAGCCTCTGAGGGCATGTTCTCTTCTAGATTTGACTCTGAAGGCAGTCTTCTTGGTGGCCATAACTTCGGCACGCCGTCTTTCTGAGCTCCAGGCTCTCTTGTGTCGACATCCCTATCTCTCGTTTTCCTCCGAAGGCGTTTCTCTGAGAACTGTCCCTTCCTTTGTTACCCAAAGTGCTGACGCCGTTCACTGTTGACCAGCCTCTTTTCTTTCCATCTTTAACAAAGGTGCAGTGTGACAGTGGTCGGTCTCCGTTGCGGGCGGTGGACCTTAAGAAGGTTCTTTTTCGGTATCTGGGGGTCACAGGACCCTTCCATATGACTGTTGCTCTTTTGTCTTGTTCGCGGGTTCTCATCGGGGATCCGCAGCCTCCGAATCTACCATTTTTAGATGGGTTACGGAAGCCATTGAGGTGGCGTACCTTCTTCTGGGAGAGCCAGCTCCACCGGGACTCCGTGCTCACTCCTCTCGGGCGCAAGCAACTTTGTAGGCCGGGAGGTCTCATGTAGTTCCTCTCGATATTTGCCGGGCGGCGACTTGGTCGTCGCTTTCCACCTTTGTCGGTCATTATAGGTTGGACGTTCATGCCCGTCAGGAGGTCCGTTTTGGAGTTGCTGAGCTGTCGGCGGCCTTGCCCCCCCTTGAACGCAGGTAGCTTGGGTACTGCCCGTTTGTCTGGACTGGTCTAGCAGTATGAACTGGAAGGAGAAATTTCACTTACCGTTAATTTCCTTTCCTGGAATACTGCTAGACCAGTCCAGGACCCGCCCTGCTGTTGGTTGGAGTGCCGCTGGTGCGGTGCAGCCGCCGACCGCGGTTCTTCTCTTTGCCGGTATGCCTCGCCATGGGCAGTCCATGGGTTCGTAGGTGGATACTGTTTTCAGCTCTAGGGAGTTCTTCGGCTCCCTTGTATATAGTTCACTTGAGACCCTCTGGGGTGATGTTACAGTTCATGTTGCATTAGCTTGTGGACGTAACTGAGGGAGACCCCTAGGGGTAGGATTATATCACCAGGCTCCAGCCTATCAGAGCTCTGGTAGAATTCTCTGTCTCCAAGATCTGCTGGCAGGGGTGCATAACCCGTTTGTCTGGACTGCTCTAGCAGTATTCCAGGAAAGGAAATTAACGGTAAGTGAAATTTCTCCTTGTTGTGATAAGTCAGGTTTTTAGTTACCTTTGGTTTTTATTTGAGATCTAAGCTGCCTGGTATAGTCCAATATAGCCTTCTTTTTTTACGTGTAATGTAGTTTTCTTATGTTTATATTTATATTTATTGTTTTAACCCTCCTTTGGATATTTATTGTTTTAACTTTTAATTGTATTTATTTCTTAATGTAATTTTACAATTTACATGTCTTTTTAGTGTGCCCTGATAACCCCTGATGAAGTGATGTACGAAACACGGTCCTGTGTTGGGTTTAGGCCACTTAATTTGTAACAATAAAGGTGTTGGGTGCTGAACCTGCCGCTTCCTGTTTTTGTTTCTGCTCTACTGAGTGGCTAGCGCTGTTTTCTTTGTTGGTCCTGTGGTTTCAACAGCATGTTCTCACCATGGAAAGACATTCTCAGCTTTGGAGATGATGCATTGGACAAATTTATTAATCAAGACTCGAATGCAGATCCTGGTGAAGAGGAAGAAGATGATGTCTATATCAAATGGGATGATACAGTAAGACTGACCAAGCAGATGATCAAAGAGGAAATGCATTCCTCTTATCTCCTTGAATGCTGTAGATCTTGATCTTGATCACGACTCCATGTAATAAGTCTGTAAATAGTTTACCCCTGTTCGCCAAGTTTCTGTGCCCTGTTATATGTAAACTCATGCATGTTAACTGTAATGAGCATTTGTTCCGTGTAAACCGCGCTGATGCTGAATAGTGCGGTATATAAGAGACTATAAATAAAATAAATAAATAAATCTAAAATCATTCCCCGTGGCCTTAGGGTTAATAAGGCTCCTGGACTATACCAAAATGAACAAGGCTTTGTCTCGTGTTGGAATGCAATTTTGAACAAATGTTCACTTGATCTAATGATTTTATTAATATCAACAGCTCATAAAAAATCAGAGATACATAAGATTGAATTAGATGAGAAGTTGAAAGATTTGAAGAAAAGTGATAAGAATTTTGATAGGATGCATATGGAATACAATGATAATATGATACAGTTCAAAAAAGAGATTAAAGATAAGAAAAGAGAGAAATTTGTAAGGGATGAGGAGGACTATAGAGTGGGTTATGTTTATCATTGGTCCAAGAAATTGCATAGTGATAGACTTTGGGTCAAAAGAAGGTCCGCCTTCTTTGACCGTCGTGATAGCACTTATGAGGAACCAGCATCAGATCCTTCAAATATTGAGCAAAAAAAGAAAAGGAGTAGAAGTGAGTCTATAGAACACAATGAAGGCTCAGCTCCGATTTTTCATACACAGAAAGATAATAAAGTACCTGATAAACAGCAGGGTAAAAAGAAAAATAATTTTTTAAGCATGGACAACCTTTGGAAGGGTGGCGGACGGAGCTCCTCCAGGACACGCCCGCAGCAGCAACAGCCCCGTTTTTCCCGGAATTCATGGATGGACAACGACCAGAGGTAATACAACCACTACCCCGCGAGAGGCAGGGGTCGAGGTCGAGGTCGGGGGAGGGGAGGATGGGCGAGAGACGGCTCCTACGAGAGGAGGAATTAGATCAAAACAATGTAATTAATATTTCAGATTATACTCTCACACTCGATGAAATTTCAGTTCTTGCAAAAGGTTTATCCTTCGTACCCGTGCATCATTTTGATCCATTTGAAACTGAAATTGACCTGTACAGATTTTTTCGTAGGATTAGAATACGGGTTTCTTTTAAAGATCATGCTACCTCAACAGATACATTATCGGTCATTAGTAAGGCTTCAACTTGGCTGCCGCCCCCACAAACTGATCCCTTAATAGAATCTTTTGAGAGACTTGTACTTAAACAAGTACATGACTTAAAAGTCAATACTCGGTTACCATTTAACAGCCTTACTTTGGGTGAAAGGAAAGTCATAAAATCTTTACAATCCAATTCTAAGATTATTATTAAACCAGCAGATAAGGGGGGCGTGGTTGTTGTCCTTGATAAAAATAAATACATCGCAGAAATTAATAGACAACTACACGATAAAGAGTTTTATTCTAGATTAAATGAAGATCCCACTAATGTTCTTAAAAGTAACATAGACAATTTAGTTCTTATTGCCTATGAAACTGGACATCTAACAAAAAAGGAGAAAGATTTTCTAATAGTTAAAAATCCTATTATGCCCACTATATATGTGATACCAAAGATCCATAAATCCTTAGTTAACCCTCCTGGGAGACCCATAGTTTCGGCTATAGGTTCTTTGTTAGAACCAATCTCAAAGTTTTTAGATGTCATCCTTAGACCTTTTGTGTTCAAAATGTGGTCATATGTTAGAGACTCGGCTCATGTGATTATTCTTTCTACCTTTGATGATCTGGGTCCCAATACCATCATGGTGACTTTAGATGTAGAATCATTGTATACCAATGTGCCACAAAAAGAAGCTTTACGCATTGTTGAAGAATGTTTTTTAAATAGGGAAACTCATCAGCGTATCCCCACCGCTTTTTTGTTCGCACTAGCAGAGATTGCACTTTGTAAAAACTACTTCTGTTTTAGAGAGTTGGTTTATCAACAGATCAAAGGGGTAGCTATGGGGTCTTCGTTTGCACCGGATATTGCAAATCTCTATATGTATAATTTTGAAGAACTATTTTTGAAGGATTACACAGGTACACTACCAAAAAACTGCCTCCAGTTTTGCAACTGATTCCTATAGATTTTGGGGTGCTGAATCCAGGAAAAATAGCCAAAATGTTCCATCACGTCACGTTTTCTTGCAAAATTAGATTTCTTACCCATATAAGGAATGTTCACATAATTTCTTTTTAGCCGACTGCAGTTTATTTTCTTGGCCCAAAATAGAGGTTGTAATGGTTAACTAACTAGAAACACTCCCTCATGATATTTTAGAGTGTTTTGTATTCATTTTATACATTAACAGGACAATTGGGAGGCGGGGGGCTAAATCCAGTACTCGCGCTGGCGCATGTTCTTTCCTGTTCGCCTCGCCTCGTTCGCTCGCTCAAACACGGTGGTTGCGACATGAACGTTCCTGTCAAATTTCAGTTTCTTGCAAGTTCATTATTACCTTTTGTTTGCTCAGTCGTAATCCAGCTTTATTCCGAAGTGGTTCACTACAGTTGTAGTTTGCAGTGCTGTGTATTTGTGATGGCTCGCAGAGCCAGAGGTTGCGTCAACTCTCCGGACAGTTTTTGTTTTATTTGTGGGGAATATACCGTGAAAAAGCGGCAGAGGAACATTTCTGCATTTATTAAAAAAGTATATTTCGCCTATTTCGGTTTGAAGTTAGGCGATCAAGACAAACCGTGGGCTCCTCACAAAGTGTGCAAGACATGTGAGGAAGATCTACGCTTATGGATGAAAGGTAAAAAACAAGCATTTCGTTTCGGAATACCTATGATGTGGCGTGAACAAAGAGACCACAGCAGTGACTGCTATTTTTGCTCTTGCATTGTGAAGGGATACAACTTAAAAAATAAGAACGTAATAAGTTACCCCAACCTTCCCTCAGCAATTAGGCCTATGCCTCATAGCAACGAAGTACCTGTGCCTGAAACCACCAAAATCTTTGGATCATATTTGTGTGGACGGTTCTGATCATGATGAGACTCATCAGATGGCTTTTCCCGATGAGTCCAGTACTTCCGAGTTTGAAACTGAACCAGATCCGAAACCTGAACTTTTCTCTCAAGCTGAATTGAATGATTTAGTCCGGGATTTAGGACTCCCAAAAGATGCTGCCCAACTGATAGGTTCTCGGCTTAAACAGAAAAATCTATTGTCACCAGGAACAACTTTTTATTGGTACTGCAACCGCGAGACACAATTTTTGAAGTATTTCAGCAAAGAGGAAGATTTGGTATTTTGCAACGATATATACGGAGTGATGGAAAAGTTTAAACTCAAGTATGATCCTGCTGAATGGCGGCTGTTCATTGATTCGTCAAAAGACAGCATAAAAGGTGTTCTTCTTCATAATGGCAACACATTCGCTTCAGTTCCTATTGCTCACTCTGTTATTCTCCAAGAAAAATACGAGAATTTGGCCCTGATTCTTCAGAAGATTCGTTATGATGAGCATAAGTGGATGATTTGTGGAGACTTTAAAATTCTATCCATGCTATTAGGGCAGCAATCCGGTTTCACCAAATATCCCTGCTTCGTTTGCTTGTGGGATAGCCGGGCCCGCGACCTACACTGGGGGAAAAAAGACTGGCCAATTCGGGAGTATTTGAGACCCGGTGAGAAAAATGTTCTTCATGAGAGCTTGGTACCTCGTGATAAAATTCTATTACCGCCTCTCCACATTAAGTTGGGTCTCATTAAGCAATTCATCAAGTCCCTTCCAAAAGATGGTGAGTGCTTTCGGTACCTTTGCTCAAAGTTCCCCCGACTTTCTGAAGCAAAGCTAAAGGAAGGAGTGTTTGTTGGCCCTGATATAAGGAAACTCATTTCAGATGGAGCATTCGCTGAAACGATGTCTGAGAAGGAAAAAGAAGCCTGGGATTCCTTCAAGGATGTTGTTCTCAAATTCTTGGGGAACAGGCGGGATGAGAACTATAAGGATATTGTTGCCAGGATGCTCAATGCCTTCAAAGAACAAGGCTGTAACATGAGCCTGAAAGTCCATTTCTTGCACTCCCATGTGAACTACTTTCCCGAAAACTTGGGGGCGTACAGTGAAGAACAAGGTGAAAGGTTTCACCAGGACATCAAGGACGCAGAGAGAAGGTACCAAAGAAGATGGAACACCACTATGATGGCTGATTTCTGCTGGTTGCTGCTGCGGGAAACCCCAGATGAAAAATACGCCAAGCAGCGTACCAAGAGAAGCATTCAGGGGAAGAAGAAACGGGCCCACCAGGAGATTGATTGACCCAAGAATGACTTTAAAATCTAAACTGTGTTGACAAATATCATGTTTTTACTAAACTTTGAAATAAAAATTTGCTAGTTATTACCACAGTGTCGGATCTCATTTATTAGAATTTTATTTTCACACCATCGGGTGTTTGTCTTCATGTATTGCAATGGTGCGGTTTGCGTTTTCTATTCTTACATACATACCTGTACAACATTTTTTGCACATTTCTTTGCTTTGCTTTGTGTCTAACCTCGCTCTTATATGCTCAATGTTTGTGCACATGTATGTGGCTGTTTTAAGTGCAAACAATTTTGCTACCATCACAGTGTGTTTTGTTGACATTACTCTATTCTTATGTGCTGCCTTGTTACAATTTTCTTTATTCTTATTTGAATAACTACTAAACAATTAGTATAAAGAATTCATCCAAGAAACTTTTATCTCGATCGCACTCAATCTGAAACGTTCACCTCAAACTGCTAACCCAATGTAGCAAAAAATCTGTACGTGATGGAGAAAATTGGTTACCAGATTTGGATTCAGCGCACCAAAAAACTTAAAAATCAATCGAAACATTAGAGGCAGTTTAAAAAAAAAATTTTTTAGTGTACCTGTGTTATTTATATAAAGAGAATATCCGGTTGTGGATAAGATATATCGATGACATATTAATCGTATGGGATGGTTCCGTAGAACTATTGGCAGAATTCAATGTATGGGTCAACGACTTGGACGATAATTTACGGTTTCAAGTTACCTACGATAGGGCTAAGATATCATACCTGGATTTACTTATAAAGAGAGGGGGTTCAGGATTCATTACTACATTATACAGAAAACCAACCGATCGTAATACCTTACTTCACCATTCAAGTTTTCATAACCCCTCCTTTAAGTATAATTTACCGGTAGGACAATTCCTACGAGCTAGGAGGATTTGTACCTTGGATGAAGATTTTGAAATTCAATCCACTGTTTTACAAGAGAGGTTTAAGGAGCGTATATATCCACTCTGTGCTATAAATCAAGCCTACACTAGAGCACGGGATTCGTCTAGGACTGACTTACTTAGACCACGTGTTAAAAAAAAATGGCCAAGATAAATTTGTTTGTCCTTTAAACTATTCCTTGGAATCCCATAGGATTATTGGCATTCTGAAAAAAGAGTGGCATTTAATACAAGCCATTCCGGGTTTCGAAAAAATGGAATTAATGATAGCACATAAAAGAAATGTCAATCTCCGAGCCATAGCAAATGCCCTAGGGACAGTCTGTATGTATCTGATTCAAATGGACAATCAAGTAGCAATGTTCTACATCAACAAGCAGGAAGTGGTTTGCTTGTGGAAGTTTGCCACATGGGATGCCTGTGGAGCTCAATACCCTGATGGATCATCTGAGCCAGGTCCTCCAACTTTATGAGTGGACCCTCAACAGGAGGGTCATGGACTGGATCTTTCGGGAGTGGGGTACTCCCATGGTGGATCTCTTTGCCATGCCGCACAATGCCCAGGTGGATCTTTTCTGCTCCAGGATGGCCTCCAGCAGCCAACTGGCCTTGGATGCCTTTCTCCTCCACTGGTGGGTGGGGCTGCTTTATGTATACCCCTGATCCTGCTCGCGGTGAAGACGTTGCTGAAGCTTCAGGCCTATAGGGTACCATGATCCTCATTGCCCCTTCCTGTCCCATGCAGCCGTGGTTTCTCCTGCTGCTTCAACTCAGTTGGTGGGAGCCTCTCCATCTGGGTTACGCCTTAGATCTCATCTCTTAGAAGGATGAGGCCTTGCTGCATCCCAGTGTTCGGTCCTTGGCTCTCATGGCTTGGATGCTCTCTGGACTAAATCTGCCTGGGGAAGTGACGGACATCCTCCTGGCTTCCCACAGGGATTCCACATGCAGGTCCTACACATTTGTGGCGTAACTTCTCTGTCTGGATCCCTTCTCCTGCACTGTGGACAAGCTCTTGGACTATCTCTTATACCTCTCAAACTCAGGTCTCAAGTCCAATTCAGAGTTCACCTGAGCGCAATTGGGGCCTACCATCAAGGCTCAAAGGGGAAGTCCATTTTAGCTCAGCCCCTGGTGTCGCGCTTCATGCAGGGCTTTCCAAAACCCCGGTAAAGCCCCTTCCAGTGTTTTGGGACCTCAGTGAATTCTGGCGTACTTCCTGTCTGCTTCCTTCGAGCCTCTTGCATATTTTCCTCTGAAATTCCTGACCTGGAAGGTCTTGTTCCTTGTGGCAATCACCTTGGCATGCTGTGTCAGTGAGCTCAAGGCCCTGGTGGCTCACTTGCCATATGCCAGGTTCCATCAGAATAGGGGGGTGTTGCGAACACATCCGCATTTCTTGCCCAAGGTGGTCTCCTCTTTCCACTGTAATTAATTGTTGGTTCTGCCCACCTTCTTTCCTCTGCCTCATGCTAACTGTGGGGAGGCCACACACCTCACATGTTGGACTGCAAGCAAGCCATAGCCTTCTGCCTTGAGTGGATCAAGACACACTGGTATTCCACCAGCTGTTCATCTCGTTTGACCCCAGCAAGGTGGGAGCTGCCATTTCCAAATGCATGCTGTTCATTTGGGTGGCACACTGCATCTCTTTCGCTTATGTCCAGGCAGACCTGAGCCTTGATGGTTATGTCACAGCTCATAATGTCCGAGCCATGGCTGTGTTAGTGGCTGCTATGTGGTCTTTGGTCCACATTTTCACAGCTCACTGTTATTTGGATGGGGATTCTCGACGTAACAGCAACTTCAGCCAAGCCATACTCTGGCATCTGTTTGGGACTAAGTTCAACTCTTTCTAACCAGCCTTTCTTTCCATCCAGGCTACCAAAAAGTGTACTTTCAGTTTCAATGTGCGCTAAGGACGCTGAATCAGTGAAGTCCCCTAGGGCAGGGGTGGGCAATTCCGGTCCTGGAGGGCCGCAGACCAGTCAGGTTTTCATAATGTCCCTAATGAATATTCATGAACCTATTTCCATACAATGGAAGGCAGTGGATGCAAATAGATCTCATGAATATTCATTAGGGACATCATGAAAACCTGACTGGTCTGCGGCCCTCCAGGACCGGAATTTCCCACCCCTGCCCTAGGGTGACTGCCTTCACTGTTTCTTCTGGTTTTCCAGTTTTGTTGTCCTGGTTGGGTTTTTGCCTCCTCGGTTTTTGGTATCCTGTAGCTTGGGAGTCCCATACATGAGGACTTACTTCCTGCTTGTCCATGGAGAAAGCATAGTTACTCGCCTGTAGCAGGTGTTCTCTGTGGACAACAGGAATAAGTCCTCACAACCTTCCCACTTCCCCAAGGAGTTATTTTTTGACTACTAGCTCTGTTATATGTCATGCAGCAGACCCTCTTGAAAGAAAAGAAAATGTTTTAAACGGAGAAAAAGACGTGCACAAGCTGCATTATTCGGAGGAACCAGCTAGAGGGAGCCAGAGCGACTTCAGAGACACTGAGGAGCCACGCCCTGCTAGTCACAAGGTAATGCCAGCCAGCTTCCAATCCTCGAAGGCAGGAGTGCTTCTTAAGGAGAGTGTGGAAGACTGGAGACAGTTCGGCAAGAAGGAGTTGGGCAAGAAGGAGTTCGGCTGGAAGGCGAGAGAGAAGAGCAGCAGTGGAGAAAGAGAAGCAGGCCAAGGAGGCAAGTCCAGCGGAAGCAAGGGAAGGATCACTTGCAGCGCAGAGAGAAAGAGGTTAGAATGGAAACCTGATTACTCTACCGCTAGCAAACCACCCCGAGTGGAAGGTGACTCCCCTGGAGCTGATGAAGGACCTGGGAAGGTCTCAGCTCAAACAAGAGTGAGAGCTGTTTGTCCAGAGAGGCGAAAGCATTGCTGCAACTGTAGTCTAAAGTCAAATGAGAGACAGCTAGAGAACCTAAGCCGTGCTGCACAGGCAAGCCAGAAGCTAAGCTGGTACAGGCCCAGACCTTCACTTGGAGAAGGGACTCCAACCTCACAAGGTAAACCATACTTTCCTGGAAAAAGATTTCAGAAATACTGCTGTATGGGAAAGACAGGCAGTAGAAGAAAACCGTTTGTCTGAAGGTTCCTATGATACAAGGTATGAAAAATGTTTACCTAAGAAAAAAGTTCTGAATGGAAAATGTTTGTATAGAGCTGCTATAAAACCTCTGAATAAATAGGAATCTTTTCAGTATAAAACAGCACATAGCCGATGCCCTAAGCTTAGCCCAGAACACTGGGAAGTGATACAGGAACTGTATAAAAAGCCTGAATATATTTTACCTGAAACCAGGGACACAGATTCAGAGGCTTCAGAAGATGAGCCAATGCAAGTGGAACTAGCAGGGGATATTTCAGATCCAGAAATGGATTGTACATACTGTCTTACAGGAAGCCTAGAATCCTTGTCAGGCTTGTGAATTGTGTGACTTGCTGAATTGAACATTCTTGTTTTGTGTAAATAGCACCAGTCCTGTGAAAGTAACAGTTTTTGGTTTAAACCTGAGTTTTTCTTTTCCTCACCTGAAGTAAGGACATTTTGCTTTATAGTTGTATTCCAATCATTTGAACCATTGCGAAGAAGGGAAATAAAAAGCCTTTATTTTTCCCACCACTCTGAGCAGTTGTTTTCATTGAAGATTGGTATCAAGGAAACTACTAGGACCAAAAGTCAATTGGGCCTTTGGAATACTTGCCAATCTCAACTTTATAATTTTTGTGTCTGACCTACCCTGACCTCTACTAGCCACCAGGGTAGCCCTCACGACATATAATACTGGGGAAAAGATGGTGCTATGGCAGGCAGGAAGGCAAGGACACATGCAAGGTAGAGCTTCCCAAAAGCTTACAATGGAAACTGGGGAGTATTCCCATGTGGGGCTTCATCGGGGACATTACCCATACGTAAGGACTTATTTCTGCTGTCCACGGAGAATACCTGGTAAAGGTGAGTAACTACGCTTTCCCCAGATGTTCCCTTTCAGCTAATGACTCTTTGAGGCATTCATCCATCTTTGCAAAGTTAGTTTTCCTGCAGTATTGGACCCTCACTTTTGAGTGAACCATCTCCACCAATGTCCTAATATTGAATCTCACCATCCAATGATCTTTCTACACCAGATGATCACCTACCACAACATCAGAAATACTCTCCTAATTTTAAACTCCAAGGCCATCTTTGTCCCCTCCCATTTGGTTTCATTGCTAGTTCCCAGAACAGTTCTCTATGTAGAGAATCCAGGATATCCCTATTTCTAGATAACATTGTAGCAGGGATATCTCAATCAAAATCTTTCAAATTGAAATCTCCTATCAATAGTACCTTCCCTTTTACAGCAATACTGTGAATATCTTCAATTGCATCTCTCTGTTTATCATACCAGCGAAAATAGATTTTCCATTCTCTTTCCAGACTAACCTATATTGTCTCCTCCTTCCCTTGTAAGCCCTGCAGGTCTATGGCTTTAATATTATTTTGACTCTTTCTCCTTTTTCCTACTCTGTCTTTCCTGAATAAATTGTATCCTAGGATAATTATATCCCAATCATTTTTTTCTGTGTACCATGTCTCTCTGACTCCCACTATATCAAAGTCAACCTATCCCATTACAACATCTAAATTTAGAACTTTATTTTGCATATTAAGGACATTAGTATATGCAGCTCTCCAAATGTTGCCCATCTTTCACTTTTCTATACTTTTTTCTAATGTCTTACTTACCTGAGGGCTTCTAAATATCTAGGGGCTTTCCCCAACTATCCTAGTTTAAAGCCCTCCTCAATAGAATCTGCCAGTCTGTTGTGGAAGATACTTCTCCCATTCTTCGATAATAAGTGGACACTTCTGCTCAACAGCTCTTGGAAAATCATGTCATAGTCTAGAAGGCCAAAAAGCTCTCAAAGACACCATACATGCAGACAGGCTGTTCAGGATGCAAGCCTCTTAACCTCAGACCTGACCCTCAATAGTGAGGATCGAGGAGATCACCACATGTGTATCTAACTGCTTCATCTTCTCTTTGAGAGCTGCAGAGTCACTTTTGATACACACAGGTGTAAACCTAACAGTATCATTTGTGCCAACATGAATGAGTAACTTCTGATAATGTAATAGTTGGTAGGGTTGAGGAGTCTGGACAAACTCTCCATAACATCTCAGATCTTGGCACCAGGCAGACAGCACATCTCCTGGGATATCATGTTGGAATGACAGACAAATGCCTCTGTATCCCTCAGAAGGGAGTCACCAACCATCACTACTTTTGTTTCCTAATGGTTGCTGATCCTACAGCTTTGAGGTTTTTGAATACTTCCTGTTCTTGGTATGCTGTTGCCTCTTCCACTTATAGGACTGCATACCAATTCCTCAGTTCTAGGAAAGGTGGAGTTGGGGTGTTGAGTCTTCAAGCTCTGGTGAACTGTGCCCAGCTGTCATCTTTTCATACAGTGACATCTTCCTTTCTGCTAGAGATCTTAGATGGCTCTAAAAACATTCCTTCAGTGTACCTCTCATTGTCAAGGATGCTTCTCAGTCTCCCTACCTCCTCTCTAAGTTCTTGATTTTGTTTCCTTTTTCTCAATTCCTTAAAATGGAGATAGGAATGAGGCATCAAGGCTGTGACAATCACAGTTCCACTGCTGTTAAAGAAAAGGCTCTGCTAAACATGGAGCTTTTTCTAGAATATAGTATGAAGTGGTGCAAGAGTGCACGTGTATGTGCTGATACATGTAGCCGGAGGAGCCATTTGCAAAGGCACATACAGTATAGGAAAAATCAGCGGGATGAAGATGGCTGCAATACTGCCGATTCCGTCTCAGGAAGGGGAGGTGGGCAGCAGCAGTATTTCCAAAAGCGGCAGCAAAAAGTCACCACTTTTGGAAATACTGCCATTGACTGCCTCCTCCTCCCGAAATGGAATCTGTGTTATCTGGAGAAGCAGCGCGGCCGCTAATGTGTGCTGCTGCTGCTGCCGCCCACCCGGGCCGGCTGCCCTATGCGGCCGCCTAGCTCACCTAGTGGATGGGCCAGCCCTGCATGTAAGTGCTGGAATTTACACATGTATTGCAGCTATTTTGCAAGCCTACACTTATAAAAGGCACCAGATAACAAAAGATGCTACTATATCTATGTAATTTAACTTTTAAGGGGAAAATAAACATGGGGAGATTAAGGAGAATAACCCCCTTAATCCATCCTAAAAGTACGGCTAAACCTTTGCATAACCTAAATGTCCAGGGATTAGAGATCATACATATGTATTCCCTATATAAACAGGGTAATACATATGAAGATTTTTGACCTGCCCATGCAACTCCCTAACCAGCCACAACATGCCCCCTTGCAGCTAATATGTATAGTAGTAAGCACATCCATGTGTAAATTCTAAAGTGGCTATTTACATACAGATTCCATTTCTATATGTAAATGCCTGATTTTACACATGGAAATTAAGAATAAGGCTTCTAAAATAACCTCTTTAATCTGTACCTTTAATCTTTTGCCTGTTGTTCTTATGAAAGAGATATATAATAGCTCTTATTTTCCTGGTTTTCTCCTTGTTTTTCCTGGCTTAAATATTAATCAAACCACTGAACGGAAAAGAAGACTTCAGTTGGTTCAATGGTTGTGATTCTAAATTTCCATAAAATAGATCTGTTATCTAGGCCACTTTCTCTGTATGACAGAGAACATTGGCTCCGTGTAGTTTCTATAGCTCATGTAGATGACCACCTTCGGCATTTCTTATGTTTATGAATCCCCTTGTTAGTAAGGGGTCATTTATAGTACCTTAGGTCCTAAGTGGACAAGCAAGAATGATTCCTCATGTGTGGAAGATTTCCCTGACAGAGGACATTGCGGGAACGCTTTCTGGTTTCTCTTGGGATTTCTGGGTCTCTGTACAGCCCAGAGGTTAAGCAGGCAGTGGTGATATTGAGCCACTGCCCAGTTAACTCCTGTGGGTAAAGTTAGGCCAGTCTTTGCCACGCCTAACATTACCCATGGGTCGGTAACTGGACAGTGGCTCAATATTACTGCTGTCCGGTTAGCAACAGATGCTGCCTCCACTCCGCCCTGGAACTTGCCGAAGGTGGTCATCTATATAAGCTATAGAAACTACACAGAGCCAATGTTCTCTGTCATACAGAGAAAGTGGCTAGATAACAAATCTATTTTACAGAAATTTAGAATACACATGTAAATTTTTGACCCCCTCTTCCCCCCCCCCAGGCCATGCCCTTACCGCATCCCCAATATGCCCCCTTGTAATTTCTGCATATTATGGATAGTCCTGTATAAATTGAGCCTTTTCTAAAATTGCATTTTACATGTGGATGCTCTTTCCATGTGTAAATGCTAGAATTTCCATATGGAAATTGCACATAAGACTTCTAAAATACTCCCCTTTACTTTTAATTTCTCAAATGCAGCAATGATTACCGGACAATGACTAATCTTGAAGTCAGTATTTAAAGATAAAATCATAAAGGTTGTGATTCAAAACAGTTTATCCAGATAATTTCAGATGTTATCTGGACAAATCATGATTTTTAAAATTTTGACCCCACAAGTTGCTGGTCAGGCAAAATTTAACAAAGTAAAAAGGAGAAGGGATATAAGTATGGCAGAGATATGTCCAAATCTTAACAGGATAGCACTGATATTCAGCACTATGCAGTTAATGGTATCTGGTTAAGTCAAGGCCCAAAAATACTTGGTCTAAGGCTAATTGGATAAACTATGAACTAGAGAAGTTTTTATCTGGTTAAAGTTGACTGGATAAGCCACAGTTGAATATTACTCTAAAGCTTTCTAAACAAGTCTATACCTAACACTCATGAGGCATATTTAATAAACGTTTTAATTTTAATTTTTAGCGTGCAAGTCCAGTTATACAGGAAAAGAAACGTTATGTGGAAATATTTTTGATAGTGGATTATGAGCGGGTAAGTCAATTTAATTATACAGTTGTCCAAATCCTACTTAAAATATTGGTACTGCACTGTATACAGTTTTTGCACAGAAAAGCAATAACACATCTGGAAAATAAGGAAGATATATTGAGCATATTGAATGTAAGTTAAAATTGAATCACAACCTAATGTGAAGTATGTAAACTGGAAGCCAAACAATTCTGTGCATGGAATATTTCATCACCATATACTAGTGGATCACTAGTACAAGAGTGAAATGAGGAGAGATGAGAGGAAGGGGATAGCATTACAAGAGATATGGGGATAATAAAGAAGATGAAGTGATGAAAGAAAACATGGATAGAGCAGGAAGAGCAACCAGCAAATATCAACAGGGGCTTGAGGGTTGATGAATCATAGTAAGGGACAGGAGGAGCTATGGATAGAAGGAAGGAATAAAAGAGAAAGTGAGGGAGAGAGAAAGAGCAGAAGGATTGATGGAGGAGAAGGAAGGCAAGACATATATTTTATTGTAAACGGCTTTGAATTTTTCAAGAACAGTGTTATATTAACTAAAAAAGAAACTAAGAGAAAAAAAGAAAGTAAGATGAAAGTTCTGGAGTTTCAAGAACGGCGTAGAAGCTGTAGAGAGGGACAGATGAGAAGGTGAGCAATAGAGGAGATGATGGAAATGTAGGGAAAGAAGGGAAGAAATGGTGGCATGAAGAGACAGATACAGAAATAAAATGAAGCTGAAGAGGAAAAAAATAAGATGAGGGAGGGAAATAAGCAAATAGCTGCCTAGAAAACTGGGTAAATGAGTTTGTAAAGGAGAGGAGAGGTAAAATAAAAGAAGAAATCAAGAATAGTAGGATATATGAAAATATGCTGTGTGGAAAAATGTCCTCACATACGGATGGCATCATCCGACAGAGCCCCTCACGGGAGTATTCCCAACTCCTTCTGGAAGCTTTTGGAATCTTCTCTGCACATGTGTGTGCTTTCTCAACTGCTACAATGCTGTCATTTTGCCTCAGTTCATTTCTTTCTGTGGAGCCCCATGGACCATTTTCTATGTGTTGCGTGAAGTTTTGATTTTTTTTCATAAATTACCTCATTTTTTTCTTGTTGCTTGCCTGCCATCGCAGATTCTTTCTTTTCCCATTAGTTTTTTTCCTTGTTTAATGTTATCGGACATTTCAAAAGTTTCCTTTCATCTCCAGGAACAAGCAGGCATTCAGTCTTTCCATATGGGTATCGTTAGTACCGACGGAGCCCATGTGGGAACGTTCCCCAGCGTCCAATTGGAATGCTTTTGGAAGCACTCCACTGCGCATCCACCTTCTCAAGTCCTCTCCTCAGTTCTTCGATTTCCGTGGAGCCAGCAAGTTGTTTTCTTCCTGTTGCCTCCGAAAACGTCTTTTTTGGTACCTTGCTTGATTCCGGTCCTAATATTTTCTTTTCATTTCATTTTACGTTATTTTTATTTTATTTTTTCTTTTCTTATAATTTTGGTGGTTTTGTAGTAGATTACCAGACCAAGAAAAGACACCTGAGGCCTTCGTGAAATCAAACAGTTTTAATAATATGCGAGAACTCAGTGGAATAGTTTCCAAAGACTGAGCCCCCAGGGCCAAGTTTTCAGTTCCATTTATAGACTTCTAGCTATATGCAAACTAATAATTTGTTATCATATTCTAGCTACTTCATGATAGGCACATATTAAGTTCCCCTTGATCGCTCACCAATAGAGGTCAGCTGGGGCGTGTTTTGTAAGGTGAGAAGCTGCTAAACGATGCATTTCTTACAGCGTGGTCCTACTACTAAGCAGGCTACAGTGAAACAAAAGAGACAAAGACATTCCAGCTAGGCCACAGGTCTAGTATTTCAAGGTACATTTGAAAGCACACTTCTGACACCACTACACTCCCCCCTTTAATTCAGCACCCTCACCAGCAGGGTGCCAAGAACTATAAGCAGGCGCAGGATATAAACCATGTGCTGGGTCCTCAGCTAACTCAAGGAATAAATTTCTGACAGTTGTAGGTATGGGGGTCCATCTGGGTCACCATTTCCTCGTAGAAGGAGTGGAAAACGCTAATCAGGTGGGATTGTTGGTTTTTTTCTGCTATTACCCGGACATAAAGATAAGTGCCGGGGTCTGTACCCTGGCTATAAATGAGTAGGCCAAAAAGTTGCCCCGTTCTCCAGTCGGCCTGACAAGGGTTCAAAATAGTGAGATTAAGGGAATTACAGGTGAAAGTTTGACAAGGGGGAGGGGTGGGGGAGGCCGACATCCTCGTTAAAACTGCTTTGCGATCATCCCCTTGGTGGCCAGTAGGCACTCCTGACCAAGAGGCGAAATATATACACTCCCACCGAGAGCAGAGATATGACCCTGCCACAGCCACTACCCAGCGGTTGGGCGCATTGACATCCGTGCACTGGCCCCAATTATAGGCACATTGATGGCACTTGTACTTATCATTTGTAGAATAGGTGCGTTCCCATTTGAGGGACCCGCAACCCCCAGAATAAGAGGTTTTTCCGATTGCGAGGCACACATCGAAAAACAAGGATTTAGGCTGGCTATCCTTAAACGTAGTAGAGTTAAGGAGCGGTCCCTGGAAATTGTCGTCACGTACTTGAGTGAACATTTTTCTCAATACAGAACCCAATGCCACCAGTTCTTGGCGGGTCAGCAGAGATCCAATCTGACCCATGCTGGCATAGTCAAAAACCCCCTCCCTGCTGAGCAGGAGCCGGAGTAGGAGGCTTGGGAGTCTTCTGCCTACGAGGCCCAGGACCCTGCCCCGGCCTGCTGGCCCTGTTGGGGAGCTACAGAGGCCTGGTAGTGGTCCTCCTTGGGTAAAAGGACTTTTTCCCCGAGCCCTTCTTCTTCTGAGAAGGGGCAGAGGTTTTCATGGACAGCCTTGTCCGGGTAAGAGTCTCGGTCTCGGGTTCTGCAGCCTTTTCCGCCATGGGCTTGCCAAAGAGGTTTTCACCTCGACAGGGGACATCGACCAACTTGTCCTGTACCCATGGCTCGAGGTCTGAGGATTGTAGCCAGGCCTGGTGGTGTGCACCAATGCCGGCCCCTGCTACTCATGCTGAAGCCTCAAATCCATCATAGGCTGCTCGAGAGATAAATTTCGAGCACTCTCAAATACAGAAGACAAGGCCTTGAACCTCTGCAAGGGTTCCTCGGACAGACCAGCAGAGAACCCGGCAATCTCCTTTGCAAGGTCTCGAAGGTACATGCCCATGTAGAGCTGGTAGGTCTGGACGCGGCAAGCAAGCATAGAGCCCTGGAAGCACTTTCTACCGAGGGCATCCAGGTTCCGGGCTTTCCTGCTGGGAGCCACCGACGAGTGCATCTTCTGACTGTTCAGGCGATGCATGGCCGATTCCACAACCATGGAGTGGTGCGGTAGCTGTGCCTTTTGGAACCCGGGGCTCTTGCGGACTCGATAGATGGAATCGATCCGCTTGCTTAGAACCGGCATTGAGGCCTGCGCCTCCCACATACGGAAGAGCAACCACTCCAGCATCGGAGGAACCGGTACAGTAAAGGCCTCCTTGGGAGGAGAGTCATACTGCAGGGCCTCGAGCTCCTCGGCTCGAGGCTCCTCCTCGGGGTCCGCCGGGAAGGCCAAGACTTTGGCCATGTCCCCCATGAAATCCAAGAACCGGGTATCCTCCGGGGGGACCTTGTCCGAGGCTCGGATCCCAGTGAGTCCGAAGGGACGCACCGAGTCCGGAAGGTGTCAGGAGACTCCTCTTCCTCAGTCTCCCACGCCGATTCCTCCGAAGAGGAATCGAGCATCTCCAAGTGGGCGGGTACCGACGCCATCCGCCCTGACGCCAAGGGTACCGGCGTCGAAGACCTCGGTCCCGAACGGGAGGCCGAGGGTGTCCTCGGCCGAGGATCGACTCGAGTTCGCATGCTCAAGTGCTCAAAGAAATCAAGGAAGCTAACAAAAGTTACAGCGCAGTAATAATAATGGGTGATTTCAATTACCCCGGTATCGACTGGGTCAGTGTCACGTCAGGACATGCTAGGGAGATAAAGTTCCTAGATGAAATAAATGACTGCTTCTTGGAGCAGCTGGTTCATGAACCAACCAGAGGGGAAGCCATATTAGACCTAGTCCTTAGTGGAACACCAGATCTAGTGCAAGAGATAAGGGTGTTGGGGCCACTTGGCAATAGTGATCATAGCATGATCGCCTTTGATTTAATTAGTGGAGGAGGGATAGTAAGGAAATCCACAGTACTACCTTTTAACTTTCGAAAGGGAGACTATGATAAAATGAGGAAAACAGTTAAGAAAAAACTAAAAGGAGCAGTTGCAAAGGTTAAAGACGTACATCAAGCTTGTGTGTTGTTGAAAAATACTATCTTGGAAGCCCAGACCAGCTGTATTCCACGCTTTAAGAAAAGTGGAAGGAAGTCCAAAAAACTGCCAGCATGGTTTAAAGGTGAGGTCAGAGAGGCTGTTGTTGCCAAAAAAGCATCTTTCAGGAAATGGAAAAAAGAGCCAAACGACAAAACCTGGAAACAGCACAAGCACTGGCAAATCAAATGCAAGGCATTGATAAGGCAGGCAAAGAGAGAATTTGAGAAGAAGCTTGCTGCGGGAGCAAAAACGCGAAATAAAGACCTTTTCAAGTACATTCGTAGCAAAAAACCTGTGAGAGAGTCAGTTGGTCCATTAGATGATAAAGGGGTTAAAGGAGCACTAAGAGGCGACAAGGCGATAGCGGAGAGACTGAATGAATTCTTTGCTTCGGTCTTTACTGAGGAAGATGTAGGGATGTTACCCATGACTGAAGTGGTATTTAAAGGTGCGGAAGAATTGAAGGAAATATCGATACATCGGGAAGATGTCTTACAACTATTAGATAAACTGAAGAGTAGCAAATCACCTGGGCCGGATGGTATACATCCAAGGGTGTTGAAAGAACTGAAATATGAGATTGCAGACCTGCTATCAGTAATCTGTGAACTATCATTAAAATCATCTCTAATACCTGAAGATTGGAGGATCGCCAATGTAACACCAATTCTTAAAAAGGGTTCCAGGGGTGATCCGGGAAACTACAGACCGGTGAGCCTGACATCAGTACCAGGAAAAATGGTAGAAACCATCATAAAGAATAAAATTACTCAGCATGTAGATAGTCACAACCTAATGGGAGACAGCCAACATGGCTTTAGACAAGGAAGATCTTCTTACTAATCTGTTATGTTTTTTTGAAGGAGTGAATAAACAGGTGGACAAAGGTGAGTTGGTTGATATTGTGTATCTGGACTTTCAGAAAGCCTTTGACAAGGTCCCTCATCAGAGACTTTTGGCAAAACTAAAGAGTCATGGGATAGGAGGCAGTGTACTATTGTGGATCAGGAACTGGTTAAAAGATAGAAAGCAGGGGGGCGCTCGTGAGCCCGCTGAGAGATGGCCGCACTGTAAGCGAGCTCCGTCCCCGATACCCTGAAACATCAGCAAATGTGAGATAACAGCTGCACATTTCGTCTCCCCTACCTGCCCTGGGTCTACCAAAACGAGTGGTGCCTTCCGGAGTCGGGCTGGACGACTTTTCTACAAGCTGGGGCGCCGCGGAGCTCATTCGCGAAGTCCGGCCTGCTGCCACGTGTCTCTCCTCGCTGCCTGCTCTGGGCCCGACTGACCCCATCGCTGCCTTTGGTGGCCCGCGCGGTCCGGGCAACACTTGTGAGGATTCCCCTTGGGCTGTGCTGTTGGGTCCCTGCTGCTGGACCGGAGGCTGCGCAACGACCCGCTGACAAGTGGAGTATTGCCCCCAGGGCTGGAGTGGCGGTGCAAGAAGCCGGAGTTCTGCTTCTGGGACTGGGAGGAGGGCCTGGAATCCTCGTGGCTCTCGCTGGTGCCCGATCCCTCCTCTCGACAGAGTGACTCCCCCCGAGGGGGGTAAGTATAGAGGCTAAACTCTCTTTCTTTATGCCTTCACGCCTCGGGTCGGCTGCACAGTGCTGGAGTCTGTAGCACTTATTTACTGATTGGTGCCTTGCTGAGGCTTTGGCTCCGCGGTGTGGATTTTGGGCGCCCTGTCAGCGTGCTCCAGCGCTTCATCTGACTTGAGGTCCCTTATTGGAGCCTACTTTCAGGAGGCTGTGGATTTTTTTGTGCTCTACCCTCCCATAGCACTACAGACTGCCTTGAGCGCTGCCTTTAACAGCTTATTATTTCAAGAAGGCCAGAGGCAGCTTCTATCTCGGGGCCCTGCTCTCTCTCTGATCCCCTGGGTCTTGCGGACATTGATTCTATCTATCTCCTAACACTGTGTGGAAGTGACTGCTCTGCGGGACTGCGAGGATTTGCGCACCGCTCTCTCCCTGCTATCTTTGCTTTTGCTGACATTGACTGTAATCCTCTCCCAACACTGTGCGACACAAGTGGCCCTGGGGGATGGCGGCTACAGCTAAAAGTTCTGAAACTCGGGAGGGGGTGCGTTCCTCCCAGCGCCTGCAGCGTAAGTCTGGGCCCCCGAGTAGCCCGCATGGACAATCTCCTCCGTCAGGTACTGATGATGAGACTGTAAGTGAAGAGGAATTGGACTCCCATAAGCAACTCCTCTCTGCTCAAATCAAGCAAGAACTCCGTAAAGGTTTTGCGGAGCTAGCCAATGAGTTTTGTTCACTCCGTGAGGAGTTGCTGAAAGATGTTGCAGACCTCCGGACTGATATGAGGGAGCTGGGAGCCCGAGTGGAGGATGTGGAGACCAAACTGGTTGATCATGACGGGACCCTGATGGATTTACAATGTGCATTGGACCGGCAGCAAGCGCAAGCAATGGAACTGACTTACAAAATCGATGACATTGAAAACCGCTCCCGCCGCAATAACGTGCGTTTTCGTGGAATACCAGAAGCGGTAGGGGGCGGAGAAGATTTGCCAACTGTGCTTAAGCTGTTGATGGCAGAGTTGCTCCCGGCGGACGAGCTGGCTGCGCGGGCCCCCGGGATGGAAATAGAGCGAGTCCATCGGGCCCTGGGAAAACCTCCCAACAATCAGCCTCGTGATGTCATTGCGAGATTTCTGCGATATTCTGATGCTGAGTTTCTCATACGGCGAGGCCGGGAGAAAAAAGCGGTCCGCTTCCAGGATGCAACAGTGTCCATCTACCAAGACCTCTCGACGTTTACCTTGGCGCGTCGGAGAGAGATAAAACCAGTGACAACGGTCCTGAACAGCAAGGGAATTCGATACTCCTGGTCCTTTCCCTTTCGGATGAACTTCCTTTTGGGCAACAAAAAGATCTCAGCAAAGGACTATACTGAAGCTTGGCGAGCCCTGCGCCAGGCGGGACTAGTTGATGATAATGCTCAGCCTCATCCGCCGCCCCCTAAGTCCCAGCATTCCAAGTGGACTCGGGTGGGCAAGTCCGCTTGATTCTTGACCTTTGTGTACACTTGCGGAGCTTTCCTTACCCCTTAGGGAGTCTTACTGGGTGGGTCTCTTGCACTTTGGATAACTGATGGAAGTAATATTTATCAATGTGTTATTGGCCACTGATAAGGTTTGATCTGGGCCCACACTACCCTACATGTAGGGGGCGGCGGATGCTCTGCAAAGGTTTTGATGATGATCCTGTTTTGATGGGGAGGCATGGGGAAAATGCTGACCCGGGGTGGGTGGGGGAGTAGTATGGGGAATGTTTTATATATGTTTAGGTTGACTTTCTGCCTCATGGGGTATTGGGGGAAACGGGGTTTGTGGTCAATTTACCGTGTCCTGTGTTAACCTTGACAGGCAGGTGGTATTGACGGGAAGGGGGGGGGGCTCTGGGTTGGGGGGAGGTTTCATCGGGAACTGGAGGGCATGTTTGGGCTTGGGGGGAGGGGCTATGGCTTGTGCTTCTGGAGGGTGGAAGGGGTGGGCCTGGATAACTAACTCCCTGGGCTTGCTGGTGGGAGGATGTCCCTGGGATACCTCGGGAAGCGGGAGGATGAGAAGGTTTAGACTGTAATTACCCATGGTGCGCTTTATCTCTTTAAATGTTAAGGGACTTAACTCCCCAAGGAAGTGGTCGCTGCTGTTCTCGGAATTGCGCACGTTGCAGGGGGACTTTGTTTATCTGCAGGAAACCCATTTACAGACTTGCAAGCAGGGTTGGCTAAAGAGGACCCCATATACTGAGGTGCGGGTGGCTTCAGATACGCAGGGCCGGAAGAAGCGGGGAGTAGCCTTACTATTTCATCAGAGCCTCTCTCTAAAGATTGAGGAGGTACAATGGGATCCCCTGGGGAGGTGGCTTTTTCTGAATATTCGTCTGGAGGGGCGCTTGCTAACCTTGTCTAATGTTTATGCGCCCAACACGGGTCAGGGGTGCTTTTTTACGCGATTGAAGGCTTTACTGGCGGATTTTGCACGGGGTCCCATTGTATTGGGCGGGGATTGTAACACCCCTCTGGTGCCCCACTTGGATTCCACGGGCCGTGCGGGTGGGGGAGTGGGGGGGTCTGCAAGAGCCCTTCAACGTTTCATGCTAGATTTAGGTTTACGGGATGTTTGGAGGGACATTCATGAGGGAGAGAGGGGTTATACGTACTACTCTCCGGTCCATCAGGTTCATACCCGCATTGACTATTTCCTATTGGATCAGCGCCTGATGGCCGGGAGAGTGACGGCTGGACATGGAGCGTTGACTTGGTCGGATCATGCCCCGTGCTGGCTTGCCCTTCCAGCCAGATTGTATAGCGAGCATCAACGTCTTTGGCGTTTAGATGTGAGGTTCCTACGGCGGCAGGGTGCCGTGCAGGATCACGTCCGCTTTATCACTAAATTTTTTGAGCTTAATGGCTCTGGGAATGTTCCCCTCCCCACGGTATGGGATGCTTACAAAGCGACGGCTCGAGGCCAACTTATGGCTGAGGCGGCCCGCACGCGCAAACTGTGGCTGCGTGACCGTGATCGGTTGGTGCAGGAGTCTTCCCGGTTAGGTTTGGAACACGCCCGAACTGGCTCGCGGCAGGTTCTGCGTCATTGGCGGACTGTTCGAGCCAATTTGGATGCGTGTCTGCAGAAAGAATTAGATAATAAACGCCGGAAATTGCGGCAAACTTTTTATGAGCATGGGAATAAAACCGGCCGCTTTCTGGCTTTGCGTCTTCGACAGCAGCAGTCCGCGCGAGTGGTTCGTGAACTACGTGACTCTGGGGGTCGGAAGAGGGTTATTTCCCAGGAGATACACGATCTCTTTGCTGACTACCTGGAGCGGCTCTACACAGCAGAGCCCTTCGACCGGGAACGTGTGCAGGACTATTTGCAGAGGACCGCACTGCCGTGTCTCTCGGATTCTGATCGAGCTCAGTTAGATTCTGAATTAACAGTTGACGAAGTGGAGAGTGCGATCCGGCGACTGAAAACTGGCAGTGCGCCGAGTAGTGATGGTTTCCCAGCGGAATATTATAAGAAGTTTCGGGCACATTTAGCGCCTACCTTGACTATCCTGTTCAACGAGGTCTTGGGGGGGGCTTCTCTCCCTCCGTCCCAACGTGAGGCCTTGATAGTGATGATACCCAAACCTGGCAAACCATTGCATGATGCGGCGTCCTATCGCCCCATCTCCCTGTTAAATGTCGATGTTAAAATATTTGCTACTGTGCTGGCTGCGCGTCTTAATCGAGTCCTCCCGGGCTTGGTTCATCCGGACCAGGTTGGCTTTGTGCCGGGTCGCCAGACTGCGGATAACATTAGGCGTATGTTGCAGATCATACACGTGGCACAGCGGGAACCGCAACCGGCTTTGCTGGTGGGGATTGACGCAGAGAAGGCCTTCGATCGGGTTGATTGGGAATATCTTTGGAGCGTTCTGGAGACCATGGGCTTTGGCTCTAACTATATCTGTTGGGTTCGTAGCCTTTATCAGTCGCCCCAGGCGTGCGTTCGGATTAATGGGGGACACACTCGAGACATTTCTCTCTGGGGAGGGGCACGCGACAGGGTTGCCCCCTTTCGCCTCTGCTTTTCGCACTCGCGATGGAACCCCTGGCTCAGAGCTTTCGCGCACACCCAGGCTTGCAGGGGGTCCATATCGGTCTTGCGGACTATCGCATTGCGCTTTTTGCGGATGACATCATACTGTCCCTGGTGGATCCGTCTGCTTCCTTTCCAATTGTGATGCAGCTGTTTGAGGATTACTCTCGGGTATCTGGTTTTAAAATTAATCATGCTAAATCGGAGATCTTGAACGTTGGGGTTCCTGGGGCGATCTGTGCGGAACTCCAAGGGGCTTATCCTCTTCGCTGGGTCTCCGGAGCCCTGCGTTATTTAGGGGTGCACTTGACTGTGGAGCGGGCGGACCTCTTTAAAGCCAACTATGATCCCTTGCTTCGTCAGGTTCGGCGGGACTTAGAGCTCTGGAATGGCCTGCTCCTTTCCTGGTTCGGGCGTATAGCCGTAGTTAAGATGGTGGTTGTTCCCCGCTTTCTTTACCTTTTTCAAGTTCTACCGATTCCCATTACACGGGCCACTTTGGCGACCTGGCAGCGGCTGCTTATGAAGTTCATATGGCATTACCGTCGTCCGCGCTTGGCGCGACCTGTTCTTTATGCTCGTACGCGCTCGGGAGGTATGGGCATGCCCAATTTGCACTGGTATTATGCGGCGGCCCAGTGTCGAGCGGGGGTGGAGTGGATGATAGCGGATAGCACCAAGCGATGGGTGCAACTGGAAATGAGCTTGGCGGGGGGAGCGGAACTGGGAGACTGGCTGTGGCTTGGTCCCAAACTTCGATGTGGTAAATGCACCAATAATCCCTATGTCCTTCATACCCTCCGATGCTGGGATCAGCACTTTCGGTCCCGAGATGCGGATTTAACTCCGTTGGCTCCTATAGTGGGTAATGCTTCTTTTCCGCCGGGGCAAAGTGACACAGTCTTTCGGCAGTGGGGACATTTAGGCCTTAGCCGAGTCGGACACTTCTTTGAGGATGGCCAGATACGGTCTTTCCGCGCGTTACAAGATGAATTTGATGTTCCGGCTAGGCATCTCTACCAATACATGCAAGTGACACACTGGGTTCGATCTAGGCTGGTACGCCCCCAGGTTGCTCGGGACCTGACCGATTTGGAACGCTATTGTGAGGGGTGTACTACTACTAAGGGACTTGTGGCCACCCTCTATGCCCACCTGCAGGGCTCTCAGCCGCGCTCTGCGAGGCATAGGGAGCGTTGGAACTCTGATTTGAATCTTTCCTATACCGAGCAACAGTGGGAGACGGTGGAAACGCACTTGTGGAAGAGCTCGGTAGCGATTAACGCCCGTGAAACTAATTATAAAATACTGTACTGTTGGTGTGGGCACCTTTTGTCTCTCGTTATGGTGCATGAATGCTTAGGACAGGAGGGGGGGAATATGCGTACTTTACTGGGAGTCTGCCCCTTGTGTGTATTTTCCCCTATTTATTTTTGCTCACCGTCTTTCCGTGCTTAACGAATGCTAAGCCATAGTCGGGGATATTGGGAGGTTGGGGGGGGGTCCGGGGTTAGGGAGGTTCTGGGGAGGGGGGGGGGAAGGGAGGTTGGGGGGGTGGTTGCCCCCCGATTCCTTATTCTAAAACTATAAAAATGAAGGCATGGGGGGGCGGAGCCTGATGTCCAGCGGGATGGTCGCATAACGCTGAGGCTCCCGAGAGGCTTACTCAGAATCCTGAATTAACACCGTACATACTTGGAACTTCTACTCTGCTCTGCTCTTGCCGGGGCACATTGGTGAGATGGCGGGGACCAAACCCACGCGCCTGGAATTTGGATCTCCAGCGGCTTCTCACGGCAAACTTTCCAAAACTGAACCTCCGTCCCCGCAGAAGGGGCTGGCCTTGCGCGAGGGCCCCGAAATGCAGCAGGAAATCCTCGCAGAGATTAGAGGGGTCAAAGACCTCGTGCAGTCAAACGGTGAAGCACTCCGAGCGCTGCGGGAAGATTTGGGTGTGCTGCAAAGCAAGCTAGAAGGGCTTTCTTCGCGTCAGGACAAAATGGAGAGCATATTGGACTCCCATGCGGCCCGATTGTCCAAACTCGACAAAGTTGAACGTCAGGTGCGGGCCTTGCAGAAAGAAGTGGAAGATGGCAATAATAGAGCGCGCCGCAACAATATACGACTCGTGGGCATACCGGAGGGAGCGGAATCGGGAGACATGAAAGAGTTTTTATGCAAAATCCTCCCTTCCCTGCTCCAAATCACCTTTGCCAAAGATTTGGAGATCGATCGCGCTCATCGTGTACCCACAAGCATAACGCTCAACAGGAAGACCCCGCGGCCTATCATTTTTCGACTTTTGAGATATCAACACGTTGAGCAAATTCTAAATGCCTCTCGGGCAAAGGGCCATATGGAGTTTGAGAGCCACAAGATCTCCTTCTATCCCGACTTGGCTAAACCCACGGTCGACCGCCGAAAGCGCTTTCTGGAATTCCGGCCGAGGCTTCAACAACTACAAGCACGCTATGGCCTGATGTACCCGGCCAAGCTCCGAGTCACGCTTCACAATCAGACAAGAACATTTGAGGACCCTGATCTACTAGCGGAGTTTTTGGATTCCAAAGAAGCCGACTTGATGCGCTGACTTCCAGAATATTCCTGCAAGTGTTCTCATATCCGCTGTACCTGCCATATTGGATCTGCCGCAGCCCAGCAATGAGTCTGGCGAGGGCAGTTTGTTGCCTTACTTTTGATGATATCTGTGACCCGTCTCCATCTACCCACAGTAGCCTCGATGAGTATCAGAGACAGTGTTAATTATGGACTCTGGTGTTTCTTTTCTTTTTTTTTCATGTCTTTCATTCCTCTCTAGGGCCTCCTCCCGCAGACATATGGTCGCCATATTCTTTGGGGGTTTTGCTTCTTCTCTAAGATACTTTGGTACATACTTTTCAATATGGGGTGTATTAGCCAGAATACTCGGTGATTATGTCATTGTCGCACAGATTCTGATTATGTTGTTTGTTTTCAAGCGCCCTTACCTAAAATGTCTATTACTGATTGATGGCACCATGTAAGATTTTCTCATTGAACATAAAAGGAATCAATAATCCGATAAAACGGAAGAAAATCCTAAGCTACCTAAGTCAGGAAGCTGCGGATCTGATTTTTCTCCAAGAAACGCATTTAAATTCGAAGGAAACTCTTAAACTCAATATTAAACCTTACATGGTGGCCGCCTATTCCCCAGCCGTTTCTAAGAAATGTGGGGTTGCCATACTGGTTAGGAAATCTTTGCATGCTACTATTATTGCGACTAGCTCAGATACAGAAGGTAGATGGTCCAGAGTTCACCTCAAGATAGGTAGCCTTGAAGTTACATGTATATGCCTTTACGCTCCTAATGTGGATGACCCTGCCTTTTTTGCTACCATTGCTCAGGTTGCGCAGGCCTCTGCTAATACTTCATTGATAATTGGGGGGGATTTCAATCTAGTCCTTGATCCCCTGATTGACAAACAACCGCCTAGGACAAGTGGTCCCCCCAAGAGTCACACCACGCTTACCTCCCTGATCAAAGATCTTGCTTTAGTTGATCTATGGAGGTTATTACACCCCAATGAGCTTGACTTCACCTTCTTCTCTTCCCCTCATAAATCCCAGTCTCGCATAGACTTCTTTCTAATATCAAAACTGTTAGTTCCTCAGGTGGACACTGCAAGGATTCACTCCCAACATATTTCAGATCATGCTGCCATTTCCTTTCAATTACACACTACTGCACCCCAGGGGAAGTCGGGGCCTGGTTCTTTGATAGAGCCCTGTTAACTCAGCCAGAGTTCCAGTTAGAAATTCGAGCAGCCATACAGGATTACTTCCATTTTAACTCACCCCAGGATACTGCGAATTGGGCTTGGTGGGAGGGCTTCAAAGCGGCCATTCGAGCAACGATCACTAGCTATCAAATCCGCCTGCGGAAACAACGCAAACAGCAGCTACTCATACTAGACCAACAAATAAAAGCAGGCGAACGAGTTCTAACTTCACGTACTGATCCATGTGTATTAATTCGATTACAGCGTCTTCGTTTTCAATATAATTCAATCCTCTCAACTGCAGCTTCTAAGAGTATAGAGCTTCAGCGAGGGACATATTATCGTGAAAATAACCGAGCCGGTCGACTCTTAGCTAACGCCTTGAAAGGTCAAAAAGAAGCCAAACGCGTAGCGGCCCTTCGAGCTCCACAGGGAGGGGGCATAGTGACCACAGACTCTGACATTGTAGAGCTCTTTCGGGATTTCTATACCCGCCTATATCAATCTGAATGTGAGTTCTCGTCAGAGACATTCGAGCGATTGCTTTCTGGCATTCAGCGGCCGACCCTCTCTGACGATGATAGGGATGCGATGGATGAACCCTTTTCTACTTCAGAGATCCAATCTGCCCTAAAACGAACAGCCTCGGGCCGTGCTGCAGGGCCCGATGGTCTCCCGACCGAATTCTACAGAACGTTCAGTGCAGATTTAGTTCCTTATTTAAAACTCTATTTTACTGCCCTTGCGGTAGATACATCCTCTTTGGGATCCTTTTCTGCAGCTAATGTGGTAGTATTTGAGAAAGAAGGCAGAGACCCGCTACTAACCGCCAACTACCGTCCAATCTCGCTACTTAATGCCGATTATAAGATCTTCGCAACGATCTTGGCCACCCGGCTATCTGACAGGATGGCTACCCTAATTCACCCCGACCAATGCGGTTTTATACCCGGCAGATCAACTGCTGACAATGCTCGAACCTTGTGCCATGTGCTATCCAGTGCTGCCAATCTAGATCATCCATGGGTGGGTCTTTCCCTGGATGCCGAAAAAGCCTTTGACCGCCTAGAATGGCCCTTCTTATTTGCAGTTCTCCGATGGTATGGCTTTGGGGAGGGCTTCCTCCGATATCTCCAAGTCATGTATACTCAACCTGTTGCCAGTATTTGTGTAAATGCCATCAAGTCTCAGCCATTTAATCTCCAAAGAGGCACGCGTCAAGGTTGCCCCCTATCACCAATGCTCTTTGATCTAGCTCTTGAACCTCTAGCCCTCCTTATTAGACAGTCCGCACGTATTCGAGGTGTCCCCTTCAGTCATAGGGAGATTAAACTCTCTGCATATGCAGATGACCTTATGCTTTTCGTATCCCTCGATTCGGTTCCAGCTGTCTTGGATCTGATTGACGGATACTCACAATTATCGGGCTATAAAATTAACTGGACCAAATCTGTAGCATTCCCACTGAACCGCTGGGTACATGAGGCTGACATGCAGGCCTTTCCCCTCCTTTGGCAATCCCGCATGGTGAAGTATCTCGGGGTCCACTATTGTTCTCCTTTAGAAGACACTATCAGTTTTAATGCCAAAGAGGTAGTCTCCAAAGTCCGTGAGCTCACGAACCGTTGGTCTCCCTTATCTCTTACATGGTGGGGCCGCTTAGAAACTGTGAAAATGATGATAGTCCCCAAAGTGAACTACATTTTAGAAATGCTGCCATGCTTACTCCCGCTACATACTTATAAAGATATTGAGGGCCTTCTCGTCCGTTATCTCTGGCAGGGCAAGCCACCAAGGATAGCTAAACAAAAACTACAGTCTGCAAAGGAAAGAGGGGGTACCAGATTTCCTGATTTTCTTAGATATCATCAAGCCTTCCTACTTAAGCAAGGTGCCCGATGGCTAGATGCCTCAACAGACAGCAGACCAGTTTGGCTAGACATAGAAGAGGAGCTTAGTAGTCCAATTCCGTTGACCCATCTCCCCGGTATGTCCTATCAAGTAGACACCCGCCATCCACCAATGATTGTTGATACTCTTGCGGCCTTTAACACTCTCATTCTATCACTGGGCCCGAACGTATGTCCTCAGGACGGACTCCCGCTATGGAATAACCCCAGAATTCAAGTCCTAAATAGAACGATAGCATGGAAACCCTGGTACTCAAGGGGGATCTGGACACCCCAACAGCTTTTCTCTGCAGCTCGTTGGAAAACCTTTTCTGATTTACAAAAGGAATTTGCGTTACCAGCGAAACACTACTTTCAATTGATGCAGCTTCAACACTGCCTCAAAAGTGCTCGAATCATGCCGCCCTCTACCCCTACTGAGGACGGGCTATTAGAGATAGTTCACTCTATTAGTAGTACACATGGGGTAGCCTCTAACTTTTATAAAATATTATGTCAGGGTACAGACATGGCCACTTTTAGAGCCCAACAAGCCTGGGAGCGCGAACTGCAAACCACTTTAACCCCTGTGCAATGGAGCGTTTTCTGGAGCAAAGTAGTGCGGGTTTCCCGGTCTGCCTCTGTTACCCAAACTCTCTTCTTTTTTGCACACAGATGCTTTTATACCCCAGAAAAAATAGCCAAATGGAACACAAATGCTAGGGACCAGTGTTGGTCTTGCCATACTGCTGTGGGAACCTTCGCTCATGTTATTTATGAATGTCCTCAACTACAGGTTTATTGGGGGCGGGTCTGGGGTCGTATTCAATTTATTTTACACCTTCACGAACCTCTCTCTTGGAAGATCGTGGGACTCCGCTCTGTGGCGGAGGTCCCCTCTCTTCCTAAGAAGGGTCGCTTTCTCCTTGATTTCATGTTGGGTATAGCCATATGCTTAATCACGAGGAATTGGAAGGATAGCTCTCGACTTACTGTCAATGAATGGTGGAACCTCGTCTGCTTATATAGTAAATATGAGCAGATACCTCGGAGAGCTATTCCCCATGCCCAACCTCACTCTCACTTGTCTAAATGGCAGATGCTTAATGATTATGTACAATCTGCTCATTGCTCCAACATGCCTGTATAATGTGCACTCATCATGTTTCAGATCACCGTTAGGTTTTGTAACACAATAATGTAAGTACACGCCCGTTTCGGGAATGATTAGTTTTCTAGAGAAGAAGCAGGGGGGAGGGGGGTGGCAGGGGTTTACTTTGGTGTATGTATTACACTATATGTATCTGTCTTTTAGCTGTATGTCTTCCTTTTCCTTTGTTGTTATAAACTGAAAATAAAGAATTTAAATAAATAAAAAATGAAGGCATATTGCAGAATATTATAGTGACCTGAAGTTATGCTGTTACTGTTGCAATTTTTTTTTGTAGTTCTATGTGGTTCTTGTTTATCTGTATCTTTTGGAAGCCTTTCAATAAAAAAAAAAAAAAAAGATAGAAAGCAGAGGGTAGGGCTAAATGGCCAATTTTCCCAATGGAGAAAGGTGAATAGTGGTGTACCCCAAGGATCTGTGCTGGGTCCGCTGCTTTTTGAAATATTCATAAATGACCTGGAAAGTGGGATAACGAGTGAGGTTATCAAATTTGCAGATGACACAAAACTATTTAAAGTTGTTAAAACCCAAGAGGATTGTGAAAAATTGCAAGAGGATCTTGATAAATTGGAAGACTGGGCATCAAAATGGCAGATGAAATTTAATGTGGACAAGTGCAAGGTTATGCACCTAGGGAAGAACAACCCAAACTATGGTTACACGATGCAAGGTTCCACATTAGGAACCACCACCCAGGAAAAAGATTTAGGCGTCATTGTGGATACCATGTTAAAACCCTCGGCCCAGTGTGCAGCGGCGGCCAAGAGAGCAAATAGAATGCTAGGTATGATAAGGAAAGGAATGAAAAATAAAACAAAAGATATTATAATGCCTCTATATCGTTCCATGGTGTGACCACACCTTGAATATTGTGTGCAATTCTGGTCGCCTTATCTTAAAAAGGATATAGCGATTTTAAAAAAGGTTCAGAGAAGAGCCACCAAAATGGTAAAGGGGATGGAAGGATACTCCTATGAAGAAAGGCTTAAAAGGTTAGGGCTCTTTAACCTGGAAAAGAGACGGCTGAGGGGAGATATGATAGAAGTCTATAAATTAATGAACGGAGTGGAACGGGTAAACGTAGATCGATTGTTTACCTTATCAGAATATAGAAAGACTAGGGGACATGCAATAAAGCTACAGGGTAAACTATTTAAGACTAATAAAAAAATATATTTTTTCACTCAACGTGTAGTCAAACTCTGGAATTTGTTACAGGAGGATGTAGTAAAGGCTGTTAGTGTAGCTGGGTTTAAAAAAGGTTTGGACAAGTTCCTGGAGGAAAGGTCCATAAACCATTATTAAGAAGTGACCGAAGATATCAATGCTTGACCCAGTACAAGCATTGTAGAACTTGTGTCTCTTGGGGATACTGATAGGTACATATGACCTAGATTGGCCACTGTTAGAAACAGAATACTGGGCTTGATGGACCCTGGTCTGACCCAGTATGGCATATCTTATGTTCTTATGGTCTCGAGGATCGGCTCGGCCTCCGGGGTCATCTTGGATGTCGAGGTCCCGGTGGTCAGGGCAGATGCGCCGGTGAGACCGGCGATCAGCACCCGCTGCTGCTCCATGAAGGCAGACAATCTGCTCTCCTAGGCCGTCAACCTGATTCCAAGCTCAGGAGACCCAGCAGCCTCCGACTCGGGCCCCGACGGTGTCGGGCCCGACGTCGGCTCACCCGGAGGAGAGTCCAAGAGGACTACAGTACTCACGTGACTCGGAGCCTCCGACTGTACATGAGGATGCTTTGCAGGCCTCTCCGACTCCGAAGAACCGGGACGGCGATCGGGGATATGCGACCTGGCCCTCGAGGGGCCAAGAGCATCCACCGATGCTGCCCTCGCGGGTTTCTTCTTCCTTCGGTGCTCCCTCGAGGGGGACTCCCTCTCAGAGGAATCCCGACGATGCTCGGGGTCAGACTCCCGAGATGTCGAGGCCTCTGACGAAGTCCGGACCCGTCCAGATGCAGAATTGGAGAAGATCCTCTCACACTGGTGCTGACGGCTCTGTAATGCCTTCGAGGACATTTTGCCACAGGGACTATGAACCTTAGGATCGTGATCAGGCCCCAGGCACCAGAGGCAGCAGTCATGTGTGTCGGTGAGAGACATCAGTTTCTTGCACCGATCACACTTCTTAAAACCGCTGGAAAAAGGGGGAAAAAGGGCCCCTGCAAGATCAAAAAATCGGGATGCCAGGGAAAAGAAAAACTGGTGCGAACGCAGTCTCTAAGGACAAAAACCGAAAAAAGAGATCCGGGCTCGGCACCGGTGTACCGAGTCCAGTCGGGAAAGGGAACCGACGTCGAACCGAAGAAAAAATTTGTCTCAACACAGGAAAATCCACTTTTTCTACGGGTGACAAGGACACACGTCCGTAGAGCTCTGCAGAAAAAAGAAGACTGAGCAAGATGGCACCTTTGGGCGGGAAGGGGACCGCCCATGCGTGCCTGCATTCCCAAAGGCTTTCTTTGAAAGCTGGGGAAATGCTCCACATGGGGGCTCCGTCGGCACCGACATCACCCATATGTGAGGACTGATTCCTGCTGCTCCTGGAGAATACCTGTTACAGGTGAGTAACTACTCTTTATGACTCTTTCTACTTTTACCATTACTCTGGGAAGTATTGCACAGTCAGAGGCTCTGACTCCTAGTTTAGGTGATGGCAGGGCCGTACTGAGTGTAAATCGCTCCCTGTGCGTCTTGCACATAGGGCATGCCCTGCCCCCTCCCCCTCCCCCCCCCTTTCCCCCCGCTGCTGGAGAGAAGAGGCGCGCCCGATGTGCAAGTCGCCGGCATGCTAAGCAAGAGCAGGGAGGGACAGATCTGCTTGGTATGCTGTTGAGAAGGCTTAAGGGGTGCATTTTACCTGTCTGTCATTGCCTGCCACCGCTGAGAGAAGAAAAAGTGGCAGCGGCAGTCAACGGCAGACAGCTAAAATGCGCCCCTTAAGCCTTTGCGCACTGTGTGGCTGCACCACTCGCACAGGGCTAGGTATGGGCCTGCGTGATGGTGTAGGTAAACTGAATGTCTCCAGGCATCTGCTGGCAATTCAGACCTCAAAGGAGCATTATTTAGCATACTAACAAATGTATGGACAGACAGGTTGTTGCAGACCCAACACCAAAAGTAATCACATCTGCATGCTAATAGGGGTGGTGTGACCAGAAGAAGTATCTTTTCATAACAAAGAACAAATGCTGAGAACAGAGTTAAAAATGCTGGAATAGTTTACAACTTCTGTCATATAAGCGCTGGTTGTATGGGGAAAGATAGGGAGATAGATGGAGACACACTCACCCGCATAACAGCACAAATACCTTCCCATCACACATACATCCACATTTCTCCCTTGTAATATCTTTTCATAACAAAGGAAAGATGTTAAGAACAGAGATAAGCATCCTGAAAAAATATATTACTTCTGTACGTATAAGCACTAGATGGATAGTGTCTTAGAGAGGCAGACAGAGACATGCACATACAGCACATACCCTGGCTTAGAAGTGAGGTTCATGACTGTCATGGTATTCGCAAAACTAACCCCTTTGGAAAAACTTCCCCGAGTTAAACAGCATCTTCCATCACATTCACATGTACATCCATACCTTTCCCATGCACTGTGCACTAGCTACATTGTAACATATTCTGTCAAGTGCTATACATATGAAGCAAGCTTACTTCATATATAAAATCTCTTATATGCTACAAACACCTGCCTCTGTGTATCATTTTTCTGTACCCACTGCCTCTGAGAAATCAATCTAGGAGCAGTTAAAGGTCATCTGAAAATCCTCACCTTTACAAAACTAGACAACAAGCCATACAACATACCCAAATATCCCATCTCTGGCAAAGGGAATCAAAGACTGTGTGTATTTCTTGGACGATGGGTTCCTGGAGTTGTCCTTGGATCTCTTGCCCCTTCATGAGAGGTATAAGTCCCCTTCTGAGGAGTTACATTTTTGCAATTTTGTGATGGATATGATTAAAGCCATACTATTTCCATTAGAGACAGAAGAGGAGCCCAGGGTTGACAAGTTGGATATCCTTCAATATTCTGTTGTCCCTAAGGAGATGGTGACGGTGCCCATGCACCACATCCTTCAGAGGTTACAGATGAGAATATTGAAGACCCCCCTCTCTGTGCCTCTAGCTAGTAAGAAGTTGATTCTATGTATAGAGTCCATAAGGCTTCAGGATTCGAGAAGCTCCAGCTGTTGCACCACTCTTTGGACATCGAATCCACTCTCAAAAGAGCCAAAAACTGAAACTCCTCAGTGCCCCTGGAAAGAGAAGCCCAGACATTGGATTCTTTTGGGAAAAAGTGTTTCTAGAATGCCACGCGAACATCTCATGTGCTGTCCTATCAGAAATTTGTGGTCATGAAACATCATGCACAGCATCTATGATATGTCCAACTATCTCCCCCCCCCCCCTCCCTGAGAAACCTGAGCTTTATTATCATCTCATGAGTCAAGGGAAGCAGTGCGGAAAATACACTGTCTGTATGATATATGACATTTCTCATACAGCTTCGAAAGCTTAGTGGCACCTGGAGACTCTCATGGCTCTAGGACTCAGACTTTGCAGTCCAATGTCCATGAGCAACTTGCTGGCATACCATGCTGTGAAGTTTATGTCTTTGGAGACAAGATGTAGGAAACTGCTACCATAATCAGGAAGCACACTGACCTCCTGGTGCACTACTGATCCGGCATCCACTTCGTTTTTGAGGTTTTATAGCATGGGACTGCAAACCTCCTATTACTCTCATTGGCGTGAGTATTTTTCTGCTTCCTGGTTGCCCAGGCAACCTACCTAGCAGGAGAAGGTCCTAGTCGCAGCCTGCATCCCAGCCAAAATCAGGGCCAGGGTTTTGACTAGCTACTATAGGGCATGGCCAGTATTATTATTATAGTGGAGTGGAGGAGTGGAGTGGAGTGGCCTAGTGGTTGGGGCAAGGTACTTCGGGCCAGAAGGTCGGGGGTTCAAATCCCACTAGAGGACAGCAACCTTGGGCCAGAAGGACTGGGGTTTCTAGTCCCACAGGTGCTCCTTGTGGTCTTGGGCAAGCCACTTAACCCTCCATAGCCCATGTTCCCTGTAAAATAGTTCTCTGTGTGCTGTGCTTTCCTGTCTAATCAATGTGTTTATACCTCAAACATTTCCTGTCATGATTTGACAATTTCCAATCTGTAATCAAACCGCTGCTGATCGCTGGAAGTAGCGGTATACAAATGTATACTAAATAAAATAAAAAATAAATTACTAAGCATTTATAAAGCACTGCAACATACGAAGTGCTATACAAACATAAAAAGAGACAGTCCCTGCCCTTTAGAGCTCACAATCTAGTCAAGACAAAATATGAAATAAATTAGATAATACAAAAGACAATTAATAAGACAAGAATAAATGTTTATGGAGAGAACAATATATATCTAACTATTATACATATACTATATCTTACTTGGATGATCTTCAGGTCAGAGGGAGGTTCACTCACTATCTTTGCTCAGAGGAGGCCTCATCTAACCTCTGACTCTTCAAAATAGTACAGGAAGGGTAAAGACTTTGACTGTTCAATCTCCTTCCAAATTGTCCACTGAGGGGTCATTCGGTTTCTCCAGAGACAAGCAGGAGGATGCAGGCACACTTAAAGGTGAAGTTCCCAGACTGAGATTTGTGCCGGATCTCTCACAGCTCAGAAAAGCTTTATTGCTTCACTGAGCATATGTGCATGCTTCCCGTCTGCCTGTGGCCGGAGAATCCATTTTTTCACCCACCTTGCTGCAGCCTGCATGGGTCACTCACTCTCTTTATTTTTAACCTGTAATTTCTTATTTTCTATACCTTTTTTCTACTGCCAATGCTCCCTCTTTGTACAGCTCCTTTCCCCATTGACGTTCTTTGAAGCCACAAGGAAAATGAAACTATAAAAAAAAAGAAGCCCCAAAAGGAGCATGGATGATTTGCCTCACTGTGAGACTGCACTGCAAGCACCTCAGCCATTCTTCTCAGCAAGATCTCAAGCATTTTTCACTTAAAAAAACTCTACAAAGAAGACTTTATTATTACATAAAGCAACTAAGATGAGGAACATTTTTACAATGTGGAAGCTAGTTATTTTTACATGTTGAGACAGACCTTGCTCGGTGGTCTACCGCCTTTGCAGGACCATCTCTGATGTCAGACTCTTCCTCCTCTCTCCCCCCATTGTGCCAAGCATAGACTTGGGGGATCTCTCAAAAGGCAGCCTCAGTGCTGGCTCTAACATCCCCGGTTATAGCTGTAGGATCTAGGGGTTCCCATCGGCTATTCCTGCTGTCAGGTGGCACCCCTCCCCCATCTGAACTGACTCCGAACACTTCGGCTTCCTCCTCTAACTCTCCTGAGGACATGCCAATATTGGATCATAAAGCTAAATCAAACATAAGCACCAGTTCCTTCCATCATCGCAGTCCTCAGGTAAGCATCATGCCAAATGCAAACTCCCACCCCCATGCCTGACAGTCCTCCCCTCCCTGGAGGCCCCCAAGAGCTTTCAGTTCTCCCTTCCTGCAGACATTCCTTCAGGACAATTCTGCTCTTCTGCAGATATCTCTGAATCTCGATTTGTACCTCAGCGCATCCACAGTCTCCTGAATACCCCCCACCCAGGAGATCACAGGCTGTCCTCCCCTTATTGACTGGTCCAAACCACCACCCCTCGATGACTAGGTTTGCTTGCTATGGACTCATCCTTGGGAGCCCTGCGAGTCCTACATGGAGGACCCTCTTCCAGTCTCCCCTGACCAGGACCTCCAGGACGAGCTGCCTGAGGACCTTTCCTACTCAAAGATCCTCCAGAAAATCTCCTGGGCTCTTGTTCTAAGTGACTTGCAAACTCCCACCAACAAATGGGATTTTCACTCCATCTTGAAAACTTGCAGTGCCCCTATGGAAATCCCTGCGCTCCTGGTCCCTCAGATCCTCCAGGATCTTCAATCTTCCATCTGAAAGACCACATCTTTGGGCAGCACTGCGTCATGGTGCATTGACCTCAAGTACAAGGTCCTGCGGGTGCCTGGATTCCATCATCCTTTGCTCCCTCATCAGTCAGTGGTCTCTGAGGCCATCCTTAAAAAGTCCAAAAGCACTTAACCACTGTCCCAAATGCCTCCAGGGAAAGAGCAGCAGAATCTAGATGCTGTGGGGCATAACTCTTACCAAAGCAGCAGTCTCGCCATGTGCATCTTAGCCCATCAGCTCTATATGCTGCAGTATCATCATGTTCATCTTCTTCAACTGGATTCTTCGGCGGACCCAGCTCCTTTGGCTGTGGATTTACATGAATCCTTCTAAAACATCATCAATACCACTTATGACATTTATGATTCAGTGGCCTGTTCTGCAGCTACCACCATTTCAGTCAGGCAGACTGCATGACTTTGTGTCTTTGGGCTTGGTGTGGACCTCAATGACACTCCTTGCCAGGTGAGGACCTCAACAGACACTCCTTGCCAGGATGACAGTCTCTTTGACGCCAAGATTCAGGAGACAGTCTCAGAAGTCAAGAACAACTCTACCACTGTCCAAAGGCTCAGCCTGCAGAGGCTATCCTCCTCCACTTGCTGCCCCACCTTGCCACCTCACCGGCATCCTTTCCACTATCAGTACTTCCAATAACTCTATTTGCAGCGTTGCCACCAGCCGTATTCGTGGCAGAATCCCTTTCAAACCCTGGGTCAGTCATACCCCCAGTGTGATCAACCCCAAGAGAGAAAACTCCAGCTGCTTCCACAAACTACCCTGCCCAAACTCTCTCCCAGATTTTGACTACCTGCTGTAGGAGGATGCATCTGCCACTTCATAAAGGCATGGCAATCCATCAGCACAGACCACTGAGTTCTCTTCATTGTACAATCGGGGTACAAGCTTAATTTCAATGCCCTACTTCCCCCTTGGCCTCTGCCAGTATCCAACAGCCTCCCAGGGCAGCATGTGCCCCAGCTGGCACAGGAGATAACTCAGCTCTTCTTCAGCAATGCCATAGAGCTTGTTCTGCTTCCTGAGAGGGGTCAGGGGTTTTACTCGTGATTCTTCCTGATTCCCAAAAATTCTGGGGTCCTTTGGCCAATTCTAGACCTCCGTCATCTCAACCTTTTCATCAAGTGGAAAGAGTTCAAGATGCATTCTTTGAGCACAATCCTCTCCTACTCATTCTCCAGGACCAAGCAGGAAGTCAGTCCTCACATATGGGTGACGTCGGCGCCGACGGAGCCCTCGCGGAGCAATTTTCCCCAGCTTTCAAAGAAAGCCTTTGGGAATTGCAGCGCGCATGCGCGGTCCTCTTCCCGCCCAAGGGTGCCATCTTGCTCAGTCTTCTTTTTTCCGCGGAGCCCTACAGACATTGTTTGTGAATCCCCGCAGAAAAGTTGATTTATTTCTCTTTTTTTCTCTCGGTTTCGACGCCGGTTCTTTTCCTGCCCGGACTCGCGACGCTGGTTGCGAGTCCGTTCTTTATTTTTCGGTTTTTTATCCTTCGTGACAGATTTCGCGCCTTTTTACTTTTTCACTGGCAGCCCGGTCTTTTGACCTCGCAGGGGCCCTTTTTCCCCCGATGGCTGCCAGCGGGTTTAAAAAGTGTGACCTCTGTAAGAAACTCATGTCTCTTACAGACACACACGACTTCTGCCTCCGCTGCCTCGGACCCGATCATGACCAGATGATCTGTGGTCCGTGTGGCAAAATGTCCTCAAAAGCGTTGAGGAGTCGGCAGCATCAGTGGGAACGTATCTTCTCTGACTCCGGCCGGGCTCGGACCTCGTCAGAGGCTTCGACGTCTCGGGACTCTGGTCCTGAGCGTCGTCGAAGTTCCTCTGAAAGGGGGTCTCCTACCCGGGAACATCATCGGAAGAAGACACCCGCGAGGGCGGGATCGGTGGACGCTCCTGGTTCCTCGAGGGCCAGGTCGCATAGCCCCGATTCCCGTCCTGGGTCCTCGGAGGTGGAGAGGCCTTCAAAACATCCTCGTCTCGAGATGGACTTGCCCGCTCACGTGAGTACTGTTGTCCTCGTAGACTCGCCTCCGAAGGAGCCGACGTTGGGCCCGACGCCGTCGGGGCCCGAGTCGGGGGCTGCTGGGTCTCCTGAGCTCAGACTCAGGTTGACGGCCTTGGAGAGCAGTCTGACTGCCTTCATGGACCAGCAGCGGGCATTGATCGCTGGCCTTGCCGGTGCTTCTTCCCTGACCGCCGGGACGTCGACCTCCAAGTCGACCCCGGAGACCGAGCCGATCCTCGAGTCCATGAGGGCTCGAGTCGATCCTCGGTCGCGGTCTCGTTCGGCCTCCCGTTCGGGACCGAGGTCGTCGATGCCGACTCCCTCGGCGTCGGGGCGGATGGCATTGATGCCCGCCCGACCGGAGCCGCTCGACTCCTCCTCCGAGGAGTCGGCCTGGGAATCCAAGGACGAAGAGTCACCTGGTTCCTTTCGGACTCGGTGTGTCCCATCGGACTCCCCCGAGTCCGAACCTCGGAGATGGTCCCCCCCGGAGGATACCCGGTTCTCGGACTTCGTGCGGGATATGGCCAAGGCCTTGGCCTTCCCCGCGGATCCCGAGGAGGAGCCTCGAGTCGAAGAACTCGATGCCCTCCAATATGACTCTCCCCCGAAGGAGGCCTTTATTGTACCGGTTCCTCCGATGCTGGAACGACTTCTCTTCCGCATGTGGGAGAGCCCGGCGTCGTCACCGGTATTAAGCAAGCGGGTCGATTCCATTTATCGAGTCCGCAAGAGCCCCGGCTTCCAAAAGGCACAACTACCGCACCATTCCATGGTGGTGGAATCGGCCATGCATAGACTTAAGAGTCAAAAAATGCACTCCTCGGTGCCCCCCGGTAGGGAGGCCCGAAGCCTGGATGCCCTCGGTAGGAAGTGTTTCCAGGGCTCTATGCTTGCTTGTCGAGTCCAGACCTACCAGCTCTACATGGGCATGTATCTCCGGGACCTGGCTAAAGAAATAGCCGGGTTCTCTGCTGGTCTCTCCGACGAACCTTTGCAGAGGTTCCAAACCTTGTCAACTGGTATTCGAGAGTGCTCCAAGTTTATCTCTCGAGCAGCCTACGATGGTTTTGAGGCATCGGCTCGAGTAGCCGCAGCAGGCATCGGTGGACGCCGCCAGGCTTGGCTTCAGACGTTCGACCTCGAGCTATGGGTGCAGGACAAGTTGGTCAATGTCCCCTGCCGAGGTGAAAACCTCTTTGGCAAGCCCATGGATGAGAAGGCTGCACAGATCGAGACCGAGACTCTCACCAGGACTCGTCTCTCAAGGAAGACCTCTGCCCCTTCTCAAAAGAAGAAGGGCTCGGGGAAAAAGCCCTTTTACCCGAGGAAGGCGGCTGCCTATAAATACTGCCCTCAGTATCAGGCCTCAGCAACTCCCCCACAGGAAAAGCAGGCCAAGGGACGGGGTAATGGGTCCCGTAGGCAGCAAGCCCCCAAGCCTGCACCACCGGCCCCTGCTCAGCAGGATGGGGGTTTTTGACTTCATCAGCATAGCCTCTCCCCCTCAGCTGGTTTCTCTCAGCACAAGAGGCCGGCTGGTCCACTTTGCCCAAAGGTGGTCCAACATCACCACAGATATCTGGGTACTTCACATAGTTCGGGAGGGCTATCTTCTTCACTTTCACCAGGTACCTCCCTCCTACTTTCCAGGGGAGCCTCCGAGACTCCCTCTGCACAAGGACTTACTCCTTCAGGAGTTAGCAAGTCTCCTTCAGGAACAGGCTGTGGAACCGGTGCCCCATCACCTGAAGGGTCAAGGGTTTTACTCCAGGTACTTTCTGATACCAAAAAGAACAGGAGGCCTCAGACCCATCCTGGACTTGTGAAACCTCAACAAGTTCCTTGCAAAGGAAAAGTTCAAGATGCTTACCCTTGGAATCCTGCTGCCCTACCTCCAGCAGGGCGACTGGCTATGCTCCTTGGATCTAAAGGATGCGTATACTCATATCCTTATTCATCCAGAACCACAGACAATATCTCAGGTTTGTTGTGGGAGGAAATCATTACCAGTACAGAGTACTGCCCTTTGGCCTATCCTCCGCCCCCAGGGTGTTCACCAAATGCCTGGCAGTGGTGGCGGCCTATCTAAGACTTCAAGGCCTTTTTGTGTTCCCATACCTGGACGACTGGCTCATCAGAGCCCAGTCTTCCCAAGAGGCCACTCAGGCCACTCATCGCACTGTGACTCTACTCCAGCACTTGGGATTTGTCATAAACTTCGCAAAGTCCACTTTGCTCCCCTCTCAAAATCTCGAATTCATCGGCGCCAGGTTGGACACTCTTCAGGCGAGGGCCTTCCTCCCTCTGGACAGGGCCAAGCGGCTCATGGATCTCGCCAGCCACTTTCACAGCAATGCTCTGGTCTCGGCCAGGCAATTTCTGAGACTGCTCGGCCATATGGCTTCCACAGTCCATGTGACCCCCAATGCCCGCCTGAACATGCGACCTGCTCAATGGTGCCTTCGCACACAATGGCATCAGGCCACTGGGAGCCTAGCGGACTCCGTACAGATCTCCGACCAGCTGGTCTCTTCTCTACAATGGTGGCTTCATCTGCCAAACCTAGTACTAGGAGTGACTTTTCAGCTCCCTCCGCATTCTCAGGTCCTGACGACCGATGCTTCTCTCCTGGGTTGGGGAGCACACTGCCAAGGGACATGTACTCAAGGTCTCTGGACTCCTTGGGAGTCTGCTCAGCAGATAAACTTCCTGGAGCTCAGAGCCATCCGCCTAGCGCTCAAAGCATTCCCTCACCTGATTTCTCACCAGTCGGTGCTGGTACAGACAGACAATCAGGTTGCAATGTTCTACGTGAACAAACAAGGCAGAACAGGCTCCTTCCTTCTCTGTCGGGAGGCACAGAAACTATGCTCTTGGGCCGTCCACCACGGCATCATCCTCAAAGCTGTCTATCTCCCAGGTCAAGAAAATTACCTGGCCGACAAGCTAAGCAGGATCCTCCAGCCACACGAGTGGAGATTGGATCCGATGGTGGTTCAGCGGATCTTTCTCAAGTGGGGCCTCCCCACCATGGATCTGTTTGCCAGTCCTCTGAACAGGCAACTTCCCAGATTCTGCTCTCGACAACCGCATCCTCTCAGAGTAGCGGTGGATGCTTTTCTGATTCCCTTGTCCACAGGCCTCTTATATGCCTTTCCTCCCATGCCGCTGGTGTCTCGGACACTCTTCAAGGTTCTCAGAGTCAAAGCCTCGATGATCCTAGTGGCTCCCCGGTGGCCGAGACAACCTTGGTTCCCGCTTCTAATGCAGCTGGCGGTGGACACCCCTCTTCCTCTGGGGTTTCAGCCCGACCTCCTGTCACAGGATCAGGGGACTCTCCTGCACCCCAACTTCCGGTCCCTTCATCTGATGGCCTGGCTGCTGAAAGGGTAGTCCTTGCTCCGCTCTGCCTGCCTCCAGATGTGGAGGAGGTTGTCTTGGCCTCCAGGCGGCCCTCCACCCGGAAGTCCTACGCTCTTAAGTGGCGTCGGTTCTCCGTCTGGTGTGCTCAGCAGTCTCAAGATCCCTTCTCCTGTTCAGCATCAGTAGTCTTGCAGTACTTGCTTTCCCTCTCCAATCTTGGACTTAAGTCCAACTCGGTCAAGGTCCACCTCAGTGCTCTTTCTGCGCATCACATGCCGGTGGATGGCAGACCTCTTTCTAGCCACCCTCTGGTGGCTCGTTTTCTCAGAGGCCTCCTTCTCCTTAAACCATCTTTGCGCCCACCAGCCCCGGACTGGAATCTCAATGTGGTTTTACAGCGGATTACCTGTCCACCTTTTGAACCTATGGCTACCTGTCCTCTTCGTTTTCTTTCTTGGAAAACCTTGTTCTTGGTGGCCCTCACTTCTGCTAGACGCGTTAGTGAGCTGCAGGCCCTGGTGTCTGATCCTCCGTACACTAGGTTCTACAAGAACCGGGTAGTCCTACGGACTCACCCTAAGTTTCTTCCCAAAGTGGTTTCCCTTTTCACATCAACCAGGAGCTGGTGCTTCCGACCTACTTTCCCAGGCCACACTCCAGCCGAGCTGAAATGGTCCTGCATACCCTGGACTGTAGAAGGGCGTTAACCTTCTACCTTGACCGTACGCGGGAGCACAGAAGGGCTGTTCAGCTCTTCGTCTCTTATGACCCCAATAAGTTGGGGCTCCCTGTCTCCAAGCGTACTCTGTCCATCTGGATTGCTGACTGTATCGCTTGGGCTTACGAGGCAGCCGGCCTCTCGTTGGAAAGTCGAGTCACGGCCCATCGTGTTCGGGCGAAGGCTACGTCAGTGGCTTACCTCTGCTCTGTTCCATTGGCAGACATCTGCCGGGCCGCTACTTGGTCTTCAAGCCAGACTTTTGCGGCCCATTACTGCCTGGAGAGGGAGTCCCGCAGGGACAGTGCTTTCGGACAGGCAGTCCTCCGTAACCTCTTCGAGGTATAGGCAACTCCTACCCTCCATCCCGGATGTTGGGCTACCGGTTGGAGACGTATTCAGAGAAGATTCCTTCCTTCTGGGCTACTGAACTTGAGGGAGCTCCTTTTTTGTGCTTAGGGTCTCCGGTAGCCTTAAGCTTGGGAGTCCCATATGTGAGGACTGACTTCCTGCTTGGTCCTGGAGAAAGCGTAGTTACTCACCTGTAACAGGTGTTCTCCAGGAGCAGCAGGAATCAATCCTCACAAACCTCCCTCCTCCCCTTGGAGTTGCAGTTCTATGCTTTCGTTTTTTTGCTAATTTTTTGCTGTCTTTAGCTATGTCATCAGACTGAGCAAGATGGCACCCTTGGGCGGGAAGAGGACCGCGCATGCGCGCTGCAATTCCCAAAGGCTTTCTTTGAAAGCTGGGGAAAATTGCTCCGCGAGGTCTCCGTCGGCACTGACGTCACCCATATGTGAGGACTGATTCCTGCTGCTCCTGGAGAACACCTGTTACAGGTGAGTAACTACGCTGTCATCAGGATTGGCTTGCTTTTCTGGACCTAAAGGATGCCTACACCCATATTCCCATCCACCCTCATCACTGGAAGTTCCTCAACTGCCACTATCAGTACAAGATCCTTCATCTCGGTCTTTCCTCCACCCCTTGCATGTTCATCAAATACCTGGCTGTAATGGCAGCCCATCTCCAGCATCAGTGCCACTGCATTCATCCCTATTTCGATGACTGGCTTGTTTCTGGTACTTCCCAGGCCACCACTGCTCAAGCTTTGTGGAACACCTCCAATACTCTACAGATCCTTGGCTTTGTCTTAAACACAGAGAAGTCCAAGCCCATCCCTCAGAAATGCTTGTATTTCAGTAGCACACACTTGGACACCCTGCAAGTCAAAACCTTCCTTCCCAATCAGAGAGCCCAAGCCTTTGGATTCCTCAGCAGCACCCTAGCCACCTGCCAGTCAGCGTTGGCCCACTCGCTCCTATGTTTACTGGAATATATATAAAAATGGGAGACTAGAGCAAATAAAGTTATACTAGAAAATAACCATAAACAATGTAGTTCAAAAACAATTTTTGTCAGATAGTTTGTGCATCGGGGAATTCAGCCCCTTAGATACAACGTTCCATTTTAATTAATACAAAGTAGCAAAGACTTAAAAACTTAGTATGCTTTTTCCAATGGACTTATTTGATCCATAGCGATGGCAAACACTCTTACTGACACAGTTCAATATAGTTGGAGAGTGAACACTTTTTTTTGCAGAGATGGTATGACAACTGAATCGAGCCTTTCAGCTTCCTCGTCAGTTGCTCGATGAAGCACCCTGTTTTGAACCATATTGACTAACGGTTCTGCATCAGAACTCATTTCACCAAAAGTCCTGACAATGAAAATATCCTCCAAATAAACTTGCCACTTTAAAGTCCGTCATCTAGAGCCAAACTCCATCATCTAAAGCTGCTTCTGTGCATGTAGTACCACTCGCCCAACTGCACATGTGCCCCCTGTAATGGCATCTCAGATTCAATTGATACCAGTGCACCCAACCTCTTTGAGCCAGGATTTCTCTCAGAGGTCCACAGTGAGCGGTCTCCTCGACAGCCTCTATTGGCAAACAGTCCTGGCCAACCTCTCAGTGGGATGTCCCTTCCAGACACTATGTCACCACATCATCATCACTACTGATGCATCCATATACAGTTGGGGAGTCCATCTGCACCATCTTTCCATGCAGGGCATGTGGTCTCCTCAGGAACAAACCCTGCATATCAATGTGCTGGAGCTCTGAAAGGTCTACTATGCCCTCATGGTCTTCGTCAACTGTGTGAATCACAAAACTGTCCTTGTGTGCACTGACAACCAAGTCTCCATGTTCTACATCAACAAGCAGGGCGGTACAGGCTAGCTTCAATTCTGTCACAAAGCCGCATGACTCTGGACATTTGCCCTTTCCATAGATGCTACCTTACAGGTGGCTTACATTCCCAGAACTCAGAACCAACTGGCTGACAAGTTAAGCTGCCAAATGGACCTGCACAAATGGTCCTTTGATCCTGCAGTCCTTCAGGACATATTTGCTGTTTGGGGGGGAGCCAGAGATGGACTTCTTCAACTCTGCAGACAAAGCCAAATATCCAATCTTCTGCTCCACTGGACCATGCCTGCGGTGACGGGCATCCACTGCCTTTGTACTGGACTGATCCAATGGCCTTCTTTATGCATGTCCTCCATTTCCGCTCATTACGCGGGTCCTGCTCAAAATCAAGCAAGACAAAACTTCAGTCATTCTGATAGCACTATGATGGCTCCAACAGCTCTGGTTCCCTCAACTGAGTGCTCCTACAGGAACCCCCCATGGTCCTGGGGGCTCAGCCTGACCTGCTTACCCAGCATCAGGGCCGTCTATTCAATCCCAATCTTCAGGGCCTATCTGTCACAGCATAGCAGCTTCAGGGCACCTGGCCCTGATTTCCTCACTGCCACATGATGTCCTGTCTATCCTCACTGTCTCTCATAGACCTTCAACTCAACAATCTTACCAGTGTAAGTGGGCTTGTTTTGCACACTGGGCTACCTCGAATGGCCATGATCCCATCCAGTGCTCTGTGGGCCAGCTCCTGTCCTATCTCCTTCACCTGTCCCACTCAGGCCTACAGACCACTTCATTATATTTCCACCTATCTGCTATCGCTGCATCCCATGATCCAGTTGATGGAAAACCTCTCTGTACATACGGTCGTGTCCAGATTCATGAAGGGTCTCATGACAATAATCCACCTGTCTGACTGCCTATGCTGGCCCTGGGATCTTAATGTCATTCTGTCTGAACTGATGCAACTGCCATTTGAGCCTTTAATCTCCACTTTGCTCATGGCCAGGAGAAATTCAAGCACTGGTGCATTACCCCCCATATACACAGTTCTTCCACGGCAAAATTGTCCTCTGGACCTACCCAAAGTTTCTCCTGAAGATGGTCTCTGATTTTCACATCAACCAGCCCATTGTGCTTTCTGCCCTCTTCCCGAATACCCCAGCTGGCTCTCTGGAAGAAAAGCTCCATGCTTTGGACTGCAGAAGGGCTCTTTTCTGCTATTTGCATCCTAGTGAGCCTCTCTGCAAGTTGTTACAGTTGTTCCTGGCCTTCAACCCTAACAGCTCTGGACACCTGGTGGCAAAGCCCACCATGGATTGTGGATTGCATTACCTTCTACAAGCAAGCCACCCTCCCCTCCCCAGACAAGTTGCCCCTCACAAATGCAGGACTACTGCCTCTGCCATCATCAGTCTGTCTTCCATTTCTAGCCTAATCATCTGAAAAGCAGTCATTTGGCATCTATCCACACCTTCACTTAGCACTACAGTTTGGATCGCTCATTCATGACGGACTTTGCCTTTGGACAAGCAGTCCTCCGGAATCTGTTTGCTACCTGACTAATATTCTCCATCTGGGTTCTGTTGGGCCACTCTGATTATGAAGACATCCAAGAATACCTGTCAATGCAGTCCCCAGCTCTGGACTCATCTTTGAGTGTGCCTGCATCCCCCTGCATGTCTCTGAAGAAAGCGTAGTTGCTTACCTTTAACAGGGATTCTCTGTAGACAGCAGAGATATGCAGCTGCACTCTCCTACCTACCTTCCCTGCAAAACATGCAAAAAAAAAGAAAAGCAGGAACACAAATGTCATCATAGAAGATTTCAAAGTGCCTTCAACCACTCAACAATGCCTCTGTGGCATGTATTCTTTCACGTTCTCTATTTCTGTCTCTTCTCTTCTCTTCTCTGGTACGAACTGATTATTTGGTCACAGGCAGGCTAGAAGTAGGCATGCATGCTCAGTGAAGCAACAAAGCTTCTCTGAATTTTGAGAAATCCAGAACAAGGCTCAGTCTGAGGACTTCACCTTTGAGTGTGGCTTCATACCTCTGCTGTCGATGGAGAAACCACCATTACAGGTAAACAACTATGCTTTCCCCTCAGCATCAGTTTCAAGTCACATATGCGATTGAGTTCATTCTGCAAGGGTAGGGATTTTAGTCAAGGTACTTCCTAGTGCCCAAAAACTGGAGGATTCCATCTTCTCCTAGACCTGAGAGAGCTGAACAAATTTCAGTATAGCATGGATTGATCATACAAAACTTTTGACAGCGTTCCACACTCTTGGATAATAAATCATCTTGAAATGCATAAAATAAATCCTGGTTTGATAGAGTACATTGAATTCAACATGACAATGTGGCAAACTACACTCTTTTTGAAATATGAAGATGATCAGTACATCATTCCTAACATTAAGATCCAGCAAGGAATATTTTAGGGAGATTCCCTGTTGCCCCTTCTCTTTTCTGTGGCGCTTAATCCTATGAGTACTCTCATCAGCTCTTTGGGATACAGATTAGCCTGAATCCTAAGGAAGGTAACAATCCAGATACAGCGTTCCCTTTTGTTAGAATGGTAAATAAAGATAATACATAGGGACTTCCGGTCTGGGCAATGAGCTGATCGGCCGGCTCCCGATCAGCTCCGGGCGATCGCCCCCCACAAAACAGCTATAAATCCTGCTAAAAACTCCCTCACTATCACCGCTGCTGCTTCTCCCCTGACGGGGCTTCAACCCTCGGCTGCTGAGGCGATTCGCGGCCATCCTTGCCTGGCTGGAGAGGAGAGTTCAGCGAAACGGGGTATGTGCACGGGTCACTCGGGCACTTCCCCCACCGCCATTGGAGGTTCTCTTTGTGCGGGATCTGGTGTCTGAGGGCACGAAAAGACCGGCAATCTCCCATACCGGAACGGGGACGAACGTGGGCTTCTCATCAAGTCAGCCGGAGGCACGATCGAGCATCCCAGCCCCTGCCAGCCTTTGTTCCAGTCAACACGTGGTGGCCTAGCTCCGGCGGGAGCAGGCCAGCGGCATCCTCCAGCGGCCCGGGCAGGCGACCTCTTCTGTTGAGAAGCGGGACGTGGAGCGCTCGGATAGTTCCCCGCCACAATTGGCAACGCCACGCTTACGGAGGGCTGAACTCACAGGAGAGGTGAGACTAATAACTGCTCGGTTTCAACAGGACTGGGGGGAAGAGCACCAGATACACTTGAGCGCCCCAATCCTTTCCCCCGCTCCCGCGGTTGGTTGTTTCTTCAGGGGGCACTGTGTTTCCAGCGGAGTGGAGGCCTGGGATTGCTTCGGATTACTGCCGCAAGCAAAGGAGATCCGACACCTCTTTCGTTGGGACACAGCGCTCCCCATCCTCTTTGCAGGGCCTTGAGCGGCGAGGAGACCGGCGGCCCCCCTGCCTGACAACAGCGAGCACTGGTGTCTAGGAGAAGGAGCGCCAAAGTGTGGTAGGACTTTCCTTTACTGCCCTATCTACTAGATTCCTCCTGGGGTACTGGGTCTACAGTCCCGCGGCTGTCCCTGTCTGGTCTGGGCAGACACCTCCACTACAGCGAGTTAACTCTCTTACAGCGGGGATTTGTAACTGCACAGCCATACCTCTGCTGTTCCACGGGAGAGGTGCCCTACGTGGGACGAAGTGCATATAACATAGCTGACCCGATGGCATCTAAGGCTCCGCGAAAAGAGAGACCCCGCCCTGCGGAGGGAAAAACGGCAGAAGGCTCACCATCTAGCCCGAAACCGGGTACCCCGCCAGACCTGGTGGCCGAGGTTAGTGCCGCTGTGGTGCAGGCGCTCAGCACACGCTTCCAGGATTTGGTGGAGCAAATTCAATCGCTTGGACAACGCTTCACGATGGTGGAAGAGCGTCTGGAGACAAGGGTGTCCGATGTGGAAGATACGCAACACTCGATGGTGGCCAAAGTGGCTGCTCTAGAGACTTTGGTGAAGCAGCAAGGGGATAAACTCGATGAACTGGAGAACCGAGGTAGGAGAAAAAACCTGCGATTCATCGGTGTTCCTGAAAGTGTCGCGGACAGTGCCCTACTTGAATATTTACAATCATGGATTGGGAGCCTCTTGCCAAGTCTGGGAGGAGAATCACTCAAAATAGAGAGGGTACACCGGCTGGGCCAGCGAAGAGAGCAGGCCAGGAAACCACGTGCAGTCATTGCCCGCTTTCTCGACTACAGACAGAAAGAGGAGGTGCTCAAAGCGGCAAGGGGCCGACGGCGGAATCAACAGGATACCGAGCCGATCTTAGTATTTCAGGACTACTCGATCCTCGTCAGTCAACAGCGCAGGGCTTTTTCGGGGATCTGTACCCAGCTGTTTAACCGCGGCATTCGCTTCTCACTCCTCTACCCAGCTCGGCTGCGGGTCGATCACCAAGGCCACACTCGCATTCTAGCGACCTTGGAAGAGGCGGCTACCTTCCTGAACTCTCTGCCAGATCAAATGACTTCCTAACTGCTACATGACTGTCTGGAAGTGGGGTGTACCCCCCCAAGTGTAGCAGGGAGAACTGGAGCCCCTGAGGGCTGACTGGCCCTGGACGGCCTCCCCGCAGCTTCCACTACCATGGGAGAACTCTTGGCTTTGCCTTTCATGTAGTGTGCTAGACTGGGATACAGCGTTTCATTACCTTGGTAACATTTCTCATGCTAGGGGAGACATTGTATCCTTGTTATTTTGTTGCAATGGTTACTTTGTTATAATTGCTGCTGCCTTGTTGGCTCCCTGGTTATTTCCTTTATTGCAATGTCTCTGGCCCTATGTTCCTGCTTGACCCTCCCCCCCCTCCCTCCCCTTCTTTATCTTTACAGGGGGGGTTACGACTTGAGGTAAGGGGGGCAGTCGGGGGAGTAGAGAGGATTGGACTCGATAAAGCCGAGATACAGGTGTTCGACGAGGGGGGAGGGCGGGGGAGATGGGAGGTCACCTGGGGGGGGGGGTGTGCAGAGACCTATGAGAGCAGACGAGTGGAGGGCGATAGCGCCGGGTGTGGGAGCCCCGATACAGGGGTTTGCAGTAGAGACTTTATGTCTCTCTTTACTCTTTAACTTTCTTGTTGGGAGGGAGAAGTGTTGGAGGGGCGAGCCCGCTTGCCACAGGAAGTAGTCCAGGCTATGGCTGGACGGGGGACCTGGGAGGAGAGGGGGGATGGGGGGGTGGGGGGGGAGGGATGGGAGGGGGGAGGAGGAGGCAGGGGCAGGGGGAGGGGTGGGGACACGCTCCATTGAATGTTATTAGTTGGGATGATTGCCTACCCATAGACGGGGAGGGATACCAGGCTGGGGGTATTCCTCTGCAGTACTTGGTAGTGATTCTGTGGTGGCACCTTGGCACTGCCCCGGCGCTTTGAAAATAATCACGTGGAATGTATGTGGGCTGGGAAACCCTATCAAGAGGCATAAGGTATTGCAAGCACTTGCCCGGCATAAGTGTGACATTGCGCTCCTTCAAGAGACCCACCAGACGGCTGTTGAACATAGCAAACTCTGTCGGAACTGGGTGGGCCAAGTGTGGGGGTCCCCTGCCCAGGGGCATAAAGGAGGAGTAGCGATTTTAATTCATAAACGCATACGATTCGTAGAGGAGACGGTCCTTGATGACAATACTGGTAGATCCCTGTTGATTTATGGTCACTTAGACGGTAAACCGGTGATTCTGGGAAATCTCTATGGCCCCAATGTGGCTGACCCGGGTTTTTTCAATGGTCTGGCATCAAGGGTGGAGCAGCTTCCGGAGTGTCCGGTGATTTTGGGTGGGGACTTTAATGGAGTCCTAGATGTGGACTTGGATACTTCTAGGAGAGGGGGCGGACGGGAGAGAATAGCGCCCTCCCAGACGTTGTCGCGGTTCTGCCGGAGATTGGGTTTACTTGATCCTTGGCGAGTCCTGCACCCCTCTGAGAGGGACTATACCCATCAATCGCGAGCGCATGGTTCTAGTGCCCGCATCGACTACGTAATGATCTCAGGGATTTTGTTCGCACACACCGAGGATGCACAGATTGGTCCTTCCAAAATATCAGACCACGCGATGGTGTGGCTTGCCTTACACTGGGGGCGGGACACAAATCGGTCACGCCTGTGGAGATTCCCCTTAGAACTTTATTCAGATGGGCAATTTCGCCAGTTTATCCACCAGAGATGGGCGGAATTTCTTGCCAATCACCAGGTTCATACAGATGACCCCGAATTAGTCTGGGAAACGGCAAAGGTGGTTCTTCGAGGGGACATCATCGGCTACACCGCGAGAAGGCGCCGGCTGATGGCAAAACGTATTGTACTCCTTGAGCGCCGAGTCACTACTATACGGCGGCGATGTGCCCACACGCCAACGTTGTCCAATAAGAAGTTGCTATGGGAAGTCCAGACCGAGCTTAACGAGCTTTTACATCAACGAGCAAAGAAATCAATTTTGTTTTATCGGTTTCGTTTGCACTGCTATGGTGACAAACCTGGCAAGTTGCTAGCACGATGTCTACGGGCCCAACGGAGTCATGCCCACGTAGCGGCATTGAAAGACGGCCAGGGACGTGTGCATAAAGAGAATAAAGAAATCGCAGAGATTTTTCGTACCTTCTTTCAAAGCTTATATACATCCGCGGCTGGTTCTCCGGAGGGGCTGCAGGACTATCTTGAGGGTCTGGAATTGCCTCAACTCACTTCAGCCCAGAGGGAGGTTTTAGATTCACCTATTACTGTGCCGGAAATACAATCCGCAATATCGGCAGCCCAGTGCTATAAATCGCCGGGGCCAGATGGATTCGGGGCTGAAGTCTATAAGATCCTAGGGGACGGGGTAAGCCCACTCCTGCGAGAGGTCTTTATCACCAGGGCAGCGCAAGGGGCGTTTGGCTGGGGGCGTAATCACGCATATATCACCCTGATCCCGAAGCCGGGTAAGGACCCGATGCAGGCAGCTTCATATCGACCCATCTCCCTACTAAACTTCGATCTTAAACTTTTGGCGAAAGTTCTAGCTGACCGCCTGGCGGGGGTATTAGGCTATTTAATTCATGACGCACAAGTGGGCTTTGTGAAAGGCCGTCATGCCGTACGAAACCTTCGGAAGATTCTGGCCTCCTTGGAGTGGGTCCATGCTCATAATATTTCGTCGTTGTTGATTAGCTTCGATGCAGAGAAGGCCTTTGATAGAGTGGACTGGAGTTACCTATGGAGGCTGCTACCGCGCTACGGCATTGGGGAAGATTTTCGTAACATGGTGCAAAGTCTGTACATTTCACCGACCGCGGGCATACTGTGCAATGGCCTCATCTCGGACGACTTCACGTTGGGTAGAGGTACAAGACAGGGCTGTCCTCTATCACCCTTGCTATTTGTTCTTTCCTTGGACCCGCTGATTCGCACCGTCGTAACTTCGGAAGGGATACAGGGAGTGGGACTGCGGTCGCAAACTTTCCTTATCTCGGCTTTCGCCGACGACTTGTTAGTCCATTTGACGTCTCCAACCATTTCCTTACCTTCACTTTTAGACGAGTTCCAGCGGTTCGGAGCAATTGCAGGCTTGCGCATTAATCAAGATAAGTCTGAAGCAGTAGATGTCTCGGGGCATTTTCGCATTTCTTGGAGGGGACCCTTCCCGTTGCGGTGGGCAGACAAAGAATTTATCTATCTGGGCATAATATTGACTGGGAATCCCCAGGATTTATACCGACATAACCTAGACCGGATACTGCGGCAGTTGGCGGTGCAGCTAAGTGCATGGGGACCTCTCCCGTTGTCTCTGGCTGGGAGGATAGCGGCAGTACAAATGATAGTTCTACCCAGAATCTTGTACTGGTTGCAGACCCTACCGGTCTGGTTGCGTCGACGGGACTTGTGTAAAATGGAGGCATTGCTTAAGCGTTTTCTTTGGCGGGGGCAGCGGGCGCGGGTCGCATGGAATCGCCTGCTTGGAAAATGGCGAGAGGGCGGTATGGGCCTCCCCGATCTGAAGACTTACGCATTGGCTTGTCAAGCCAGACATCTGGGGGATTGGCTCGGGGGGACGGAAGTATACACGCCTAGGTCTTTAGAGGAATGTTTGGTGGCCCCTGCGACTCTCCTAGCATTTTTGCATGGCACATCCACGGATTTCACGGCTACTAGTCAGCAGAGTCCGTTAGTGGACTCGGCCCGACGCACATGGCAACTACTTAACAAATATTGGCAGGAAACGTGGAAGGTGTCTTGTTGGTTGCCGCTACAGGGCAATGCCCACTTCACTCCAGGGTCCGAGACCGCGGTGTTTCGGGACTGGTGGATGCGTGGCATCCGGTTGATAGGGCATTTGGTGGACCAAGCGGGAAACTGTAAATCATTCCGAACGCTCAGTCGGGAATACGATCTTCCCGATACGCATTGTTTTGCCTACATACAACTCTCCCACTATGTGGCTGCACTGCCGCATGTAGCGCTGCAGGCTGACCGCTCAGCCCATATTTTGGAATTTTTTCGGTTGGGAGAGGAGCGCCCGCCGTCGATCTCCACCTTGAAACGTAGTTTAGAGCGTTATCGCTCCCTCCCTGATTATAGTGGAGTCGAGAGAGCATGGGCGACTGAATTGGGTGTAGACGTACAGCCGGGATTGGTACTGACGGCATTGAAACGGATTAGCCGACTAGTACAAGGAGCGCGCTGGTGTGAGATCCAATTTAAGTGCGCGACTAGGGCTCATTTTTCACCAAGGCGGGCACTGCGCAGTCGGCTGGACACGGATGGCTCCTGCCCACGCTGTTCGGAGCCCTTGGCTACTCTCCTACACATGTGGTGGGGTTGTCGGGGAATACGGGCATATTGGGCTAGGATATGCAGATTCCTTGGCATGCTGCTTCAGCGAAGGCTTCATTGGACGGGCCTATTTGTAGCACTCGATCAGTTGCCGACCCCTGGACCTGTGAAAGCTGGCGAGAGTTTGCTTGTGCGGAAGGCCTGTCTGGTGGGTAAAGGGCCGATTCTTCGGTTGTGGCGGGAACGCCAACTGCCCACTTTTAGTGAATGGCGGAATAACTTCCATCAATTAATGCTAATGGAGCGCTGGTTGGCGCGGGGCAGTGCCAAACGTTGGACAGTTTTTCTGTCGGTGTGGGAACCATATATCCAGCAGCTAGGGCCCCACAGCTGTAATGCCACCCTTCAAGGGGGGAGTTGAATGAGGGAGGACCTAAGAAGTGGGTAGGCGGTAGCTGCTTTACAGTGCTTGATGATAATTGGATTTGAAGTTGGTAATGGAGTGAGGGTGGGTTGGTGGGTGAGGGGTGGGGGATGGGAGGAGGGGGGTTGGGATATAATGTAAAATGCCCACCTATTGTATTATCTGTCTGTTGGCTCCCGGGGGGGTGAAGAGTAAACCCTCCCCGTGGTGCCGTCTGTTGATATGTGTCTGGATTTTATGGTGGTCTTAAATAAAGTATTAAAAAAAAAAAAAAGATAATACATAGGAAAAGGAGGGTGCTATGGTTCTCAAAAGAAACAGCTTAAAAGGTGAAGAAAAAGATGGAAGACTTCATGAAATACAAGAGATCACAGAAAGAGGAAGACAGGCATCTATATTTAGAAAAACTTAGAGAGGCTGGAAAAGAAGTCAAGAAAGCAAGGATACAAAAAAAAGAAGAAATAGCCAATGCAATAAAATGGGGGGGATACGACATTTTTCAGATATGTTAGTGAGAAGAAGGGCAAAACTGGTATTGTCAGACTCAAGGGTGAAGGGGAGGAATATGTAGAAACTGATGAGGATAAAGCAGAATTGCTTAACAAATATTTCTGTTCTGTGTTCACAGATGAAGGGCTGGGAGCAGGTCCTCAGAAAACATCCACAAACAGGAACAGAAGTGAAGGGCATCCTGAACTATTTTCAGAAGACTGTGTACGTGAGGAGCTAGCTAAACTAAAAGTAGACAAAGCGATGGGATCGGATGGTATACATCCGAGAATACTGAAAGAACCTGGGGACATTCTAGCAGCTACATTGACTGATCTTTTTCAATGCCTCCTTGGAGTTGGGAGTGGTGCCAGACTTTAGAGAAGCATATGTGGTCCCTTTTCATAAAAGCGGAAGTAAGGATGTGATTGAAAACTACAGGCTGGCTTAGTGTAACCTCAGTGGTGAGTAAATTATTGGAAGCATTCCTGAAAGAGAAAAGAGTGAGGTTTCTGGAGTCCAACGGATTACCAGATCCGAGGCAGCATGGATTCACCAGAGACAGGTCTTATCAGACCAATCTGATTGATTTCTTTGACTGGGTGACCATGGAATTGGACCAAGGGAGGGCCTAGATGTGGTGTATTTAGATTTAAGTAAAGCCTTTGACACCATTCCGCACAGGGGACTTATAAACAAACTGAGTACCCTAGGAATGGACCCTAAAGTTACTTTATTGGGTTAGAAATAGTTTAGTGGGAGACAACAAATGGTACATGTAAATGGAGCTCACTCTGAGAAGATGGAGGTTACCAGTGGTGTGCCGCAGGAATCTGCCCTTGGTCCGATTGTTTTTAATATCTTTCTAGTGGTATTGTGGAAGGGCTGTTGGGTAAGATTTGTGGATGATACCAAAATCTGCAATAGACTAGACACCCAGGAAGGTATAGATATCATGAGGAGGATCTAGCTAAGCTTGAAAAATGGTCTAGAATTTGGCAGCTGAGATTTAATGCTAAAAAATACAGGGTCATGCATTTGGGCTGCAACAATCCAAGGGGAGCGGTACAGTGTTGGGGGTGAAGTATTTCTGTCTACAAAAGAAGGGCGGGACCTAGGCATGATTGTGTCTGACGATCTTAAAGTACCTAAACAATTAGAAAAGGTGACAGTGAAAGCTAGAAGGATGCTTGGGTGCATAGGGAGAGGAATGGCCAGCAGAAGAAAGGAGGTGATAGTGCCTCTGTATAAAGGGCTGGCCCGTCCATTGTGTAATAATGTTGTTCGCACAGGGCACCGCCCTTCAGGGGGCCCCGCGCCAACAACATCCCGCACTGAATGACAGGCAGGGTTGTTTTACAGGAAGCCGGAGAGGCCCCGGCTCACCTCTAACAGCTGCCAAAGTGAAGTATGTCTTTTTCGTTCACTTTGGCAGCTGTATTGACGTTTAGAATGCTGCCGCACTGAGTGCCGGGAAATAGGAAGTCCCCTTTGGTCTCAGCACGGCAGCGTTCTAAACTTCAATACAGCTGCCGAAGTGAACGAAAAAGACGTACTTCACTTCAGCAGCTGTTAGAGATGAGCCGGGGCCTCTCCGGCTCCCTCTAAAGCATTTTAGATAGCTGTGGGGCTCTTCGGGAGGGGAGGGGGAGGGAAGGGGTGGCTTGTACTGGAAATAGGCTGGGAGAGGGATCTAGGACTGGAAATGGGCTGAGGGGGGCTTGAACTGGAAATAACTGATGGGGAGGGGGGCTTGGACTGGAAATGGGATGAGTGGGGGGGAGCTAGGACTGGAAATGGACTTATGGAGGGGCTAGGATAGGACTGGACATGGGCTGTTGGGGGGGTAGGACTGGAAATGGGCTGATGGAGGGCTAGAATTGGAAATGAGCTGATGGAGGGGCTAGGATAGGACTGGAAATGGATGGGGGAGCTAGGACTGGAAATGGGCTGATGGTGGGGCTAGGATAGTAATAGAAATGGGCTGATGGGCTATGATTGGAAATGGGCTGAGTGGAGGGGAGGGCTTGAACTGGAAATAGCTGATGGGGAGGGGGGCTTGGACTGAAAATGAGCTGAGTTGGGGGGAGCTAGGACTGGAAATGGAAAGGCTAGGATAGGATTGGAAATGGGCTGATTAGGGTCTAGGATTGGAAATGAGATGATGCGGGGACTAGAAGGGAGCGGATGCTGGGTGGGGCTGGAACTACAAGGGAGCTGATGTTGGGGGAGGACTAGAATGGGATGGGAATGGGACAGTGAAAAGGAGAGGGGAAAACTATTTTGTGTGGGAGGGAAAAAATTATCTACGATTGGCCGTGTATTTGGAGAGTAAGTGGGATTGAGGATGGAGGGGTAAAATTTGAGTGGATGAAAAAGGAATAAACAAAGAGATGGAGGAAAGAGCAAAAGGATAAAGATCAGTATGTTAAAGCAGATGTAGAGAGAGAATGGAAAAAAACTAGAAGAGAGAAGAAAGGACAAATGGACAGCAGACAATGGAGAGATAGCAGAAGACAAGAAACCAGAAGAAAGTGACTGGAGCAATTGCAACTGAAAAATAAAATGCACAAACAACACAAGGTAGAAAATACTTTTTTATTTTTAATTTATTAACTGGGAAATGTGCGTCTTTAACATCTGGATTTTGTTTAGTACAAATGGAAATTAAGTTATAGTTTTATTTCTGCAGTGTTGTACATTCCAAGTTTGGCTTTTGGGGTTCCCAGTTTAATTATTGTCTTCCTATTTCTAAATTGTGATCCCTTGTTCTTTGTTTGGTGATGGTCTATGTTCTGCATGTGTAACCGTGCTGAGGTATTCTGTTCATATAGTTTCTATTTGACAGTGCCACTTGTTCTCTTTCTCAAGTAGATGTATTGGTATTCTCTGAGAGGTTTTGGTTTAATATTTGCAGTGTTGACTTTTGATAATCAGGGTATGACCCAGTATGGCATATCTTATGTTGACTTTTGAAAAGCAAGGTATGGTGCTTTATGAGTCCTGGACTCATAAAGCACCATAACCTGCTTATCAAAAGTCAACACTGCAAATACTGTTATGTACTGCAAATTTTGTTAGGTACTGTCATGATATGGTGGGTTTCCTATGGGTTCTAAATGGGCAGTGTTTGTAGTACATAAAAACATAAGATATGCCAAACTGGGTCAGACCAAGGTCCATCAAGCCCAGTATCCTGTTTCCAACAGTGGCCAATCTAGGTCATAAGTACCTAGCAGTTTCCCCAAAAGACACAGGTTCCTCAATGCTTGTATTGGGTCAAGCAGTGATATCCCCGGTCCCTTTTAATAATGATTTATGGACCTTTCCTCCAGGAACTTGTCCAAACCTTTTTTAAACCCAGCTACACTAACAGCTCTTACTACATCCTCTGGTAACAAATTCCAGAGTTTGATTACACGTTGAGTGAAAAAATAATTTCTCTTATTAGTCTTAAATAGGTTACCCTGTAGCTTCATTGCATGTCCCCTAATCCTTTTATATTCTGATGATGTAAACAATCGATCTATGTTTACCCGTTCCACTCCATACATTAATTTATAGACCTCTATCATATCTCCTCTCAGCCGTCTCTTTTCCAGGTTGAAGAGCCCTAACCTTTTTAGCCTCTCTTCACAGGAGTATCCTTCCATCCCCTTTACCATTTTGGTGGCGCTTCTCTGTACCTTTTCTAATAATGCTATATCCTTTTTAAGATACAATGACCAGAATTGCACACAATATTCAAGGTGCGGTTGCACAATGAAACGATACAGAGGCATTATAATATCCTTTGTTTTATTTTCCATTCCTTTCCTTATGATACCTAGCATTTTATTTGCTCTCTTGGCTGCCACAGCACACTCGGCGTAAGGTTTTAACATGTTATCCACAATGACGCCTAAATCTTTTTCCTGGGTGGTCGTTCCCAATTTGGAACCTTGCATAGTGTAACTATAGTTTGGGTTGTTCTTTCCTAGGTGCATAATTTGCACTTGTCCACATTAAATTTCATCTGCCATTTGGATGCCCAGTCTTCCAATTTATCAAGATCCTCTTGCAATTTTCCATAATCCTCTTGGGTTTTAACAACTTTAAATAGTTTTGTGTCATCTGCAAATTTGATAACCTCACTCGTTATTCCCTTTTCCAGGTCATTTATGAATATGTCAAAAAGCAGCGGACCCAGCACAGATCCCTGGGGTACTCCACTAATCACCTTTTTCTATTGGGAAAATTGGCCATTTAGCCCTACCCTCTGCTTTCTATCTTTTAACCACTTCCTGATCCACAATAGTACATCACCTCCTATCCCATGACTTTTTAGTTTTGCCAAAAGTCTCTGATGAGAGACCTTGTCAACGGCTTTCTGAAAGTCCACACTATATCAACCGACTCATCTTTGTCTACCTGTTTATTCACACCTTCAAAAAAACATAACAGATTAGTAAGACAAGATCTTCCTTGTCTAAAGCCATGTTGGCTGTTCCCCATTAAGCCATGACTATCTACATGCTGAGTAATTTTGTTCTTTATGATGGTTTCTATCATTTTTCCCAGTACTGACATCAGGCTCACCGGTCTGTAGTTTCCCGGATCACCCCTGGAATCCTTTTTAAAAATTGGTGTTACATTGACGATTCTCCACAGGTATTACAGATGATTTTAATGATAGTTCACAGATTACTAATGTGCCTGGTGATTGACACTGGATTATAGTAATGTAGAAATCTTTTAGTCTTTCTTTATCCATACCCTCATTAAGGAGTCTCCACACATGGCCCCGCAACCCCCTTGGGCTGTCCCTGTCAGTATGTCTTTGGTGCGACCTCATTTGTAGTATTGTTTGCAATACTGGAGGCCATACTTTCAAAAGGATATAAACAGGTTTGAGTCACTGCAGAGGGTGGCTACTAAAATGGTTAGTGGTCTTCATTATAAAACAAATGTGGACAGACTTAAGGTTCTTAATTTGTATGCTTTATCGGAAAGGCGGGATAGAGGAGATATGTTTGAGATGTTTAAATACCTCTGTGGCATAAATGCACAGGAGGGAAGTCTCTTTCGATTGAAAGCAAGTTCTGCTACATGGGGACATAGGATGAGGATGAAAAGGGACAGACTCAGGAGTAATATGCAGAAATATTTCTTTACGAAAAGAGTGGTAGATGCATGTAATAGTCTCCCAGTGAAGGTGGTAGAGATGAGGACAGTATCTGAATTCAAAAAAGTATGGGACAAACACAGAGGATTTCTAATGGAAAAAAGGGGACTGTTTTAGTAGTTGATATGAAAAGGCAGACTAGATGGACCATGTGGTGTTTTTCTGCCATCATGTTTCTGTGTTTTTATGTCATGCTATGCGAAAAACTCACCCATTTGGAGAAACTGTCCTGAAGGAACTTCACTCCTAGTACCATATTCTGCCTTTTGACTTTGTATCCAATCCCTGCAGTTTCACAAAATGCCTTTCAAGTGTTGCGTTTCTATGCACACTGAGAATGCATATGTTTCCCTATTTGAATGAGTGGCTGCTCAAGAGCATCTCCCTTGTTGAAGGCTTTCAGAAATTCATGTGTATCACTATCCTGGTGCTGGAGTTGGTAGAGTTTATCAGTTACCCCTCCAAGTTGAGCCCATCAGAGCAATTGAAATTCATTGGAGCTTTGATAGACACAACTCAGACAAAAGTCATTGTTTCACAAGACAGGCTTATCTGCTTGGTGGTGATAGTGGAAGACATACAAAAGAGTCAGTAAACATTAGCAAGAGCCATGATGAGAATGTCAGGCTACATTGACTCAGGGAGTCATATCACTCTCTTGCCATGCCTCTTACGAGACAATCTCAGTGGACTTCAAACACTCAGTGGACACAGGTCATGAACTGGCTCAGTGGCATCATAACTGTCACTTTTCCCCTCCAGCACTCTGTCCAGATGAATAGACCATTCCAATCTGGCCAGAGGTCTACCTTTCAAATTCCTCCCTATCAAATGTTACTCATGACAGATGTGTTGAAGCTGGGTTGGGAATCTTATGTAGATGACCACATTCAGGGAACATGTACCAACCTAAAAAGTTTCCATCAATTCAATTTCTTGGAACTTAGAACAATCTCAAACATTCTAAAGGCTTTCAGAGATCAGTTAGCCAGCTGAATTATGGTGATTAAATGGACAGACAAGTAGCCATTTTCTGCATCTGTAAGCAGAGAACAATGGGCTTGTATCTCTTGTGATAGGAGACAATCAGGATATGGAACTTCACCATCTTTGAACAGATGGAGCTCAGCCACATACCTGCCTTGCGAAGACATCATCCTGGTAGACAGACTGAACTGAGCCCTTCAACCTAGTGAATGGATCCTGGATTGGGAAGTGGCTTTCTGCATCTTTTGGGAATGGGTCACCTCCCTTAACAGATCTTTTCACCACTCCTCAGAACATCTGTGTACCTCAGTTCTGCTCCAGGATAGCAACATACAGCAAAGTTGCTTCAGCTGCCTTCCTCCTCTATTGGGGGGAATAGAATCCCTTTATTCCTCTCATTGTGAAAACTTCTGAAACTCAAGGACAATGTGGGCACAATGATTCTTATCGCTCCTTATTGGCCCCGGCATCCATGCTTCCTTCTTCTTGAACCTTCCATCTGGCATCTGGCTCGCCTAGAGATTCACCAACTCTTATTATGCAAGATTAGAATATAAGAAATGCCATGCTGAGTAAGGCCAATGTCCATCAAGCACAATATCCTATTTATAGCAGTAGCAAATCCAGGTTACAAGTACCTGGTAGGCTACCAAACAGATACACGGTGCTTGTCCCAGGGTAAGGCAGTGGATTTCCTGAGTCCTCTTTAATAACACAGGTCTGCAAAAACTTTTTTTCGAGAGCTGTTTTGGTTATTCCACGTAATTTTTATGTTTATTGGTGTGCTGAATCCGAAAATGACCTCCATTTTGTCATAGGACATCTTGTTTCCTGACAATTTAGGTAACTATGTTAAATAAGGCAATACCTCAAAATAAATGGAAAAAGACTTATAAAATTAAAGTTTTATTACAATATTTTCATGGAAATCCTTTTTTGAACTGAAATGAGCTCACCTACACACACTAAACTCAATTCTTCTTCCTTGTGAGGCTCCTCTTGGTGCATTTACGCTGGTGAGTAGCATCTGGAATGTCTCTCTGAAGCATCCAACAGTAGTCTGCCATCATTGTAATGCTCCATTTTCCCTGGTATCTCCTTTCCATTTCTTTAATGTCTTGGTGGAATCGTTCACCTTGTTCCTCACTCACAGCTCCCAAATTTTCAGGAAAGTAGTCAAGGTGGGACTGGAGGAAATGCACTTTCAAACTCATCAGGCAACCTAAAGCTTGAAATGCTTTCAGCATTCATCCGACGATCTTTTTGTAGTGAGGATCTTTGTTATCACCTAAAAATTACTGTACGACTTCTTTAAATGCAATCCACCCTTCTTTTGAGGATCCGTCATGGTATTGTCAAACTTGATCATCTATAAACCTTCTAATGTCTGGTCCGACGAACACACCTTCCTTCAATTTTGCCTCCGACAGACCTGGAAACTTGGTGACCAAGTATTTGAAGCATTCTCCATCTCTTGGAAGTGATTTTACGAATTGTTTCATCAATCCCAATTTTATGTGGAGAGATGGTAGAAGAACTTTATGGGAAGGTACCAAAGTTTCTCGGAGGACATTTTTTTCACCGACTCTTTGCACCCCCGGCTGCCAACTTTTCTTGGTCCAGTGATTTTGTCGGTCTCGACTGTCCCATAGACACAGAAAACAAGGATATTTGGTATACCCAGCTTGTTGCCTGAGCAACATGCACAAGACCTTCAAGTCCCCACACACTTGCCAACCATGGTCTTCATATTTAAGTTTACAAAGAACCAATTCCAAGTTCTCGTAGGTTTCCTTCAAGTGTACGGAATGACCTACAGGTATGGATGCGTAAAAACCGTTGTGGAGTAAAACTGCTTTGAGACTTCTTTTTGAAGAATCTATAAAAAGACGCCATTGCTCTGAATCATATTGGATTTTAAATTGACCCATCAGACCTTTGGCATTGATGCAATAAACCAACTTGTCTTCCTGGGCGAAGTAAGGAACGAACTCCTTTTCACAATGTCTGAACCATGAAGATGACACTCCTGGCAACAATAAATTACTGCTTTTCAGCCTTGATCCGAGTAACTCAGCGGCATCTTTGGGAAGATTCAAGTCTCTTACCAAATCATTCATCTCCTCCTGAGAAAACAATTTTGGTCTTGTATCATCTTCAAAGTCAGAACTTGATTCGTCATCTGGTTCAGGTATGACTTCACCTTCATCGGAGCTAGGTATCTCTTCCAAGGTAGCAGGGGGCTTGGGTACTGGTATATCTGTTCCATGGGGGATGGGACGAATTGCCGAGTGAAGATTGGGGTATGAAATGGAATGCTTCCATTTGGAATTAAACCCTTTCACATCGCATGAACAAAAGTAACAGTCATCACTATGGTTCTTTTGCTCTCGCCATACCATAGGAATCCCATAACGGAAAGATTTTTTCTTACCCTTGAACCAGTTTTGGAGGTCCTCAACACACCGTTTGCACACTTTATGAGGCGCCCAGACTTTATCTTGATCTGCAATTTTTAGTCCAAAGTATGCAAAGTATACTTTTTTCACAAAGTCTGTAATATTCTGCTGTTGCTTCAACACTGTATATTCACCACAGATGAAACAGAAACTGTCTGGCGAATTAATACACTTTCGCGGAGCCATAACATAACGGTTGAAGACTGACGAGCTAACACGAATTGCGATGAAAAAGTGTGAACAGCCTAGAACCAAGAACCTGATGATGATTCGTGCACAAGTGTGGCATGCAGGAGAGAGCAGCTCTGTGTCTGTACACGAGACGTCACAGTGCTGGCCACTCCCCCCTGCACTGACCGGAGCTGCTGCTATCTGCCCTGTGTCTCCCTCCCACTGGATTCTTCAGGAAAGATTAACCCCTTCTACCATTAGAAGCACAGACTTAAAACTTGCTTAGCTTATGTATATATTGCTGACCATCAGATTTACAGTGCTATATTTTTTTTACATAACTTGGACAACCCCTTTAAGGGTTTTTTGGCATTTTATATCTTAAATGCACTTATGTGAATTAATTAATAGTAATTTGAATTAATTAATAGTAATTTGAAAAAAATTGATAAATTTGAAGACAATTTTGCATGTTGTGGCAAATCATGACGTCTAGGAGTTTTTTCAATATGTTATTTGTTTTCAGCACACCAAAATACATGGAAATTAGATGAAAATAATCAAACAGCTTTTTAGTCGCAGACCTGTGTAATAGTTTATGGACCTTTCCTCCAGGAACTTCTCCAAACCTTTTTTAAACCCTGCTACACTAACAGTTTTTACTATATAAAAGACTTCAGGAAAAAACTTAAAACGCACCTTTTCCAATCTCACTTCAATTTAACCGCATGAATTTCATTCAGGCATGTGAAAATATGTTTATAAAGATCCTAAGTGAAGTCCTAGCAGACTGGCTTGTGTAAATATGTATATAACTTCCTTTGTGTAAAGTGTAAATATGTATATAAGCACCTTGTGTAAAGTCCTAACTTTAATCAACTGTAAATCTGTAACCCTTCTTATGTGTGCTACCCACCTTTCTAATCGAATTGTACCTACCCCTAATTGCTGGTCAGTACAACCAGCCTTACCTTGTTTTGCAACCGCTGCTGATCACTGGAAGCAGCGGGATACAAATTTGTGCGTAAATAAATAAATAAATATATCTCCCGGTAACGAATTCCAGAGTTTGATTATTCATTGAGTGAAAAAATATTTTTTCTTAATATTCTTAAATGGTTACATTGTAGCTTCATTGCATGTCCCCTAGTCTTTCTATTTTTTGATGGCGTAAACTGATCTGTTTACCCTTTCCACTCCATTTATTAATTTATAAACTTCTATCATATCTCCCCTCAGCCATCTGTTTTCCAAGTGCCCTAATCATTTAAGCGTTTCCTCAGGCGTATCCTTCCATCCCCTTTACCATATTGGTGGCTCTTCTCTGTACCTTTTATAATTCTGCTATATCCTTTTTAAGATATAGTAACCAGAAGGTTGGGCGTCAAAAACAGCAAACCTCACAAATAGTGCATGAAATTAGGGACTTGTCTTTTATTTCAGTTCTTTCAACACCCTCGGATGTTTACAATCTGGTCCAGGTGATGTGCTACTCTTCAGTTTATCAAATACTTGTAATACATCTTCCCAGTTTATTGATATTTCTTTCAGTTCTTCCGATACATCACCTTTAAATATCATGTCAGGCATGAGTAACTTCCCTCCATCATCTTCATTAAAGACCAAAGCAAAAAATTAATTGTCTCTCTGCTTCACCAGGTGTAAAGTGTGTACTAACCACAACCACTGGAATGCTTATAGTATGCTCTTGAGGTTGGGTATGGGGGGAAGGGAGACGAGAGGGATAAGAGGGTATTCAGGAAAAAAATTAGGTGCAACATTGATGGGATTGATGGGATTTATCTTTAACTGAAAGTTCATATGTTCTTTGTAGTTAATTTTGGAATGTATGGCATGCCATTATTTTGTTGTTGCAATAAAAGATAAATAAATAAAAAAAAGCTTCTAGACATAACCCATATGTGAGAACTTATCCTGTATCCACAGAGAACACTGTTACAGATGAATAACTCTGTCATACTTTGATCTTGCTTATTGCAGTAGTCATGCACACCTTGCTGATGCTTATCTCTGACATTGATACTGTCAGCCTGCCAATCCTGGTCTTTAGTTCTCAGTTGTTCTATGTAATAATGTTGTTCAATGTTGTTCATTGTACACCACCCCTGATCTCAGGAAAGAGCGGTATAAAAGTAACAATAAATAAATAAAAATGTCACAAAGGTATTTAAACATCTATCATATTGTCTCTCTCTCGCCTTTCCTCCAAAATATATGTAGTGAGATTTTAAGTCTGTCTCTATATGCCTTATGACGAAGTCCACTGACCATTTTGGTAGCCACTCTCTGCACAGATTCTATCCTGTTTATAACCTTTTAAAGGTGTGGTCTCCAGAATTGCACACAATACTCAAAATGGGGTCTCATCAAAGCTTTATACAGAGCAGTATCGCATCCTCCTTCCTGCAGGCTATTCCTCTCCCAAGCACCCAAGCATCCATCTGACTTTTGCCATTGCCTTTTCTACTTGTTCAGCCACTTAAGATCATCAGAAAAAAATCACCACCAGATCTCGCTCTTCTTTTGTGGACAGAAGCACTTAACCCCCTATATTATACCACTCCCCTTGGATTTTTGCAGTCAATATACATGAACCTGCATTTTTTTAGTGCTAAATCTCGGCTGCCAAATTCTTAACCATTCTAAAAGCGTCGCTAGATCACGCCTCATGTTATCTACTCTTTCCTGAGTGTCTATTCTATTACAGATTTTGATATCATCTGCAGAGAGACAACCTTTACCTGACAGCTCATCTGCAATATCACTAACAAAAATGATGAAAAGATCGGACCAAGGACAGATCCCTGTGGCATATCATCGGTAACTTCCTTCTCAAAGTGATTTTCATTTACCTGTTGCCTTTGTCACCTCCCACTCAACCAATTTCTAACCCAGTCATTTTAGGGTCCGTTCCTAGGGCACTCAATTAATTTATAAGTAGCCTATGTGGAACAGTTGCAAAGGCTTTACTGAAATCTAAATATATCAGATCTAGGACTCTCCCTCTGTCCAACTCTCTGGTCATTGAGCCAAAGAAATGAATTAGATTTATCTGACAAGAGCTGCCTTGGGTAAAACCATGTTGCCTTGGATCCTCCAATCCATTGGACTCAAGAAACCTCACTATTCACTGTTTTAGCAGTGTTTCCATTAATTTACTCACCATAATCTTGTAGTTCCCAATCTCACCCTTAATTCTGCTTTTGTGTAAAGAGACCACATGTGCCCTTCTCTAGTCTTATGTATTATTCCAGACTATCTACATGCTGAGTAATTTTGTTCTTTATGATGGTTCCTATCATTTTTCCCAGTACTGACATCAGGCTCACCGGTCTGTAGTTACCCGGATCAAATTTATGATAAAGCGATATAATAACCTGTTAAATACATTCCTTCTCTTCACCCTTGAGTCTGACAAGACCACTTTTGTACGTACTCTTCTCGTTAACATATCTGAAAAATATCTCCTCCCCCATTTTACTGCATTGACAATTTTTTCTCCCATTTGTATCCTTGCTTTTGTGACTACTTCTCTTAGTTTTTCCAAATATGTTTGTCTTTCTTTTTCTGTGATCTCTTGTATTTTATGAAGGCCATCCTCTTTTTTTTTTCTTCACCTTTTCAGCTACTTTTTTTGAGAACCATAGTGGCCTCCTTTTCCTAACAAAAAGGATTGTTGCCCTTAAAATATCCCCTTTTAGTTTCACCCACTGCTTTTCTATATCCCCTAGCTGCTCCCATTCCACTAATGACCCCTTGAAGTATTGTCCCATCTTGACAAAGTCAGTTTCTTGAATTATAGGACCCTCATATTTTAATGAACTATGGAAAAGCCTGCCTCAGGTTTTAAAAAGTGCACAAAATGTGGCGGTACTATCTCTGTCACCGACACCCATGACTGGTGTCTAAAATGTTTAGGTCCTGTTCCATGATGTCTAAGAGGGGTCGACAGAACCGAGCTGCCAAGCTCAGTACCCTGTTTTCCTCTGATGCGGCTTCGGTGGCATCGACGTCTTCCAGGGCTTCTTCTTCCTCACATGGATCTCAGGTAACTAAACATAAATCCAGCCGGTCCTCGAAGGGTAGATCTCCTTCTAAGCATCGAGATGCCTCTGGCCTTGCCCTCGAGGATTCTGCACCGGCAAAATTACCCCGGCAGGAGGCTTCGGCCTCTAAAGCATCATCATCGGGGTTCCAGGATGATCTTGATGGCGTGGCCTCGACAGATCTCTTGGTGCCATGCTCTGGGGTACCGGTGGCTTCCACCGGTACCGACTTCCAGGCATTGGCGGCGTCAATGGATCAGAGGATTCTGTCCATGGAACGCAGTCTGGCGGCTTTCCTTGTGGCATCGATGCCCGTGGTACCGCAACAGACTACTCCGCCGGTACCAGCACTAGCATCGCCATCGGTACCGATCCCCATACTGGTGGCATCGACATCAGCATCGGTGTCCGCTATGCCGGTACTCTGTCCTCTGAAGCCCTCCGGTACTGATACCCCGGTACCGGTTATTCCCGATACCGATCCCGGTCGGTATGGGTATCGAGTGTTGCAAGAGCATCCAGACAAACGATACTTCGATTCCTCTGCGACTCTGAGGATTCTGAAGAGTCTGTCGATGCAGTGATGCTTCTTCCACAGGAGGAGTCCTCTCCTAAACAAAGGATGTCTCCTCAGAGGACTTGTCTTTTCAAGACTTTTTTTTTTTCCATTAAAATATTTATTAAAGAATCCACAGTGTAAAACAACATAGCATTAACATGCAACTTCTTGTACAGCACTAGCGCATGCTAACAGAGCTCAACTACACACCCCAAAGACCCAATGATCTGTATCCATAAGGAAACAACCCCGTACACCCCCAACCCCCCCCTCCCCCCCACCGAGGCTGGCTACCGTAGAGCATAATGAGAATACATTCAAGAGGAATAAGTCTAACAATGAAAACGTTAACTTTCATCATCTTAATAATCAAAATTATAGTCAAAAGACAGAATCTGAAACATCCTATCACTGCAGCATAACTAGACCCCCCAACCTCTCTGCAGTGTTCCTCAGTCTGGTAAACCCTTACCCAGAATACACATCAAATGACATACTACAGTGTGGGACCACTACTAGATGAGTCCACCCCACCCTCCTGCCCACCAGGGATCAGTAGTGTCCTCCCTCCTTCAGTCCATCTAAAATAAGGGCCCCAGATTTCCTGAAACCGCGCCAACGGCTGCTGGCGGAGGGCAGTGAGGCGATACATTAAGGAAAGATGCGCCACTCTCTGTTGGACTTCCTCTAAGGTGGGCGGAGATACTATCCTCCACTTCCTCGCAATCAGTTGCCTCATTGCCCCACACACCACCTTGCACCACTTCGACCCCCCTCCCACATTCAGCAAGGCCAAACATGGACCAAGATCTATACATTCACCTAGGACCGCACCCAGCCACTCCGCAACCGCACGCCACCTGGGCCGGAGTTTAGGGCACTCCCACCAGATGTGCATAACGGATCCCGACTCCCCACAGTCTCTCCAACATAGGCCCAACCCCCCACACCATTTCTGTATCCTCTGGGGTGTCAAATGCCACCGATAAAGCACCTTATAATTTTGCTCCAAAATAGAGCTAGACAATACCCCCCTAAACAGGCCCTTGTAAACTACTTCCCAATGGTCATCATCCCAACACATATGTAGGTCTCGCTCCCACGCCTTCTTATGGGCCCAGTCCCCCCTGTCCAGGGTATCCATTAACTCATATAACCGTGAGATCAGACCCTTGACCACCCCACCCTCCACTAACCCGTCCACAACCGCCCCTTGCCCCTCTCCCCCCCAACCTCCTAAACTGTTACAAAAATGACGCGCATGCACATATTGGTACCTGTCCCCCTCCATCACCGGGAATTCTTTCTGTAAGTCTTCAAAGGCCACCCATACCTCCCCTTCCTTAAACTGCCCGACATGGCCTAGCCCTTGTCGTGCCCACCTCTGAAATGTAGGGTCATACCTCCCCGGAGGAAAATCCGGATTATCCAGCAGAGGCATAAACCTAGAGCACCCCCGGTTACCATACCACCGGGAATGCCACTTCAGCCAATAACGCAGTGTAAGCGCTACATAAGGCTTCGCCACTCCCTGTTCCACAGCTCCAACGGCCCTCACCCATACAATATTAGATAAGCGTCTCCCCCCCCTAACCCCAGCTGTTCCAACTCCACCCATTCAGCTGCATCCCGCAATATCCATTCAAAAACCGCCCGCACTCTGGCTGCTTCGTAATATCTACTCAACTGAGGCATTCCCATACCCCCCATATGACGAGGCGCATACAGGATGTTCCGGGCCACCCTCGGTCGCCTACCTTGCCACACAAAAAACAAAAGCTTATCCTGTAGCTTATGCAGATACGTCACCGGGACCTCGACTGGCAGGTTCATGAACAGATAGAGTCGAGGAACCAAAATCATCTTAATTAAATCTATTCGACCTAGATCTCGAAGGCCCCCCACCGCTCAAGCTCCCGAAGTACCTTACCCTGAGCAGGTAAATAATTCTCCTGGTATAGATTCCGGCTCTGTCCGGTGAGCTGCACCCCAAGGTACCGAATGCTAGATTTGGCCCACCGAAAAGGGAAGGACTTCTTCAAGACCTCCACTGTCTCCCTACCTATGGTGAGGTTCAGTACTTCTGACTTCGTAGGATTCATACGAAACCCTGACAAGGCACCATAAGTGGTCAATTCCTCTAAAATTGCCGGAAAGGATCTCAAAGGGTCAGAGACAAAAAACAGGACATCATCGGCAAAGAGGGAAATCTTATGGTGCGTCGCGCCCGCCACTACACCCCACACCTCTGCACAATCCCTTATCCTCTGGGCCAGCGGTTCCATGGCGAGTATAAAAAGCAGGAGGGAGAGTGGGCACCCCTGCCTCATCCCCCTATGCAATTCAAAAGCTTGGGTGGTAGAACCATTAATTTTTAGGCAGGCTAATGGATGCCAATACAGGGCTCGCACCCAGTCCAAAAATGGCCCCACTATCCCCACCCGCTCTAATGTCATGAACAGAAAGGGCCAGCTCACCCTATCAAATGCTTTTTCAGCATCCACAGCTAACAAGGCCATCTCTGCCCCTGCTCTACCCCCATGCCACACTAAATTCAACACTCTCCGAATGTTATCGGAGGTGTATCTCCTAGGCACAAAGCCGGATTGATTTGGGTGTACCAGCTTCCCCAAAAACGGAAGCAGCCGATTTGCTAAGACTCGAGTAAAAATCTTAAGGTCGCTGCCCAAAATGGATATAGGCCTATAAGAGCCACATTCTATGGGATCCTTCCCCTCTTTATGTAAAATACTGACCCCCGCCAACCTCAGGGAGGGCGGCAATATACTATCACCCTTAAAGGAGTTATACATTCTCACCAAAGGCCCGACCAAGCACCCCGCAAAAACTTTATAAAAACGATTGGGAAATCCATCCATGCCGGGGGCCTTATGTGCCCGCAGGCCTTTAATCACAGTCAGGAACTCATTCTCCCCAATAGGAAGTGAGAGACCCTCCGATTCCACACTAGACAAACTAGGGAGTCAGACAGTATCCAAAAAGTCCTTGATCGCGGCCTCCGGCACTACATTTTCCGGCATATAAAGCTCCCGGTAGTACTGGACAAACCGGTCTTCAATCTCTTTCCCCAGCCACAGCAATCTGCCCTCCTTCCCCTTCACTTTCACTATAGTGTTCCTAGCAGCCAATTTCTTGACCCTACGCGCTAACATCCTACCCGCTTATTGCCAAATTCAAAAAACCTCTGCTGTAGCATGTTTAATTTGTGCCGGATCTCCTGCATGTGTAGTTCACTCAATTCCAACTGTGCCTTCCTCAACTGCCCTTTCACGGCTACATCCTGCGGGCCCCACTTCAGACGCATTTCCAGCTCACCAATCAAGGCCAACAATTCCGATTGCTTTTTTAACCGCAATTTCTTTTTAAGAGCACCTAGAGCTACCAGCCTCCCGCGGACCACCGCCTTCAGGCAATCCCAAACAATTCCCGGTGAACATTCACCATTATCGTTCATGAGCAAATACTCCTCTACGTCTCTCCGTATTTGTTTCACCACCTCCGCATCGTCTAACAGGGACTCATTCAACTTTCACCACCGCTTTGCAGGGCTTGAATTCCCTAGTTGTAAAGTACAAACAACAGGAGCACGGTCTGACCATGTCCGTTCACGAATTTCGCAATCAGCCACTCCAGCCAACAAGTATTTATCAATAAACAACATATCAATCCGAGAATACACCCCATGCACGGAAGAGAAGAACGAATTGTCCCGTTCACCATGATGCACCTCTCGCCAAAGATCCACCACCTCCAGGGTTTCCATCATACGCTTCAAACGGAAGCGATGCTTCCGCGTCATGGACGATGCACCTCTTGAGGTGTCTACTAAAGGATTGAGAGCCACATTAAAATCCCCCCCTAAAACTAGCTGCCCTTCTCCCTTACTTACAAGAACTGCCTCTAGTTCCCCAAAGAAAGCCGCCTGATCAGAGTTGGGAGCATAAACACTAGCCAGAGTATACAGCTGCTGTCCCCATCGTAACGTAACCATCACATAACGCTCCCCCTTGTCACTAATTACCTCCTCAACCCTCCGCAGCACCCTGCTGGACAACAATAGTCCCACTCCCCCTTTTTTCTTTTCCAACTTGTTGGAGGCAAAATACTGTTGTGGGAAGTGAGGGCGTCGCATGCGACCCTCGTCCTTAGGGAGCAAGTGGGTCTCCTGAACAAAAATTACATCCCCCTCCAGTCGAGAACACTCTTTAAAAAGCAATTGTCTCTTATAGTAGGAGTTCAGACCCCTAACATTGATAGTCACCAACTTAAGTGCGGCCATAGACTTTCCCCTTCACTCCATAAGCCAGAGCCACCCCCGTCCCCCCATTCACCCTTCCCCCCCCTCTCAGCCCTCCCCACTCCCACCCCCCCACTCCCCCCTCCCCTCCGATCCCCCTCCCCCCACCCCCATCTCACCACCCGATCCAGCAAGTAGATCGGTTCCAGGTCACGTCAACCAGGACAGCCTCCCTGCTCACTGCATAAAACCTCCCCCCGTATAAGTATACACAATTCTATACTTCCCCGCTTATTAACATAAACATTCCATTCACTCACCCAATTCCCCCACCCTAAAACCACTCACACCCCAACAGATAATATAAGAATAACCCCTGCAGCAAGCACAAATTCCAAGACCCCAAAAGGTTTCACTTGGCAACATATAAAATGACACATATACCCCCTGTCTTACACCCTCTTCAGCATACCCTCCCCGCACCCTCCGCACAGACCCGACAGGATAGCCAAACTAATGGCTAGTTTCATCAAGCTAGTAAACCACAGTTCAGGTGGCCGACTCTGTAGGCTGCAAGGCTGACTTCGTCTTTCGTAGCCTCCGCTCTCCGCCGGACACTCTACTCCAACTCGTCTGGGGCCGTTTGGGGAGGTCTCCGCCCTCTCTCGTTCCCTGATCGCCTGGTACAGATGTCGGGAGTTTGGACCATCCCGCCTGCTTCAGTCCTGAAATGGCCGCCTCTACTGTATGTGCCACATAGGACTTCGTGTTAATAGTGAACTGTAGGCCCACAGGAAACAGCCACCGGTAGCGCGCATTCTCTTCCCGAAGCTGCCTCGTCACCTGCTGGTACTCCCGACGCTTTTTCATAGTGATACTAGATATGTCAGCAAACACTTCCACATCAGCCCCATGCCAGTTGAGTTTCCCCAACTTCCGAGCCGCCTTGAACACCAGCTCTTTGGACCGGTATTCATGCAGACAACAGACAATATCTCTGGCTCTATTATCACGCCTTGGGCCTAGAGACCGGTGAGCCCGATCCACTCTGAGGCACACCCCTTCCACATCCATGTCGGCAGCCTTCAGAACAGCGCTGCAAAACTCTTCCGCTAGAGCGACATAATTGACTGCTCCTTCCCCTTCCGGGAGGCCCCGTATTCGAATGTTCGAGCGGCGGGATCTGTTTTCGAGGTCTTCCAATTTTTGCAGTATGTCGCCTTATGCTTCCTCCAGCACGGCGTTATGCTGGACAGCGGCTCCGAGCTGTTCATCATGCTCCTCTGCTCTATTTTCCAGCTCCTCCAGCCGGGTGCCGAGCGTTAGCATATCACCCTTCAACTCCTTAAACCAGTTCTGAACCTCCAACTTAAAGGTAGATAACTCTGATTGTGTAGATTGAAACCAGCTTTTCAGGTCTGCACGCAGGCTCTGAATTTCGTCGGCGTTGCCTGTCGCGCTGCCTCCAACTCCATCTCCCGCCTCCACCACCACGCCGCCACCAGCCGCCAGCTTGTTGATCGGTGGCTTCACTCCTACTCCCCCTTTGAAGGAAAAGGTTTTTAAGTCCATCCCAGTCTTTTTGCCAGCCATCCAGTCACAGAGATATGACAGGCCAGCCACCCAACACTGTGGCAAAGCCACTCAGTTGTCTCCACAGGGCCCACTCCTTTTATTTTATTTTATTTAACAAACTTTTATATACCGCAGCCTTCCGTTGATCTGGTGCGGTTTACAAATAACAGTTGAGGAGACAGAATGGCATTTCTGTTTACATTGAACATTATATGAACTATATACATGAGCAGTTTAACTTTTAAATTTTTAAACTTTGGAGAACTATGCACAATTTACAATTTAAACTATGTACAATTAACTATGTACAGTAAGTTCAACAGTATCAACATCATTAGGCAGTGTCAAAGTCAAGCTATCATAAGGCATTGCAGTGTTAGTTTCAGTGAGTTATATAGATCATCCCTTTTCGTTTAGGAGTTGAGAATTTGCTAGTGGGCCGTAGTGTGAGATAAAGAGGTGAGTTTTTAAGGTTTTACGTAGGACTTTAAGGTCGGTTAAGGCTCTGATTTCGTCAGGTAGTGAGTTCCAGAGTATAGGGGCAGCATGGGAGAATGCTTTTTTATTGGTTGTTTTTGTGGTCTTTGTGAATTCTTTTGGAATCTTTATTTTGTTGGCGTTGCCTCTTCTATGTGCGGATTGGGGGGTGTCTTTAGATAGGAGTTTATTTAGTGTGGCTGGGGCAGTGTTATTTAATGCTTTGAAGGTGATTATTATTAGTTTATAGTTTATTCTGCATTGGATAGGGAGCCAGTGTAGTTTGGCTAGATAGGGTGATATGTGCTCAAAAGGGTGTACCTTCATTATGGTTCTGGCTGCAGCATTTTGAGCCAACTGGAGCCTTTTAATGTTTTGGATATTTGTGCCTAATAGTGAGAGGTTGGCGAAGTCAAAATGTGGTGTGATTATGGCTTGAATGATGCTTAGGAAGTCTTGTAGGTGGACTAGAGGGCGTAATTGTTTTAATACTTTGAGTTTGAAGTATACTTTTTTAGTTGTATTTCTTATGTGGGTGTTCATGCTAAGGTGTGTATCAAGTATCACCCCTAGATATTTTATTTTGTTTTTTATATGAATGTCATGATTCTGAAGTGTAATGTGGGTGGGGGGGGGGGGGGTATAAGATTTGTTTTTTGTTACAATCAGTATGTCGGTTTTGAAATGGTTAATAAAGAGGTTGTGGGCTTCTAGCCAAGTTGCTAATTCGTTAAAACAATCTGTTAATAGTTGGAGTGGAAGCATGGGGATAGTGAAAGGAATGTACAACATGATATCGTCCGCGTATATGTGGTAATGGATTTTGAATTTTTTAAAGATATTGCAGACTGGTTGTATGTATATATTAAATAGGAGGGCAGAGAGAGCAGATCCTTGGGGGAGGCCTATTTCCTGTTTGTATGTATTGGAGGTTTGAGTGTTGATCCTGACAGTTTGAGTTCTGTTGGATAGGTACGATGTGAACCATTTAAGAACTATTGAGTTGGCACCTATTTGACTGAGCCTATTAAGCATTAGGGTATGGTGAACACTATCAAAAGCAGCAGATATATCTAGAAAGAGTAGCAGGAATGCATTCTTAGGGTTGTCTATTCCTCTTACTAGTGTGTCTAGGAGTACAGTTAAAAGAGTGTCTACCCCATGACCGGGGCGAAAGCCATATTGTTGGTCATCAAGGGGAGCTGATGTATCAATGTGTTCCTGTGTTTGGGTTTGAACTACTTTTTCTATGAGTTTGGCCATAAAAGGTATGCTAGAGATGGCTCTATATGAATTTGGTGAGGTTTTGTCCATGGTATTGTTTTTTAATATGGGTCTGATTTGTGCATGCTTTAGTATGGGCGGGAGGTAGCCTTGAGTTAGTGAGAGGTTAATTAGTGGTAGAATGAAAGGGGATAATGTTGGAAGGGTATTTTTTATCCAAGATATGGGGCAGGGATCGAGGTGAGAGGTTGTGGTATTTAAGTTTGACATTATATTCTTAAGGGTCTCTTTAGTTATGGTGTAGAATTTATTCCAAGAATCTGGTAGAGATTGGTAGGATATGGCTTGTGGAATTGGTAGGATATTATTTATTTTTGATTTGTTTATGTAGTGATTTGCTAAGGTTTGGGGAGAAATGTCATTAGCTTCATGGCTGGAGTTGTATGTGTTTTTAGTTAAGTTTTGGACAATGGAGAAAAGTTCCCTTGGTCTGTTGATGGACTTGTTTAGGACGGTTGAGTGGAAGTTTTTTTTAGCACTGTCTGTGGCGTCTTTATAATTTTTATGATGGGTGTGATATAGTTCATTGTATAATGTGGATTTGGTTTTGTGCCACTTTAATTCAATTTTTCTGAGTGTTCTTTTCATAGCTTTTAACATATTGTTGAACCAAGGGGCATCGCCGGTTCTGGGGCGAATGTTCCTCTTGTTTGGTTGATTATATGTAACTGCTTTTGCGATTGTTTTATGCCAATTTGTGATTGCCTCATCAAGGTTGGAAGGTGATGAGGAGAGGTTAGGGATTGTTGAATCTAGGAAATCTTCTGCATTAAAGTTTTTAAATCTGGGGGGTATGGGTTTATGCTGACTGTTTTTGTTATTGGGGTCAGTGTGAATAAGGCTAAATTTAATCAGGTAGTGATCTGACCATGGGATTGGTATGCACTGTAAGGATTCTTGATTGAAAAGTTTATGGAATACTTCCGGGAGAAAGATAAGGTCTAAGGTTCCTCCTTTGTTATGAGTTTTTGTGTTAATGATTTGGTGGAAGCCTATGTCGTATATCGATTCAAGAAAGAGGGTTGAATATGTGGTGGGTAGTGATGGGAGATTAAAATCTCCTAGCATTATTATTGGGCTTAGGTCTGTGGAGGAACTGAGTAGCTCTATTAGGGCATCCATATTTTCTGTTTTATGGTCAGGTGGTCTGTATATCAGAACTCTTATGTTGTATTCCACTGCCCTAGTAGGGCTCAACTGATTAAACAAGCAATGTAGTTTAGACAGCCCTGAGAGTCCCAGGTAGGGGCCAAAGTGGATGCTTAAGGAGAAAGGTCCAAAAGGTGTGCTCAGTGGGTCATAGTCATAGCATATACTGCAGCATCTGAGCTCCCTCCTGATGTAATCGGAGCCCCTGCACTGTTCAAGGGTGCTAAGCTGCAATTCCAGCTATCGCAAGGGTCAGAACTGTAACAGTCACGGCCTTCTCAGCTGCCCCTTTCACCTTGATGCTGCCACGCGATCTAGGAGCTCCAACGCTCCTGCGCCACCGGAAACCCTGCTCTGATTAGGCCGCGAAGGGAAGCCCTTGCCGCACCGTCCGCTCGTGGCCAGCAGCACAACGCCCCACGACTCTTGGGCTCACCCCCGAGCAGACTGCCCGCTGTCCGCATCCACGAGCTCACTCCGACTGCCTCTTCTGCTCCAGGCTCCGTCGCTATCCACGGTGGGGAGAGGGGGGGAAGCACTTCGGAGCCCGCCGCCGCTCACTGTACTCGCTCACCTTCAGCCCGAACTGCGCTGCTAGCAGCCGCGGCCAGCCAAAACTCCTTAGAATAGCTTGGAGGGTGTCACCGTTCTCACTCCTGTCTCCCGCCGCTCCTTTGCTATACCGGGGGGGTGCTTATTTCTCCTCTTGCAGGGTAAATCGGCGGAGCCTGTCTAGGGCACCACCATGCGGCCTGGTGACGTCACCGGAAGTCCGTCTTTTCAAGACTTTATCAGAGAGGTGGCTCGGGGCCTCTCTATTACAGTGGCCCCAGAGTCAGAGCCCAGAGCCAAGGAGTTAGATATTTTGCAATATCCTAAAACTCCTAAGGAGGCAGCTACCTTACCTATTCATGAGATTCTGTATGATCTCATTTTAAGGATGTGGGAAGCACCTCTAACCACCTCTCCTCATTCTCGCAGGTTGGACACCATGTATCGTGTCCCTCCTTGTCCTGGTTTCCATAAGACTCAACTTCCTCACCACTCTATTGTGGTTGAGTCTGCAATTAGAAACATAGAAACATGATGACAGAAAAAGACCACAAGGCCTATCTAGTCTGTCCTTCCATAACAACAACTACAACAGTCCACTTTTTACCTTTAGAGATCCTCTGTGTTGGTCCCATGCTTTTTTGAATTCAGTTACTGTCCTCATCTCTACCACCTCCACTGGGAGACTATTCCACGGATCCACTACTCTTTCTGTAAAGAAATATTTCCGCATATCACTCCTGAATCTATCTCCCTTCATCCTCATCCCATGTCCCCTCGTAGCAGAACTTGCTTTCAATTGAAAGAGGCTCTCTCCCTGAACATTTATGCCACGGAGGTATTTAAACATCTCAATCATATCACCTCTATCCCGCCTTTCCTCTAAGGTGTACATATTAAGATCCTTAAGTCTGTCCTCATATGCTTTATAATGAAGCCCCTTAATCATTTTAGTAGCAACCCTCTGCACCGACTCCATCCTGTTCACATCCTTTTGAAGGTGCGGTCTCCAGAATTGCACACCATACTCCAAATGAGGTCGCACCAAAGACTTATACAGAGGCATTATCACCTCCTTTTTTCTGCTAGCCATTCCTCTTCGTATGCACCCAAGCATCCTTCTAGCTTTTGCCGTCACCTTTTCTACCTGTTTAGCTACTTTAAGATCATCAGACACAACCACGCCTAGGTCCCGCTCTTCTTTAGTGGACAAAAGTACTTCACCTCCTATACTGTATTGCTCCCTTGGATTGCTGCAGCCCAAATGCATGACCTTACATTTTCTAACATTAAATCCCAGCTGCCAAATTCTAGACCATTCTTCAAGCTTAGCTAGATCCCTCCTCATGTTATCTACACCTTCCTGGGTGTCTACTCTATTGCAGATTTTGGTATCATCCACAAAGAGGCAAACCTTACCCGACAGCCCTTCCGCTATATCACTAACAAAGATGTTAAAAAGAATCGGACCAAGGACAGATCCCTGGGGCACACCACTGGTAACATCCTTCTCCTCAGAGTGAGCTCTATTTACTTGTACTCTTTGTCGCCTCCCACCGAACCAATTTCTAACCCAAGCAGTAACTTTAGGGTCCATCCCTAGGGTGCTCAGTTTGTTTATAAGTCGCCTGTGAGGAACAGTGTCAAAGGCTTTACTGAAATCTAAATACACCACATCTAGAGCTCTCCCTCGGTCCAACTCCCTGGTCACCCAGTCAAAGAAATCAATCAGATTTGTCTGACAAGACCTGCCTCTGGTGAATCCATGCTGCCTCGGATCCTGTAATCCGCCGGACTCCAGAAACTTCACTATTTTCTCTTTCAGCAGCGTTTCCAAGTAATTTACTCACCACTGAAGTTAAACTAACCGGCCTGTAGTTTTCAACCACATCCTTACTTCCGCTTTTGTGTAAAGGCACCACATGAGCCTCTCTCCAGTCCTTTGGCACCACTCCCGACTCCAACGAGGCATTGAAAAGGTCAGTCAGTGGAGTTGCTAGAACGTCCCCAAGTTCCCTCAGTATTCTAGGGTGTATCCCATCCAGTCCCATCGCTTTGTCTACTTTAAGTTGAGCTAGTTTCTCACGAACACAGTCTTCTGAAAATTGTTCAAGATGTCCCACGCTTCTGTTCTTATTTGTGGGTGTTTTCTGAGGTCCTGCTCCTGGTTCTTCATCTGTGAACACAGAACAAAAATATTTGTTAAGCAATTCTGCTTTATCCTTATCAGCTTCTACATATTCCCCCCCTGCACCCTTGAGTCTGACAATACCACTTTTGCCCTTCCTCTTCTCACTAATATATCTGAAAAATGTCTTATCCCCCATTTTATTGCATTGGCTATTTCCTCCTCCTTTTGAATCTTTGCCTTCTTGACTACTTTGCTAGCTTCTCTAAGTTTTTCCAAATACAGATGCCTGTCTTCCTCTCTCTGTGATCTCTTGTATTTCATGAAGGCCTCCCTCTTTTTCTTCACTTTTTCAGCTACTTCCTTCGAAAACCATAGCGGTCTCCTGTTCCTTTTGCCTTTATTTACCATTTTAACAAAAAGGTTGGTTGCCTTTAAAATACCCCCTTTCAGTTTTGCCCACTGATTTTCTACATCCCCCAGCTGTTCCCATCCCACTAACGACTCCCTGAGGTATTGGCCCATCTTCGCAAAGTTAGTCTTCCTAAAGTCTAAGATCTTCACCTTGGAATGGATTCTAACAGCCCTAGTCCTAATACTGAACCACACCATCTGATGATCACTGGATGCAAAATGATCTCCCACTACAACATCAGAAAACACTTTCACCATTGGTAAGCACCAAGTCCAGTATGGCCCTTTCACGTGTGGGGTCTGTTACCAATTGCCTGAATAGTTCTCCCTGTAGAGAATCCAGGATCTCCTTACTTCTAGATGATACTGCAGCAGGAATGTGCCAATCAACATCTGGCATATTGAAATCTCCTAGCAGTAGCACTTCCCCTTTCCTAGCAATGCTGCGTATGTCTTCAATTAACTCTCTGTCCACCTCTCCCTCTTGTGAGGGAGGTCTGTATATCACACCAATGCAAATAGATTTCTCTTTCCCTCTTTCTAGTTTAACCCACAATGCCTCCTCTCTCCCTTTTAAGCTCTGTAATTCCAAAGCTTTAATAGTAGTTTTTACATATAATGCCACTCCTCCTCCCCTTCTTCCTACCCTGTCCTTTCTGAATAAAGTATAGCCAGGTATAGTTGCATCCCAGTCATGGTTTTCTGTGAACCATGTTTCTGTAACTGCCACTAAATCCAAGTCAGCCACTCCCACCAAAGCTTCAACTTCAGGGATCTTATTTCCCATGCTACGGGCATTAATACACACTGCTTTCCATATGTTACCCCTGTTACCCATTTCCATAAAGGTATTTAATGTATCACCTACCTGGGGGCTTTCACTTACCTGGGGGCTTTCTTCACCCATCCACAACGAATCTAGTTTAAAGCCCTCTTCAGTAGATTAGCCAGTCTACTACCAAAGATGCGTTGACCTTTCTTGGACAGATGGATGCCATCTCTGCTCTGCAACCCTTGGAACAGCATCCCATGGTCTAGGAAACCAAAACGCTCTCGAAGACACCATCCACGCAGCCATGCATTCATCTCCAGGATGCGAGCCTCTCTGCCTTGGCCTTTACCCTCAAAGAAAGATTAAGAGTGCCAAAAGACATACCTCTAATCCTCCAGGACGTGAATGTAGAACCCTGGATACTTTTGGAAAAAGAATCTTCCAAGCTTCCATGCTTGCTGCGAGAATTAATTCTTATAGTCTCTACATGGGAATGTTCTTAAAAGAAGTCACTGACCATTTGCAGACTTTAAGTCCTTTTATATCTGATGATAAAAGGCAAGAATTTCTCACTGGGCTCAAACATGCCCAGGATATCTCCAAATTCTCCAACCGTGCAGCTTTCGACTCCTTTGAAAACGTAAGCAGAGCTTCAGCTATAGCTATAGGTGCACGTAGGATTGCTTGGCTTCAAGCATCTGATTTGGAGATCTGGGTCCAAGATGAATTGGGAAATATCCCTTGTACAGGTGAGAATCTGTTTGGTAAGGATTGGCAAGCAAAAGCCAATCAGATGGATCCTGAAAATTCTGCTTTGGATAGACTATCCAAATCCACAGCTGCTCCTGCTAAGAAAAGGTTGTTCAAAAAAACACCTTTTTCTAAAAAGGGAAGATTCTATCCTGCTTATAGTCAGCGATCATCTTCTGCAGCTCAGTTCCCTTCCAAACGTCAGCAATCCTCCAAACAGAGCAAGGCAAAGGCTGCGAGGCCTGCTCCAGCCCAGCAATCTCAGCCCCCTCAGGGCCTTTGACTTTCTGCTAGAGAACTTAGCCTTCCTGGCTCTAGAAGGACCAGAACCCTCCACCATTCCAGAAAGTTTATGTCACTTTGCTCCCAGGTGGGGGCAAATTACAGCAGAGCATTGGACACTCTCCATCATAAGAGAGGGGTACAAACTTCATTTTTCCAGCTTGCCCCCTCTCACAAGAGTGCACCAGTTCAATTCTCCAGCCTCCCTCCTCAGCCTGTTGGAGCAGGAGGTTGCCACTCTTCTAGCCCAGGGGGCAATAGAGGAAGTGCCCTCTCAACAACAGGGCACAGGGTTCTACTCCCCCTATTTTCTTATTCCAAAGAAAACAGGGGGCTTCAGACCCATCTTAGATCTCAGAGAGTTGAACATATTCCTAGTCAAAGAAAAATTCAAGATGGTTTCTCTAGGAACTCTGCTGCCATACCTTCAGAGTCAGGATTGGCTTTGTTCTCTAGATCTCAAGGATGCGTACACTCATGTTCTCATCCATCCAACTCACAGAAGGTTCCTTCGGTTCCTTTTTCAGGAGAAGCACTATCAATACAGAGTGTTCCCTTTTGGTCTGGCCTCTGCACCAAGGGTGTTCACGAAATTCATGGTAGTGGTTGCTGCTTTTCTGCGCACCCTGGGAATATTTGTCTTCCCTTACCTGGACGACTGGCTCATTCGAGCTCCCACTCAATCAGAGGCCAAGACTTCTCTAACCTGCACAATGCGTATCCTTCAATATTTAGGGCTGGTAATAAACATCCCAAAATCCAATTTGATCCCTACTCAGTCCCTGGAGTTTATAGGGGCGTTGCTGGATACCACAAGGGCAAGGGCCTATCTTCCCCAGGCCCGTTGCCTTCGCTTGATGCAGTTAGCTTCTCAAGCAGAGTTGAAACCTCTACTAACTGCTCGAGAGATGTTACAGTTGCTAGGCCACATGGCATCCACCGTTCATGTGGTACCATATGCTCGCTTTCACATGAGGGCAGCTCAGTGGACTTTATCCACCCAGTGGACCCAGGCATTAGGCTGCCTATCAGACAAAATAGCAAACACAAGTCACCTCATTTTGTCCCTCCAATGGTGGAAGTCCCCTCAAAACCTGTTGCTGGGGTCCCCCTTTCAACAGCCTCTACCCCAAGCAACTCTAACCACAGATGCTTCTCCAATGGGCTGGGGAGCTCATCTTCAGGACCTCTCCACCCAGGGCATCTGGTCCCCACAGGAGACTTGTCTACATATCAGTCTCTTGGAACTCAGAGCAATCTTCCTTGCTCTGCGAGTTTTCCACACCCTGCTCAGCCACAAGACAGTCCTTATACACACGGACAATCAGGTAGCCATGTTCTATATAAACAAGCAGGGAGGGACTGGCTCTCTGTTGCTTTGCAATGAAGCTCTGCGACTGTGGGCCCTCGCCAGAGAGCATCACATTCATCTCCTGGCAGTTTATCTTCCAGGTGTTCAAAACTCTTGGGCAGACAGACTCAGTTGAGTTCTGCTTCCACACGAGTGGTCCCTACATATGGACCAGGTGTCAAACATTTTTCAAATTTGGGGAACCCCGGACATAGACCTCTTTGCTAGTCCGTGGAATGCCAAACTTCCCTGGTTCTGTTCCAGAACTCCGGCTCAGGGGGCTCAGGCAAGGGATGCTTTCCTCCTTCATTGGGGTCAAGACTTCCTGTATGCCTTTCCACCCATTCCCCTAATTCCCAAAACCCTGTTCAAGATTCAGAGAGACAAAGGGCACATGATTCTCATAGCTCCACATTGGCCACGGCAAGTGTGGTGCCCTCTACTTCTACATCTCTCTCAAGCTCCCTCCCTAGAGTTAGGGTCTGCTCCAGACCTCCTCTCTCAGGAGGACGGAAAGTTGTGGCATCCCAATCCTCAGTCTCTGCATCTCAGGGCTTGGTTGCTGAAGGCCTAGATCTCCAGGATCTTCATCTTTCTCAACAAGTAAAAGATGTCCTTTATGCTTCCAGAAAACCTTCCACTAGACGTTCTTACGCTTTCAAGTGGAAGAGGTTTACCATCTGGTGTTCTGAGAAGGGTCTTAACCCCCGTGCTACACCTCTGGAATCGTTGCTGGAGTATCTCCTTCATCTGTCTAATGCAGGCCGTAAGACAAATTCAGTAAGAGTCCATTTGAGTGCTATTGCAGCTTCCCTCAAGCCTCTAAATGGACAACCTGTTTCCTCTCATCCTCTTTTAGCAAGGTTCATGAGAGGCCTCCTTTTAACAAAGCCTCCCATTAGACCACCCCCGGTGGCATGGGACTTAAATTTGGTTCTTGGTCAGCTTATGAAGCCGCCTTTTGAACCTTTAGCTACCACCTCCTTGAAATATCTTTCTTGGAAGGTTATCTTTCTCATTGCAATCACATCAGCACGTCGCATCAGTGAATTGCAAGCACTAGTAGCTAATCCACCTTATACAAGGTTCCATCATGACAAGGTGGTCCTTAGGACTAATCCACACTTTATGCCTAAGGTGGTCTCGCCTTTTCACCTCAACCAAGAGGTCTACCTACCTGTCTTTTTTCCAGGACCTCATGCATCAAGTGCAGAGAGGAATCTTCATACCCTGGACTGTAAAAGAGCTCTGGCTTTTTACTTACAGAGGACACAGCAGCATAGAAAGTCTTCCCAACTCTTTGTTTCCTTTGATCCTTCTCATTTGGGACAACCAGTCTCCAAGAGAACACTTTCTAACTGGATTGCCCAATGTATTTCTTTCGCCTATCAGAGCAAGAACCTTTCTCTGGAGGGCCATGTCACAGCTCACAATGTGAGAGCCATGGCAGCCTCAATGGCTCATCTGAACTCTGTGTCTATCGACCACATCTGTCGAGCAGCCACTTGGGCCTCGGTTCTTACCTTCACAGCCCATTACTGCTTGGACAAGGACTCCCGCCGGGATGCCTTGTTTGGGCAGGCTGTTCTCAAACACCTGTTCCATACTTAATCAACTCCTATCCACCATCCCTCAGGGGATGCCAGAGATCCAGGTGGGGAAGTGCAGCCCTGTCCCAGGGACACGCAACTTATGGGCTCTCTCCTTGGCATCTAAAGCTAGGGAGTCCCCATATATGAAGACTCATTCCTTCTTGTTCCTGGAGATAGCACAGTTGCTTACCTGTAACAGGTGATCTCTGGGAACAGCAGGAATAAGTCTTCACAACCCACCCACCTCCACTAGGAGTTGTCTCTCTCTCTATCTCTCTCTCCCTCTTTGTCTCAGCTATAAAACTCAACTGAGGAGAGACAGTTGGAAAGGCGGGAAGGCAACACGCAGGTGCTGTGGGATGCTCCCAAAAGCTTTCTGATTGGACGCTGGGGAGCGTTCCCGCGCAGGCTCCATCGGTACCGACGTACCCATATGTGAAGACTTATTCCTGCTGTTCCCAGAGATCACCTGTTACAGGTAAGTAACTGTGCTTTCCCAATAAATGTATCTTTCGTATACTATACTTTCAATGGATTTTGAAATAAATTTGTAATGCATTTGGTATGTTTTCTCTGCTCCTCTGTGCAGCTCAAATTGTGTTTATAAACCCGGCATTCAGCACCCTTCACCCTTCTCAGTGTTGCTGCCTGTACTTCTGCTGAAATCTTATATAAGTCTGTCATTAGATGTAATCCTGAAACTCTATTCTGAAATCATCCCAGCTGTCACTTAAGCCACCACTATCCTTCATGCCCTCTGGGGGTTGATACCAGCTATCATGATGCTATAATGTTTTTGTGCCTCTGTATCAAAGGACAGCACATGAAATCTCAGGCTAATCAACATTACTACAAAAATTGATGTGCACTCTCAGTTCCAAAACTCTCCATACTCTGGAAATTCTCTCCATCACAGATGGGAAAATAGTACAGGTTCCAAAACATCAGGCAGCATGTTAAATTGTTCACCCAAAACAGCTGGAGGACAGATTGAAAGTTTAGATATACACTGAATGAAAGGTTATATATAATTGATATCTCAGAGACCTGTTGGAAGGAGGACAACAAATGGGAGCACTATGATACCTAAGAACAAATTATATCACAAAGAGAGGGTAGATATATTGTTGAAGTGATTGTGCAATATATTAAGAGGGCATTGAGTAAAACAAGATAAAACCTTTCCAGGAAATAAAACACTGTAGAATCTCTATGAATAGAAATCCCATGTCCAATTGGCCAGAAAAAAAACTGAGAGTTGATGAAATAATAAAAGAAATCAGGGAAACTAACATAAGTTACATTACAGTAATAATGAGTGATTTCAATTACCCTGGTATCAACTGTGTCAGTGTCACGTCAGAACATGCTAAGAAATAATGTTTCTAGATTAAATAAATGACTGCTTCATGGTGCAGCTGGTTCATGAACCAACATGAAGGAAACCTATTTTTGACCTGGTCCTTAATGGAATGCAAGATCTGGTGTGCAAGATAATGGTGTTGGGGTCACTTAACAATAGCGACAATAACATGACTATGTTTGATTCAATAAATGGGAGAAGGGCAGCAAGGAAATCCATGGTGCTAGCATTCAATTTTCAAAAAGGAGACATGATGAAATGGGGAAAATGGTTAAGGAAAAGCTAAAAGTAGCAGCTGCAAAGGTTAAAGGTTTACATTCAGCATGTAAGTCCAGACCAGATGTATTCCATGCTTTAAGAAAGGTGGAAGGAAGGCCAAACAAGTGCTGACATGGCTTAATTGTGAGGTCAAAGAGGCTGTTGTAGCCAAAAAGCATTTTTCAGTAAATGGAAAAAAGAGCGAATTGATGAAAATAAACAACCTAAGCACTAGCAAGTTAGATACAAGACACTGATAAGGCAGGCAAAGAGAGAATTTGAAAAGAGGCTTGCCATGGAAGCAAAAACACTTAAGGAAAACCTTTTCAAGTACATTTGTAGTAAAATACGTGTGAGTCAGTTGGACCATTAGATGATAGAAGCGTAAAAGGGGCACTAAGGGAGAACCAGGCCATAGCAGAGAGACTGAAAGAATTCTTTGCTTCATTCTTTACTGAAGAAGATGTAGGGAAGCAACCCATGCCTAAAATGGTATTTAAAGGTGATGTATTGGAAGAATTGAAACACATCTCAATAAACTGGGAAGATGTATTACAGCTATTTGATAAATTAAAGAGTAGGAAATCACTTCCAAAGATGGGGAAGCTGTAAAACTAGAGGGCATAACATGAAGCTGCAAGGTGGTAAATTGAAAGGCAATGTCAGGAAATACTTTTTCATTGAAAGGGTGGTGGATGCTTGGAATGCCCTCCCGATGGAAGTGGTGGGGGCAAACATGGTGACGGAATTCAAAATGGATGGGACAGACACAGTGGATCCCTTACAGCAACAGGATAAAATCAAAATAAACTGAACCATCTAATTTCTCAACAAATAGGGGTGTCCTACATGGAATGGTGGGTTCACCCCTAAACAAAGACATGGGGAGGGGTGGCCTGCACAGAGCGGCAGGTGCACCTAATCTTGCCATCTTACTGGGCAGACTAGATGGACCATACTGGTCTTTATCTGCCGTCATTTACTATGTTACTATGTTACTTGGGCTGATTTTTAAAAAAGGTTCCATGAGTGATCCAGTAACCTAGTCTGCTGAACCTGATGCCAATACCAGGCAAAATGGTAGAAACCATTATTAAGAACAAAATTACTGAATATGTAGATGTTCTTGTTAAGTGCCGTCAAGTCGGTGTCGACTCATGGCGACCCTCTGAATAGTTGTCCTAAATTGCATTCGATCTTCAGTCAGGCAGCTCATTATTGTCAGACTGGTACCTGTAGCTGCTGTTATTGTATCGATCCATCTCATTGCTGGTCTCCCTCTTTTGCGCTGACCTATCTTGCCAAGCATGATGTCTTTCTCTAATGATCTCTGTTTTCGCATAGTGTGTCCAAAATATGAAAGTCGAAGTCTTGTCATCTGAGCTTCTAAAGAAAGCTTAGGTTTGATATTCTCTAGTACTGACTGGTTTGTTTTTCGGGCAGTCCATGGAATACACAGTATTTGTCGCCAGCACCATAATTCAAAGGCATCAATTTTCTTCCTGTCTATCTTTTTCACAGTCCAACTTTCACATCCATATGATATTATTGAAAATGCCATGGCGTGAACAAGTCAAATCTTTGTATAGAGAGAGACATCTCTGCTCTTGAAAATCTTGTCTAGGCCCTTCATAGCCATTCTGCCAAGAGCAATGCATTGTCAGATTTCTTGACTGCTTGTTGCTTCTATCTCCAGGAACAAGCAGGAATGAGTCTTCACATATGGGTACGTCGGTACCGACGGAGCCTGCGTGGGAACGCTCCCCAGCGTCCAATCAGAAAGCTTTTGGGAGCATCCCACAGCGCCTGCGTGCTACCTTCCCACCCTTCCAACTGTCTCTCCTCAGTTTTCGTTTTCCCGCGGAGCCGGCAGGACGTACTCCTGTCACCGCAGAAAATTTCTTTTTTAATTTTTTAATTCTTTCTTTTCTTGTGGTCGCGGCTGTTTTTCCCGCCTCCACCGGTACCGCCAGTGGGTTTTTTCTTTTTTTTTTCTCAAACTCAGGGAAACGTTTACCCTCAGTTTCTGTCTTAAATTGTTTGGGCCTGTAAGGCCTCTCCATCATGGAGCCTTCTTCTCCTAAGAAGTGCCTTAACTGTGGAAATACAGTTTTCTTTTTAGACTCCAACAACTGGTGTCTAACCTGTTTGGGTCCTGACCCTTTTCCTCCGGAGCCATTAGGTTACACTTTTATGAGAAGAAATTTTCCATTTCGAGTTTCCCTCGATACCGAGTTCCCTTCCAGTGTCAGGGCACCGACCAATTCTTTTCTACAGGATCAGGTAACCCACAAATAGTCTGTTAAGACTAGCCAATCCTTGAGTGGTAGGTCTCATGCCAAGCATGATGACGGCTCCGGCCTTGCCCTCAAGACCCTATTGGCTTCAAAACCCCGGCAGGAGTCTTCGGTCTCCAAAGCCTTTCAGGGGTTTCAGGTTGTTCCTGGGGTTCACCCCTCACAGAACATACCTGAGCCATGCTCGGTGGTGGCATCCGCCTCGAGCGATACCAATTCCCCGGCATCGGCACCGGTGTTGAGTGATTCACTCTTCACCAGGGATCGTCATCTGGCGTCCTCGGTACCTTCGGGACCGATCGATACGTCCCAGTTTGACTTTCCAGTATCTGAGCCATGCTCGGTGGTGGCATCCGCTTCGAGCGGTACCGATACCCTGGCATCGGCACCGGTGTTGACTGATTCACTCTTCACCAGGGATCATCATCTGGCGTCCTCGGTACCTTTGAGACCGGTCGATACGTCCCAGATTGACTTTCCAGTATCGCCAGCATCGCCGATACCACCACTGACGTCGGTACCCTCCAGACATGCATCGATAGACTCGCTCCCTTCGATGCCGAGTCTGGAATCGATATCTAGTCTAGAAGACTGGGTACCGACGCATCTCGGAACCGACGCTTATCGATTCCGGATGCGCAGTACCGAGGATACTCACCAGGGGTTTTTGGTTGCCTCGGTACCGCTTGAGCAGCCTCCGGTGACTGTTTCGATGGCGTTATCGCCTCCGATTCCGGCACAGCTACCGGTATCGGTATCGATGTCGATTCCTGCAGTAACATCGGGACCAGCCACTTCCTTGCTTTTTTCACCAGGATCACTCCTTTCTATACCTAGTTTGGAGTCGATACCTGGCATGGACGATGCAGTTCTGACTGTCTCAAATCGTGACTGCCAGTACCAGTATCCATCTAGTGCGGCTCTTTTTCTGCACCGGACCAGTACATCCTCTGCTGCCCAGGCTGCTGCTTCAACTTTAGCCTATTCGGGGATGGTTCCCATTGGAGATCCTTCTTTTCAGAAATTTCTCCTTGACATGGCAACATTCCTTGCTATTCCTATCCCTGGCTGTGATCTTACTCAAGGCTCTCCTGCAAGAAAGGAAAATATAATGCTTCCTTTACATCATTCTTTGCAGGATCTTCTTCTGAGAAAATGGGAAACACCTTTAAGGGTTTCCTCACCTTCTACAGCAACTGATGTTCTGTATCAGGTGCCCCCCTCTCCAGGGTTTCAAAAGACTCAACTTCCCCATCATTCCATTGCAGTGGAATCAGCAATGAGGAAGGTGAAAAGCAAGAAGAAGCATTCTTCTTATCCGCCAGGTCGTGCATCTAGAGCACTTGATGCCTTTGGACGTCAAACCTTCCAAACATCTATGCTGGCAACAAGGATTATCTCTTATATTTTTTATATGAGTCTATCTCTCCAGGAGGTCACAAGGAAATTATCTCTTTTGACTCCTTTTCTATCAGAGCCCAAGGCTACAGACTATTCCTTACTTCTTAGTCATAGCCAGAATATCTCTTGGTTTCTTTCTCGTGCTTCTCTAGACTCTTTTGAGTCTGTTAGCAGAACCTCTGCTATAGCCATAGGAGCACGACGTAGAGCCTGGCTCCTGGCTTCAGACTTGAGCAGATGGGCACAACAAAGACTGGGTAATTCTCCTTGTACTGGAGAAAATATCTTCAATAGGGAGGCTTTATGTCAGGTTGCTCATTGCTTCACTGACTTCCCTGTTTCTGGGGGCCATCCTAATCCTTCTCCTTCCCCAGTAGGTAGGAAATGTCCTACCAAACCTTCTTTCCCTAGGAAAAGAAGGTTTCACTCTTCTCCTGCCCATCATCCAGATGTTCCCAAGCAGGGGACACCTCGTCCTGGTCTGAAGAATCCAAACTCTAGCCAGGCTGAACAAACCCAGCAACCATAGGTTCCTGAAGGTTGTAACCTACAGTTAACTTCTTCTTAGCAGAAGTTTGTTCACTGTTTTTTCTTTCAAATCTCTACACATGGTTTCCTTTCTTCAGGACATCTTTTCCTTCTAGATATGCTGAGCTGTCAGGATATTCATGTCTATGGGTCACAGATTTCTCCTCTTCTTCCTACCAAGAAGAGAAGTTAGCAACTATCCCATGATAGTTTTCTGTCCCAACATGAACATTTTTTCCTTCAGCAGACTTACCATATGGTAAGTCACCCTTCTGCTCCTGTTTCTCTACCCTCTCATCCAGGGTTTCCCCTGAATGAGTGGTACCATATCACTGCAGAGCTTCTCTAGCTTTCATTCCAGTGTAGAGTTTTTTCCATTGAATAAATTGCCTTCTTTTCTCTGGGCAGCTCATCAGACAGGGACAGGAATTCTCCTCTCCTTTTGTCTGTTCTCTCTGTTTTACACAGGAAGATTCTCTCTGCTGTCTCATTTAGCAGCTGCCCATGCAGGAGTTCCAGTGATTGAACTACTGGTACTTTTCCACAAGTTTCCAGTCTGTCTTCCACTACTTTCTGTCTAGCCTTAGTAGTGATTCCAAGATAGTGCTTCATCTATCTTGGATAATCCTAATCACTTCAGGCTTCTCACACTATCTTCTTTTCTTGCCATCTCCACTTTCTTGGATTTGGCAGCACAGCTGACCTACAGTCAGTTTTATCTCCTAATTCTCCTGCATATGCTCTCTGCAATCTTCAGAGAAGCTTTCCACTATGGGCCCTTGCTAGAGAGCTTGGGGTTTTGTCTCTAGTGCCTATTCTATAGGGTTGGGAAAGTCTCCTCAGTCATTCTTCATGACTGTGAGGGCTCTCCACACCCTCTTATCTCCTGTTATAATACAGGATATAAGCCTTTCTGCGTGAATGTCCAAAAAGTTCTCTAATCCTGCAGGAATATGCTTTTTTTTTTCCCTTGCAGCTAGTCCTCATGGTATCCTATTCCTTATGGACAGCACATATTCTAGTAGCAACGCATGATACCCCTTGTGTCCCTCTAGTGCCTCAACCTGGTATCTCCCCCTATGCGTTTTCTGTCCATTTACCATGTCAGATTTCTTCAAGACTCAGGACTTGCTGTTTACAGACTACTATTATCCTCTGTTTTTCACGCAACCATCCTGGTTATTTCACTGGATAGCATTCCTGCACCATCTTAGCCAGGAGGAATAGATTCTCTATATATTTTCTCAAGTAGGTTCCACCTTCTTGTTCTTAGATGAATCTTTTTCCTTCACATCTCTCATGTGAATGTTCTTCTGGGCATATCTCTATCTGCTTAGTGGCGGACATGTATCCTCAAACATACAGGTTCATGTATGTATATATCTCTATATATTTCTATAGATACATAGGTCTGTAAGCTGTGTGTGCATATATTATGCCCCTATATATATATATCTATGTGTATCTTTCGAAATGCTTCCTTATATGTAGATATGTATTTGCATACTTATCTCCCTGACTGTCTATGCTATAAAGGTTCTTACCTTCCCAGAAATTTCAGACAGTGGGCTTGCATATCTTCATACTGTCCCTCAGTGGGTCGGGGGTATTATGCACACAACCACTACTGTGGCACTGACAGCTCCCACTTTACTCTAGGTCTCGCTTTCCTTGAAGCACCATGCTTCAATATTTTTCCTATCTCTCACCAGCTAGAAAAACAGCGTAGATCTTCAGTACTTCTGAAGTTTCAGCCCTTCACACACCTGTTCTCTTTGGGAATACAGGTTTTTTTCCATATCCCTCTTCCCTCCAGGACTGGGTTAGTTGTCCAAATCGGTCAGTCTTCCTCTTTTACTCCTCAATGTTAATGCCTCTGTAGCTAAAAGATTTTTCAGCTTTTTTCCATAAAGCTTTCCACTGAAGACCTGCCGTTTTTATACTACCCCAGTTGACACCTGAGTCACCTGCCAATTCCAAATTTGGACCTTCACCTTCACTGCCGTGAGGTCACCTTGAGGATTCCTCTACTGAATCTCCAGTAGACTCCATCAAGCTCTCTACCTCCTGCAATCCAGTAGGTAAGGTCCATATTGTGATTGTTCATTCAATAATTTTAATGGTACTTATCATACATACCAAGGACTCCTCTCCTGTAGTCCTTTGGTTCGCTGTTTTTCTTACAGCTCCTCTCTTTTAAACTCCTACCCACCATCCCTCATGGGATGCCGGAGATCCATATGTGGGAAATGCAGTCCTGGTCCAGGGACACGCATCTCCCCTTGGCATCTACAGCTAGGGAGTCCCCATATGTGAAGACTCATTCCTGCTTGTTCCTGGAGATAGCACAGTTACTTACCTGTAACAGGTGATCTCTGGGAACAGCAGGAATAAGTCTTCACAACCCACCCACCTCCCCTAGGAGTTGTATCTCTCTATCTATCTTCCTTTCCTCTTTCTCTCTCTCTTTGTCTCAGCTATGAAACTCAACTGAGGAGAGACAGCAGTTGGAAGGGCGGGAAGGCAGCACGCAGTCGCTGTGGGATGCTCCCAAAAGCTTTCTGATTGGATGTTGGGGAGCGTTCCTGCACAGGCTCCGTCGGTACCGACGTACCCATATGTGAAGACTTATTCCTGCTGTTCCCAGAGATCACCTGTTACAGGTAAGTAACTGTGCTTTATTGTTAGTTGATCCAAGTAGGTTAAAATGGTCAACTATTTCAATTTCTTCTCCATCTACGATGAACTTATTCATTTTGCCAGTTGTTAGGATCTTTGTCTTCTTAACATTAAGGTGCAGACCCATTTTAGGACTATATTCCTTGATCTTGAGAAGCAAATGTTTCAAATCGTCTTCACTTTCAGCCAGTAATGTGGTATCATCAGCATAGCGAAGGTTGTTGATGAGTCTTCCGCCAATCTTCACACCTCTGTTGTCTTCATACAGTCCTGCTTCTCTGATGATTTGTTCTGCAAATAAATTAAAGAGGTAGGGGGAAAGCATGCAGCCTTGTTGTACACCTTTGCTGATTTTAAACCATTCTGTTTCTCCTAGTTCCGTTCAAACTGTTGCTTCTTGATAAGTGTAAAGGTTATTCAAGAGAACGATCAGGTGTTCTGGTATACCCATGCTTCTTAATGTGGCCCAGAGTTTCTCATGGTTTACACAGTCAAAAATCTTGCTGTAGTCAATAAAACACATATAGATATCCTTTTGGTATTCTTTTGTCTTTTCAAGGATCCATCTCACATCCGCGATAATGTCTTTCATTCCTCTCCCTTTCCTGAACCCTTCTTGCACTTCCGGCAGTTCTCAATCCAGGTGTGGTTGTAGTCTCTGCTGAATGATCTTGAGTAGAATCTTGCTGGCATGTGGGATCAGAGCAATTGTGTGATAATTTCCACAGTCAGTCGGATCACCTATCTTCAGTATTGGTATAAACACAGATCTTTTCCAGTCAGTTGGCCATGAATTTGTCTTCCAAATTTCCTGGCAGAGCCTTGTAAGTATGGTAGCAGCTTCATCTGATTGCTGTAATAACTCAATGGGAATGCCATCAATGCCCGGTGCTTTGTTCTTTGCTAAGGCTTTCAATGCTGCTTCGACTTCTTTCATCAGCAATGGTTCCTGATCATAAGTTATAGGTTGAAACGGCTGTTGGTTCACTTGATCTTTATCATATAATGACTCTGTATATTCTTTCCATCTTTTCTTGATCTTCTCAGCATCATTCATCATGGATCTTGTAGCATTCCAATTTGAGGCTGGAATTTTTTTCTTTAACTCTCGTAGTTTTAGAAAAGCTGATCTTATTCTTCCTTTAATAGCTTCTGATTCTATTTCCCTGCATTTGTCATTGTAGTACGTCTCCTTGTCTTGTTTTGCTGCACGCTGAAATCTCTGAGTTCTGCGATTGCCTCTCTTTCTCCTCTGGCTTTAGCTTCTCTACGTTTCTGGACAATTTTCAGAGCTTCTTCAGTCATCCATTTTGGCCGTTTTTGCTTTTTCACCTTATGTAGAGACTTATTGCTTTCTTCTAATACAACCTTCTTGATGCCATCCCATAACTCTTCTGGAACTCTGTCATTTGTATCTAAAGCAGCAAATCAATTTCTCAGGCAGTCTTTAAATTCCAGCAGTATATTTTCAAGGTCATATTTTGCTACATTAATGAATGGCTTGCTCTTTTACAATTTTACCTTGAGTTTGCATACTAGTAGCTGGTGATTTGTACCACAGTCAGCTCCAGGTTTTGTCTTTGTTATAGAGCTTTTCCAACGTTGTCTTCCATAGATGGGTGAAGTCCACGTGTACAGTCGGCGCTTGTGTTGCTGGAAGTAGGTGTTTGAGATGAACAGATCATTGGTCTTGCAGAATTCTATCAGTCTTTCTCCAGTTTCATTTCTGTTGCCAAGTCCATATTTTCCAACCACTTTGCCTTCTTCTTTGTCACCAACTTCTGTATTCCAGTCACCCATGCCTATCAGGATATCCTGTTTGCATGTTCTGTCTATTTCAGCTTGTACTTGTTCATAGAACTCATCAACGTCTTCCTCTTCTGCAGCTGTTGTTGGGGCATATACCTGAATTATAGTTGTGTTGATAGGCTTTCCTCGTAGACGAATAGAAATTAAGTGTTCACTGACTGCATTGTATTTCATTACAGTTCTTGCAAGTTTCTTCTTAACTATAAATGCAACACCATTTCTTCTTTGTCTTTCATTTCCAGCATAGTAAGTCATATAATTGTCAGATGCAAAGTGCCCAAAGCCAGTCCATTTCAGTTCACTGGCAACCAACAGATCGAGTTGTACACGTTCCATTTCATTCTTAACCACCTCCAACTTTCTTTGGTTCATGCTTCATACATTCCATGTCCCAATATATAAGATATTTTTGCAGCCTCTGACTCTCTTTTCATGCACAGCTACATCAGCAGATCCAACCACATCATAAATGCTGTCTTTACTCTGAGATGTCTTCAGTTCATCCCAAGTAGCCATTTGAGTACCTTCCAACATGGGGGTCTCATCTTCCAGCATTATATTGCAATTTATTTTGTGACTATCTATTGGGTTTTCAAGACAAGATACAGAAATAGATTTGTGAAGCCTTTCTTCTATGCAGTTAATTCCAGTATTGTTGCATTTGTCACAGAAATATGATTCTCCGCGTACAACACCATCCCATTCTGCTGCTGCCCGGATGGGTGGTTTGTCTTAGTCTGGCATCTCAGCTGAGACCTGTCAATCTTGGGAGACCCTGCCAGTAGCTAAGCTACTGATAGATTAGCTCTCAGCATCAGTGATACACGTAAGCCCTCACAGCACGACAAGCTGCAAATCAAGTGATATGTAGATAGTCATGGTTTAATGGGAAAAAGCCAAGATGGATATAAAAAAGGAAAGTCTGGTCTTACTAATCTAGATCCTCTATATCAACTGGCTCACCTTGGTTTACCTGTTTATTCACACCTTCAAAAAAACATAACAGATTAGTAAGACAAGACTTTACTTGGCTAAATCCACGTTGGCTTTCTCCCATTAAACCATGACTAACTACATGTTCAGTAATTTTATTCTTTATAATGGTTCTACCATTTTGCCCGATACCAATGTCAGTCTCACCGGTCTGTAGTTTCCCAAATCCCTCCTGTAACCCTTTTTGAAAAATTGGCATTACATTAGCCATTCTCCAATCTTCAGGTACTACAGATGATTTTAGTGATAGTTCACAGATTACTAACAGGAAGTCTGTAATCTCATCTTTCAGTTGTTTAAACACCCTGGGATGTGTATCACCCGGTTCAGGTGATTTACCATCTTCAGTGTATCAAATATTTGTAATACATCTTCTCGGTTTATCAATATTTCTTTCTGTTCTTCTGATATATCACCTTTAAATACCATTTCAGGGGGACATTTACCTGTATTTTTCCTTTAAACTTCGGATCCCGGTGCGGCGTTACAGCTGGTGGAGTAGGAGCCCGGAGTCCCCACCTTCCTTTGGCCGCTATATCAGTCTCGGCCCGCCGCTGACCTGGTGGGACATTTACCTGTATTTTTCCTTTAAACTTCGGATCCCGGTGCGGCGTTACAGCTGGTGGAGGAGGAGCCCGGAGTCCCCACCTTCCTTTGGCCGCTTTATCAGTCTCGGCCCGCCGCGGAACGCGACCCGCGGGCGCGTACCCGGGGGTGCGTGCCCGAAGGGGCGTGACCTAAGGGGCAGGTAACGCCCCTTTGGAGCCCCTTCGGAGCCTGGAGGAGCCTTCTATACAGTTACATGGGCAGACGGAGGAAAAAGGTGTTCCCGGCTGTTCCTGCTAAGGTGGGGAAAACAGTCAGCCCCATGGATCATCATCTTTTAGGGGCCGGAAGATCGTCTTCAGATAAAGATCTTTCTGAGGAGTCCGTGAGTACTGTAGCTGATGTATCCTCGAATACGCTGGGGGTTGTCCACCCCGGAAAAGAAGTAGCAGCTCAGGATGTTTCTCTTCGGGGGAACGTTCTAGATGGAAGCTCTTTAGGTGCTCATGGCACCTTATCTTTGGCAGCATCAGGAGAACAGAAGGTTAAAATGCCTTCCCCGGTGCTTTTTTCTTCTGTAGTACCCGAAGTGACTGTGCCCCCTGATGTTTCTCTACGGGATATTTGGGAGCTGGTCGCGCGTATGGAAGGTTCCTTTCGCGCCTCCTTCTCCCAAGTAGAGCAGTTTTCTCTACAGGTGGTACAAAAGCTTTCAGACCATGAGGCATCAAATCATAAAAATGCTAAATCTCTGTCTTAGTTGGAGGGTCGTTTTTCCGTTATGGAAGCCGCAGTTTCTTCATTTACTAAGGATAGTGCTAATGTTCATTATCAGTTAGAAGCTCTTGAAAATGTTAATCGCTCTAAAAATTTGCGTTTTCTGAATTTCCCTCATACCCATTATTTAGCTCCCTTGATATTGTTGAAAAAATATTTTAAGGAGGTGCTGTTAATTCAGGATGTAGATTCTATTAAGGTTTCCTCATTATATTATGTTCCCTTGCGTTCTTCTGTTTTGACTTCTTCTCCTTCTAGTGCACAGAAGGGGAACCCCAATGGCGCTGAGTCTTTAGATCTTTCACAGTTTTTGGAGTCCTCGACTGATCAGATCTCCCAGCGTGCTACTTTGATAGTTTCATTTGTGTCATTTCAAGATAAAAGTTTGATTTTGCGAACGTATTTTTCTAAAAAGGATCAGGTTTTTTGTGGAGATGTAATTCAAATCTTTCCGGATGTAAGTAGGGCTACTCAGATTCGCCGAAAGGCGTTTCTGGCTCTGAAAGATCGGATCTTGGCCATTGGGGCTTCCTTCTTTTTAAAGTATCCTTGCAAATGTATTGTGGTATTGGATGATCTCAAGTATGTTTTTCTTGATGTGGGCCAATGTGAGGCGTTTTTGATCAGTAAGGAATCTGCGTGAAGTGTTTCTTTCCTTCTTTTTCCATGTATAATTGGGCGAAATGTGTTTTTGGATCCTGTTTCTTCTTATTTTTTGTCTTAATTCAGGTGATTGTCCCCTTGATGTGGACTTGGTGTTGTATTTCCTTTTTATTTTATAAATAAAGATTTATTGGAAAAAAAAATACCATTTCAGGCATGGGTAACTTCCCTTCATCTTTTTCAGTAAAGACCAAAGCAAAGAATTCATTCAATATTTCTGCTATGGCATTGTCCTTCCTTAGCGCCTCTTTTACCCCTCTATCATCTAATGCTTCAACTGACTCACAGTTTGCTATGAATTTACCTGAAAAGGTTTTTATTATGCGTTTTTGTTTTCATGGCAAGCTTTTATCTATTTATTTATTTATTTTATTTATGCTTATATACCGCACTTTTAGTCAGCGCGGTTTACATGTTGGGACAGGTTACCTCAGGCCGGAGGGCTGGGGGTTCAATTCCCACATGGGGACAAGTAACCTCAGGCCGGAGGGACTGGGGTCTCTAGTCCCATGGCTGCTCCTTGTGGTCTTGGGCAAGCCACTTAACCCTCCATTGCCTCAGGTACACTTAGGGGTATGTTTACTAAACTCCGAAATTGTGCGGGGCCGCGGTAGTGTGCCTGTGCCATATAAGGAGTGGGCGATTCAGGCAGAGAAAAGAAAAAAACAGGGAGAAAGCGACCGTACTTGTGCGCGTCGCTCTAATGTGCGGGGTCCACATTAGCGCGTGGGAAGGCTAATTGGCGCGCTGCTGGGCACAGAAAAGAACAGAGCTGTAGTACAACAGTGAAGACACTGACCAATGGTGCAGGGGCCATGGGTTCAATCCCCCATTGTGCGCAACAAAAGCTGTTGTCTGAGGCAATAACTGTAATGGGTTAAAGTGCTGTAGGAGGCATATTAATTTTGTGCGGCATAAGGCGGCGCACTGTTAATTTTGGGTGACATTAGGCGGCGCGCTGTTACGTTTGTGCGGTTTGGGCGGCAGAAGGCGGTGCGCTGCTACGCCATGAAGGCCTAAGGCAGTGCGGCAATGTCCAAACACAGGAATAGAGCCACAGCACAATGGTTAAGACACTGACCAATGGTGCAGGGATCAGGGGTTCAATCCCTCACAGTGCCCAATGAACAAGGCTGGCTGAGGCATAACGTATTATGGGGATGAGTGCTGTAGGAGGCATATTAGTTCTATTTTATTTATCAGTACTAGCAAACTCACTCTCAAAGCGTGTTAACATAAGGCGGCCCATACGGCACATGTTAAAGTTCACTGTCCGCCAAGGCACCCTAGAATGTCCCCTATAGGTCACCATATATGTTGCGTCACAGGATAATGTATAGTGCACCTTATATGGATGGCACCCATAAGGTGCCCTATAGGGCGCCCTATAAAGCACCCTCAGCGGCACCTTATGGGTACAGTACGCTGCGGGTGTTTTTGCTGGCATCAACATATGTACATTAAATAAAAAAAACTTTGGACAACCCCTAGCAAATTACCCCACTGTGGGTTTGAACCCATGACCTCTGGCTTTTCAGGCAGTGAAGTAACCATTGGGCTACAGCTCTATAGCTGCCAGCAAGCCCCTGGCTGGCTGCAGAGAGCCTGCACGTCACCACACAGACAGTCTGCTGTGGTAGCCAGGATAGGGTTAGGCCACCCGTACCCATGATGCACTGCACATGCAAATTAGCTGTCCACAGATGAACACAAGATGGGGAATGCACCCCAACAGCTCCCCGGCGTGGTAGGGGGAAGTGGCCATGTTCACCCACACAGCACCTCGGCCTGGTAGGGGGTACTGACCGGGTGTTTTACTGGCACAGAGTAGCTACACACCGTCACATTGTGCGGGTACTGTGCTCACCCTGAGGGTGTGAAGAGGCGCTCAGGACCAGGTCCACAACACCCTCCATGGATGAAAGAGGCCATGCCAGAGCTCCACAGCAGTATTAATCTGTGAGATAGGTAGTTTCTGCAGAAACACCTTGGATATCACTTTCTGTCTTAGTCAGGGGAACACCTTATGGACACCTAGGTGGGCTATGTACCACCACCCAAGGTTAAAAAAACAGGGTCTCCTATCAACAGATCCACATTCTACCTCCCTGCAATGGTGGCAGTAGAGTGGACCATCAACCCCGGTCCTGCTGGGGAACAGACACCCTACAGGGCAGTCAAAGCATCTCTATACACCTCCACAACACAATATCAGACAGACATTAGGCCTGGATATGCTAAGCTGCACCCCACCACTATCTGATATTCTCCTGCAGCAAGCCTTCAGCCGCTGCACCCTGCAAGGCATTCCATCACAACACAGACCAGCTGAAAATAGTCTGCTAGCTAGTCCTGGTGGAAATGCATGCACCCAGAACTGGGATGGCAGTGAACACCAGCAGATAAGTCAGTGACTGGGCCCAAAAGGAAACCCATATATATCACACGAGAGAAATACTATATAGCACTATGGGGGTGCCTAGACATGCTGTGGTCACTGCAGAGTCAGGGTGAGAGTGATCCCCCAGCAGGACAGAAAGAGGTCACCCTGTCTGTGTAGGTGGTGGCCGGCCACGACAATGTCCCAGGCAGTGCCCTATGCCCTGTGCAGATGCATCCTGGCCAGCCCACCCTGTCTGAGCTATACCCATGGTACCTTGCTGCTCATTATGCACATTGGCAGGCCAATAATGGCAACAGTGCTGGCAGTGTGGGCTGTGGAAGGTGTTTGCAGCCAACACACACTGTATAGACCAGGGGTGGGCAATCTCGGTCCTGGAGGGCTGCAGACCAGTCAGATTGGCAGGATATCTGTAATGCATATATATCGCATGCTTATTCATTAGGGATATCCCGAAAACCTGACTGGTCTGCGGCCCTCCAGGACCGAGATTGCCCACCCCTGGTATAGACAGACACACACTCCCACACGTATGCCAGCATTGTGCTACTATAGAGGAGTTTATCAGCCTTGCCCACCACACCAGTCCTGGGCACAGCACAGGCATGGATATGGTATGCAATACTGTTGGGGGTCACTCCCCAGGGTGGTGACCACTGTAAGAGGCCAGACCTGAAGCACACACCGCAGACATCAGAAAGATTGTTATGATGGAGCTCAAAGAGCAAACTGTGCTTAACGTAGGAATGTCTATCTGCCAGTACTCATAGCAAACATTTGAGAGCTGTGTACCGTATACCCAGGTGTAGGGTGGCATTGCTAAGGTATGCAGGTGCTAGTATTGGGAGATGCAAGCAGGGCCCAATGTCCTGCCTCTCCAGGAGGCATTGGCCAATGGGGCCTGTGGGTGTGGGTGTGTCTGCCCCTGTTGGCTGCTGCTTTACGGCAGAGGTTCCCAACTCCAGTCCTGGTGTGCCTAACACTGTTCGGGTTTTCCTGCTGTCCCTCATGAATATGCATGAGCTACATATACATGCCATGGGGGTGGTGCATAGATATGCAGCACAGGCATTTGTATTAGAGGCAGCATGGAACCTGAATGGTGTGTGGTCCTCCAGGACTGCATTTCGGAGACTCTGCTCTAGGTAATGCCCCTGTTCATGGTGTCTGTGCTCGGTGTGGTAAAAGATAGGCGTATTACCAATGCGTATGCCCTCAGCAATAAAGGTTTGTCCTTACTATCACGGTTTAGTTGTGGGAAAAATATGTGGACAGGATTGGCAGTAGCCCCAACTGGGCTTTGAACCTGTGACCTTCTGTTCTTGCACACACTGTCTGTGTGCACTGCACCACCGTGTTGCCACAGATTGGCTGAATTCCCTGGGAGGTCCATGAGTGTACATCCGACAGGGCCTGTCTGTTGCAGTGGACGGTGCCATCCTGTACATGGCTAGGCCACTGTCTTCTGTGGCTAGCAGCCACTGCCCCTCCACCACCTGTACCCTTCCGCCAACATGCTGGCATGTCCTTATCGTAGTAAAACCATATGACCTGATTGAGTTGTGGCACTCCAGGCCTGCATTTGGGGGACTCGGCTGTAGGTAATGCCCATTGTTATGGTGTGTGAGTGGTGTAGGGTAAAATATGGGTGTTTGCAACATGCTTATGTTCTCTGCAATAAAGGAGTGTCTTTACTATCTCTGTTTAGTGGTGGGTAAAATATGGGGACAGGGCTGGCAGGTGCCCCAGCTGGGATTTGAACCTGTGACTCTCTGGTCCTAGAGATACTGGCTCTGTCTGCTGCACCACACTGTGGCCACAGAAGCAGTGCAGTCCCTGGAGATAGGAAACCTGGCAAGAAGGAGTCGGAAGCCATGCTCTGCACATTTTTACTGTGGGCTCGTTCACCTTGTCTGGGGACAAAAGTGCAAATACACCACGAAAATGCCTGCAAAAAAAGGGGGAAAAAAGATAGCCAAGCTGGGCAACAGTGTTATTAATGGGCAACCATACAAAACACTTCAAGGACAGCTCCAATAGCAAGAAATGATTTTTGGAAGGGTCTCCACTCCGTAGACCCTTCCAAAATTCATTTCTAATTTTATGGAGCTTTCCAGGGAGTGTTTTTTGTTGTTGCCCATTAATATCACTGTTGCCCAGCTGAATTACTATTTTTAATATTTTTGTTGTGGTCATTTTTGCTTTTTATTTGCACTTTTGTTCTGTGCACATGTATCACACTGCTCACGTTTTGTAGGTTTCCCCGGTTTTCCTGTACATTGCTGACGTAAATGGTTTCTCTTCCCTTTAAATGCCCTCTACCGCGGTATTTTTACTTGTATATTCGGCCCCGTAAATGTGCGAGGAGCCTCTCCCCTCCCCTTCCCCGCCCATTGCAGCCGTCTCTCCGCCCCTCGGGAGCCTTCCTCCGCCCTCCGTTAGCCTTTCCACGCCTCTATCGGACATTTGCGGGCCCATACTTGTGCGGGGCCCGTTAGTGTGCCGCGCACGTGTGCGGGGGTGACGCGCACGTGTGCGGGGCGCTTAAGAGCACTTAAGTGCTGCTTTCCGTGCGTTATTGCGCGGATGCGCAATTGTGCGGTGTTTAGTAAACATACCCCTTAGATTGTGAGCCCTGCGGGGACAAGGGAATAAAAAGTACCTGTTAGTATACATGTAAACCGCTCTGATGCGTAAGTAAAGGGCGGTATATCAAATGCCTAAACCATAAACCATAATACAATGAAGAGGTATAACATTACATATAATAGGTACATAATAAATTAATAAATTGAATTAATAACTTAACTAGATTATCCAACAATAGAAAGTTTAAATTCTCTCTGCCTGCTCTATCAATGCCTTGTATCTAACTTGCCAGAGCTTATGATATTTCCAGTTTTCGTCAACTGGCTCCTTTTTCCATTTCCTGAAAGATGGTTTTTTGACTACAACTGCCTTGCTGACCTTGCCTTTAAACAAGCTGCCAATTTTGGCCTTCCTTCCACCTTTCTTAAAGCATGGAATACATCTGCTCTGGGCTTCCAGGACAGTATTTTTAAACAACGTCCATGATTGATATAAATCTTTAACTTTTGTAGCTGCTCTTTTTAGTTTTTGATTTTCCTAATTTTATCAGTCTCCTTTTTGAAAATTGAAAGGTAGTACTGTGGATGTCCTTACCGTCCTCCTTCCATTTATTAAATCAAATGCAATCATGCTATGATCACTATTGCCAAGTAGCCCCAACACCATTATCATTTGCACCAGATTCTGTGTTCTACTAAGGAGTAGGTCCAGAATAGCTTCCACTCTTGTCGGTACATAAATCAGCTGCTATAAGAAGCAGTCATTTATTTCATCTAGAAACTTTATCTCCCTAGCATGTGTTGATACTGGGGTAATTGAAATTATTATTGTGTTGTAACTTTTGTTAGCTTCCCTGGTTTCTCTGGGCATTTCATCATCCTTCTGTCAATTCTGGCCAGGCAGTAGTTAGTACACCTTCACTGCTATTGTCTTCCCCTTTTTACAGGTAATTTCTATCCATAGAAATTCTGCAGTATATTTTGTTTCCTGCAAAACTTTAATCCTGTGTAACTCAATGCCCTCTCTAACATAGAGCGTAACCCCTCCACTCCCTCCACTAATTTGATCTACCCTATCATTGTGATATAATTTGTATCCAGGTATCGCAGTGTCCATTGGTTGTCCTACTTCCACCAGATCTCTGAGATGCCAATCATATCTAACCTTTCATTTAATACTATATATTCTAACTCTCCCATCTTATTTTTTGGACTTCTAACATTTGCATACAGGCATTTTAGAGGTTGTATTTTATTCGTATTAATCTGGTTATCACTCAATATGGGTAATTTGGACTCTTTCAGCTTTGTACTTAAGAGCATCTGGGTTAATTTTATCTTTATTGGACTCTCTCTATTGATATGCCCTAACTTCCCTTTTTTGCTAGTATCCTTCAAGAAAAACATCCTTCTGAACTATGTGCTCTTAGGCAACTGTCAGCTTTCCCTTATTATCAAATTTAAAAGCTGCTGTATCTCCTTTTTAAAGGTTAATGCCAGCAGCCTGGTACCATTCCAGTTAAGGCGGAGCCTATCCCTTTGGAAAAGACCCTCCCTTCCCCAGAATGTTCCCTAGAGTTCCAAAACTCTATTCTTAGCACCATTGTCTCATCCATGCATTGAGATGCCAGAGCTCTGCCTGCTTTTTGAGTCTTGCGCGTGGAACGAGAAGCATTTTGGAGAAGGCTACCCTGGGAGTTCTGGATTTTAACTTCCTACCTAAAAGCCTAAATTTGGCCTCCAGAATCTCCTATGTCATTGGTATCAACCTGTACCAAGACAGCAGACTCCTCCCCAACACTATCTAAAACCTTGTCTAGGTGGTGCATGAGGTCCACTACCTTTGCATCAGGCAGGCAAGTTACCAGGCGATCCTAACGTCCACTAGCCACCCAGCTATCTACATGCTTAATGATCAAATCACCAACTATAACGTTCATCCTAACCCTTCCATTATGGGCACAAGGCCCTGGAGAAACCTCCTCAGTGTGAGACGGTCTTACATTGCCTGGTGGATAGGTCCTAGCTACAGGATCACTTCCTGCCACACCAAGGTGATGTTCTTCTTTCATGCGACCTCTTTTTTCCATGGCAACTGAGAGGCTGCCAGACTGGAGGTGGGACTTTAGTACTACGTCCCTGTAGGTCTAATCTGTGAGGTGTGACAAAAAAGAAATGAGACTGTGGCAGCCATGCCCATGACTCAATGCCAACTGGCTAACTGCTTATGTCACTGTGTTGTGCAATATCTCGCCACTATTCTGCTATAATATTTTTCATCTCTCACCCTATTTTTCTTTTTTAGTTTTTTTTGTAGCACACTGCTCCATCGCTTTGTCACACAACTGGAGGTCAATAAAGCAAAAGAATACCCAAACTCCCAACTGCAATCACCAAAAGTTCTTTTGTCGGGCATAAACCGCAAGGCGAGGAGGACACACCTCAACACCTCACACAGTACATACCCCTTTTTTTATTTTTTATATATATAAAAAGCATGTTATCCAAGTTGTTTTCTCCTGTTCTATGTGAAGCCAAACAGTTTGTTATGGTCATTTTGTTGTATGTAAACCGCGCTGACAATAGTGCGGTATATAAGAAATTGTAATAAATAAATAAATAAATAAATATCTCATGTCTTTGTTGTATTATTTCTTAAAAACCAGAAAAAAGGCTTCACACTTATCTGCTCAAGCACGACGTGCACGTTTCGAAGCAACCTGCTTCTGTTTCAAGTGTCCCCAAAGCAAAAATAGTGTGTCCATCGCTCACAAATCCAAGAAACGCCAAAATTTTTGGCGGGTGACGTCAGAAGGCCAATCAGACAGGCCAATTATATAACCGCCTACTAAAGGATAGCCAATCATAAACAGCAGGGAAACCCCACCACAGGGGAACCCCTACATCGATTGGTCCAAATGTCACAATGTCAGCCAATCAATGTCCTTGTTTAATCCTGCAGGAGTCATGGAGTTTAATAGGAAAATCCATCGCTGCTCAAGATTTCTTAAACGAGCCAGTCGATCTCCTTCCCTCGGATCACACGGTACAAAATCAATGACAGTCCATTTTAAATGATCAAACTTGTGATGAAAATCTAGACAATGTTGTACCATCGGGGCTGTCAGTACAGAATGTCGCAATCGGGACGCAAGTTCACCCAATCGTATCCGCACAACGCGACTAGTGCTACCAACATAATATTGGGTACAAGGGCAGATAAAAATGTATACAACAAAATCAGATGCACACGTAGTGTGCCATCGATGATGAAAAACCTTTCCCGTGATCGAGTCAGTCCAAGTCGTACCTGTTATAGCTAAAGGACAATAGCTGCAATTCCCGCATATCTCATGAGCGCCCAATCTACCATCAGGCGCAAGCGGCTGATCGGTGCATGTAGCAGATCTTACCAGCCAATCTCGAAGGTTACGACCTCTCGAGTATGCAATTTGCAGCGGCTTATTTAAACTTGAACAAAGAGAGAGTACTGACCAATGCTTCCTCAATATTGAAGCCACCTTACCAGAATAACTCATATAGGGCAATACTCCAGTCACCCGGGAAGGGGTCCCGTCCCCAGAAGGGGAAGGCAAATCATTGTCGAGATACCACTATCGATGTGAATACAAAGCCCTCCTATATGCCCTTGAAATGATCGCCTTAGGGTAGCCTTTTACTGACAGCCGTTGCCACAAATCCATGGCATGATGTTTATACTGGGCCGTAGTAGAACATAGATGATGAATTCTCAAAAACTGTCCAAAGGGAAGTCCACGACGTAGAGGTTCTGGATGAAAGCTGCCAAAATTCAACAGACCGTTTCTTTGTACCGGCTTCCTATACAGCGTGGTTAACAGTGTTGATCCCTCACGGTAAACAAGCATATCTAAAAACTCAAGTTTATCTAAAGCGATGTGAGCAGTATATTTTATATGCGGTTTAATGGTATCTAGCCAGCCAATAAAATCTTGTAACGAGGCTAAATCAGAAAGCCAGATAAAAAAGATGTCATCAAGAAATCTTTTCCATAGTGCCACATTAGCAAATCCTGCTGAAGAAAAAATGTATTGTTCCTCAATTGCCGCCATGTATAGCGTTGCAAGAGAAGGGGCTACTGTTGCCCCCATTGCAATACCAAAAATTTGCTGAAAAAAGGCTCCTTCAAAGAGGAAATAATTTCGGGTCAGTACTAAAGAGACCAGGGCAATCAAAAAATCTTTAGGTAGTCGAGATGGTGCCGAAGTAAATTTAGATTGCAAAAGATCAACCACCTCCCCTTGATCCACATTAGTATAGAGGGCCACCACATCTAATGTAACAATATACCAAGTTACACAACTGGAGGTGGCAGAAATATGGAGCAAAGAATCAACTTGAAATTTCTGGTTAAGTTGGAGAAGGGCTCAACAAAGTGTCTCCAACTTCTCCAAAAAGGCTTATGGAGAAGATGTAATGTCAAGGCCGTGAGTCTTTGAGTGGCACAAGCGCTTCAAGACTGGCCGCAAGGAGGTGGAGGATGACTCCAAGTCAGGATGGCCTTCCATGAGAAAGACAGCTGAGAACATTGACAGAGTTAACCAGCTGGTGCAGAGTGATCACAGATTGACGGTGCGGATGATAGCTGAGGAGCTCAGCTTGAGCAGGGAGTCAGTGTGGAAACTCTTGGTGCAGGAGCTGGGGATGTGGAAGGTGTGCACCAAGATGGTGCCCAAGCTTTTATCGGATGACCAAAAGGAGCACCGGATCAATGTTTGTCGAGACTTGCTAGAGAAGATTGGAGAAAATCCAGAGTTTGTTGCCCAAGTCACCACGAGACTTGGATCTTCCAGTATGACCCTGAAAGCAAGGGACAGAGCCTGCAGTGGAAGACTTGACTGTCACCCAGATCCAAGAAGGCATGCATGTCCAAATCAAGGATCAAGGTCATGCTAATCGCATTCTTCGACTAGAAGTGAGTGGTCCATCATGAGTTTGTGCCTGAGGGTCAAACAGTCAACCAGCACTTCTCCCAGCAGGTCCTCAATTGCCTCCATGGCCGGGTTTGGCATATCAGGCGGGCTCTGTGGAGAGACAAGTTGTGGCTGCTCCACCACGACAATGCATCCGCATACACCACCCTCAGTGTGAGGCAGTTCTTGGCCAACAAACAGATCACAGCTCTCGACCACTCTCCTTATTCCCCAGATCTCACACCATGCGACTTCTAGCTCTTCCCCAGGCTGAAAACTGTGCTCAAAGGAACTCATTTCGCCTCTGTAGAAGAGATCAAGGCCACTGTGACGAGGGATCTGAGGGACCTCAAGGAGGAGGACTTTACTGAGTGCTTCTGTACGTGACAGAAGCTAATGCAGAAGTGAATTAACTCTAAGAGGGTTACTTTGAAGGTGACAATGTGTAATTTCTCTTTAGATTTTGTAATAAAACATTTATGGGACAGTTTTGTTTCTTTTTTGTCACACCTCATATATACCTCTCTGGCTTCCTTATGTCCTCCGCCACTCTAACCTCCGATGATTGGACTTGTTCCCTGAGAGCAAAAATCTGTGGGAAAATTGTACATGTGAAACTCAATGCAAAAGACTGGATAGCCCCCATTTCGCTGCAAGACTGCTGTCTGCATCTTAATTTTAAGGTTTTGTTTAGCTATTTAAGTTATCTATTACTTAAAGTTTCTAGGGATACTTGTACTGATACAACTGTACCTAATAAGTTTAAGGGACTTAAGTTTACCTCAAGACTAATCAATCTATTACTGGTGAGGATAACCAGCTGAACCTGAAGTAAATTTGACCACTTTTAATAGGTTTAAAACCGTGTAAAGCTAAGAGAGTCAGGGTGGGTGGGAGGGAGGGAAAGAACACCTAGTAAAAGTTGGCTTGCTACACAGTGCCCTGACCTGTGCTTTTAAGGTAATCTCTTAACAATTTCCGGGTGATTCACATAGCCCTTGGTTTGATAGAGGGAGCTTTTCAAATTGTCCCTTTGACATGTCACTTGGCTTTAACATCTATTTAAAACAGTTTCACAGGTCTTCTGTCCCCTAACTGGAAGACCTCTTTGTGAAGGTCTCTAGAAAAAAATTATCTCTTTTGATTCAAAACATATTTACCCTATTCTTCCTTCTAGGCCAAGCTATACTCTAATTTGATTTAAATTAAAAGCTCTCTGGGGCTACTGACAGAAGCTTACATTTAAATTAAAAGCTTTCTGTGGCTACTGAGAGATTTATATTTAAACTAAAAGCTCTCCTGGGCTACTGACTGAGGTTTAAATTTAATTAAAGCTCTCTGGGGCTACTGAGGTTTCAATCTAAAAGCTCTCTGTGGCTATTGACTGAGGTTTAAATTTAAATTAAAAATTCTCCTGGAATTACTGAACCCTATGTGAGTTAGCAAATATAGTGGATTCTAATACACAATGGCATATTTTACTGTGGCTATTTTTTTTATTTAATAATAAGCTCTGTCAGACGGCTGCCTAGGGTGAGAACTTACACAATCTTGACGATGCATATATTCATATGATTCTTGCAAGGTATTGTGGGTATTGTAGTTCATTCACTCCCAAACACAGCTGATGACAATAATTTGAGTTGTGAAACCAAGTGGTAAGATCAATAAAATACTTCTTTTATTGATGGGGTTTAATTCACCCAGCACATGTATGCTTGATAGCACTATAAATGAGGTTACTTGCTTGCAGTGTTTAAAAATGGATAACAAAAAGTCACAAAGTAAACCAGAAAACAACCTTCAGCTTGTCAGGCAATTAGCTAATGTTTTCTTAGCAAGTAATTACCAAATACAAAGGCACAAAGTAAAGAATAAACTTTGCTGGTTAGGTTAACTTCTGCTTATTTTCCACGCCGATCTCAGCAGTGATTCTCCCTTGCTCACACACACAATCAGGTGCAGCCCTAATTACTATCAATGGACCAGCTGAAAGCCTTTAGCTGGCTGGCTGCTACTGTGTGAGCCCAAATCCTGCTTTAAGAGCTGTTTGCAGTGGAAATAAAGAACAAAGTTAGGTTTCTTTGTGATGGCTGATGTGTTTGCTCACGGAAAACTAGCAATAACATTTAGATAGAGAACAGTCCATATAAATAGTTTCATCTGCTGTATCTCCCCCTTCATCAACAATCATAGGGTCAATATCATACATTGGCACAGATGAGTCTTTCATTAAGGTACTATCCTGAGAATGCTTATTCCCTTGCTGCCATTCTCTATTATAGATAAGGTCTGGATCACTGTTCATACCTGAGCCTCTCCTGCCATCATAATTCCTCTCTGTAAAGCCTGGCCAATATGTAATCCAATTCTGATGTCCAGCCTTCCAATCTTGATCCCTGGACACTGGATCTCCTCTCACATACCTTCTGGCCTTGGTCTGAAAGTCCCTTCCACATGCAGTCTTCTCTCTTCCAGGTAGCCACTGGTGATTCCTATCTCTGCCAATCCATTCCTCTGGCTGAATCCAGTCCAATGGACTCTGCTGGCATTTGGAATACCTCCCAGTATGGGTACTGCCTTGGAATCTCCCAGACCTTCCAATGGGCTTTCTTCTCTTCCTTCCAGAGAGTTTCCTTCTTTCTCTATCCGCTTGGCTTGGCTTCTGTTTCTCCAGCTGATACTGGTGCTTGAGCTTGTAGCCGTTGCTGTCTCTGTATCTCTTTCTGAAGCTGTTCTTGTAGCTCTCCCTGAAGCTGTTATCTGAAGAATAATCTCTATTCTTATCCTGTTCTAATGTGTGCTGCTCCCTAACACAGCGCAGCTGTCTTGAATCAGGCCCTGCCCTTTGAGATGAGTGCTTAGGGATTACCTCATAGCTCTCTTGATTGCACACACGTTTTCTCACTTCAGCCCCTCTCATGGCTGCTGGAAACCTGGTGCATTCTGGGACTGGTAGTCTTTTATGTGAAAACTCTGTTTTCTTGCTTCTACCAGAACTGACAGGTTGCTTGTTCAGAGTCACATCATCTTTTCTATAGCTCCTACCTGAGCTATGATAAGCTTCCTTATCACATACCCCCCTGCTTAAGTTATTACGGACTGGTTTTACTGGTGAAACTGCTTCTCTACAGTCCGTAATACCTACGAGAGTGTTATCTTCTTGAAGCTCACTTACTTCCTGACTGGGTTCAAGGTCATTATCTACAGGCCTCTCCTTCCAAGACTTAAGTACATTAATATGGTAGGTCTGCCTACGCCCTCTGGCATTTTCTACCATATAAGACACTGGGCTTACTTGTTTAACAACCTCCCATGGCCCCTTCCACTGTACCTCAAATTTTGGAGCAGTTCCTGCTACTTGAACCAAAACCTTTTCACCAATGCTTAATTGGCGGCTTTTGGCCTTTCTATCATACCACCCTTTCTGGCGAACTTGACTGTCCTGCAGGTTCCTCTCAGCAACCTGCGACATCCTTTTCAAACGTGCTCTCAAGTCACGTAGAAGAAACAGTGGCACCTCCTGACTTCCTGGTTCAGGATCAATCCATTGTTCCCTCAAAATATCCAACAAACCCCGGGGAGCCCTACCATACATCAACTCATACGGAGTTACACCTAGGGACACTTGAATTCTTTCCCTGCAGGCATATAAGGCAAAGGGTAATAACATATCCCATTCTTTTACCTCTCCTGCTAACCCCCTTCTCAACATTTGTTTGAGAGTTTGGTTGAATCTCTCCACCAAACCATTTGATTGTGGATGGTAGGCTGAGGTTTTCACGTGACGAATGCCAAAGGCATCCCAGACCTGGGCCAAATATTTGGATACAAAATTGGACCCTCGGTCAGTCAACACCTCTCTTGGGAATCCCACTTCACAAAACAATTTTACTAGCTCTAAAGCTATTGTTTTTGCAGAAACATTCCTCAATGGTATGGCCCAGGGAAACCTTGTTACCTGATCTACCATAACTAGGATGTATTGGAAACCTCGGGGCGTTTTAACTAATGGGCCTACAATATCCATGGCAATGCGACCAATTGGGTCTGTGATGATTGGCATGGGGATCAATGGCACCACCGGTGGGTGAGCCGCTGTAACTCGCTGACATGCTGGACATGCAGCACAAAACTGGGCAGTTTCTTTGAATATACCTGGCCAGTAAAAACGCATAAGTATTTGATCCAGCGTTCCTTGCATACCTTTATGACCTCCCACTGGATGATCATGTGCTAGCCTAAGTACTAGCCCTTTGAAAGTTGTGGGTACCACCAATTGTTTACGTACGGCACCATTTCTGGGGTCCTGACTCTCTCTATATAATATGTCATTATCTAGTCTGAATCTGGGCAACTCCTCCCTGACCTCCTGAGCATACTTAAAAGCTCAGGTGAGAGCTTGATCAGCTCGCTGCTCTTGTGGAAAGTTAGGAAACTTTGCCACCAACTCAGCTGGCACCCAGGGTAAACTTTGACCAGCTAACATCTCAGCCCTACCCTGTGCTCTGCAAAGTCTCTCACGCCTCTTTTGTGCTTTCAACTTTCTTACTTTACCAGATGATGGGGTTATTAAATCATCATGAGAGGGTAAATCTAATAACTCTGCCTGCTCCCGCTCCTCCTTCTGCTGGCTCTCTAACTTAGCCTGCGAGCGGGTGGATACAAGGCCCCTCTTATTACCCATAGTTTGGCCTTCTGGAAGCTTAACCATCTTTTTAGCTAGGGACTGAGGACTTCCAAAGAAAGGCTCGGGAGCTATTTCCATTATTAAACCTTCTCCCTCCTTCTTTCCTAGCCCTTTCACTAGTTCCTGCTTAAATCTTGGCCAGTCCTTTCCTAGGACTAAATCAAAGGGTAGCCTAGGCACCACTGCTAATAGGACTTCCTCTTGTTCCCCCAGGCACTTAACCTTAAACCTATAGGTGGGATATGATGTTGCAGCACCATGAATGCATCTGATGTGAACTTGGCTTTCAGGGGTTCTAGGCACAAATCTTTCTTGGGCCTCTATCCTCTTCCAAAGCCTTTTTGACATCATACTCTGGTCTGCCCCAGAGTCTAATAATGCATTTGTGGTAATTCCTTGCACATCAACCATCAAAAGAAATCCTTCCTTGGGCTGTTTTAAATCCAGACCCATTAAACTAGTGTGTGTTTGGCATCTCTTCTCTAAGTGTCCCACTTTTCCACACTTGAAACATTTCTTTCTATTCCACTGTGTCATCTGGTTTGATACAGTACATTCATTTTTAGAAACATTCAAAATTATTCCTTTTTCTGATACAGCACATCTAGCCTCAGCATCCATCTTTAGAGGGCCACCCATTCTATGGCAAGCCTGCGTGGCTTCCAAGAATCTCTCTGCTAGCATGGTTGCCTCTCCAAGATTTTGGCAATTTTGCTGTATAAGAAAAACATTCAAATCTTTAGGTACCCCAAGCATAAATTGTTCCAGCATTATAATATCTAATAACATTTCTACTGTCTTTTGCTCAGGCTCCAACCATTTTACAGCTAGACTTCTAATTCTCTGACTCAGAGCCCTGGGTGTCTCACCCACTTTCAATGTAACAGCTCTAAACATTCGCCTATACTCTGAAATAGACAACCCTAGGCGATCTCTAATAGCGGCCTTTACATCCTTATAAATCAAAGCCTGGGCTGCTGGCATTGCTCTGTAAGCTGCTAGTGCCTCACCAGTTAATGAGGCTGCCAGCCTTACTGCCCACTGGGTCTCTGGCCATGCTAAAGCCTGTGCCACTCTTTCAAAAGACTCTAGAAAATCATCAACATTATCTTCTGGAGTTAATTTCCCAAAATTAAATGCCCCAATCCCTTGATTGAGTCCCACAGTGTTCACATGTGGTGTACCAGTACTAACTGCTGGTCTTGCATCTGTTCCACTTTGGCTCTGCAGCTGAACTAGAGCTTGCACCAGATCAAGCACTGGTTTCTGCTGTTCCATTAAGGCCTTCATAGCAGTGTCCTGGGCCTGCTGTGACAGCTCCTGCTGCTTGCAAAATTGGGCTGCCATCCACTGAGCCATCTCCCTCGGATCCATCTTGACCCCTGCAAGAAAAGAAAAAAAAAACCAAAGAGCAGCACCTTCCAACCAGGTGTGGGTTTTTTTTTCAACTTCTTTTTTTTTTTTTTTTTTTTTCCAATTACCCCCTGTGCTTACACACATCCACCACTAGACATGCCCAGGTACATATTACCTTGTCTCAGTGATGAATCCAGCTTTGCACAGGGTCTTTTCCTCTGGGACAGCTTCCTGGAACAACCCCTTTTCCTCCAAAGTGCAGACGGGGGAAAAAATCTTCTTACAGCTTTAAACTTGGCTTTTATTTGTAATCCACAACAAGTAAATCCTCTTGGTGCAAGAGCAATCCGAAAAACTACGCCATTTGTCAGACGGCTGCCTAGGGTGAGAACTTACACAATCTTGATGATGCATATATTCATATGATTCTTGCAAGGTATTGTGGGTATTGTAGTTCATTCACTCCCAAACACAGCTGATGACAATAATTTGAGTTGTGAAACCAAGTGGTAAGATCAATAAAATACTTCTTTTATTGATGGGGTTTAATTCACCCAGCACATGTATGCTTGATAGCACTATAAATGAGGTTACTTGCTTGCAGTGTTTAAAAATGGATAACAAAAAGTCACAAAGTAAACCAGAAAACAACCTTCAGCTTGTCAGGCAATTAGCTAATGTTTTCTTAGCAAGTAATTACCAAATACAAAGGCACAAAGTAAAGAATAAACTTTGCTGGTTAGGTTAACTTCTGCTTATTTTCCACGCCGATCTCAGCAGTGATTCTCCCTTGCTCACACACACAATCAGGTGCAGCCCTAATTACTATCAATGGACCAGCTGAAAGCCTTTAGCTGGCTGGCTGCTACTGTGTGAGCCCAAATCCTGCTTTAAGAGCTGTTTGCAGTGGAAATAAAGAACAAAGTTAGGTTTCTTTGTGATGGCTGATGTGTTTGCTCACGGAAAACTAGCAATAGCATTTAGATAGAGAACAGTCCATATAAATAATTTCATCTGCTGTATCTCCCCCTTCATCAACAATCATAGGGTCAATATCATACATTGGCACAGATGAGTCTTTCATTAAGGTACTATCCTGAGAATGCTTATTCCCTTGCTGCCATTCTCTATTATAGATACCTGAGCCTCTCCTGCCATCATAATTCCTCTCTGTAAAGCCTGGCCAATATGTAATCCAATTCTGATGTCCAGCCTTCCAATCTTGATCCCTGGACACTGGATCTCCTCTCACATACCTTCTGGCCTTTGTCTGAAAGTCCCTTCCACATGCAGTCTTCTCTCTTCCAGGTAGCCACTGGTGATTCCTATCTCTGCCAATCCATTCCTCTGGCTGAATCCAGTCCAATGGACTCTGCTGGCATTTGGAATACCTCCCAGTATGGGTACTGCCTTGGAATCTCCCAGACCTTCCAATGGGCTTTCTTCTCTTCCTTCCAGAGAGTTTCCTTCTTTCTCTATCCGCTTGGCTTGGCTTCTGTTTCTCCAGCTGATACTGGTGCTTGAGCTTGTAGCTGTTGCTGTCTCTGTATCTCTTTCTGAAGCTGTTCTTGTAGCTCTCCCTGAAGCTGTTATCTGAAGAATAATCTCTATTCTTATCCTGTTCTAATGTGTGCTGCTCCCTAACACAGCGCAGCTGTCTTGAATCAGGCCCTGCCCTTTGAGATGAGTGCTTAGGGATTACCTCATAGCTCTCTTGATTGCACACACGTTTTCTCACTTCAGCCCCTCTCATGGCTGCTGGAAACCTGGTGCATTCTGGGACTGGTAGTCTTTTATGTGAAAACTCTGTTTTCTTGCTTCTACCAGAACTGACAGGTTGCTTGTTCAGAGTCACATCATCTTTTCTATAGCTCCTACCTGAGCTATGATAAGCTTCCTTATCACAGCTCATACCTTTCCAATAATAGTTCAAAGGGAGTTACAATCAGGTACTATAGGTATTTCCCTGTTCCTGAAGGGCTTATAATTTAAGTTTGTACCTGAGGTAATGGAGGGTTAAATTACTTGCCTAATGCCACAAGGAGTGCTAGTGGGATTTGAACCCTGGTCTTTTTAGTCACTGGACTATTGCTCTAACCACTAAGGTACTCCTCTGCTTTGGATGATATGGCACAGAAACTAGCCTGCAGGTTTAAAAAGTGTTCCACATGCTCAAGGACCATATACATGACAAAAAGAGGTGAAGTTATTTTTGGTGCTACAAAGTCTAATCCATCGACATTGGCATTGACGGCACCAGTCTCTATTGCTTCGAAGGCTGAATTGGATGCTGGCTATGCATCAGCTTGAGGAATCATTGAGCCCTCTAGGAGCCAAGTGCCTTTAGTAAGCTAGAGCATTGACCATTGATCGATGTTTGCCTGAAGATGAAAATGGATTCATTTTCATCTTTATTGACGCCAAAGGTTGGACACATTGAGATCTGGATGGAGGAGAGGCATCGACATAAGGGCCACAATGCTGGAGCCTGCCCAGCCAATATCACTATCCAGTGCATCCAGGTCTGATGCACCCCCAAGGTCTAGGAAGTCATTAGTGTATCGATGTTCCGGATGGAGCTCCTGGTCTCCAAAGGGCAGGAGAGTCATCCAGGCTGAGAGAAGAAATCCAAATATCTCTGTCTGATTCAGAAAGCTGGGCCACTGATGAAGAGTCTTAAGGCATCTCAGAGCAGAAAACAGATCTCCAGAACATCTCTATGACCCTTCTCCACCTCTTCAGAGGCATAAATCACCTCTAGATGATATGACATTCTAGGAATTTGTGTGGGATATGGCTAAGGCCATACCATTTTCTTTAGAACTGGGGTCGGGCCCAGGGCAGAAGAACTAGAGATCCTTCAGTACTGCTTCACCCCTGAGTAAGAAGTGACAGTGTCCATGCACCATATCCTTTAGAAAGTATAGATGGGAATGTGGGAGATCCCTTTGTCTGTAACTCCAGTCAATAGAATACTTGACTCTATGTACAGAGTTCGGAAGGCTCTCAGATTCGAGAAGTCTCAGCTTCCTCACCACTCATTGGTAGTTGAATCTGCCCTCAAAAGATCTAAAAGCTCTTAAGTCTTACTCCTTTGCACCTGAAGGCAGAGAAGCTCAGATATTAGACTCTTCTGGAGGAGGGTTTTCCAGAGCATCATACTTGCAATCCACATGACCTCCTACCAACTCTACATGGATGTGTTCTTGAAGGACATCATTTGTGGCCTACTTGATCTGGCCTAATTTCTCCCTCCAGAGAGATTGGAACAGTATCGTCCCTTGATGAAACACCACAGCTTGAGGTTCATGGTCAGAGCAGCATATAATATCTTCAAAATGATATTGAGAGTTTCTGCAATGGGTATTGTCCTCAGTGACTCACCTTGCTCTGGGTCTCAGACCATAAACAATTTGTGTAGGACAAGCTTGTTGATGTACCATGCCAGAGACACAATATTTTTGGAGAAAAAGTCAAAGAGAAGGCTGGCTTCATTGAAAAGCAGCATGTCACTCTTCGAAATTTCTCAAGGCATACTTCTGAGCCTCCTACCACAGGAGGTTTCAAAGTGGCAACTAGAAAAGCTTATTACTCTCATAGGTGTAAGTATTTTGCTGGTTCTCACTATTCCCAAGCAAAGCAGATTCCTTGAGCTCAGGTAAAGCGAGAGACATCATAGAAAGCCCAACTGGCTTCTCAGCAAAAGCCAGGGGCAGGGTTTTGACTGATTCTTGAAGAGCATAGCCATTCTTCCTGTAACTGCAGTGGAAGACTCTCCTTTTGGATGGAGGCTCGTTTTCAGCTTGTTTTCTTTGCCCAGAAGTGGACCCTTATAACCTCCGACACTTGGGTCGTACAAATCCAATATGGTTAATAATAGCATCTTTCTCCAGGACCAAGCAGGAAGTCAGTCCTCACTTAAGGGTGACGTCGGTGCCGACGGAGCACTCGCGGAGCAATTTTCCCCAGCTTTCGAAGAAAGCCTTTGGGAATTGCAGCGCGCATGCGCGGTCCCCTTCCCGCCCAAGGGTGCCATCTTGCTCAGTCTTCTTTTTTCCGCGGAGCCCTACAGACGTAGTTTGTGATCGCCGCTGAAAAAGTTGATTTTTTCGTTTTGTTTTTTCTCGGTTCGACGCCGTGTCCTTTTTCCCGCCCGGCCTCGATACTCCAATATCGAGTCCGTTCACATTTTTCGGTTTTTGTCCTTAGTAACTGGCGTCCCGCCACTTTTTTTCTTTTTCCCTGGCAGCACGGTCTTTTGACCTCGCAGGGGCCCTTTTTCCCCCGATGGCTGCCAGCGGGTTTAAAAAGTGTGATCGCTGTACCAGACTTATGTCTCTTACCGACACACATGACTGCTGCCTCCGTTGCCTCGGACCCAATCATGACTCGATGAGTTGTGGTCCATGCAACAAAATGTCCTCGAAGGCATTGAGGAGTCGGCAGTCACAAAAGGAACGAATCTTCTCTGACTCCGGTCGGGCCCGGACCTCGTCAGAGGCTTCGACGTCTCGTGACTCCGGCCCCGAGCATCGTCGGAGTTCCTCTGAGCGGGGGTCTCCCGCCCGGGAACATCGTCAGAAGAAGAAACCCGCGAGGGCGTCGTCGGAGGACACTCCTGGTTCCTCGAGGGCCGGGTCGCATAGCCCCGTCAGCCGCCCCGGGTCCTCGGAGGCGGAGAGGCCTTCGAAGCATCCTCGTCTCGAAGTGGAGTCTCCTGGACACGTGAGTACTGTAGTCCTCCTGGACTCACCTCCGAGGGAGCCGACGTCGGGCCCGACGCCGTCGGGGCCCAAATCAGGGACTGCTGGGTCTTCTGAGTTTGGTCTCAGATTGACGGCCTTGGAGAGCAGTATCACTGCCTTCATGGACCAGCAGCGGGCATTGATGGCCGGCCTCGCCAGTGCATCTGCCCCGACCACCGGGACGTCGACGTCCAAGTCGACCCCAGAGGCCGAGTCGATCCTCGAGTCCATACGAGCTCGAGTCGATCCTCGGCCAAGGTCTCCCTCGGCCTCCCGTTCGGGACCGAGGTCGTCGACGCCGGCCTCGGCGTCGGGGCGGAGGTCCTCGGCACTCGCCCGCACGGAGCCACTCGATTCCTCCACGGAGGAGTCGGGCTGGGACACAGAGGAGGATGAGTCACCCGGTTCTTTTCAGACTCGGTGCATCCCCTCCGACTCGCCCGAGTTGGAGCCTCGGAGACGATCCCCCCCGGAGGATACCCGGTTCTCCGATTTCGTGAGGGACATGGCCAAGGCTTTGGCCTTCCCCGCGGATCCGGAGGAGGAGCCTCGAGCCGAAGAGCTCGAGGCCCTCCAGTATGGCTCTCCCCCGAAGGAAGCCTTTACTGTACCGGTTCCTCCGATGCTGGAGCGGCTGCTCTTCCGCATGTGGGAGAGCCCGGCCTCGACGCCGGTGTTAAGCAAGCGGGTCAATTCCATGTATCGAGTCCGCAAGAGCCCCGGGTTCCAGAAGGCACAACTACCCCACCATTCCATGGTGGTGGAATCGGCCATGCATCGACTTAAGAGTCAAAAGATGCACTCCTTGGATGCCCTCGGTAGGAAGTGCTTCCAGGGCTCTATGCTTGCTTGCCGAGTCCAGACATACCAGCTATATATGGGCATGTATCTTCGAGACCTGGCAAAAGAAATTGCCGGGTTCTCTGCTGGTCTCTCCGAGGAACCATTGCAGAGGTTCCAGGCCTTGTCCACGGGGATTCGAGAGTGCTCGAAGTTCATTTCTCGAGCAGCCTACGATGGCTTCGAAGCATCGGCTCGAGTAGCCGGGGCCGGCATCGGGGCTCGCCGTCAGGCTTGGCTTCAGTCATCCGACCTCGAGCCATGGGTGCAGGACAAGTTGGTCGATGTCCCATCCAGAGGTGAAAACCTCTTTGGCAAGCCCATGGCTGAAAAGGCGGCGGAGCTCGAGTCCGAGACTCTCACCAGTACTCGCCTATCCAGAAAAACCTCTGCCCCTTCACAGAAGAGGAAGGGCTCGGGGAAAAAGCCCTTTTACCCGAGGAAGGTGTCTGCCTATAAGCAACACCACCCACAATATCAAGCATCAGCAGCTCCCCACCAGGGACAGCAGGCTAAGGGACAGGGTAATGGGTCCCGTAGGCAGAAGGCCCCCAAGCCCACTACACAGGCCCCTGCTCAGCAGGGTGGGGTTTTTTGACTATGCCAGCATAGCCTCTCCCCCTCCGCGGCCTTCGCTCAGCACGGGGGTCCGGCTGACCCACTTTGCCCACAGGTGGTCAGCCATAACATCCGATTCCTGGGTGCTGCAGGTGGTTCAAAAGGGCTACCTCTTACATTTTCACCAGGTGCCCCCCCCCTACTTTCCAGGGGAGCCTCCAAGACCCCCTCTGCACAGGGACTTACTCCTTCAGGAGCTGCAAAGTCTGCTTCGGGAACAGGCTGTAGAGCCAGTGCCCCAACACCTGTGGGGTCACGGGTTTTATTCGAGGTACTTCCTGATACCAAAAAGAACAGGAGGCCTCAGACCCATCCTGGACCTACGCAACCTCAACAAGTTCCTGCAGCGGGAAAAGTTCAAGATGCTTACCCTTGGAATCCTACTGCCCTACCTCCAGCAGGGAGATTGGCTATGCTCCTTGGATCTAAAGGATGCTTATACTCACATCCTTATTCATCCGGACCACCGGCAATATCTAAGATTTGTGGTGGCAGGGAATCATTATCAATACCACATACTGCCCTTTGGCCTATCCTCCGCTCCCAGAGTGTTCACGAAATGCCTGGCAGTGGTGGCAGCCTTCCTGAGGCTTCAAGGCCTCTTCGTCTTCCCCTACCTGGACGACTGGCTCATCCGGGCACAGTCTGCCCTAGAGGTCACTCAGGCCACTCAACGCACAGTGGCCCTGCTTCAGCACTTGGGCTTCATCATAAACTTCGAAAAGTCCACTTTGCTCCCCTCTCAGGATCTCAAATTCATAGGAGCACGGCTGGACACTCTGCAGGCTCGTGCCTTCTTGCCTCTGGAACGGGCCAACAGGCTCATAGCTCTGGCCGGCAGGTTCCACAGCACGTCACCGGTCTCTGCCAGACAATTCCTGCAACTGCTCGGGCATATGGCCTCCACGGTCCATGTCACTCCGAATGCCCATCTACATATGAGACCTGCTCAGTGGAGCCTTCGCACTCAATGGCATCAGGCCACAGGGAGACTGACGGACTTAATACAGATCTCCGACCGCCTGGTCTCCTCTCTGCAATGGTGGCTTCACCTGCCCAATCTGGTACTGGGCATGACCTTTCAGTCTCCTCCACCTGCCCAAGTGCTAACTACAGATGCCTCTCTCCTGGGATGGGGAGCGCATTGCCAGGGAACATGCACTCAAGGCCTTTGGACACCTTGGGAGGCTGCTCAGCAGATAAACTTCCTGGAGCTGCGGGCGATCCGCCTGGCTCTGCGGACCTTCTCTCACTTCACTTCTCGTCAGTCTGTACTGGTACAAACGGACAATCAGGTTGCCATGTTCTACGTGAACAAACAGGGGGGCACAGGCTCCCTCCTTCTATGTCAGGAGGCTCGGAGACTGTGCTCTTGGGCAGTCGACCACGACATCCTCCTCAAGGCTGTTTACCTGCCCGGGCAGGAAAATCGCCTGGCCGACAAACTGAGCCAGATTCTGCAGCCACACGAATGGAGGTTGAACCCCGTAGTTGTCCAGCAGATCTTCCGCCGGTGGGGCTTCCCCACCATGGATCTCTTTGCCAGTCCTCTAAACCTGCAACTTCCCAGGTTCTGCTCCCGGCACCCACATCCTCTCAGAATAGCGCCGGATGCTTTCCTCATCTCGTGGTCCACGGGCCTGCTGTATGCCTTTCATCCCACGCCACTTGTGTCCCGGACGCTGTTCAAAGTTGTCCAGGACAGGGCCTCCGTGATCCTGGTAGCACCCAGGTGGCCGAGACAACCCTAGTTACCTCTACTCCTACAGCTAGCGGTGGACACCCCTCTTCCTCTGGGGTTTCAGCCCGATCTCCTGACCCAGGATCAGGGTACTCTCCTGTACCCCAACCTCCGGGCCCTTCATCTGATGGCCTGGCTGCTGAAAGGGTAGTCCTAGCTCCGCTCTTACTTCCTCCGGAGGTGGAAGCTGTCATCCTGGCGTCTCGGTGACCTTCCACCCGGAAATCTTACACCCTTAAATGGCGTCGCTTCTCGGTCTGGTGTTCTCAGCGCTCTGAGGACCCCTTCGCCTGCTTAGTATCAGTGGTACTGCAATACTTGCTTCACCTCTCCGATCTAGGCCTCAAATCCAACTCCATCAGAGTCCACCTCAGTGCTCTCTCTGCGCATCATTCGCCGGTGGAGGGCCAGCCTCTTTCCTCGCACCCCTTGGTGGCGCGTTTTCTCAGAGGCCTTCTTCTGCTTAAGCCTCCGTTGCGCCCTCCAGCTCCTGACTGGGACCTCAATGTGGTCTTGCAAAGGCTTACCTGTCCTCTTCGTTTCCTCTCCTGGAAAACCCTCTTCTTGGTAGCCCTTACCTCCGCTAGGCGCGTTAGTGAACTACAGGCCCTAGTGTCGGAGCCTCCATACACTAGGTTCTACAAGAATAGGGTAGTCTTACGGACTCACCCTAAGTTTCTTCTAAAGGTGGTCTCCCCTTTTCACATCAATCAAGAGGTGGTTCTTCCGACCTTCTTTCCCAGGCCGCATACCAGCCGAGCTGAGACTGTTCTGCATACCCTGGACTGTAGAAGAGCCTTATACTTCTACCTTGACCGTACGCGAGAGCATAGAAAAGCTGTCCAGCTTTTCGTATCTTTTGACCCTAATCGGTTGGGGGTACCTGTCTCTAAGCATACTTTGTCCATCTGGGTAGCTGACTGTATCACCTGGGCTTATGGGGCAGCCGGCCTCTCCTTAGAGAGTCGAGTCACGGCTCACCGTGTCAGGGCGAAGGCTGCGTCAGTGGCTCATCTCCGCTCTGTTCCGTTGGCAGACATCTGCCGGGCCGCTACTTGGTCTTCAAGCCAGACTTTTGCGGCTCATTACTGCCTGGAGAGGGAGTCCCGCAGGGACAATGCTTTCGGACAGGCAGTCCTCCACAATCTTTTTGAGGTTTAGGCAACTCCTACCCTCCGGCCCTGGTGTTGGGCTACCGGCCGGATTCGTATTCAGAGAAGATTCCTTCCTTCTGTACTGCTGAGCTAGAGGGAGCTCATTTTTCGGCTTAAGGTCTCTGGTAGCCTTAAGCTCGGGAGTCCCATAAGTGAGGACTGACTTCCTGCTTGGTCATGGAGAAAGAGTAGTTACTCACCTGTAACAGGTATTCTCCAGGAGCAGCAGGAATCAGTCCTCACTACCCTCCCTCCTCCCCTTGGAGTTGCAGTCATTCTTATTGTATGTTTTTGCTAACTTTTTTGCTGTCTTTTCGCTATGTCATCAGACTGAGCAAGATGGCACCCTTGGGCGGGAAGGGGACCGCGCATGCGTGCTGCAATTCCCAAAGGCTTTCTTCGAAAGCTGGGGAAAATTGCTCCCGAGGGCTCCGTCGGCGCCGACGTCACCCATAAGTGAGGACTGATTCCTGCTGCTCCTGGAGAACACCTGTTACAGGTGAGTAACTACTCTATTTGGTCTTCAACCAAATTGTCCACTGGGTGTTCAGTCCTTAGATCCTCAACATCAGGAGCTACTTTAGTGAGAAGTCACCACCCTTCAAAATGATCTATTAATCAAGCTCATGCCACCAGGACAAAGAGGGTGAGAATTTTATTCCAGGTATTTCCTGATCACCAAAAAGACAGGGGGATTCCATCCCATCCTACACCTAAGAGTCCAACTCGATATGGGTTCATACCCATGCCATTGAAGCATACCACCAAGGTGTAGCTGGGTAAACCCATCTCTGTAGAACCATTCGTTGTTTACTTCATCTGGAGCTTACTGCTACTAAAGCCTGCCTATAAGCCATTGGCAGTGTCTTAGGACCTCAATGTGGTTGTTGCACAATTGAATAAAGCTCCCTTTAAGTCACTCAATGCATGGCCTCTGGAAAGTGTTTCTGGTGGCGGTCACTTCAGCACGCAGGATAAGTGAGCGTCAGGCTTTAGTAGTTCATCCACCTTACAAAAAATTTCATCATATGAGAGTGGTCCTCCATACTCATCCCAAATTTATTCCAAAAGTAGTTACAGAATTCCATCTTAATCACTCAATCATACTTCCAACATTTAATCCAAAACCTCATTCTCATAGGGGGAAAACTGCCCTACACTTGTTTGACTGCAAGTGAGACTTAGGGGTATGTTTACTAAAGTGCGGTAAACGTGAATAATGCGCGTTGTACGATGTTAACGATCGTAAGTGCAGTATAACGCGCGTAATCACGCGCCAACGACCGTTAACGTCATACTACGCACGTTAACCGTAGTTAACGATCGTAAAGCCCCGCGGCGCGGTAAAACAACGCAGAAGGTGGAGAGAGGGCGGAGAGAAGGGGTCAATGGGCGGAGAGTGGGCAGGGAGAGGCTCCCCTCACACCAACGCGCTGAATTTCAGAGCTCAAATCCAACGCGAATGAAAACCTGCTGTTAAAGGCACATTAAATGGGAGAGAAACCATTTATGGGTCAGCAATGTACAGCCCAGGCAGGAAAACCCCAAAAAAGTGATAAGTGTGATACATGTGCACATAGCAAAAGGGCACAGAAACACTGATAATGACCCCAACAAACTGGATAAAAACAATAACCAAGTTGGTCAACAGTGGTATCAATGAGAAACACCCCCCCCCCCCGAGTAAGCACCATAGAACAGATAGAAATCGTGGAAGTGTCTATAATCTGTCCCCATACAAGGTGAATGGACCCACAGTGAAATAGCGCTGCTCAGGGTTCCCCCCACCACCAGACAGGGTGCCTATGGCGTGCACATGTCCCGCAACAGCAGGGCGGGCATGTTGGAATGGCAACTGGACAGATGCTGGAGAAGGGGATACAGAGGGCCGCAGGCGGCACATGTCAAGGTACCACCAGGGAATGCACCATCTCTGTGATAACATGGTGGTGCAGTGCACAAAACCACTGTAATCAGACACAGAAGGTCACAGGTTCAAGTCCCAGCTGTGGATTCCGCCAACCCACTCTGCATATTTTACCCACCACTACAAAGTCCTAATACAGACAGAACCTTATTTGCAGATGACGTAAATATGCCCAAAACATCTACATTTTACCCTACAGACCACAGACTCCATAAACAGGCACATTACCTACAGCACAGTCTCCCAAATGCAGTCCTGGAGGGCCAAACACCATTCAGGTTCCATGCTGCCTCCAATAAAGATGCCTGTGCTGCATATCTATGCACCACCCCCATGGTATGCAGATGTATCTCTTGCATATCCATGAGGGACAGCATGAAAACCTGAACAGTGTTTGGCACACCAGGACTGGATTTGGGAAACACTGCCGTAAAGCAGCAGCCAACAGGGGCAGACACACCCGCACCCACAGGTCCCATCATCCAAAGCCACCTGGAGAGGCAGGACTTTGGGCTTTGCATGCATCTCCCAATACGAGCACCTGCATACCATAGTAATGCCACCCTAAACCTGGGAATATGGTACACATCTATCAAAAGGTTGCTATGATTACTGGCAGATAGCAATTCCTAGCTCAAGTACAAGTTTTCTCTGAGTGAGCTGCAGCATGGCAACCTTTCTGACGTCTGTGGAGTGTGCTACAGGTCCTGTGTCTGACAGTGTTTACCAACCTGTGCAGTGACACCTACAGTTTTGCGTACCACAGCCATTCCTGCACTGTGCCCCGGACCGTTGGGGGGGGGGGGGCACGGCTGCCCAACACCTCCATAGCTAAACAATGCTGGCATAGGTGTGGGGAGTGTGTGTCTGTCTATCAAGTGTGTGGTGTCGGCAAACACCCCCCACAGCCCTCAGTGCTAGCACTGTTGCCAGTAGTGGCCTGCCAATGTGCATAATGAGGAGCAAGGTACTGTGGGAATAAGCTGTATAGGGTGGCCTGACCTGGCTGCATCATCTCAAGGCATAGGGCAATGGCTCGGACATCGTAGTGCCCAGCCTCCACCTGCACGAACAGGGTGGCCATAGCATGTCCTGCTGGGAGGTCACTCTCACCCTGACTGAGCAGTGACCACTGCATGGCTAGGTTCCCCCATAGTGCTCTATGGCAGTTCTCTCATGTGATATATATGGGTCCCCTTTTGGGGCCCAATCACTGACTTATCTGCTTGGTGTGTATGCTGACACCCCTGTTCTGGCTGCCTGCATCTCATCCAGGACCATGCACTCTGGATTAGCTGGCGGACTGTCTGCAGCTAGTATGTGTCTTGCTGGAACACTTCGCAGGGTGCAGCGGCTGGAGGTGTGCTGCTGGAGAATATCAGATAATGTTGGGGGGCAGCTGTGAATTTCCAAGCCTGCCATTTGTTGACTATTGACCTATGGATGTGTAGCGCTCTTTCTGTCCCCCCAACAGGACTGGGGATGATGGTCCCCTCTACTGCTACCATTGCAGTGAGGTAGACTGTGGATCTATTGGTGGCTGAACCTGTTCTGCACCCTGAGCCCCGGAGGGTGGGTTGTGTGGTGGATCATAATATTCCTCCCTCCCCTTCCCCCACTCCCCCCCACTCCCACTCCCCCTCCCACCACCCCCCACCCCACCCCATAGATTCATTGGGGATGGGTGAAGAAAGCCCCCATGTAAGTGAAACATTAAATACCTCTGTGGAAATGGGTAAAAGGAGCAACATCTGGAAAGTGGTGTGTATAAACACCTGTAGCATGAGAAATAAGATCCCAGATAGTGAGGCCTTAATCAAAGAGGACAACTTGGATTTAGTGGCAGTTATAGAGACATGGTTCATAGACAACCATGACAGGGATGTAATTATATCAGGCTATACTTTATTCAGAAAGGACAGGGTGGGAAGGAGGAATGGCACTATATGTAAAAAATAATATTAAAGCTATAAAATTACAGGACTTAAAAGGGAGGGAGGAGGCACTGTGGGTTAAACTAGAAAGAGGGAAAAGGAAATTCATTTGCATTGGAGTGATATACAGATCCTCCTCAGAGTGAAAGAAAATGGATGGAGATTTAATAGCAGACATACTCAGCATTACCATGAAAGGAGAAGTGCTACTGATAGGTGATTTCAATATGCCAGATATTGATTGGCACATCCATGCTGCAGTGTCATCTAGAAGTAAGGAAGTCCTGGATTCTCTACGTGGAGAACTATTCAGGCAATTGGTAACAGAACCCACACATGAAGGGGCCATACTGGACTTGGTGCTTACCTATGGGGAAAGTGTTTCTGATGTTACAGTGGGAGATCATCTCGCATCTAGTGATCACCAGATGGTGGGTTCAATATTAGGAGTAGGGCTGATAAAATCCATTCAAAAGTGAGGGTCTTAGATTTAGGAAAACTTACTTTTCCAAGATGAGACAACACCTCAAGGAGTCATTAGTGAGATGAGAACAGCTGGGGGATGTAGAAAATCAGTTGACAAAACTATAAGGGGATATTTTAAGGGCAACAAAACTTTTTGATAGAAAGGTAAATAAATGTAATAGGAAAATGAGGCCGCTATGGTTCTCAAAAGAAGTAGCTGAAAATGTGAAGAAAAAGAGAGGCCTTCAGGATATACAAGAGATCACAGAGAGAGGAAGACGGGCATCTATATTTGGAAAAACTTAGAGAAGTTAGCAAAGTAGTCAGGAAAGCAAAGATATGAAAAGAAGAAATAGGGAAATAAGACATCTTTCAGATATATTAGTGAGAGGAGGAATGGCAAAAGTGATATTGTCAGACTCAAGGGTGAAGGAGAGGAATATGTAGAAGCTGATGATAAATCAGAATTGCTTAACAAATATTTCTGATCTCCAGAAACAAGCAGGAATGTAGTCTTCAAATATGGGTGATGTCAGTACTGATGGAGCCCGCGCAGGAACACTTCCCAGCATCCAATATGAAAGCTTTTGGGAGTACTCCACTGCGTCTGCCTGACTGCCTTCCCAACTCCCTTCAATTCTTCATTTTTTTGCGAAGCCAGCAGGAAGCAAATCCTGTCTCTTTGTGTGGATAGCGCCTCTGCCTTCCCATCAACACCAGCACCTTTGAAGACATTGCCGATTCCCTTTCTTTTAATTCTTTCTTCATATTTCTTAAAATAAAAAAAAAAGCACCACCTTTGGCATAGACGCCCCTTTTAGGCCTTCAACCTACCATAGCCTGCACATCCCCAAAGGTATGGAGAAACCAGCTTGTGGTTTCAAGAAATGTTCAAATTCTGCTAGCACCATCTTAGCGACTAACACACATGACTGATGTTTAAATGCCTTGGCCTAGACCACCAGCCAAAAGACTGTCCCCTCTGACAGAAAATGACATGGAGAGGCCTACAGAACCGGGCTTCTAAATTTGGGACACACTTCGCCTCGGACATGGTATTGTTGGCATCCACTTCATCAAGGGCCTCGTCCTCCTCCCATGGATCTCGTGTATCTTCGAAGTCCAAACACAAGGCTGCATCAAAGTCAAACAAAACCTCCAGGGAAAGATCTCGCTTGAGGTATTGAGACCCCCCCAAGCGTGGCATCGCAGGTAGATCGGCCTGCCAAATATTCCCAGTGGGTAGGCCATGTCCTTCAAAGCCACAGAGGGCCTCCAGGATGCTCCCAAGGCCTCGACAGCTGGGGAGCTTCTGGTGCCATGTTCTGGAATGGTACTGCAACCACCTGCAACTGATACCCAGACAACAGCAACCTTGATGGACCAGTGCATACTGGCCATCGAGTGGAGCTTAGCAGCCATACTGGCAACCTCAGTTCTGGTAAAGTCCTTGACTCCGGGTGCCGCCCCGTCAATGCCAATACCGGTACTAACATTGACCCCGATTGTGGGGTCGGTATCAGGGTTGTTGAACATTGCATCAATGTCATTGCTACCCATGCCCTTACTTGAAACTGTCACCCATATCAGTTCTGAACCCAAACAGCTCACCAGTACTGGTACCTCGGAGTGTTGGTACCGTCAGCTTGATTCAGACGAGCATCATCCTTGTCGATATTTTGAGTCCTCCGATTCCAGAGCCTCGGAAGTGGAATCGGACTGTTCTTGGGGGCCCCGAAATATACACTCAGACCCTTCCCCTCCACAACAGCGACGCTTGCCACCTCTGGAAGACAGGACTTCATTTGAGACCTAGCTAAGGTCTGTCCATCACTGTGACATTAGAGAAGAAACCAAGGGCAGATGAATTGGAGATCCTCCAGTACCCAAAAGCACCCAAGGAGGCAGCTACTCTGCTGATGCACCGCATCCTTGATGATCTCATGCTCCGTATTTGGATGAGTCCTCTTACAGTCTCACCACAGAGTTGACATCTCGATACCATGTACTGGGTACTGGAGAGTCCCCGGCTTCCAGAAGCCACAATGGTGGTTGAATCAGCGATACTCTGAATCAAAAGTTCTAAAACTCATTCCTCTAACTCGTCAGGTAGGGAATTGAAAACTCTCAATGCCTTTAGGTGTCGCTGCTTCCAGGCATCCATGCTCTCGGCTAGATTAATTCTTATATCCTCTACATGGGAATGTTCCTCAAGGAAATATCAAGGGATCTCAAAGCTTTTTCCCACTCCTTCCAGAGGACAAGAGAGCAGACTATCTTGCCTTGGTCAAGCATAGCCAAAATGTATCGAGGTTTGCTAATACTTGGCCTAGTATTTTTCTCTAGTTGCTTACACTCAAACTTCTCTACCTCAGTTCTTCCCTTATCTGATCATCACCTGCTAAGCTTCACTCATCACCCACCGCCTCAACCACATCCTGTCTCCTCCAACCTATTTAGAAATCTTCATGCTATTGATCCTTTGGTTCTCTCCTCCACTGTTTCTTCATATCTTTCCTCCACTATGTCATCTAAGTCTGTTGATGAGGCAGTAGTTCCCTATAAAGCTGCACTCTCCTCTGCTCTGTATGCTCTCGCTCCGCCCATGCCACGTCCTGTGAGGCGTACTGCACCCCAGCCCTGGCTTTCATCCACTACCCACTGTCTACGTTCCTGTGCCCGTTCAGCTGAGTGTGCTTTGCTCAAATCCCGCTCCCTTGTAGACTTTCTACACTTCAAATTCATGCTTGTCTCTTTCCAGTCAGCCATAGCACTTGCCAAACAAGACTATTATGTGCATCTGACTAACTTTCTTGCCTCTGATCCTCACCGTCTCTTTACTATTCTCAGCTCTCTCAAGGCGCCTCCGCCTCCGACCCTTCTCTCCCTTTCTGCCCAAATCCTGGCTGACAATTTCCATGACAAAATCCACAAGATCACCCTCCAATTCCCCACAAAGTCAGCTACTTCTCCTCCTTCCCTTCCTCCCCTTCTGCACTCCCAACTTTCTCCCTCTACCTCTGCTACCCTCTCTTCCTTTTCTGTGATTTCTGAAGAGGAAACTGCACTCCTTCTTTCTTCCTCCAAACTCACTACCTACTCCTCTGATCCTATCCCCACCCATCTCCTAAGCCGCATCTCTTCCACTGATGTCCCTTCCATCTCTTATATTCTCAACCTATCGCTCTCCACTGCAATTGTCCCTGTAGCCTTCAAGCATGTTGTAGTTACACCTCTCCTCAAGAAACCCTCGCTTGATCCTACCTGTCCTTCTAATTATCGACCCATCTCCCTCCTCCCCTTTGTTTCTAAACTACTTGAATGCGCAGATCACTGCCGCTGCTTGGACTTCCTCTCCTCTCATGCCCTCCTGGATCCTTTACAATCTGGCTTTTGTCCTTTACACTCTACTGAAATGGCTCTTGCCAATGTCTCCAGTGACTTGTTCCTGGCAAAATCCAAGGGCCTTTACTCAGTCCTCATCCTTCTTGACCTCTCTGCTGCTTTTGCCACTATCCAAATAATTCGCATCTCCACACAGGCTTTATCCCCAGACTGCCCCGGCACTTTACGGATAATGCCATTGAATATCTGGCTTAATGGCATTTATCCAGTTAGTAGGTGCTGCTAATAGGAAAAATGCTTTTAAATTTCATGCTCTTTACATTGTGCATCCTTTGGTGATAGGAAAAATATCAACTGTAACAGAATGTAACTCACCTGGAAAAGGCATGAGATAAACTTCCCCCATATCTATATCTATACAGTACATTAAACAAAGTTTAATATTTAAACAGATGGGTGATAATTTTATAAAGGATTTTCCATATGTAAATGCTGTTTTGTATACAGAAAGTCATTTATAAAATTACTTTGTGATATATATAAGTATGTGCGATGAAGAGAGAGCATGTTCTTATAGGCATGCCAGGTGTAGGCATTCCCAGAAGGTGTACTTTGGACACAGCAGTGGTGGAGTTGTAATATATATGCATATTTTATAAAATATGCATGTATATGTGCAGTATAGATACAGACATTTACAAATGGCTCAGAGCAGATGTATTTTTGTGCATCAACATTTACACTACAAAAGCTGTTTTTGAAAGCCTATTTCAAACAATAAATCCATGCATGCTCTTTGGCATTCAAACGTTATTCACATTCTTCACCACTCCAGCATTGCCATATTAAATCTATGATTTGCCAGCGAAAATCAGTGCTAGAATGATTTTTGTCTACCCAGTGATCCAGTAAAGAAGCCAACATCCTGGTACCAATTGTGCTTCTATGTTTATTCAAACGTAGAAGACCTTTAATTTGGTGCACCCTACATATATTAAAGGGCATGGGCACACTGTCAGACAGATGGCAAACATTGAATCACAGTCAATGTAAGTCTAGCTTTTAAAACTTTGTCTATCATTAGGATGAGACTATATTGATCCAGGAATAACATATTTGCACCAATAACACTGGTCAACAATTTTTTACAAAAGTCATGTTACTGAAATAAAAATAGTCATTTCTTATCAATTTGTATATGCTGAACACGAATATGACAGTGAAATTGCAAAGGTGGCTCTAGTTTTTTTGTAATCTACAAGAATTAATGTTTACATCACAAAATGCATGTCAATAGTAAATATAATAGGCCTTCGGTTAATACCTGTTAAAAAAAACAAGTCATAGACTACTTCTTAGATTTTTTTTGCCTGTCTCTTGTACAGCTGTTCGGGAGCTTCTCTGGGGAGTGTCCAGCAGTAGTCAGCCAGCATTGTAGTGGACCATTTTCCCTGGTATCTTTGCTCCATCATTGCGATATCCTGGTGAAAACGTTCACCCTGTTCATCACTAACCATACCACAGTTGTCAGGAAAGAAATCGAGATGGGAATCAAGGAAATGGATCTTTAGAGACATATTGTAGCCAATTTTCTGATACTGCATCAGCATGTCTTCTACTAATTCCTTGTAGTTTTCTGCCCTAACATTCCTGAGAAAGTTTGTTGACACTAGGCGAAAAGCATTCCATGCATGTTTCGCATCACCCTGCAGCAAGTTGTTGAACCGGTCATCTTTGAAGAGCTCTCGAATCTGAGGACCCACAAAAACTCTCTCTTTAATCTTTGCTTCGCTGAGTCGAGAAAATTTTCATGCAGGTATCAGAAAGCTGGCGAAGTGCGGTCCATGGCTTTCATGAAGTTTTTCATCAAACCTAATTTGATGTGAAGGGGTGGTAGCAGGATTTTGTGAGCCTCAACCAGAGCTGGGTGCTGGATATTCTTCTCTCCAACTGTTACATTTTGTCTGCGATTCCATTCCTTCCTCAAGTAGTGCCAATCTCTTGCTCGGCTATCCCACTCACATAAGAAACACATGCATTTTATATATCCCTGCTGCAGTCCCATTAAAAGGGCAACTACCTTCAAGTCACCACAGAGGTGCCAGCTGTACTTGTTATAGTTAATGGAAGTTAGTAGATGCTGTAAGTTACTTTCCTTTCCGACTGCGTATAGTACACTGCTGACTTCAGATGGCTTCAGCAGCCGTCTAGCAGTAGTATTGCATTGCATCAGAAAATGATGCAATCAACTCTGGATGATGTGTGCATGCTGGTATTATGCAATGTGATGCTATATTAGATCATTCAAGGCTTATTTGGGATGTTGTTGATGTCCTACTGGATAAATTTACACGGTGAAACGTCAAAAATGAGCTACATGCAATATCTTCAAAACGAGAGCCAATAAATTTTTTTTAATGTTATATTCGTGTTCAGCTCACCAAGCTACTACAGATTAGGGCCTTTTAAAGTCAGTAACGATTTCAATGTTGACCAGTGTAACCGGCCACATCCAAAATGGCATTTTTCTTCAGTCTCATAAGTAAAAAGAATAAATTTAGTGACATACTCACCTATATTTCCTATTTTCTATGACACCATGGAGACATCAGTAAACATAGGATGTAACCTCCATACTGGCCAATGTTTTCTCAGTACATTTATAAACTGATTAGTTGCTGTAAAGTACGGCATTACACAGATCATTAGTTCAATGTGTTTGTGATTCCCAGAATTTATCAATAAATCATGCTTAAAAGTTCTAGAGATCACATTACTAGGGTAATTTGTAGCAGAGAACTGGGCATTTAGCAGCTGCGATTCTTTTCAAAAATCATTGTCATAAGAGCAAATTTGTTGTGCCCTTCAAAACTGGATTATCGGAAAACTGGCTTTCAGATGATATGGATGATCATTCTGAAATTGAAGATAATTATTCCGATCCACGGCTTATGATAAATTGTGCTTAAGGTCTAATTTTGAGTTTTAATAATCTTCACATCTAAAAAAATCCACTTTAAATTCATGATAATGCATTGTGAAATGTAAATTATCGTCCAAGGTGGTTAGCTGACAGCAAAAGCTTGTATATACAGTTCTGATGCCATCCAAAAAATTAACATATAGTCAAAAAATCTCTTCCATAAATATATACTCTGATAATATTCAGAACCATAAATAAAACAGTTCAAAATTCAACATATACAGGGCTGATTCTGAGGTCGATTCAGTATGTCTGAGGTAGGCCGGTTAGACAGGGGGACTTATTCCACCTCAGAGGTAGAATAAGTTTTCCTAAACGTTGGGGGACAGTAGAGGCTGGCAGCATCAGGAAGGTGAGGGAGTGCAGTGGATTCCCCGCAGCCCAATCCTGGCCATGGTAGGCTGGATCGGGGGATGGGCTGCGGGGATAGGGGGGGCTCTGTCTCATGGCTGGCAATTGCGGCTCCATTCAGGAGACTGGCTGAGTTAGCCGGGTTGTTGCTTGGACGTGTGGCCCTTCAGAATCGTAGCTTGGCCTGCACATACAGACTGGTAGACCCGATTCTGAGTCCATGGGGGGGGGGGGGTAGATGTCCCCATGGGATCAAAAGTGGGTCTACTGCTGTACGCTTGAATTCTGAGGGGCCGTATAGGGGCTGGCTGTCCAGAAGGGAATAAGCCTCTATGTGTATAAAGTGTGGAAATGCCCATAGAAACCAAAAAGGTGACTTTTTCATCTTAAAATCCTCGATATGTGGGCAGTATCTTGAATTTAAGACTCAATTAGTTTCACTTTTGGCCTTAAAAAAATGATCAAAAAGCTGAGAAAAAATCTCTAAAATGAAGGCATGTGTAGATACTATAGATCTTCCCAGAGGCTGTTTTACAGCCTTATGATCTTTGGGCAAGAAGTAATTGGTATCACAGCATATTTCTCAATCAAAAAATCATTCTCCTTCCTGTTAAGGTAATTAGCTGTCCTGGCCTCTCTCACAAGATCCTTAATTATATTTTGTAGTTGCACAGTGGGACCAATATCCAATTTCTTATAAAAGTTTATATCTGATACTTGTCTTCATGCTTCATATAGATATTGGGCCATTGAATATCTGTGGGTGCTACCTCTACACACCCTGATGTTAACCAGTTAGCATCGGGGCATTCTAGCATAGGGGCATTTCAGGGGCTCGGGGTTATGGCTAAGTGGCAAAAATAAGGCATAGCAAAGACAGGCTTTGCTTTTGCTGCGGAAGCTAACCATGCAGCGGCTGAATATTGCTGCAGCCCATTTAGCTTCCTGCTAATCCAGACAACCCAGATATTCAATGCCAAGATCAGATATGAGCCCGGCATTAAATATCCGGGTTTATAGTTCAGTAGTAGCAGTGGCAAACCGCATTAGATTGGCTAGCTACCACCACTGAATATTGAGCCCATTGTTCTCTGTCTTGAACAATGATAGCACCAACTATCATCTCTAGAATTCACAATGCGGTCATCCTTCATAAGTTGATGTAATGCTATATAGCATCAATTTTAGACAAAGTAGGGGTTCTCTTGTTGTTGCATATCTTTCAACAGCATTTCCTTAAAAGTATTAATCACTGGATCCATAGCTCCTGGTATTTTGATTGAGGGCTCACAACAGAGTTGTCCATACAAGAGGGATTTTTTGAAAAAAAAATGCTTTCAACTGAAGATGATATATAAAGCAATAAAAAATAAATATGAAATTGAAATAGATCTTGGTAAAATTCCAATCCTAAATTCAAAACTCATTCTTGGGAAACAGATAGTTAAATTTGAGAAGTATTAATCACTGTAGAGTGTAGTGAGACCGGGACCAGATTGTGAAGCTTCTCCATTCTGGTTCTATATATTCTCCTCTACTGAAATATCATCCCCTCGCCTGACTGCTTCTCCAATTTCTTCATTGTTGCACCTCACCTAAAATGTCATGGGGATGCTCTTATTCTCTATCACTGTTATCAGCTCTGATCCTTCTGGTAATCCTTCAAATGCTACCTGCCTAGAAATGTTCTGACCCTTCTCAGTATGTAAAAAAGGATAAACATTTTCCAGATGATAGTCATTTCCATTTCCTTTGTATTTCTTTATTTTCATTTGTTTAATAGAGATCTGGAATTGGTCCATAGGTATTTTAAGAGGTCATTTTATTTATTTATTTTAAAAAACAAAAATACTTACAAAGCAAGTATACAGGAAAATAAATTCAAATGAGACATATAAAAGGAAAACAAGAAAGTCAAAAAGCCCACATCTTGGGGGGAAACAATACCCAATAATATTATAAAGGTACAATAAGGAGCAAAGCTCCACTACCACAGCCTAAATAAGAACATAAGATATGCCATACTGGGTCAGACCAAGGTCCATCAAGCCTAGTATCCTGTTTCCAACAGTGGCCAATCTAGGTCATACGTACTTAGCAGTTTCCCCAAATCAATTATCCACCCACATTACATCCCATCCCTCAGGTTTTAACTTACTGAACAGAAAAGCATCCAACTATAGAGGGTCTAGAAATATATACCTAGATCCTTGCAATGTAATCAAACATTTGCAGGGATATCTAACAAAGCAAGAGGCCCCCAGATGTAAAACTCTTGGTTTCAGAGCCAAAAAGGCCTCTCTCTGGAGCTGCATAGCTCTGGAGACCTTTGGAAATAACTATATCACAGCAGCACAAAAGGGAATAGTTTTGTTCTTAAAATAGCTTTTAAACACCGAGATTTTATCTTGCTCAGAAACAAATGTTACAATCAAAATTGCTCTGATAGGGATATTATCTTGAGAGTCTTCGAGGAACTGAGTTAAATCTAAATCAGCAGAAGGCTGCATAACATTAAACTCTCCAATAGACTTCTCAGAAACACCCCTACCAGTAAGGTAAAACATTTTTGAAAAGGTAATCACATTAGCATTAGACAATCCCAACACCTCTTGAAAATATTTCCGTAGTAGAATCTCTGCTGCTAATAACTGACACAAGGGAAAGTTCAAAAATTGAATATTTTTAGACTTAGCAATATTTTCAAAAGCTTCTAGTTTACGATGGATTATAAAACTGTCTTTCATTGCAGATGCACTGACTGCTTGCAAATAATTACACTAAGATTCACATTTAAGAATTTGAGAACCAAGGAAATTCACCTGCTGTTCTGCTTGACTCAGTCTTGCTACTGCTTCCTGGGAGAAAGTGCTTTCTGTCCGACTTACCATCCTCCATATATTGGCCAGAGAGACCTGAGAATCGGGTACCTCTCTGGTTTCGACTTGGGAAGGAGTCTATAATACAGGTTTAAAAGTTTCCATAAGTAATTGAGGAGTACTTTGTTCCAATAGTGAACTCCTAGCAATGCCTGGTAGAGTAATAATTACGGAAGAGGGTGGCAGCATGCAGTCCGGAGAACTCAATGATGCCCCCCCTAAACTCACCGAGGGGAATCAGTATCTGCAGGAAAGGGAGAAGCAACCTTTTTGGCCACAATGTGCTTGTCCATTGGTCCACTCACTGGTTCCGACGATATTGCAAACTTTTTCATGTGTTTCCCCATGGGCAGCAGACAATAGCCTGAAGGACTAAGGTGCTCCCTTAGTGCTTGAAGGGGCTCCCAAGGGGCTAAATGTGTCTCATGTATCGCTCCCCTTAGATCACGTCACGACTGTGTGTCTAGTAACAGCTGGAATTTAAGTAAGAAAGCACCTGATGGTGTCGGGGCTGTCCTGCCTGCAGCCTGCTTTTCCAAACACATGCAGCTGCCCAATAGCACTCCTCCTGGGAAAGATACCTCTCAGCTGGCTTTTCAAGACCCCTGCTGACATCTGGGCCATCCTGCCTGCAGCCTACTTCTCCAAACACCTGCAGCTGCCCTCCCCTAAGGTGTCATTTTAGAAGCACTATTCATGCATTGGACATCTGAAAACAGGCATGGGGTCCAAAGCATGGAAACATCCCCAGAGCCATTTTAGAAAGCAGTTTCAAAGACATCCCCATTGCAATGATGTCCGAGTAAGTGACAGCCCCCAGTTAAGTGAAACATTAAATACCTTTATAGAAATGGGTAAAAGGAACAAATATGGAAAGCGGTGTGTATAAATGCCCGTAGCATGGGAAATAAGATCCCAAATGTTGATGCTTTAATGGGAGAGGCTGACTTGGATTTAGTGGCAGTTACAGAAACAGGGTTCACAGAAAAACAATGACTGGGATGAAACTATACCAGGCTATACTTTATTCAGAAATTACAGGGTAGGAAGAAGGGGGGGGGGGGAGTGGCATAATATGTAAAAAATAATATTAAAGCTTTGGAACTACAGAACTTAAAAGGGTGAGAGGAGGCACTGTGGGTTAAACTAGAAAGTGGGAAAGAGAAATCTGTTTGCCTTGGTCTGATATACAGACCTCCCTCACAGGAAGATGGACGGAGAGTTAATTGAAGACATACACAGCATTACTAGGAAAGAGGAAGTGCAACTGATAGGTGGATTTCAACATTCCAGGAGTTGATTGGCACATTCCTGCTGCAGTATCTTCTAGAAGTAAGGAGATCCTGGACTCTCTACAGGGAGAACTATTCAGGCAACTGGTAACAGAGCCAACACATGAAGGGGCCATACTGGACTTTGTGCTTACCAATGGTGAAAGTGTTTCTGATGTTATAGTAGGAGATCATTTTGCATCCAGTGATCACCAGATGATGTGGTTCAGTATTAGGACTAGGGCTGTTAAAATCCATTCAAAAGCGAGGGTCTTAGACTTTAGGAAAACTACCTTTGCCAAGATGGGCCAACACCTCAGGGAATCATTAGCAGGGATCGGAACAGCTGGGGGATATAGAAAAACAGTGGGCAAAACTGAAAAGGGATATTTAAAGAGCAACCAACCTTTTTGTTAAAATGGTAAATAAAGGTAAAAGGAAAAGGAGACAGCTATAGTTTTCTAAAGAAGTAGCTGAAAAGGTGAAGAAAAAGAGGGAGGCCTTCATGAAATACAAGAGATCACGGAAAGAGGAAGACAGGCATCTATATTTGGAAAAACTTAGAGAAGCTAGCAAAGTAGTCAGGAAAGCAAAGATTCAAAAAGAGGAGGAAATAGCCAATACATTAAAATGGGGGGATAAGACATTTTTCAGATATCTTAGTGAGAAGAGGAAGGGCAAAAGTGGTATTGTCAGACTCAAGGCTGAAGGGGAGGAATATGTAGAAGCTGATGAGGATAAAGCGGAATTGCTTAACAAATATTTTTGTTCTGTGTTCACAGATGAAGAACCAGGAGCAGAACCTCAGAAAACCCCCACAAACAAGAACAGAAGAGAGGGGCATCTTGAAAAATTTTCAGAAGACTATGTTCGTGAGAAACTAAACTTAAAGTAGACAAAGCGATAGACCGGATGGGATACACCCTAGAATACTGAGGGAACTTAGAGACATTCTAGCAGCTCCAATGACTAACCTTTTCAATGCCTCGTTGGAGTCAGGAGTGGTGCCAAAGAACTGGAGAGAGGCATATGTGGCCCCTTTACACAAAAGCAGAAGTAAGGATGTGGTTGAAATGGAAGCGCTGCTGAAAGAGAAAATAATCAGGTTTCTGGAGTTCACCAGGGGCAGGTCTTGTCAGACAAATCTGATTGATTTCTTTGACTGGGTGACCAGGGAGTTGGACCGAGGGAGAGCCCTAGATGTGGTATATTTAGATTTCAGTAAAGCCTTTGACACCGTGCCTCACAGGCAACTTATAAACAAACTGAGCACCCTAGGAATGGACCCTAAAGTTACTGATTTGGTTAAAAATTGGTTGAGTGGGCAACAAAGGGTACAAGTAAATGGTTCTTGCAGAGGGTCATGTTGGCTGTCACAGACTGTGGGGTACTTGGACTTGAAGCAGTACAGCTGTGTCAAACTGTAGATGTACACCATACAACTGCAGAGGACATAAGAAGTGTATCAGTAGGGCAAAATTGGGCCTATGATGCCTAGCTATTTTGGTGGTTTGCAACCATGGCTACATTGTAGATGGGTCAATTGCAGCATATTAATGATGCTGTTATGACCAGGACATAATGACCAACACTGCAGGGATGATGGGGCCATTTCCTAAACTAGATTAATGAGACGATGTATAACTGCCATCTGTGGATATAGACCCAGGATGGTATCACACTGTCCTACACATGCTGTGCCATGAACAAGGACCATGCTGCTCAATTGGGTATTACAGGAGACACTGTACTGTTGGGGAGCTGCTGTGGGCACCCAGTACCCTATGCATCTTGAGCCATGTTTCCGCTAACAGTTGTCTTGTGTACCGGGTTGTGTGTATGCAGGCTATAGAGAGCCTCACCCCTTTTGGAGGGGCCAGAGGGTTTGATAGTGTGGGAACACCTCTATCACATGGGCTGTAGCACCACACCCTCACACTGGGTGCAAGGTGGCAGGACGGAACATGTGAGAACGAGGGTACCAATGGCCCTGAACACATATGGACTTGACTGGTCTCACTGATCACAACAAGGTATATTTGAATGTGCCACAGGCTGCAGCACCCTGACTCTTCTGTGGATGGCACTGACAGCACATTGACAATTACAGCATCACAGGCACTGTTGCCATACTGGAGGTGGTGTTTTGTGCTTTTTCAATGAAAAATCAATCTCTGTCCTGGACATGGGCAGTGGCTGAGGCTGAATCTGCAAACTTTGCTGTTGAGGGCTACTGTTTTGCCGCCACATCACTAGGGAAACATGCTATCTCCAGGAACAAGCTGGAATGTAGTCCTCACATATGGGTATTATCGGTACAGACAGAGCCTGTGCAGGAATGCTCCCCAGCGTCCAATAGTAACGCTTTTGGGAGCATCCCTCAGCACATGTGCACTGCCTTCCCGCCTTTCCAACTGTCCCTCTTCAGTTCTTCATTTTCTGCGGAGCCGACAGGACCTATTCCCTGTCACCGCAGAAAATTCCGTCTTTAAATTTCTTTCTTGTGGTCGTGTTTGTCTACCGCACGATGCCTACCGGTACTGCCGGTTCTTTTCTTTTCTTTTCATTAAAAAAAAAAAAAAAACTTAAACTGTTTCTTTTCAGAAACTTTCCTCTTTGGTGCTAGGTGCCATTTTGGGCATTAGGCCCCATTTTCCTAAATCATGGAAAAGCCAACTAGTGGTTTTAAAAAATGTACTAAGTGTGGCAGTACCATTTCCGTCACTGACACCCATGATTGGTGTCTAAAATGTTTAGGACCTGATCATTCTCCAACTGAATGTCTCTCCTGCATGGGGATGACCAAAAGAGGAAGACAGAACCGGGCCGCAAAGCTCTGTACCCTCTTTTCTTCAGATGCCAGATCCATTGCATCGACATCATCAAGGGCCTCTTCTTCCTCCCATGGATCTCAGGTAACTAAACATAAAAGCCGATCCTCAAAGGGTAGCTCTCCTGCTAAGCATCGAGAGGCCATTGGCATTGCCCTTGAGGGAACCACACCGGCAAAACAGCCTCGGTGGGAGGCTTCGGCTTACAAAGCATTGATGGGGCTTCAGGATGTTCTCAAGGCCTCAACCTCGCAAGAACTACCTGTACCATGCTCGGGGGTTCCGGCCATTCTTACCGGTACCGACACACAGGCATCGGCAGCATCGATAGACCAGAGGTTTCTTGCTTTCGAGCGCAGTATCGCAGCTCTTCTTTCAGCTGCAGTACCGGTGGTCCCAAGGGCACCAATGCCGACAGCGACACCGATGCTGATACCGACACCGGTACAGACACTGGTACCGACACCGATGATGCCGGTACCGACAGTACATACCCCGGTGGGAACTCTTCCCATGCCATCTCTGGCTGGAGTGGACAAAGCGGTACCGGGTCACCTCGGTACCGACTTCGATTGGTACCGGGATCGTGCTTTGCAAGAGCATCGGGGTCAGGAATACTTCGATTCCTCCGATTCCGAAGACTCTGACAATTCTGCTGGCACTAGAGGGTTTCTCCTAGAAGATCCCTCTTCTCCCCAACGCAGAATGTCACCTCCAGAGGACGTCATTTCAGGATTTCATCCGTGATATGGCCAAAGGTCTTTCAATCACAGTAGCTCCTGAAGAGGAACCCAGAGCAAAGGAATTGGAAATCCTCCAATATCCTAAAGCTCCTAAGGAGGCAGCTACTCTGCCTATCCATGAAATTCTGCATAGCTTGATGCTCAGAATGTGGGAGACACCTCTGACTACTTCTCCTCACTCTAGGAGACTTGATACTATGTATCGCGTTCCACCATGTCCTGGATTTCAGAAAACTCAACTGCCACACCATTCAATGGTAGTGGAATCAGCCATGCGTAGGATGAAAAGTGCAAAGAGGCACACATCCAATCCTCCAAGTTGTGAATGCAGGACTCTGGATGCTTTTGGATGCAGAACTTTTCAAGCTTCCATGCTTTCAGCTAGGATCAGTTCATATATCCTATATATGGGAATGTTCCTCAAAGAAGTCGCAGGCGACTTGGAACTTATGAGCCCATTTCTCCCAGATGATAAGAGACAAGATTTTCTTGCTCTAGTTAAGCATGCTCAAGATGTCTCCAAGTTTGTCAATCGTGCAGCCTTTGACTGCTTCGAATGCATCAGCAGAACTTCTGCTTTTGCCATTGGCACACGACGGATTGCCTGGCTACAGGCATCAGACTTGGAGACTTGGTACAGGACAAGTTAGGCAACATTCCTTGCATGGGGGAGAATCTCTTCGGCAAGAATTGGCAAGAAAAGGCTAACGAGTTAGATGCTGACAATTCTACCTTAGATAGATTGTCAAAGTCTACAGCCACTCCAGCCAAAAGGAAGCCTTATAAAAAACCCTCTTTTAGCAAAAAGAGGAAGTTTTATTCTTCCTATACCCAACAGAGTCAGACTCCAGGTCAGGTTGCCCAAAAGGGACAAACTAGACAGCAAAAGAAACCAAAAGGCCTGAGAGCCTAACCAGCTCTCCAGGTTCAGCCCCCTCAATGGCTTTGACTCCTTCCTAGAGAGCTTTGCCTTCCTGCCTCTGAGCGGTCCCCAACCCCCCAACATTCCGGGCAGGTTATGCCACTTTGTCAACAGATGGCATCAGATAACAACAGAAGATTGGACTTTGTCCATTGTAGGAGAGGGGTACAAACTTTATTTTCACAGCATACTCCCTCCTACCATTCTAAAGCAATTCAATTCACAAACCTCTGCAGACAATCTGCTAGATCACGAGGTCTCCACACTTCTTGCCCAAAGGGCAATATAGGAAGTACCCATTTTTCAACAGGGGACAGGGTTCTACTCCCCCTATTTTCTTATTCCAAAGAAAACAGGGGGACACAGACCCATTCTAGACCTCAGAGAATTGAACAAATATCTGTTTCGAGAGAAATTCAAAATGATTTCTCTAGGAATTCTTCTGCCATACCTTCAAAGCCAGGACTGGCTTTGCTCTCTAGACTTAAAGGATGCATACACTCACATTCTCATCCATCCAGATCACAGGAAATTTTTACGTTTCCTTTTCAGGGGAAGGCATTTCCTGTACAGGGTTCTTCCTTTTGGTCTGGCTTCAGCACCAAGGGTGTTCACGAAATGCATGGCAGTAGTAGCTGCATTTCTATGAACCCTGGGGATTTTTGTCTTCCCTTACTTAGATGACTGGCTCATTCGAGCCTCCACAGTTGCAGAGGCCAGCATTGCACTGTCCCGTATAACGCGAATCCTCCAATACTTGGGATTGGTAATAAACTTCCCAAAATCTCAACTAGTTCCTTCCCAATGCCTAGAATTCATAGGAGCCTGTCTGGATACCAGACAGGCAAGGGCTTTCCTTCCACAAGCCCGGTGTCTTCGCATAATGCAGCTAGCTTCCCAAGCAGCAGGCAAATCCTCCCTCACGGCTCGGGAGCTACTGCAGTTACTGGGACACATGGCATCCACAGTTCATGTAGTCCCATATGCTCACCTCCACATGCGAGCAGCTCAGTGGACCCTCTCCACACAGTGGACACAGGCCACGGGTCATTTGTCGGACAAAATAACAATCTCTCGACGACTAATTTTGTCCCTCCAATGGTAGCAATCACTAGAAATCTGACAGTGGGGTCTCCTTTCCATCAACCCCTCTTTCAGGCCACCCTAACAACAGATGCATCACAGGTGGGTTGGGGAGCACACCTGAATCATCTCTCTACCCAGGGCACCTGGACTCCACAGGAGGTTGGTTTACACATAAACATCCTGGAATTAAGAGCAATTTATTTAGCTCTTCGAGTGTTCCACGCCCAGCTCAGCTACAAGACAGTCCTAGTGCAGATGGACAATCAGGTAGCCATGTTCTATGTGAACAAGCAGGGCGGAACGGGCTCTCTGTCGTTATGCAACGAAGCTTTACGACTATGGGCCCTCACCAGAGAGCATCAAATTCACCTTCTAGTGGTATATCTTCCAGGCATTCAAAACCTTTGGGCAGACAAACTCAGTCGAGTACTGCTACCCGATGAGTGGTCACTACACCTAGACCAGGTGGCAAAGATATTTCATCTCTGGGGTACTCCAGACTTAAACTTCTTTGCAAGTCCACTGAATGCCAAACTTCCCCGGTTCTGTTCCAGGATTCCGGCGCACAACTGTCAGGCAAGGGATGCCTTCCTCCTTCACTGGGGTCAGGACTTCCTTTATGCCTTCCCACCCATTCCCCTCATCCCCAAAACACTTTTCAAGCTTCAGAGAGACAGGGGTCGCATGATCCTCGTAGCACCACGATGGCCACGTCAAATGTGGTATTCCCTGCTTCTGCATCTCTCTCAAGCGACTCCTCTGGAGTTAGGGCATGCTCCAGATCTCCTTTCCCAGGAGAATGGGATGCTATGGCACCCGAATCCCCAGTCCCTGCACCTCATGGCCTGGTTGCTGAGGGCTTAGACCTCCAGGATTTCAACCTGTCCCAGCAGGTAAAAGATATCCTTCAGGCTTCTAGGAAACTTTCCACAAGAAGATCTTATGCCTTCAAGTGGAAACGTTTTACTATATAGTGCTTCAAAAGGGGATTAAACCCCCTGGTCATACCCTTAGAATCGATATTAGAGTATCTTCTTCACTTATTGAATTCTGGGTTAAAGACCAGTTCGGTAAGAGTCCATCTTAGTGCAATTGCAGCTTCTTATAAGCCTCTAAATGGACAACCAATTTCCTCTCATCCATTCCTATCAAGATTTATGAGAGGCCTTTTATTAACTAAACCTCCCATCAAGCCACCACTGGTGGCATGGGATCTAATCTAGTTCTTGGGCAGCTCATGAAGCCGCCTTTTCAACCTTTAGCCACTGCAACCCTTAGGTTTTTGACCTGGAAGGTCATCTTCCTAATTGCAATCACCTCTGCCCATCACATTAGTGAATTGCAAGCTTTAGTGGCTGATCCTCCTTATACTAGGTTTCATCATAATAAGGTTGTTCTTCGAACTCACCCACATTTTATGCCAAAGGTGGTTTCGCCTTTTCATTTAAATCAATCAATTTACCTCCCTGTATTTTTTCTGAGGCCTCATGCCTCTAATGCAGAAAGAAACCTTCATACTCTGGATTGTAAAAGGGCCTTGGCCTTTTACATACAAAGAACACAGCAACATAGAAAGTCCTCACAACTTTTTATAGCTTTTGACCCTAGTCATTTGGGACTTCCAGTCTCCAAAAGAACTTTATCTAAATGGATTGCCTAACGCATATCCTTTGCTTATGAGAGTAAGGGTCTTCCTCTTCAGGACCATGTCACAGCTCATAATGTGAGAGCCATGGCAGCTTCTATGGCTAATCTCCACTCTGTGTCTATCGATGACATTTGTCGAGCAGCCACCTGGGCTTCGGTACACACCTTCACGGCCCACTACTGCCTAGACAAAGCCTCCCGTCAGGATGCCTTCTTTGGCCAAGCTGTTCTTCAAAATCTCTTTCAAACCTAAACCAACTCCTACCCACCGACCCTGGTGGGATGCCAGAGATCCATGGGAGGAAGGATTCTCACCTTTGACGGTGGCACCTTCCTGGGGCTATCTCCCTGGCATCTTCAGCTAGGGAGTCCCCATATGTGAGGACTACATTCCTGCTTGTTCCTGGAGATAGTGTAGTTACTCACCTGTAACAGGTGATCTCTGGGAACAGCAGGAATTTAGTCCTCACAACCCACCCATCTTCCCAAGTAGTTGTCTCTTTGTCTCTTTCCTCTCTCCCTCTATCCTTTCACTCAGCTACAATCTTAACTGAAGAGGGACAGTTGGAAAGGCGGGAAGGCAGCACGCATGTGCTGAGGGATGCTCCCAAAAGCGTTCCTATTGGACGCTGGGGAGCGTTCCCGCGCAGGTTCCATCGGTACCGATGATACCCATTTGTGAGGACTAAAGTCCTGCTGTTCCCGGAGATCACCTGTTACAGGTGAGTAACTATGCTATCTATGCACAAGCTTCCACGAAATGGCACCTACAGTTGGTCCAACATATGACAGAGCATATGGTGGCAGCAATGGCCTAGCCTGGATAACAGAGTGCCCTGCACATGGGGAGTGCCAATTCTCAATGACTGCCATGCAGTCTGTCCCAGTACGCCAAATCTGCCAATGCTTTCCGTTTCAAGGGTGGACAATTAACTTCAAGAAACCTGCTCATATTCTGGTTCAGATGAATCCCCAAATACATGAATGAGTTTTTGGCCATCTTAAAAGGAAACATAGTCGACAGTTCAGCCATCTGGGAGCCAGGACAGAAACATTAAGGATTTCAAATTTTGACATGTCTACCATAAAAACTGATAAGGCACCATATTATTTAAGCTCCTGAATAGTATTCTGCAAGGATTCTCTTGGTCTCATCAGTGAGAACATGATGTTATCAGCAAAAAGAGACATCCTATACTCTTCAGCCCCATCTTTATCCCTTCAGTCACCCTACTTGCCTTCTTCTCCTCACCTGCGGCTCCAGCATGAGAACAAAAAGGAGGGGAGAGAAAGCAATTTGTCTGATCCCCATCAATAAGGGAACTCCCTTGAATACCCTCCATTTACTTTCACCCATGCAGATGGAAGTTTGTATAATATGCTGCACACCCACGTGATGAAATTATTCCTAAACCGCATTTCTCTCCGCACCAAAAGCATGAGCTCTCAATCCAGCCAATTGAATGCTGCTTTTTTTAAATGAGAATTTCAACATTTTGCATAAAGACAAAAATAAGAAGTCACAGCATCAAATCAAAGAAATCAAATTGAAAATTATAGAAATAAAATAATGAGACTCAGGCCTACATCACTGGGGACCTTATCTAATAATTAAAAAAACAGATAATGCTAAGTTCTAGACATTATCAGAAAAACATATACTGGACCCACTTATCCTAAGCTGTTTAAACAAGTTAGTAAAAAGAAAACTATTTATCATTATGATTAATCTTCTTTTCCAACCGAGAAACTTTCTAGTAATGCTGTATCATGGAAATTATAACGAATTCCCTGAAATACGATCAAACATTTGCATGGGAATTTCAAGAAGAATGTAGCTCTCAAGGCCAACTCTCTTGCTCTAAAGCTTAAAAAGACTTTACGACGAAGCTGTGTGTGCCTGAAGACATCACCAAAAGTGTCGCCCTAGAGGGAATTTCATCCATAGATGACACCAAGAATGCAAAGAGACTCCAGTGATTCCAGCTGCCAGTGAATAAGCAGAGAATAACTAACAGAGGAGGGAGACACCACTTGAAAAGTGGAAATCTGCACCATATGTTTAGCCCAAGCATCAGTTAACTCCAACAGCATAGTATCCTGCTCAGCTAACGTGGCAGTAGTTTCAGTAGAGAAGGCAGAGATCTGTTCAAAAGCATTTGACAAAGTTAATTCTGTGCAGGAAACAATCTGCCAGATATCCTTTAAAGATCAGCCCGCGGAGAAACAGAGGCTGATAGCAGAGCAAAAGACACCCATTTAGGCAACAGAGGCAATTGTTTCCCCGATCCATTTCTGGTAACCAAATTATCAAGTTTATCAGGAAGGAGAGGGGCCACCATAGAAATGCCAAGTCCAGGAGAGACCATGAAAGTCCCAAATGATGATAAACAACTGGGTGGAGTCACTAAACCCTTGGTGAGAGAAGATGCAGAGAAAGAGTCACCACTCTCCAACTGCCGCAAATTATCGGAACCAGTCAAAGGAACAAGAATCTTAATATGCAAACGAATACCTTGACAGCTTTGTTTCCTTTCATTGGATGACTTCCCTTCTTTCTCTTTGGCCCCATTGATTGGCAAGAATCCTTCTTATGCACCAAGTGTGCCAAAGGGGCATCCAAGGGGCCTGTTCAGCCCTTAGGACATGCCCCTTTGGATCGCGCCCCATGGACATGTCCGCATCTGCATCCCACAGAGGGGTCTTGGTCTTATAAGCCCCCTGCCCCAACATTACCGGGTGGCTCCTCTGATTTTGGGAACTGTCTGCAGCAGTCTAGGTAGGCAAGTATGGCAGTCCCCACCAAAATTCTATTTTAATGACCTTATCAACTGTGCTACCGAAAACATTATTTACATTGTCACTTGTCCTTGCAACATGTTGTATGTTGAACTTTTACTAATTTGGATCCTTACAGGATTAAGCAATTCCACCAGTGACATTCAAAAAAATCCTGCTAAATATATCATTCACAATTTTTTTTCTTGGACCAAATTGTATCAAAAAAGCTGCTAACAATCAGCTTGTTCTTTCTAGGCATTAGTCCATTTTTTTCTTTTAAGTGAGTAGACAAACCACCACTCTTCAATATTAGAATATTATATTTTTGTAAAATTTATTTAATCATCCATATTATGCTGAATACGATTGCCATGTTTTGAGATACTTATTTCTGCTTCAGGGTATGAATATTATTCAAAAAGATGATACTATATCTTGACCGTTCATTTTCAAACTAATTTTTTGAATAAGATATTTCTTTTATCCAGGTACAAGATAGCAAATGTCCTTCTGTTCTTAGTGAGCATTCCTATCTCATCGTCAAGGTGACCTCCATCTGCCTATTAAGCCAGATAAACACTGAAGCCTACAAAACCCCATTGGTTGCATCAAACCTATGAAAGCCAATGGGAACATCACACCGATGTGTTCCAATCAATCTGCCGATTAAGCCCATAAGGAATAATTGAATTTAAAATAAAGATCCACTTTTGTTCTTTGTAATTTAATTATGTTTCTCTGTCTCCAGCTCTCCAGAATTAAGGCACATGGTCAATACTTCACCCGTGTAAGTCAATGAACTCATGATTGCAAGATAAAAAATGTTCCACTAAAGGAGCAGACCTGGTCTTACTTTGAAATCTAGAACGATGCTTTCTTAAACGCTGAAGCAATGAATGTTTTGTTCTCCCAATATATAGTTTACCACAAGGGCAATTAATAGCATTGATTACAAATGATGTCAAACAATCAGTAGCCCATTTAGAGTAAATCCTAGGTTTTGAAGGAGACTAATGTAACATTTCTCCTTCCAAAGTCAATCCACAAAATTCACAATGATTACAAGCATAATGACCAATCTTTGTACATTTTTCTGAATCATCAGACTTACAGGTGATTGAGGTACATAGTTATATTTTGTCCTCTTCTATATGCTATTATAGGCGGTTCTGCAAAACACAGGCAATTGTACAATACCCCAATACTTATAAATCAAAGAGGCTACTATAGGAGCCTTTATGGAAAAAGTGTAGTTAGTCACCTGTAACAGATGTTCCCCGGGACAGCAGGAATCAGTATTCACATATGAGTAATGGCGCCGACGGAGCCCCATGGAAGCATCTCCCCAGCTTTCAAAGAAAGCCTTTGGGAGATGCACCATGCATACATGGTCCCTTCTTGCCCAAGAGTGTCATTTTGCCTCAGTCTAATAACATAGCTAAGACGGCAAAGGAGAAATAAAATAAAATAAAATATGGTAAGGAAGCAACTCCAAGGGGAGGAGGGAGGGTTGTGAGGACTGATTCCTGCTGTCCCTGGAAAACACCTGTTACAGGTGACTAACTACGCTTTCTTCAGGAACAAGCAGGAAGTCAGTCCTCACATATGGGACTTCCCAGATACAGGCTACAAAGAACCTATAAAAAACACCACTGCGACCTGAAAAGGGTGAGCCATGATCAGCAGCAGTCGAGTCCCTATTGAGCGACTCTTGCAAGACCCAAGTGTCTGGCAGAAGCCCAGCACTCTGGTAGCCTGAACACAAGGGTTGCCTACACCTTGAAGAGATTATGGAGTACAGCATGGCCGAAGGAAGGTGCTTCCTGCTTTTTCCCGGAAAATGGCAATACACATACCAAGGGAAGCTGATTTTCTCCTAAGTTATCTATAGTCAAAGTAATAATTTTCTCGGTGCATATAATCCTTGTTCATAAGCTGCTAAAATAGCATTTTAGGGTATCCTTGTTCACGGTATTTATGTATCAATAACTTTGCTTGAAATTTATAATCTTCCTGATCAAAACAAATTCAACACAACCAAAAAAATTGATTTACAGGTAATCCATTTTTTAATTTAACAGGATGATGACTTGAAAAATGCAATAAATTATTTCATGATACTGATTTTTGATACAAAGTGGTTTTCAAAGTTGTACCAGATTTGAAAATCCACATATCCAAAAAAGCAATCTTAGTGCTATGCATAGAATGTTCAGACTTTAAATTGGATTTACATGCATTCAACCACCTTATGAACAAAGGGCCACTCCATAGACAAAATATATCATCTAAGTACCATTTCCACATCGGGTATACTGCATCCATCGAGATCCATAAAGGAAATCTTCTTCGAAAGCAGCCACATACAGAATTGCCACAGTAGGGGCCACCATAGTCCCCATTGCAATTCCAAAGGTTTGATGATGATATACATTGTCAAAACAAAAATAATTTTCATTTTAGGACGAGCTGTAACATGTTTAAGACAAAGGTTTTAGGAAGGCATGGAGGCTTACATTGAATATGGGTGATACTACGTACATAAAAGGTTGGACAACATGTACATAAAAGGTTCAAAGTGGGTTATCATTATTTTCAAGCGCAGTTAGTGGGTCCTTTTTCTGATTTGCCATAGTAATCTCTGAATAGGAAGGTCTTAAGAGATTTGTGGAAGTCCTTTAGGTCATTTATCTCCCTCAGTTCCTCCAGGAGAGTATTCTACAGGACCAAGAAGGAAGTCAGTCCTCATATATGGGTGACGTCGGTGCCGACGGAGCCCCCGTGCGGAGCATTTCCCCATCTTTCAATAAAAGCCTTTGGGAATGCAGCGCGCATGCGCGGTCCCCTTCTCGCCCAAGGGTGCCATCTTGCTCAGTCTTTCTTTTTCCGCGCCCAACAGACATGAGTTTATGTCACCCGGTAAAAGTAGATTTTTTTCCTGCAATTTTCGCTTTTTTCTTATCTGGTTCAACGCCGGTTCCCTTTCCCGCCTGGGCTCGGTACACCAGTATCGAGTCTGGAATTTCTTTTTTCGGTTTTTGTCCTTTGTGACTAGCGTTCGCGCCTTTTTTGTTATTTTCACTGGCAGCCCGGTCTTTTGACCTTGCAGGGGCCCTTTTTCCCCCCATGGCTGCCAGTGGGTTCAAAAAATGTGATCGGTGCAAGAAACTTATGTCTCTCACCGACACACATGACTGCTGCCTCCGATGCCTCAGGCCCGACCATGACCCGCTGGTCTGTGGCCCCATGCAGCAAAATGTCTTTGAAGGCACTTTGGAGCCATCACCATCATCTTGGGAGTCTGACCCCGGGCAGCGTCGTGATTCATCTGAGAGGGGGTCTCCCACCCGGGAGCACAAAAGGAAGAAGAAGCTTCTGAGGGCGGCATCGGTAGAGGCCCCTGGGTCCTCGAGGGCCAGGTCACATAGCCCTGACCGCCGCCCCGAGCTCTCAGAGTCGGAGAGGCCGTCCAAACTACCTCGTATGGAGCCGGAGTCCCCGAGTCACGTAAGTTCTGTTGTCCTCGTGGACTCTCCTCCGGGAGAACTGACGTCGGGCCCGACGCTGTCGGGGCCCGAGTCAGGGGCTGCTGAGTCTCCTGAGCTTGGACTTAGGCCAGTGACCTTGGAAAGCAGCTTGGCTGCCTTCATGGAGCAGCAGCGGGTGCTGATTGCCGATCTGACTGGTGCATCTGCCCCGACCACTGGGACCTCGACATCTAAGTTGACCCCGGAGGCCGAGCCGATCCTCGAGTCCATCACGTCTCGAGTTGATCCTCTGTCAAGGTCCCCCTTCACCTCCCGTGCAGGACCGAGGTTGTCGATGCCAGTGCCCTTGACGTCAGGGCGGGTGGCACCGAGGCCCACATGGCCGGAGCCACTCGACTCCTTGGAGAAGGAGTCAGCGTGGGAGATGGAGGATGAGGAGTCTCTGGACACCTTCCGGACCCGGTGCGTCCCGTCGGACTCCCCGGAGTTCGAGCCTCGGAGAAGGTCCTCCCCGGAGGATACCCGGTTCTCGGACTTTGTGAGGGACATGTCCAAGGCTTTGGCATTTCCTGTGGATGCCGAGGAGGAGCCTCGAGCCAAGGAGCTTGATGCACTCCAGTATGATTTTCCTCCAAAGGAAGCCTTTACTGTACCGGTTCCTCCGATGCTGGAATGGCTGCTCTTCCATATGTGGGAGGAACGGGCCTCAGCGCCGGTTCTTAGCAAACGGGTCAATTCCATTTATCAAGTCCGTAAGAGCCCTGGGTTCCAAAATGCGCAGCTACCGCACAATTCCATGGTTGTGGAATTGGCCATACACCGCCTGAAGAGTCATAAGATGCACTCCTCGGTGTCCCCCAGCCGGGAGGCCCAGAACCTTGATGCCCTCGGTAGAAAGTGCTTCCAGGGCTCTATGCTATCTTGCCGTGTCCAGACTTACCAGCTGTATATGGGCATGTACCTACGAGACCTGGCAAAGGAGATTGCTGGGTTCTCAGCTGGCCTCTCCGAGGAACCTTTGCAGAGGTTCAAGGCCTTGTCGACAGGAATCCGAGAGTGCTTGAAGTTTATCTCTCGAGCAGCCTATGATGGCTTCGAGGTTTCGGCCCGGGTAGCTGCGGCTGGCATCGGTGCACGCCGTCAGGCCTGGCTACAGTCATCGGACCTGGATTCATGGGTGCAGGACAAGTTGGTCGATGTCCCCTGCCGAGGTGACAACCTATTCGGTAAGCTCATGACTGAAAAGGATGCATTAATCGAGACTGAGACTCTCACCAGGACAAGGCTGTCCAGAAAGACTTCTGCCCCTTCTCAAAAAAAAGAAGGGCTCGGGAAAGAAGCCCTTTTTCCTGAGGAAGGGTGCTGCCTATAAATCCTACCCTCAATATCAGGCCTCTCCAGCTCCCCCAACAGGGCCAGCAGGCCAAGGGGCAGGGGCATGGGCCCCATAGGCAGAAGACCCCCAAGCCGCCAGCTCCGGCTCCTGCACAGCAGGGAGCGGGGTTTTGAATCCCACAGCATAGCCTCTTCTCCGCCGGTGGGTCCACTCAGCACAGGAGGTCAGCTGACCCTGTACGCCTACAAGTGGCCAGCCATCACAGGGGATACCTGGGTACTGAGCATAGTCCAAAAGGGCTACATGCTCCATTTCCACCAGCTACCCCCCTCCTACTTTCCAAGGGAGTCTCCAAGACTCCCTCTACACAGGAACCTCCTCCTTCAGGAGTTGGCAAGTCTTCTAAAGGAACAGGCAGTGGAACCAGTGCCTCACCACCTGGAAGTGCAAGGCTTCTACTTCAGGTACTTCCTGGTACCAAAAAGGACAGGAGGCCTCCAGCCTATCTTAGACTTGCGAAACCTAAACAAGTTTCTAGAGAGGGAAAAGTTCAAGATGCTTACCCTTGGGATACTGCTGCCCTACCTCCAGCAGGGAGACTGGCTATGCTCCTTAGACCTAAAGTATGCTTATACTCACATCCTCATTCATCCAGACCACAGACAATACCTCAGATTTGTGGTGGGAGGAAACCATTTTCAGTAAAGGGTACTTCCCTTTGGCCTAACCTCTGCCCCCAGAGTTTTCACCAAATGCCTGGTGGTGGTGGCGGCTTTTCTCAGGAATCAGGGGATTCTTGCCTTCCCTTACCTGGACGACTGGCTAATCAGGGGCCAGTCTCTCCAGGAGGCCCGACAGGCCACTCTTCTCACTGTCTCTCTTCTTCAGCATCTGGGCTTTGTCATAAACTACGCAACGTCCACTTTGCTCCCCTCTCAGAACCTACAGTTTATAGGGGCCAGATTAGACACCCTTCGGGCAAGAGCTTACTTGCCCGAGGACAGGGCCCACAGACTGATGGACTTGGCCAACCAGTTCCAAAGAAATTCTCATGTTTCCGCCAGGCACTACCTGCGGCTCTTGGGCCACATGGCATCCACTGTGCATGTCCAAAAACGTGATAGTGGTGGAAAAACAAAATTTATTGAATTAAAAGACCTATAGCCAACCCGACACAGGCCGTGTTTCGCAAACCTTCATCAGGGGTTGTTCAGGCAGGTGCTAAAACGTAAAAAACATAAAAACTACTTAAAATACATAATTAAAATAAAGTAGCGTGAAAGACCAGATCGCTATATTGATAATATAGAGAACATGCATATATATAATAATAACATAAATATAATAAATGGTTAAAAATATATATACAATATGCAACAGATAAGAAGGATGAAAATGTAAATGACACACACGTAATAATTAAAATCAAACCATAATTCGTGAATCATATGTTGTAAATATATAAAAATAGAAAACTATAAAAAGCAATTAAAACAGGGTTGTGACAGCCAAATACAATGTGTAATGATAATAAATACCTCTGTACTGGACAGTGAAGACCCAGCAACTTATGGTCTTCACAGGAGATTATACATGTATGACTAAAATAAGCAACCAACACACAAACAAGTAAAACTTTATACCCATTAACTGAACATCCATACTATACATTATATCTTAAAAACAGATGATGGAGCAGAAATAGGAGCAAACAAAAAGGAGAAATATAAAAGAAATATAAAAGAAAGCAGCATGAGCGAAAAACTTATTCGTAGTGTAATGAAAGCTATATTGGAGGAACAAAAGCTCTCTGATTGATAGAAAAAAATAATAAAAATCGTGTGCATAAAACCAACAATGGATTACCACCATATATTAAATAAAAAATAGAAAATGATAAAATAATGATTGGCATATCTTGATCAGTGATTCAAGAATCTAAAACAACTAAAAATACAGCGTTGTATATATTCGGTGAATTTGGCACAAACTATCTACTTCTGCATGGAACAACTCAGCAGATGCTCAACTTAAACGTTCTATCATCGTATATTAAAGTAGAGAGAGAAAATGATATATCTTAGTCAATGGCTCTAAAACCAAAAACAGAAGGGGTATATATATCAGACTGGCTAACAGTTACAAATAATAACTTAGAAAATGGCACTGTGCAAATCCATTTTACACAAACCACCTATTCGGTGTCCAGCCGTAAACTCCCATTGTAATTGCACCCTATGGTGTCTGAGATGTAGGGGTGAAACAAGTATAGCCGACATTGTCAAAATCGCTGGTCTAAACTAATGTCATTAAACAGTCCATTTTTAGTGTACCGTTATCTAAACCTCTCCGTGATTCAAAACCATACCTTTATACCGCTTGAGGCATCTCTAAGGAAGAAAAACAAGTTTTCTTCTGAACTCACGGAGCCGGCACGGTGCACCCTTAATCATGAAGCCATAGAATGTGAAAAACGCCGGCTCATTTGCATACTTTTTTATCTACCGTGGGATGGGAGGCACTGGGGGCGGATCAGAGGGCGGAGCTATGTCACCGCTTAACTTTATAAAGGAGATTATAGCTGAGAGGGCTATTGTTGCACTATATAGTGCTCAAAGATACCTCTAACCATATAAATTCAATTATCTAATCTCGTATATGCCTAGATGTATAATCAACAATATAAGAAACAAAACAAAACAAAACAAAAAGCAAAACAAAAGAAACTGCTTCTTGGATAAATAATATATCTAATTATTAAAGAATGAAATATCAAATTGTAGAAAGCCAACCATCATCTAGTGATCCTAATGAAAACTTATAAAGTTATAAACTAACATTTTAAAAAAAGCCTAAAGAGTTGGAGACCAACCTATATATAAATAAAGACCTCTTAAAGGAAAACCTCTGTTCTAGCCTTAAAATAGTTTTATTGACATCACCACCTCTCCAATTGGGTTTAACCTTTTTTATGACAAAGAATCTCAAATCAGTGGTCTTATGTTTGTAATCTTGCCAATAGGCAACAAGGGGTTTATCTGCCACCCTCCTTGTAATGCAGCTCTTGTGCTCCATAATCCTAGTCTTAATATTCCAGGTGGTTTTACCAACATACAATAAATTACATGGACATTGTATTACATAAATAACGTTAGATGTATCACAGTTGGAAAAGTCATTGATGTAAAACTTCTTATGTGTGATGGGGTGAATAAATGTGTATCTAATGGGTAATACATTAAGACAAACGGAACACCTCCCGCACTGGAATTGAGTCTGTGTATAAAAGGGCTAGAGAGTCTTCATGTGAATCACTTTTTAAACCTAAGAAGAAAAAAGATGTAGGGATATTTGTCCTCTTTTATACTCCCAGGTCTTCCCCGGAGGATACCCGGTTCTCGGACTTCGTGAGGGACATGGCCAAGGCCTTGGCCTTCCCTGCGGACGCTGAGGAGAAGCCTCGAACCAAGGAGCTCGATGCCCTCCAGTATGATTTTCCTCCGAAGGAAGCCTTTACGGTACCGGTTCCTCCGATGCTGGAATGGCTGCTCTTACGTATGTGGGAGGCATCGGCCTCAACGCCGGTTTTTAGGAAATGGGTCGATTCCATTTATCGAGTCCGTAAGAGCCCTGGGTTCCAAAAGGCTCAGCTACCGCACAACTCCATGGTTGTGGAATTGGCCATGCACCGCCTGAAGAGTCAGAAGATGCACTCCTTGGTGCCCCCCAGCCGGAAGGCTCGGAACCTGGATGCCCTCGGTAGAAAGTGCTTCGAGGGCTCTATGCTATCTTGCCGTGATCAGACCTACCAGCTGTACATGGGCATGTACCTATGGGACCTGGCAAAGGAGATTGCTGGGTTCTCAGCTGGCCTCTCCGATGAACCTTTGCAGAGGTTCAAAGCTTTGTCAAAGGGGATTCGAGAGTGCTCGAAGTTTATCTCTCAAGCAGCCTATGATGGCTTCGAGGCTTCGGCCCGGGTAGCCGTGGCCGGCATCGGTGCACGCCGTCAGGCCTGGCTACAGTCATCAGATCTCGAGCCATGGGTGCAGGACAAGTTGGTCGATGTCCCCTGCCGAGGTGAAAACCTTTTCGGTAAACCCATGACTGAAAAGGCTGCAGAAATCGAGACTGAGACTCTCACCAGGACAAGGTTGTCCAGGAAAACTTCTGCCCCTTCTCAGAAAAAGAAGGGCTCGGGGAAAAAGCCCTTTTTCCCAAGGAAGGGTGCTGCCTACAAATCCTACCCTCACTATCAGGCCTCTCTAGCTCCCCAACAGGGCCAGCAGACCAAGGGGCAGGGGCATGGGCCCCGTAGGCAGAAGGCTCCCAAGCCGCCAGCTCCGGCTCCTGCACAGCAAGGAGCGGGGTATTGACTCCCACAGCATAGCCTCTTCTCCACAGCTGGTTCCACTCAGCAAAGGAGGTCGGCTGACCCTGTACACCTACAGATGGCCAGCCATCACAGGGGATACCTGGGTTCTCAGCATAGTCCAACAGGGCTACATTCTTCACTTCCACCAGCTATCCCCCTCCTACTTTCCAGGGGAGCCTCCAAGACTCCCTGTGCACAGAAACCTCCTCCTTCTGGAGTTGGCAAGTCTTCTAAAGGAACAGGCAGTGGAACCGGTGCCTCACCACCTGAAAGGGCAAGGCTTTTACTCCAGGTACTTTCTGGTACCGAAAAGGACAGGAGGCCTCCGGCCTATCCTAGACTTACGAAACCTAAACAAGTTTCTGGAGAGGGAAAAATTCAAGATGCTTACCCTTGGGATACTGCTGCCCTACCTCCAGCAGGGAGACTGGCTATGCTCCTTAGACCTAAAGGATGCTTATACTCAGATCCTCATTCATCCCGACCACAGACAATACCTCAGGTTTGTGGTGGGAGGAAACCATTTCCAGTGCAGAGTACCTCCTTTTGGCCTGACTTCCGCCCCCAGGGTTTTCACCAAATGCCTGGCGGTGGTGGTGGCGTATCTCAGAAATCAGGGAATTTTTGTCTTCCCATACCTGGACGACTGGCTCATCAGAGGTCAGTTTCTCCAGGAGGCCAGACAAGCCACTCTTCGCACTGTCTCTCTTCTTCAGCATCTGGGCTTGGTCATAAACTATGCAAAGTCCACTTTGCTCCCCTCACAGAACCTAGAGTTTATAGGGGCAAGATTGGAGTGGAGGAGTGGTCTAGTGGTTGGGGTAAGGTACCTCAGGCCGGAAGGTCGGGGGTTCAAATCCCACTAGAGGACAGCAACCTTGGGCCGGAAGGACTGGGGTTTCTAGTCCCACAGGTGCTCCTTGTGGTCTTGGGCAAGCCACTTAACCCTCCATAGCCCATGTTCCCTGTAAAATAGTTATCTCCAAGTTATAATGCCCTGTTCAATGTAATGTCAGTTTGTTCAATGTAAACCACACTGATGCAGAATAGCACAGTACTGTATATAAGAGAATGTAAATAAATAAATAAATAGACACCCTGCAGGCAAGGGCTTACTTGACTGAGGACAGGGCCCACAGACTGATGGACTTGGCCAACCAGTTCCTAAGCAATTCTCAGGTCTCCGCTAAACACTTCCTGCGGCTCCTGGGCCACATGGCATCCACAGTACATGTGACCCCAAATGCCCATCTGCACATTCAGGCGGCTCAGTGGTGCCTCAGAGCTCAGTGGGCGCAGGCCACAGGCAACCTCCAGGACAGAGTAAGAGTGTCCAAACCACTCTTGGACTCCTTGCAGTGGTGACTACATCTCCCAAACCTTCTCAGGGAGGTACCCTTTCAGGCCCCAGCACACACAAGGGTGCTGACAACCGATGCTTCTTTAAAAGGCTGGGGTGCACATTGTCAGGGCATGTGCACTTAAGGCCTCTGGTCTCAGGAGGCCACACAGAAAATCAGTCTTTTGGAGCTGCGAGCAATCTGCTTGGCTCTACATTCTTTTTCTCATGCCCTCTTAGTTCAGACAGACAATCAGGTAGCAATGTTCTATGTGAACAAGCAAGGGGGCACAGGATCCAGACTCCTATGTCAGGAGGTGCAGGCCCTTTGCTCCTTTGCAGTCAGACAAGGCATGTTTCTCAGGGCAATTTATCTGCCTGGTCAGGAGAACCTTTTGGCGGATAAACTAAGCAGGATTCTCCAGCCTCACGAATGGAAGTTGAATCCACTGGTGGTTCAGCGCCTCTTTCTGTGATGGGGACTTCCATCCATCGATCTCTTTGCCAGTCCAATGAACCGTGAGCTGCCCAGGTTTTGCTCCAGACAGCCGCATCCCCTGAGGGTAGCAGCAGATGCTTTTCTGATCTCTTGGTCGATGGGCCTCCTGTATGCATTTCCTCCCACGCCCCTGGTGGCCCGAACTCTGTTCAAGATTCTATGGGACAAGGCCTCGGTCATTCTGGTAGCCCCCAGATGGCCGAGGCAACTGTGGTTACCACTTCTTCTGCAGTTGGCAGTGGAAACTCCATTCCCTCTGGGGTTGCAACCCGATCTTCTGTCTCAGGATCAGGGTTCCCTCCTGCACCCCAATCTCAGAGCCCTCAATCTGATGGCCTGGCTGCTGAAAGGAAAGTCCTAGCTCCCTTACGTCTACCTAGGGAAGTTGAGGAGGTGGTCCTGGCCTCCAGGAGGCAATCTACCAGAAAGTCTTATGCTCTTAAGTGGCGCAGGTTCTCAGTGTGGTGTGCTCAGCACAATGAAGATCCTTTCTCCTGCCTGGTGCCAGTAGTGCTACAATACCTACTTCACCTGTCAGACCTAGGCCTTAAGTCCACCACTCACCAGTGGAGGGACAGTCGCTGTCGGCTCACCTCTTGGTGTACCGCTTCCTCAGAGGCCTGCTTTTGCTCAAGCCTCCGATTCGTCCCCCTGTCACTGAGTGGGACTTGAACGTGGTCTTGCAACAACTTACTCGCCCACCGTTTGAGCCGATGGCTACTTGCCATTTACACTTCCTTTCTTGGAAGGTGCTCTTCCTGGTAGCTCTTACCTCTGCTAGACATGTGAGTGAACTACAAGCTCTGGTTTCCGATAGACCATGCACACGGTTCTATAGGAACAGGGTAGTCCTTCGGACTCATCAGAAGTTCCTTCCAAAAGTTGTCTCCTCTTTCTACCTCAACCAGGAGGTGGTTCTTCCAACATTCTTTCCCAGGTCGCATACCAGACGGGCTGAGACAGTCTTGCATACTCTGGACTGTAAGAGGGCGTTGTCCTTTTACATAGAGCGTATGCGGGAGCATCGAAGGGCTACTCAGCTCTTCGTCTCCTTTGACCCTAATAAATTGGGGTTACCTGTCTCCAAGCGTACGTTGTCCACTTGGGTAGCAGACTGTATCGCCTGGGTGTACAAGGCAGCCGACCTCCCCTTGCAGGTTCGAGTCACGGCCCACCGTGTCAGGGCGAAAGCCATGTCAGTAGCTCATCTCCGCTCTGTTACGTTGGCAGACATCTGCTGGGCTGCTACTTGGTCTTCAAGCCAGACTTTTGCAGCCCACTATTGCCTCGAGAGAGAGTCCCGAAGGGACAGTGCTTTTGGATAGGCGGTACTCCGTAATATTTTTGAGGTTTAGGCAACTCCTACCCCTCCGGCCCTTGTATTGGGCTACTGTACGGGGGCGTTCTCAGAGGATATTCTTCTCACGGATGCTGAGGCTCTGCAGAGGGAGCCATTTTTTCAGCTTTGGGTTCCCGGTAGCCTAGAGCTGGGGAGTCCCATATGTGAGGACTGACTTCCTGCTTGGTCCTGGAGAAAAAGTAGTTACTCACCTGTAACAGGTGTTCTCCAGGAGCAGCAGGAATCAGCCCTCACAACCCTTCCTCCTCCCCTGGAGTTTCAGTCATGTACTTTATTTTGTTTTTTGCTGTCTTTTAGCTATGTCATCAGACTGAGCAAGATGGCACCTTTGGGCGGAAAGGGGACCGCGCAGGCGTGCTGCATTCCCAAAGGCTTTCTTTGAAAGCTGGGGAAATGCTCTGCACGGGGACTCCGTTGGTGCCGATGTCACCCATATGTGAGGACTGATTCCTGCTGCTCCTGGAGAACACCTGTTACAGGTGAGTAACTACTCTTTCTCATTGGCTGAGGAGGGAGCAGTGGCCACTGCTCCCTCCTCATGGCTGAGGAGGGAGCAGTGGCCTAGTGGTTGGGGCAAGGTACTACAGGCCGGAAGGTCGGTGGTTCAAATCCCACTAGAGGACAGCAACCTTGGGCCGGAAGGACTGGGGTTTCTAGTCCCACAGGTGCTCCTTGTGGTCTTGGGTAAGCCACTTAACCCTCCATTGCCCATGTTCCCTGTATTAGTGTATGTGTCTCATATCCCCTCGTGTTAAATGTATCCCCCAACCGCTTTGACCCGGTGAAAAGCAGGATATAAATGCACATAAATAAATAAATAAAATAAATAAATTCTCCAGTCTCACGAATGGCAGTTGAATCCATTGGTGGTCCAGCAGATCTTCCTCCGTTGGGGACTTCCATCCATCAATCTCTTTGCAAGTCCATTAAACTGTCAGCTGCCCAGCTTTTGCTCCAGACAGCCGCGTCCCCTGAGGATGGCAGCAGATGCTTTTCTAATCTCTTGGTCTATGGGCCTCCTGTATGTGTTTCCTCCCACACCCCTGGTGGCCCGAACTCTGTTCAAGATCCTCCGGGACAAGGCCTCAGTGATTCTGGTAGCCCAAAGATGGCTGAGGCAGCCAATTGTTTCCATTTCTTCTGCAGTTGGCGGTGGAAGCTCCATTCCCTTTGGGGCTGCAACACAATCTCGTGTCTCAAGAGCAGTGTTCCATTCTGCAACCCAACCTCAGGTCCCTCAATCTGATGGCCTGGCTGCTGAAAGGATAGTGCCAGCTCCTTTACATCTACCTAAGGAGGTTGAGGAGGTGGTCTTGGCCTCTAGGAGGCAGGCCACCAGAAAGCCCTATGCCCTCAAGTGGCGTAGGTTTATGGTATGGTGTGCTCAGCGCAATGAAGATCCTTTCTCGTGCCTTGTGCCAGTAGTACTGCTGTATCTACTTCATCTTTCAGACCTAGGTCTTAAGTCTAACTCTGTTTGGGTCCACCTCAGTGCTTTGTCAGCGCACCACTCACCTGTGGAAGGACAGTCTCTGTCGGTTCACCCCTTGGTGTCCAGATTTCTCAGAGGTCTACTTCTACTCAAGCCTCCGGTTCGTCCACCGGCGACTGAGTGGGATTTGAACGTGGTCTTGCAGCAACTTACTCGCCCACCATTTGAGCCAATGGCTACTTGCCATTTGCGCTTCCTCTCTTGGAAAGCACTCTTCCTGGTGGCTCTTACCACAGCCAGACTTATGAGTGAACTACAAGCTCTGGTTTCTGATAGACCGTACACGTGGTTCTATTGGAACAGGGGGGTCCTACGGACCCATCCCAAGTTCCTCCCAAAAGTGGTCTCCTCTTTCCACCTCAATCAGGAGGTGGTTCTTCCGACCTTTTTTCCCAGGCTGCATGCCAGCTGGGCTGAAACAGTCTTGCATACACTGGACTGTAAAAGGGGTTGTCCTTTTACATAGAGCGTACGCGGGAGCATCGAAGGGCTACTCAGCTCTTCGTCTCGTTTGACCCTAATAGGATGGGGTTACCTGTCTCCAAGCGTACATTGTCCACTTGGGTAGCAGATTGCATCGCCTGGGCGTACAGGGCAGCCGACCTCCCCTTGCAGGGTCGGGTCACGGCCCACCGTGTTAAGGCGAAAGCCGCGTCAGTAGCTCATCTCCGCTCTGTTCCGTTGGCAGACATCTGCCGGGCCGCAACTTGGTCTTCAAGCCAGACTTTTGCAGCCTATTACTGCCTGGAGAGAGTCCCAATGAGACAGTGTTTTTGGCCAGGTGGTACTCTGTTATCTCTTTGAGGTTTAGGCAACACCTACCCTCCGGCCCTTTGTGTTGGGCTACCGTACGGGTGCGCTCTCAGAGAATATTCTTATCACGGATGCTGAGGCTCTTGAGAGGGAGCCAGTTTTTTCAGCTCTAGGTTCCCGGTAGCCTAGAGCTGGGGAGTCCCATATGTGAGGACTGACTTCCTGCTTGGTCCTGGAGAAAGCGTAGTTGCTCACCTGTAACAGGTGTTCTCCAGGAGCAGCAGGAATCATTCCTCATGACCCTCCCTCCTCCCCTGGAGTTGCAGTCCTATCCTTCATTTTTATTTTTGCTGTCTTTTAGCTATGTCATTAGACTGAGCAAGATGGCACCCTTGGGCGGGAAGGGGACCGTGCATGCGTGCTGCATTCCCAAAGGCTTTCTTTGAAAGCTGGGGCGATGCTCCGCATGAGGGCTCCTTCGGCACCGACGTCACCCATTTGTGAGGACTGATTCCTGCTGCTCCTGGAGAACACCTGTTACAGGTGAGTAACTATGCTAAACAGCATGGTATGACAGCAATTACTTACAGCTATTTGAATGATGCAGTATAGGACCCCATAGGCACTTGATAATATAATTTCAATGCAGTTGTGCAGACTGCTATCAAAGGGGCACTAGGAGGGACCCCGCAGATACCATATACTATATTGTCCAATGGGAGGAAATAACGATGATAAACCGAAACAGTACCTTTCCTTGGTGGAGGAGAGAAGACAGAGAATACAACTTTACAGCAAGTCATGTTCAGTGTGCCAGTCGCAGCAGTTAAGAACCAATCCATGGATGCATGGTCCTATTTAAGCAAAACGTTTGCGTCAAAGGGGGTAGACATAGTTGCCATAGAGACCAGTAAACAATGGGTCTGAATCAAAGCACCATAACAGATCATTGAAAGTATGAGGGTTGCTCAGAAAGTAATGCCCCACATGTTTTTTCTCAGTCCAGAATGAAGATAGCGGTGTGAAATTGAAAGGGTAGTAACTTGGAACGTCAAAAGACACATGTGTGTAATTTTACAGTCGTCCGACAAATAGCAAGGAGAAAGAAAGTGTGAGAAACATTCACAAACAGTAGATAGGAGCACCATTGGACGATGGGTGAAGAGAGTAAAAACTTCAGGAAGTGGTAAAACGGAACTAGAAGATCGGCTGCGGTCTGGGCGTCCTGCCTCAGCCACCAGTCCAGACAAGTTGCAGTACCCTGCAATAGCTGCCAGCAGGCATTAAAATACTGTAAGCTGTTGCAGTGTGCCTTGCACACACCTTTGAATATCCCAAAGAGTCAATAATTGCCATTGCACTACCTCTACTGACAGAAAGCTGTACGGACAATTCCAGACTCGTGATGCGCCGATCCGCACGAATAATGTCATCAGCGCGCTGCAACTTGTCTGGACTGGTAGCTGAGGCAGGACACCTAGACCACGGTCGATCTTCCAGTTCCATTTTACCACTTCCTGAAGCCTTTACTCTCATCACCAATCATCCAACGGTGCTCCTATCTACCGCAGAACTTCCATACACAGCACACAACCATTTGTGAATGTTTCTCACACTTTCTTTCTCCTCCACCAAGAATTCAATTACAGCTCGTTGTTTGTACTGTGTGTCACTCACAGACGCCATTTGAAGGATCACTACCACCTCGCTATTTGTCGGATGACTGTAAAATTACACACATGTGTCCTTTGAAGTTCCAAGTTACTACCCTTTCAATTTCACACCTCTATCTTCATTCTGGACTGAGAAAAAACATGTGGGGCATTACTTTCTGAGCAACCCTCGTACTTTCAATGATCTGATATGGTGCTTTGATTCAGACTCATTGTTTACTGGTCTCTATGGCAACCCTCATACATCAGGCAAGAGTCTATTAGTGTGAAAGGGTGTACATGCAATTAAAATAGGCCACCTTCTCTGGGACCCCTCTAAAGTGTAAATTACAGCATCTTGAATAATTTTCTAAATCTTTAGTGTTTGCTGCCAGTTCAACATTGGCTTGCTCAAGATTTGAGAATTCTTTATCCATCTCCACAATGGCTTCTGCATGCACTTTAATCCGTGTTTCACTTTTGTCCACTCTATGGCCGATATCTGCAATTTTGGCCCCTAATTCCCAGGCCACAGAGGTTAGTTTAGATTTTAGATCACTAAAACAATGCCAAACCCTGTCTGCTGACAGCTGATCATCAGCATCAGATTCTTGCTTCATTATTGCCATCTCCACACTGGCTTCCACCTTTACGGCACTGCCCTTCACCTGACACCATGTTCCCTCTGTCCCGCTGGAAGAAAAAGGTGGTTGAAAATGCAAACTTCTTCAATGGCCCACTTTTAATTTGCCATCCAATGGTGCGAGGTGTGCCAGCTCAATTATGCTTAAAATTACTTCTTTGGAGGAGCTGGGGCAAGAGCGAAATTCACTTATTAGTGCATGGGGGACAGAGCTCACAACTCTGGCTGTTATCTATCCCTGATGCACCACTTCCTCCCCGCCATCATTTTCTTTATATTTTCTCATTAGTAAACACTAATGCATCTATATGTAAAAGCCTATTCACATAAATCCAGGCTAAAAAAGCAGCATCCAGGAACCATGCAAAGGCTACAGGAAAGCCAGCATCTCTGCTAAGGAGACAGGCATGGCTGTTAGCTTGATCTTGAGGCTCCAAGACACTCTTTTGGATCCAGCTATGCCCACCAGAAAGTGCATGCCTGGTAGGACATTGCCCTGGAACTGTGGGCACTACAGTCTATTGATGATGTTTGCTATCTTTGGGGTCATGGAGTATGATTGCTCCAGGCCATTGGAATACCAGGGAAAGCCTTATAATCCCATTTGAAGCTCATTGCCTGGTAACATAAGATAAACCATATTGTGTCAGACCAAAGATCCATCAAGCCCAGTATCCTATTTCCAACAGTGGCCAATCCAGGTCACAAATATCTGTCAGGTTCTCAAAAAGTAGACAGATTACATTTTGCTTATCCCCAGGGGTAAGCAGGAGATTTCCCCAGTCCACTTTAATAATGGTTTATTGAATTTTTCTCCAGGAACCTGCCCAAAACTCTTTTAAGCCCCAGCTATACTAATAGCTTTTACTACATCCTCCGGCAATGAATTCCAGAATTTGATTATGCGTTAAGTAAAAAAATATTTTTTCCAATTAGTCTTTTCTATGTGTGTCATAGTTAAGATTTCCTTCTTGGCTTTCGTGACCTCCTTCTTTCCTGTAGTTATATTCCACTAGATTAGCATTTTTGACCATTTAAATTTCCTTTATTTTCTGCAGCACCATTGACCTCTTAGGCATTGGTGCTCCGGCCATGTATTGTTACATTTGTTTTATTCATCAAAATCAAGCCACTTGCTAGCGGCCGTAAGAAGTCTTCAAGGACCATATCCATAATGGTACTCACAATTGGTTTCACAATTGCTGGACCCCGATCATCAGTCCTCTTCTTATAATTTGTGTTTGCAGATAACAAAAAGAGGACTCAAGGTTTTTTTTTTTTAAATCTTTATTTAGCATTATTCAAACAACACTACAAAAACATCAAACACTAAAGAAGATAGAGAAAAGAAAAAGAACAAAGGAAAACCCAAGAGAAAAAAGTAACTAGATAATACTAAAAAACAGAACACAGAATACAATATGGCTGACATTATCAGGGTCAACATCATCCCAAGACATAACAGAGCCATATACTTGTGGCCCAGCATCCCCGCTTAATCAGCTATTTTGAGCTAAAATTCCCTTGGTGACGAATGCTACATCCAAGGAGCCACCCATGACTATTGCTTGCAAAGCAATTGTGTGTCCAGGGCATTCCATTTTTTGAGCATATTTCGATAAGTCGGGTTTTGACTCACATACGCTTTCTCACAAGCATGATGGAGACACAGTAGATTCCACCAGTATTCCGCATTCAAACTCGCGAAATTCTTCCAGTGGCTTATAATTGCTTTCAATGCTAAACTTAGCATCAAATCAAAGATCTTATAATCCCGTCTCTCCAGCTCCAGGATTCCAGCCTGTGACTTGTATATCACTATACGGTATGTTAAGGGCGTCCAGATCTTTAAAAGCTGGGTCACTCGCTGCCACACTTGTTGCCAGTACCTCTTCAACTTGGGGCAATAATATAACATATGGGCCAGCGTACCAGTGTCGCTATTACACGACCAGCAACTATTCCCTCCCGGAACTTGCCACTTAGCAACTTTCACCGGCGTCAGATATGCACGATGGGCAAGAAAGTATAACGTTTGTGTGAGCGAGGCTGCTCGCGTGATTCGTATCTGCGTATTCCAAAAATCATTCCACATTCTGGAGTTCTCAAACTCACCCACTTCAGTCTCCCGGACTCAAGGGTTATGAAAAATAGCATAAATCTATTTTTCATGCTAAGAAATCTGATCCATCAGCATCGCCATTGGCAGCACCAGTCTCTATGGCATTGAAGGCTGCATTAGATGCTGGCAGTACATTGACATCGAGGAGTTCTCGAGCCCTCTCTGAGCCGAGCACTCATAGTACTCCAGAGCATCAGCCACTGATTGATGTTTGCCCAAAGGTGAAGAGGGATTCATCTTCATCAATGCTGAAGGGTGGACACGTCAAGCATCGGATGGAGGCTTTGATACAAAGCCTTCTAAGGCATGGTGTTCAGAGCAGAGTTTTCACATGAGCACCCCTATAAGGAGCCCTAAAGAGAGGAGAGCTCATCCTTCAGGACATTGGAGTGGCAGTGAAGGCCTAAAGAGAGCTGAGACCAAGTTGCTGATACATCCTCTCAGATTCCAAGAACATCAGTCAATGTTGCTGTGACCCTGCAGGCTTTGAAAACAGCAGCCCTGGAGAGATGCCTTCTGAAGGCTAACAAGGAATACATAACGATGCTGTTTCCCATGCAGCAGATCACTGCCTCAATGTCTGCTGCAACAGCAGCAACAACTATTCAGCTGGTCCTCAAAAAGCATTAAGTGCCTGTGGGAGAGGCATCGACATTGGGGCATCGAAGGACCCTGATGCCAGAACCTGCCTAGCTTATCCAGCACAGCAGGGTCCAATGTTCCCCTGAAGCCTAGAAAATCATCAGTGCATCGACAATCCAAAAGGAGTTTCCGATCCCCAAAGGGCAGGAGGATCATCCAGCCTGAGACTCAGAAGTATTTTGATTTCCTGTCTAAGTCAGACTCAGAAGGCTGGGTCACTAATGATGAATCTGAGAGCATGTCAGTGGAGAGGTCCCCAGAGACATAAATCTCCAAAAGGTATGGTAGTTCAAGATTTTGTATCGAATATGACTATGGTCATACCATTTTCTTTGGAGACTGAGGATAAGCTCAAGTCAGGAAAATTGGAGATCCTCCAGTACTCAAATGCCCATGTACTGCATCCTTCAGAGAGTACAAATGAAAATATGGGAGAACTTCCTCACTTTGCCTCCTGTCTTTAGAAAGCTTGACTCTTATATTCAAAAAGTTCCCGGGTTCGAGAAGCCCCAAGCTTCCTCACCATTCCCTGCTGGTCAAATCCACATTAAGAAATCCTAAAGTTCCAAGATGCATCCCTCTACACTCCCAAGGAGGGGAGGCTCAGACAGACTATTTGCGGGGAAGGGTTTTCTAGAGTACCATGCTTACTACCCACATGTCCTCTACATGGGCATGTTTTTGAGATGATCTGTCCCAATATCTCCCTCCAGAGAGATTGGAACAATATTATTCCTTAATGAGACACAGCAAGGTCTGCTTGAAGTTCATTGCCAAGGCTCCGAGCCTCAGACCTGGAACAATCTGTGCAGGACAAGCTTGCTGATGTACCATGCCATGGGGAGAATCTCTTTGGGGAAAAAGTCAAAGAGCAGGCTGACTTCATTGAAATCAGCATGTCACCCTTCGCAATCTCTCATGATGCACATCCAAGTTGGCCTCCTATCGTTTCAAGGTGGCAACCAGAAAAGGGCATGTTATTCTCATAGGCAGAGGTATTTTCCTGGTTTTTACTATTCCCAATCAAAGCAGGCTCCTGGAGATAAGATAAGCGACAGCCTTAGAAGGCCCAACAGGCTCCTCAGCCGAAACCAGAGGAGGGGTTTGGCTGGTTCCTGCATAGCTTAGACACACTACCTGTATCTGCTGTCAGAGAGAGGATTCTGCTGTCAGAGAGAGGCTCACTCTTTTTGTCCAAAAGTGGCTCCTTATAATCTCAGACACTTGGGTTGTATACATAATCCAAAGCAGCTACAAATTTCATGTATTCAATCTTCCTCCAAATTGCCCCCAAAGGGTTCAGTCCTTAAAACTTCAATATCAGTAACGTCTTCTGAAAGAAGTCACTGCCCTCCAAAAAGATCTGATGATGGAGCAAAGAGGGTGAGGATTTTATCCCAGGTACTTTCTGATCACCAAAAAGACAGGGGGATTCCATCACATTCTAGACCCAAGAGACCTGAAAAAACATCTGGTCAGAGAAAAGTTCAGAATGATTTCTCTGGGCACCCTGCTCCCTTATCTTCAAAAAGGAGATTGGCTATGCTCTTTAGATCTCAAGGATGCATATACCCCAATACAGATACATCCCACTCACAGGAAGTATCTAACATTCATATTAGGCTGACAGCACTTCTAGTATTGCATACTGCCTGTTGACCTCACATCAGCACTCGTGTACTCACCAAATGTCTCATCATGGTAGCAGCATTCCTGCGCAAACTGGGAGTGTTTGTCTTCTACCTGGATGATTGGATGATCAGGAGTGCACTAAGAGGGTGTTAAAGAATCAACACAACTGACCACTTGGGTGCTGGGATTATTCAAATCCCATTGTTGACCCACCCAACATTTAGAATTCATAGGAGTCTGGCTTGACACAACTTAGACGAGAGCTTTCCTTATACATAGCAGATTCTTCAGGCTGACAGCGATAGTACGGGAGACTCAACTGAATCATCAGGTGCCAACTCACAAGATGTTAACATTATTAGGCCATATGGCCTGAACAGTCCACATTGCCTGAACAATACATGTAACACCCTTGGCAGATCTCCTTATGAGATGAGCTCAGTGGACACTGAGAACCCAGTGATCACAAGCTTCGGGTCATCTCCTAGAATATCTGTTGTCATTGATCCACTCATATAGTCTCTGGACTGGTGGAATGTTCCATCCATTCTGGCCAAAGGTCTTCCCTTTCAAATTACTTTGTTCCAGGGGCGCTAGTGAGCCCAGAGAGGAATGGCTGGGTTTCTCTGAAGCTCCGAGCCAGGATCATCCTGTCCCCGCTAAAATATGACAGAATTTAATTTTTAATTCTCCCCTCTCACAGACTCGAGTGTAGAAATGGGGCTGGATGTTAATATTGTTTAATTTTTGAGAATCGAGCAAAGCTGATGCCGTTTACTGATGCAGGATAATTTTGCCAGCTCTGATCTGCTCATTCTACATCTCCCGATGTGCCTAAAACCAGTGGAGTGAAATTCAATTAATGAGGGCTGTCAGATCGCTATGTACATTAAAAACGGATTGATGCATGGTGTGGTTTTTCCACCGAAGATCGCTGAAAATCGTTGAAAATCGTGAGTGCCTCTTATTTATTCTCTCCCCGGAGCTTGTGGTGATTGGGTCCTGCGGCTGATCCTTCTTTAAAGGTCCAGTTTAGTACTTTTTACACACTGATCGCGAACCGCAACCTGATCCTGCCGTTTGATATTGTTTTTGCTCACAGGGATGCTAATGCTCCCGTTAGATCTTGGGCACTGTGATTCTGAGGCGGGAAAAAGTGTCGGGGCGGCCATCACTACATCGTAGTGACATGCGGTGTTGGATTGTGGCTGAGAATGCTCTCTAGCCATTTCGTGACATCGCTACACTGACAGCTTTAACAGTGTGTAATGGAGTCTCCTGAGCATGCATCATGGATGTGATAGAGATGCATCTTCTGGGAAGAGATTTGTCTGAAGGCGTCTTGGAGCTGCAATTCCGTTACAGTCGTCTGACAGCAAGAATAAAATCTGACGAGCTACTTCTGAGAGAATCGGATGCAGTCAAAGCTCTCTTTAATAAGCTTAGCAGGGAACATCACCTGAGATATCTAGTTCTTTGTTATGGGATGTGGGGAAAGCGGTGATGAGGGGACATTTGATATCGCTTTCAACAGCGTTTCGAAAACAAGAGTTGTTACAGCAGGATAATTTGCGTGCTCAGATAACTGATCTTGAGAAATTACATAAGCGTACTCAGAATGAGGGAATCTGGCGTAAGTTAATAGGTCTGAGAGGCAAATTAGATGCTTTGGAAACAGCTGAGATTGCCTCATATGCAGAGAACAAAGCATAACTTTTATGAACATGGTAACAAAGCTGGTATGCTGCTTCTATGGCAATTAAAGCGGCAGAGGCTGAAAAAGAAAATTTCTGCTATTGTGGATGATACAGGCACCCTACTTAAGTCTACAGAGATGGCTGATTGTTTGGCAAAATTTTATAAAACTCTATATACAACGCAGTTTTCGGTTGAGGCACAGGAATTGAATTGCTGGCTGACGGAATCTAATCTTCCTCAAATATCGGAAGATGCCTTTAACTCCTTAGACAGACTGATTCAATTAGCGGAGGTGCAAAAAGCTATTCGTAGGTTGAAGAATGCTAAGGCCTCTGCACCAGATCTGTTTCCGGCAGAATTGTACAAGGTTCTCTCGGACCAATTTGCTGCTGTTTTAGTTAAGGTCTATAATGAGATATTAACTCAAAGAAAATTGCCACAATCTATGTATCAGGCTGCTATTATTGTGATTCCTAAAGAAGGTAAAGACCCAACCCTTTGTCATAATTACAGACCTATATCTTTACTAAATATAGATTATAAAATCCTGACAAAAATCTTTGTGATGAGACTGGATTCCATCATTCAGGATATTGTACACCCGGATCAGACAGGCTTTATTAAAGGTAGATATGGCTTTGAAAATGTTAGGAGGCTCATTAACATTTTAATTGAGTTGACAAAAAGGGAGGGTCAGTATGCGGTGTTATCTTTAGACGCTGAAAAGGCCTTCAATAGGGTAGAGTGGCCTTATTTATTTGTGACATTGCATCATTTTGGATTTGGCCCTAATTTTCGGGGGTGGATGGAGGCTTTATACAAGGCCCCGAGTGCTATAGTACAGGTTAATGGATTTCACTTGTCTCCCTTTACATTGAGCAGAGGGACAAGACAAGGTTGTCCTCTCTCCCTGTTACTTTTTGCTATTGCTCTTGAGCCTCTTGCGATTCAGTTGCGAGCCCAAGTGGTCGAACGTGGCATTAAAATAGGGCATCAAACTCACATTGTTTCCTTATATGCTGATGATACATTGATTTTTCTCAGAGACCCCGATTGTACCTTACCTATAGTCATTGACTTACTCCATAAGTTCTCTTTTATATCAGGTTTTAAGGTCAACTTCACCAAATCGGTCTTGTCACCATGTTCTATTTATTTATTTATTTATTACAATTTCTTATATACCGCACTATTCGATATCAGCGTGGTTTACATTATAACAAGATGACCAGAACAACAAGCTATTTGGCTTTACATGGAACAGGAGTACAAACTTAGATAACAGGGGTGAACTATATACATGAAATAATTACAAAGAGCAAGATTGAAGGCAACGATAACATAAGGAGAATATGTGCATAATCTGGGTGTTGGCACTATCTCAGAACTAGCCATGGTTACTTCTTTGGTGGGGTTACCTAGATTTCATTGCTGACTGGGTAGTATTGGAGGAAAAGGTGATATTTGAGTGCCTTCCTGAACTGAGTTAGATCTACAATGGCCCGAATGTCAGGTGGTAGAGTATTCCAGCATTTGGGGACGTAGAGACTGAAGGCCCTATTCGCCTTTGTACTGTTGCATTTTGTCAATGCCTTCGGGGTTATTAGCGAGTTTACAGCTGTTGATCTTCTAGATCTGGTGGGGGGCACTGTGTGAATGAGCTCCGTAAGTGAAAAAGATGAAAGGCCATTGATGGCCTTGAATGAGAGGAGTAAAGTTTTAAAGAGAAGCCTTCCATGGATAGGGAGCCAGTGAAGCTGCTTTAGAATAGGAGTCATGTGGTCACTTCTGGAGGCTCCATGGAGGACCCTTGCTGCAGCATTCATAGCCAGCTGTAACGGGCTCAGTGTGGATTGAGGGAGACCTTGTAAGATGGCATTGGCAAAGTCAAAATGGGGTAGGATTAGTGCTTGGTATATAGTCCGGAAATCGTCTGGCTCCAGTAGGGAGCGCAGATGCCTGAGCGTACGGGTCTTGAAATAAACAGCTTTGACTATATTGCCTATGTGAGATTTCATGTCCAGGCGTTGGTCCAAGGTGACTCCAAGGTATTTTATTGTTTCTTTGGTTTGCAAGTCAGCTTCCTTGACTCTTACATGGGACGGAGGAATAAAATTGGAGTCTCTCGAGATGAAAAGCACCTCCGTTTTCTTGTGCTGAATGCGGAGGTTTTGAGATTGGAGCCATTCTGAGACCGCATTGAAGCAGTCTACCAGTGGTGTAAGATCCATTTGAGCTGTGGAGAACGGCATGTATAAGAGTATGTCATCCGCATATATCAAACAGCTCACGTTAAATGATCTAATGATATTGCAGATGGGTTGCATGTATATATTGAACAGGAGAGATGACAAAGAGGAAACCTTGAGGCACACCTTGAATTTGATGGAAGCGTTTTGATTCCTCTGATCCGGATTTTACATATTGCCATCTTCCATCCAGATAAGACTTGCACCATTCGAGCGCAGTGTTGCAGATGCCCTTCTCTTTCAATCGCCCGAGGAGAAGTTCGTGACTTACCGAGTCGAACGCCGTGGCAATGTCTAAGAAAATGAGTACAAAACCTTGTCGGATGTTATCAATGCCTGTGATTATACTGTTGAACAGGGTAATGAGGAAGATCTCCACTCCATGATATTCTCTGAACCCATGTTGGCAATGATCTAAGGGAGCTGCAGAGTCTATATGATCTTGAATTTGCCTTTGTACCTTTCTCAATTATCTTAGCTAGGAGAGGAATACTAGCTATTGGCCTATAAGAATCGACCCTTTGGAGGTCTAGTTTGGAGTTCTTCAATAGTGGCCTGATGGAAGTCTGCTTGAGTGCTGTGGGGAAGGAACCCGTTGTGAAGGAAAGGTTCATCAGTTTTGCGATGAAGGGACTGAACTCACTGCGTAGCTCCTTAATCCAAAAAGCTGGGCAAGGGTCAGTCTGTGCAGTGGAGGTGTTGAGAGACGCTATTGTATCCTCAATACATTTAGTGGATGGTGTGGAAAATTTAATTAGAGGGGTTAGGCCAGTTGTATCTTGATACGAGGCTGCTGAGACCTTGTCAGTCTGAACGATCTTGGATTGTAAGTAGTCCGCGAATTTTTGTGGGTGAATCTCATCGTGTTGTTCAGGAGATGGTTCCTTCGAAAAAGATTTGACCAAGGTGAAAAGATCCCATGGTTTGTTCAGAGACCTCTTTAGAGTGTCGGTGTGATATTGTTTCATTTTAATTGTGATTGCTTCTCGGTGCATTGATAGGTGGAGTTGGTAAGCAGTCCGATCTTCCGTGGAGAGTGATCGGCGCCATCGTCTCTCAAGTCTGCGTAGATGTGTGAGAGAAGATCGCAGCTCAGGAGAGAAACATGGGTTCTCTTTTCTAAAGGAAAGAGAGAGGATAGAGGTTTTTTTGCTGACCTTTTCCCCATAGTTTCGCAGTTCAGATATTTAGGAGTTAATATACCAGTAAAATTGGAAGATTTATATGTTTTAAATTATCCATCCTTGTTGAAGGTGGTGAGGGAGGAGCTTCTACAGTGGTCTTCTTTGAAAGTTTCTTGGTTGGGTAGAATAAATGTGATAAATATGCTGGTCTTACCAAAGTTTTTATTTCTTTTTCAACAATTACCAATATCCGTTCCTAGGGTTTTTTTGTAGAATTACGAAAATTATTAACCAAATTTATCTGGCAAGGTAAACGTCCGCGGATTAATTGACTGACAATGGTCCACCCTAAGCCTTTGGGGGGTTTGGGTCTTCCCAATTTTGAAATATATTATCATTGTTCTTGCCTTCGCATTCTACATTTTTGGACGCATGATCAGAATTCCTCTTGGGCTCAAGCTGAAGCTGCTTGGCTTACTCCTATTCCTTTATTAGCGATACCTTTTTTGGACGCACGTGTTGGACATCAGCTACTCTTACGTCATGCACTTTTGGAAGCTGTGTGGAGGAGTTGGGGAATAATGAGCAAATTATCTTTTTTGCCTTCAAAATTATCTCCTTTTACAGTGCTTGGGTCCCTTTCCTTCCTTGGGTTTGTTGGGGAAGGACTACGATCCATTAGTGCTCAGATTAGTGTTTCCTCCATGTATGATAATTTTAAATTTCTGTCCAGACAACAATTGGAACATCTCTTTGGCCAGGATGTGTCAGACTTTCAGTATTTCCAATTTAGGCATTGTTTTTTGGAATTGACGTATTTCACTGCTGGAACAAGGTCTCCGAGACCATGGGAAACTATTCTCTTTAAAGGTTCTTGCTCAAAAGCTCTTTTAGCTAGACTTTATAGAGCTCTTTCCTTGGATGTCACTGCTTCATACTCTCCTCCAACATATCAAAAGCAATGGGAGAGGGACTTGACGGATACCACGGAGGAGTTTTGGGATGAAATTATTCCTTATTCGCATAAGTGTTCCATTTCTTTATCGCTTGTGAACACACAACTGCGTATATTATTTCAAATGACTATTACACCTGAGGGTCATTTGGTAAATTGTTTACTGTTAGCAGCTCGCTCGGTAATTGGGCGCTTTTGGAAGCGCTCGGTGACTCCTACCTTGTCTGAATGGTGGGTAAAGATATGGGATATATATATGATGGAAAAGCTTGCAGCTATCATTAGGGGTCGGTTGGATAGTGTGTCGCAACTTTGGGCAATGTTTTTACCTCTTGAAGGGGTATGTCACCACTAGTTCTTCTTTGTATTCGGTACACTGGCATGAGTCAGGATTTGGTACATACTGTCACTCCTTATTGTACTAGTTCCGTGTTCCTGCTTAGCCTAGATCCCCGTATGGGAAGAGGTCGATCTTCAATGTTGAGATTGGGGGTTGGGGGAAAGGGGGGGGAGGGGGGAGGGATGGGTTGGGTTGGGGGATTAGGATCAGATGCTTTTTCTTTGCTATTGTTAGGCTCTCTGCCTCTGTTAGGTATTGAATTGTTTTAATGCCTTTATGTCAGGTTACTTATATTATGGGGGCTGTTTCTAGCTGTTTATATGGCTCTCGATCCCCATATAATGAATATAATGAATATAACGAATATAATGGATATAATGGACAGTCAGGGTAGTGGGGATGTTGGACCTTTATGTATCAACAGGAATGCAAGTGTATCAGCGAGGCCTTTATTAGGCATTGTTTGTGAAGTGGTTTTTTTGTTTTTTTACTTTCTGTCTTCCTTTTCTTTCTTATCTCTTTCTCTCTCTCTCAGTTGAGTTCATGGATATGTGGATATGTTATACTGGCTGATGTTGATTCTGGCCACATGTTAGGTAAAAAATGCAATGTGTGCCTTCGAGTCAGTCCTGACTTCTGGCGACCCAGAAACTCCTGGGTTTTCTTGGCAGTGTCACTGGAAGTAGATTGCCAGGCCTTTCTTCCAAGGCAATGGAGGGTTAAGTGACTTTCCCAAGGCCACAAGGAGTGCTAGTGGGAATTGAACCCTGGTTGCTTGATTACCAAGCCAGTGTTCTAACCACTAGGCTACTCCTCCACTCTAGAACCACATTTATCGCCCACCCAACTACTCCAAATCAACCTTCCTCACCAACTTTGACTCCTGGCTCTCTGCCTTTATGGATCCCTCCTCTCCCACTCTTACTCTTGGCGACTTCAACATTCACGTCGATAACCCCTCTGACCCCCATGCCTCAAAGTTCCTCACTCTTACCGCCTCGTTTGACCTCCAACTTTGCTCCACTGCCCCCACACACCTACACGGCCACTGCCTTGACCTAATATTCTTCTCCAATTCCTCTCCCTCAAACGTCCGCAAATCAATCCTTCCCTTATCTGACCATCACCTCTTAACTTTTACTCTATAGCTCCCGCCATCCCAACCTCGTCCTGTCTCCTCCGACCTATTTAGAAATCTGCATAATATTGATCCCCTGACTCTCTCCTCCACCATTTCTCCATCTCTTTCCTCCATTTTATCATTCGAGTCCGTCGATGAGGCATTATCCTTATACAGTGCTACACTATCCTCAGCCCTTGACACTCTTGCTTCTTCCATCCCATGTCCTGTTAAACGATCTACTCCCCAACCCTGGCTTTCACCCACAATCCGTTACTTACGCATCTGCGCCCGTTCTGCCGAACGAGCCTGGTCCATATCCCGCTCCCCAGAAAACCTTCTACACTTCAAATTCATGCTTGGCTCCTTCCAGTCTGCCTTAGCACTTGCCAAACAAGACTACTACATTCATCTGACTAATTCCCTAGCCTCTGATCCTCGCCATCTCTTTAACACCCTCAATTCTCTCCTCAAGGTCCCCCCGCCCCAAATCCCACCCTCCCTCTCCACCCAAACCCTAGCCAACTACTTCCACGACAAAATCCTCAAAATTACCCTCCAATTCCCTACCCCCTCATCTACCTCCCCTCCTACACATTTCTCCTCCCCATCCATAACCCCCCCTGCCACCCTCTTCTCCTTCCCTTCGATCTCTGACGAAGAAACCACACTCCTTCTTTCCTCCTCCAAACCCACTACTTTATCTTTCAGACCCTATTCCCACCCATCTCCTACATTCCATCTCCCTCACCATTGTCCCCTCCATCACTCATATCCTCAACCTTTCACTCTCCACTGCAACTGTCCCCGCTGACATCAAACACGCTGTTGTCACACCCCTCCTCAAGAAACCCTCACTTGATCCCACATGCCCTTCTAACTATCGACCCATCTCCCTCCTTCCCTTCATATCCAAACTATTAGAACAAGCAGTCCACCGTCGCTGCCTTGACTTCCTCACCTCCCAGGCCCTCCTGGACCCACTTCAATCTGGCTTCCGTCCCCTACATTCCACTAAAACGGCACTCACTAAAGTCACCAATGACCTGTTCCTGGCTAAATCCAAGGGCCTCTACTCTATCCTCATCCTTCTTGACCTTTCTGCTGCCTTTGACACCGTTGACCACGACCTTCTCCTCATCACCCTCTCCTCGCTTGGCTTCAAGGATTCCGTACTATCCTGGTTCTCCTCCTACCTCTCCCATCGCTCATTCAGTGTATGCTCTGGTGGCTGCTCCTCCTCCCCTACTCCACTCCATATAGGAGTACCCCAGGGATCTGTCTTGGGCCCCCTCCTCTTCTCTCTCTATACCCAAGGCCTTGGCGCGCTCATCTCCTCCCATGGCTTTCAATACCATCTCTATGCCGATGACTCCCAAATCTACCTCTCTACACCTGATATTTCCCCGGCAACCCAGTCCAAGATCTCTGTCTGTCTTTCGGACATCGCTGCCTGGCTGTCTCATCGCCAATTAAAATTGAACATGGCCAAGGCTGAACTTGTCTTTCCACCTAACTCCTCCCCCCCCCACTTCCCCCTCTCTCAATCCATGTGGATGGATCTACTATCCTTCCTGTTCCCTCGGCCCGCAATCTGGAGGTTATCTTTGATACCCCTCTCTCCTTTTCTGCTCACATCCAGCTTGTAGCTAAGACCTGCCGCTTCTTTCTCTACAACATCAGCAAAATCTGCCCCTTCCTCTCTGAATACACTACCAAAATGCTTATCCATTCCTTAATCTCCTTTCGCCTTGATTAATGCAACCTAATCCTCTCTGGTCTTCCCGCTAGCCACCTCCTCCTCCTCCAATCTATACAAAATCACGCCGCTCGACTAATCTTCTGCCAACCTCGACATGCCCACGTTACTCCTCTTCTCAGGTCACTTTACTGGCTCCCTGTCCAATCCCGCATCCAATTCAAGCTTCTCCTGCTAACCTATAAGTGCATCCACTCTATGGCCCTTAACTGCCTCTTATCTCTTATCTCTCTCTACATCCCCTCTTGAGATCTGTGCTCTGCTAACAAATTACTTCTATCAATGCCTTTCACACGCACTGCGAACTCCCGACTGCGCTCCTTTCACCTTGCTGCACCTTACGCCAGGAACAGCCTACCTGAGTCTGTGCGCCTGGCATCCTCCTTGGCCCTCTTCAAATCCAGATTGAAGAGCCACCTCTTCACTGTTGCATTCAGATCCTGACTCCTTCCTCATCTAACCCTAACCCCCGTCATCATTTATGATCAAACTACTGACCAAACCGTACCTTGCGCAGAACTGACTAATGCTCTATACTTTTCTAACTTATGTTTTGTTCTAACTAGATTGTAAGCTCCGATGAGCTTGACTCTGACAGGCAGGGACTGTCTCTTGTATGTTGGCTACCTCTTGTTAGGTCAGCTGTGCAGTGCTGCGTGCGTGTCGCTTTACAAGTGCTGAATAGTAGTAGTAGTAGTAGTCGAGTTCTTTGGCCTCACGACTGGATCCTAGTCGCATCTTTCAGGAGTGGGGCAACGCCGCGATAGATCTTTTCGCAATGCCTCAGAATTTCCCAAGTACATCAGTTTTTCTCATGAATGGGGGTCACACAGTCTATGATACTTTTCTTCTCAAACTGGGGAAGGTTGTGACGATGAGAGCGGTGTTGAACAGATGGAAATAGAGAAAAATAGGGAATACGCCTTTAAGGCAAGAGACAGGCAAGGTTTCTACAGGGTTCAAGCTTCAGATAAACTAAAGAAACACATACTAGCTGAGGCTGAGCCATGCCCAAGCCCTAACGTAGGTGCAGGTTTGAGCTCTAATCACAGGCACATGTGCAGGGAGCAGAGAGTGGTAGCTGGAAAGCAGCTTTTTAAGCCGGTCTCAGTAGCAGCAGAGAGAGAAGGAGAGAGAGCAGCTGAGAGTCCAGCAGCTGTGAAGCCCGAGGGTTCAGGAGCAGTGAAGCCTGGTTCAAGGAAGCCAAGAGAAGGCAGATGTGGAAAGCTTTTCTCTACGTGGGGAAAAGGTTTTAGCAACAAAAGAAGCAGTTCTAAGGTGAAAGGTACGCCTGCTTCAGAGTCCAGCAGATGGATAGCTGGAGACGTTGCTAATGAGCTGAGCCAGACTGCAGAGCAGAGTGTGCAAAACCCGGTTCCAGGAACCCAAGCTGAGAGAAGGTGGGTGCAAGCAGTTATAGACAGAGATAACCAGAACCCAGCCTCGAGCAGAGAGATAGACCTGAATACAATTAAAATATTAAAGAAACTGTTCCTAGACAGAAAATCCTACTCTCAAGGTACAACCAGTTCTTATCAAGGAGAGCAGCTTTTAGAGGAACTCCAGAAGTTTCTACAAAACAATATGTTTGAACGTGTCTAGGAAAACCCAGGGGAAGATAAGCAATGTATAGTGCAAGAGGACATGCAGATTGATCCTTGTGAGGAAAATTCTGGGTGTAATGAAGCACCGATGGATTGTTCTCTATGTAGAAGGGAAGTTATTGCTAAGAAAAAGGACTGAGACAGGAAGTCTTTGAAGAGCAATATTGTACTTAGCTAGGAGAAAGCTAAGACATTCTGTTAAACTAAATAACATTTACTGAACCCTGAGTTTATTAACTAAAGCTACATGAGATATAAATGGAATGAATTCACCTGGTTTGAATGAAAAGAGGTAGCTGTGAATTGACATGCTGAAGAATTAGCTGGGAACAGCTGTGATGTGAAAAGGTGTTTTCAGTTCTGAGGTTCCAGATGCAATTTTTGTTCCTGTTATCTTTTTGGAGAATAATCCTATTTTTGCCTTGTGTTTGAATTTGATGCGAAAGGGGAACCCAAAATAAATTTTCTTGTTTTGCCTGAACAAACCCGAGTGGTCACACTACTTTGTCTTTAAGTAAGAACTACAACTCCCAGAATTCCCTGGTGACAAAAACCAGTGACTCTTTATTTAAGGACAAATAAGGCAGCCCCTTTTGCCCTAAGCCTCTGGCCTAGGCAAGGGGGTATGACAAGGTCTTCTGTATATTGTAGGTCTCCTTCAATACCTCTCATTGCAATGACCCTCCTGAAGCTTAAAACTGACAGACACAATGATCCTCATCACCCCTTATTGACCCAGGCAACCATGGTTTCCTCTCCTTCTGGAACTCTTCTCTCAGAAACCAATTTGACTGGGCCACTCACTGGATCTGATATCGCAAGAGAATAGTGCGATGTTGCATCCCAACATCAAGTCTCTTAGCTCTCACAGCTGGGATGTTGAGAGGCTGACACTGTCTGCATTCAGTCTGCCAGCCTGTATTACCAATATCCTTTTGTTTTCCAGGATAGTTTTGATGAGAAAGTCCTATTCTTGCAAATGAGAGGTTTGATATCTGTTGTGAGCAGCACTCCCTAGATCTCTTCACCTGTCTCATACTAACACTGCTTGAGTATCTTCTGCACCTTTCCGAGTCTGGACTCCAATTCAACTTAGTAAAGGTTCACTTAGTGCAATTCTGGCTCTGAGGGACTCCACCCAGCTGCCCCGCTTCTGTTCCAGGTAGTCCCCCACCCCTCTGAGGTAGCTGCGGATGCATTCCCACTCATGCCATTGCTAGCCAAAACCTTGTTCAAGATCCAGAGTTGGCCCAACAACTGTGGTTCCCCCTGCTCCTTCGCCTATCCATGGCACCTCCGGTTCCCCTGGGATGCACCCTGGGCCTTCTGTTACAGGAGGAGGGCTCTCTCCTACAGCTCAACCTGAGGTTTCTGATGTTAATGCCTGGATGCTGAAAAGGTAGCCTTGGCCCCTTTCAGTCTCTCAGGGGAGATGGAGGAGGTCCTTCTGGCCTCCCATAAGACTTCCACCAGTTGGACTTACGCCTTCAAATGACAGAGATTCTCGGTGTGGTGCACAGTGTGGCAGGTCAACCTGTTCTCCTGCTCGGTGTAGCTTGTGCTGCAATACTTACTGCATCTGTCGCAGGTGGGATTCAAGTCCAACTCTGTCGGGGTGCACTTTAGCGCACTCATGGCACACCACCATCTCAAGGGCAAGTCCCTCTCTGTTCAACCCCCTGTGTCCTGCTTCCTGCAGGATCTCTTGCTGTCTAAATCTCATGTCCATCCACCCGGTGGCAGAGTGGGACCTCATCATAGTGCTGTCTCAATTTATGGCCTGCTGTTTGAGCCACTGGCTACAGGCCACCTGAGGTACCTCTCCTGGAAGGTGGTGTTCATGGTGGTACTGACGTCAGCTCACAGGGTGAGCAAGCTCCAGGCATTGGTGGCAGACCCACCCTATACAAGGTTCTACAAGAACAGGGTCGTGCTCTGCATGCACCCAAAGTTTCTTCCCAAGGTGGTGTCCCCATTCCACTTCAAACAGGAGGCAGTGCTCCCCACCTTCTTCCTGTGGCCTCATACCACAAGGCAGAGGCCATCCTTCACACTCTGGACTGTAAGAGGGCTTTACCCTTCTACTTCCAACATATGCAGGGCACCGCCAAGCCTCACAGCTCTTCGTCTCCTATGACTCCAGGCAGCTGGGAGCGGTGGTGACTAAGTGTATTCTATCCATTTGAGCAGGTTGGGCTCTTGCTGGAGTGCCAGATTATGGTAAACAGCATCAGGCCATGGCAGCTTCCATGGCAAAGCTGTGTTCTGTTTCTCAGTCAGAAATCTGCCATACCTTTGCAGCTCATTACTGCTTGGAGAGGGAGTTCCATAGGGAGAGTGCCTTCAGCCAGGCATTACTCCATCATTTGTTCGGGGTGTAAGCAATTCCTGCCCTCTGGCTGTAGGTGTGCTCAGGCTACCAGAGTGCTGGTTCCTCACCAGACACCTGGACTGCTCGTAGTTCTGTTACCCAGGTCTTTTTCTGCTGCTCACGGCTCACCTTTTCTGGTCACCTGTGGCTTTTTACAAGCCTTTGAGAGATGTACCACGCATGCGTGGTCATCTTCCTGTCCAAGGGTGTCATCTTCCCTCAGTATGATGAAATAGCTCAAGAAGGCAAAATGACAAAAAAAGCAACTTCATGGGGAGGAGGGAGGATTATGAGGACCGATTCCTGCTGTTCCTGGAGAACACCCATTACAGTTGAGTACCTACACTTTTTCCGGGAACAAGCAGGAAATCAATTCTCACATATGGGACTCCCTGTAGCTAGGTGACCATGCATGCGTGGTACATCTCTCAAAGGCTTTCTTTGAAAGCTGGGGAGAAGCTACCTTGCGGGCTCCATTGGTGCGGAAGTCGCCCATATGCAGGACTGATTCCTGCTGTCTCTGGAGAACACCTGCTACAAGTGAGTAACTGCACTTGATCATTAGAGCATTAGTGAATACAATTCCCAAGTGACCACTTTCCTTTCCCTTATCTTCAGATGATAAGATGCAGGCCAGAACTTCTCAGCAGCAGAAGAATTAATCAGAGTCACAGCAGCAAACACCCATAGACAAAGATCAAGGGTCTGCAGAGGATGACCAAGAGTCTGAAAACTGGGTTCTCCAATACTTCCATTCCTTGCCCTGGAGTCAGAGAAAGGAAAGGAGGAGGCAGATGATTATTTGCAGAGGGTACAGAAGCAGATGGTCTACCTCTCCTGCCAGCTGCTGGAGGATATGAAGGTTATGAAGGATTATTAGACACAGAAGGCCCAATATCAGGCCCAACAGACCAAGCATCTGGTTTGTGTAGTTGCTGCTCTGCAGCTGATCATGCAACAATTGTGCTGATGTCCCACAATCTGCATGCTCTTCTAGACTATATGCAAACTTTGTGGCCCAACCCTTGTTTGGATCCTCTCAGGAGGATGAGTCTTAAGAAGGTAGCAATGCCTCAGACACTTCATCACTGAGAAGGAATGCGCAATAGGGAAATAGCTGAATCTTGAATGGAGGAGAAACCCTGTGGGGAAAGTAAGATGGCAGCAGAAAGGAGCATTGGCAAATAGCTGTTTTTGTTCCTGAATCTGAGCCTTGGAGTTGGATTTGTGACCAAAGAAATAGGTCACCGAAAGCAGAAGCAGGTAAATCTACTCTCGAGTCCTGCTTCGGTTAATCCTTCTGGGCAAAAAACTTTGGACTTGTGGCTTTTCTTGCAGTGCCGGAGTGGTGTCTTCGAAGGGGCCATTGGAAGAGCTGTTGGCTCTGTGTGCTTCAGGAATGCAGCTATCTCTGGAGTTGCACACTCCTCCACCGAGACCCGGAAGTGTGTGGCCAGTTGGAGCTGTGCTCCCCTCCGGCCTGCCAACAAGCACGCCATTGAAGGGGAGTGAAGAGGGCACTTCACTGGTGGGAGCAATTTCTTCAGAGTTGGGGCACAGCGCGGAGGGGCTGCTGAGCCAGTATCATTTGCTGCAGATTTAACATCAGGGCAGACTGGAGCGTTGCAACCTTCCGGAATCAGGGGTTTGGCAAAGAAAACAGTGATTCTCCAGGACCAAGCAGGAAGTCAGTCCTCGCATATGGGTGACATCGACGTCAATGGAGCCCCTGCGGAGGATTTCCCCAGCTTTCTATGAAAGCCTTTGGGAATACTGCACGCATGCGTGGTCCCCTTCCCGCCTAAAGGTGCCATCTTGCTCAGTCTCTCTTTTTCCGTGGAGCCCGTCGGACGTCTGTCCTAGTTCACCCGGAAAACAGTTAGATTTTTCTTGTCTTTTTCTGCGATTCCTTCGCATTTTTTTCTCCGGTTCGACGCCGTTTCCTCTTCCCGCTGGGTTCGGTACACCGGTATCGAGCCCGATCTTCTTTTTTCGGTTTTTGCCCTTCGTGGCTGGCGTTCGCGCCCTTTTTTCTTTTTCCCTGGAAGGCTGGTCCTTTGACCTCGCGGGGGCTCTTTTTTCCCCGATGACTTCCAGTGGTTTTAAAAAGTGTGATCGGTGCAAGAAACTAATGTCTCTCACTGACACACACGACTGCTGCCTTCGGTGCCTCGGCCCTGACCACGATCCTAAGATCTGTGGACCATGTGGAAAAATGTCCACTAAGACACTGCGAAGTCGTCAGCACCAAAAGGAAAGGCTTTTCTCCGATTTGGCCTCCGGCCGGGCCCGGACCTCGTCTGAGGCCTCGACGTCTCGGGAGTCGGACCCCCAGCATCATTGGGGTTCCTCGGACAGGGGGTCCCCCGAGCGGGAGCGAAAGAGGAAGAAGCGGCTCACGAGGGCGGCGTCGGAGGAGGTCCCTGGCTCCTCGAGGGCTAGGTCTCGGACCCCCGACCGCCGTCCCGGGCCCGTGGAACAGGAGAAGCCGTCAAAAGTACCTCGTGTGGAGCCGGAGTCTGCTGGACACGTAAGTCCTGTTGTCCTCGAGGACTCTCCTCCCAGGGAGCCGATGTCGGGCCTGGCGCCGCCGGGGCCCGAGTTGGTGGCTGCTGAGTCTCCTGAGCTGGGTCTCAGGCTGACAGCCTTGGAGTGCAGACTGTCTGCCTTCATGGATCAGCAGCGGGTGCTGATGGCCAGCCTTGCTGGCGCATCTGCCCCAACCACCGGGACATCGACGTCGAAGTTGACCCCGGAGACCGAGCCGATACTCAAGACCATGAAGGCTCGAGTTCGTCCTCGGTCGCGGTCACCCTCGACCTCCCGGTTGGGACCGAGGGCGTCGACGCCGGTACCCTCGGCATCGGTGCGGGTGCTGCCGACCCCCGTGCAGTCAGAGCCTGACTCCTCTTCGAACGAGTCCACCTGGGAGACAGAGGACGAGGAGTCCCCCGATACTTTCAAGACTCATTATGTCCTGTCGGACTCACCGCAGTCTGAGCCCCGGGGTAGATCGCCCCCAGAGGATACCCGGTTCTCAGAGTTCGTTTGGGATATGGCCACTGCTTTGGCGATCCCCGCGGACCCCAAGAGGAGCCTCGAGCCGAAGAGCTCGAGGCCCTCCAGTATGACTCTCCTCCGAAGGAGGCCTTTACTGTGCCGGTTCCTCCGATACTGGAACGGCTCCTCTTCCGGATGTGGGAGGCACCGGCCTCAGCGCCGGTTCTGAGCAAGTGGGTCGATTCCATTTATCGACTCCGTAAGAGCCCTGGCTTCCAAAAGGCGCAGCTACCACACCATTCCATGGTGGTGGAATCGGCCATGCATCGTCTGAAAAGTCAGAAGATGCACTCCACGGTGCCCCTCCGGCAGGGAGGCCTGGAACCTGGATGCGTTTGGTAGAAAGTGCTTCTAGGGCTCGATGCTTGCTTGCCATGTCCAGTCTTACCAGCTGTACATGGGCATGTACTTGCGGGACCTGGCAAAGGAGCTTGCTGGGTTCTCTGCTGGTCTCTCCGGGGAACCTTTGCAGAGGTTCAAGTCCTTGTCCTCGGGGATCCGGGAATGCTCTAAGTTCATGTCCCGAGCCGCCTACAATGGCTTTGAGGCCTCGACCCGTGTTGCGGCAGCTGGCATCGCGGCTCGATGCCAGGCATGGCTGCAGTCATCGGATCTTGAGCCATGGGTTCAGGACAAGTTGGTCGATGTCCCTTGCCGAGGTGAGAACCTTTTTGGCAAGCCCATGGCCGAGAAGGCTGCACAGCTCGAAACCGAGCACCTCACGAGGACAAAGCTATCCAGAAAGACTTCTGCCCCTTCTCATAAGAAGAAGGGCTCGGGTAAGAAGTCCTTTTACCCGAGGAAGGTGACTGCCTACAAACAGTTCCCACCTTACCAGGCCTCCCCGGCTCCCCCACAGGGTCAGCAGGCCAAGGGGCAGGGACATGGGCCCCGCAGGCAGAAGACCCCCAAGCCTCCGGCTCCTGCTCCCATTCAGCAGGGTGGGGGTTTTTGACTCCCAAAGCATAGCCTCTCCATCTCTGCTGTCCCATCCCTGCACAGGAGGTCGACTAACCCTGTTTGCCCACAGGTGGCCACCCATTACAGGAGACAGTTGGGTCTTAAGCATAGTCCACAAGGGCTATATGCTTCATTTCCATCAGTTGCCTCCTCCTTACTTCCCAGGAGAGCCTCCCAGGCCTCCTCTCCACACAGACCTCCTCCTTCAGGAGCTTCAGGGTCTGTTGCGAGACAAGGCGGTGGAGCCTGTGCCTCCCCACCTTCACGGTCACGGTTTCTACTCCAGGTACTTCCTCGTACCCAAGAGAACCGGAGGTCTCAGGCCTATTCTCGACCTCAGAAATCTCAACAAGTTCCTAGAGAAAGAGAAGTTCAAGATGCTTACTCTTGGAACACTTCTGCCCTACCTTCAGCAGGGAGATTGGCTATGCTCCTTAGATTTAAAGAATGCGTACACTCACATCCTCATTCATCCAGACCACAGAAAGTACCTCAGGTTCATTGTGGGAGGAAAACATTATCAGTACAGAGTGCTGCCTTTCGGCCTCACCTCCACCCCCAGGGTCTTTACCAAATGCCTGGCTGTGGTGGCGGCCTACCTGAGAAATCAGGGTATCTTTGTCTTCCCCTATCTGGACGACTGGCTCATCAGGGGTCAGACATGCCAGGAGGCCAGACAAGCCACTCTCCGAACTATTTCTCTTCTCCAACACCTGGGTTTTGTCATAAACTTCGCAAAGTCCACTTTGCTCCCCTCCCAGAACTTGGAGTTCATAGGAGCAAGGCTAGACTCTTTGCTGGCAAAGGCTTTCTTGCCAGAGGACAGAGCCCAATGACTGATAAGCTTGGAAAACCAGTTTCTCAGCAGGTCACTGGTCTCTGCCAGACTCTGCCTGAGGCTTCTCGGCCACATGGCTTCAACAGTACATGTGACTCCCAATGCCCGGCTCCACATGAGGCCTGCACAGTGGTGCCTCAGAACTCAGTGGACACAGGCCACAGGGAGCCTCCAAGACAGAGTAAGGGTGTCCAGACCATTCCTGAACTCCCTCCGCTGGTGGCTGCACCCCCCCCAATCTACTGTAAGGGGTGCCTTTTCAGATTCCTGGGTTCACAGTGGTGTTGACCACAGATGCCTCCCTGCAGGGCTGGGGAGCACATTGTCTGGGCAAGTGCACCCAGGGCCTATGGTCTCTACTGGAACTCCGGGCTATTTGCTTAGCCCTCAAGACTTTCTCTCAAACCCTGGCCCATTAGTCTGTCTTAGTACAAACAGACAACCAAGGAGCCATGTTTTATGTAAACAAGCAGGGCGACACTGGGTCCAGGCTCCTTTGTCAGGAGGCACAGGACCTTTGCTTGTTTGCTCTCAGGCACATGTTTCTCAAAGCTGTTTACCTCCCTGGCCAGGACAACTACTTGGCAGACAGGTTGAGCAGGATTCTGCAGCCCCACGAGTGGCAGCTCCTCCCACTTCCTGTTCAGCTGTTGTGGTGAGCAGACCTGTTCTGCAGAGCTCCTGTTAGGGAGGAGTTCCTGCTTCCTTCCTGTGGCTGGATGTCGGGCCCTGGGCCACCTCCAGCAGGAGAGGCCCAGGCTCAGAGGCCTACCAGGCCTGGTAGGCCTCCTTTGGTGCAGACTACTGAGGATGCTGGGACCTGTCTTCAGCCGATACCCCAGGAGGGGGCCTCCCCAGGTAGGACTACAGATGGTCAGGGAACAGGGACCCACTTGCCCGGAGGTTTGGGCCCGCTGCCCCAGGGAGGAGGCTCCTCTCTCCTCCCCAGGCAGGGTGTGGAGGCTGGGTGGAGGCAGGGAGAGGCCCTGGGGAGGCCTTGGAAGCCTGCCCCGTACGGTGCTGGAGGAGGTGGGTTCCCCCCTCCGCCTCGGGTCCTGGAGGAGGCCTCTACCTCTTCCAGTGAGGATGAGGACGGAGGGTCGGGCCTGCCATCCTTCCAGAAACCAGCTAGGGCCCCAGAGGAGATTGTGGTGGCAGTACGGCGGCTCCAGGGTCTCCAGAAGGAGGCGGCCCAGCTGGAAACTCAGCTCTCCCACCTGGAGAGCCTGCAGGCCACCATTCCCGGTGAGGAGTGGGTGGCCTATACCATCTATAGAAAGGGGGTAAAGCGGGCCTTGAAGGCTAAACACCAGGAAATCATCTATCTGAGGAGCCAGGGTTGTGGGTCCCTGTCTGAAGTGTATCACAACTATGATAGATGGCAGGGTAGATCTGTAGTCCAGGGGAGACCCCCGGGGGTGGGTAAGCCGGTAGGAAATCGACAGTCCCGTTCTCTGTTGCCCTTTCAGGGTGAAGTTGAATTGGTGAAAGCTGGTGCCTGGGCGTTTGGGGGCGGGGTCCCTGCCCACCCAGATTCTTTGGAGCCAATGATGACAGCCCCGCCGACGACCCGATTGCAGACATCGATTTCCTGCACTAATGATTGGGGCAGTGAGCAGGGTGTCCGAGGAGTTGATCTTTCCCATCAGCAGGCCTTTCCCGTTCATTTACCTGCTCTCCCGACATCAGCGTGTGTTGGTGGGGTGCCCCAAGATGGCCGCCAGGCAGTTCCCCGTGACGTCAGGCTTCTCACCGTTGCCGCCGCCGATGCAAGGATTGCCCCGATGGAGGAGGTCTCTGCAGGGCTTCCCCCAGCCCGATCGACACTCCAAGATGGCCGCCGCCAGGGGTGTAACGTCACTTCCGGGTATTCCCGGAAGTGTGAAGCGAGCCGGGATTCTGTCTTTGCCTTGCCGCAGGAGCAGCGACGGCGGTCTGAGGAGGCTCTGCCTGGATTTCCCCGCTCGTCCTCCGCTGAAAAATGTCCTCGAGGTGGTGATTCGCACTCGGATCCGATGCAGCAGCGTCGGGGATCTCAAGGCTCTGTGCTGTTTGACCGCCGAGTTCATTCCCCTGCAGTGGGTACCGGATTTTCAGTGCGGACTTGGGGTGGGGGGGCTGCTGTGAATAGCGACTCCCCTGTCTTGGCTGCTCTTCCTGCTCCACGACGGCTGCAGGATGGCCGCCCATCTTTTTCAGAGGTGGCTGTCTGGCACCGGAGGGGTGCAGGACAAGGGAAGGAGCGGGGTAGGGGCTGCTGTTCGTTTTCTGCAGCCCCTGAGGGGAGTCAAGAGCAGGGACAGAATGTTTCTTTGTCTTCTGTGTCAGCGGAGCGGGAGGAACAGGCGCCTGCAGTTTCCGCCAGTGTGGATGAGGGGGGCCTGGCTCGCAGGGGGGCGTCCGCCCTTCCTGCTGGAACCGTGGCTACCGGCCAGGTGGTTCTGGACCCATGTGCCACGTCTGGCACCGACAACCAGGTAGGACCTGAGAGGGACAAGGGGCAGGGGGGTGGAGGTGTGGGGGATGTTCTGGGTGGGGGATCTGCCCTGTTGTCTCGGGAAGGTCCTGCCTTGTTGTCGGTAGCCGTAAAGGGGGTAGCGGACGGTGGGTTAGGGGAAGGGCGGATGGAGGAAAGGGGGGAGCGGATGACTGGTCATATAGTGGGGAAGGAGGTAGTGGCTGATTTGGAACGAGGGAAGGAGTTGTTCTCAGTAGGGTCAGGGGGGGCGGTGGTCCCCCTGGATCCCGGGAATGAAGGGGAGCGGGGTCCGTCCCCGGTAGTGGTGGCCGAGACCCAGGAGCCTTGCGCTGGGTCGGGAACGCGGGAAGGAGGTTTGGGGGAGCCTTCCGGTCCCCTGGGTGTCACCGAGAACCAGGTTTGTGATGCCCTGCGATTAGCCTTGGAGACCCCGTCGGGCCCTCCTGGGGCTTTTGCTGCCTTTCAGCAGATGGAGGTGGCGGCAGGGGGTGATCCAGGGGTTCTCGGTGGCACCCAGGGATCCGGAAAGGATAGCATTCCAGATTCGGTTTTGGCAGAGATGATCTTGCCCAGTTCTCAGGTCGCCCCATGTGGGGAGATTGTGGATCCTGCAGACCAGCAGCAGGATCCCCCGCAGGTAGCAGCAGGGGAAGGCCAAGGTAGGCAGGGGATGGGAGCTGGGGGGTCGGCTTCCCCCCCCCGTACCTTTGCGGAGGCTCTGAGGGGGTCAGGCACCACTCCGGGGAAGTCGGGTGAAGGTGGGGGGAGGGGGAACTCCCAGGGGAATGGTCCCGCAGGAGGGGGAGGAGGTGGGGGAGGGTTCCAAAGAGGGGTAGGGGGTGAGGTCCGACGGCGCAACGTGGCGCAGATCCGATGGGCTGGGGAGGGGTCCCCTCCAGCCAGGGAACAGGTCTTGAGGATGGTCCTTGGGCTGGGGTTTCTCCCAGGAGATCTCTACGCCTTTATCCACATGAACAACACCATTGAATATGATGTTAGCTTCATGCTGAGACGGGGGCTGGAGATTTTCTGGGACCGATACCAGCAGCAGAGGGGGCAGGGAGGGTGGGCTGACTTTCGTGTTGTGCCTATCTCTCGCCAGGGGGCGGTACCTGTGACCATCCTATCCAGGAATGAGTCGCTCCCAGGGCAGGACATCCAGTTTTGGTTGTCGCGCCATGCGGTGCTCCTCGCACCCCTGGTTAAGGGCGCTGGGCCCCTAGGGGTGTGGGACGGGTCGTGGAAGGGCAGGATCCGTTTGCGTGAGGTGGGGAACGTGGTGCAGCACGTGCCCTCGGCTGGTTTTCTAGGTCGGGATCGCATCTTGTGCTATTACCCTGGGCAACCCCGCGAGTGTCACCGCTGTGGCTCATTTCGCCATTTGAGCATGAACTGTCCCGAGCAGGTCTGCACCCGTTGTGGTGGACGGGGTCACGCCTCGGCCGGGTGTCTGCTAATTCGGTGTAACCTTTGCGGGGAGTTGGGCCACCCCTTCGCCCGCTGCCCCTCCGCGTCACACAATGGACCGGGGGGGATGCCGTCACTCCACCTCGGGCTTCTGTGCGGGAGGAGGTTGTGGAGGCCCCTCTCCCTCAGGAGGAGTCCGAGGGCCCTAGGGTAGAGGAGTCCATCGAGCCGAGGGAGCCACCAGGGGGAGGGGATTCGGGTAGGAAGGAGGAGAGGGTTGATGTGGTGGAGGTTAATGTATCACGACAGGATAGTGGGTTGAGGGTGGTGCCACCTGAGGAATGGACTACGGTCCCTTCCAAGGGTGGCAAATCCAAAAGGAAGAAACGGGAGACATCCCCGTTGCCGGATGCAGAGCCCGTGTTGGACATCAACCGTTTCGTCTTTTTGGCTGCTGATGCGGCTGAGGCAGATGAGGGCTTGCCTGTGGAGGCAGGGCTTCCTGTGCGGCGCTCGGAGCGGTTAGCGGCAGGGGCGGCCCCTCTTCCTCAGCGGCGACCTTCAAAGATGCCGAAGGCGCGCCGCAGTCAGGGTCCTCCAATCAAGGGGGATACTGGCGCCCGACGGGTGAGGGAGGATGGGTTTGTACCCCCGCAGTTGGGTTCGGGGCCTTCGCAGGAGCCCCCTGCTGACCCGGCCGCCCTGGCCTCCCCCGTGGGGGTGGGCACTGTCGTATTGTCGCAGTCTTTGTCCGGGGAGGGGGGGGCAGCACAGGGGGTGGACCCCACGGAGGAGGTCATTCCTCCGACCCCTGACCCGTTTGTACCTCCTCCTCCGGTGGGGGCTGGGCCTGCCCTCGCGACAGCTTTGCCTGGTGGTCCCGGGGGCGCCAGCACCTCCTGGGGTGACAGGGTCGAGCGGGAGGAGGAGGAGATCCTCGAGGTGGTCGACGTGGACCAGGAGGAGTTGCTCCAGCTCGCGGGCGTGTCCTGCAAGCGGGATTCAGGGGATCCCGGGGTTGGTGAGAAGAGGAGGAAAGGGTCACTGCACTCGAAATAGGCATGGCGTGCACTCCTGCGTTCTCGTGCGCCACCATCAACGTGGCCAGCATTTTCTCAGACCAGGCGCGGGCTATGGCCTATGATTTTCTTTCTACGAGTGGGCTGGATGTCATCTTCTTGCAGGAGACCAGGCTCACCTCGCTCGCTAGCCTTCATCGGGCGAAGCGAGAGTGGAGGTGGGGCCCTTCGTACTGGTCACTTGCGGCACAGCCCTACGCAGGAGTGGCGGTTTTGTTCACGTCTAACCGATTTCAGGTGCAGTACGTGTGGGAACTGGAGCAGGGCCGGTGTCTGCTCTTAGACGGCTACTGTGGGACTCATCGGTTTCGTTTCGTGGTGGTCTACGGCCCCCAGTCTAAGTTGGCGCGGAAGACCCTGTTTGGGGTCATCCGCCCCTACCTACACACCTCCCGTTTGGTGGTCCTCGCCGGGGATTTCAACACCACCACCTTTTTGAAGGACCGAGGGGGGGAGCGTTGCCCACCTAGTTACGAGGGCCTCTTTTTGGCCGAGATGACCCGGACGGCTGACCTGGTGGATGTTTTCCACCGGGCCTTTCCATGGTCGCCGGGTTTCACCTACTACCATGGGACCTGCAGGAGTCGTATCGATCGGATATATGTGAGTGCCCGGGTGGAGTGTTCCCCTCCGCAGTTGCAGGCGGTTGACTTTTCGGACCACCGCGTCCTCTCCGTGTCCTTCCTGGCTAACCACGAGGAGCTTAGCAGGGGTCCTGGCCTGTGGCGACTGAATGTGCAGTTGTTGGCAACATCAGAGGTGGTCCAGGAGTTCTTGGCCTTTCTCGCAGACCAGGAGACCCTGCTGAGTGTTTTTCCTTCCCGTGGCGCCTGGTGGGATGAGGTGAAGATGCGTGCCCGACAACTCTTCGTTCCGTTCCCGGGGTACCTCCATGGCTCGATCCCGCTACCTCACCTACACTGTCCTCCGGAGGTCGCTGGATCGTTTGGTATCCCGAGGGGCAGCGCGGGAGGAGGTTGAAGAGGTGCGCGTCCAGCTCCGTGGCCTGCTTTACGATCGCCATGCCTCCCTATGCTTCGAGGGGGCGGCCGGTGGGGGCGCCACTCCAGACCCTTTCCGGACTTGCAGGGAGAGGGTTCAGCGTCGGGAGGTCATGGCCCTGCGGGGCGAGGACGGTACCATTCATACCTCCCAGGAGGACCTTTTGCGGATGGTGGGGGAATACTTCTCGGACCTGTTTGGGGATCGCCCCGTGGACCTCACCCATCTCCGAACGTACCTGGGCCTTCCCCCGGTGTATTCGGCTGTGGTCCAGGCACAGGTTGATGCACTCGCTGCACCGATTCAGCAGGTGGAGGTGGAGAGGGCGATTCGTGCCATGCCGTTGGGGAAGGTGCCTGGGTGCGATGGGCTCCCTGTGGAGTTCTATCGCACTTTCATTGCCCAGCTGGCCCCCTTCCTGACCTCCCTGTTTCAGGAGATCATGGACACGGGGTATCTCCCGCGGTCATTTCGCGAGTCTGTCCTGCTGCTGCTCTCCAAGGGGAAGGACGATAGCTCCTTGGACTTCTGGCGGCCGCTCTCTCTTCTGAACGCGGACCGGAAGATCCTGGCCAAGTGTTTGGCCAACCGACTGGTGGAGGTATCGGGCGATTTGCTGTCCCCTTCCCAGTATTGTTCCGTTCGGGGGAGAGGGGTTCTGGATGCTGTCGCCACAGTCCGGGAGATGGTGGAAAGAGGCCGGTCGCTCCAACGGGACCACTGGTTGGTCTCCTTGGATCAGTCCAAGGCCTTTGATCGAGTCAGTCACCGGTACCTGTGGGTGGTGCTCCAGCACTTCGGCCTCCCTGCAGGTTTCCTCTTCGTCGTGCAGGCGCGGTACCGAGGGGGGGGTGAGCTTCCCGTTTATTAACGGGTGGCTCGGACGGCCATTTGGTGTCGCCTCGGGGGTGCGGCAGGGGTGCCCTTTGAGCCCCCTGCTGTATGTTTTCTCCCTCGACCCCTTCCTCCGGAGATTGTCCTCAGGTGGGCTACGGGGCCTGGAGGCGCCTGGTGCGTCCCCGGTGACCGTCGTTGCCTACGCTGACGACATCTCAGTTTACGTGGACGGCACTGAAGGGGTAGAGGCCCTGCGGGAGGCCGTGGAGGAGTACTCGGGGGTAGCCCACTCTGTTGTCAACCACAGCAAGTGCCAGACGCTGTGGTTGGGCCCCTCGGAGGCCTCCCCGCCTTCCTGCGCCCCCTTTCCTCCTCCCGTGGGGGAGGTCCGCGTTTTGGGCCTCGTCTTCGGGTCGGAGGACTGTGCGGAGTCCAATTGGGACCGTTGTCTCGAGACTGCACGGTGTCGGGTGCTGCGGTGGAGGGGGTGGAGGTGTACGTACGAGGAGAAGATCAAACTCCTCGGGACGTTTCTGCTTCCTCTCTTTCTGCACGTAGCCACGGTCTTCGTCCTTCCGTTGTCCCGTCAGGCGTCTGTCTGTGCCGTCTTTTTCTGTTTTCTGTGGGGTAACCGCTTGAACCCTGTCCAGCGCAACATCGTCTGCCTGGATCGGGCAGAGGGTGGTTTGGGTATGTTGCACCCCCTTGTTTTCCTGTCAGTCTTGTCTATGGCGTTTCACTTAGGTAGGATGAGGGAAGGGGTGGGGTTTGGTGGGTGGCCTCCTATCGGGAATGGTTCTCCCGCTTCTGGGAGCAGTGGGAGGGGGCATCCTCGGTCCCACGTGTGCGCCGGAGAGGGGAACAGGCCCCATCGTACGTATTTGTGATGGTGGGGCTCATTCGGCGGTGGGGGGTGACCGACCCGCTCGCCCAGTCCTTGGGGCGAAAAGGATTATACCGAATGGTACTCACCTCTCACTATCAACCACGGTGGGCCCTGCGGGACTGTCCGGCGGATGTGATGCAGCGGGGCCTTCGGCTGTTGAACTCCCCTCGGCTACCGAAGAAGGTTCGGGATGTAGCCTGGTTGTCTTTCCACGGGCGTTTGTACGTGAGGGACAACCTCAAGTACAGGTCACAGGCCGAGCGGGTCTGTCCGAGGGCCGGGTGTGAGGGGCAGGCGGAGACCATGGACCATTTCCTCCGGCAGTGCCCCTTTAATGTGGAGGCCTGCCGGTTGGTGTCCGCTGCTCTTCACCTGCACGACCTTTCCCTCCTCACGTATGCGGAGTGGGTGTACGGGGCCTGGTCCTTTCCTCTAAGGCAGGACTCCGGGACCCTCTACCTCGTCACGGCCGTAGTACGCTACCACCTGTGGCAAGCGCGCTGTCATGTCTCGACCCGGGGGTTGGTCCTGCCCCTCGACGAGGTGGTGCGGGACATTCTGGAGGAAGTGTCCAGCATGGCGCAACGTGAAAGGCGGGTGGTGGAGGCTCATCGTTGGGAGCGTCTGTGGCGTCACCTCACCCTTCGCCCCCCGTGAGGGGGAGGGGTTCCCTGGGGTTCCCATCCCTGTAGGACTGTGAGGTTTTGTTTTTGTTGTTCCCTGGGGGAGGGGTGTGATAGGAGGGGTTAGTTTCCCTTCCCTGGGGTTTACTTCTTGTTATGATTTTGGGGTGTTTTCCTCCCGGGAGGGGAGGGGGGGTGAGCTGATGATCCATAAGGGGTTTGACCGGTTGTCCGCTTTCCCTTTCTCCTTAGAGGGTGGCCGTCCCAATATTTTTGTTTTTCGTGTTTGTTTGTTCTTTTTGTGTCTTGGGCATCCCGCTCCGTTGGGCAGCACAAGGGTTATTTTTCTCTCTTGTATGTTGCTTTTGATTTGTATGATTAGTTATGATTTGTTTTGGTGGGACTGTGTTGGGGATGGGCTAAAGGGGCCCTTATGTTTTCATTTGGTTTGGGGGGAGGGGGTGGGGAGGTTTGTTTTTGAAGTGTTTGTTTGGATGGGATGGGTCTGAAGGGGGAGGGAGGGGGATAGGGGGCTTTGTTTCTGGATGGGTGGGGGGAGGGAGTCTGAGAGTCAGACAGACTGGACCGTTGGCCGGGGGGGGGTGTTGTGCGGGGCAGGGGTTCAGGGATTGCAAGACGACCAATATGCGGACTATGCTGGGGTGTTCTTGCAGGGGGAGGTTGGGTCGGGTATGGACATTGGACTGAGGGGGGTAGGGGACATGGACATTGACAAGGACTTTTTGGGGGTTGTTGTTGGGAGGAGGGCACGTGTGTTGAATACTGGGGTTGGTGGTGGGTTTGGGGAGGTGGGTCACGGGGGGTTTTGTGATACCTGTTTTGTGTTATGTCGGGGGGGGTGGGGGTTTTGGGGGGGGTGGGACTTGGTTGGGGTGATTGTGTTTGCTTTTTGTTTGTTTTTCTGTTGCATGTGTTAATAAACAAAATTTCCATCCCTTAGTGGTTCAGAATATTTTCCTGAAATGGGGACTTCCATCCATAGATCTGTTTGCCAGTCCTCTGAACAAACAGCTGCCAAGGTTCTGCTCCATTTTCTGTAGGGTATACAATTGGTGTATAGTCTATGTCTCTTTAAACGGTTGACTCCAGGCAAAACTTAACACATGCCGTTTAATGACTCACCCCGCAACTTAAGGGCTTGCTTCTATCACTTGATCATTTACTGATCAATGCTTCACTCTCGGCATAAGGTCTCAGAAAAAACTCAATGGCACTTTAACCAAGGGCTAATAGCCCGTTGAATGTGCCTGTTTCACATCAATGACCCATTGCCATGGTAAACTTATTTTTTAGTAAGGTTTTTTTTCATTTTAATTTCTAGTAGCAGATGACTTTCTTCTCATCAGACAATATACTGCACTTTGACTTTTTCGAATATCAAATATCAGGCTTAAACTGGAAACCTAGTGACAATATATTGCACTTAGCTTATTTTGTACTGTTGAGCAGGGCAATTCCGACGCTCACAGCTAGGCACCCCAAGCGTTTCACAGCGGTTGTTTCTTCAGGGAATAGTCCCTTTAAAACTAGAGAGATGAGAATAAAAAAATATGTGAACATACTCATAGCCTGTTGCTTCCTCTGCCTCAAAATTTCGATGGTATACATAAGAACCTGCTCAAATGATGCTGTCGGTGTTACTTCGATACAATGTTCATCTTCTTCTACCTAGTATGTGGAAGCCTCTAAGTTGGAACACTCAATGTATGTAATGCCGCGCATGCGAAATAGAAAACTCCGCCTTCTACTTATAGAGACTCTCGGGCAGATGTCTTCAATTGTGTGATTAAACGTAAAAAGAATGCTGAAATATTTAGACTGCAGCTGGGACTCTGTCATAAGATAAACTACTCAGATGCCCCTAAAAACTCAATGTGATAAAAAATATATTCTCAATGGCTCACTGAATCAAAGACACAACGCGAGATTGAGTCGCGCATTTAAACCTTTCGGGATGACCGTATTTAGCGGGTAGATCCATTTTTGTTCCTTCCAAAGAAGAGTATTGGCAATCGTTTTACCCCTTATGGCATGGTTAACTTTCTCTAAACAAAAACATCGGAGCTGTTCAAAAATATGATGGTATTGTAAGCAGTGCTGCACTAGTGGGGCTTCGAGGACCTTACGATTAAGGCGACTCCTATGCTCTTGCATACGGATACGGAACAACCGCTCCGTCTTGCCAACATACAGGAGCCCACATGGGCACACAATGATGTAAACTACAGCAGTTGAGATGCAAGTGGTGTTATGTCGAAGATGATAGACAGCTCCTTTATGTTCAAATGTTGTTAATTCCATGGTCACATCGCAAATGGTGCACCTTCCACATTTGTGATGCCCCTGGGGAACCGAAGTAGGTAATAAGCCAAGAGGATCTTCAGGAAGAACTGCTGAACATAAATGTTCCTTGAGATTTCGGTTGCGCCGCCAGACGCAGCGAATTCTCCGATTGCTCAATCCTGGAACTACTTGCAAGATATTACTATGCTTGTTTATGATTTTCTTGATGTCTTTACTGAGCGGAGAGAAATTAGTCACTAGGTTAATGATGGAATCGTCCGGTTCAGTATCAGCAGTGTGAGATGATGAGCGATAAGTCAATAATGTTGTGCGATCTCTATACAGTGCCCTTCGATAAGCCCGGGTTATCACTGTAGAGGGGTAGCCACGCTCCTTAAAATCTTGTATTAAGCCCCGAGATTTAATCTTGAAATCAGCTTTGCTTGAGCAGTTTCTTCTGTATCTCAAGAACTGCGATACTGGTAAACTATCCTTCAGATTGCGAGGGTGAGCACTAGTGTAATACAACAATGCATTACGATCCGTAGGTTTCCTGTATACCGACGTTTCCCATGACTGATTACCTCGCTTTTTCTACAGTTGAGACGACTTCCTCTACGACGGAGGCGATACAGTCTTGGGACACTTTATTAAAATTGCAGCAACGTCGAGTACGCATTGAACTTCGCCGTTACTCAATGATTGAATACATTCATCGACAACAAATACCTCGGGGTCTCCGTATATATAAGGAGCCCCGAATGCCCAATTTAGAAACGGAATTTATCAGTCAATGGAATAAGGTCTTGAACAAATGTTCATGTGATCTAATGGTGTTGATAGTCCAACACACTCAGGCAGCACTTGAAAAACTATCATCTGAAATTGAAGATATGTTAGCGAAATTAAAAACTTCTGAGTCGGAAGAACAATATACAAAACAGACAGTAGATTTGTCTAAACAGGTTGACAGCGTCCGTAAAGATGTGATGGCTAAGAAAGTTAACAAACTAAAAAGGGACGCTTCCGATTATACAACAGGCTACGTCTACCCATGGCAAAATCCAAAACGAAAATTTCAAAGTAAAAAACGGGTGATGTTTGAAGATACCTCCGAAGGGAGTGTGGAGTCGTTAAGATCGGGAGGTGAAGATTTTTTGTCGGAAGATCCCGACGAGAAAAAAGAAAAAAACAGACGACAAGGAACATCAGCAGGAACGTCGGTATTTACGACGCAAAGAGCAACATTAAAGCACTTTCCTGATGACACTTCCCTGGTGGTAAATATCTCGAATGCAACTTTATCCTCCACGGAAAGATCCGTATTGAGCAGAGGTTTATCCTTTGTTCCTGCGTTAACATATGAAGCATTCCAATTCAATGTTGATTTCGAAGGTTTATTACGTAAGCTAACCTTAAAAGAATTTTTTGCTTCTAACACAGTAGCCCCCATGTCCCTATTAGGGGGAGATTCCCCAGAGCAATTGTCAGTACCATTGGAACCAGACCCTCAATTCGCTTCACAGTCTATCGAACGTTTGAAGATACCTATGACTTCCAATTGGATCCCCCCTAATCCTCCGCATGCGGCCATATCAATGTTTAAAAAGTTAGTGTTACGAGACGTTCTGATCTTGGAACAAACTAAGAGGACTAAACACACGAGATTGTCTTATGCCGAACGTCAGGCATTGAACACACTAAAGAAACGGACTGAGATTATTATACGTAGAGCCGACAAAGGAGGTGCGGTGGTGGTGCTTGACCGACAGTCTTACATTCAAGAAGCCAATCGTCAATTACAGGATGCATTAACGTATAAGATACTGGACCATGATCCAACGTTGGTTTTACAAACAACGATTAAAGCCCTTACTGAGTCAGCGTTGGCTGATCATCTAGTGACTAAAAAAGAATATCAGTTTTTGAACTCGCCAGTTTCCAACATTTCATCATTTTATTTAGTACCTAAAATACACAAAAGTCTCACGAATCCACCGGGACGTCCAATCGTTTCTACACGGGGTTCGGTTTTGGAACCCATATCGATATTTTTAGATTCTTATCTGCGACCCCTGATTCGATGGATCCCTTCTTTTGTACAAGATTCAACACATTTTTTATCAATGCTTCAGAGTTTATCGCATTGGGTTCATCAGCCTAACATTTTAATGGCCACGTTTGATGTCGTTTCGCTGTATACCAACATACCCCAAGCAGCAGCATTTTCCCTGATAGAACGTTCATTAACGAAAAGAGGGGACATAAGCGGGGCACAGATGCAATTTCTTCTCGGCCTTGCAGAATTAGCCATATTTCAAAATTTCTTTACATTTAATGGAGCTATTTACCAGCAGATCTCTGGGGTGGCGATGGGGGCGATGTGTGCCCCCTCCATCGCAAATCTTTATATGGGGGATTTTGAGGAAACCTGGTTGAAAGCCTCCCCGTACCAACATCAATTGATCACATGGCAGAGGTACATTGATGACGTTTTTTTACTATGGCAGGGTTCTAAACAGGATCTGGAAGATTTTCATTGTTGGCTGAATACTTGTGATTCGCACATTCAGTTCACATTTCAATATCATCCGGACCACATCACTTATCTTGACATCTCTATTAAGCGAGGTAATCAGTCATGGGAAACGTCGGTATACAGGAAACCTACGGATCGTAATGCATTGTTGTATTACACTAGTGCTCACCCTCGCAATCTGAAGGATAGTTTACCAGTATCGCAGTTCTTGAGATACAGAAGAAACTGCTCAAGCAAAGCTGATTTCAAGATTAAATCTCGGGGCTTAATACAAGATTTTAAGGAGCGTGGCTACCCCTCTACAGTGATAACCCGGGCTTATCGAAGGGCACTGTATAGAGATCGCACAACATTATTGACTTATCGCTCATCATCTCACACTGCTGATACTGAACCGGACGATTCCATCATTAACCTAGTGACTAATTTCTCTCCGCTCAGTAAAGACATCAAGAAAATCATAAACAAGCATAGTAATATCTTGCAAGTAGTTCCAGGATTGAGCAATCGGAGAATTCGCTGCGTCTGGCGGCGCAACCGAAATCTCAAGGGACATTTATGTTCAGCAGTTCTTCCTGAAGATCCTCTTGGCTTATTACCTACTTCGGTTCCCCAGGGGCATCACAAATGTGGAAAGTGCACCATTTGCGATGTGACCATGGAATTAACAACATTTGAACATAAAGGAGCTGTATATCATCTTCGACATAACACCACTTGCATCTCAACTGCTGTAGTTTACATCATTGTGTGCCCATGTGGGCTCCTGTATGTTGGCAAGACGGAGCGGTTGTTCCGTATCCGTATGCAAGAGCATAGGAGTCGCCTTAATCGTAAGGTCCTCGAAGCCCCACTAGTGCAGCACTGCTTACAATACCATCATATTTTTGAACAGCTCCGATGTTTTTGTTTAGAGAAAGTTAACCATGCTATAAGGGGTAAAACGATTGCCAATACTCTTCTTTGGAAGGAACAAAAATGGATCTACACGCTAAATACGGTCATCCCGAAAGGTTTAAATGCGCGACTCAATCTCGCGTTGTGTCTTTGATTCAGTGAGCCATTGAGAATATATTTTTTATCACATTGAGTTTTTAGGGGCATCTGAGTAGTTTATCTTATGACAGAGTCCCAGCTGCAGTCTAAATATTTCAGCATTCTTTTTACGTTTAATCACACAATTGAAGACATCTGCCCGAGAGTCTCTATAAGTAGAAGGCGGAGTTTTCTATTTCGCATGCGCGGCATTACATACATTGAGTGTTCCAACTTAGAGGCTTCCACATACTAGGTAGAAGAAGATGAACATTGTATCGAAGTAACGCCGACAGCATCATTTGAGCAGGTTTTTATGTATACCATCGAAATTTTGAGGCAGAGGAAGCAACAGGCTATGAGTATGTTCACATATTTTTTTATTCTCATCTCTCTAGTTTTAAAGGGACTATTCCCTGAAGAAACAACCGCTGTGAAACGCTTGGGGTGCCTAGCTGTGAGTGTCGGAATTGCCCTGCTCAACAGTACAAAATAAGCTAAGTGCAATATATTGTCACTAGGTTTCCAGTTTAAGCCTGATATTTGATATTCGAAAAAGTCAAAGTGCAGTATATTGTCTGATGAGAAGAAAGTCATCTGCTACTAGAAATTAAAATGAAAAAAAACCTTACTAAAAAATAAGTTTAACATGGCAATGGGTCATTGATGTGAAACAGGCACATTCAACGGGCTATTAGCCCTTGGTTAAAGTGCCATTAAGTTTATTCTGAGACCTTATGCCGAGAGTGAAGCATTAATCAGTAAATGATCAAGTGATAGAAGCAAGCCCTTAAGTTGCGGGGTGAGTCATTAAACGGCATGTGTTAAGTTTTGCCTGAAGGTTCTGCTCCAGGCAACCACATCCTCTGCGGCTAGCAGCGGATGCTTTTCTGATTTCCTGGTCCCAGGGCCTCCTGTATGCGTTTCTTCCCACGCCTCTGGTGGCCCGAACCCCTTCAAGATTCTACAGGACAAGGCCTCGGTCCTGCTGGTAGCTCCCAGATGGCCGAGGCAGCCTTGGTTCCCACTTCTGCTTCAACTGGCAATGGACACCCCACTGCCTCCTGGGTTGCAGCCCAACCTTCTCTCTCAGGATCAAGATTCCCTTCTGCACCCAAATCTCAGATCTCTCAATTTGATGGCATGGAGGCTGCAAGGGTAGTTTTGGCTCCCTGGGGCCTACGTCAGGAAGTTGAGGAGGTTGTCCTAGCCTCTAGGAAGCAGTCCACTAGGAAAACCTATGCCCTGAAATGGAAAAGGTTTTCTGTGTGGTGTCAGCTACGTACAGAAGATCCTTTCTCCTGTGCTGTACCAGTGGTGCTTCAGTACCTGCTGCACTTATCCAATCAGGGACTTAAGTCCAATTCTGTTCGGGTCCACCTCTCAGCTCTGGCAGCTCACCACTCACTGGTGGAAGGACACTCTCTGTCGGTTCACCCCTTGGTGTCCAGGTTTCTCAGAGGCTTGCTCTTGCTAAAGCCTCCTCTCCGTCCACCAGTCCCTGAGTGGGAGTTGAATGTGGTCTTGCAGCAACTCACTTGCCCACCTTTTGAGCCGATGGCTACTTGTCCTCTCTGCTTCCTGTCCTGGAAGACACTCTTCTTGGTAGCCCTAACCTCGGCCCGGCGAGTGAGTGAGCTTCAAGCCCTGGTCTGTGACAGGCCTTATACTCGCTTCTATAGGAACAGGGTAGTCCTTAGGACTCATCCTACGTTCCTCCCAAAGGTTGTCTCCTCTTTCCACCTCAACCAGGAGGTGGTTCTTCTGACATTCTTCCCTAGACCTCATGCAAGCCAGGCTGAAGCAGTTCTGCATACCCTGGACTGTAGGAGGGCCTTATCCTTCTACCTTGACCATACGCAGGGGCATAGAAGAGCTACTCAGCTCTTCATATCTTTTGACCCTAATAATTTGGGGTTGGCTGTGTCCAAGTGTACCTTGTCCATCTCAGTGGCTGACTATATCACCTGGGCTTACAGAGCGGCTGACCTTCCCTTGCAGGGTCAGGTCACGGCCCACCGTGTCAGGGCAATGGCTGCCTCAGTAGCTCATCTCCGCTCTGTACCGTTGGCAGACATCTGCAGGGCTGCAACTTGGTCTTCAAGCCAGACTTTTGCAGCCCATTACTGCCTGGAGAGGGAGTCCCGTAGGGACAGTGCTTTTGGCCAGGCAGTACTCCGGAATCTTTTTGAGGTTTAGGCAACTCCTGCCCTCCAGCCCTCCGTTGGGCTACCGGTGGAGGTTCTTTCAGTGAAAAGCCTTTCTTTGATGCTGGGACTAGAGGGAGTTCTCTTGTTCAGCTTGGGTTCCTGGTAGCCCAGAGCTAGGGAGTCACCCATATGTGAGGACTGACTTCCTGCTTGGTACTGGAGAAAGAGTAGTTACTCACCTGTAACAGGTGTTCTCCAGGAGCAGCAGGAATCAGTCCTCACAACCCTCCCTCCTCCCCTGGGAGTTGCAGTTGTACATAGTTTCTTTTACATTTTTATGTGCTGTCTCTTAGCTATGTCATTTGACTGAGCAGGATGGCACCTTTAGGCGGGAAGGGGACCGCGCATGCGTGCAGTATTCCCAAAGGCTTTCATAGAAAGCTGGGGAAATGCTCTGCAGGGGCTCCATCGACGTCGATGTCACCCATATTTGAGTACTGATTCCTGCTGCTCCTGGAGAACACCTGTTACAGGTGAGTAACTACTCTTTACTATGAGTGCGCTGTGGGACTCTGTAGCGATGGTGAACTCTTCTCTAAGTTTTCTTGTTTGTTCTGTAAGTACTGAACTACTAGAGGTTAAGAATAGTTTGCTCAACTATCTCCAATGCTCAGGAGTAGCAAGCAAGGAAAATCCTTGTTTTGGAGCAAGAATTGGGTCAGTTTTAGGATCTGGTTGTGTCCCGGGTTAAGGACAAATCTGTGATTATTCGGAAGACTGAATATTTAGGAAATCAAGTTCGTCGGAATAAATCAGATTTTTGAACTTTCCTAGATCTCCAATTTTGTCACCAGTGGAGAAGTTGAGGAAATACTTTGGAGGGGTGTGAAAACTCTCCTCAGAGCATTTATCACCTTTGACGAGCTCAATACTTGTCCCTGGGGGCTGGAGACCGAGGGGTTGCTTCTGGGACAGTTTTATCGGGGGGGGGGGGGTCCTAACGGCCTTTTTGGAGAACTCCTTAGAGGTAATCACAAACAGGTGCACCCTTCTTGCTACCCTGTCTTTGGAGTCAAATAAAGCTTTAATTTTCTGCTCTTATTTTAGGAACTTTAATGTGCCATTCCTAGGTTCTCAGGTTAGAATGTTTCCAGATTTGTCTCGAGGTTCGGCCTAGGGTATTGGCCATTGGGGCCACTTTTCAGGTAAAATTTCCTGTAAAATGTTGTGTTTCTTATAAAGTGTATTTGTTCTTTCAGCCCAGGCAGCTCTTAGAGTTCTTAAAAGTTAGAGAAGACATTTCAGTTCAGGTTGCTGTTCCTTCCCTTATGGCTGATGTTTAAGTCTCCATCTGCTTAGTTATTTTTCTTTTTCTGTAGTTTGTTGTGGGTTTGTCCTGTCACTATTAGTGTATTTCTCGGTACCCCCTGTATTTCCTTTGTGGACTAATTTGCAATGGCTGCATATTTCTTTTAATGTTTACTTTTAGTTTTGCTTATGCAATCCATTATCTTTTCATTCATGTGAATACCTGGATGTATAATGGGAAAATCTCAGTAAAAATTAAAATAGGAATCTTGAAAGGAGAATGGGAGGGGGGTAAAAAAATCATGTTAACCATGTTGCATTTTTTCTTCACTTATGCATCTTCCTATCACCTGTAAATAAATGCTCACTTTTTCACTGAAAATTCTTGTTCAATGAGTTGATTTATTTTGATTTCTTAAAGAAGTAGTATCAAGTGTAGGTCCCTGGATCCTGGCTAGGTTGTATGTCAGTCACCGAGTCCAAACATATATCGATGTCTTCTCTACAGGGTTGCAATGTTGTGTTGAATACAGCAAATCATAAAAATATCACATGCCTTCTCTGAACTATATATATTTTCTCCTCCTATTTTATCTAGGTATCTGAATCTACTCTACACTATACCAAAAGTATGCCCTCACAGCCATAGTTCACTAATGGACCCAATTGTTTGTTTCCTCTTGAGGATTCTGAGGCTGCCTGGAAGTGAGCAGCTAGTTTTGAGTGGTAACCTATATAATCTGTAGTACAAAGACAGTTGATCCATGGTTGGATAAAAAGGATGGGGCCTTCAGTGATATGTGATGGAGGCAAGCAAGAAATGCTTTTGCATAGACATTGGGTGGTGAATAGAGGGTACTGTGAATATACTAGCTCACAGAATACTGTAACAGCTTAAAATTAAAGCAATTTGGGGCAAGGAGGGACAATATAGGCTGGTGAGTGGGACATACAGTACTGATGCCTAATTTTAGAATTGCAAAGGAAGCGTGAGGGAGTATGTTTTCATGAACAGCAATGTCTTCGCTAAGTGTCAAGCAATTCTATGTTTCCCTTTTGCACAGTTTTGACCCAGTTCTGACTCTGCTAGCATGAAAGATTCATGACAGGATTCAGAGAATCTTACACATATGAAATGGAATTCTTTCTGATTCCTGTAGCTTCTCTCTTCTTGAGCTGATGGCCTTAAAGCTGCATGAGTACAGTTGATGGCCCACGGCATGGAGTGAACTCAACAATTGCAAAGAGGTCTTTCATCTTTTGTTCCCTCTACCTTCTTGTGCAAGGGAACACCACATCATTGTGTAGCCTTCTGAGAAGAGCTTACAGAAAATCATCATGGCTGATTGTGTGATATTTGTGCTGTCCCCAGTGATAGTTCTGAAACTTCCTGTAGCCAAGAAGACCAAGGCAGTAGTGACTTTTATATGAACTGATAAAGCATGGCCCCTCTGGTTAACGTCTGTAGGTTCCCTTGTAAGAGTTCACATAGATGAGAAAATATTTCCTTATTAAACTGTATCTAGTGAACACTTGCTCTTCATTGAAATAAAAAATAATAATAATTCTAGGCCTATAGAACCTATCAAGCTTGCACTTCTTTCCCCTAGGTTGCATCTTTAGCTGGGCCTGTCTCTTCTGTAGCATCTTCTACTGCCACCTTTTCATGGCCTGGTAGTGTAGTAAAAACCACCACATTGTCTGCTTTGTTTTTGTATGAAGTACTGCCAGAATTAAATTTCTGAATGGTAGAGGGTTGATATTCAGCCTGCAGCAGTCAGTGTCAGTCAAACACCTGAGCACTGCAAGCAAAAATGAAACCACATATTCAATGCCAGAGCCAGTCCGGTGTCTGGCGCTGAATATCTGGTTTCACTGCCAACAATGGTGGCTATCTGGTTGGCAGTGATATTCAGCCACTAATCAGATAGCACAACTGCATAATTAGGATAGCCGTTGACCAACTTTATGTGGTTGCCTATATGGTTAGGCTGAATATCACTGTTAACTGGATAGTTGCTGGGAATGCCCCAGCTTCAACCACAGACCACGCCAAATTAATTGGATGTTTGCAGAGTAGCTTGTGGGGATATTCAGTGGCATTGAATATCGGGCTGAGTGGGGTTTATATAGTTTGCAGATTTTGCACGACTCTGTAGTGTTCAACATAAAGCCACCGAGGGTTTGTCTGAATATTCACAGACTTGCCAGCAAAAACTCCTAAAATAGGTCTCAAAATAAATATATTAAGTGCTCAACAGACCACCTCTGCCTAATAATTGCTGCTATATGCAGGACTTCTGATTGTGCCCCCAAAATGCCATGATTATTATGCATACACAAGCTGGTGGTCAGTGTTATTTGTATAACCACCACTGGCTGAATATTACAATTGTATGTCTAGATACCTCTTATACACATAGGACTGAATTTTGAGCAGGACATCTGGGGCATAAATTGAAACATCTAAAAAAGAGATTTCAATTCATGCCGATATTCAACAGTGCTATGCATTTTCTGAGCAGCACTGAATATAGACACATGGATATGTGCATAGAGTATGAGCTCTTCGGGGACAAGGGAAAAATATATATAGAGTACTTGAATGTACACCGCTTTGACTGGTAGAAAAGCGGTATATAATTCTAGTTAAATAAATAAATACAATAAAGGTGCTAAGGTATGTGCATACTTTGTATGCCTAAGTGCCCAATATGTATGTGCATGTAAAGTATATGCATAGGTGCCACATATAGGCATCTATACTTATAGGCTATAGAGTAGATTTTGCACTGCAAATAGCAGAGATGAAATCTGGTTTGGATTTCATTCCCTGCTATTTGCAGAGACTGTATTCAGTGCATAGAACTCCCCACACATACATCGGCTTTGTGGGGGAACTCTGGACAGGGGTGGGAGGGGGGCTGGAGGAGGAGCAAGGGCTGGGTGGAGGCAGGACCCTGACCCCAGAGGTACAGGGCCGATTCTGGTCTCGGCCCTATATGTCTGGGGGCTAAAGGTTAGATGGGGAAGTTATTCCACCTCAGAAGTGGAATAAGTCCCCCCAACTTTGCCAGCCAGATACGGAGGACACCCAAAGCAGGTGAGTGGCAGCATGGGCTTCCCCGCAGCCCAATCCCAGTCATGGCAAACCCCTTTGGGGGTCGGATAGTGAGGAAAAGCACTTTGTTAACCCAGGTGGTGGATTGAGGCTCCTGCATGGGACACCATGGCACCGTGCTCCATGCAGGAGCATAGGGCAGCCTAGACGGGGGGGGTTGCTAGGTGTGCAGTGGTCCTGAATCGGTACACATCCGGGTCATCCAAGTGCCCCGATTATCCTCTGGTGGTAATGGCTAGCTCCTGCGCATGCAAAATCAGGGCCAGGATTTTGGACATCCGGGCGGCCCTGGTTCAGAATTGGCCTTGATACGTATGGCCCATATGCCCCAGGTTATACCTGTTTTTTCTGCATCTGAGACAAACCATAGTCTGGAATTTATAAGTACCAAACATTTCCACCTTTGCATATAGATTATGCACATTTGTGGCCCTCTCCTCCCAACATACCTAACTCACTTTCCCTGCAAAATGCATTGCATTATGCCTAGAGTAGGATATTTAAATGCTGCTCTACACATAATGCTGCCAATATATAAAAGAATCACTAAGCTGTTCCAGTACAGTATTGAACATGTAGGTGCTTTAAAAAAATTGAGGAGATAACGTCTGGATGTAAATGGTTTAAATGCTGCCTAAGCATTCTATATCTGTTCCTTTTGGCTCAATATTCAAAAGAAGTTATATGTTCAAAAGCAACCGGTGAACATATAACTTCTCTATCCATAGATTTTTGAAACTCATACAGATAGTGTCAATCCAATTATATGACGGAAAAGCCTGGCATTATCAATATTTGAAGGGGCTGTGTTTGGGGCAAATTCTGAGCATGCCAAAACATTATCCAGATAGCGGTGATATGCAGTTACTGTTCAGGTAATGTGTGTGTTTACTTTTGGAATGCCTAAGTTAAAAAGATAGTACTGGTATGGTGATTACACCATGCATATATTCAGTGTCTCTACTTATACAGATAGCAGCACTGAATATACATAGTAAGAGACATGTTTACTAAGCCCTGCACCAGTAACATGCATGCGGGCCGTGTTACTAGAACAGGGCTGCAGGCTAAGTGTAGGGAGCTGATACAACCATTCCTCCTGCAGTCACTGTGGTAAACCAGCATTAGTTGCACCCATACTACCTGCTTTCGGCATAGGTTGTATGAGCTCTAAATGCCCATGCTAGCAGTCCCATGGTAGGATTGCCCCCATCCTGCCCAGTCACTGCCCAGAAGCATGCTACTAGGATAGTATGGGTTTTTTTAGCACGGGGTCTCATGCAACATTTTAGTGCGGCATTGATACCACTAATTAAACCAGTGCTACTCTCATAGCGCGTTTTAGTAAACATGCCCCTATGTTAAGTGCTGGTCCTTAACTTAGAATGGGCACTGTGCTGCTCAATATCATGCCTATGTTACTGGTACATCTAACTGATAGTTTCTTTGTTGACGAGTAGGATGAAATCAGGCAAACTAGAAGGTAATGTTATTCAATGGCACAGGCATAGACCCTGCTATTTCAGAAAAATCATGCTTTTTTTTCTGGATGTAGTTTGGAGTCCCGTTGGTTTATGAATTAGTAATGGTTATGGTTATGGTTAAGGCATTTGATATACCGCCCTTTAATTACGCATCAGAGAGGTTTACATGTATATATTAACAGGTACTTTTTATGTGTTATGTGTTATGCATGGCATGCCATATTTCTTAATGAATGGCTTTAGAATTTTTCACTCTGACTTGTACAGTGACTTGCTTATATGTTCTATTTTATTTTGAAATTAACATATGACAAGTATTTTTGGATTACAAATGACACTCAAAGTAGATATGTATTATACAATCTGATAACCTTAATTACTGTTTTGATTTTGGAGATAATTCATTCATACTTAAAGATGATTATTGGGACTGAATGTAATTTTAACATTTATCTATTTATTTTAATTTTAACATTTAATAATGGCTTTATCTACAGTACAACTATACGCGGAATATTACAAAAGTGCAGATGGAAATGGTTCAAATCGTAAATCTAGCTGATGTTGTGAGTATTTGATTTTAAAAGTTATATCTTATATCTCAACAAATAGGGGTGATCTACACGGAGCAGTGGGTCCCTAAAAAAAGGCATGGTGAAGGGTGACCTGCATGGATCGGCAGGGGCACCTACTTTTACTGCCTGAATGGGCAGACTAGATGGACCATACTGGTCTATCTCCAGGAATAAGCAGGAATGAGTCTTCACATATGGGTATCGTCGGTACCGACGGAGCCTGCGCGGGAACGCTCCCCAGCGTCCAGTAAGAAAGCTTTTGGGAGCATCCCACAGCGCCTGCGCGCTGCCTTCCCGCCTTTCCTAACTGCCTCTCTCCAGTTCTTCTTTTCCGCGGAGCCAGCAGGTCGTGTTTCCTGTCACCGCTGAAGAATTTCTTATTTTCTTTTATTTTTCTTTAGTCGCGTATCTGCCTTCTCGATTCCGTACCGGTACCACCGGTCTTTTTCTTTCTTTAAAAAAAAAACAAAAAACCTTCTACTCTTTTTAGTGCATTTTTCTTCTGGGGCCTTAGGCCTACAGATATATTTTTCCCTCATGGAAAAACCCGCCTCCGGGTTTAAAAAATGCACAAAGTGCAGCAGCACTATTTCTGTCACTGACACCCATGACTGGTGTCTAAAATGTTTAGGTCCTGACCACTCCATTGCGGATTGTGAGTCCTGTTCCATGATGTCTAAAAGAGGGTTACAGAATCGAGCAGCTAAACTCAGTACCCTGTTTCCCTCCGATGCAGCTTCTGTGGCATCGACGTCTTCCAGGGCTTCTTCTTCATCCCATGGATCTCAGGTAACCAAACTTAAATCTGGCCGGTCCTCAAAGAGTTCATCTCCCTCTAAGTATTGAGATGCCCCCGGGCCTACTCTTGAGGATTCCACACCGGCAAAATTACCCCGGCGGGAGGCTCCGGCTTCCAAAGCACTACCTATGGGGTCACAGGTTGACATCGATGGCTCGGCCTCGACCGATCACCTGTTACAATGTTCTGGGGTACCGGCAGTTTCTACCGGTACCGACATCCAGACATTGGTGGCGTCAATGGATCAGAATATTCTGACCATGCAGCGTGCTATCACAGCATTCATTCAAGCTGCGATGCCTACGGTACCGCAACAAACCCCGTTGTCGGTACCTGTACCAATTCCGGTACCGGACCCGATATCGGTTCCAATACCAGTACCGCTTGCATCGACATCAGCATCGACCGCAGCGGTATGCTATCCAGTGATGCCCATCAGTACCGACCCGGTACCGATTACTCCCGATGTCGATACCTCCCGGTACGCGTATCGGGCTCTACGAGAGCATCCAGAGAGTCGATACTTCGATTCCTCTGAAGACTCTGATTCTTCAGAGGCCTTAATTGAAGCATCGGGCATCCTTCCTCAGGAACCCTCTTCTCCAAAAAGGAGAATGTCTCCTCCTGAAGACTTGTCTTTTCAAGATTTCATTAGGGAGGTGGCCAAAGGCCTGTCCATCTCAGTGACCTCTGAGACTGAACCTAGAGCCAAAAAATTGGATATCTGATAAGGCAAGAACTTCTTTCACATACTTATCAAACAAAATCTTTGGTGAAAGTAAAGACGTATAAGGAAAATTCAAAAATCTCAAATTACAGGACCGCATGGAGTTCTCTAGTGCCTCCAACTTGGAATGCAAAATCATAGAATCCTTAATACCAATCACATTTATGGACTGAAGTGGAAGCACCTGTGATTCCAGTTTATCAACTGCCTTATCAAGTAAAGATACCTTCTTATCAAGTTGCTGCATGGCTACTACAGCATCTTGCGAGAAGGACGCTAAAGAACTAAAAGTTATAGACACTTTAGCATCTATGCACTGCAAAGCCCCTCATAAATCCTTTAAGGTAACTTCAGTATCAGAAGACAAAACTGGTAGCTCAGTAGAACCCTCCAGTACTGCCAACTGAACCGGAGAAGGTAACTTAATTGCAGCCATATCCCTGCTAAACTGAGAAGAAATCCCTGAATTATCAACAACAGGGCAGGGGGGAGGAGACCTCCCTCCCGGGCTCAGAGACACCCCCTCCGGTGAGGACTGTGCCAAAGGCCCGGAACAAAGTGTTTGTCCAGCGGGCCGACTGGTTTTGCCCCACCAGCAACAGCCGACTGGACCTTACCCTGTGGTTTAGCCTTCCTTTTCCCCATATTAGACAAGCCCTAATACACAGGAAACAAACATAAAGCCAAACTCACAGTGCAGACACACCTTCGCCAACAAGTAATACAGCTCCTCTATCTATCTGGATGTGTCACGTAGCACCCAGATGCGGCAAAGGCAATTTCTAGCTCTTAAGCCTCAAGTTTTGGCGTTGGGTGCAACGTTTTTCCTACGTTTTCCCTGTAAGTGCCTAATTAATTTTGAAGGTGCTTCATTTGGTTTTCAGGATGTAACTCATCTGGAAAAAGTTTTGATTGATCGGCAGGGCTCAGCAGGGTTAGATAGCATTGATATTGATTCCTCCTGATACATGGCCTTTTGGCTTGTTTTCCAGTTATAATTATCTTTTTTCTTGTCATGATGGTTGTAGTCGGCTCCCATGATGTGGTCTACATATGCTGTTTATTGTTCTTGTATGTTGAGTTTCTTGTACTGTATATTCAGTAACGTGTCCTGTATCTAATTTGGTTATTGTATGTGACTGAAAAACTTCAATAAAAAAAAATAAAAACAATTGGATATCCTGCAGTATCCTAAGGCTCCTAAAGAGGCAGCCACCTTGCCAATACATGAGATTCTTTATGATCACATGCTGGGCATATGGGAGACTCCTCTTTCCACCTCCCCTCATTCCAGAAGGTTGGACACCATGTATCGTGTTCCTCCTTGTCCTGGGTTTCATAAGACTCAGCTTCCCCACCACTCTATTGTGGTAGAGTCTGCTACGAAAAAGATCAAGAGTACAAAAAGGCACTCCTCTGCTCTTCCAGGTAGAGAATGCAGAACTCTAGATGCCTTTGGCAGGAAAATCTTCCAGGCCAGTATGCTTGTAGCCAGAATCAACTCCTATAGTCTCTTTATGGGGATGTTTCTAAAAGAAGTTACAGATCATCTGCAAACCTTATCTCCTTTTATGTCAGAAGATAAGAGAAAGGAATACATCACCTGGCTGAAACATGCACAGGATGTATCCAAGTTTTCCAACCGTGCAGCCTTTGACTCTTTTGAGGGGGCCAGTAGAGCCTCGACTATTGCCATAGGTGCACGCAGAGTTGCTTGGTTGCAAGCCTCTGATTTGGAATCCTGGGTACAAGATGGTCTAGGTAACCTTCCCTGTACAGGCGAAAACCTGTTTGGCAAAGATTGGCAAGTAAAGGCCAACCAAATGGATGCTGAAAACTCTGCTTTAGATAGACTTTCAAAGTCTACTCCTCCTCCTATTAAAAAGAGGTTGTTCAAAAAGGGATCTTTCCCAAACAAAGGGAAATTTTCTTCTTATGGTCAGGCCTCTTCCCAAGGTCGTTTTGCTACAAAGAGACAGCAACAACCAAAACAGGCCAAAACCCAGGCTGCGAGGACTGCTACGGCCCAACAGCCTCAGCCTCCTCAGGGCCTTTGACTTTCCACTAGAGAACTTAGCCTTTCTGGCTCTAGAACATCCAGAGCCTCTCACCATCCCAGGAAGGTTAGCTCACTTTGCTCCCAGATGGGAACAAATCACAGCAGAGCAGTGGACCCTCTCCATCATAAGGGAAGGGTACAAACTTCATTTCTTAAACCTTCCTCCTCACACCATGGTGAAACAGTTCAATTCTCCAACATCTCTCCTCAACCTTCTAGGTCAAGAGATTGCTACCCTTCTTGCCCAAGGGGCAGTAGAAGAAGTACCCCTTCTTCAACAGGGCTCAGGGTTCTACTCCCCCTATTTTCTCATTCCAAAGAAAACAGGAGGCTACAGACCCATATTAGATCTCAGAGAGTTGAACAAGTTTCTATGCAAGGAGAAATTCAAGATGACTTCTCTCGGAACTCTCCTTCCATACCTCCAGAGTCACGACTGGCTTTGTTCTCTAGATCTCAAGGATGCGTACACCCATGTCCTCATCCATCCAACACACAGAAGGTTCCTTCGGTTCCTTTACCAAGGAAAGCACTACCAATACAAAGTGCTTCCTTTCGGTCTGGCCTCTGCTCCAAGAGTGTTCACAAAATGCATGGCGGTAGTAGCTGCATTTCTGCGCACTCTAGGGATATTCGTATTCCCATATCTGGACGACTGGCTCATCCGAGCTCCATCCCAGTCAGAGGCCCAAGCTTCCCTGGCCTGCACAAAGCGTGTTCTTCAGTATCTGGGACTGGTAATCAACATTCCAAAATCCCATCTCACCCCTACTCAGTCTCTAGAGTTTATAGGGGCCTTACTGGATACCACAACTTCAAGGGCCTATCTTCCCCAGGCCCGTTGCCTATGTTTGATGCAGTTAGCCTCCCAGATTCAGTTAAAATCCCATTTAACTGCTGGAGAGATGTTGCAACTCTTAGGCCACATGGCATCCACGGTGCATGTGGTTCCCTATGCTCGCCTTCACATGAGGGCAGCTCAGTGGACCCTATCCTTCCAATGGACCCAGGCATCAGGTTGCCTGTCAGACAAAATAGCAACCTCCAGTCGCCTCTTTTGTTCCCTCCACTGGTGGAAGTCCACTCAAAATCTGTTGCTGGGGTCCCCCTTTCAACAGGTGTTACCCCAAGCAACCCTTACAACAGATGCCTCTCCAAAGGGTTGGGGAGCTCATCTACAAGATCTCTCCACCCAAGGCATCTGGTCTCCACAGGAGACATCTCTTCATATCAACCTCTTAGAGCTCAGAGCAATCTTTCTGGCTCTCAGAGTCTTCCACACCCTGCTCAGCTACAAGACAGTCCTCATCCACACGGACAACCAGGTAGCCATGTTCTACGTAAACAAGCAGGGAGGAACTGGCTCTCTGTCACTTTGCAACGAAGCTCTGAGATTGTGGGCCTTCGCCAGAGAGCATCAAATCCATCTCATGGCAGTGTATCTTCCAGGGGTTCAAAACTCTTGGGCAGACAGACTCAGTCGAGTTCTGCTTCCACACGAATGGTCCCTCCATGGGGACCAGATAGCCAGGATTTTTCGGATTTGGGGTACCCCAGACATAGACCTGTTTGCAAGTCCGTGGAATGCCAAACCTCCCCGGTTTTGTTCCAGGATTCCATGTCAGGGAGTTCAGGCCAGGGATGCCTTCCTCCTTCATTGGGGGCAAGACTTCCTCTATGCCTTTCCACCTATTCCCTTCATCCCCAAGACTCTGTTCAAGCTTCAGAGAGACAAGGGGACTATGATCCTCATAGCACCACTTTGGCCACGCCAAGTGTGGTACCCTCTACTTCTGCATCTCTCTCAAGCTCCCTCCCTGGACCTGGGGTCTGCTCCAGATCTCCTCTCCCAAGAGGAGGTTACCCTGTGGCATCCAAATCCTCAGTCTCTTCATCTCAGGGCCTGGTTGCTGAAGGGCTAGACCTTCAAGATTTACAACTTTCTCAACAAGTGAAGGATATCCTTCATGCTTCCAGAAAGCCTTCCACAAGACGTTCATATGTTTTTTAAATGGAAAAGGTTTTCCATTTGGTGTGCAGATAAGGGTCTCAACCCTCTTGCAATACCTTTGAATTCTTTACTAGACTATTTACTGCATTTATCCCATGCAGGCCTTAAAACAAATTCAATCAGAGTCCATTTGAGTGCTATTGCAGCATCCCTTAAGCCTCTCAATGGACAACCTATTTCCTCTCATCCTCTTATGGCAAGATTCATGAGAGGCCTTCTTTTGACTAAACCTCCCATTAGACCACCTCCAGTGGCATGGGACTTGAATCTGGTTCTTGGCCAGCTTATGAAGCCACCCTTTGAACCCTTAGCCACTACCTCCTTGAAATTCCTTTCCTGGAAAGTTATTTTTCTCATTGCAGTCACCTCAGCTCACCGTATCAGTGAGTTGCAAGCTTTAGTGGCTAATCCTCCTTATACAAGGTTCCATCATGACAAGGTAGTCCTCAGAACTAATCCACACTTTATGCCTAAAGTGGTCTCACCTTTTCATCTGAACCAGGAGGTGTATTTACCTGTCTTTTTTCCAGGACCTCATGCATCAAGTGCAGAGAGGAATCTTCATACCCTGGATTGTAAAAGAGCACTTGCTTTCTATTTACAAAGGACACAGCAACATAGAAAGTCCTCTCAACTTTTTGTTGCTTTTGATCCTTCTCATTTAGGACTTCCAGTCTCTAAGAGAACTCTGTCCAATTGGATTGCTCAGTGTATTTCCTTCGCCTACCAGAGTAAGAACCTTTCTCTGGAGGGCCATGTCACAGCTCACAATGTGAGGGCCATGGCAACCTCTATGGCTCATCTAAACTCTGTGTCCATCGACCAAATCTGTCGAGCGGCCACCTGGGCATCGGTTCATACCTTCACAGACCATTACTGCTTGGACAAGGACTCCCGCCGGGATGCCTTGTTTGGTCAGGCTGTTCTCAAACACCTGTTCCATACCTAGTCAACTCCTACCCTCCATCCCTGACTGGATGCATGGGTGGAGGTGGAGCCCTTCCCAGGGACTCACAATCTGGGTGATCTCCCAGGCATCTCTAGCTTGGGAGTCCCCATATGTGAAGACTCATTCCTGCTTGTTCCTGGAGATAGCACAGTTACTTACCTGTAACAGGTGATCTCTGGGAACAGCAGGAATAAGCCTTCACAACCCACCCACCTAGGAGTTGTATCTCTCTATCTATCTTTCCTTTCTCTCTCTCTCTCTTTGTCTCAGCTTTAAAACTCGAACTAGAGAGAGGCAGTTAGGAAAGGCGGGAAGGCAGCGCGCAGGCGCTGTGGGATGCTCCCAAAAGCTTTCTTACTGAACGCTGGGGAGCGTTCCCGCACAGGCTCCGTCGGTACCGACGATACCCATATGTGAAGACTTATTCCTGCTGTTCCCAGAGATCACCTGTTACAGGTAAGTAACTGTGCTTTATCTGCCATCATACGTTATGTTACTATATATCTGACAGCCTGATCATTTAGTGGCCTTGCAGGAAACATAGGTTTAAAACTTGTCCTATACTTCTCACGTCAGCCACAGCTGGGGATACTGTAGAGACTGTATTCACAACCCCTTGTGAGAAGGGAGTTCCAGCTGACACACAGTGGCACATAAGAGACTATAACTGAGGTGCACATAGACAAAGTTTGGGAGGAAGGCATGGTCTATGTACCCTGCAATAGCTGAGCTAGGTAGACAAAGGACGAAAACTAGAAATGAGGCAAATTATTCAGGGGTTTCAGATGCTGACATTGTAGCTCAGTAGAAGCTGATTAAAACTGAGCTGCATCCAAAAGTAACAGGAAGAAATTGATTAGACAAAATAGAAAGATAATGGATAAAATTATGTCCTTCCTTTCCTCAGAAAATAATATGTAGAGGAATTCTATATTTTCTTGTACCAAGGTTTCTCTGTTATTTGTCTGATCAGTGTTATAAACAAAGATACATTGTTTCTCCAGGACCAAGCAGGAAGTCAGTCCTCACATATGGGTGACGTCGGCGCCGACGGAGCCCCTCGCGGAGCAATTTTCCCCAGCTTTCAAAGAAAGCCTTTGGGAATTGCAGCGCGCATGCGCGGTCGCCTTCCCGCCCAAGGGTGCCATCTTAGCCAGTCTTCTTTTTTCCGCGGAGCCCTACAGACGTACCTGTCGTGTCCCCGCGAAAAAGTTGATTTTATTCGTAATTTTCTCTTTTTTCCTTCGGTTCGACGCCGGTCTTTTTCCCGCCCGGACTCGCGACGCCGGTCACGAGTCCTCTTCTTCTTTTTCGGTTTTTCTGATTTAGTCAGTTTCGTTTTTGGTTTTTTCACTGGCAGCCCGGTCCTTTGACCTCGCAGGGGCCCTTTTTCCCCCGATGGCTGCCAGTGGTTTCAAGCGGTGTGGTCAGTGTGACCGAAATATGTCACTAACTGACACACACGATAATTGCCTCCGCTGCCTGGGCCCGGATCATGAAGAAATGATCTGTGGGGCCTGTGGCAAAATGTCCTCCAAAGCGTTGAGAAGTCGGCGGCATCAGCGGGATAGGATCTTCGCTGACCCCAGCCGTACCCGGACCTCGTCGGAGGCCTCGGCGTCCAGAGGTTCCAGCTCGGACCGTCGCCGGAGTTCCTCCGACAGGGGTTCTCCCTCCGGGGACCATCGACGGAAGGTGAAACCCGCGAGGGCAGCATCGGTGGACGCTCCTGGCTCCGCGAGGGCCAGGTCGCATAGCCCCGATAGCCGTCCCGGGTCCTTGGAGAAGGAGCACCTCTCGAAGCGACCTCGCATGGAGTCGGAGCTGCCTGCTCGGGTAAGTCCTGTGGTCCTCCTGGACTCGCCTCCGAGACCGCCGACGTCGGGCCCGACGCCGTCGGGGCCCGAGTCGGGGGCTGCTGGGTCACCTGAGGTCGGACTCAGGTTGACGGCCTTGGAGAGCAGACTGTCTGCCTTCATGGACCAGCAGCGGGCACTGCTCGCTAGCCTCGCTGGCGCCGCTGCCCCGACCGCCGGGATGTCGACGTCTAAGTCGACCCCGGAGACCGAGCCGATCCTCGAGTCCATGCGAACTCGAGTCGATCCTCGGTCGAGGTCACCCTCGGCCTCCCGTTCGGGACCGAGGTCACCGACGCCGCGGCCTGCCCGGGCCGACCCCACCGATTCCTCCTCGGAGTCGGTCTGGGAGTCTGAAGAGGAAGAGTCACCTGATTCTTTTCGGACTCGGTGTGTCCCCTCGGACTCACCTGAGTCCGAACCTCGGAAGCAGTCCCCCCCGGAGGATGCCCGGTTTTCGGACTTCGTCAGGGATATGGCCAAGGCTTTGGCCTTCCCTGCGGATCCCGAGGAGGAGCCTCGAGCCGAAGAGCTCGACGCCCTCCAGTACGACTCTCCCGCCAGGGAACACTTTACTGTACCGGTTCCTCCCATGCTGGAACGACTACTCTTCCGCATGTGGGAGAGCCCGGCCTCCTCGCCGGTCCTGAGCAAGCGGGTCGATTCTATCTATCGAGTCCGCAAGAGCCCTGGCTTCCAAAAGGCACAGCTACCACACCATTCCATGGTAGTGGAATCGGCCATGCATCGTCTTAAGAGCCAGAAGATGCACTCCTCGGTGCCTCCTGGCCGGGAGGCCCGTAACCTGGATGGCCTTGGTAAGAAGTGCTTCCAGGGCTCTATGCTTGCGTGTCGTGTCCAGACCTACCAGCTTTACATGGGCATGTATCTCCGAGACCTGGCTAAGGAGCTAGCCGGATTCTCCGCTGGTTTGTCCGAGGAACCTTTGCGGAGGTTCCTAGCCTTGTCCACTGGCATTCGGGAATGCTCAAAATTCATATCCCGAGCAGCCTATGATGGCTTTGAAGCGTCGGCTCGAGTGGCCGCAGCCGGCATCGGTGCCCGCCGACAGGCTTGGCTTCAGTCGTCTGACCTTGAGCCCTGGGTGCAGGACAAGTTGGTCGATGTCCCCTGCCGAGGTGAAAACCTCTTTGGCAAACCTATGGACGAGAAGGCTGCACAACTAGAGACAGAGACTCTCACCAGGACTAGGCTTTCTAGGAAGACCTCCGCCCCTTCCCAGAAAAAGAAGGGCTCGGGAAAGAAGTCCTTTTACCCGAGAAAGGCAGCTGCCTATAAACACTACCCCCAATATCAGGCCCCCGCAGCTCCCCAACAGGGCCAGCAGGCCAAGGGACGGGGTAACGGGTCCCGTAGGCAGCAAGCCCCCAAGCCTGCACCACCAGCCCCTGCTCAGCAGGGTGGGGGCTTTTGACTCCTTCAGCATAGCCTCTCCCCCTCCGCTGGCTCCTCCCAGCACCGGAGGCCGGCTGGTTCACTTCGCCCACAGGTGGTCCAACATCACTTCAGATGCCTGGGTGCTTCAAGTCGTAAGAGAAGGCTATCTTCTCCACTTCCACCAGGTCCCTCCCTCCTATTTCCCGGGAGAACCTCCACGACTCCCTCTGCACAGGGACTTACTCCTTCAGGAGTTAGCAGGTCTTCTACAGGAACAGGCGGTGGAACCGGTGCCCCACCACCTGAGAGGTCAAGGCTTTTATTCCAGGTATTTTCTAGTACCAAAAAGGACAGGAGGCCTCAGACCCATCCTGGACTTGCGCAACCTCAACAGGTTCCTCGTGCGGGAAAAGTTCAAAATGCTTACCCTTGGAATCCTTCTGCCCTACCTCCAGCAGGGAGATTGGCTATGCTCCTTGGATCTAAAGGATGCCTACACACACATCCTCATCCACCCAAGCCACCGCCAATACCTAAGGTTTGTGGTGGCAGGAAATCATTACCAGTACAGAGTACTGCCCTTTGGCCTGTCCTCCGCACCGCGAGTCTTCACAAAATGTCTCGCGGTGGTGGCGGCCCATCTCCGGCTTCACGGCCTCTATGTCTTTCCGTACCTCGACGACTGGCTCATCAGAGCAGCGTCCGCTCCGGAGGTCACCAACGCCACACACCGCACGGTGACTCTTCTGCAGTACTTGGGTTTTGTCATAAACTTCGCAAAGTCCACTTTGCTCCCCTCACAGGATCTCGAGTTCATCGGCGCAAGACTGCACACTCCTCAGGCACGAGCTTTCCTGCCTCTTGACAGGGCTCAACGGCTCATGGACCTAGCCGACTGTTTTCGCAGCCAGCCCCTGGTCTCCGCCAGGCGCTTCCTGAGACTGCTCGGCCATATGGCTTCCACCGTCCATGTGACCCCCAATGCCCGCCTGAATATGCGGCCTGCTCAATGGTGTCTTCGCAAGCAGTGGCAACAAGCCACAGGCGGCCTAGCAGACCTAGTGCGCGTCTCCGAGCCGCTGGCCTCGTCTCTCCGGTGGTGGCTTCATCGGCCGAACCTGGTACTCGGCATGCCTTTTCAGTCGCCTCAGCCGGCTCTGGTGCTGACGACAGATGCATCCCTCCTGGGTTGGGGAGCACATTGCCAAGGGGCACGTACTCAGGGCCTCTGGACCACGTGGGAGTCTGCTCAGCAGATCAACTTCCTGGAGCTCAGAGCGATCCGCCTGGCCCTCAAGGCTTTCTCCCACCTGACCTCTCACCAGTCCGTCCTTGTCCAGACGGACAATCAGGTTGCCATATTCTACGTGAACAAGCAGGGGGGCACGGGCTCCTTCCTTCTCTGTCGGGAAGCACAGAAGCTCTGCTCTTGGGCCGTCAGTCACGGCGTTCTTCTCAAGGCAGTTTATCTCCCAGGCCAAGAAAATTGCCTGGCGGACAAACTCAGCAGGATCCTCCAGCCGCACGAGTGGCGCCTGGATCCCTTGGTAGTTCAGAAGCTCTTTCTAAAGTGGGGCCTCCCCACGATGGATCTCTTTGCCAGTCCTCTCAACCGGCAACTTCCTCGCTTCTGCTCTCGTCAGCCACATCCCCTCTGAGTTGCGGCAGACGCTTTTCTACTCTCATGGTCAGAGAGCCTCCTGTATGCTTTTCCTCCCATCCCGCTAGTCTCTCGAACTCTTTTCAAGGTTCTCCGAGACAAAGCTTCCATGATCCTGGTGGCCCCTCGCTGGCCCAGACAGCCGTGGTTTCCACTCCTGCTGCAATTAGCGGTAGAGGATCCATTCCCTCTGGGGTTTCAACCGGATCTCCTCACTCAGGATCAGGGGTCTCTGCTACACCCCAACCTCAGATCTTTCAATCTAATGGCCTGGCTGCTGAGAGGGTAGTCCTTGCTCCCCTTCTCCTGCCGGCAGAGGTGGAGGAGGTCGTCCTAGCTTCTCGGCGACCTTCTACCCGCAAATGCTACGCCCTTAAATGGCGTCGTTTTTCCGTTTGGTGTACGCAACAGTCTCAGGATCCCTTCTCCTGCTCGGTGTCGGTGATCTTGCAGTACTTGCTATACCTCTCTAATCTGGGACTTAAGTCCAACTCCGTCAAAGTTCATCTCAGTGCTCTTTCAGCACATCATGTGCCGGTGGACGGCAGACCTCTTTCCAGCGACCCTCTCGTAGCGAGGTTTCTCCGAGGTCTCCTTCTACTTAAACCACCTCTGCGCCCGCCAGCGCCTGACTGGAATCTGAATGTGGTTTTACAGCAGATCACCTGTCCGCCTTTTGAACCTATGGCTACCTGTTCTCTCCGTTTTCTTTCTTGGAAAACATTGTTCTTGATAGCCCTCACTTCCGCTAGGCGCGTGAGTGAATTGCAGGCCCTCGTGTCTGATCCCCCTTACACTCGGTTCTACAAAATAGGGTAGTCCTACGGACTCACCCAAAATTTCTTCCAAAAGTGGTCTCCCCTTTTCACATCAATCAGGAGGTGGTACTTCCGACCTTCTTTCCCAGACCACACTCCAGCCGAGCTGAAATGGTCCTCCATACCCTGGACTGTAGAAGGGCATTGAACTTCTACCTTGACCGTACGCGGGAGCACCGTAAAGCTGCTCAGCTTTTTGTGTCTTTTGATCCCAATAAATTGGGACTCCCGGTCTCCAAGCGTACTCTGTCCATCTGGGTTGCGGACTGTATCACTTGGGCTTATGGGGCAGCCGGACTCTCCTTGGATGGTCGAGTCATGGCTCATTGTGTTCGGGCAAAGGCTACGTCAGTGGCTTACCTCCGCTCTGTCCCGCTGGCAGACATCTGCCGGGCCGCTACTTGGTCTTCGAGCCAGACTTTTGCGGTCCATTACTGTCTCGAGAGGGAGTCCCGCAGGGACAGTGCTTTCGGACAGGCAGTCCTCCGTAATCTCTTTGAGGTTTGAGCAACTCCTACCCTCCATCCCGGATGTGGGCTACCGGTGGGTAATAATTCAGCGAAGATTCTTTCCTTCTGTGCTGCTGAGCTAGAGGGAGCTCATTTTTGTGCTTAGGGTTTCCGGTAGCCTTAAGCTTGGGAGTCCCATATGTGAGGACTGACTTCCTGCTTGGTCCTGGAGAAAGCGTAGTTACTCACCTGTAACAGGTGTTCTCCAGGAGCAGCAGGAATCAGTCCTCACAACCCTCCCTCCTCCCCTTGGAGTTGCAATCATCTGCTTAAGTTTTTTTGCAAATTTTTTTATGCTGTCTTTTTTAGCTATGTCATCTGACTGGCTAAGATGGCACCCTTGGGCGGGAAGGCGACCGCGCATGCGCGCTGCAATTCCCAAAGGCTTTCTTTGAAAGCTGGGGAAAATTGCTCCGCGAGGGGCTCCGTCGGCGCCAACGTCACCCATATGTGAGGACTGATTCCTGCTGCTCCTGGAGAACACCTGTTACAGGTGAGTAACTACGCTTTCTCCAGGACCAAGCAGGAAGTCAGTCCTCACATATGGGTGACATCGGCGCCGACGGAGCCCTCGCGGAGCAATTTTCCCCAGCTTTCAAAGAAAGCCTTTGGGAATTGCAGCGCGCATGCGCGGTCCTCTTCCCGCCCAAGGGTGCCATCTTGCTCAGTCTTCTTTTTTCCGCGGAGCCCTACAGACGTTGCCTGTGAATCCCCGCAGAAAAGTTGATTTTCCTCTATTTTTATCTATTTTTTCTTTGGTTCGACGACGGTTCTGTTCCCGCCCGGACTCGCGACGCCGGTTACAAGTCCGTCCTTTATTTTTCGTTTTTTTTGTCCTTCGTGACAGTTTTCGCGCTTTTTTCCTTTGTTCCCTGGCTGCCCGGTCGTTCGACCTCGCAGGGGCCCTTTTTCCCCCGATGGCGGCCAGTGGTTTCAAAAAGTGTGACCTCTGTAAGAAACTTATGTCTCTTACAGACACTCACGACTTCTGCCTCCGCTGCCTCGGCCCAGATCATGACCCCATGATCTGCATGCCATGCGGCAAAATGTCCTCAAAAGCATTGAGGAGTTGGCAGCACCAGCGGGAGCGTATCTTCTCTGACTCCGGCCGGGCTCGGACCTCGTCAGAGGCTTCGACGTCTCGGGACTCTGGTCCTGAGCATCGTCGGAGTTCCTCTGAGAGGGGGTCTCCTACCCGGGAACATCATCGGAAGAAGAAACCCGCGAGGGCGGGATCGGTGGATGCTCCTGGTTCCTCGAGGGCCAGGTCGCATAGCCCCGATTCCCGTCCCGGGTCCTTGGAGTCGGAAAGGCCGTCAAAACATCCTCGACTCGAGGTGGACTTGCCCGCTCACGTAAGTACGGTTGTCCTCGTGGACTCGCCTCCGAAGGACCGGACGTCGGGCCCGACGCCGTCGGGGCCCGAGTCGGGGGCTGCTGGGTCTCCTGAGCTCGGACTCAGGTTGACGGCCTTGGAGTGCAGTTTGTCTGCCTTCTTGGACCAGCAGCGGGCATTGATCGCTGGCCTCGCTGGCGCTTCTGCCCTGACCGCCGGGACGTCGACCTCCAAGTCGACCCCGGAGACCGAGCCGATCCTCGAGTCCATGAGGGCTCGAGTCGATCCTCGGTCGAGGTCTCCTTCGGCCTCCCGTTCGGGACCGAGGTCATCGACGCCGACTCCCTCGGCGTCGGGGCGGATGGCATCAGTGCCCGCCCGACCGGAGCCGGTCGACTCCTCCTCCAAGGAGTCGGCCTGGGAATCTGAGGACGAAGAATCACCTGGTTCCTTTCGGAGACGGTCCCCCCTGGAGGATACCCGGTTCTCGGACTTCGTGAGGGATATGGCCAAAGCCTTGGCCTTCCCTGCGGATCCCGAGGAGGAGCCTCGAGTCGAAGAACTCGATGCCCTCCAATATGACTCTCCCCCGAAGGAGGCCTTTATTGTACCGGTTCCTCCAATGCTGGAACGGCTTCTCTTCCGCATGTGGGAGAGCCCGGCGTCGTCGCCAGTGTTAAGCAAGCGGGTCGATTCCATTTATCGAGTCCGCAAGAGCCCCGGGTTCCAAAAGGCACAACTACCGCACCATTCCATGGTGGTGGAATCGGCCATGCATAGACTGAAGAGTCAAAAAATGCACTCCTCGGTGCCCCCTGGTAGGGAAGCCCGAAGCCTGGATGCCCTCGGTAGGAAGTGCTTCCAGGGCTCTATGCTTGCTTGTCGAGTCCAGACATACCAGCTCTACATGGGCATGTATCTCCGAGACCTGGCTAAAGAAATAGCCGGGTTCTCTGCTGGTCTCTCCGACGAACCTTTGCAGAGGTTCCAATCCTTGTCTACTGGCATTCGGGAGTGCTCCAAGTTTATCTCTCGAGCAGCCTATGATGGTTTTGAGGCTTCGGCTCGAGTAGCCGCGGCCGGCATCGGTGGACGCCGCCAGGCTTGGCTTCAGACGTCCGACCTCGAGCCCTGGGTTCAGGACAAGTTGGTCGATGTCCCCTGCCGAGGTGATAACCTCTTTGGCAAGCCCATGGATGAGAAGGCTGCACAAATCGAGACGGAGACTCTCACCAGGACTCGTCTCTCAAAGAAGACCTCTGCCCCTTCTCAAAAGAAGAAGGCCTCGGGGAAAAAGCCCTTTTACCCGAGGAAAGGTGCTGCCTATAAATACTACCCTCAGTATCAGGCCTCACCAGCTCCCCCACAGGGAAAGCAGGCCAAGGGACGGGGTAATGGGTCCCGTAGGCAGCAAGCCCCCAAGCCTGCACCACCGGCCCCTGCTCAGCAGGGTGGGGGTTTTTGACTTCCTCAGCATAGCCTCTCCCCCTCAGCTGGTTTCTCTCAGCACAGGAGGCCGGCTGGTCCACTTTGCCCACAGGTGGTCCAACATCACCACAGATACCTGGGTGCTTCAGATAGTCCAAAAGGGCTATCTTCTTCATTTTCACCAGGTACCTCCCTCCTACTTTCCAGGGGAGCCTTCCAGACTCCCTCTGCACAGGGACTTACTCCTTCTGGAGTTAGCAAGTCTTCTTCAGGAACAAGCCGTGGAACCGGTGCCCCACCACCTGAAGGGTCACGGGTTTTATTCCAGATACTTCCTGATTCCGAAAAGGACGGGAGGCCTCAGACCCATCCTAGACTTGCGAAACCTCAACAAGTTCCTTGCAAAGGAAAAGTTCAAAATGCTTACCCTTGGAATCCTGCTGCCCTACCTCCAGCAGGGAGACTGGCTATGCTCCTTAGATCTAAAGGATGCGTATACTCATATCCTTATTCATCCAGACCACAGACAATACCTCAGGTTTGTTGTGGACGGATGCCATTACCAGTACCGAGTACTGCCTTTCGGCCTATCCTCCGCCCCCAGAGTGTTCACCAAATGCCTAGCAGTGGTGGCGGCCTCTCTGAGACTTCAAGGTCTCTTTGTGTTCCCATACCTGGACGACTGGCTCATCAGGGCCCAGTCTGCTCAAGAAGCCACTCAGGCTACTCATCGCACTGTGGCTCTGCTCCAGCACTTGGGTTTTGTCATAAACTTCGCAAAGTCCACTTTGCTCCCCTCTCAAGATCTCGAATTCATCGGCGCCAGGTTGGACACCCTTCAGGCGCGGGCCTTCCTGCCTCTGGACAGGGCCCAAAGGCTCATGGATCTCGCCAGCTGCTTTCACAGCAATTCCATGGCTTCCACAGTCCATGTGACCCCCAATGCCCGACTGAACATGCGTCCTGCTCAGTGGTGCCTTCGCAACCAATGGCATCAAGCCACGGGGAGCCTAGCGGACTCCGTACAGATCTCCGACCAGCTGGTCTCTTCTCTACAATGGTGGCTTCATCTGCCAAACCTGGTACTAGGAGTGACCTTTCAGCCCCCTACGCATTCTCAGGTCCTGACCACCGATGCTTCTCTCCTGGGTTGGGGAGCACATTGCCAAAGGACATGTACTCAAGGCCTCTGGACTCCATGGGAGTCTGCTCAGCAGATAAACTTCCTGGAGCTTAGAGCCATCCGCCTAGCGCTCAAAGCATTCTCTCACCTGGTTTCTCACCAGTCGGTGCTGATACAGACAGACAATCAGGTTGCAATGTTCTATGTGAACAAGCAAGGTGGGACAGGCTCCTTCCTTCTCTGTCAGGAGGCACAAAAGCTATGCTCTTGGGCTGTCCACCACGGAATTATCCTCAAAGCTGTCTATCTCCCAGGTCAAGAAAATTACCTGGCCGACAAGCTGAGCAGGATCCTCCAACCGCACGAGTGGAGGCTGGATCCGCTGGTGGTTCAGCGAATCTTTCTCAAGTGGGGCCTCCCCACCATGGATCTGTTTGCCAGTCCTCTGAACAGGCAACTTCCCAGATTCTGCTCTCGACAACCGCATCCTCTCAGAGTAGCGGCGGATGCTTTTCTGATTCCATGGTCCACAGGCCTCTTATATGCCTTTCCTCCCATGCCGCTGGTGTCTCGGACTCTCTTCAAGGTTCTCAGGGACAAAGCCTCGATGATCCTTGTGGCTCCCCGGTGGCCGAGACAACCTTGGTTCCCGCTTCTGATGCAGCTAGCGGTAGACACTCCTCTTCCACTGGGATTTCAGCCCGACCTCCTGTCGCAGGATCAGGGGACGCTCCTGCACCCCAACCTCCGGTCCCTTCATCTGATGGCCTGGCTGCTGAAAGGGTAGTCCTTGCTCCTCTCCAGCTTCCTCCAGATGTGGAAGAGGTCATCTTGGCCTCCAGGAGACCTTCCACCCGGAAGTCCTACGCTCTTAAGTGGCGTCGGTTCTCCGTCTGGTGTACTCAGCAGTCGCAAGACCCCTTCTCCTGTTCAACATCAGTGGTCTTGCAGTATTTGCTTTCCCTTTCCAATCTTGGACTTAAGTCCAACTCGGTCAAGGTCCACCTCAGTGCTATTTCTGCGCACCACCTACCAGTGGATGGTAGACCTCTTTCCAGCCACCCTCTGGTGGCTCGTTTTCTCCGAGGCCTCCTGCTCCTTAAAACACCTTTGCGCCCGCCAGCTCCAAACTGGGATCTCAATGTGGTTTTACAGCGGCTTACCTGTCCGCCTTTTGAGCCTATGGCTACCTGTCCTCTTCGTTTTCTTTCCTGGAAAACCTTGTTCTTGGTGGCCCTCACTTCTGCGAGACGCGTTAGTGAGCTGCAGGCCCTGGTATCTGATCCTCCTTACACTAGGTTCTACAAGAACCGGGTAGTCCTACGGACTCACCCTAAGTTTCTTCCTAAAGTGGTTTCCCCTTTTCACATCAACCAGGAGGTGGTATTTCCGACCTACTTTCCCAGGCCACACTCCAGCCGAGCTGAAATGGTCCTGCATACCCTGGACTGTAGAAGGGCGCTGAACGTCTACCTTGACCGTACGCGGGAGCACCGAAGGGCAGTTCAGCTCTTCGTGTCTTATGACCCCAACAAGCTGGGGCTCCCTGTCTCCAAGCGTACTCTGTCCATCTGGATTGCGGACTGCATCGCTTGGGCTTACGAGGCTGCGGGCCTCGTGCTGGAAGGTAGAGTCACCGCTCATCGTGTTCGGGCGAAGGCTACGTCAGTGGCTTACCTCTGCTCTGTTCCGTTGGCAGACATCTGCCGGACCGCTACTTGGTCTTCAAGCCAGACTTTTGCAGCCCATTACTGCCTGGAGAGGGAGTCCCGCAGGGACAGTGCTTTCGGACAGGCAGTCCTCCATAACCTCTTCGAGGTATAGGCAACTCCTACCCTCCATCCCGGATGTTGGGCTACCGGTTGGAGACGTATTCAGAGAAGATTCCTTCCTTCTGTGCTGCTGAGCTAGAGGGAGCTCATTTTTGTGCTTAGGGTCTCCGGTAGCCTTAAGCTTGGGAGTCCCATATGTGAGGACTGACTTCCTGCTTGGTGCTGGAGAAAGCGTAGTTACTCACCTGTAACAGGTGTTCTCCAGGAGCAGCAGGAATCAGTCCTCACAACCCTCCCTCCTCCCCTTGGAGTTGCAGTTATATGCTTTCGTTTTTGCTAATTTTTGCTGTCTTTTAGCTATGTCATCTGACTGAGCAAGATGGCACCCTTGGGCGGGAAGAGGACCGCGCATGCACGCTGCAATTCCCAAAGGCTTTCTTTGAAAGCTGGGGAAAATTGCTCCGCGAGGGCTCCGTCGGCACCGACGTCACCCATATGTGAGGACTGATTCCTGCTGCTCCTGGAGAACACCTGTTACAGGTGAGTAACTACGCTTACTTAGAATTTACCATCTCTTTTGACTTTCCTAATAAAATCTGCTGGATACCTTCAAGTTACCTGGACTGGCCACTATCAGGACAGGATACTGGGATCAATGGAGCATTGGTCTGACCCAAAATAGCAGCTCTTATGTTTTTAAGATGTAAAATCTGATATTTGTTAAAATTATAATAGCATTGAAGCATAGAAAACAAAGGCAGATAAAGATCATGGGGGTTAGTTACTAAATTGTGATAAAATGTTGCTTTTTACCACAGTTTAATTTGATATGCGAGTCACTAAGCAGTGGAAACTCAATACCACAGGTTTGTAACTCTCATGGCAAACTAATAGTGCACTTTCAATCTGTGTTGTTCTCCGTGGACAAGCAGGAAAAAAGTCCTCATGTATGGGTGATGTATCTGAGTAACACCCAGTTACTTCTAGAAGCTTACAGGAACCTCCTCTGTGCATGTCTGCCATTTTCCCAACTGTCATGGCAGCATCATTTATCTCAAGTCTTCATTTTTCTGTGGAGCCCAATGGTTGCATTTATGAAGAGCTCTTTTTGGTAGCTTTTACCATCCCTTTCAGGAATCAATTCAGCCATTTTGACTTTTTCCACAATCAACTCGCCTGCCCTCATGGTTTTTGTCTCTCTTTTAGTTTCCTTTATTTTCTATGGAACCGTTGTCCTTTTAGGCATCAGTGCTCCGGCCATAAAATAACCACTTTAAAATTTATTTTTCAAAATCGAGCCGCTTTACTGCGACTATTTTTCCGGCCTTATGTCTCAGAAACTTGCCACTGAATTTAAAAAGTGTTCCAGGTGCTCAAGGACTATGACCCATCATGGATACTCATAACTGGTGCCTTCAGTGTCTGGGACCTATCATCAGCCCTCTTCTTGTAATTTATATTTGCAGATGACAAAGAGGGCTTAGAGGTCAAGAGAAACAGCACAAAACCATGTCCCATCCATTGACAACGGCATCGGCCGCACTGATCTCAATGGCATCTTCATCCAGTGGAGGTTCTGGGGTATCAACGTTGAAGACCTCTGTGACAGGGCATCAATAGCAAAGAAGGTTCATGGAAACCCCTTCTAAGAAACCCTGAAGAGAGGAGAGCTCATCCTCTAGGAGATTAGAGGGGCAGTGCTGACCTACTGTGTGCCAAAACCAAGCAGCCAATAGCCCCTCACAAATTCCTGGAACATTGGCTGATGTTGCTGGGATCCCACGGCCTTCAGAGATAGCAGCCATGGAGAAGAGCCTTTTGAGAGCTCTTGAGGAATGCATTACAGTGCTCTTTGCCATGCAGCACGTTAGTGCCTTGATGACTGCTGCATTGCCATCGGCACCAGTCCAGCTGATCCTTGAGACGCATAGGTTGCCTGCAGGAAAAGCATTGACATTAGGGCATTGAAGGGTCCCAACACCAGAGCCTGAAGGAGCTTCCGATCCCCAAAGGGCAGGAGAGTGATCCAGGCAGAGACTCAGAAATATTTTGTGGGGAATATGACTTAGGCTATACCATTTTTTTTGGAGACTGAAGATGAGCCTAGGGCAGAAGAATTGGAGATCTTTCCATACTCCTTGGCTCCTAAGGAAGTAGTGACATTGCCTGTGCACCATATCATTTAAAGAGTACAGATGAGACTGTGGGAGAACCCCTTCTCTGTACCTCCAGTTACTAGGAAGCTTGACTCTATGTATAGAGTTCAAAAGGGTCCTGGCTTCAAGGAGCCCCAGCTTCCTCACCATTCATTGGTGGTCAAATCTACCCTTAACCCTAGAAGTACCAAGATTTTTTGCACACACTGAATACTGTTGGAGTCATAAATGACCCCACGACGAATTTTAATTGTTAACCATGAAAAATTTAAAATAAACAGACAAAATATTATTCTGAATTAATTATTTATTATATGAAGGTTAAATGTTTTGAAATTCAATGCTTTATCATAAAATTTCATGAAGAAGAGTTGCCATGAAAGCAGTTTTTGCATGCACTTGATGAACACAGTAAAGTACTACAGTTATTTGCATGAGACACAGACAATTTCTGAATGTTCTTTGCAAACATTGTGCTTGCAGGAGGTGCAAACTATGTTGCTTTTCTTGTCTTTTTCTCTGGAACAGCAGTGATACCTTGCCCTTTTCTTTGGGATCCCGACATTGCAAACAGCATCAGTGGCTTCTTCAATGCTGGAAGAAGTCTCGCTGCAATTACTCTGAAGCAGCTACTTTCCTAATTCCAAGAGAAGCACTGATGTCCAACATGTTGTAGAAGATTGTCACTGGCCAGCGTCTTGTCATTCATTTTGTGGTATACATGCACAACATTTGATCTGCCGTATCTACTCCACCTTTACTAGAATTATAGTCCAAGATCATGCGTGTTTTTTTTGTCTGGACGTGTGTTATCTACTTCTTCTTGATCATGCAAACTGCTCAGAAGAACAACCACTCTTCCTTTCTTCGGGCAATAGGAAACCAGAGTGGCGTCATCGCGAAAGGCAAACAGTGAAGTGAATACCTCTCGGCCCTTTGCTGTTACAAATTCTGGAGGTAATTCTTTTCTGTTCTTTCGAATTGTCCCCAAAAGTGTCATTTGTTTTTCTAGCAATTTCCGTGACAGGGATAAACTTCAGAAGACATTGTCAACAGTAACATTTCTGCCAGATTGTATCAATCCTTCAGTGAGTTGCAGCACAACCCTTTCACCCTGATTCTGTTCCCTGTTTTGTCCGAGTTCCCTTCCTGTATATACTTGAAGACGCAGAACATATGACGTTGCACTGTCACACAACATCCATAGCTTTATGCCATATTTCCCAGGTTTGCTGGGAATATATTGTCTGAACAAAACACGGCCACGAAATGTAAGCAGTTGCTCATCCACGGTAACATTTTCACCAGGAACAAAGGCGTCACTTAGAGTTTCTTCCCAGGTATCAAAAACATGTCTGATTGGAGCAAGCTTATCCACGCCTCATTGTTCACGTCTGTTGGTTGCATCATCAAATCTGAGAGCACTAGAACTTTGCTGAAAACGGTTACGGGCCATATTTTTGCTGAAAACAGAACGACCATCTTCAAGGTTCTACAACTGAACTATGGATTCATTTTGTGACTTGTACACGCCTGAGAGGATCAGAAGTCCAAGAAAACGTTGAAATTCTCCATCTGTAAAATCTTTCCAGGTGTCGTCATAAATGTGTCTTCCATGTTTGCTCGTCCACATCATGATTTCATTCAGAAGTTCTTCCTCATGAACAAGTGGAATGCTGCGAGAGGGCCATCAACATTTCGTGCAGCATACCTTGTAGGACCTTGTTGTACGGGCATGACCTTAGCTCTGGCGTATCTTCCAGCAGCTTGCTTTATAGGTTTCCTGTTCCATGATGTGGCATCCTTAGATACATAGGCTTCAATGGCAACATTTGTGCTTATAGTTGATGACCTCTTAGCTCCTCTACAACTACAACTAAGATTCCTCACAGATGATACTGACACCGAGGACTCCTGCCTTCTTCCCCATCCAGCACAGCCTCGGCCTTTGCCTCGATCTATAACTTGACTCTTTGCTGCAGGCGATGTTACCGGCTCAACATCAGTCTCACATTCACTTGTGACCAACTGCTGTCGCCATCTGAATCATGACTGTCATCATCAGATTTATCACCCGAACTTTGCTGATATGCTTCTTCGCTTGCTGAATATGCTGCATCATCAGACGACTCAGAGCTGTCACTGTCAGCATCTGGTTGCAATATTTCTCTTACTTGGGCAGCTGAATACTTTTGTTTTGACATCATAAATAACCTAAAATAAATAAACAAAGATAAAGTTGAATAAAACGCAAAGCAGTTTTACTATAGGTGTACAATAATCGTGATGAACGAGCTGAAAGCCTTTAGATTTCATCGGAAATAATGAGAGCACATATGATATCAATTACAGAAAATGTGTAATTTTCATAAAATAAGAGTACAAAAAATAAATGATACAGAATTAATGATAAATACCTGTGTCAGATCAAAAAATTCACAAAACTGCAAATTGTATCATGATCCAAACCGGACCTAAGCAACTGGGGTCAAAAATGACCCCACTGGTACTCTGTGCTGCAATTCATCACTAGCGTCACCTAGCGGATGAAAATTATTCCTCTCATGGCGCAATATAAAGAGAATATTGACATTTGAAAAGTCATTAAAAAATTGCATTCTTGAACAACTAGTTTCCGAGATACGCGTTGTGAAACTTGCAATGGGGTCACTTTTGACCCTATCGGTACTCCCAGGGTTAAGAGGTCTAAATGTTTCAAGACTCACTCCTCAGTGCCCCCAGGAAGGGAAGCTGGAACACTGGACTCCTTTTGGTGAAGAGTTTTTTTAGAGTTCCATGCTTGCTGCCTGTATGACTTCTTACCAGCTCTACATGGGCATGTTTTTGAAGGACATCATCAGTGGCCTGGCTAATCTGTCCCAGTATCTCCCTCCAGAGAAATTGGAACAGCATCATTCCCCTTGTGAAACATGGAAAGAATTTCTTGAAGATCATGGCCCGAGAAACCTATGGTATCTTTGAAACTATATCAAGAGCTTTTGCAATGGGTATTGGTGCCCAGAGACTCACCTGGCTGTGGTCTTCAGACCTGGAACAATCAGTTCAGGACAAACTCACTAACATATCATGCCATGGAAAGAATCTCTTTGGAGAACAAGTCAAAGAGAATGCTGGGTTCATTGAAAAGCAGTGCATTACCGTTCAAAATCTCTCAAAACAAACATTTGATCCAGCCTCCTATTGCAGGAGGTTTCAAAGTAGCAACCAGAAAAATACCTACTACTTTTGTAGGCATAGGGACTTTCCTGGTTCCCACTATTCACAACAGAAACAGGCTCTTCGAGCACAGGTGAAGTGAGAGAAGCCTCAGTAGGCCCAGTCTGCTCCTCAGCCAAAGCCTGGGACAGGATATGGACTGATTCCTAAAGAACATAGCCACACTATCTGTAACTGCAATAAAGAACTCTTCTGTCAGAGGGAGGCTTATTCTTTTTGCCCAAAGGTTTCCCTTATAACTTCAGAGTCTCAGGTTTTACAAATCCAAGGTAGTTACAAACTGCATCATTCCTTGGACCCTCCGCATCAGAAACTACTTCATAGAGAAATCTCCTCCCCCTTGTCAGATCTCACAATTCAGCTCGCACCACCAGAGCAGAGAGGGTGAGGGCTTTATTCCAGGTACTTCCTGATCCAAAATAAAATGACGGATACCGTCCCATCCTAGACCTAAGATATCTGAACACATACCTGGTCAGAATGATTTCTCTGGGCACCCTACTCCTTATCTTCACAAAGGAGATTGGCTATGCTTCCTGAATCTAAAAAGTATATACCTACTTACAGATAAATCCTTCCCACAGGAAGTATCTCTGATTCATTCTAGGGGGACACCACTTCCAGTAGTAAATTATTCATATTAGCCTAGCCTCAGTATCATGAGTCTTTATGAAATGCCTCACAGTAGTAGCAATTTACCTTCAGACACTGGGAGTGTTTGTCTTTCCTTGCTTGGATGATTAGTTAATCAAGAGTACCACTCAGGAAGATTCAAAATGGTTGACTATTTGGGTACTAGAACTACTAGGGTTCGTAATAAATTACCTGAAATCTCACCTACAGCCTTCCCAACAATTGGAATTCATAGGAGCCCAGTTCGACACAACTCAAGCAAGTGCCACCTTCCTGCATGAAAGACTTCACAGATTGACAGTAATAGTGTGAGAGTCAGTGGGTTAACAGCTTGCAAGATGTTAACTGTATTGGGACACATGGCTTATACGGTACATGCTACACCCTTGGCATGTCTCCAAATAAGACAGACTCAATGGACTCTGAGAACCCTGTGGATCCAGGCCATGGGACAGCTCAGGGATTGTTTATACTTATCTCACCAACCCATTATTTCAGTCTTTATACAATGGTGGACAGTTCATCACAATTTGCTCAAAGGTCTTCCTTTCTAAATTTCTCCCCTCTGAAAGTATTGATGGCAGATGCATCCAAACTGGGTTGGGGAGCTCATCTTGATGGTTTTCACACTAAGGGTAATTGGTCCTTCCAAGAAAGTCTCCACCAGATCAACTTATTGGAGTTAAGAGCGATAGCAAATGCTCTAAAGGCTTTCAAAGATCAGTTAGCCAACCATATTTTTCTAAATCAGACAGACAATAGGGTAGCAATATTCTACATCAACACCTTCATCCACATGAACGGACCTTGGACAGGGAACTTGCTGCCCATATCTTTTGGGAGTGGAACACCCCTCGATGTTGCCCCACTCCCAAAAGATACAGGCAGCAAATTCCCTTGATGATCTCTTTATGAGTTCTCAGAATGCCCAGATGGATCAGTTCTGCTTCAGAGTAAGGTTGCACAGCAAACTAGGCTCAGATGCTTTCCTTCTAGATTAGGGAAAGGGTCTTCTGTATGCATATCCTCCATTTCCTCTCATTGCAAAGACCCTCCTGAAGCTCAAAGCAGAAAAGGCTCAATGATTCTCATCACTCCCTATTGGCCTAGACAACCTTGGTTTCCTCTCCTGCTACAACTATCCAGTTGAGAACCAATGCATTGGGCCATGTACTGGATTTGATATTGCAAGAGAATGGGATGATGTTGCATCTTAACATTAAGTCCTTGGACCTCACGGCTTAGATTTTGAGAGGCTAACATTGTCTGAGCTCAACCTGCCAGCCAGTGTAACTGATGTCCTTTTAGCCTCCAGGAGGGCCTCAATGAGAAAATCATATTATTGCAAATGGAAGAAATTTTCTGTCTAGTGTGAGGACCATTTCCTAGATCTCTTTGCCTGTCCCACACAAAAACCACATGAGTATCTTCTACACCTCTCTAAGTCTGGACTAAAGTCCTCCTCCATTAGGATTCACCTCAGTGCAATTGGAGCTTACCATCAAAGTGTACTGTAGAGGGAAGACACATCTCTGTACAGTCTTTATTTGTTTGCTTTATGTGAGTTTTGTTTCTGTTGAAGCCTCCCTGTACAACACTTGCAGTATCTTCGGACTTCAATGTGGTTCTTACACAGCTGATGAAAGCTACTTTTGAGCCACTCAGTTCCTGTCCTCCAAAGTTTTTGACCTGGAAAGTTTTGTTTTTGGTGGCAGTCACGTCAGCATGCAGGGTGAGCAAGCTTCAGGCTCTAGAAGTTCCATCCACCTTACACTAAATTCCATCGCAATAGATTGATCCTCCATACTCATCATAAATTCCTTCTAAAGGTGGTATCGGATTTCCATCTTAATCAGTAAATTGTTCTACCAACATTTTTCTCAAAAACAAATGCTCATAAAGAGGAAACTGCACTGCACATGTTGAACTGCAAACAAGCCTTAGCTTTGTACTTGGAGTAGACAAAAGCCCATAGAAAGTCCATCCAGCTTTTTGTTTCTTTTGAGCTCAATAAGCTAGGGGTTGCCATCTCCAAACGTTCACTTTCAATATGGCTTGTAGATTGCATCTCTTTCGCTTATGTCCAAGCAGACCTGAAGGTCATGTCACAGTTCATAGTGCTAGAGCTCACTTTGTGCTCAGTCTCCATGGAAGAGATTTGCAAGGCTGCCATATGGTCTTCTGTCCATGCACATCTCACTACTGTCTGGAAGGGAATTCCCGATGCGACAGCAATTTTGGCCAATCTGTACTGAGAGATCTGTTTGGAGAATAGAATCCAAGTCCATCACCCCAGGCCCATTATTTTCTGACCAGGCTACCTTTAAAAAAAAACACCACCTCCAAATGACTAGGGTCAAAGGAGATGAACAATTGAGAAGCCTTTCGGTGTTCTCTAGTCATCTGAAGATAGAATGCTAAAGCACGTTTACAATCCAGAGTGTGGAGGGTTGCCTCCGCCCTAGATGAATGCAGTCTAGGGAAAAAGACAGGAAGGTAAACTGCCTGATTCAGATGAAAGGGCAAAACCGCTTTCAGCATAAAGTGAGGATGAGTCTTCAGGACAACCTTGTCATGGTGGAACCGGGTGTAAGGCAGGTCAGCCACCATGACCTGAAGCTCACTAATGTGGCTTGCTGAAGTGAGGGAAATAAGGAAGAAGACCTTCCAGGATAGAAACTTGAGCGAGGTTGTGGCTAAAGGTTTGAAAGGCAGTTTGACAAGTTGCCCTTGAACTACATTAAGGTCCATTGCCACTGGTGATGATCTGATGGGAGGTTTGGTTAAAAGAAGTCCTCTCATAAAGCATGAGACGAGTGGCTGTGAGGAGATGGGCTGCCCATCTAACTGATGATGAGAGGCTGCAGTTGCACTTAAGTGTACTCTTACTGAGTTGGTCTTGAGACCAGAGGAGGAAAGGTTGAGGAGATATTGGAGAAGTGCCTCTACTGGAACTGAGAAGTGATTGAGCTCCCTTTGTGAACACCAGAGTGAAAATCTATGCCACTTAAAGGCATAAGAACATTTGGTGGATGGTTTTCTGGAAGCTAAAAGGATGTCCTTAACCTCCTGAGAAAGGTTAAGGTGCTGAAAGGCTTGAGTCCACTGGGAAGCCAGAGTCCATTGGGCTGCACGCATGTGTAGACTGGAATATGAGACTACATGCACCGTTGATGCCATGTGACCCATAAGCTGCAGCATTTACCGGGCAGTGAGGTAGTCCCTGAGACGTGCCTGAGATGCTGATTGAGCCGAGAGCAGCATGGTTGGGGCAGAAATGCCTTCAACTGCTGAGTGTCTAAGAGAGCCCCTATGAACTCTAGAGTCTGAGTGGATACTAGTTGGGACTTTGGAAGATTTATGATGAATCCCAAATGTTGTAACAACTGCATGTGCATGAGAGAGACAGGCTGGCCTCTTGAGAGGTGCTTGCTCTTATGAGCCGGTCGTCTAAGTAAGGGAAGACAAATATCACCAGAGTTCTTAGAAATGCGGCTACGACCGCCATGCACTTGTGAAGACTCTTGGGGCAGAGGCCAGTCCGAATGGAAGGACCCTGTATTGATATGTCTTCCTTGGAGCATGAAGCGTAGGAATTTTCTGTATTCTGGGTGAATCAGGGTATGAGTTTAGGCTTCTTTTAAGTCTAGAGAACAGAGCAAGTACTGACTCTGGAGATAGGAGAGAAGGGTCCCCAGAGAGACCATTTTGAACTTCTTGTGTACGAGAAACTTTTTTAGGTTTCCGAGGTCCAGGATTAGCCTGCATCCTCCTGTTTTCTTTGGGATAAGAAAGTACAGAGAATAAAAGTCCATTCCCTGCTGCGATGTTGGAACATCCTCTATTGTGCTCTGTAATAGAAGGGAGGTGACCTCCTGCAGTAAAAAAGCAGTGAGAAGGGGTTGAGAATGATATTCTCTTACTGAGGTAGAGGGGGGAGGCTTTGAAAATAAAGCCTATACCTCTTCCTGACTATCTTTAAAGTCCACTGCTCTGAGGTGATCAGATGCCATCTGCGGGCATAAGTGTGGAGGGGATTATTTTTATTTAACTGTATTTATATCCCACTTTTCATCGGGTCAAAGCGGTTTAACAAAAAAAAGGGGGGGGGCAGTAATCACTTCATAGAGAGGGGGGGGCATCACCAAGGGGGCCAACATTGATGATCTGAACAGAAAGTAAAGACTTAGACAATAGACGTAGTAGGTAGATCTGGGGATATGTTAGAAGGTCTGGAGGAGTTGTCAGTGATGGATGTCTGTTTCTGGTCCAAGGTATTCATGAAACAGGATGGTTTTTAGTTGTTTTTGGAATGTGGAAAGGTCTCAGTTGTTTCTGATTTGGCTTGGTAGGGAGTTCCAGAGGGAGGGTGCGTACAGTTCGAAAGCTCTGTTGCAGGTCCGTTGATTGTACTTAGTTCGTTTGTGGGGGATAGTGAGGGTGTTGCTGGTGGTTTGTCGGGTTGTCATGAAGAGGGTGAGCTGGGGCTGTAGAGAGCGGAGTTGGGAAGTCTGCATTTGATAGAGGGCTTTGTGGATAAGTATGTTTATGTTTATTGGCTTAATATACCGCTAAACGAAAAAAACATCATAGCGGTTTACAAAGTTCAAATCATAGAAACACCATAAGGCAAAGAAAAAAAAAAAGGAAAAGAAGTTACAATGGCAGATAGGAAAGCAAACCAGGCAGATTCATACGACAAGACAATAGAGAGGAGAGAGAGAGAAGGAAAAGGGGAAGACAAAAACATGTGTGGGGGGGGGGGGTCAGGAAGGGCAAAGGCAAGACAAAATCATGTGAAGGGGTCAGGAAGGTCAAAGGCAAGGGCAAAGAAATGGGTTTTGAGGCTGTTCTTGAAGGTGGTATGTTCCTGCTCAAGCCGGATAGAGGAAGGGAGAGAATTCCATAGGGCAGGGGCAAGGAAAAAGAACGCAGAGGAGCGGGTGGATTGGAGGCGAGCACAAGTGGGTGAGGGAAGATGCAAGCGATTCAGGTGGAGGGAGTGCAGGGAGCGAGCTGGAGTGTGGAAATGGACAAGGTCTGCTAGATACTGAGGGGAATGGGTGTGAAGAGCGTGGTGAAGGAGCACCAGGATTTTAAAGTGAATGCGGAATTTAATGGGGAGCCAGTGGAGACGGATGAGGAGAGGAGTGATGTGATCGCGCAAAGATGCATGAAAGATGAGCCGGGCAGTGGTATTTTCAATGCGTTGGAGGCGGTGCAGTTGTGTGGTGGGGAGACCTGCTAGGATAGAGTTACAGAAGTCGATGCGAGATATGACCAGGGACGGAAGGAGAGTAGAGAGAGCCTGTGTAGAGAGAAAAGGCCTGATGGCGCGAATCTGACGTAGAAAGTAGAATGAAGTCTTTGAGATGTGTGCGATGTGATCAGGAAAAGTCAGGCCGGGGTCGAAGATAGCAAAAGGAGGAGACTAAGGGAATGGGTGAACCAGAGAAAGAGGGGGAGATCAGAGGGGGAGCACTATCATGGGAGAACCAGATGGCCAGGGTTTTAGTGAGATTAAGGTGTAGGCAATGAGTGGTAAGCCAGTTGGCTACGGCTGTGAGACATGTGTTCAGAGGGGAGAGATCGAGGGAAAGGGGGGAGGTATGATAGAGAAGGAGCAGGTCATCAGCATAGTAAAAGGCGGAAATCCCGTGTTGTTGGACCAGTAAAGAGAGAGGTGTGAGAAAGATGTTAAAAAGAAGAGGAGCCAGAACTGAGCCCTGAGGAACACCACAGAGAAGGGGAGTGGGTTCAGAGACAATCGGAGGAGTAGAAGTGGAGAGAACAGAATAGGACCTGGAGGAGAGAAAAGAGTGGAACCAATGAAGGACTGTGCTACAGAGACCTGCCTCCCATAGATGGGCTAGAAGAAGGGAGTGGTCAACAAGATCAAAAGCAGCAGTAGGGCAGATTTGCATTTGATCCTTGCTTCGAGTGGTAGTATGTGCAGTTCTCTCAGGACCGGAGTGATGCGATCTTGTTTTTTTGCTTTCTGGATGATTCTTGCTGTGGTGTTTAAGGCAGTTCGTAATGGGTTGGTCTGGGTGGCAGGTAGTCCATGATAAATTATATTGCAGTAGTCCAGGTGGGGGAGCATCATAGCTTGCATGACTGTTCTGAAGTCCTGTGGATCAATGAGTGGCCTGAGCCGTTGTACAGTTTTTGCTTTGTGGAATATTGTTATGGTAGTCTTTTTGATCTGTTGGTTAAATGTGAACGCCTGGTCTATGCTGATTCCCAAATATTTTATGTGGGGTTGAATTTGTATTTGGGTGGTTCCCAAGATGAGGTGTGGTGGTGGGGTGAAGTTAGGGTCCTTGGTTACTATGAAGGCTTCTGTTGTTTTAATGTTGATGGATAGGTTGTTCCTTTGTAGCCAGCTGGAGACTTCAATGCAGCAGTCTGATAGGTGATTGTTTGTTGGGTTGGTGGTTGTGATCGATCCATAGAGCATTATTTCGTCTGCGTAGATATGGTAGTTGAAGTTATGAGCTTGTATGACCGAGCAGAGTGGTTGCAGGTAGATATTGAACAGCATGGCGGATAGTGTGGAGCCCTAGGGTACTCCTTGGTGCTGTTGAAGGGGGGGAGGGGAGGTTGCCATGCTTGTGCGGATCAGTTGTTGTCTATTGGTCAGGTAGGAGTGGAACCATTGAAGTACGATGTCCTTGATGCCGATTTCTTGAAGTCTGTGTAGGAGGATGTTGTGGGAGATGGTGTCAAAGGCTGTGGATATGCCCAGGAAGAGCATAGCATATCCAGAGTGTTTGGTCTGCGTGCCTTTGATAAGGGTGTTCAGTAGTGATGTCATGAGGGTCTCAACTCCGTGGAATGTGGGGAATCCATGTTGCTGTGGGTCCAGTATGTTGTTGGTATCTAGGTGATCTTGGAGTTGTTGTTGAATTATCTTCTCGATGATGGGGGTTCTCCAGAGGCAGAGCAGCTATGTTCTCTAGGAAGCTATGTTCTCTAGGAAGGAGTCAAAAACCAGGAGCAGGTTGAGTCTGCTGAGCTGGCTGTGCCTTAGGAGTCTGTGACTTCCTCTGCTGTTTTGAAGGTTGCTGTCCCTTTGGTGGAGCATGATGCTGACATTGAGAAGCAGGGGTGTAAGAAGAATAATACTACTTCTTCTTTGTAAAGAAGGCCTTCTTTGCTGCCTTCTTTTTAGCTGGGTTGGCAGTGCATCTTGAAAGCCTATTCAGGGTAGTGTTTTCAGATTCTAACTGAGATGATTTGTCTTGCCAATCCTTGCCAAAAAGATTTTCAACGGTGCAAAGAATATTACCCAACTTATCTTGAACCCATTGCTCAAGATCCGATGCTTATAGCCATGCAATTTTGTGTGCACTGATGCAAATCGATATAGCTCTACTGGTGCACTCAAAACAATCAAAGGTTGTTCTATTGACAGACTTTGAGATGTTTTTGGCATGCTCGTCTAGAGTGAGGTAGTCTGCTCTCTTGTCATCAGGGAGGAGAGGAGCCATAGATTCTAAATCCCTAGTTACCTCCTTGAGGAACATACCCATGTAGAGTATGTAGGAACTGATTCATGGAGGCCTGAAAACAATGTCACCAAAAGCATAGAGGGTTCTCGATTCCCTACCCAGAGGGTTAGAAGAATGTGTCTTTGCACTCTTGATTTGATGCACTGCCGATTCCAATATCATTGAGTGGTGTGGCAATTGTTTTTTTTGGAAACTGGGACATTCCGGTACTTGGTACATGATATTGAGCTGTCGAGTATGTGGAGAAATGGTAAGGGGTGTCTCCCACATACGGAGCATGAGGTCATGGAGAATGCAGTGAATAGGAAGTGTGGCCGCATCCTTAGGAACTGTTGGGTATTGGAGAATTTCCAATTCTTCAGCCCTAGGCTAGAACATAAGAACATAAGATATACCATACTGGGTCAGACCAAGGTCCACTGTTGGAAACAGTATCCTGTTTCCAACAGTGGCCAATCTAGGTCATACTGTAAGTACCTTGCAGTTTCCCCAAAAGACAGGTTCCACAATGCTTGTATTGGGTCAAGCAGTGATATCCTGGGTCTCTTTTAATAATGGTTTATGGACGTTTCCTCCAGGAACTTGTCCAAACCATTTTTAAACTCAGCTACACTAACAGCTTTTACTACATCCTCTGATAAGAAATTCCAGAGTTTGATTACACATTGAGTGAAAAAATATTTTCTCTTATTAGTCTTAAATAGTTTACCCTGTAGCATCATTGCATGTCCCCTAGTCTTTCTATATTCTGATGACGTAAACAATCGATCTATGTTTACCCTTTCCACTCCATTCATTAATTAGACTTCTATCATATCTCCCCTCAGCCGTCTCTTTTCCAGGTTGAAGAGCCCTAACCTTTTTAGCCTCTCTTCATGGGGGTATCTTTTCATCCCCTTTACCATTTTGGTGTCTCTTCTGTATACCTTTTCTAATAACGCTATATCCTTTTTAAGATATGGCGACCAGAATTGCATACAATACTTAAGGTGCAGTCGTATCATAAAATGATACAGAGGCATTATAATATCCTTTGTTTTATTTTCCATTCCTTTCGTTATGATACCTAGCATTCTATTTGCTCTCTTGGTCGCTGCTGCACACTGGGCGGAGGGTTTTAACATGTTATCCACGTTGACACCTAAATCTTTTTCCTGGGTGGAGGCTCCTAATGTGGAGCCTTGTATTGTGTAATCATAGGTTAGATTTTTATTTCCTAGGTGCATAACTTTGCACTTGTTCACATTAAATTTCATCTGCCATTTCGATGCCCAGTCTTCCTGTTTATCAAGATCCTCTTCTAATTTTCCATATTCCTGATGGGTTTTAACAACTTTAAATAGTTTTGTGTCATCTGCAATTTTGATAATCTTACTCGTTATTCCCTTTTCTAGGTCATTTATGAATACTATCCCATGGCTTTTTACTTTTGCTAAAAGTATCTGATGAGGGGCCTTGTCAAAGGCTTTCTGAAAGTCCATATACAAAATATCTATTGACTCACCTTTGTCTACCTGTTTATTCACACCTTCAAAAGCATAACAGATTACACTTCAGTAAGACAAGATCTTCCTTGTTTAAAGCTATGGTGGCTGTCTCCCATTAAGCCATGACTTCTACATGTTCAGTAATTTTGTTCTTTATTATGGTTTCTACCATTTTTCCCGGTACTGACGTCAGGTCCACTAGTCTGTAGTTTCTCGGATCACTCCTGGAACCCTTTTTAAAAATTGGTGTTACATTGGCCATCCTCCAATCTTCAAGTATTACAGATTATTTTAATGATAGTTCACAGATTACTAATAGCAGGTCTGCAATCTTATATTTCAGTTCTTTCAACATCCTTGGATGTATACCATCCAGTCTAGGTGTTTTGCTACTCTTCAGTTTATCAAATAGTTGTAATACATCTTACCGGTGTATTGATATTATTTTCAATTCTTCTGCAGTATCATCTTTAAATACCATTTCAGTCATGGGTAACATCCCTACATCTTCCTCAGTAAAGATCGAAGCAAATAATTCATTCAGTCTCTCCACTATGGACTTGTCCCCTCTTACTGCCCCTTTTACCCCTTTATTATCTATTTGTCCAACTGACTCTCTCACAGGTTTTTTGCTATGAATGTACTTGAAAAAGTCTTTATTACACGTTTTTGCTTCCACAGTAAGTTTCTTCTCAAATTTTCTCTTTGCCTCCCTTATCAATGCCTTGTATTTAACTTGCAAGTGCTTGTGCTGTTTCCAGTTTTCGTCATTTGGCTGTTTCTTCCCATTTCCTGAAAGATGCTTTTTTGGCAACAACAGCCTCTCTGACCTCACCTTTAAACCATGCTGGTTGTTTTTGAACTTCCTTCCACTTTTCTTAAAGCGTGGAATACAGCGGGTTAGCGCTTCCAAGATAGTATTTTTCAACAACACCCAAGCTTGATGTAAGTCTTTAACCTTTGCAATTGTTACTTTTAGTTTTTTTTAACTATTTTCCTCATTTTATCATAGTCTCCCTTTTGAAAGTTAAAAGGTAGTACTGTGGAATTCCTTACCATCCCTCCTCCATTAATTAAATCAAACACGATCATGCTATGATCACTATTGCCAAGTGCCCCAAACACCCTTATCTCTTGCACCAGATCTGGTGTTCCACTAAGGGCTATGTACAAAATGGCTTCCCCTCTAGCCAGTTCATGAACCAGCTACTCCAAGAAGCAATCATTTATTTCATCTAGAAGCTGTAACTCCCTAGCATGTCCTGCTGTGTCACTGACCCAGTCAATACTGGGGTAATTGAAATCACCCATTATTATTAATGTTCTATAACTTTTATTAGCTTCACTGATTTCTTTGAGCATTTCATCATACATTTGTTCATTCTGGCCAGGCGGTCGATACTACACCCCTACTGCCATCGCCTTCCCCCTTTTACATGGAATTTCAATCCATAGAGATTCTACAGCAAATTTTGTTTCCTGCAAAACTTTAATTCTTTGTGACTCAATCCCCTTTCTAACATAGAGTGGAGTCCCTCCACAAATTTGATCAGTTCTGTCATTATCAAATAATTTGTACCCAGATATCGCAGTGTCCCACTAGTGTCCTCCTTCCACGTCTCTGAGATACCAATCATATCTAACCCCTCATTTAGTGCTATATATTCTAACTCTCCCATCTTATTTTTTAGACTTCTAGCATTTGCATACAAGCATTTTAGAGACTGTATTTTATTCATATTAATCTGGCTATCGATAGACAGGGGTAATTTGGAATCTTTAAGCTCTGTCTGCTCCATACTCAAGGGCATTTGGGCTAATTTTGTCGTTATTGGAATCTCTCTGCTGATATTCCCTAACGTCATTCTTTTGTAAGTATTCTTCAGGAATACATTGATCCGAACCATGTGCTCTTGGGTGATTGTCGGCTCTCCCCTATTATCTAGTTTAAAAGGAGCTCTATTTCCACTTTAAAGGTTAATGCCTGCAAGCTGGTTCCATCCCGGTTAAGGTGAAGCCCATCCCTTCAGAAGAGCCCCTCCTTTCCCAGAATGTTCCCCAGTTCCTAACAAATCAAAAACCTTCATCCTTGCACCATCGTCTCATCCACGCATTGAGGCTCTTTAGCTCTGCCTGCCTTTTGGGTCCTGCGTGTGGAACGGGAAGCATTTTGGAGAATGCTACCCTGGAAGTTCTGGATTTCAACTTCCTACTTAAAAGCCTAAATTTAGCCTACCACATTTTCCTATGTCATTGGTACTGACATGTACCAAGACAGCAGACTCCTCCCCAGCACTCTCTAAGATCTTGTCTAGGTGGCGCATGAGGTCTGCTACCTTTGCACCAGGCAGGCATGTTACCAGGCGATCCTCACGTCCACCAGCCACCCAACTATCTGCATGCCTAGTGATCGAATCGCCAACTATAACGGCTGTCCTAACCCTTCCATCCTGGGCACATGACCCTGGAGAAACTTCCTTGCTGTTAGAGGGTTTTACATCACGTGGTCCTAGCTACAGGGCGATGCTTTCCTATCACGTGACCTCTCTCCTCCATGGCAACAGGGATGCTGCCAAACTGGAGGTGGGACTTCAGGACTATAAACCTCTCTGTCTTCCTTATGTCCTCCAAGTCTGTACTCTAATCTCCAGAGATCGGACTCGTTCCCTGAGAGCAAAGAGCTCCTTGCAGCAAATTCACATGTAAGACCCTTCACCAACTGGGAGAAAATCATACTTGTGACACTCAATGCAAAAGACTGGAAAGCCCCCATCTCGCTGCTGGACTGTTTGCATTTAAGTTTACTGTAAGTTGTGTTTAGATATTTAAGTTATTTACTTATTAAGTTATTTAAGTTATTTATTTATATTTAAGTTTATATTTAAGTTATTTACTTAATAAGCCGCCTGACTGAAGACCGAACACAATTTAGGATAGCTATCCAGAGGGTCGCCATAAGTCGACTCCGACTCGACGGCACTTAACAACAACAACTTACTAAGGGTTGCTGGGGATACTTATACTAATAAAACTATACCTAATACGTTTAATGTACTTTGTTCACCTGAAGCTTAATTAATCTCAGGTCCTTAATGTATGCCTGAGGAGGATAAACAGCTGCACCTGAGAGTGAATATAGCACCTCCTTTCCTTTAAGAGGTTTAAGCACCTATAAAGCTATGATTATCCTAGGGATGGGTGGGTGTTGGGGAGAAAGGGAGGGAGGGAGGGAGGGAAAGAAGACCTATGAAAAACTGTGTGCTACACAGTATCCTGTCTTGTGCTTCTTAGGTAATCTGTGACCAATTTCCAGGGGGAGTCCCACAGCCCTTGCTTGGATAGAGAGAGTCTTGGGGTCTAATTTAACCAGAAAGCTCTCTGCTGTGTTTTAAATTTAAACTGAAAGCTCTTTGATGCTACTAGGCCCTGACTGATTTAACAAATACACTGGGTTCACAGATTAATCAGTTTTAATCTAAAGAATTCCTTTTTCCCCAAGATTTAGAAAAATTCCCAGAAGTAAATACTTACAATTGCAGATCTTTCTCCAGATGTAGTAGTCCCCTTTTGTAGTCCTTCAAAACTCTTTCATGGCTCTTTCTCCAATGTCACTGTATGGAAAGGGCCTCGGGCAACATTGTGTATAAATCTTTGAAAAGACATATCCTCTGGAAGGTACATGCGACATTGCGGAGATGGGGATGGATCCTCCAGTAGGCTTTTTAGGCCTCGAGTGTGCTACAATTAGAACATTTTTTAAACCCACTGGTTGGTTTCTTCATTTTGACGGAGACAGAATGGAAGACCTGGGCCTAATATAGCATTGATGTGCCTGAAGAAAGAGAATTTCCCCTCCTTCTTTATTTTTATTTTTTTTAAGAAAGTAAGAAAGAACTGACTGGGGGTCGTACTAGCATTGACAGAAAGGCAGATGCGAACCACAAAAATATGAAAAACAGGAATTTTCTGCGGTGACAGAATTTGCTTCCTGACGGCTCCGTGGAAAATTGAGAACTGAGGGTGGCAAAGGCAGGAAGGCAGCAATGCACGTGCAGTGGGATGCTCCCAAAGGTTTTCCTATTGGATGCTGGGGAATGTTCCCGTGTGGGCTTTGTTGGTGTTGATGTCACCCATATGTGAATACTACATTCCTGCTTGTTCCTGGAGATAATGGCACTGCAGTAGATGGCATGCATATACAGAGAAGGCTCCCAAATGCATCTGGGGATTATTCTCATGCAGGCTCCATCTGATGAAGTAACCCATACTTTATTTATTTAGCAGTGCTTATATATTGCTTTCAGCAGGTCAAAGCAGTGTACATTCAGGTACTGTATATATTTCCTTTGTCCCCAAAGGGCTCACAATCTGTTTTTGTATCTGAGGCAATGGAGGACTAAGTGGTTTGCTCAAGGACTGAGACTGCTGTCCTCTAGCAGGACTTGAACCCCTGGCCCTCTAGTCTGAAGTGACTTGCTCCAACCACTAGGCTACTCCTATCACATTGTAGTAGGTGAGGACTTTTCCTGCTGTCCATGGAGAACATCTGCTACAGGCAAGTAACTACCTTTTCTGTTCCCCTGGAACATTGGGCTGCTAATGTGGATCCCTAGACCACATGCCTTTTCATCAGATGCAGATCCAGATTAGAATGTGGTTGAGACCATCAGGCCATGTGTTATCAGCCAATGCTCCTTGGCATAAAAATGCCAGATTTGGCCTAGCATTATTTTTCCAGGCATATTGCAACTTGCATTGTTTAGCCTAAACAGTAGTGTGTGATTTGTGTTATGAGCTATTCTGTAGGCTTTGCAGACTTATTACACAACACACAGGGTAAAATAATGTGTGTTAAGGCAAAATAACCCATGACTGGGCCCTTGAATATGACTACCCCCCATATGGCCAATCCTGTCTACCCATCCATATCAAATATTAAGCATTATAATCACTTCCTCTTTCTCAGAGATCCTCTGCACTTGTTCCATGATTTTTTGAATTCTGATACAATCCTCATCTCCACCACCTCTGCTGGGAGCTGTTCTATGTATCTACCACCATTTCCGTAAAGGAATATTTATTTAGATTATTCCTGGGTTTATCCTCTTTCATCTTCCTCTTATGGTCCCTCATTCTAGGCCTTCCATTTTATTAAGCAGTCTACCTTCTATAGATCTATACCATGGGGTTTTTTAAAATGTTTCTATATCTCTCCAGTCTTTTTTCCAAAGTATAAATATTGCGATCTTTAAGTATATCCTTGTATGATTTATGACAAAGACTATTGATCATTTAAGTAGCCACACTTTGGACCAATTCCATCCTGCTTATATCCTTTTGAAGGTGTGATCTACAGAATTGCACAAAGTACTCCAAATAGTGGTCCCACAGAGACTTAGGCACTATCACCTCCTTTTGCCTGTTGGCCATTCCTCTCCCTATGCACCCAAGCATCCTTCTGGCTATTGTTATTATTTGGCTGACTTAAAATCATCATATGCCGGCGTCGTAGGCTGTGAGTGAGAGCTCTGCCTCATCTGCTTCTGTCAAGTATATCCAGGCAGCAGAGGTTTATAAGGAGCCATTTCTGCGGCGTATTTCTGCCTGGCTTGAATTTGTGATGAGTAGCGATTATGGTCAAGTCTGTTTGGAAGGACTGAGCTGTGGTGGTATGATATTTTGCCTCTCTGGTGTTATAGTGAACCTTTCCTCTTGTCTCTTCTATTTCTTTGACTTTCACTATCTCTTACTATGTCCTATCTTGTTGATGGCGTTCTTTTCATATTTTCAGTATCATTTATGTAGTATTGTAAACCGCTCTAATGCTTTGGACTGAGCGGTATATCAAATGTAATAAACATAAACATAAACATATGTGATCTTCCGCAGATCCCACTCTTCTTTTGTGCACAGAAGTACTTCACCTCCTGTATTGAAATGCTCAAATTAGAGGAGTAGCCTAGTGGTTAAAGCAGAGGCCTGATAACCAAAAGAGCAGGGTTTGAATCCCACTGGTACACCTTGTGGTTTTGGACAAGTTGTTTTACCCTCCACTGTCTTAGAAAAAAGGCCTGGCAATCTATTTTCCTTTACCTTGCTGAGAAAACTCAGGGGTTGCTGGGTCTCCAGGAGTCAGAATTGACTTGATGGCACACACACTGTACTATTCCCTTGGGTTTTTGCATCCAAAATACAAAGCCCTGCATTTTTGTCATTAAATCTTAGCTGCCAAATTCTAGACCATTCTTCAAGCTTAACTAAAACCCTCCTTATGTTACAGTATCTACACCTTCCAAGGTATTGACCCTGTTGCAGATTTTTAAACACATTTTAGAAAGGTCATCTAGATGGCCACTGATGTGCAAATAATAATGTGCAGGTTAACATTGTGATTTTGCACATTTCCATGGGTGTATGCAAATCATGCAAATCGTCATTTTCATATCTCTGCATTTGCATATATCCGCAATGCAAAGACCAGGCACAAAGAGAACTGTTTTCTTTGTGCCTGGTCTCACTGCAGGTTCCCCTTGTTCGCAATGCAAATACCTACATGTTTGTGCAGTGGAAGATGGGATGCCAGGCACATGAAACCCTCTATAGAGAACAGTGGTGACAGAAATGTGCAGTTGCTCTGTGAAATAGGCAAGGCCGGTCCATCCACTAGACGAGATAGGTGGCCAGCTAGGGTGGCATGGGAGGGTGGAGGCGGCAGCAGCAGCAGCGGCGGCACACTTGGGTGGCCATGCCGTGCCCCCCCCCCCCCCTCCAGCTACCGGCAATTCCATTTGTGAGGGAGGTGGGCAACGACCATGTTTCCAAAAGCGGCGGCAAAAAGCCGCCACTTTTGGAAATGTTTCCGCTACCCTCCTCTCCCTCCTGAGACAGGATTGGTGGCAGCTGGGGGGGAGGGGTGGCGGTAGTGGTAGCTGGGGGTAGCATCAGCGGGGGTGGGCAGCGAGGCTGGGGTTGGCCTTGGAAATATGTACACACATGCAGTGCTGAGAATGGGCACATGTGCATGGGACTTGTATGTGACACCTGTGGAACTTCCACATTTGCTCATGCACTCTTCAGGCAACAGAGAAAGACACAGGAATTGCCACCATGCAGCAGAACTTCTCATGGGCAGAAATTCTCTTGCCCTGCCACATGATGCTGGCAGAGGAAGATCTTCATTCATTAATTTATAGACTTCTATCATATCTCCTTTCAACTGTCCCTTTTCCAGGTTGAAAAGTCCTAACCTTTTTAAGCCTCTCCTCATAGGGGTATCCTTCCATCCCCTTTAATATTTTGGTGGCTCTTCTCTGTACCTTTTCTAGTTCCAATATATCCTTTTTAAGAGAGGGCGACCAGAATTGCACACAACATTCATGATGCGGTCGCACCATGGAACAATACAGAGACATTATAATATCCTTTGTTTTATTCTTCATTCCTGTCCTTATGATTCCTAGCATTTTATTTGCCTTCTTGGCAGCTGCAGCGCACTGGGAGGAGGGTTTCAATGTGTTATCCATGATGATGCCTAAATCTTTTTCCTGGGTGGTGGTTCCTAATGTGGAAACTTGCATTGTGTAACCATAGTTCTCCAGGACCAAGCAGGAAGTCAGTCCTCACATACGGGTGACGTCGACGTCGATGGAGCCCCCATGCGGAGCATTTCCCCAGCTTTCTAAGAAAGCCTTTGGGAATACACCCACGCATGCGCGGTCCCCTTCCCGCCCAATGGTGCCATCTTGCTCAGTCTTTCTTTTTCCGTGGAGCCCAAAGGACGTGAGTCCGTGTCACCCAGAAAAGTTTGTAAAGTTTTGTATCGACCCGATCCCTATTTTTCGGTTTTTGCCCTTCGTGGCATGCATTCGCGCTCTTTTTCTTTTTCCCTGGAAGGCCAGTCTTTTGACCTCGCGGGGTCCCTTTTTTCCCCGATGGCCTCCAGTGGTTTTAAAAAGTGTGATCGTTGTAAGAAGCTCATGTCTCTTACCGATACACACGACTGCTGCCTGCGTTGCCTCGGGCCAGACCATGATCCCAAGGTCTGTGTTCCATGTGGAAAGATGTCCACCCAGGCACTCAGAAGCCGGCAGCATCAGAAGGAGAGAATTTTTTCTGACTCTGCCTCTGGCCGAGCCCGGACCTCGTCAGAGGCCTTGACGTCTCGGGAGTCTGACCCCGAGCTTCATCGGGGTTCCTCTGATAGGGGGTCCTCCAGTCGGGAGCATAAGAGGAAGAAGAAGCTCGTGAGGGCGGCGTCGGAGGATACCCCTGGTTCCTCGAGGGCCAGGTCCCAGACCCCTGACCGCCGCCCCGGACCTTTGGAGCTGGAGAAGCCGCATAAGGTGCCTCGTATAGAGCCGGAGTCCGTCAAGCACGTAAGTCCTGTTGTCGTCGAGGACTCTCCTCCCAGGGAGCCGACGTCGGGCCCGGCGCCGCTGGGGCCCAAGTCGGTGGCTGCTGAGTCTCCTGAGCTTGGACTCAGGCTGACAGCCTTGGAGTGAAGACTGTCTGCCTTCATGGATCAGCAGCAGGTGCTGATGGCCAGCTTGACTGGTACATCTGCCCCGACCACCGGGACGTCGACGTCCAAGTCGACCCTAAAGACTGAGCCGGTTCTCGAAGCCATGAAGGCCCGAGTCCGGACTCGGTCACGTTCTCCCTCGACCTCCCGTTCGGGACCGAGGGCATCGATGCCGATGTCCCCGGTGTCGGGGTGGGTGCTACCGGAGCCCGCATGGTCGGAGCCCCTTGACTCTTCCTCGGATGAGTCTGCGTGGGAGATGGAGGACGAGGTGTCCCCAGATGTCTTTCAGACTCGGTGTGTCCCTTCAGACTCACCGCAGTCCGAGCCCCAGAGTAGGCCCCACCGGAGGACACCCGGTTCTTGGAGTTCGTGAGGGACATGGCCAAGGCTTTGGCTGTTCCTGCGGATCCCGAGGAGGAGCCTCGAGCCGAGGAGCTTGATGCCCTGCAGTATGACTCTCCCCCCAGGGAGGCCTTTACTGTGCCGGTTCCTCCGATGCTGGAACGGCTCCTCTTCTGAATGTGGGAGGCACCAGCCTCGGCGCCGGTTTAGAGCAAGCAGGTCGATTCTATGTATCGAGTCCGAAAGAGCCCTGGATTCCAGAAGGCGCAGCTTCCGCACCATTCTATGGTTGTGGAATCGGCCATGCATCGTCTGAAGAACTATAAGATGCACTCTGCGGTGCCCCCCGGTAGGGAGGCCCGGAACCTGGATGCCATCGTCAGAAAGTGCTTCCAGGGCTCGATGCTTGCTTGCCGTGTCCAGTCCTACCAGCTGTACATGGCCATGTACTTACGGGACCTGGCTAAAGAAGTAGCCGGGTTCTCTGCTGGCCTCTCGGGGGAACCTTTGCAGAGGTTCAAGACCTTGTCCTCGGGGATCCGGGAGTGCTCCAAATTCATCTCCCGGGCGGCCTACAATGGCTTCGAGGCTTCGGCCCAAGTAGCGGCGGCCGGCATCGGTGCTTGACGCCAGGCATGGCTGCAGTCATCGGACCTCGAGCCATGGGTGCAGGACAAGTTGGTCGATGTCCCATGCCAAGGTGAAAACCTCTTCGGCAAGCCCATGGCCGAAAAGGCTGCTGAGCGCAAGACCGAGACTCTGACAAGGACAAGGTTGTCCAGAAAAACTTCTGCCCCTTCTCATAAGAAGAAGGGCTCAGGGAAAAAGGCCTTTTACCCGAGGAAGTCATCTGCCTACAAACCTTTCCCTCAATATCAGGCCTCCCCAGCTCCCCAGCAGGGTCAGCAGGCCAAGGGGCAGGGACATGGGCCCCATAGGCAGAAAGCCCCCAAGCCTCCAGCTCCTGCTCCTACTCAGCAGGGAGGGGTTTTTTGACTCCCACTGCATAGCCTCTCCACCTCTGCTGACCCATCTCAGCACGGGAGGTCGGTTGGTCCTGTTTGCCCACCAGTGACCGCTCATCACAAAAGATGCTTGGGTACTGAGCATAGTCCAGAAGGGCTACCTGCTCCATTTCCATCAGGTACCCCCCTCCTACTTTCCAGGGGAGCCTCCAAGGCCTACTCTGCATCGAGAACTTCTTCTCCAGGAACTGCAAAGTTTCCTTCTAGGCAGGGTGGTGGAGCCTGTACCTCCCCACCTGCTGGGTCAGGGCTTCTACTCCAGGTACTTTCTTGTGCCAAAGAGAACTGGAGGTCTCCGGCCCATTCTGGACTTGAGAAATCTCAACAAGTTCTTGGAAAAGGAAACGTTCAAGATGCTTACTCTTGGAACACTGCTACCCTATCTCCAGCAGGTAGATTGGCTATGCTCCTTAGATCTGAAGGATGCGTACACTCACATCCTCATTCATCCAGACCACAGAAAATACCTAAGGTTTGTGGTGGGAGGAAACCATTTTCAGTACAGGGTACTGCCCTTTGGCCTAACCTCCGCCCCACGGGTCTTCACAAAGTGCCTGGCGGTGGTGGCGGCCTACTTGAGAAACCAGGGTATTTTTGTCTTCCCCTACCTGGACGACTGGCTCATCAGGGGTCAGACTCTCCAGGAGACCAGGCAAGCCACCCTCCGTACTGTCTCTCTCCTTCAGCAACTAGGCTTTGTCATAAACTTTACAAAGTCCACTTTGCTCCCCTCCCAGAACCTAGAGTTCATAGGAGCACGGTTAGACTCCCTGCAAGTAAAGGCTTACTTGCCAGAAGACAGAGCGGGAAGGCTGATGGACTTGGCCAGCCAGTTCCTAAACAACCCACTGGTTTCCGCCAGACTATGTCTAAGGCTCCTGGGCCACATGGCATTGACAGTGCATGTGACCCCCAATGCTCGCCTGAATATGAGGCCTGCACAGTGGTGTCTCAAGACTCAGTGGAGGCAGGCCACAGGAAGCCTCAGAGACAAGGTAAGGGTGTCCAAACCATTCCTGAACTCCCTGCAGTGGTGGCTAACCCCCCCCCCCCCAACCTTCTACAGGGAATTCCTTTTCAGGTATCTGTTTCCACTGTGGTACTCACAACCGATGCCTCCTTGCAGGGCTGGGGTGCACATTGTCTGGACAAGTGCACACAGGGCCTGTGGCCTCCATGGGAGGCCACGCAACAAATCAACTTGCTGGAGCTCCGGGCGATTCGCTTAGCCCTCAAAGCCTTCTCTCACACCCTGGCCCACCAGTCTGTCTTGGTGCAGACAGACAACCAGGTAGCGATGTTCTATGTGAACAAACAAGGGGGCACGGGGTCCAGGCTCCTGTGTCAGGAGGCACAGGCCCTATGCTCTTTGCACTTCGACACAATATGTTGCTCAGGGCAGTTTATCTTCCTGGCCCGGAAGATTTCCTGTCGGACAGATTGAGCAGGGTTCTACAACCTCACGAATGGCAACTGCACCCTTTAGTGGTTCAAAACATTTTCCTGAAATGGGGACTTCCATCCATAGATCTCTTTGCCAGTCCCCTGAACCGGCAGCTGCCCCGGTTCTGCTCCAGGCAACCGCATCCCACGAGAATCACAGCGGATGCCTTCCTGATCTCATGGTCCAAGGGCCTTCTGTATGCGTTTCCTCCCACACCCCTGGTGGCCCGAACCTTGTTCAAGATTTTAAGGGACAGGGCCTCGGTCATATTGGTAGCCCCAAGATGGCCGAGGCAGCCCTGGTTCCCGCTTCTGTTACAGCTGGCGGTGGACACCCCACTCCCTCTGGGGTTGCAACCCAATCTTCTTTCTCAGGATCAGGGTTCCCTTCTGCACCCCAATCTCAAAACTCTCAATTTGATGGCCTGGAGGCTGCAAGGGTAGTGCTGGCTCCCTGGGGCCTGCCTCAGGAAGTTGAAGAGGTGGTCTTGGCCTCTAGGAAGCAATCCACTAGAAAAACCTATGCCCTGAAGCGGAGATGGTTCTCCTTGTGGTGTGACCAACACCAGGAGAACCCTTTCTCCTGCCCTGTGCCAGTGGTGCTTCAGTACCTGCTGCACTTGTCTAATCAGGGTCTTAAGTCCAATTCTGTTCGGGTACACCTTTCTGCTCTGGCAGCCCACCACTCACTGGTGGAGGGGCACTCTTTATCGGTTCACCCCTTGGTGTCCCAGTTCCTCAGAGGCTTGCTCTTGCTAAAGCCTCCTCTCCGTCCACCAGGCCCTGAGTGGGAGTTGAATGTGGTCTTGCAGCAGCTTACTCGCCCTCCCTTTGAGCCGATGGCTACTTGTCCTCTCCACTTCCTTTCTTGGAAGGCTCTTTTCCTAGTGGCACTGACTTCGGCCAGACAAGTGAGTGAACTTCACGCCCTACTCTGTGACAAGCCATACACTCGTTTCTATAGGAACAGGGTAGTCCTTAGGACTCATCCTAAGTTCCTCCCGAAGGTAGTCTCCTCTTTCCACCTCAATCAGGAGGTGGTTCTTAAAACATTCTTCCCTAGGCCCCATGCCAGTCGGGCTGTGGAGGTCCTGCATACCCTGGACTGTAGAAGGGCCTTGTCTTTCTACATTGATCGTACTAAGGGTCATAGGAGGGCTACTCAGCTCTTCGTCTCCTTTGACCCAAACAACTTGGGGTCGCCTGTCTCCAAGCGTACCTTGTCCATATGGGTGGCGAACTGTATCACCTGGGCTTAGAGGGCAGCAGACCTTCCCTTGCAGGGTCGAGTCACAGCCCACCGTGTCCGGGCAATGGCTGCATCAGTAGCTCATCTCCGTTCTGTACCGTTGGCAGACATCTGTAGGGCTGCAACTTGGTCCTCAAGCCAGACTTTTGCAACCCATTACTGCCTGGAGAGGGAGTCCCATAGGGACAGTGCTTTTGGTCAGGCAGTACTCCGGAATCTCTGAGGTTTAGGCAACTCCTGCCCTCCAACCCTCTTGTTGGGCTACCGGTGGGATCTGTTCTCAGTAAAATTCTTTCCCTGATGCTGGGGCTTCACAGAGGGAGCTCTATTTTTCAGCCTGGGTTCCTGGTAGCCCAGAGCTAGGGAGTCACCCATATGTGAGGACTGACTTCCTGCTTGGTCCTGGAGAAAGAGTAGTTACTCACCTGTAACAGGTGTTCTCCAGGAGCAGCAGGAATCAGTCCTCACAACCCTCCCTCCTCCCCTTGGAGTTGCAGTTGTATATAGTTCATTTTGTTTTTTGTGCTGTCTTTTAGCTATGTCATCTGACTGAGCAAGATGGCACCTTTGGGCGGGAAGGGGACCGCGCATGTGTGGGTGTATTCTCAAAGGCTTTCTTAGAAAGCTGGGGAAATGCTCCGCATGGGGGCTCCATCGTCGTCGATGTCACCCGTATGTGAGGACTGATTCCTGCTGCTCCTGGAGAACACCTGTTACAGGTCAGTAACTACTCTTTTGGGTTGTTCTTTCCTAAGTGCATAACTTTGCACTTGTCCACATTAAACACATCTGCCATTTGAACATCCAGTCTTCCAATTTTGAAGGTCCTCTTTCTATTTTTCACAGTCCTCTTGGGTTTTAACAACTTTGACTAGTTTTGTGTCATCTGCAAATTTGACTACCTCACTTATTCTCATTTTCAGGTCATTTATGAATATGTTAAAAAGCATTGGACACAGCACAGATCCCTGGGGTTCTTCACTATTCACCTTTCTCTATTGGAAAAACTTGCCATTCAGCCCTATCCTCTGCTTTTTATCTTTTAACTAGTTCCTGATACACAATAGTACGCTGCTCCTATCCCATGACTTTTTAACTTCACCAACATTCTCTCATGAGGGACTTTGTCAAATGCTTTCTGAAAATCCCGATACACTATATCAAATGGTTCACCTTTACTTGTTTATTCACGCCTTTAAAAAAAATATAACAGATTTGTAAGACAAGACCTTCATTGGCTTAAGCCATGTAGGCTTTCTTCCATTAAACCATGACTTTCTACATGTTCAGTAATTTTGTTCTTTATAATGGTTTCTACCATTTTGTCTGGTACTATTGTCAGACTCATTAACCTGTAGTTCCCTGGATCACACCTGCAGCCCTTTTTAAAAATTGGCATTACATTGGCCATTTGCCATTTTTCAGGTACTACAGATGATTTTAATGATAGTTCGCAGATTACTAATAATAGGTCTGCAATCTCATATTTCAGTTCTTTCAACACACTTGTGTGCATACCATCCAGTCCAGTTGATTTACTACTGTTTAGTTTATCAAATAGTTGTAATATATCTTCCCGGTTTATCAATATTTCTTTCAACTCTTCCAAGGCATTACCTTTAAATACCATTTCAGTCATGGTAACTTCCCTACATCTTCTTCAGTAAAGACTGAAGCAAATAATTTATTCAATCTCTCCGCTATGGCTTTGTCCCCTCTTAGTGCCCCTTTTTTCCCTCTATCATGTAATGGTTCAATTGACTCGCTCACAGGAGTTTTGCTACGAATGTCTTGAAAATGTCTTTATTATGCATTTTTACTTCTACAGAGAGTTTCTTCTCAAATTCTCTCTTTGTTTGCCTTGCATCTAACTTGCCAGTTCTTATGTTGTTTCCAGTTTTCATCATTTAGCTCCTTTTTCCATTTCCTGCAAGGTGATTTTTTTTTGGCTACAACAGCCTCTTTGACCTCACCTTTAAACCATGCTGGCAGTTTTCTGGACTTCCTTCCACCTTTCTGAAAGCATGGAATACAGCTGGTCTGGGCTTCCACGATAGTATTTTTAAACATCGCACATGCTTGGTGTAAATTTTTAACCTTTGCAGCTGCTCCTTTTAGTTTTTTCTTAACTATTTTCCTCATTTTATCATAGTCTCCCTTTGGAAAGTTAAAAGGTAGTACTATGGATTTCCTTGCAGTCCTTCCTCCATTTATGAAATCAAATGTGATCATGCTATGATCACTATTGCCAAGAGGCCTCAATACCTTTATCTCTTGTACCAGATCTTGTGTACCACTAAGAACCAGGTCCAAAATGGCTTCCCCTCTTGTCGGTTCATAAACCAGCTGCTCCAAGAGCAGTCATTTATTTCATCTAGAAACTTTATCTCCATAGCATGTCCTGCTTTGACACTGATCCATTCGATGCCAGGGTAATTGAAAACACCCATTATATTACTTTATTCTAACTTTTGTTAGCTTCCCTGATTTCTTTGAGCATTTCATCATCCATTTGTTCATTCTGGCTATGTAGTCGGTAGTACACCCCCACTGCCATCGCCTTCCCCTTTTTCATGGAATTTCAATCCAAAGAGATTCTACCATGTATTTTGTTTCCTGCAACATTTTAATCCTGTGTGACTTAATGCCCTCTCTAACATAGAGAACAACCCCTCTACCAATTTGATCTACTCTATCATTATGGTATCACAGTGTCCCACTTGTTGTCCTTCTTCCACTAGGTCTCTGAGATCTTTATCTTTATTCTTGCACTTGATTAACCGCCCAGGCAGGAGCATCAGGTGGTTTACAATAAATGGACTACAATAGATAGAAAGGGAATGTCAATTCATAGACAGGAATGCAGAGAGGAGAGAACACACAGAAAAGGATAGAAAAAACATGCATTTCCTTGTTGTCCCTCTAGTCTAGTCCCGGACATCTGGGTATAAGCACCTCCTCCCGCAGCCTTGGAGACTGAGCCCGTCACTGTCTTTGATGACACCAGTATAAGTAGATGTGGGACCGCCTCCTTGCTCCAGTAAGCTCAGTCTCCAAGGCAGCTGAAGGAGGTGTGAGCCACAGGGGGCTCACTAGAGGAATCAGTTAGGGATTTTTGTAGCCTTTTTTGTTCGTTTAATTCAAATAAAATCAAAGTAGGAAACAAGGGAGACCACAGCAATCCAGTGGACCTGCAGTTTTAAATTTCCCAGCCACAGCCTTGGGCCAGCTGGAGGACGACTAACGGTCTCTCAAAATTTGCTCCCCCTCTCTCCCCCCCTCGCTGGAGGTACTGTATTCAGGGGGGAGTGTGGGAGTAGTTGTTGGGGCCTCCGTCTCCTGAACCCGTAGAGCGGGTGAGGAGGCGTTGAGGGAGAGCTCACTGTGACGCCGGCTGATTTAGCTGCCACGGTGGCAATTTCGGAGCCGGAGGATCGCTGGTCTACGGCGCTGTCGGACGGGCGGCAGGCTGCTGGAAGTGCGGTGAGTGGTACGCCGATAACGGGCAGTTGTTTTAAGCCTCGGGGCGTTGCAGGCCTAGCGGGGGAAAAGCGCGGCAAATTTCGGCTGCTGGCTTGAGCGGCGCGCAGGCCGTATGCACGCAGCGTTTTCAGCTGGAAGCGCTGTGTGGTCTGGGGCAGGTAGTTGGGCGGGCCATAGCGGGCTCACAGCTCTGTCTGCGGCTCCCCTCTTCTTAGCCTGCATAGTTAGTTTTTAGAGCTCCAGAGGGGCACTATAAAAAAAAAAAAAATCAAAGAAGGAAAAAGACAGGATCATAATAGAACAGGCAGACCTCTTTGTGCTATAGCAGGGGCGGCTGTGGGAAGGCTAGCCGGTATGCCTTCCAGGCCCCAGTGTGTCATGTGTGGAGCCAAAAGGGGATCACTTTCGGAGATGGGGGTCTGTAAGGGCTGCGCGTTGGAAGCGGAGTCAAAGGATGTAGAGACGGATGGAGCGGGACTGGGGGAGGGGGCGTCGGGCTCTCCTGAGCCGCTCTCTCCAGCAGGACCTTCGTTAGGGCCCTCCCAGGGGCCTCCCTTGTTAGCAGAACCCTCCATGTCCCTTTCGGGCTTGCAGGGGGGGCTGGCACACATTTTCTCCCAGGATTTTCTCTCCTTACTGCAGCAAGCCCTAGGGGGTAAGCAGGGTGCTGTGGAGGTGGGGAGTGGTCTGAAAAGGCCAGGGTCTTCCCTGGTCGAGGGCAAGGAAGGCACACCTTATAAGAGAGCTAAATTAGCTGCGGTAGTTTTGGAGGAGGTCTCAGACGGTCCGGATTCGGACGTGGATCTGGAGCTGGAAGAAGGCGAGATTGCAGAGCAGGAGGACCAGGCCAGGGTGGTTAGGGTCTTCCGCCGGGAAGAATTGGTGGCTCTGATTTCTGAGACTCTAAGACTCTGAGACTCTGACGTCAGTACCAGGGAAAATGGTAGAAACCATCATAAAGAACAAAATTACACAGCATGTAGATAGTCATGGCCTAATGGGAGACAGCCAACATGGCTTTAGACAAGGAAGATCTTGTCTTACTAATCTGATATGTTTATTTGAAGGTGTGCATAAACAGGTAGACAAAGGTGAGTCGGTTGATATAGTGTATCTGGACTTTAAGAAAGCTTTTGACAAGGTCCCCCATCAGAGACTTTTGGCGAAGCTAAAAAGTCATGGGATAGGAGGCAGTGTACTATTGTGGATCGGGAACTGGTTAAAAGATGGAAAGCAGAGGGTAGGGCTAAATGGCCAATATTCCCAATGGAAAAAGGTGAATAGTGGAGTACCCCAGGGATCTGTACTGGGTCCGCTACTTTTTGACATATTCATAAATGACCTGGAAGAGGGAATAACTAGTGAGGTTATCAAATTTGCAGATGACACAAAACTGTTTAAAGTTGTTAAAACCCAAGTGGATTGTGGAAAACTGCAGGAGGATCTGGATAAATTGGAAGACTGGGCATCCAAATGGCAGATGAAATTTAATGTGGACAAGTGCAAAGTTATGCACCTAGGAAAGAACAACCCACACTATAGTTACACGATGCAAGGCTCCACATTAGAAACCACCACCCAGGAAAAAGATTTAGGAGTCATCGTGGATAACATGTTAAACCCTCCGCCCAGTGTGCAGCGGCAGCCAAGAAAGCAAATAGAATGCTAGGTATCATAAGGAAAGGGATGGAGAATAAAACAAAGGATATTATAATGCCTCTGTATCGCTCCATGGTACGACCGCACCTTGAATATTGTGTGCAATTCTGGTCACTGTATCTTAAAAAGGACATAGCGTTATTAGAAAAAGTACAGAGAAGAGCAACCAAATTGGTGAAGGGGATGGAAGGCTACTCCTATGAAGAGAGGCTAAAAAGGTTAGGGCTCTTTAACCTGGAAAAGAGACGGCTGAGAGGAGATATGATAGAGGTCTATAAATTAATGAATGGAGTGGAACGGATAAACGTGGATCAATTGCAGTTGCAGTTATGTAAATATGTAAATATGCGCATATGTATATTCCGATTACTCTCTGTAAGTCCTTCACCGTGTGCTGTGCTTCTCCCTTCAAATCAATGTGTGTATACCGCAAAAATTCCTGTCATGATTGACAAATTCATACATGTAATCAAACCGCTACTGATCGCTGGAAGCAGCGGTATACAAATATATACTAAATAAATAAAAATAAATAAAAAATAAATAAAATTGTTTACGCTATCAGAATATAGGAAGACTAGGGGACATGTAATGAAGCTACAGGGTAAACTATTTAAGACAAATAAGAGAAAATATTTTTTCACTCAACGTGTAATCAAACTCTGGAATCTGTTACCGGAGGATGTAGTAAGGGCTGTTAGTATAGCTGGGTTTAAAAAAGGTTTGGACAAGTTCCTGGAGGAAAGGTCCATAAACCACTATTAAAAAGGGACCCAGGATATCAATGCTTGACCCAGTACAAGCATTGTGGAACCTGTGTCTTTTGGGGATATTGCTAGGTACGTATGACCTAGATTGGCCACTGTTGGAAACAGGATACTGGGCTTGATGGACCTCGGTCTGACCCAGTATGGCATGTCTTATGTTCTTATGTTAAGGCTCTTAATATGCCGGTGGCGGAGGTCTTGCCGGATTCGTCCTTAGAGGACCCATTGCTTCAGGCAATGTGGCAGTCCCAAAAGGTGTTTCTGCTGCATAGGATTTTTAAGGAAATGATTCAGGAGCAATGGGACTCGCCGGAGGCTGGTCTAAAGGGTTCCAGGGTGATGGCTCGGTTGTATCCCTTGCTAGAACAAGATAGGGAACTTTTTAAATCACCTAAGGTGGATGCAGCGGTTTCGGCGGTTACCAAGAAGACCACGATCCCAGTGGAAGGCAGTGCGGCCCTTAAGGATGCGCAGGACCGCCGGCTAGATACTCTGTTAAAGCAGGTGTTTGATGTCAATGCCATATCCTTGCAAGCTGCTATTTGTGGGGCCAGGGTAGCTAGAGGATGTTTGCGATGGGCTTAGCAGATTTCGCTGGGTCGGGAAGACGAGATGGCGGAAGAGGCGTCCCGGCTGGAGTCGGGAGCGGCTTATCTAGCAGATGTGCAGTATGACCTTATTCGAGGTCTGGCGAAGAGTATGGCTTCCGTGGTGGCGGCGCGGAGGTATCTCTGGTTGCGAAATTGGGCAGCAGACGGTGCCTCAAAGGCTAGGCTAGGAAAGCTTCCTTTTCGGGGCAAGCTTCTTTTTGGAGAAGATTTAGACAAGTTGGTGAAGGACCTCGGGGAGTCTAAAGGGGGTCGACTGCCGGAGGACAAGCAGAAGCCTAATCGGCCGCTAGCACCTTCCAGGAGCCAGCAGAGAGAGTTTTGTAGATTTCGAGCGCCACGGTTCCGTCAGTTTCAGAGCGGTCGTTTTCAGTATCGGTCCCAGAATTTTCGAGGATTTCGGGGAGCGGGGAGAGGTTTTGGAGCCTCCTCGTCCTCGGCCCTCAAAAAGCCGCAATGAAACGAGGGGGACCCGGGCAGAGGTAGTGGCTGTAGGAGGGCGGCTGAGGCAGTTTTACCCTGCCTGGGTCCAAATAACATCGGATTGATGGGTTCTGGAGGTAATAAGGGAAGGGTATGCCATAGAACTTCGTCAACCCGTTACGGAGTTCTTTGTCCAGTCTCCTTGCAGAACGGAGCCCAGGCGTCAGGCGGTGTGGGAGACTTTACAAAGGTTGCAAGAGTTAAAAGCAGTGGTGCCTGTTCCTACTGCCCAGTACGGTTGCGGTCAGTACTCGACCTATTTTGTGGTACCCAAAAAAGAGGGTTCTTGGCGGCCAATTCTAGACCTCAAGGGAGTCAACAGGTGCCTCCAGGTTTCTCATTTTCGCATGGAGACCCTGTGGTCAGTCATTGTAGCCGTTCAGCAGGGAGAGTTTCTCACCTCTCTGGACCTCTCAGAAGCATATCTGCACATTCCCATTCGCTTGGAGCATCAGCAGTACCTGCGGTTTGCGGTTCCCATGGGTCATTTTCAGTTCCAGGCGTTACCGTTCGGCTTAGCGATGGCTCCGCGGATTTTTACCAAGGTGATGGTGGTGGTAGCGGCAGCGTTGCGCAGAGAAGGAGTGTTGGTTCACCCGTACCTCGACGATTGGTTGATTCGAGCAAAGTCCCGGGGCGAGAGCAAGGAGGCCACTGGTCGAGTAGTTCACTTTCTACAAAGCTTAGGGTGGGTAGTCAACGTGGCAAAAAGCAAGTTGAATCCGACCCAGGAGCTGGAGTATCTAGGAGCTCGGTTCGACACGAGGAGAGGCAGAGTGTTTCTTCCACTAGCCAGAGCCCAGGGTCTGCGCTCATTCGAGAGTTCCTGTGGAGAAAGGCGCCTTCCGCGTGGCATTATCTACAGCTTTTGGGGACCATGGCGGCCACGTTGGACATCGTGCCTTGGGCCAGGGCTCACATGAGGCTGTTGCAGGCGGCGCTGCTCAGGCGCTGGTCCAATCAGTCCAATCCCTTGTCTCGCGGGTTGCCTTGTCCGGAGCCGGTGAAACTCTCTCTTCAATGGTGGCTGAATCCCAGGAATCTAGAGAAGGGGATGCCCTTAGAGTCGCCGGACTGGAAGCCCCTGACGACGGATGCCAGTCTTTATGGCTGGGGGGCGCACTTCAAGCGGCGGTTTGCCCAGGGTCGGTGGTCGGATCAGGAAAGGCAATGGTCAATCAACCGGTTGGAGCTCCGAGCAGTTTACCTGGCGTTAAGGGCCTTCCAGCCCCAGGTACAGGGCGGGGCGATTCGAGTCCTGTCAAACAACGCCACAGCAGTAGCATATGTCAACTGGCAAGGGGGCACCAGCAGTGTAGTGCTGGAGGCAGAGGCGGAGGAGCTTCTCGCATGGGCCGAAAGACATCTCGAAGCGTTAATGGCGGGGCATGTAGCCGGGGTGGACAACGTGACCGCCGATTATTTGAGTCGAAATGCAGTGGACCCGGGGGAGTGGGTCCTCAATTAGGAGGTCTTCGAGCTGATCGTGGAGCGTTGGGGTCTCCCTGTGATGGATCTCATGGTCACATTTGCGTCGGCGAAGGTGGAGCGGTTCTACAACAGACGGCGAGAGAGAATGTCCGAGGGCTTAGAAGCACTTTTGCAGAGGAGGCCGACGGAGCAGCTCCTCTACGTGTTCCCTCCTTGGGCCTTGATAGGTCGCTTAGTTCAGAGAATAGAGAAGCACAAAGGGTTCGTGATTCTCGAAGCGCCGGACTGGTCGAGAAGACCGTGGTATGCCGACCTGGTGCGGCTTCTAGTGGAGGCTCTGTGGCGACTGCCGTGCAGGGAGGATCTGTTGGGACAAGGTCCCTTATTAATGCCTCAGGTGGATTGGTTCTCTCTTACGGTTTGGCTATTGAAAGGGCACGGTTGACGGCCAGGGGTTATTCGGCGGTGGTGATAGCCACCTTGCTGAGGTCCAGGCGTCGCTCTACTTCGTTGGCTTATATTCTGGTATGGCAACCTTTTGAGTCTTGGTGTGACTTGCGGCAGGTTAGGGCGCTGCGGGCCTCTATTCCGCAGATTCTTGACTTTTTGCAGGACGGTTTTGACAAGGGGTTAGCGGCCGCGTCCTTGAAGGTTCAGTTGGCAGCCCTTTCTTGTTATCGGGGAAAGGTGCAAGGTGTAGCGCTCGCAGCTAACCCGGACGTAAAGCGTTTTTTGAGGACGACTTCCCTGTTGCGTCCGCCCTTCCGGGCTCAGGTGCAGACTTGGGATCTCAACTTGGTGTTGGAAGCGTTGGTGCGTGGGCCTTTTGAGCCTTTGTCTCAGTCGACTTTAAAGGATCTCACGTTGAAGACAGTGTTCTTGGTGGCCATTTCTTCAGCGCGCAGAATTTCGGAGTTGCAAGCGTTGTCGTGCAGAGAGCCGTTTTTGATCTTCCATGACAACAAGGTGGTTTTGCGCACAGTGCCCTCCTTTTTGCCCAAGGTGGTGTCGGTTTTTCATGTGAATCAAACCATTTCTTTGCCGACCTTTGAGAGAGAAGTGGCGGACCGGAATGGAACGAGGTTGCATCGGTTGGATGTGAGTCGCGTTTTAAGGATATATTTTCAGAGAACGGCGGTTTTCCGTAAAACGGATAGATTGTTCTATTTGGAGGTCCAAAGCAGGGAGAGCTTGCGTCCAATGCGTCGATTGCTAGATGGATTAAGGAGGCCATTTTGTCTGCGTATATTCTCAAAGGCAGGGCCGTGCCGGCTGGGTTGCGAGCTCATTCGACTAGGGTGCAAGAGGCTTCCTGGGCGGAGTACAATTTGGTGCCTGTGGCTGAAATTTGTAAGGCAGCGACTTGGTCGTCGTTACATTCCTTTGTCAAGCATTACCGGATCGATTTGCACTCAGGCAGGGATGCTCGTTTTGGATCAGCGGTTCATCAGGCTGGTCTAGCGGGTCCCTCCCGTTGATATGTTACTGCTCTGTTACATCCCCAGATGTCCGGGACTAGACTAGAGGGACGACAAGGAAGGTGAAATTAGACTTACCTGCTAATTGCTGTTCCTTGCGGAACTCTAGTCTAGTCCCGTGTCCCTCCTTTCTGTTAACCTGGATCCGTGGCCTGAAGAATTTTAGCAGTAGGTAGCTCTGGGATGCAGTAGCGCCTGTATGGCTGGCGATCCTGAAGGGGGGGGGAGATAAGTATGTAAGGGGCAGTGGGTACGGTACCTCTCGGGGGGTCCTGGACGGAGGGCCACACAAGGCTACGCGCATGCTGACATGAGCCTTGGGTGGTGCCGGACAGAACTTGATTATTAGGTAAATGTGTTTGCTGTTAACTTTTCAAAATGTTGTATCCGTTTACTTATTCCTCTGGTGAGTCTGCTTTGTCAATAAGTTACTGGAGCAAGGAGGCGGTCACACATCTACTTATACTGGTGTCATCAAAGACAGTGACGGGCTCAGTCTCCAAGGCTGCGGGAGGAAGTGCTTATACCCAGATGTCCGGGAGTAGACTAGAGTTCCGCAAGGAACAACAATTAGCAGGTAAGTCTAATTTCACCATAAGAGCAGTCAGACAGGTCAAGAAGGGCAGATGGTCTGGTCTGGGGTTGTGGAGAGGTCAAAAGCAAGGCCAAAGAAATGGGTCTTCAGCATTGCTTTAAACCTTGGGAAGGACTGTTCGGCACGGAGTAAGGTAGGGAGCGAGTTCCAGAGTGCTGGTCAAAGAAAAAAGAATGTGTTGTGATGGGTGAGCTCTAGACATGTGTGGGCAGGGGATGGGAGGGACAGGCAGTCATTATGAATCAAGCGTAGGGCATGGGGAGGGATATGCTTGTGCAGGAGGTCAGCGAGGTATTGAGGCGTGCCTGTGTGGATAACCCTATGCACAATGGTAAGTATCTTATATTGAAACTGGAAGCTGAGGGGGGGGGGGGAGTCAGTGCAAGCGAATAAGGAGAAGCTGAGCAGTCATGTTTTGAAGTAACTGTTGACAATGGATCTGATACTGGGGTAAACCTGCTAGGATGACATTGCAATAGTCAAGATGTGACAGATACTACAAGTGTTGTCAAGGAGGACAGAGGGAGAATGGAGTGCATTGCCCTTAGTTGGTGAAGTGTGATAAACGAGCAGTGCACAAGTGAGGTAATGTGTTGTTGAAAGGAGAGGGAAGAACTGAGAGTGACAACAAGGTACCGGATGGTTTAAGTGAGAGGTATTATACTGTCAGTCAAAACGTTTGCTACGGAAGAGCACGGGGCACCGAAGGCGAACCATATAGCAGCTGATTTAGCAGCTCTCCCTCCTCAGTTCTTCGTTTTCCATGGAGCCGACAAGAAGCTATTTCTGTCACCACAAGAAATTTGTCTTTTATTATATATTGTGGTTGTGTCTGCCTTCCCATTGATGCTGGTACCGACCTGCGTCGGTGCTTTCTTTCTTTCTATAAAAAAAAAACAACAACTGTGGGGGAAAGAATTATTTCTTCCTTCAGGTGCATTGATGCCATCTTAGGCTTAGACAAAATGGAGAAACCATCCAGAACACTTAAAACAAGAAGTGTTCCAAATGTGACAGTACCATTTCAGCCACAGACACTCATACTGGTGTCTAAAATGCTTAGGACCGGATCATCAATCGACAGAATGTCTTCTTTGTAGGAAGATGACAAAGAGAGACCTACAGAACTGAGCTGCAAAGCTGGGCATCCTCTTTGCCTCCGATGCAGTATCTTTAGCATCAGCGTCATCAAGAGCTTCATCTTCTTCCTAAGGATCTCAGGTATCGAAACCTAGATCTTCATCGAAGACTGGCCGATCCACCAAGGGTAGATCTCCTCCTAAGCATTGAGATGCCTCGGGCATTGCCCTGGAGGGGGACACTTTGGCTAAACAACCCCGGTGAGAAGATCTTGCCTCCAAAGCCTTAGTGGGGTCCCAGGATGCTCCCAAGGCCTCCACCTCTAGAGAGCTCCTGGTGCCCTGCTCAGGTATCATGGCCCGCAATTCCAGTACCGATACCCAAGCATCGGTAAACTCCATGGATCAACATATCCTGGCCATTGAGCGGAGCTTAGCGGTCTTACTGGCGGCCTCCATATCAGTAAAGCCTTTACAGTCGATCCCTCAGGCATCTGTACCAGCTCCAGTACTGACACAACCTGCATCGACTTTTCTGCTTTACACGCTACCGCCCATGCCAGCCCTCTAATCCGTTTCCAGTACTGAGGTTCCAGCACCACAAGCTTCAGCTACTGGTTTTAATCAGTATGGAGTACATGCAGAGGTGGGAACACCCTGCCCGTCGATACTTTGAGTCATCGGATGATGAATTGGCTGATACCCGGGACATGAGAACTCTCCCAGAAGACCCATCTCCATCTCCACAACATCACATGTCCCCTCCGGAGGACATGTCTTTCCAAGACTTTATTTGCGATGTTGCTCGGGATCTGTCCATAATGGTAACATCGGAGAAAGAACCTAGGGCTAAAGAACTTGAAATTCTGCAATACCCTTCAGCCCCGAAGGAAGCAGCTACTCTCCCTATTCATCGCATACTTCACGATCTTATGCTTCATATGTGAGAGACACCCCTTACCATCTCTGCACATACCCGATGACTCGATGCCATGTACTGGGTACCAGAGTGTCCCGGTTTTCAAAAGATGCAATTACCGCACCATTCCATGGTGGTGGAATCATCAATGCATCAAATAAAGAGTGCAAAGACACATTCCTCAAACCCTCTAGGTAGGGAATCGAGAACCCTCAATGTCTTTGGTTAACGTTGTTTTCAGGCCTCCATGTTATCAGCCAGGATCAGTTACTACATACTCTATATGGGCATGTTCCTTAGAGAGGAGGCTAGGGATTTGGGGTTAATGGCTCCTCTTTTCCATGATGATGAGAGAGCAGATTATCTCACCTTTGTTAAGCATGCTCAAAATGTTTCAAAGTTTGTTAACAGGGAAACTTTTGACTGTTTTGAGTGCATCAGCAGAACTTCATCTATCTGCATTGGTGCACGCAGGATTGCTTGACTACAAGCATCGGATCTTGAACAATAGGTTCAAGATAAGCTGGGTAATATCCCTTGCACCAGTGAAAACCTTTTTGGCAAGGATTGACAGGACAAGGCCTCTCAGAATCCAAGAACACCACTCTTAATAGACTATCTAGATCTACTGCCAACCCAGCAAGGAAAAAAGCAGTGAAGATAGCTTTTTTCAATGAGAAGAAGTATTATCTTTCTTACACCCCTGCTGTATAGTGTCAACACCATGCTCCTCAGAAGGGGCAGCAGCTATCAAAACAGCAAAGAAGGCTCAGACTCCTAAGTCACAGCCACCTCAGCAGACCCAGCCTCCTCAGGGTCTTTGACGCCTTTCTGGAGAACATAGCCATTCTGCCTCTGGAGATTCCAGATCCCATCCACATTCCCGGCAGAATTTGTCACTTTGCCCACAGGTGGCATCTTGTTACATCAGAGCAGTGGACACTGTCCACAGTATGGGAGGGGTACAAGCTTCATCTATGAAATCTACCTCCTGGACTCCTCCAAAAGAGTTCCACTCTCAGCCCCCTCTCACTGCTCTGTTGTTGCAAGAGGTCACCTCCCTTCTTCTTAAGGGTGCAATAAAGGAGGTTCTACCATCCCAGCAGGAATGGGCTTTTATTCTCCATATTTCCTCAATCCAAAGAAAACAGGAGGGTACAAGCCCATTCTGGACATCAGAGAACTGAACAAGTACCTACTATGTGAGAAATTCAAATGATCTCCCTAGGCACCCTTCTCCTCTATTTCCAGAGTCAGGAATTGCTCTGTTCTCTAGATCTAAATGAGGCATATACTCACATACTTATCCACTCGGCACAGAAATTTCCTTTGCTTCATGTTTCAAGGGAGGCATTACCAATACAGAGTCCTGCCTTTCAGCCTCGCCTCTGCCTAAAGAGTCTTCACAAAGTGCATGGCAGTAGTAGACGCATTCCTAAGGATTCTTGGGATATTTGTCGTCCGTTACTTAGAAGACTGGCTCAATCGAGCAAACACCTCTCTAGAGGCCAGTCTTTCTCTCTTGCATACCATGGAAGTGTTGCAACACTTGGCATTTGTAATAAATCTTCCAAAGTCCCAACTCGTTCCCTCACAAACTTTAGAGTTTATAGGGGCTCTCCTAGACATTCAACAATCAAAGGCATTTCTGCCCCAACCCTGCTGTGCTCGACTCAATCAGTTAGCATCTCAGGCATGCCTCAAGAACTTTCTTACTGCTCGAGAACTGCTACAACCTCTAGGTCATATGGCATCAACAACGCATGTCGTTCCATATGCTCATCTATATATGTGTGTAGCTCAATGGACATTGGCTCCCCAGTGGTCTCAGGCATCGGGTCACCTGGGAGACCAAATAATGGTATCTACCGGCCTAATCTCATCTCTCCAGTGGTGGCAATCCCCAGAAAACCAGAAAACCTTTTCAGATGCATCAATGTACCCCGATGATGGATGCATCCAAATTCGTCTGGGGAGCTCATATGGACAATCTCTCCACTCAGGGGCTCTGGTCTCATCAGGAGTCACAACTTCATATAAATCTGCTGGAACTCAGAGCCATTCACAATGCTCTAAAAGTGTTCCAGGATCATCTTCGATTCCTCACAGTTCTAGTCCAGACAGATATTCAAGTAGCCATGTTCTACTTGAACAAGCAGGGCAGAACAGGCTCTTGGACCCTCTGCAGCGAGGACCTGCATCTGTGGTCTTTTGCCGTACATAGAATCAGAAGATCAATCATGGCAAATACCCTTGCCATTCCCACCATAGCCAGTAAAATCTCCCAATATGTTCGGAACAGAGCCTTCACTTTATTTGCCCCTCAGCTCTGGAACTCCCTCCCTGCACCAATCCGGCTTATCAATGACCTATCCACCTTTAGAAAGGAAATAAAAACATACCTTTTTCCAGCTATACTTTGACCATGTCACATAACCCACTATAGTCTTACCACTATTCAATGATAGATTCTTATCCAACACTGACTGTAAATAGTTTCTGATGGTAGACACTAAACCTATATTCATCATGTTTTGATGTTAAAACTATGTTATGATGTCATATTCTGTTACTGTTTTATTTGTTAACTCTGTTATCTAATTTAAGCTGTTACCGTTATTTGTTCAATGTATGGACTTCAATGTAAACATGCTCTTTGTATCAAGTTGTTCCTCTGTAAACCGCACTGAATCTAAAAAGTGCGGTATATAAAACCAAATAAATAAATACAGCATCACATTCACCTACTTGCGGTGTATCTTCCAGGCAAACACAATGTCTTGGCAGACAAACTGAGTCGAGTCCTTCTACCCCATGAGTGGTCTCTCCATGAAGACAGGGTCACTCAGATTTTTCAGATCTGGGGAACCCCAGAGATATACCTCTTTGCAAGTCCTCAGAATGCCAAGCTTTCTCACTTCTGCTGCAGGACTCCTGTACCAGAAAGCCAGCAGGTAAATGCTTTTCACCTCCACTGGGGTCAAGGCTTCCTTCATGCCCTCCCTCCCATTCCCCTCATTGCCAAGACACTTTTCAAACTCCAGAGAGACATGGGCTCAACCTGTAGATCTGGGGTCTGCTCCATCTCTCTTAGGAGGAGGGAATGCTACGCCATCCCAATCCACAGTCCCTCCATCTTACAGCATGTCTGCTGAAGGCATAGTCTTCCAGGACATTAACCTCTCTCAACAGGTTAATAATATCCTTTTAGCTTCTAGGAAGCCTTCCACCAGGCGCTCCTATGCCTTCAAGTGGCGTAGATTTTCTCTCTGGTGTTCGCAGAGGGCGCTTAACCCCTTCTCAGCTCCAGTGGATGCATTACTTGAGTATCTTCTCCATCTGTCTTCTTTTGGACTCAAAACCAATTTAGTAAGAGTACACCTAAGTGCAATTGTGCCCTCTCACATGCCCTTAGATGGTCAGCACATCTCTTCTCTGCCACTTGTAGCATGCTTCATGAAGGGTCTTATATTAACCAAACCTCCCATTAAGCTCCTCCAGTGGAATGGGACCTTAATGTTGTTTTAGGACAGCTTTTCAAGCCACCCTTTGGACCTCTAGCCACCACCTCACTGAAGTTTCTCATGTAGAAGGTCACCTTCCTTATTGCCCTCACTTCAGCAAGACGCATTAGTGAGCTCCAGGCTTTGGTGGATGACCCTCCTTATACGCGATTCCACCATTATAAGGTAGTCCTTAGAAATCCTCACTTTATGCCAAATATGGTCTCGCCCTTCCATTTAAACCAGTCAGTCTACCTTCCAGTCTTTTTCCCTAGACCTCATTCCTCTAGGGCAGAGGCAACACTTCACACTCTGGATTGCAACTATGCCTTGGCTTTTTATCTCCAGAGAACTCAAGAGCACAGAAAAGCTTCCCAACTTTTCATCACCTTTGACTCGAGTCACCTGGGATTGCCAGCATCCAAGTGAACTCTCTCCAGGTAGATAGCGGATTGCATCTCCTTTGCTTATGAAAGTATAGGACTCTCTCTCAAGGGTCATGTCACTGCACAAATGTTCAAGCTATGGCTGCCTCTATGGCAAATCTATGCTCTGTAGTGACTGATGAGATATTCAAAGCAGCAACTTGTCTTATGTCCACACTTTTGCTGCTCAGTATTGCCTGGACAAGGACTCCCGCCGGGATAGAAACAGAGAAAAATGACGACAGAAAAAGACCACATGGCCTATCTAGTCTGTCCTTCCATATCAACAACTACAACAGTCCCCTTTTTTCCTTTACAGATCCTCTGTTTCTCCCATGCTTTTTTGAATTCAGATACTGTCCTCATCTCTACCACCTCCACTGGGAGACTATTCCACGGATCCACCACTCTTTCCGCAAAGAAATATTTCCGCATATTACTCATGAATCTATCCCCCTTCACCCTTATCCCATGTCCCCTCATAGCAGAACTTGCTTTCAATTGAAAGAGGCTTTACCCCTGTGCATTTATGCCACGGATGTATTTAAACATCTCAATCATATCACCTCTATCCCGCCTTTCCTCTGAGGTGAACATATTAAGATCGTTAAGTCTGTCCTCATATGCATTATAATGAAGACCACTAACCATTTTAGTAGCCATCCTCTGTACCGATTCCATCCTGTTTATATCCTTTGGGGGTGAGAATTGCACACTATACTCCAAATGAGGTCGCACCAAAGACTTATACAGAGGTACTATCACCTCCTTTTTTCTGCTAGCTATTCCTCTCTGTATGCACCCAAGCATCCTTCTAGCTTTTGCCGTTGCCTTTTCTACCTGTATAGCTACTTTAAGATCATCAGACACAACCACGCCTAGGTCCCGCTCTTCTTTAGTGGACAAAAGTACTTCAACCCCTATACTATATTGCTCCCTTGGATTGCTGCAGCCCAAATGCATGACCTTACATTTTTTTAACATTGAATTCCAACTGCCAAATTCTAGACTATTTTTCAAGCTTAGCTGGATCCCTCCTCATGTTATCTATACCTTCCTGAGTGTCTGCTCTATTGCAGATTTTGGTATCATCCGCAAAGAGGCAAACCTTAGCCGACAGCCCTTCCACTATATCACTAACAAAGATGTCAAAAGGAATCGGACCAAGGACAGATCCCTGGGGCACACCACTGGTAACTTCCTTCTCCTCAGAGTGAGCTCCATTTACCTGTACTCTTTGTCACCTCCCACACAACCAATTTCTAACCCAAGCAGTAAATTTAGGGTCCATCCCTAGGGTGCTCAGTTTGTTTATAAGTCGCCTGTGAGGAACGGTGTCAAAGGCTTTACTGAAATCTAAATACACCACATCTAGGGCTCTCCCTCAGTCCAACTCCCTGGTCACCCAGTCAAATAAATCAATCAGATTAGTCTGACAAGACCTGCCTCTGGTGAATCCATGCTGCCTCACATCCTGTAATCCGCTGAACTCCAGAAACCTCACTATTTTCTCTTTCAGCAGCGTTTCTAATAATTTACTCACCACCGAAGTTAAACTAACTGGCCTGTAGTTTTCAACCACATCCTTACTTCCGCTTTTGTGTAAAGGCAGCACATGCGCCTCTCTCCAGTCCTTTGGCACCACTCCTGACTCCAACGAGGCATTGAAAAGGTCAGTCAGTGGAGCTGCTAGAACGTTCCCAAGTTCCCTCAGTATTCCAGGGTGTATCCCACCCAGCCTCATCGCTTTGTCTACTTTAAGTTAAGATAGTTTCTCATGAACACAGTCTTCTAAAAATTCTTCAAGATGCCCCTCGCTTCTGTTCCTGTTTGTGGGTATTTTCTGAGGTCCTGTTCCTGGTTCTTCATCTGTGAACACAGAACAGAAATATTTGTTAAGCAATTCTGCTTTATCCTCATCATCTTCTACATATTCCTCCCCTTCACCCTTGAGTCTGACAATACCACTTTTGCCCTTCCTCTTCTCACTAACATATCTGAAAAATGTCTTATCCCCCCATTTTATTGCTTGGCTATTTCCTCCTCTTTTTGAATCTTTGCTTTCCTGACTACTTTGCTAGCTTCTCTAAGTTTTTCCAAATATAGATGCCTGTCTTCCTCTCTCTGTGATCTCTTGTATTTCATGAAGGCCTCCCTCTTTTTCTTCACCTTTTCAGCTACTTCTTTTGAAAGCCATAGCAGTCTCCTTTTCCTTTTACCTTTATTTACCATTTTAACAAAAAGGTTGGTTACCCTTAAAATATCCCCTTTTAGTTTTGCCCACTGTTTTTCTACATCCCCCAGCTGTTCCCATCCTGCTAACGACGCCGTGAGGTACTGACCAATCTTGGCAAAGTTAGTTTTACTAAAGTCTAAGACCTTCACTTTTTTTTTTTTTTTTTTATTATTTATGCAATTTTCAAATTTACAAGCTAGAGAAAAAACTTGTACGGAAAAGGGCCTTTAACAGCCCACAAGTCCACCAAAACAACAAACAAGATGGGTCACAAAACAAAAGAAAATTGTTTCCAAAACAATACAATCAGGATAAAACAAACGCAATGAGAAATGCTAAACATTCTAACCGTTTAATGGACCCATAGTCCAGGGGCCCAGGAGGGGGCAAAGGGGAAGAAACAGCCACTGCGGTTGCCCGTTTTTGTGAATTTACAAAAGTGGCTAATTGAGAGGGCTCAAAAAAATATATCTGTTACCAGATATTTTTACAAGACATTTACATGGAAAACATAAGAAAAATAAACCCCCCAATTGAATAACCCCAGCACGATACATAAGAAACTGCTTCCTTCTTTTCTGGGTCACTCTTGAGACATCTGGAAACATTCTAATCTGCGAATCCAGGAACGTTTTACTGGAAGACCTAAAAAATACTTTCAGGAGCCAATCTCGATCTGCTTCAAGGACGAAGGTCACCAAAAGCGTGGCGGTCATCCCCACAGCTGTAGGGGACCGTTCCAAAAAGGTAGTAAGGTCCAAACTGTCCGAAGACATCAACAGGTTTTCTGCTTCACCCTTTGCTCCAATCTTAGTAGTTGGCAAATAGAAGGCTTTGGATATTGGAGGAATAGCATCGAGTGAGACTTTCAGAACAGTCACAAGAAACTGCTTAAAAAGTTCCAAAGGAGAAACCGACGGAACTTTTGGAAAATTCAACACTCGAAGATTACGAGACTTAGCAGTATTCTCAAGGAACTCCAACCTCCTATGCACAATCGAAAAGTCCTTCACAAGAGATTGGGGAACATCCTTAACCTGTGCTAAAGACCCCTCAAAGGAGGTCACTTTAGCATTAATTTCAGTACTAAATGACTCAAACACTTGCAATTGTTGCCCAAAAAGTTGAAATTGTTGAGAAATAGACTGGAGCTGAGATGTTACATTAGAATGCATAGTCGAAAAGGCTTCCCATAGTGAATCAAAGGAAACTACCTTGGGCTTTTCCAGAGGGAGTCCCTGGGCACCAGCAGACACTTGAGAGGAAAAAACTTGGTCAATCAGAGATAAATCCAGAGAAGAAGCCGGGACACGCAAGGCATTATCCTCCACAGCCCCCACCACACCAATAGCCCGATCCTTAAAGAGCTGCCCGGCTGAAATACCTTCCACACCGGTAGACTGTTGATGAAAATCCTCAGAAGAGCAGTCCGACCCTCTTTCCACTGCAACAGGTTCCCCCTGCTTATTCTCGGCATCGGGCTGCAATGGTGGGATACGGAGCTCCGGGCTCAACGATACCTCCAACCTCACGGCATCCGGGGACCTTCCTTCCGACCCCAGAATGCCTAGCGAGTGCGCGGGAGCTGAAGCACTTCTCGGAGCGGTCTCCACAAACAAATCCATGGGACCGCAAACCGCCGATTTCCCCGCACCTGAATCCTCCGCCGTCGCCTTTGCTTTACGTTTCCTGCCCTTATGCGGCATCGAACGTTTCAGCAGGAAAAAAGGGTAAGGAAATAAAGTACCAGCAGGAGGACTCGGAGGCTCACTGGCATGCATCCGTTACCGTCGCCATCTTGTTCAATTCTCGTTTAAGACCTTCACTTTTGAATGGATTCTAACAGCCCTAGTCCTAATACTGAACCACACTATCTGGTGATCACTGGATGCAAAATGATCTCCCTCTATAACATCAGAAACACTTTCACTATTGGTAAGCACCAAGTCCAGTGTGGCCCCTTCACGTGTGGGGTCTGTTACCAATTGTCTGAATAGTTCTCCCTGTAGAGAATGCAGGATCTCTTTACTTCTAGATGATACTGCAGCAGGAATGTGCCATTCAACATCTGGCATATTGAAATCCCCTATCAGTAGCACTTCCCCTTACCTAGCAATGCTGCATATGTCTTAAATTAACTCTCTGTCCACCTCTTCCTCTTGTGAGGGAGGTCTGTATATCATGCCAATGCAAATAGATTTCTCTTTCCCTCTTTCTAGTTTAACCCACAGTGCCTCCTCTCTCCCTTTTAAGCTCTGTAATTCCAAAGCTTTAATATTATTTTTTACATATTGTGCCACTCCTCCTCCACTTCTTCCTACCCTGTCCTTTCTGAATAAAGTATCGCCTGGTATAGTTACATCCCAGTCATGTTTTTCTGTGAACCATGTTTCTGTAACTGCCACTAAATCCAAATCTGCCACTCCCACCAAAGCTTCAACATCAGGGATCTTATTATCCATGCTATGGACATTTATACACACTGCTTTCCATATGTTACCCCTTTTACCCATTTCCATAAAGGTATTTAATGTATCACTTACCTGGGGGCTTTCACTTCCCTAGGGGCTTTCTTCACCCATCCCCAACGAATCTAGTTTAAAGCCCTCTTCAGTAGATTAGCCAGTCTACTACTGAAGACGCGTCAACCTTTCTTGGACAGATGGACGCCACCTCTGCTCTGCAACCCTTGGAACAGAATCCCATGGTCCAGGAAACCAAAAGGCTCTCGATGACACCATCCGCGCAGCCATGCATTCATCTCCAGGATGCGAGCCTTTCTGCCTTCACCTTTACCCTCAACAGGGAGGATTGAAGAGAACACCACCTGTGCACCTAACTGCTTCACCTCTGTCCCAGAGCCATGAAGCCTTGCTTGGCCAAGCTGTTCTCCAGTATCTCTTTCAGACTTAGATTAACTCCTACATTCCATCCTGGGTTTCGATACCAGACATCCTTGGAGGATACATGAATTACTTAGTTCCTTATTGTTACTCCAGTTTAGTCCTCTACTTCTGGGTTGTGAACCTCCTCCTGCAGCTTGGAGACTGGACGTGTCAAACTTGCGACATCACTGAATGTAATCTGCTGGCATCTCCCATCATCCCCAGTGTGTCCAGTCTCCATGTAGCAGGAGGACATAGTGAGCCTAGCTACTGGGCTCACTAGAGGAACGAATAAGCAGAATTTAGTTAGAGATCTCATTTCCCTTTGGGACGAAATTTTTTTATTCAATTGATCTGGTTTCTTTAAATTTCTTTAAAAGAAAAATACACACAGAAGGTTTAAGTCAGAAAGGGCTTCCCTGCTGTCCCAAGGCTGTTTCCCTTTCTGGGATCTCTTCCCTTGCCAAAATGGGGGAGAGCTCCTAAGCGGTAACGTGACCCCGCGGGGCGGTGACTCACCGCTCTGGATTCTGGCCGGGCGGCATGCTCACTCATGTCTCCAGCTCTCGCTGCCGACGCTGCTTGCTTGGTCATTGAGCATGCGCAGCTTGAAGGGCCAGCTGTGCGCCCGGTAAGTTTGGACTTCTTCTTCCCCCGTCGGGGTTTATACCGGAAGCAGGTTTACCAAGTCGAGGGGAAGAAACAGTTCAGTTGCGTGCCAAAACTCTGTTCTCCACAGCGGTGGCCATTTTAAACACGCAGCAACTGCCGCGTGTCTGATCAGTGCGGCAGAGAGCATTGGGCTTCCCGGAGGGGGGGGGGGGGTTAGTTTCATCGCGGTTTGTCCTTTCACTGCATTTAGGATTAGCTGTTCCTCCCGGTTCTCTAATTTGCTCACTTGCTTCTTTAGCTTTGGGTTTAAAGTTGGGTTTCTTTCATTTTGTTTTGTTTTATTTGCCATCTCCTTTTATTTTTATAGTTATTATTAGTTGGAGGCCCTGATTAGGGTCTGCATCGGGGAAGTCCCTATATTTTCTTCATTGTACTTATTAAAAAAAAAAAAACAAGAAGGGTGCAGAAAGAGGGGAAAACTTGACAAAGGAACTTAAAAAAAAAACCTCCAAAAAACCTTAGTGGATTGGTGTCTGTTTCCCGCTCGGGACTGGTGAGCAGCACATCATATGTCAGCATGCCCTCAGTGCATCGTCTGCGGCTCCCACAGAGGCATGGTCGCGGACACCGGCATCTGTCGGGGGTGTGCAGCTGTTTCCGTCAGTGTGGAGCAGCAGATGGAAACGTCGGTAGTCCCAGTTCCCCAGGGTTCCACGATGGGGATGGAAGGAGAAGCGGGGGGTGGGGGGGGGGGCCTGTTTCTTCTATCCCCGAACCAGAGACCTCAGCTGGCCCTTCCGGTGCGTTACCGGGACCGGATCTGCAGCTGGGGGATTTCTGCCCGGACTTCGTCCTGATTATCCATCAGGCCTTTTGTCTTCAGCGTCAGGGTAAAGTTCCTGGTCCCATTCCTTTTCCCTCGGCTGTAACTCAGCCCGGGATTCTCAACGGCGAAGGGGTTGCGCCTAGACCGCCGAAGAGGTCCCATCCACCGGAACCATCCCTTTCGGATTCGGAGTGGCAGGAAGCAGAGGAACCAGAGTTAGACCTGGATAGAGATATGGAAGAGGGAGAGATTCCGTAACCTGAGGATCAGGCGAAAATTATTCGTGTTTTCCGGAGGGACGAGCTGATGGCGCTCATTACAGAGTCCCTGCAGACGCTAAAGTTGGCTACAGCACAGCCGGTCGAAGAGGAGGATGAGGAAGAGCCCATCATTGAGGCGGTGCGTCGCACACAGGTAGTGTTTCCCATCCACAAGGTGGTAGATAGGATGATCCAGGACGAGTGGGATCAGCCAGAAACGGGACTCAGAGGACTAAGAACTATGAATAGACTCTATCCCTTGGTGGATAATGACAAAGACAAATTTCGCTGTCCACGGGTGGATGCAGCGGTATCAGCCGTTTCTAAAAAGACCACTATACCTGTGGAAGGTAGCGCCGCTTTAAAGGATGCGCAGGATAGGAAGATGGATGGTTTGTTGAAGCAATCCTTCGATGCAGATGCAGTGGCTTTGCAGGCTTCCATTTGCGGAGCTTGGGTTGCGCGAGCCTGTCTAAGGTGGTCCCAACACTTACGACAGTCGACCCAGTTGGAGAAGGACAGTGTACGTGAGCTAGAACGGCTTGAGTCACGTTCGGCTTATCTGGCCGATGTACACTATGACTTGATCAGGTCCTTAGCAAATAGTATGGCGTCCCTGGTGGCCGCTCGCAGGTCTCTGTGGCTCCGGAATTGGGCGGCCGATGGATCTTCCAAATCCCAACTCAGTAAACTTCCTTTTAAAGGGAAGTTGTTGTTTGGTGAGGACCTGGACAAACTTGTGAAGGATTTAGGGGAGTCCAAAGGTGGAAGGCTGCCAGAGGACAAGCCTAAGCAAGCCTTTCAGGGGCAGCCTAGAGATTTCAGGCGATTTCGTACTTCTTGTTTGGGTGGTTTCCAAAGGGGAAGGTTTGCATCTCGGGCCCACAGGTTTCGTGGGTTTCGTGGAGCAAGTAGAGGGTTTGCAGCGGCATCCGCAGGCGCCGCTTGGAAACCACAATGAAAGAAGGTGGGTCCCGGCAGTGAGCCATCTGATAGGGGGCGACTTCGGGGATTTCTCTCTGCCTGGATCCAAATAACTTGTGACCAGTGGGTGCTGGAGGTCATTCGCAAAGGTTATGCACTGGATCTGGTCCGAACCTTCCGGTCTATGCCTGCGCTGACGGCATGGACTTACCTTCAGGTGCTAGGGACAATGGCGGCAACCTTGGAAGTGGTGCCGTGGGCCAGATTCCATATGAGGCCATTACAGAGCTCGTTAATTCACCGCTGGTCTCATCAGTGCGACTCGCTTAGCAAATGTCTCCCATACCCTCTTCGGGTCAGGTGGTCCCTTCAGTGGTGACTGCTCCCCGAGTCTCTGGGAATGGGACTGCTCCTGGAGCAACCAGCTTGGCTTCCCCTGTTGATGGACGCAAGTCTCGCAGGGTGGGGAGCGCACTACGGAGACCTCTTTGCGCAGGGCACTTGGTCAGTGGCAGAGGGCGACTGGTCCATCAACCGGTTGGAGCTGAGAGTGGTCTTCTTAGCCCTACAAAGCTTCGAAGCAACGGTGGCAGGATGAGCAATAAGAGTACTGTCCGACAATGCCGCGATGGTAGCCTACATAAATCGGCAGGCCGGCACAGGAAGTGTTGCCATGGCACAGGAGGCAGAGGGGCTGTTCTCTTGGGTTGAGATGCAATTGCAAGCAATTTCAGTGGCACACTTTGCTGGGAAGGACAACGTCACAGTGGATTTTTTCAGCAGGGTTCGGGTGGATCCCGTAGAATGGGAATTGCATCCGGATGTTTTCACAGAAATAGTGCGCCATTGGGGGACATTCCAGTCAGTAAAAGTGAGCCGGTTCTTCAGCAGACGACGCAAGAGGATGTCAGAAGGAGTCGATGCCTTGATTCAGCCTTGGCCATCGACGGGCCTTCTCTATGTGTTCCCGCCGTGGGCGCTCATCGGCCGAGTGGTTCAGCGCATCGAAGCACATTGTGGGTTAGTGCTGTTGGTAGCCCTGGACTGGCCAAGATGCCTGTGGTACGCAGATAGCATGTGGTTACTCAACGGGAACCCATGGCGGTTGCCGGCATCGGAGAGTCTGTTGCTACAGCGTCCGCTTCACATGCCGCAGGTGGATCAGTTCTCGCTTACTGTTTGGCCATTGAAAGGGCTTGGTTAAGGAAGAAAGGTTATTCCAATTTGGTCATTTCAACTTTGCTCCAGGTGAGGAAAAAGTCTATGTGCGCATTTGGCGTATCTTCAAGGATTGGTGCGCGAGGCGTCAAGTGCGCGCGGCAACTGCGTCCGTCCCTTTGGTACTAAGTTTTCTGCAGGACAGCTATGAGAAGGGTCTGTCTGCTAGTTCTTTGAAGGTCCACTTAGCAGCCTTGGCCTGTTAAAGAGGTAAGGTCAATGGAGGATCTCTTGGAGCTCACCCCGATGTGATACGTTTTCTTAAAGCGGTTACCAGAATGCGTCCTATCACGTAGGATTGTGGTTCCGCTGTGGGATCTGAACTTGGTTTTAGGGGCCCTCGTGAAGGCACCCTTTGAGCCTTTAGTCCAAGCGTCGGTCAAGGATTTAACCCTGAAAACGGTATTCCTGGTAGCCATTTGTTCCGCGAGGCGGATTTTGGAATTGCAGGCTCTGTCTTGTAGAGAACCTTTTTTGTGCTTTTCCAGGGAGAAGGTGGTCCTGCACCCGGTTCCGTCCTTTTTGTCCAAATTTGTCTCTCCGTTTCATTTGAACCAAATGGTTTCCTTACCAATGCTTAACATGGGGGGGGGGGGGGTGAAAATTCAGCTGAACGAGGTCTTCGCCGCTTGGATGTAAAAAGAGTGCTTCTGCACTATTTGAAGGTTTCCGAGTCATTCCGCAAGTCGGATCGTCTTTTCGTGTTGTTCGGCGGTCCAAGGAAAGGTGAAGCAGCAGCTAAAGCCTCCATTGCTCGATGGGTTAAGGACGCTATCCTGTCAGCATATATTTTACAAGGTTGTGCCGCACCGGTGGGTTTGAGGGCACATTCCACTAGAGCACAGGCAGCCTCTTGGGCAGAACACAGTTTGGTTCCACCGGTGGAAATTTGTAGAGCGGCCACCTGGTCCTCTCTTCACACTTTTAGTAGACACACCACCTTGATATGCTAGCGGCCTGTTTCGGATCGGCAGAGTTACACTCTGGTTGGAAAGGTCCCTCCCGTTAGTACTGCTCTGTTACATCCCAGAAGTAGAGCACTAAACTGGAGGAACAATAAGGAAATAGAAACTACACGTACCTGGTAATTGTAGTTCCTGTAGGAACTCCAGTTTAGTCCTCATTCCCGCCCAGAGAGTGTTTGCGTACCAGAATAACTGGCCTGAAGCAATCTTCAGAAGATTACAGGTGGGTGTGATTGTCTTTTGCATTTGCTTCCATTCTTTATCCTTGATTGTTTTTCTGCCCTCTGTTTCCACATCTCTGGTCCGGCAGGGAGGAGAGGAGCCAGTATGGCCTTCAACCCTTATGTTAAAGGGGAGGAGGTTTGTTCATTAAGTTATCACTTATATCTTTAGTTTGGGTATTGTTAATATGTTTAGCTACTTGTTTGTTGCTCTTTTGAGTCTGCTTTGTCAATAGTACACTGGGGCTGATGGGAGATGCCAGCAGATTACATCCAGTGATGTCACAAGTTTGACACGCCCAGTCTCCAAGCTGCAGGAGGAGGTTCACAACCCAGAAGTAGAGGACTAAACTGGATTTCCTACAGGAACTACAATTACCAGGTACGTGTGATTTCTATTTATACCTGTGATCCACAGCTCACTCTGAGGTCATCTCTCTAGCTTCTCCGAGCTAGGGAGTCCCATATGTGAAGACTACATTACTGCTTGTTCCAGGAGATAGCATAGTTACTCACCTGTAACAGGTGATCTCCGGGAACAGCAGGAATTTAGTCTTCACAACCCACCCTCCTCCCAAAGGAGTTGTAGTTCATCTTCTTCTCCTTCTCTCCTTTTATCTCAGCTAAACACTCAACTGAGGAGGGAGAGCTGGAAAGGTGGGAAGGCAGCTATGCAGGCACAGTGGGATGCTCCCAAAACCTTTCCTATTGGACGCTGGGGTGCGTGCCTGGGCGGGCTCCATCGGTACTGACGTTTCCCATTTGTGAAGACTAAATTCCTGCTGTTCCCGGAGATCACCCATTACAGGTGAGTAACTACACTTTATTTATCTTTATCTTTATCTTTTATCTTTATTGGCATCATTTGATGAACCGCCCAGGCTGAAGCGTCAGGGCGGTGTACAATACAAAAGGGTAGGCTACTGAAAACAAAGTCCAAAAAGAACGCCAAATGATAATAGGACAGGGAGAGACAGTCAAAATCAGGTAGAGGGCAGAAAAGACCCAAAGAGGGACGAGAGGATGGGGGAAGGGAGGGAGAAAGGAAGGTAAAAGAGGACGTATGGGGAGATATCATGGAGGGTGGGGGGCGTGACTGGGGGACGAGGCACCATCGACAGGGGGAGGGAGGTCAAAGGCCAGACAAAAGAGATGGGTTTTGAGGAATGCCTTAAAGCGGGGATAGGACAGTTCGGTACGGAGAGATAGGGGGAGTGAATTCTACAAGGCGGGACCTAAGAAGAAAAAGGAAGAGTGGCGGGTAAGTTCCAAATGGGCCTGGGCAGGGGGAGGAAGAAAGAGACGATTACCGTGGGCCAATCGAAGAAGGCGTGGGGAGGGCTGAAGTTTACTTAAGTTTACAGGTGATAATTATACGAATACAACTATATCTTATATGTTAAATGGGCTTTGTTCACCTGATGAATAATTAATATCAGGTCCTTAATAAATGTATTCCTGATGAGGATAACCAGTTGCACCTGAAAATGATGGGCACCTCCCACTTTTAATAGGTTTAAGAGCCTATAAAGCTAAGATTATCCCAGGAGTGTGTGGGTAGAAGTTGGGGTGAATGGATAGGAGTCATTGAGAGGGAGGGAAAGAAGACTTAAAAGCTGGCTTGCTACACAGTGCTCCGACCTGTACTTCTAAGGTTAAGTTTCACCAATTTTCTGGGTGATTCATACAGCCCTTGGTTTAATAGAGGGGGCCTTTCAAATTGCCACTTTGATCTCTCACTTGCCTTTAGCACCTCTTTACGACAACTTCAGACCTTTTGCTTCTTAATGGGAAGGCCTCTTTGTAAAGATCACTAGAAACAAGTTTAGTTCTTTGTACTCAGAGATTATTTATTCTGCTGGTATGCTAAGATATACTCTGATTTGATTTAAATAAAAAAGCTCTCTAGAAACAAAGTTATTCCAGTAACTATTTACTCTATTTTTCTTTCTTTGTTAAGCTATACTCTGATTTAATTTATATGAAAAGCTCTCTGGTGGTACTAAAACCTGACTGACTCAACAAACACACTGAATTCCAAAATACACAGATTTATCTGGTTTAACCCAAATATTACCCTTTTCCCCCAAGATTTAGAATATATTTCAGAAGATAAATATTTACAAGTGCAGATCTATTTCCAATTGTAGTAGTCCCTCTGGGTAGTCCTTCAAGACCTCATGGAGGAGCAGTACCTCCTGCATAATGATGGCCAGTCCATCAGAGATAGCAGATTGTGGGCTTGTGGATGTGCCCTGCCCTTGGATAGCTGGTGCTGGTCCTGGCCACTGGCGTGGCCTGTGGCCTGGGGTGTCCACATTGTCTCCCACAGCAGCTCTTCCATCCCCAGTTGATGGCAGCTGGCATGGCAGGATGCCCATCCTCAGCTGGGGGAGGCACTGCAGGCATCCCCATCTCCTCACCTGGCTCCTCCTTGGACATCACTGTGGCCACTCCTCACCTAGTGCCGCCTCCTCTTCCACCTATCCCTCCTGTCTCCCTCCCCTCTTTCTCCCCCTCCTCATCACTATCCTCCTCCATCCTGGCTGCATCCCCCTCTGTTTCCTCCAACCTGCCTGCCCCCTACCACCTTTCCCTCTGCAATTCTGCCTGCATCCTCCCCTCCGTCTCCTCCAACCTGCCTGCCTGCACTGCCTTCTCCTCCTCCTTCTCCATCCTGCCTGCACTTCCCTCCTCCAACCTGCCCACCTCCTCCCACTTCTCCATTCTGCCTGCATCCTCTTCCTCCTACTCCAACCTGCCTGCCTCCTCCTCCTCTGCTTCCATTCTGCCATTCTCATCCTCATCCTCCTCTGTTCTGCCGGTACTCTCCTCCTCACTACTGTCCTCTGCTATAATGGTCAGGGCCCGTTGGCCTGCTGGCAGTGCTCTTCAGTCCCCCTCCCCACCTGAGGTCACTGAGGTGGTGCTATGGGTGACAGGCCATTGCATCATGATGGCTGTTCCGTGGGCAGCTGGGGTCCTGCCATGCCTGGGATGAAATGGCTCTGTTTCACTGGCTGTGGGGAGACAGATGGTGGGACATTAGATGTGTGTTACTGGACACCTACAGGTGATACTACCTGGCAGACACATGGAGGAATGAACTGGGACACACACACACACCCTCTGTGGTCCGAGCATGCATGCAGCCTGTTTTTCCAGCCATTGTATCTAAGTCATGCCTATCTGTATTGCCCTGCCGCTCCCTGTTCCCAGTTGAAGATGATGTACGTGCAGTTTGGCTACTGGCTTACTGTTCACTGGGAGATGCAGTCCCTTACCACTGTTGTGCAAAGATTTTTGGGATGGATGTGCCCCCCCTCCCCCCCCAGATTTGTGGATCGGACCGTGACTCGCAATTCTTCTAGAGTGGGAACATATGCACTCTTCCAATAGCGACTAATGACAGATCGGGCTGCCAAGAGCAGGCAGTGAATGAGACGGCAGTGGCTAAATGACAGATAATTGGGTGGAAGATACCCCAAGATACACATGTTAAAAATAAATGGGAAGGGAGATCCTACTTTTTCTCTGATCATAGACCTTGGCCCAAAACTCTTGAATCTTGAATCTCCACTACATGTGAAGGAAATCCCCCCTACGCCCACAAAGACACTAACATAGAAAAAAATCATCCACTCTTCCCCCATCAAAACAGGTCTATAAACAAAATATGCATTTGGAAAAATATGAACAATTGTGTGTTCACTAGGGAAAGCGAGATAGAGCAAGAGTGCGAATAATGAAAAGACTTCCTTCCAGAAGTCCTCCAATTGGTCAGGAAAATCAGATGTCCGTTTAGCCATGGGAGTAGATATTGAAAGATCCACCGACCCTGAAGTGGCAAAAGCTCGATATAGCCAGGTAAGAAAGAACTGAGGTTCAAATAGTAAGCATTCCAAAAGACGCAGCATCTGGGTGCTCGCTTGTTCTCTAACTGCTGATCCGAAACAGTGCCATATCTGTTCCAAACATGATTTCAATGTGAACGTTCCATGATCAAACAAAGTTGACAAGTGTACTGAGATTCCCACCCCAAAGTCCCTAATGAATGAGAATGCAGCAAGCTCAATGAATGGAGAGTATTGTGGAGATAGGCGTTGAGTTTTGCATAAGGCCATCCAGGCTCTCGAAACGGGACCCAGAAAAGGGTGAGAGAGGACACAGAGTTGGTTTGTTTGTGCAGATATAAATGGGATAGCCCCACATGGAATTGGGGCAATCCACTTAGCCTCTAACGAAGCCCAGGCCGAATGTGGGTCTGAGGTCCAGAGACATAAGATGCCCAAACAAGCGCAACGATAGTACAGTTCTAGATTCAGAAGGCCCATCCCCCCAGCACCTTTAGGAAGTATCATAGAAGACCATCGGATCCTCGGTCGATGACCTTACCAGATAAATCTCATAGAGAGACGTCAAATGGCATTGAAAAAGGAAGGAGGAACCCAAATTGGTAATTGTGTGAACAGTAATAGTATCTTAGGCAGCAAAAGCATTTTAATAGTATTGATGTGTCCAAGCCATGACACCGAGCGGGATTGCCAAGTCAAGATATCTTTGCTTAAGGTATGAAGAAGTGGGGTATAATTGGATGTATATAGTTTGGAGAGGTTTCGAGGTATCACGATCCCTAAGTAACGGAACCGTGTCATTGACTTAAATTCACCCCTTACAGGAGGCCTATTCCTGGATGTTGCAGAAATACAGGGTAAGAGGACCAATTTTTGCCGATTCACCACAAAACCCGAGATATTAAAAAAATTTTGGAGGAGCTCCATAATCCTAGGCAGAGAGGAGCCGCAGGTCTTTTACAAATATTAATGTGTCATCCGCATATAGCGATATTATATGAGTGTGTCCTCCAAGCGGAATACCAAGCGCAGAGGCCCTCCTTCTTAAATGTGCTGCAAATGGTTCAATGGCTAAGGCAAACAAAAGTGGTGAGAGTGGACAACCTTGTCGAGTACCTCTACCTAGTACAAAGGCCACCGAGAGATAGCTATTGACTAGGCCCAAGCCCAAAATGTTCCAGTGTGAGGAGTAAATACCGCCACTCTATCTTGTCAAACGCCTTTTCCATGTCCAATGACAAGACCGCAAAATCCCCAGAGGTTTTCTGGATCCCAGACATAACATGAATCAGCCAGCAAACATTTTCAAATCCATATTGCTTTGTGATAAATCCAGTTTGATCTGGATGTACCAAACATGTATCAACTTGTCCAAGCGGGCCAGTAGAATTTTTGTGAAGATTTTATAATCAATTACCAGCAGGGAAATTGGTCTATAGCTGTTGCAAAGTGTGAAGTCCTTTCCCTCTTTGGGAATCACACTAATAGTCGCCTGGTAAAATGAAGGGGGTAGCCTGCGCTGGGGTAAAATTTCATTGAATACTCGAACAAGTACCGGAGCGAATTGCTCTGAAAGAGTTTTGTAGAGCTCAGCCGGGAAAAGGTCGGGATCCACAGCCTTAGCATTTTTCAGTTTACTAATAGCCCACTGTACCTCCTTCAAGGTGATGGGGTCATCTAGAGATGCTGGGGCTTTGGCCGATAAACAAGGGATTTCTGCCTCACACATTCAAAGGTGAATTTGCGAGTCAGGTGCCACAAGTTAGGAAGTGCAAAGATCTTTATAGAACTGGGCAAACATTTGCGCCATGTGTGATGAGTTCTGTATCACCTCATTGCTCAAGGAGGTAAGAGTGGCAATCCTGTGCTTTTGACATTGATGCTTAAGTTGCCACAGCAGCAAGCGTCTCTCCTTATTACCATGCTTGTAATGCTGCTGACAGGTCCACAGCATCCGAGAAGCAATATCTTCAGTTTCTAAGGCTGCCAGTCTTCCCCGTAACTTGATTAACTGCTGCCATATAGAGGTGCCACCCCTCTCCCAGTGATACACTTCAAGGAGTTTAATTCAATTATGCAATTTTTCCTGCTGATGAAGTTTTTGCTTCTTAAAGACTGTTGCCAGTAAGATCAGCTGTCCATGTAGAACCGCTTTCACAGTCTCCCATAAAATGAAAGTAGAAGTTCCCCCATTATCATTAAACTCGAGATATTCTCACCAAGCGGTACAAAGTGACCTCACAAAATTGACATTATTTAATAAATACAGAGGGAGCAACCACGAATGTTGAGGACAATCCCCAGCCACTATATCCCACTCTAAAGAGAGCATAGTGTGATCTGAGGGACCAATCAAACCCATTACCACTCGAGATACCGATGCCAGAAGGAAACGCGATATCAACCAGTGATCAAGGAGCGAATAAGTATGATGAATGGGAGAGAAAAAAGTGTAATTCCGCTCCCCCGGATGCAACAGGTGCCAAGCATCACAGAGATGCCAGTCGTCCATTACAGCTGCAAGTGGAGGGGGATTAAGTGTGGCAGTACTGCCACATTCCATTCGGTCTACTTCTGAGAAAATGCAATTAAAGTCACCACCCATGATGATCTCCCCTGTGCGTGTGTCAAGAGCTCTTTCAAGGGGTCCCGTAGTGTGCACGTTATTTCTGTAGGGGGGGACATATATACATTAACAAAGGTAAGCAAGGTCCAACATACAGTACCGACTAGTATTAAGAAGCATTCCAAGGGGTTACAATGCTGAGTAATCAGCTGAATAGGCAATGTATCCAAAAGCATGGTGAAAACCCCGTGCTGATGTGAGGAATAATTAGAAGCAAAAACCTGTGGGAATTTCGAGGAAACCAAGTGGATATGTGCTTGTGAAGCTAAGTGCAATTCTTGAAGAAAAACCACTTCCATGCGGGAATGGCAGATCTGACCAAGATCTTGGCGGCACTTAATGGGATCATGGAATCCCCAGACATTCCAAGTGACAATTTTAGTCATGGGACCTCAGGAGCAATAAGAGGAACCCCCCTGCAACGCTGGGTTCGAGCACCCCACCACCTGTAAGAGCATATCGAGCCCAAATACCTGTGTTGCTCCCCGTGTTGCCTCCTGTCCTAAGAGATCCCACTTCCCATCTAACCTTCCTCTCGGCTTCTCCCCCTCCCCCCCCGAACCAATTAGTCCTATACCATAAAGACGGAAACATATTCCTATAATAAGAGGTTGAAAAGGTAAGGCAAGCCTTGCTCAAGATATTTTAAGGAAAAGAAAAAGAGTAAGAGAGATCTTAGTATTTCTCCCCCCACCCTTGATCCTTTGTGAAGAATGTGCTACAAAAAAATTAAGGCCACCACCCCCTGCTTCACAAAACCTGAATCCAATTTCCTAAACTACCTCTCCCCTAAACTATTGAGCTCACTGGGAGAGCACTTCCTGGGAGTGTCTTACACCGCTATGTGTAGATTAACAGAGTTGTCCTCCCCAAGGGAAAGGGAGAGCACAATGAAAGAATGCACTCCAGTAGTAAACCATTGATTGTGTCAGCCACCATCGCAACAACAATGCCTAATACAACCCAATACTAAGCATAGGCATTTAAAGGCAACAAACCTTTAAGAATAGAATCTTAGATCAGAGGTAGCAGCCTCCGTCAGGTTGGAGCGGTTGTGTCCATTACTTTAGCTTGCGCTTCTTCCAGGTCTGCTTCAGACTGACATCTCGATCTGGGCACGTTGCGGCATTTGGGAGTCAATATCTCCCACTCCCCCTGGTCACTGCGGTGTCGTGGCATACGATTATCCTCCGCCTGAACCTGATCCAGAAACTCCAGGTAGTCGGACAGTTCTGTAATTTTGTGAGCAGCATTGTTCCATTCAAAATGGAGCATGAAGGGAAATGCCCACCTGTAGTGAATTTCTGTCTTCTGTAACCATTAAGTGAGTGGTCGGAAGTTTTGACATTGTTCCAGCATGTATGGAGATAAATCTTGGAAAATCTGGATCTCATGCTTATGGAAAGCAGCTGTCCTCCTGCAATGAAGTTTTTGAAATAAGGCCATCTTGTCTTCAAAAAAACGAAAACAGGCTAAACGTTGCCCTGCTCCACGATGTGATCACTCTAATTTCACTGGGCTTAATCCTCCTGGAACTCAGCATAGATACATTTCTTAGACTAGGTGTGCCATATTCTCTTGACCTGGTTTCTCCGGCATGCCTAGAATTCTTACATTATTGCAGTGTTGGCGGTTCTCAAGCTCATCTTGGCGCTCTTTAAGGTCTCTCGTGAGTTGATCCAGTTTGTTGAATTTTGACTGAAAGACAATTTTAGCATCAATCTGCTCTCTGGTGTTTATTTCATTTGCACCACCTGATTGTCTAACATTTTCATGTCGGAGCGGAGATCTGAGATTGCTTTGGAAAAGTCCAAGCAAAATGACCGAAGCTTCTGAAGCATTTCCATAAGATCTGCTTTCATAGCTGGTTGTAAAGCTGTATTTTCATCACAGAAGAGAGGGCTTTGGTGAGGAGAGCTGGACCTTTGAAGAACAATCTACTTCAGCTTTGTCTCCTTTTCTGGGGAATTTGGAGAGCGTTGCTGCATATGTATTCTTTGAAGCCACAGCGAGATATAAGCTAGGGATCCACAGCAATCAAGAGCTCTAAGAATAAAGTCACTGCCAAAATATGACAATCAGACGAAATACTAGAACTGACCACTATATGGCGGTCAAGCTACACACATAAAAAGTCAATGCAAAAGAGGAAGGCCAGCAATGAGATGGATCGATACAATAACAGCGGCTACGGGTTACAGTCTGTCAACAATGCCTGACTGAAGACCGAACACAATTTAGAACAACTATCCAGAGGGTTACCATGAGTCGACACTGACTCGACGGCGCTTAACAACAACAACAACCTCAAGCTTCCAGGTTAAGCCATTCAGTGAGACGAACAGGCAGACAGCTGTCTCCCTTGACGAAAATAAAGCCGCAGCTCAGGTCTTCTCACTTTCGGCAGTATCAGAGTAAGAAGAGAGCTCAGATCACACAGTGGAAGTGAGTCAGGGGACACACATTACAAGCGCCGGTGGTTCTGACTGACCCAAATCCCTGATGCTGGAAACAGAGCAGGAAGTCATGCAAAGCCTGCTAATCAATGGAATGCAGCCTGCGTGTCAGCTTGCGTGCCAAATATGCATTGCAGGAACATGTGGTAATGGCGTTAACAGCAGTGGCAGCACATAAGGGAGAGGACTCCTGGGATAGCACCAGGTACATACATGCAATGTAGGGAGACAGCAGAGAGTTGCATTGACCCACTCACCAGCATCGGACACATGAGAAAGTCAGTGGCAGACAGGATAATTTCCCACTGGTTCCTCTTTGAACATCCATTATGCTAGGCTTCTATTTTTTAGATCTTTGGGCAAGTTGGAAGTAAACCAATCCCGGCGAAAGCAACATAAAGGCAGCTGCTTATATCCTCCCATCACGGCACAGCTGTTCAGAGCCTTCTCATAGATGGCAGTTCAAACATGCAGCCTAATCCACCACACTCAGACCGCAGCGTTAGAAGCATTGATCAAGTTTCAGCCACCGCTCTGCGATCGTGAGTCCCGATTTACTGGATTGCTTTCCCCCTCAACGGAGCAGGTAGATTGGCACAATTTAGGGGTTTTTAGCTGGACTCCTCATGAAGTGATTGAGCTTTAGGGACCCATTAATGCAGGAACAGGATTATAATGCTGCCATTTTACATCTGGCTCATGAGCACCCCACCAACATATTATGTTGTTTGTTAGCTGTCGCCTCATGGTGCAGAATCTGCACTTCAGTGCTTCCAGTGTGCGCCTTGCATCATATTCACTGTGGGAGATTGATAGGCATTACTAGTCATCCTCTTGACCCCCACAACTTGTCCCTATGGCTCCATTTTCCATTGCCACATGTTCCCTCACAGTCCTTTACAGTCAATCCCAGGCCCTAACACCCTGACACTTGCCACCATCTGCTTCCCCAGCATTTCCGACGGACACCATACTCTGTCCCATTTCTGCTCAAGTATCACCCTCAGTCGGCTGCACTTTCCCTCCTCTGTTTCTCTCTGGCCTTCCTGTACTGTCCATGTGACCACCACACCAACTTCTAGGTCTTCCTATTGTAATTCCATTCTTGGCCCAGCTCACCTAGGCATATGGCTTGTACAGCAGTGGTCATGTCTGCATGCCGCCTTTTGTATGCCACTGTGCACAACTCACACCTCTGCAACATATACTTTCCCAACAAGCCCCAGATGCTGGAACTGTTCCCAATCTGTGTGAATGTCATTGTTGCCAAGGAGAGCTCTAACATCCTCCCATGTGCTTTCTGCAATTGCAGACTTTTATCCATCCTAGCTTGGCAGGGATCTCCATTGTGCACTGCAATTGCTGGCAGGAACAGGACCCAGGGACATGATTCTGGGGACTGCATGTGTCATGACCCATCTGCACTGGTATACATTCTCCCATAGCTTGGCCTTTGGCAGTGCGTTAGCAATAGGCTGCTGCTCAGCTCCATCCTCCCAGTGTCCTCCCAGGCCCTACATATCCTATTGGTTTCTCACCTGCACAGCTGGAGCTAGATCCCCAACCAGATGGCTGTCAAGAGGTGCAGGTTTGCCTTGTGGTTCCCTTGGGGATAGAGTATCCCTTCATACCACAGGACTTTCCTAGCTAGGGTCTCTGCCTCAGCAGGACTGAAATTCGCCATCATCCTGGCAGCCATGCTACTTCTGTGTATCAGTCCGGTCAGAGAGGGCTCCTCCACTAACAGAGGCATTACGCGGGTATGGCAGTACGTGTTACCCTGGTTTGGCATGGGTGGGCCACATGGGGTGCTGCATCCCTGTGCAAACCCAACTCATATTCTGTTTTGCCTGTGTTTCACTGTTATGCAGTTTGTCCCAGTTTCTGCACCTTTCACGGTTTCTGGGCTAATATTGTTTTGGGTGTGTCTGCGTGCATAGAATGAATATGCCCTGCTCCACACTACCCGGGTATGTGGATTTTGCTGCCGGCTACACTTCTTCCAATACGTGGCAATATTCGCATCTTGCCCGCGTGTACGCCACCTTACTCACAATTTGTGCCCCTTTCCTGAGCATTTTTTTAGCCATTTATCGGCTGCTTCAGCACCTCATGCAATATTGGGCCCTAATGTTCAGAGAATAGGAAGAACCAATGTGGAGGAAGCTACCTTATCCTACTCAGAACCACAAAAACAGCAGGGAGAATTGAAGCAGACTGCAGGGCTTAATATCCCAGGGTACTGGAAAGGCTGACCTGTCAGAAAGCAGTCATCAGTCTATTCTAACCAGTAATAAGGACAGAGCAGTCCTGCTCCTAGAGTCTCAAAAGGTTCCCCTCCCCTTTCTGAAGAGTAACAATGGCTAATTAATTCTGTTTCTTGCATATGGATGTCCACCATAAGCCTCCCAGAAACACCAAGGTCTGAAACCCCCAGAGAGAAAAAAACCCTGCTCAGGAAGAAAGCAGTACTCTAGCATTTAACTCAGTCAAGCAGCACAAATACTTATTGAGTAAACTTAAACTTTAAAAGCACAGGAGCACCAGGTAAGCTTAAATCTCAAAAGCACAGGTACAGAAGGTGTTACCTTGTGAGGGACTAATAAATCCTGGGGCTGAAGTTACCCTGATAATTAGGAGTCTCTACAAGAAACTCACTGCTGCACTCGCCAAACTAAGCTGAGAGTGACAATCTTTCCCTATTAGCATATAGAGGACAGGACATTGAGACAGAGGGACAGGACTGACTTATCCAAGTAGGAAGTACTCACTGAAATACCCCCAGAGGACACCAATATCTGCCCTGAGGCAGCAAGCCCTTGGAATTCCTCATAGTAGAATCCTTCCATGATGTAGAACTAAATTTCTCCATCACAGGCAAGCACAACACAGCCAAGGGGGGTCAGTCCAAAGGAAGACCTACCTACCGCTGTATGGACCTTCCCTAGAGTCCTCATGACTCTCCAGTATATCTGGCCTTATGATGCACAGTCCTCTCAGGTCCAATTGGGGACTGAGGAATGAAATAGTTAAAAGCTTGTTTGATTTGTACTAAATTGTTAGCTACAGATGACTGTTAGAAGCTTAAAGTAACTGCGTGGCTTGCATAAATGCATGCTGTCAACTCTTTCAATTGCACTATTTATATAATAAAGGCTCATTCCAATTATCCAAAGAATACTTCTTTATTTAAAAATTTTCATATCAAATTTGTGGAGAATGTGGGAAACGCAAACGCCTATCCCCTGAATTCACTGCAGCTGACGGTTCCTACTTGAGTACCGAAGCAGCCTGGAAGAGCAAGGGAAGAACTAAAAATACAAGAGAGGCTCCCTCAGGCTGCTGGTTGAATTCAGGATGGAGGTCTTGTGTGCTAGTCCAAATTTTTACATGAGTTAGAGTGAGCCTTTATTTAAGGGGTTAATGTTTAGTGTTTGTCTTGTCCTGTTTATCTCCTTGGATCAAAACAACAAGCAACTCTCTAGCATCCTGCTTGCAGGGTGGCCATGTGCTGAACCTCTGTATTTGGATGTAAAAGACTTGAGAGCAAAGCTGAGGAGTGGAGTGGCCGCCTAATTGTTAGAGCACTGGCTTGGGAACCAAGAGACCAGGCTACAATTCCCACTAGCATTCCTTGTGGCCTTGGGCAAGACACTTAAGCCTCCATTGCCTCAGAAAATTCCAAGTTATTGATATCCCTGTTTAATGTACATTACCAAGTTTAAGTTACAATGTAAACTGCTTTGATTGAAATGATAAAGCAGTATAAAAGACCTGTTAAATATCCTTTTGTTTATTGTTGGTAAAAGCTGCTCTTCATGTTTGCTGTGAATTATTTGTTTTATGCTGCTTTGGAGTATATTGTGTTTTAGTTATTATTCTGTATTGTATGAAGTGTCATGATAAAAAGAGAGCTGAAAGATCTTGTGATTGTGGTTTTTGAAAATGATGGGGAAAGTCTCTGGATACAAAGTTGAAGGGATTAGGAATCAGAAGGAGACTGCCCAGTGATAGTCTTTTTACATGAGAACATAAGATATGCCATACTGGGTCAGATCAAGGCCCATCATGCCCAGTATCTTGTTTTCAACAGTGGCCAATCTAGGTCACAAGTACCTAGCAGTTTCCCCAAAAGACACATAGATTCCACAATGCTTGTATTGGGGCAAGTAGTGGATTTCCCAGGTCCCTTTTAATAATGGTTTGAACAATCGATCTATGTTTACCCATTCCACTCCATTAATTTATAGACCTCTATCATATTTCCCCTCAGCAGTCTCTTTTCCAGGTTGAAGACCCTAACCTTTTAAACCTCTCTTCATGTCCCCTAGTCTTTCTATATTCTGATAATGTAAACAATTGATCTACATTTACCCGTTCCACTCCGTTCATTAATTTATAGACTTCTATCATATCTCCCCTCAGCGGTCTCTTTTCCAGGTTAAAGAGCCCTAACCTTTTTAGCCTTTCTTCATAGGAGTATCCTTCCATCCCCTTTACCATTTTGGTCGCTCTTCTTTGTACCTTTTCTAATTACACTATATCCTTTTTAAGGTACGGCAACCAGAATTGCACACAATATTCAAGTTGCGGCCGTACCATGGAATGATGCAGAGGCATTATAATATCCTTGGTTTTACTCTACATTCCTTTCCTTATAATTCCTAGCATTTTATTTGCCTTCTTAGCCACCACTGAACACTGGGTGGAGGGTTTCAATATGTTTACCACAATGATGCCTTAATCATTTTCCTGGGTGGTGGTTCCTAACGTGGAGCCTAGCATCGTGTAGCCATAGTTTGGGTTGTTCTTTCCTAGGTGCATAACTTTGCACTTATCTACATTCAATTTTATCTGCCATTTGAATGTCCGGTCTTCCAATTTATCAAGGTCCTCCTGCAAATATTTCACAATCCTTTTGGGTTTTATCAACTGAATAATTTTGTCTCATCTGCAAATTTGACTACTTCACTCATTATTTTCATTTCGAGGTCATTTACGAATGTTAAACAGCAGCAAACCCAGCACAGATCCCTAGGGCAGCGTTTTTCAACCACTGTGCCGCGGCACACTAGTGTGCCGTGAGATATTGTCTGGTGTGCCGTGGGAAAAATTCCAATTTCATCCGTAATATGTGGCCTCGGCTCACAAATTAGGGTTGCCAACCGGCCGGTTTTCAGCCGGCCTGGCCGGTTTTTCCATGGCCAGGCCGGCTGCCGGCACAGTTGTAAAACCGGCCATTGAAAAGCCGTTTTTTTGCTCTGGCCGCAAGATCGGGAGCGGCCAGAGCAAAAAACCGGCTTTTGTGCCGAAGTCCGCGGCGCGAACGCGATCGCGATTCCCTATAGCAGTGCAGCCGCTGGTTCTGCTTTGTACAGAGCAGCGGCTGCACTACACTTACATTGAAAAGTAAAGAGAAACTGTGTCAGGAGCCCTCCGATCATGCAGAGCCCGAGGAAGTGATGTCATGGGGGCGGGCTCCTCACAGGCTGTCTTTCCTTTTCAAATTAACTTTAGCTGCAATAAAGTTAATTTGAAAAGGAAAGACAGCCTGTGAGGAGCCCGCCCCCATGACATCACTTCCTCGGGCTCTGCGATGACCGGAGGGCTCCTGACACAGTTTCTCTTTACTTTTCAATGTAAGTGTAGTGCAGCCGCTGCTCTGTACAAAGCAGAAGCAGCGGCTTGGGCAGAGGGTGTGTGTGTGTGTGTGAGTGAACCAGCAAGGGGGGGGGAGTGTGAGTGAACCAGCAGGGGAGGGGGGTTGGTGTGAACCAGCAGGGGAGGGGGGTTGGTGTGAGTGTTTGATTCCTATTCAAGAGAATTACTTTATATATAGTCAATATAGGCACAGAGGTAAATTTTTTTAACATTTTCTAATGGTGGTGTGCCTCGTGATTTTTTTCATGAAAAAAGTGTGCCTTTGCACAAAAAAGGTTGAAAAACACTGCCCTAGGGTACTCCACTATTCACTTTTCTCCATTCCAAAAATTGGCCATTCAGCCCTACCCTCTGCTTTCTATCTTTTAACCAGTTCCTGATCCCAATTGTTTACTGCCTCCTAACCCTTGACTTTTTTTTTTACTTTATTTTTATGATTTGCAATATATCCCATACAAGACAAAAACAAAAGTATATAGTAATCTTATAACACTGTATAAATCACAATATTGTGGTCCCACAAGAACAAGAACTTTAGTCCACAAGAACAAGAACTTTAGCCCACAAGTTAAGAATATAGATCCAAGAACAAAATAGTGATCAAAGGATAATAAACAAGTTATTTAAATGAACACAGTCCCAGAATAAACTCCAATTACCAACACTACAGAGGTGCTTATGGGAGCACCACCTGGGCATTTAACTCCTCACTGGCCCTTAGAAATTCTAACAACAGTCTAGGTTCAAAAAAGGCATACTTCTTCCCTTTGCACTGCAACAGACAAATACAAGGAAAGTGTAAAACAAAATTTAACCCCAAGGCTGCAGTCCTGAAGCGCAGCTCCTGAAAATCTTGGTGCTGCTTTTGCTTAAATCTAGATAAATGAAGAAATATCCTAATGTTTGAACCATGAAATTTATCCAGTAAGTGGAAATATAACCTAAAAACAGTTTGGTGATCAATCTCTAAGGCAAAGGTAAGAATTAAGGTAGAATGCTGGATCACCACCTCCACTGAGGACTCCAAGAACTCCGTAAGATTAACAGCAAAGGAATCCCTCTGCCCCCCAGATGAGGAGGAGCCCCTACCAGAAGACAGATATTGGGCCCTAACTAGAGGGAATAAATTACCAGAGTCCATACCCAACACCTCAACGAAATATTTTTTAACCATATCTATCGGAGAAAGAAAAGGAGACCTTGGAAAGTTCAACAGTCTAAGGTTGTTCCAATGCACCAGGTCTTCAAGGTGCTCTATTCGTCGGCAGCCAATACTACTGCCCTTAACCAAGGCATCCCCAATCACTTGAACAGCAAATACTTTATTGTTGAGGACATCCATTCTCACAGTCAAATGGTCCAATGCCTACAAGTGTTCAACCACCTCCTGTGAAAACCACAAACAAGTCTTCCATAATTTTTGTTGTCAAAGTCATCAAAGAGGAGTTCAAAACTTGCATTGTGTCCCATAGTCACATCCTTCAGTCGAGTAACCTCACAAAACAAACACATGGAAGAAGCATTCTCCAATTCCTGCACGTTGGTCTTCACAGATCTGCCTGGAGCCCCCGGAGAGTTCCCCGTGGCTGCATCCAATTGGGAAGAAGATGTTGCAGCCAGATGACTTCCTGAAAGAAACACACTGGCAGACCTTCTGTCTGTAAAGGATCCCCCGTACAGGCATCACAAACACTTCCTGGGTTCAGAGGCCGGGCGTGTACTTCGGGGCTTAACAAAGCCCCCTCGCTGCTGCCTGTTACATACCTGCCAGTATGGTCTGAGAGGAGAGTTGCTGGGACAACTGAGGAAACAGCAAAGTTCTCCAAGGTGGTCTGGCACAGGGCCATGGAACTGGAACTCTCCAGGAGGACAGATTTGCGCTTTCCCTTCCTCTTCCCCATAGCAAGGGAGAGGAGACCCAAACACCTACCAACCTACCACCTACAAAGTGCACAGAGCATCCTCAGGTGCGTTCACTACAGTGCCATCTTGGATCTTGCCCCATCTGGTCCAGGTGATTTTCTACTGCTCAGTTTATCAAATAGCTGTAAAATATCTTGCCGGTTTATCAATATTTCTTTCAATTCTTCTGATACATCACCTTTAAATGCCATTTCAGTCATTGGTAACTTCCCTACATCTTATTCAGTAAAGACGGAAGCAAAGAATTCATTCAGTCTCTCCGCTATGGCCTTTCCCCCTCTTAGTGCCTATTTTGCCCTTCTATCATCTAATGGTCCAACTGACTCTCTCACAGGGTTTTTTTTGCTATGAATGTACTTGAAAAAGTCTTTATTATGCATTTTTGCTTCCACAGCAAGTTTCTTCTCAAATTCTCTCTTTGCCTGCCTTATCAATGCCTTGCATCCAGCTTACCAGTGCTTATGTTGATTCCAGTTTTCATCATTTTGCTCCTTTTTCCATTTCCTGAAAGATGCATTTTTGGCTACAACAGCCTCTCTGACCTCACCTTTAAACCATGCTGGCTTCCACTGGTTTGATACCCAGAAAGGTTAAACCAAGCATTGCTTGGAATTCTTCTAGTCAGCAGCCATAGCCACCCTCTGAGGGAAAGTATTGTGCAGAAAGGAAGTTTTTGTAACACCAAATTGAATCACAATCGAAGACACCTGCATATGACCCAGGAAGCTGAACAAATTCAATTGTTTTGCCTACACATCCCTACTGGCAGGCAAACAGATTTTATGTGTCAATGTCATTGAGATACTGGCATTACCTCTCTGTATCATATCTGTAACTCCAGCCAGAGGTGTTCCTCCACCAGCAGCCCAGAAGCAGCTGCTGCCTGTAGATAGGCTAGGACCCCTCGTGCCACTAGCACAGTAGGTAAAAAAGGAACAGAAGCTGCCAGCAGCAATTTGCGCACCCCAGTGCTGAATGCACCACCTCCACTGCTGTGAACAGGATATCCATGGTCAGAGGACAGCACAACCACTACAGAAGTAGAGCGGATGGTTCGGAAGAATGTATCTTTGAAGGATACTACCAAAAGCAGAGAGGTTCCACAAAAGAGTAAAGTAGCCCAAATGCCCTCAAGTATGGAGCAGACAGAGCTTAAAGATCCCAAATTACCCATGTCTAACAATAACCAAATTAATATGAATAAAATACATTCTCTAAAATGCTTGTATGCAAATGCTAGAAGTCTAAAAAATAAGATGGGAGAGTTAGAATATATAGCACTACATAAAAGATTAGATATGATTGGAATATCAGAGACATGGTGGAAGGAGGACAACCAGTGGGACACTGTGATACCTGGGTACAAACTATATCGAAATGATAGAGCTGATCAAATTGGGGGAGGGGTTGCTCTCTATGTTAGAGAGGTCATTGAGTCAGAAAGGATTAAAGTTTTGCAGGAAACATAATCTGCTGTAGAATCTATATGGATTGAAATTCCATGTAAAAGGGGGAAGGCAATGGCAGTGGGGGTGTACTATCGAGCGACTGGCCAGAATGACCAAATGGATGATGAAATGCTCAAAGAAATCAAGGAAGCTAACAAACGTTACAGCACAGTAATAATAATGGGTGATTTCAACTACCCCGGTATCGACTGGGTCAGTGTCACGTCAGGACATGCTAGGGAGATGAAGTTCCTAGATGAAATAAATGACTGCTTCTTGGAGCAGCTGGTTCATGAACCGACCAGAGGGGAAGCCATATTAGACCTAGTCCTTAGTGGAACACCAGATCTAGTGCAAGAGATAAGGTTGTCGGGGCCACTTGGCAATAGTAGAAACATAGAAACATGATGACAGAAAAAGACCACATGGCCTATCTAGTCTGTCCTTCCATAACAACAACTACAACAGTCCACTTTTTACTTTAGAGATCCTCTGTGTTGGTCCCATGCTTTTTTGAATTCAGTTACTATCCTCATCTCTACCACCTCCTCTGGGAGACTATTCCATGGATCCACTACTCTTTCTGTAAAGAAATATTTCCGCATATCACTCCTGAATCTATCTCCCTTCACCCTCATCCCATGTCCCCTCATAGCAGAACTTGCTTTCAATTGAAAGAGGCTCTCTCCCTGAACATTTATGCCATGGAGGTATTTAAACATCTCAATAATATCACCTCTATCCCGCCTTTCCTCTAAGGTGTACATATTAAGATCCTTAAGTCTGTCCTCATATGCTTTATAATGAAGCCCACTAATCATTTTAGTAGCCACTCTGCACCGACTCCATTCTGTTCACATCCTTTTGAAGGTGCGGTCTCCAGAATTGCACACCATACTCCAAATGAGGTCGCACCAAAGACTTATACAGAGGCAGTATAACCTCCTTTTTTCTGCTAGCCATTCCCCTCCGTATGCACCCAAGCATCCTTCTAGCTTTTGCGGTCGCCTTTTCTACCTGTTTAGCTACTTTAAGATCATCAGACACAACCACGCCTAGGTCCCGCTCTTCTTTAGTGGACAAAAGTACTTCACCTCCTATACTGTATTGCTCCCTTGGATTGCTGCAGCCCAAATGCATGACCTTACATTTTTTAACATTAAATCCGAGCTGCCGAATTCTAGACCATTCTTCAAGCATAGCATGATCGCCTTTGATTTAATTAGTGGAGGAGGGATAGTAAGGAAATCCACAGTACTACCTTTTAGCTTTCGAAACGGAGACTATGATAAAATGAGGAAAACAGTTAAGAAAAAACTGTAAGGAGCAGTTGCAAAGGTTAAAGATGTACATCAGGCTTGGCTGTTGTTGAAAAATACTATCTTGGAAGCCCAGACCAGCTGTATTCCACGCTTTAAGAAAAGTGGAAGGAAGTCCAAAAAACTGCCAGCATGGTTTAAAGGTGAGGTCAGAGAGGCTGTTGTTGCCAAAAAAGCATCTTTCAGGAAATGGAAAAAAGAGCCAAACGATGAAACCTGGAAACACCACAAGCACTGGCAAGTCCAATGCAAGGCATTGATAAGGCAGGCAAAGGGAGAATTTGAGAAGAAGCTTGCTGCGGAAGCAAAAACGCGAAGCAAAGACCTTTTCAAGTACATTCGTAGCAAAAAACCTGTGAGAGAGTCAGTTGGTCCATTAGATGATAAAGGGGTTAAAGGAGCAATAAGAGGCGACAAGGCGATAGCAGAGAGACTGAATGAATTCTTTGCTTCAGTCTTTACTGAGGAAGATGTAGGGATGTTACCCATGACTGAAGTGGTATTTAAAGGTGCGGAATAATTGAAGGAAATATCGATACATCGGGAAGATGTATTACAACTATTAGATAAACTGAAGAGTAGCAAATCACCTGGGCCGGATGGTATACATCCAAGGGTGTTGAAAGAACTGAAATATGAGATTGCAGACCTGCTATTAGTAATCTGTGAACTATCATTAAAATCATCTCTAATACCTGAAGATTGGAGGATCGCCAATGTAACACCAATTTTTAAAAAGGGTTCCAGGGGTGATCTGGGAAACTACAGACCGGTGAGCCTGACATCAGTACCGGGAAAAATGGTAGAAACCATCATAAAGAATAAAATTACTCAGCATGTAGATAGTCATGACCTAATGGGAGACAGCCAACATGGCTTTAGAGAAGGAAGATCTTGTCTTACTAATCTGTTATGTTTTTTTTGAAGGAGTGAATAATCAGGTGGACAAAGGTGAGTCGGTTGATATTGTGTATGTGGACTTTCAGAAAGCCTTTGACAAGGTCCCTCATCAGAGACTTTTGGCAAAACTAAAGAGTCATGGGATAGGAGGCAGTGTACTATTGTGGATCAGGAACTGGTTAAAAGATAGAAAGCAGAGGGTAGGGCTAAATAGCCAATTTTCCCAATGGAAAAAGGTGAATAGTGGTGTACCCCAGGGATCTGTGCTGGGTCCGCTGCTTTTTGACATATTCATAAATGACCTGGAAAGTGGAATAACGAGTGAGGTTATCAAATTTGCAGATGACACAAAACTATTTAAAGTTGTTAAAACCCAAGAGGATTGTGGAAAATTGCAAGAGGATCTTGATAAATTGGAAGACTGGGCATCAAAATGGCAGATGAAATTTAATGTGGACAAGTGCAAGGTTATGCACCTAGGGAAGAACAACCCAAACTATGGTTACACGTTGCAGGGTTCCACATTAGGAACCACCACCCAGGAAAAAGATTTAGGCGTCATTGTGGATACCTTGTTAAAACCCTCGGCCCAGTGTGCAGCAGCAGCCAAGAGAGCAAATAGAATGCTAGGTATGATAAGGAAAGGAATGGAAAATAAAACAAAAGATATTATAATGCCTCTATATCGTTCCATGGTGAGACCGCACCTTGAATATTGTGTGCAATTCTGGTCGCCGTATCTTAAAAAGGATATAGCGATTTTAGAAAAGGTTCAGAGAAGAGCCACCAAAATGGTAAAGGGGATGGAAGGATACTCCTATGAAGAAAGGCTAAAAAGGTTAGGGCTCTTTAACCTGGAAAAGAGACGGCTGAGGGGAGATATGATAGAAGTCTATAAATTAATGAACGGAGTGGAACGGGTAAACGTAGATCGATTGTTTACCTTATCAGAATATAGAAAGACTAGGGGACATGCAATGAAGCTACAGGGTAAACTATTTAAGACTAATAAAAGAAAATATTTTTTCACTCAACGTGTAATCAAACTCTGGAATTTGTTACCGGAGGATGTAGTAAAGGCTGTTAGTGTAGCTGGGTTTAAAAAAGGTTTGGACAAGTTCCTGGAGGAAAGGTCCATAAACCATTATTAAGAAGGGACCCAGGATATCAATGCTTGAACCAATCCAAGTTATCAATGTCCCTGTTTAATGTACATTACCAAGTTTAAGTTACAATGTAAACCGCTTTGATTGAAATGATAAAGCAGTATCAAAAACAGTTAAATAAATAAATACATAAATCTTTCTGGAATAGGGCTCTTGAGCAGTCAATCATTCAAGTAGGGAAAAACATGCACTCTCAGCCTGCATACAATTGTTACTATGATGGTGAGGCACTCTATGACCACTTGAGGAGTTGATACAAGGTCAAAGGGTAGTACATAGTGCTGGAAATACCACTTTCCTACAACAAACCTAATATACTTCCTGTTACTGGGATGTATTTGGATGTGGGTATATGCAATGTTTAGATCCAGAACGCAGAACCAATCCCTGTTTTATAGATAGGGAAGTAAGGTGCCTAAAGACATCATTCTGAACTTCTTTTTGACCAAAGATTTGTTCAGATCTCTTAGGTCTAGGATGGGCAGGACTGGCCCGTCCACTAGGCAGCTGCCTAGGGTAGCAGATCTCTGTGGGTGGCAGACCATGTGCTTTGGCACACATGGCCTGTCACTCCCACCGAGCCGCGCCGACCTCCCCCCCATCTGAGCTGTGGCATGCTGCCACCCTCCACTGCCTCTGATTCTTGTGGCAGGAGGAAGATGGCTAGACCCAGTGGCAGACTTCACAGAAATTGGATATCATATATTCCTTCTTATAACAATGTTGCACCTCTCCGAACACATACAGTACAAAAGTGCTGGAGGAAAAAGACCTCAGAACATCAGGCCAATGCAATGGCTAACAATATCACTATAACAGCCAAATGGCCACTCACAAACAAATTGTTATCGCTTACCATCATAGATCAGAAAAAGCTTCCAACACAAATCACCTTGCAAACACACTATCAGCTCTGTTACAGGTAAATCACACCATTATCACCAACAATACAAAGCTAATAAAGCAAAGAGGACAAAACAAAACACTTAGCTGCCAATGTAATGCACTCCAATATGCTGCAGACATGTACTCAAATCGCTTCAAACACAGCAATGGTTCAACTCCGACACCAGGTGTTTCACAATCACTGCTTCAGGTAGCCAAACCCTCTACCGTTATTCAGGTGACAAACCCAAATCGTCCTACAAACAAAACCAGAAAACAATAGCAGCATAATAGCTTGATGCAATTCTCACAAACTCTGAAAACAATTGTTACATCCCAAATAAAGCGCTTACTAGTTGCAGCAGGGCACTAAACCGAACAAGCAGCTGAAACCGACATACAGAAGCTCAAACAAACTGCTGCAAAACACCGTGCATGCACATATGAAACAAAGGAACCCCCCCCCCCCCCAATACACACCAACCAATCGGAGGGACCCAATTCACAACCGGCCAGCCATACTTCATTCATAGAACCACCACCGTAAGGGACAACAACATGTAACTTCAATCATCCCCCATCATAAGAAACCTTTAAAAAACACACACACACACACACAAACTGATACCGCTGATTGTCTACAGCCCCAAATCCACAATACACATACAGACAAGCTCATTACAACTCAAACTCAGAACTACAAAAAGCAACAAAGGACAATTCCGACAGCTTTCTTAGACAACTGTTTTAGTTGCTTTTTTGACAGCTTTTTGAAAACAAATCTAAAATAGTTGTCTAAGAAAGCTGTCAGAATTGTCCTTTATTGCATTTTGTAGTTCTGAGTTTGAGTAGTAATGAGCTTGTCTGTATATATATTGTGGATTTAGGGTTGTAGACAATCAGCGGCAGAAACCGTCGGGCAGGCCCTGAGGAAAAACAGAGTCAATATTCTTTGAGCAATAAATTATTTCTAGAGACCTTTACAAAGGGGCCTTCTAGATAGAGGGCAAAAGACCCGTGAATTGTTTTTTTAAAAAGGTGTTAAAGCCACATGACAGATCAGAGGGCCATTTTGAAAGACTCCCTTTACCCAAGCAAGGGCTGTGTAAATAACCCAGGAAATTGGTCACAGATTACCTCAGAAGCACAGGCATACATAGTTTAACAAGAGCTCTCAGTCTTGAAGGACTACAAAAAGGGACTGCTATTTATGGAGAGAGATCTGCAATTGTAAGTATTTATTTCTGGGAATTTTTCTAAATCTTGGTGAAAAAGGAATTCTTTATATGAAAGCAGATTAATCTGTGAATCCAGTGTATTTGTTAAATCAGTCAGGCCTAGTATCAGCAAAAAACTTTTAGTTAAATTAAAAAATCAACATGTATCTTTCAGTTTAAGTTTAAAACCCAGCAGAGAGCTTATAGTTTAAATTTAATACTCAGTCAGGGCCTAGCAGCAGCAAAGAGCTTTCAGTTTAAATGTAAAACACAGCAGAGATCTTTCTGGTTAAATTTAAAACCCAAGACTCCCTCTATCCAAGCAAGGACTGTGTGAATCATATAGTAAATTGATCACAGATTACCTTAGAAGCACAGGACAGGGTACTGTGTAGCAGCTAGCTTTTAATAAGTCATCTTTCCCTCCCTCCCTGCCCAATACCCACCCACCCTTGGGATAATCATAGCTTTATAGGTGCTTAAACCTCTTAAATGAAAGGAAGTGCCATATTCATTCTCAAGTGCAGTTGTTTATCGTCATCAGGCATACATTAAGGACCTGAGATTAAGCTTCAGGTGAACAAAGTACATTAAACGTATTAGGTATAGTTTTATTAGTATAAGTATCCCTAGCAATCCTTAGTAAGTAAAGAACTTAAATACCTAAACACAACCTTAAAACTAAGATGTAGACAGCAGTCCAGCAGCGAGATGGGGGTTTTCCAGTCTTTTGCATTGGTGTGTCACATGTATGATTTTCTCCCAGTTGGTGAGGGGTCTTACGTGTGCACTAGGTGCAAAGAGCTCTTTGCTTTCAGGAATTTAGTCTTATCTCTTGAGGCTAGAGTAGTAGACTTGGAGGACATAGGGAAGACAGAGAGGTACATATGTTGGTACCAATGGCATAGGAAAGTATGGTAGGGAAGTTCTGGAGGCTAAATTTAGGATTTTAGGTAGGAAGTTGAAATCCAGAACTTCCAGGGTAGCATTCTCCAAAATGCTTCCCATTCCACACGCAGGACCCAAAAGGCAGGCAGAGCTCCGGAGTCTCAATGTGTGGATGAGACGATGGTGCAAGGATGAGGGTTTTGGATTTGTTAGGAACTAGGGAACATTCTGCGGAAAGGAGGGGCTCTTTGGAAGGAATGGGCTCCATTTTAACTGAAATAGAACCAGGCTGCTGGCATTAACCTTTAAAAAGGAGATAGAGCAACTTTTAAACTAGATAATCGGGGAAAGCTGACAGTCACCCAAGGGTGCATGGTTCGGAACAATGTATCCTTGAAGGATACTAGCAAAAGACTGAGGTTAGGGCATATTAGCAGAGAGGTTACAATAAAGACAAAAGTAACCCAAATGCCCTTGAGTACGGAGCAGACAGAGCTTAAAGATTCCAAATTACCCCTGCCTACTGATAGCCAGATTAATAAGAATAAAATACAGTCTCTAAAATGCTTGTATGCAAATGCTAGAAGCCTAAAAAAATAAGATGAGAGAGTTAAAATATATATCATTAAATGAGAGGTTAGATACAATTGGTATCTCAGAGACATGGTGGAAGGAGGACAACCAGTGGGACACTGTGATACCTGGGTACAAACTATATCGTAATGATAGAACAGATCAAATTGGTAGAGTGGTTGCACTCTTAGAGAGGACATTGAGTCACAAAGGATTAACGTTTTACAGGAAACAAAATTCACTATAGAATCTCTATGGATTTAAATTTCATGTAAAAAGGGGAAGGGGAAGGCGATGGCAGTGGGGGTGTACTATCGACCGCCTGGCCAGAATGAACAAATGGATGATGAAATGCTCAAAGAAATCAGGAAAGCAAACAAACGTTACAGCGCAGTGATAATAATGGGTGATTTCAATTACCCCGGTATCGACTGGGTCAGTGTCACGGCAGGAGATGCTAGGGAGATAAAGTTTCTAGATGAAATAAATAACTGCTTCTTGGAGCAATTGTTCATGAACCAACCAGATTGGAAGCCATTTTGGACCTAGTCCTTAGTGGAACACAAGATCTGGTGTAAGAGATAAAGGAGTTGGAGCCACTTGACAATAGTGAACATAGCATGATCATGTTTGATTTAATAAATGGAGGAGGAAGGGTAAGGAAATCCACAGTACTACCTTTTAACTTTCAAAAGGAAGACTATGATAAAATGAGGAAAACTGAAAGGAGCAGTTGCAAAGGTTAAAGATTTACATCAAGCATGGGTGTTGTTTAAAACTCCTATCTTGGAAGCCCAGACCAGCTTTATTCCATGCTTTAAGAAAATGGAAGGAAGTCCAAAAAATTGCCAGCATGGTTTAAAGGTGAGGTCAGAGAGGCTGTTGTTCCCAAAAAAGCATCTTTCAGGAAATGGAAAAAAAGAGCCAAATGACAAAAACTGGTAACAACACAAGCACTAGTAAGTTAGATGCAAAGTATTGATAAGGCAGGCAAAGAGAGAATTTGAGAAGAAGCTTGATGTGGAAGCAAAAACACATAATAAAGACTATTTCAAGTTCATTTGTAGCAAAAAACCTGTGAGAGAGTCAGTTGGACCATTAGATGATAGAGGCGTAAAAGGGACACTAAAAGGAAACAAGGCTATAGCGGAGAGACTGAAAGAATTCTTTGCTTCAGTTTTTACTGAGGAAGATGTAGGGATATTACCCCTGACTGAAATGATATTTAAAGGTGATGATGCGGAAGAATTGAAAGAAATATTGATACACTGGGAAGATGTATTACAACTATTAGATAAATTGAAGAGTAGCAAATCACTTGGATCAGATGGTATACATCCAAGGGTATTGAAAGAACTGAAATATGAGATTTTAGACCTACTATTAGTAATCTGTGAACTATCATTAAAATCATTCTGTAATACCTGAAGATTGGAGGATGGCCAATGTAACACCAATTTTTAAGAAGGGTTCCAGGGGTGATCCAGGAAACTACAGACTGGTGAGCATGACATCAGTACCAGGAAAAATGGAAGAAACCATCATAAAGAACAAAATTACTGAACATGTAGATAGTAATGGCTTAATGGGAGACAGCCAAAATGGCTTTAGCCAAGGAAGGTCTTGTCTTACTAATCTGTTATTGTTATACCCCTTTTGGGGCAGGCCCTCCTACCTGGATTCCTACCTGGATTCTTAGGCTTTATCTGGCCCTTCTAACAGGAAGGAAAAAACAAGACACATACACAGATAATCAATTATATTAATTCCAGAGCTCTAGAAGGAAGATCATCAGAGGGTCCAAATCATGGCTCCTCCCTAACTATCTTCAAAAATATTCCTTCAGGGATCTGCCTTTTATTAGGAAGTACCAGCTGACATAGTTCATTTTTGATTAACATTGTATGATATTATTCATGTTACAAAATTGCAGACCTGGAATAAAATCTGCTTAAAGGATCATTTTTCTGCTGATGCTTTGCAAAAATTCATAAAAAACGGAAGTTACAAGGCCATGATTATAATTACCAAGTGACAGTAGGTGTCGCTGTAATTCTTTCATTGTACAAGAGCTGATTAGTCACACTATGATTTCTGTCTAAATTCTATGAATTTCCCAAGCTTTATTTGATTTCTAGTTATATGTTGACCTAAGGTCTCTGATTCTCAGAAAGGTCATGCAATGATGCTGATGTTAGTTGTTATCTAATTTTTGACCTATCATTTACCACAAAAAGAGAGGAGGAACTGTCTATATTCCAAAAATTTGCAGAAGCTAACCTTTGCACCAGTAACTATGTACACAACTTTGTTAGTTAATCTCTGTCACAATAGTGTCAGCAATTTTTCACAGAGAAGCTTCTATCTAAAATGTATGTTTCACAGTTTTTAGCCTTGCATTACAATAAGCATGTATTTCTACCTGTTTCTTCATCATTATCAGTCCTGTTTCTTCATCATTATCTTTGCTTGCATCACTATCTGTACCTATATCCAGAGTACCATAAATCAATTCATCGCTATCCATAGCCAGGTCAAGATTACCATAAACTGGATGATCTATATTAGTGTAAGTTACCTTATCACACAAAAGCTCATCAGTCTCTGCTATAGTTCTTGGGGTCTTGGTCAGTCCTTCCTTTCTCACAGTCCTCCCTTTGGTTCTGCTCAGAACCACATTCTTCATTGAAAGGTAATTCTCTGAGTAAATCCCCAGAACTGGGAACACTTTGTAGCCTAAGGACTGCAGTAGTGTTTGTGGTCTTCTCCATATATGAAATACAACATTTCATAAAACAGAGCAGGAGGGCTACTAGGAAGCTAAAGAGGCCTGTCAGTAAGGCCTTTAAAGGACCAGACAGGCCACCCCACATATTTTCAAACCAGGGCCATACAGAATCAGAAGTACCTTCAATATTATCTTTGGAAAAATGGGGTTCTTTTCTTACCTGATCTAGGATACCAGTTACCACCTTTCTCTGGGAGTCAACGAGCATACAGCAGTGTTCGTGAACAACACTACAAACTCCGCCTTCCTTGGCTAATAAATAATCCAAGGCCATACGGTTTTGGGCAGAGTAAGCAGTTAGTTTGTCTACAGTACCTTGCATGACTGTGAGGGCATCAGTCAAATCCTGAGCTGTTACTTCTATCAGGCATATAGTCGCAATATTTGTTCACCATAACGTTCTGTAGGACGTATGGAACCAAAGCTACTAATCCAAACTGTTCCAGTAAAGGTGTTTACTTCTTTTTTGGGTAAGCATAGTAGTATCGTCTAGCAATTTACGTGCTGCACTTATAACTGCACTGTGGTCATCCGCAGCTCTACGTTGACAGCTAGAGGGCACCCCAAGCAAAGACTCATAAGGGACAAATTTCCATGGCAGGTCAAGGGTAGCTACGTAGCAGTTGCCGGCCCAATCAGCAGGCAACCGAACATAAGCTAGGGTTCCACACACAAAATAATGGCCCAACAATGCAAGGAGTCCATCAGGCCAAATTTTATAATCTTTGGGTTCCGTAAGCAGAACTTCAGTCCCAGGCCAAATATCTCTCAACCATGGGTGATAGTATCCTAGATAGGGATATACATAGTTATCAACATAGCCATATCCTGAACCATTTTTGTTTTTCTCCAATCTATATTTACCATATATTGGTAGCCCATCCTGGTCATAATACTGTAATCCATACTGGTCAAGATGAGTTTTAGGACCAGTGAAAACATTAACACCCCTCAAATTAGAATGAGCTCATACAGAACTCATTGTGGGATTGTCTATCACCAAATACACATGATTGTTAATCATAATGGTCTGACAACTATATAGAGGGGTTTCCCCCACAGGATAAGTCCCCTCTCGCTGAAAACAAATAGGAGGATTGGTAACTGGCTGAGGACTGATAATTCTTGGAGCAGGGGTCGCCACGTCTGGCCATGATACAGTAAGATTGAATAAGGTTTCATTCACAGACAACTCCTTTAATTCTTGCAGAGAAATGGGTCAAGGTCGGGGTAAAAACCCAAACTGCGTAGCTGCTGGGTGAGGTAAGCACACAGCACAATTGGAAATGTTAAATCGCTGAATTAAGGAATAAATGTGAGATTGAAACACATTATAAAAACCACCATGTTTTGCTCAAGGAGCATGTGGATCATACGCAGGAACCGTATGATCATGAATCATTGAAGGTGTAGGGGCTGGGACCAGGGCTAGAATTGATTCTCCTATTGCCTTATGAATCAGCCCTAGCCTTGGTGTAGTAACTATCCCAAATAGCTCTTTCATCCAAGTCTCCACACCCCCTACTCTTGGGAAAAAAATCCCACACACCAGATTAACAAACACAAAAACAGTGCCAATGCCACTGAAAGCATACATATCAGCCAGTGCTGTGAAGACAAGTCCGAGGTGGGTTGCAAACTGTCCAATAACTTCACACCCACTTTCTTGGTTGAGCGGCGCTAAAATCGGTGGAAGCAATTCCATTTCAATCTCAAATTCCTCTGGTTCCGGCTTAGGCTGTGTACAGGGAAGTCATCTTATCCAGGGCGCAGTGCTTTCTTGCACTGGTCCAAATGTATCCAAGTTTTCCGTCCTTTCACTTTCAATGCCAAATATCCCACCAGACTGATTTCAATAAATTTTGCAAATCTACCCAGGAGGGGTCATAAGTATTTATTAGCTGATGCTAATAATCCACAAACTGACCAGGTTTTTCTCAGGAGTCAGGGCAAGATCTAGCCAAATTAAAAACTTCAGCTGGGGACCAATGAGATGCTAAAGTAACTAAACCACCATCCCCCCTAGGGAAGGCTCTGAACGGAGCAAGCAGATCCAGTGCTTTACCTTAGAGTTAGAGGAATTTTTCACCTTAAACCAGGAGGTTAGAGAGGAGAAAGAACAGAGTTTCTTTCTCTTCTCTAACCTCTTGGTTTAAGGTGAAAAATTCCTCTAACTCTAAGGTCAAGCGCTGCAAGTGTTTCCATTTAGGAATCAAAGGAGCTTTTGTCCACTGGCCAGTTCCTTTGCCAACTGCAGCCATGGCTTCCGCTACCAGCTCCTTATTTTGATTGCGCGGCAACAGCTCTAGCGTATGCTGTTTTACTTGTAGGTCAAGTGCCTCAAGTGTAGTTATGATGACCTCAGTCAACGTACGGGCTTTTTCTGCTGAGCAAGATATTGAGTCAACTGCCCTCTAGTGGTTATTAATTCAAGTTGACTTGCTTCTACCCCTATTAATTGCTCAAGTTCCAAAATTTCCTTTTTGAAATGTTGAGCCCGAGTGGTGCGGGGGATAACTACAGGTTCTTCAGGGATAGCGGAAAAGGGACCACCTGGTGTAATTAAAAAAGTGGCATCAGCCACAGATACAGGGATTGGGGAACTAGGGGAAGGCAGCATTACATCCGAAATAGAGCCTGAGGGGTGAGTATCAGCCATGGATTTAATAGGGGTAGAAACACCAGGCATATCATTCAAATGGATGAGCGGCTCCTGATCTTGGTGGGATGCCGGTGCTGCAGCACTATTAATAGTTAGTGATACAGCCAATGCAGTGAACTCCTCCTCATAGGCTTGAGGAGCAGAAGCAACAGTACTGGGTTCACAATTTTTCAGAGGAGGATTACTGTCAGAACTACTAGTCTTAATTTCAGCTTCTGTTTGTTTAGCCAGAACACATATTTGTTCCTCCATTCTAAACACTTGATCTTTAAATTTTTCAAACACAGAATCGGTGGCTTTTTTGCCTTTTTCGTCAGCCTTAGACTGCCACCACCCCTACACGACCCATTCGTGACTGGTATGAGGTCACCCCAAGTCATCAAGGGCCATCTCATACTGTAACCAACGCAGTTTGTCCTCCTGAAAAGTTCCACCCAGCAGGAACTGCAAACTGGAGTTAGAGGCAGTCATTGAATGCCAACGGCCAACATAATCAAGGGCGCTATCACCAAACCTGCACCTCATTTCATAATTTGGGCTTCCCTTTTTCAGCCCTATACTATGAGCTTTTTCGCCCCACTCATCTAACTGAGTTATCTGTTTAATTTTACTGGCCCTATTGCCCATGTTAAAACTCACGACAGAAACCTGCCTAACACACACAGAAAACTGCTTTATAATATTTGTTTAATACTCACTCACTACTGTCCACATCCACGCTTTTCGTACCTGTTTTCGTACCTTCCTTTCTCACAGTTATATTTTTTTAAGATGTGAATAAACAGGTAGACAAAGGTGAGTTGGTTAATACAGTGTATCTGGACTTTCAGAAAGCCTTTGACAAGGTCCCTCATGAGAGACTTTTGGCAAAATTAAAAAGTGATGGGATAGGAGGCAGTGTACTATTGTGGGATCAGGAACTGGTTAAAAGATATAAAGCAGAGGGTAGGGCTAAATGGCCAATTTTCCCAATGGAGAAAGGTGAATATTGGAGTACCCCAGGGATCTGTGATGGGTCTGCTGCTTTTTAACATATTCATAAATACCTGGAAATGGGAATAATGAGTAGGTTATCAAATTTGCAGATGACACAAAACTATTCAACGTTATTAAAACCCATGAGGATTGTGGAAAATTGCAAGAGGATCTTGATAAATTGGAAGACTGGGCATCCAAATGACAGATGAAATTTAATGTGAACTAGTCCAAAGTTATGCACCTAGGAAAGAAAAATACAAACTATGGTTACACAATGCAAGGTTCCACATTAGGAACCACCACCCAAGAAAAGATTTAGGCTTCATCGTGGATAACATGTTAAAACCCTCCGCCCAGTGTGCAGCGGCGGCTAAGAGAGCAAATAGAATGCTAGGTATCATAAGGAAATGAATGGAGAATAAAACAAAGGATATTATAATGCTTCTGTATCATTCCACAGTACGACCGCACCTTGAATATTGTGTGCAATTCTTAAAAAGGATAGTGTTATTAGAAAAAATACAGAGAAGAGCCACCAAAATGGTAAAGGGAATGGAAGGATAAAGAGAGGCTAAAAAGGTTAGGGCTCTTCAACCTAGAAAAGAGACGGCTGAGGGGAGATATGATAGAGGTCTATAAAATTAATGAATGGAGTAGAACAGGTAAACGTAGATCGATTGTTTACACCATCAATATATAGAAAGACTAGGGGGCATGCAATGAAGTTACAGGGTAACCTATTTAAGACTAATAAGAGAAAATATTTTTTCACTCAACGTGAAATCAAACTCTGGAATTTGTTACCGGAGGATGTAATAAAAGTTGTCAGTGTAGCTGGCTTTAAAAAAAGGTTTGGACAAGTTCCTGGATGAAAATTCCATAAACCATTATTAAAGGGGACCCAGAATATCCACTGCTTGACCCAATACAAGCATTGTGGAACCTGTGTCTTTTGGGGAAACTGCTAGGTCCTTGTGATCTAGATTGGCCACTGTTGGAAACAGGATACTGGGCTTGATGGACCTTGGTCTGACCTAGTATGGCATATCTTATATTCTTATGTTCTTTTTGGTGACCAGGAAGTACCTTATGTAAAATCTGCACCCTTCCTTACCTGGTGGACTCAATTCTGGATTCATTCAAAAGGGCATAAATTTCCTTAAGAAGCAGTTCCTGATGCTGAGGGTTTACAGATTGATTCATCTGGGGGCAATTTGGAGGATGTTTGAATAGATGAAGTTTGTAGTCTTTTTGATTAATTTGTAAAACCCAAATGTCAGAAGCTACAAGGGAGCTCTCCCTGAGCAAAGAGAATGAGCCTCCCACCACCAACACGTCAAAACCCTATTCCTGGTTTTGACTGAGGAGCAGGCTAGGCCCTCTGTGTCTTCTCTTGGTTAGGATGAGCATGAGGAGTCTGCTTGGTTTGAGAGTAGCAGGAGCCAGCGAAGTACGTATGCCTTTGACAGTGGTAGGTCTTCCTTTGGTTGTCAATCTGAAGCTCAGATGTGGGACTGGAAAGATTCTGAAGCATAATAAATTGCTTCTCTATGAGGTCTGCAGTCTCTTCGACTTTATCTCCAAAGAGATTCTCTTTATGGCAACATACTTTAGTGAGTTTATCCTGCTCTGATGAGTGAAAGTATAAAACCTAGAGCCAGGTGAGTCTCTTAGCACAAAAACCTATTACATAAGCTCTGGATACCATATCTAAAATATCATAGGTTGCTCAGATCATGTATTTTGAGACGTCTTTACCATGGCTCACAAGGGAATGATAATGCTTGAATTTCTCTGGACAGAGAAACACTGACATATCATCTAGGCTGTACATGATGTCCTTCAGAAACATGCAAATGTAGAGCTGGTAAGAGGTCACACAAGAAGTAAGCATGGCACTCTGAAAATGTTTCCTCCCAAAAAAATCCAATGTCTGAGCCCTCCGCCCTGGGGCACCGAAGAGTGTGTCTTGGACAGTTTGAGAGTGCATTCAATGACCAGAGAGTTGTGCAGAAGCTGGGGCTTCTCAAATATGGGAGCTTTCAAAACTCAGTACATCAAAGTCAATCTTTCTTCTAATTCGAGGTAAAGTGAGGGGGGTCTCCCACTCCTATCTATAACTTCTGAAGGATGCAGTGCATGGGCACTGTCACCGCCTTTTTGAGGGCCGTGGAATATTGGAGGATTTCCAGTTCTTCTGCCCTACATTTGTCCTCTGTCTCCAAATAAAATGGTATGGCCTTGGCCATATTCTTAGGAGGAGACTTATGTCTTTCATGAAGAGGAAAAGGATCATAGAAACATAGAAACATGATGACAGAAAAAGACCACATGGCCTATCTAGTCTGTCCTTCCATATCAACAACTACAACAGTCCACTTTTTACCTTTAGAGATCCTCTGTGTTGGTCCCATGCTTTTTTGAATTCAGTTACTGTCCTCATCTCTACCACCTCCACTGGGAGACTATTCCATGGATCCACTACTCTTTCCGTAAAGAAATATTTCCGCATATCACTCCCTTCACCCTCATCCCATGTCCCCTCGTAGCAGAACTTGCTTTCAAATGAAAGAGGCTCTCTCCCTGAACATTTATGCCACGGAGATATTTAAACATCTCAATCATATCACCTCTATCCCGCCTTTCGTCTAAGGTGTACATATTAAGATCCTTAAGTCTGTCCTCATATGCTTTATAATGAAGCCCACTAATCATTTTAGTAGCCACCCTCTGCAGCGACTCCATCCTTTTCACATCCTTTTGAAGGTGCGGTCTCCAGAATTGCACACTATACTCCAAATCAGGTCGCACCAAAGACTTATACAGAGGCATTATCACCTCCTTTTTTCTGCTAGCCATTCCTCTCCGTATGCACCCAAGCATCCTTCTAGCTTTTGCCATCGCCTTTTCTACCTGTTTAGCTACTTTAAGATCATCAGACACAACCACGCCTAGGTCCCGCTCTTCTTTAGTGGACAAAAGTACTTCACCTCCTATACTGTATTGCTCCCTTGGATTGCTGCAGCCCAAATGCATGACCTCACATTTTTTAATATTAAATCCCAGCTGCCAAATTCTAGACCATTCTTCAAGCTTAGCTAGATCCCTCCTCATGTTATCTACACCTTCCTGGGTGTCTACTCTATTGCAGATTTTGGTATCATCTGCAAAGAGGCAAACCTTTCCCGACAGCCCTTCCGCTATATCACTAACAAAGATGTTAAAAAGAGTGGAGTTCTGGTGATCTATGCTCTGAGAGGCCATCAGACTCACCATCTGTGATCCAGCCTCTTGAATCAGATGCAGAGAGGAAATCAAAGTATTTCTGAGCCTCTGCCTGGTTGATTCACCTTTCTTTTGGGGAGCTGAAGCTCCTTTGGGAGTGTTGATGCACCAATGACTTCCTAGGCATCGGGAGTGCATCAGTACCTGATATGCCGGAGAGTGATATTGGCCAAGCACAAAGAGAAAAGCACTCCACCTGCAGTCAGAATAACACACAAACAAAAGCAGGCAACAAGGTCCCCTGGAAGGCAAACAACTTTATTGAAGAGGTCCGCCCTGCACGTGTTTCAGCCAATTGGCCTTCATCGGGGGACTGTGAATATTAAAAACATAAAAATCCATAAATAACTTAAAATAATAATAAGAGAAATTACAATACTTATAAAAACAGGCATGTGTGGACTGGAAACAGAAACTGATATATAGTATATTGTATTGCAATTGGAAAAAACTAAAATGACACACATATGGATGTAGTTGCAAACAAATTAACTAATGCAATAAATTTATAAATAATAAATTAATTAAATAAATAGAACTATAAACGCTTTTTTTAAAATAATTATTTTTATTAAGATTTTTAACTGACAATACAATTATCAGAATAAAGAAACACCGGAAATGCAAGATAATTCCATAGTAAATTATACAAGAGAAAACAAAGACAAAAAACTACTTTAGCCCACATCTCGGGGATACTAGACCACTAATAATAGTGAAGAAAACCTAACCAGAGAAGCCCTTTGACAAGGGCAAGCCCGGCTAACACATTACCCCAGCCTATAACCCTCACACGTCACGGGAAGATGATTAAAGTAAGAGAATATAAAAGAAGAGGAGCCATCATGCTTTCTCCCTGTCAGAAATCCATTTCTCCAAGTCAGAAAAAGAAAAAAAGACAAATTTATCCTGGCCTAAGGAAATTAAACATTTACATGGATAACGTAAAAAGAAACTGGCACCAAGAGCTAAGACTCTAGATTTATAAGCTAGAAAGGTTTTCCTATGAATTTGAGTTTGGCGAGATACATCTGAAAACATAGACACCCTATCACCACAGAACAGGGTTTCTTTTCTCCTGAAGTACCTTTCTGGCAATCTACTTCCGGTGACACTGCCAAGAAAACGCAGGAGCTTCTGGGTCGCCAGGAGTCAGGATTGACTCGAAGGCACACATTGTATTGTATGCTTTAAGAATAGAAATTTTATCAGTTTTCGAGGACAGGGTAACTAATAAAGTAGCCCTAGTTGAAATAACATTTTGTGTGTCCTCCAAAAATGTGGTCAAATTAAAATTACTTTGCTCTTCCAAAACAGCCAATTCACCATCAATATTAGAGGTAACAACTTTAGTAGGAATATAAAGGATGTGTTGTTATTATCTAATGCTGATTCTCTAGATTTAACAAAATGCTATTATATTCCTACTAAAGTTGTTACCTCAGAACTATAAACACTTAAAATCTTGAGAAATAAATTAAAATTAATGCATGTGTAATAAACATAAAAATACTGCTGAAAAACCAATTAAAATAGAGGACATATACATAACAATAGGGATAATACAAATTATAACAAGAAATATGAACTCACCAAAAGCTGAAAATCGCATATTCAAGACCCACAAAGGCTACTAACAAAATGCTGAAAACTGAAGACAGAACAACATGTGTGTTAAGTACAAATCTCATTAATAACATAAAACCATCAAAGGAGACATTCAGAACATGGGGGCTTCTCAAATAAATATGATAATATAGTGCTGGATGGAAAGCAGGAGGGTGCCCGAAAAGGGAAATAGTTGTTTCAGTAGTAACCATTAGGTTACGAGGAATCACATTTACTGGGGAATATCCCAAATGGAGAAGGCAGCTAAAACAAAGACTACAATTAAAACCCCATCAATTTATAATCCATTAAGCAGTAAGAAAAGTAAACTAATATGACTCAATATGTCCCGTATTTACTTAGGGTGAATGGCCTTCATAAGATACGACTAGTACTGATTGATTGATGAGGATTTGATCTGCTTAGATGTCAGTGTAACTCTGGTATTCCATTTAAATGATATTTTTCTGTACAACTGAGTCATATTGTGATTGCTCTTAGAGTATTATGTATTCATTCTAAGCTGACGTCAGCATTGTGTCACTCAGATTTAAATGACTTTTGCGTGGGCTTTCGCCTGTGTTTGAATCCTTTCCAGCTTCTACAGGTGAGAGTGAGTCCCGTTGCTATTATAATTCCTACGAAAATGTTACTGTTTTTATTTTTATCCATAGGTTTGTCATTTACTCTTATAATACAATGTAGATCGGATGCTGCCCTTTTGTCTGTACTGGACAACTAGCCAGCATATGTTTTTTTTTCCTTTGGTACAAAATGCTGAGGTTTTCATTCAATTCCGTTTTTAATCACAGATATGTCACACTTTTAGAACACAATTTGGGCTAGATGCTGCCCTGTTGCTTATATATGAACATCTTGGGGGTTCATGACACATTAGTTTGCTTTTCTTACTACTTAATGTAATCTTGTTACATATTTGCTGTTCATTTGCAATTCAGTTGAACAGTGTGGTTGTATTTTCACCTGTTCACTCAGGGACAGTGGGTTGTAAGTAAGTTTTTATGAACATTTTCAGCGCTCTGCAAAACCTTGTACTACAAGTGATATGACCGGTACATAAGAACATAAGATATGCCATACTGGGTCAGACCAAGGTCCATCAAGCCCAGTATCCTGTTTCCAACAGTGGCCAATCTGTCATAAGTACCTAGCAGTCTCCCCAAAAGACACAGGTTCCTCAGTGCTTGTATTGGGTCAAGCAGTGATATCCTGGGTCCCTTTTAATAATGGTTTATGGACCTTTCCTCCAGGAACTTATAACATACACATTTTCCAAAACAATTCCCAATATATATTTTCTTAAGCTTTTTATTTACTATTTTGGATTATAAATTGATGGGATTTAAATTGCCATCTTTGTTTTAACTGTCATCTCCGTTTGGGATATTCCCCAGTAAATGCAATTCCTCGTAATCTAGTTTTACTATTGAAACAACTATTTCCATTTTCGGGCACCCTCATTCTTTCCATCCAGCACTTTATTATCATACTTATTTGAGGCATTCCATGTTCTGTCTGTCTCCTTTGAGGGTTTTATATTATCTCCAATCTAAACACCACCACATCCTACCTCGATCCTTGTTCAGTAATCTGGATAAAAGCAACAATATCTGAGCTATCATCATTTATCCTTCCCATCATCAACCTCTCCCTACAGAACGGATACCTACCATCCTCCCTTAAACATACATAAATCTGCCATATCCTGAAAAAGAACTCCATCGATAAATCTCTCCCACTTCCTACAGACCCATTTCAAGTCTCCCATTCATGGCAAAACTAATAGAAAACATTGTTCAAATCCAACTCCAAGACCACATCGAGTTATTTGCCCCACTAGATGAATATCAATATGGTTTTTGTCCTCACCATGGAGTTGAAACGCTACTCACAATCCTAATTGTAAACCGCACTGATGCAGAATAGCGCGGTATATAAGAGAATGTAAATAAATAAATAAATAATTGACACACTCACACCTGGTATCGACGATACTAAACAAGCCTTTCTCCTCTTATTTCTTGACATTACTGTAGCCTTCAACAGCATAAACCATTGTGTAATGCAAACTAGACTCCAGCAGATAGGGATCAATGAAACAGTTTTAAAATGGTTTCCCTCATACCTATCTGATAGAATACAACAGGTAAGAATTTAACAGCAAATTTCAAAATCATACAAACAAGAACAAGGCCTTCCACAAGGTTCTGCTCTTTCGGCCTTACTATTTAAAATTTATCTTCAACCCATCTGCTCCATTTTTAAAAAATTTTGGGTAAATTATCATATTTACGTGAATGATATAATGATATATCTCCCATTTAATATCTCAAACCTATCAATTCAACAACTTACTGACTGTTTTTCTGAAATAATGTAATGGCTTGAAAACCACGACCTCAAGATCAACTTTACAAAAACAGAAGCCATGTATGTGAAACCAGAATTTCTCTCCCCCCCCCCCCCCGCCAACATCGATTACGATTCAAGATATAAATATTTCAGTGAAAGATGAGGTGAAATACTTAGGACTGATCATTGATCGCACCCTTAGCATGACATCTCATAGAAAGCAAATGACCAAAAAGGTATTCTATAAGCTCAAGCTGCTAAAACAACTCCGCCATCTGCTCCACCATCACAACTTCAAATCTGTCTTCCACTCAATTATTACACATCACTTTGACTTCACCAATACTACTCTACAAGGCATCACAAAACAGGCCTTAAGACAGCTCCAACTAGCACAAAATGTGGCAGCTAGAATCATTATGAATGCCAATCCAATGGAACACATCACTCCAACACTGTATACCCTTCATTGGCTCCCCATCCAAAGACTCATAAACTACAAAATACTTGTTGTGACTTTCAAATTAATCAGTGATATTGCCCCTTCATACCTATCCACGCTCATCTCAAAGGAAACTTACAACCAGATTCAACGGATCCGGAACAAAAATAAACATCAAAGCATTCTGGAGTGGAGGAGTGGCCTAGTGGTTGGGGCAAGGTACTTCAGGCCAGAAGGTCAGGGGTTCAAATCCCACTAGAGGACAGCAACCTTGGGCCGGAAGGACTGGGGTTTCTAGTCCCACAGGTGTTCCTTGTGGTCTTTGGCAAGCCACTTAACCCTCCATAACCCATGTTCCCTGTAAAATAGTTATCTCCAAGTTATAATGCCCTGTTCAACGTAATTTCAGTTTATTCAATGTAAACCACACTGATGCAGAATAGCACGGTATATAAGAGAATGTAAATAAATAAATAAATAAAATTCTTCCACATTGCCCCTAACCTTTGGAACGCTCTCCCAGACAACCTTAGAGAATTAAATTACCTCCACACATTCTGGAAAAAAATTAAAACTCATCTATTTACTCTTCATTTTGGCACACAATATGAACACAATACTTCTGGTACCATGCCTCCATACTCCTCAAACTTACCAATGGCATCTCCACTCTACCTCACACCTAGAACTATATATAATTCTTGTTAAGAATTCTTTACTGTTTAGCTAGAACAACTACTGTATGTTAATGTATATAGTTCAATTTTACTATGCTAATCTATATAGTTTTATAACGTTCTATGTAACAGAATATGCACCTGTTATTGTGCTATTCAAATTATTGTTATTTGTAAACCACACTTGATCATCTGGAAAACGTGGTATAGAATTTTTTAATAAATAAATGATGAGATTTGTATTTAACATATATGTTGTTCTGTCCTCAGTTTTCAGGTTTTTGTTAGTACCCCTCATGGGTCTAGAATATCTAATTTTCAGCTTTTGGTGAGTTCATATTTCTTGTTAATAATTTGTATTATCCCTATTTTTATGTATATGTCCTCTATTTTTAATTGGTTTATCTGCAGTATTTATATGTTTATTACGCATGCATAAATTTAATTAATTTCTCAAGTTTTAAGTGTTTATAATTTGTTTTTCTGTTTGTTTTAATTATTAATTTATATATTTATTGCATTGGTTAATTTGTTTACAACTACATCCATATGTGTGTCATTTTAGTTTTTTCCAATTGCAATACAATATACTATATATCAATTTCTGTTTCCTGTCCACAAATGCCTGTTTTTATAAGTACTGTAATTTCAATTATTATTATTTTTAGTTATTTATGGATTTTTATATTTTTAGTGGTCACAGTCTCCTGATGAAGGCTGATTGGCCGAAACACGTGTAGGGTGGACCTCTTCAATAAAGCTGTTTGCCTTCCAAGGGAGCTTGTTGCCTGCTTTTGTTTCTGTGTTCTTCTGACTGAAGGTGAGATGCTTTTTTGTTTGTGCTTTGCCACGCCATATTCACCCCTTGGAAGGATGTCGTTAGTTTTAAGGATGAAGAACTACAACAAATGTTACCCAATGAGCCTTTTTTAAAGTGAAGATGTTCCTTCAGATAAAAATTGGGCATGGGAAGACTTAGTTCATTTGACACAGAGGAATATCACCGAGGAGATGCATGTTGCCTCCCTGTTAGATTACTGCCATGCCAAGGTTATACCTCGGGGACCTCATCAAAGCCCCAGGTATGTACCACGATGATGAACAGTTTATACAGAGTTGAAACTCGATTTTAAATAAATATTCATTAAACTTAACGATTCTTTTGATTCGGACCTTCAAGAAGAGGACAGAACGTAACATTAAATCAATAGAAGCTCAATTGAATGCGCTTAAGATGGAAGACAAAAGGTTTGATAGGCTGCTCTTGGATTATAACAAAAATTTGGAGTCTTATAAAAAAAAACCTCTCCAAATTTAGAAGTGATGAGGATGACTACAGGTTTGGTTATGTTTATCCTTAGAGCAAGAATGGGACTTTCAAAGATTACCATAGGAGGAACAGAAATACTTATATGCACAAGCCTCTCCAAGAAAATTGTATAGATCTTGTGATGGGCCTGGCTAAAAGAGGATTAGAAGTCAGTCAGAAGAACATTTGGACTCCTCTGCTCCACAGTTTAATTCAGATCATTTGGCATCTCAGGATTTTTCAATGGACAAACTTTGGAAAGGAGGAGGGAAAGGGCCCTCCACATCCGAACAACAAAACAAGGATCAGTACAAGGAACAGGAACATCACAGGCAGAATTACCAATCCCACTATTCAGGTCGGGGAAGGGGAAGGAGTTCATTGGGGCAAAGTCTTCTTGTCCAAGGATCGAGCCAATCGTCTCAGGTCTCTGGCCCGAGACATACAGCACTGCCCCTCGGTGCCAGCCTGGCACCTTCTGTGTCTCCTCGGCCACATGGCCTCCACTGTCCACGTCACCCCAGATGCTCGTCCCCACATGAGGGCAGAGCAGTGGTGTCTCCGGGACCAGTGGTCTCAGGCCACAAGCCGCTTCCAAGACAGGGTTATGGTGACCCACAAGTTAGCGGATTCCCTGGTCTGGTGGCAGTCGCCCCAACACCTAGAAGCAGGCATGCCCTTCCAGACCCCCAGCCACTTGAGAGTCCTAACCACGGACGCCTCCACACTTAGTGCACATGGTCGCAAGACGAGATCATCCAACAGATCAACCTCCGAGCGATACCACCTGTGACACCAGTCTGTCCTGGTCCAGACAGAGAATCTGGTGGCAGTGTTCTACATAAACAAACAAGGGTATACAGGGTCCCGTGCCCTTTACCAGGAGGCACTGGGTCTCTGCTCATTCGTAATCCAACAGGGTATCCTCCTGAGGGCAATGTATCTGCCAGGCCAGGACAACATGCTAGCTGACAGGCTCAGCAGGGTTCTTTAGCTGCACGAGTGGTGGCTAGATACCAGAATAGCCAATCGACTTTTCTGGCTCTGAGGGGAGCCAGCAATGGAATTTTTTGCCAGTCTGGACAACTTTCAGTTGCCCCGCGTCTATTCCCGTCAAGTCCACCTGTCCAGGGTAGCAGCAGATGCATTTCTAGTCTCATGGTCGGAAGGCCTCATGTACCCCTTCCCTCCATTGCCGCTGATTGCTAAGACATTGTTCAGGGCCCTCTGAGACAGGGCCTCTCTCATCCTGATAGCTCCCTGGTGGCCCAGGCAGCTGTGGTTCCCGCTGCTTCTACAATTGGCAGCAGAGGCCCCCATTCCCCTGTGCATCGCCCCAGGACTCCTATCTCAGGAGGGGTGCTCTCTCCTGCACCCCAACCTGGGCTCCCTCTTGCTGACAGCATGGCTGCTGAGAGGGTAAATCTCGCCCCCCTTGACATTCCGCTGGCCTCCCGCAAGGCCTCTACTAGGAATGTGTATGCCCTCAAGTGGCGCAGGTTCTCTGTTTGGTGCGCTGAACATGGGGCAGATCCCTTCTTCTGCCTGATGGCATTGGTGTTGCAGTACCTCCTCCACCTTTCCCAAGCTGGCCTCAAGTCTAACTCCGTCTGAATGCATCTTAGTGCCTAGCAACGCACCACCACCCGGTGGATGGTATGCCCCTCTTGGCCTATCCCCTGGTTACGCGCTTCCTTCGAGGTTTGCTCCTGTCAAAACCTCCAGTTTGCTCTCTGCCACCCAGATGGGACCTCAACATGATGCTAGGGCAGCTGACTCGCCCACCCTTCTAGCCTCTGGAGACCTGCCACCTTCGCTACCTCTCTTGGAAAGTTATATGACTGGTTGTGCTCACATCCACTCACAGAATTAGCATGCTCCAGGCCCTCGTAGTGGAGGCGCCTTACACCAGGATCTACAAGAACAAAGTGGTGCTTCACACCCACCCCAAATTCCTGCCGAAGGTAGTGTCGCCCTTCAACCTTAATCTGAAAGTGGTGCTTCCTACCTTCTTCCCAAGACCTCACTCCAGTCGTGCGGAGACGGTCCTTCACTCATTGGACTGTAAAAGGGCTTTATCCTTCTACATACAACGCACCCAGGGACACCGCAAAGCTTCTCAGCTTTTCATCTCTTATGACCGCAGTAAGCTGGGGGAGGCAGTGACCAAGTGTACGCTGTCCACTTGGGTGGCGGACTGTATCGCCTTTGCCTATGAGCAGGTGAGGCTTCCACTAGAAGGCTGCGTCACGGTGCACCATGTCCGGGCCATGGTGGCTTCGGTGGCAAACTTGCTCTCTGTACCATTGGTGGACATCTGCCGAGCCGCTACCTGGTCTTCAGTCCATACTTTTGCAGTTCATTACTGACTGGAGAGAGAGTCCCGACGGGATATGCCTTTGGCCAGGCTGTGCTCGGTAACCTTTTCGGGGTCTAGGCAACTCCTACCTTCTGACCCTTCTGTGTTCAGGGTACCGGAGTGCTTTACCACCGGACACACATGTCCTACTGGGGTCCATGTATATGGACCAAATTGCTGCTGCTAGCGGCTCCCTTGCGGGGCCCTATTTTTTGCTATGGGTTTTCGGTAGCCTATAGTTGGGTAGTCCCATATATGAGTACTGACTTCCTGCTTGTTTCTGGAGAAAGTGTAGTTACTCAACAGTAACTGGTGTTCTCTGGGGATAGCAGGAATCAATCCTTACAACCCTCCCTCCATCACTTGGATTTGCTGCTGTACCATCTTTTATTTTTGCTGTCTTTTAGCTATGTCATCTGACTGAGCAAGATGGCACCCTTGGACGGGAAGGGGACCACACATGTGTGGTAGCATCTCCCAAAGGCTTTCTTTGAAAGCTGGGGAGATGCTTCTATGAGGGCTTTATCGGTGCCTATGTCACCCATATGTGAGGACTGATTCCTGCTGTCCCTAGAGAACACCTGTTAAAGGTGAGTAACTATGCTTACCCTGTCTTCCTTTGTTTCTTTGCATATATTCACCCCACACCTTCACACTCTGGATTGCAACCCAACCACACCCACAAGCAGCAATCTCCCAAACACACTTTCCTGAGCCAGCTAGGGACTGCTTTATTCTTTCAATCCAATAATGAGACTATCTTCTCAGGCCCATTCAAGGTCAGTCTCCATTAACTAAGCACAGAGCCCAGCAGAATGTTTAAGCTCTATGTTCTGCTTCAGTTGCACACAGACAATTCAGTCACATCTTAGGCTTGAATTTCTTCTTCTTTTCTTAGGGAACTTGTCAGTCACTTCTGCACACAGTTCAGTCACTTCAGCCAGAAATTACCCACTTTTGGAAAGGCAGAGTTTTTTCTCTCTAGTCCAATGGCATACTGCTTATAAAATTAATCCTCTAATCCACTCTCAAGAGCCTTTCGAGAGTTTAAAGTCAGATTCAGAATTACAGTTCCAGCTCTTAGTATCAGTAGCTGCTCTAGACTTTAGAGAGGATTCCAAGGATAATTGAATTTCCTTTAAGAAATATTCTTTACCCAGTAAGACTATCAAACAGTCAGTCAGTATTTCTCTCAGAGTCATTTACCCAAAGTTCCAAATGGTCACCAAATTCAGTTTCCAGAGAACTAAACCACACTTCCACAGTCATCAATCACCAGTTCAACAATTTTTTGTACTGAGTACCCTTCAAAAATACTTCTTTCAGCCCTCCTTTTACTCAGAAATCTCTGACACCGCACCTTTCCATGAACAAGCTTCAACTGCTTCTTTCAGTTTCATTTCCCTGTCTCAGACTTCACTTTCCCTCCAGAAAGGCTGATCACTGGATTCCTGCACCTCCCCCACATAAACATACAGCTCTGGATGCTGTACAACTTCCCTGGAGGGGAAAGAAACATTTCTAGCTGCCACAGATAGCCCCCACCCTAGCTGGACAAACTTTATTTTATTTTAACCCTCAGGTTACATGAAGTACAGATTTGTTGGGTACAAATTGTATTGAAGGGAAAGGTTTTGCTCAAACAGCTCAGAGCAGAACTTTCTGACTGAGTTTTCTTTTTTTTTAAATTTCTATATTTATATTTTTCAACAAAATGCAAAAGAAAAGAAAACAAATTACAATAAAATCAAAATACAAATACTTCTCTTTAACAAGAAACAACAAAAAAAGGTTATTTACAGCCTACCCCATCCTGACCATCCCATCATCATGCGATCATCGAGAGCTATACAAAAAAGGAAAATCAGCTGAAGGCCTGCGAGGCCTACAAAGGCGATGGAACATCAAACACTCCATTGCTAACAAAAAACAACCCTGATTAAATCTCATATTGTGCTTTGGAAATGTAATTCTGCAGGGGTTTCCACTTGAGAAGAGTGGAGGATGCAAAGGTTCTACCATACCGTGGCATTTGCTCATATTTGCAGCATAAGCACAAGCGGTTCCACCATTTGTACCAACTAAGCTCTGCAGTATGTTTCCAGTTAGAAATAACAAGATGTAGGGCCACTCCCAGCATGAAGTCAAATAAAAACGGACAATCCCTCTGTAAAGACAAGATGCCAATTGCTGACCGAAAAATGACCACAGACCAGGAGAGAGTGGCCCTGAATCCCATCACCTCTTGAATGCGATTCCATATTGAAACCCAATAAGACTGAATGTTAGGGCAATTATACAGCACATGCCTCAAAGTGCTGACATCTCCCTGACAAGACCAAAACTCATTCCCAGTTGCCGTATCTCATTTAGCAAGCTTTACCGGAGTAAAATTCACTCTGCGCAAAGAAGTACAAAACTTGTGAGACAGAATTCAACCGGAAGGCCGTCTGGTCTGGTAGCCTTGCCCACTTGCGTGGAGTCAATAGCCTGAATAATTTCTATGACTGTAATCTGTTTATCTAATCCCGCAGCATCTTTTTTATCTAACACCAGCCTTAGAATATTATTTAGTAATCTATAAAACTCCTTCTCAGAGAAATCTATCTCTGGGGAGTATAACTGAGTGTAAAAAATTGGCAAAAGGTCTCTACAATGTCAGGGTCCTTGACAATCAATTATTGCACCTGAGAATACCTTAAAGCTGTGACGCGTGAAGCTTCCTTACGACCCTTTAGCAAGTTAGCTAGCAACCGTCCAGCTCTGTTACCCTGGTTAGAAGAGTCCTATCAAATTGCCAATGTGAGTGAGATTGATAACTCATTGAGTCAAATAGGGTGAATGAGATTGCGGAATGATCAAGGATGTGAGCCGCGTGAATATTGGATCCACTGGTTCTAGAACAAAATCCCTTGGAGACTATGATAATGGGTTATGAGGAGGAGAAAAGAAAGTGAATTCCTTGTCAGTAGGGTGTTGCAACCGCCATATGTCTATCAGGCCCAATTCCTGCATTAGAGATACAAGAACTGGGTGAGCCTTGGGAACCCTAATGGTTCTCACTGGGCTCCTATCCACCAATGGGTCTAGCATGAGATTGAAGTCTCCCCCCACAATAGTCAGATATCTGGACACCTCCTGCACCAAGGCTGCAATGGAGCAGAAAAAAGTAGGACAATCAATGTTAGGAACATAAATATTAATTAAGGCCAGTTCAATGGATCCAATTTTAATGACCACCATAGTCCACCGCCCATCAGTATCAGACCTAGTTTAAATAACAGTGGGGGATAAAGTTTTCCTCACTAAAATGGCTACCCCATTTTTCTTATGATGGGCAGCAGAAAAAGCCACTAGTGAAAAGGGTTTTATATTTAGTTTTAATGACTCCTTCACATTCAAGTGTGTCTCCTGTAACAAGATGCCAGCACTTTCTTTCTTACCGTACAGAAGAATCTTTTTCCTCTTAATGGGATTGTTGATGCCCTTAACATTCAGTGAAATTATCTTAAAGGAAGACATACTGACAATATAGCACAGATTGACAGTCAAATGTTGCAAAAACATACCAATTTGCAGCATATAGTTTTACATTGTAGAACAACACCTTAAACACCCTCAGAGTTTTAGCTGCACTTATAGCCCAGAAAAGAAAACCCAAAAGAAAAAGCCACCATTTAGCCCTAGCCACTGCACATGATCGCTCACAGTAAGAACACATAATTCTGAAAAACAAAACACCAAAACCACCAAACCCAGGGGGGCTATAACACACACACAACTTGGTGGGTGAGCCCACCAGGACAAGACAGACATTTATTTATTTATTTATTTAACAGCTCTTATATACCGCGCTATTTGTTATCAGTGCGGTTTGCATACAACAAGGGTACACAGTCAGAAGCCTGTTCTGTGCTTACATTGTAACAGGAGTTTAAAACTTGGATCTTACATTGTAACAGGAGTTTAAACTTGGAGCAACAGGGAAACTATAAACATATGTACAAAATACAATTAGATTTGGTTTGTATATACACGGATGGCTAAGGTAAGCTCAAAATACTTGTTACAGGGAAGGACATGGAGGACAAAATGACCTAGTAATTCACACTTCTTTGTCACTTAAAATATCGCATCTTGCCCACCACCCACAACAAGAGTAGACACAGTGTACCCAAACCCAAGACACCAGAGCTGCATGGCAGGGCAGCCCCTGTCGAATCAGTTCATGACCTAGAAGACCCCATCCTAGTAAATAAGGGCCATCCCGCTCTTCCAAGCCCCATTACTCTTTCAACCGCCGTAGACATCACAGACTACATAGAACACAAAAGAAAAAAGAGAGAAAGCGGGAGAAACATCTTAACCAGGACAGTATTCTGGAGCTCCATCAAAAGAGACAGATTTAATGTCCCAGTGTATAGCAATAGTGCATGATTAAATGTCACCTCTGCGTGGATAATTCTCCACTACACGACCTCAGACCAGTCAAACCAATCAAAAGCCGATGATAGCAAGCACCGTAGAACTTTAGAAAATAAGAACTGCAAGGTAAATTTCACCGCATCACCGCCGACTTCTTGTCTTCCAAAAATGCATACAGCTCCCCTGGATCATCAAAGGTCTTGGTCTGATTATGCAGCATGACTCTCATGCGGGCAGGAAGAGAAGCCCAAAATGGGCCTGCAGCTGTAACAAGCGTGGACGCAGCACCAGAAAACTCTTTCTCTGATCCACCATTGCCTTCGCGAAATCTGGGAAGAACAGGAGTTTGTGTCCCTGATATTCCAAAGTTGAAAGTGCTCTGGCTGCTCCCATTATTTGAGATACTTGTGGAAACTGCAAGACTTTCAAGATGATTGGACGTGGATGCTTGCCCGTGGCCACGGCCTGAGTAGGCACTTGATGGGCACGCTCGATCTCGAATGGCATGGTAAACTGCAACTTTAACACACCCAGAATCATGGCCTGCAGAAGGGATACCATATCAGGGCCCTCTGCTCCATCTGGAACTCCTAGTATTCTTATGTTGTTCCTCCGAGAGCGATTGTTACCGTCTTCCACTTCTCTTTGCAGTGAACGTATCAGCTTAACCTGCTTCTCAACGGCCTTAAGCCTCTCCCCATGCGATGCCACCATGTTCTCTACCTTCTCCAAATGAGCCATAATTGACTCCAAAGAAGTTCTCAAGGCGTTGATATCTTCCTGCATTGCACATAGTGACTCTCCTTTAGATTTGACCAAGTCTTTGACTGCCCGAATCTCAGCCAGGAGTTCCTGCAAGGTCTCAGGACAATCTCAGATGACCGCCATCTTGTGAGGAGAGAGAGGTTCTGTTTTGATTCTCTTTGCACTGGCGTTTTGAGATACCTGGTAATCCAGTCGCGTCAGCTTGGGGCCTGACATATCCGGGATCGAATGATATTAAAGTAGGTAGGAACTATTTGATTAAGAATGCAGAAGTCTGGATTCTTGCCTGTTGCCTACAGAGCAAAGCTCTTACACGTCCATCTTGACCAAAAGCCAGGCTCTGCCCCCCTGAGTTTTCATTTTAAAAGTTTTGGTTTTGGACAGAACTAAGATAGAGTGTATAAGGAAGGAACAGAAGGGAGCTTCTTTAACAATTTTTTTGTCTGTTGAGAAATGCAATCAAAATCTTAAAAAAAGATCTCTTAGAGCAGCGTTTGAGAAGAAACAAGGAAACTTTTCATGCTTTATAAATTGGAAAGTTTCTAAGGAATACTGGATTAAGCTCCTTCAAGGAACTAAAGGCCTGATTTTTGAAAGGCATTTCCATGGTTTATAGCCCAGTAAACCATGTAAATGCCTTAAAAGGGGATATTCAATGCCACTTACATGGTTAGTGCCGTTGAATATCACCTCCTAACTCCCCTAGATGCCCCAATGCTATCCGGTTAGCATCGGGGTATATTGGAGGTGTTCTGGGGCAGAACGGAGTTGGAGACTGTCGCTAACCGGGCAGTGGTGATATTGTATGCTGCCTGGTCAGTGACCTGTGCCCAAAAGATAGGTGAGAAAAACCCTCGCCTATCTTTAAGGCACAGGAACTAACTGGGCAGCATGCAATATCGCTGCTGCCCTGTTAGCTACTACAGCTTCCAGCATGTGCAGTGATCCCTGGATATTCAATGCCGGGGCCATATATGACGCCGGCATTGAATATCTGGGGTTGAGAGTCGGCAGGCAGGGCTATGCGCCAAAGGGCCATAACCATAGCCTGCCCAACTCAATATTGGGCCCTAAATGTTCTGAAAGCTAAGACTGTAGTAAAGCTTCCTAAAGGAAAGGAATATTTTAAATCCTGTGCAGACGAGCTGGTAGTTCTGTTGGACATGGTAGTTTGGAGTCCTCTGAGCAAGGGGGAAACTGCCTTTCTTTGAAACAGCTTGAGAAATAGGAAAGGGAAACTGTATTGAGCTCTTCTAAGGAACCTAAGATTACTGGAAGCTGAAAAAATAGAGAAGCTCTTTGGAAAATATATATGTTTAATCCTGTGAAGGAATCCAGACAGCTCTGCTGAGTCTGGGCAGTTTAGAATCCTAAGAGTAGTGATACTGCTGCATGCTATTGGAAGCAGGCAGAGGGACAGCGAGAGGCACTTGTTTTAGACTTTTAGCAGAAGGATACTGCCTAATTAAGGTTTAAGCTGCAAATTCCTGAGTTCTTAAAGGAATACATTTTTGTGACTGAAAGGTGTGACTGGACAGTGTTTGTGTGGACTTAGATAAGGACATTCAATTATGTTTTATTTTTGGATTGGAATAGGGACAGTACTCTACATCAGATCCCAGTCAACATACTAGCCCCAAAGTAACTGTGGATGCAACCTCAATTTGGATTAGTTTTATTTGTAGATCTATTAAAGATAGGGAGTAGGTAAAGTCCAGATCATCCCTGGACCAGAGGAATCCTGAGTTCCTGTAATATTGGATCTTCTTGAAGAGGACGCCGTGGGACCTTTGGACAAGAGACTGGGCCCCTTTGCAAGAAAGTTTCTGTGAAGAAAGGTAACAGTATGCAAATACCCTGAGAGACTAAAAGAACTACATTTCTGAGCTCATACTTTACATTACCAATTGAAATACATACAGAGTACTCTGGATGATATTAAAGGAACTCAGCTATTTAAAGGTGGAAGTTCCTGTACAAAGAAGTAGATTCATAGTAAGAGATAAACTGTAAAGAGTGTGCTAAAGAGAAAAACTGAAACACTGAATGTTGATTTATTTTTGAGGCCTAAGGTGCAACCGTATATAAATACCTTATTGATTTAACTTGTTTAACTGTTAACCTCAATCCATCTTTAAGCCTGTTCAACAAGTTATATGAGCTTAATAAATTTTTCTGAAAATTCTGTTATCCCTTTCTCCATAATTGTAACATCACCTTGGTAGGGGCTTATCCCAACTTAGTTTAATTTCCTCTCAGCCTTTCTCCACCCAACAGTGGAGCTGGATGAGACGAGGTTAGTAACTTCTGTAAGCCTCTATCGAAGGAGTACGACAAACTCTGAGGTACCCACTTGGCCCACTGGACTATACTATAACATTCCAGGTATTGTTGTAAGAATCTGGCCATGGCCCTTCTCAGGGAGTGAGGGGCTACATTACTTTCCTTTTGTTTTCCCTGATTTTGCAGTTTCTTAATGGCTGCTGGTGCTATAACTGTCTGCATTTGCCATTTGTTGGCATGTTAACTCTTTTTTTTTTTAAACGGAGAGTATTTATCAGGTCCCGATTGCTAAGTATGGCTTTAGGTTTCATTTCATTTCTTTTTTAATTCTGGGTAGTTGAATTTGTTTGGGCAGTCTTGGAGTCCCCAGTGTTTTACGCAAGTCCGTTCAGTTTTCGGAGGGAATTTTACTGGAAGCATTTACCCCATAACAGCTGGTGTTGGAGGTGTGTTTAAGCTTGATTTAATGACATTAGAACATGAGAGCATCAGAAATGCCATTGGGTCTGACTGAGTGTTTGTCAGGCCTAGTATTCGGTGTCAATAGTGATTTTTCTATGTCATGGGGACCTGATGGTTTTCCAATAGGTAGGCATTTTCCACGTGGACTTTTCATGGGAGCAAGCAATGGCATTTCCCTAGACCATGATATGGTTGGTGTGCATTTAGCTCTGTGTATTTTTTATACTCAATGGCACTCATGGTTTTACAGAGAAACACAAGAGGCAGGAGAAGTAGGATGAAACGAGACTTCTTTATTGTAGAGGAACCCCAACAATTGTGCATTAGTCCTAACGCTGGAGCTGAGCGTATACGCGCCAAACTCCGCTCTGTTTTACAGCAACGGTTTCCTTTACATATATATTTAATATGAGTATCTGGTGATAATTGGAGATATTCCCCCTGATGAAGACGTTGCCGAAACGCGTTGGGGTTCCTCTACAATAAAGAAGTCTCGTTTCATCCTACTTCTCCTGCCTCTTGGGTTTCTCTGGATTACCTGCAGGAGGACCTGCTCCTCTTTGTGTGTCCGATTATTTTGGATTCATGGTTTTACCTCACACTTAGGTGAAGGCAGTTCCTTTGGTATTAGTATTTGTGTCTGGGAGTTCTCGGTTTGCCTATGGTCTGGTCAGCAAGTATAGGCGGTTCTACAGAGTAGCTGTAGTATATTGGAGGCAGTAGTTGTCTGAAGTCAAGGAGTGCATCTATACTCTCTGGTTTCCATGCTACAGACTAGGCCCCTTGCTGGGGGGCCGTCACTCACATTGGGAGTGCTAGTTGTAGATATTATGCTCTTTATTCTGGAAAGAATCTTCTCATAAGGGGTTACGGGAGCTACATATAGGCTCTTATCAATGCTGAACTCCAGGGGTTCCATTTTTGGATGCCAAGATAGTGCTATATGTATCTCCTCCATTATGCCAGCAGTTCACCTGCTTCTTCACTACTGCAGTAGCAAATTCTTCAAATTATTGATTATATGCCAATGAATTTTGGGTTTGAACAAAGGCAAGCAAGGTCTCTCAAGGGACTTCCATAGTATTTTGCATGTATAGTCGTGGTTCTGGCCCTATGCGGCCTGTGCTGGGAGTTGGTCTTTTACAGGCTCAATTGCGCATGGGCTACAAGGGGCACTCTTATCCGTCCCTCTTGTCGGTTCATGGTGCACAGTGGGTGCTATTGTCTTCCTCAGGTTTCCCACACTGTTATGACTAGGTGGTAGGGAACTGTGTTCAGATTGGACTGCGTGGTAAATATGGGGTGCTGTTCCCTACAGTGGGGGTAGTTCCCATCCTTTAGTGTCTTCTCATATTCTAAGGTTTTTCATGCTGCATAGTGAGTAGTTTTCTCTTTTCTGGTGTATGTTTTGATTGACAGTTATGAATGGATCTTAATCAGGCAGATTCTCTAGATCTGTCTGAGCTGTCTGGACAGGAGTGGCTATATGGATGAATTTCTGCCCCAAGGTACATTTTGGGGCTGGTTGGCAATGTTGAGTGAGGGGCCTCAGCTGCTGCAGGTTTCTATCAGTGGTGGCCCAGTGTTCCACAAGGGAACAGGCCATGGTGGGATGACTGGTGAGGTCATCAGGCTGCTTATTGTTCATGTCCCTGGCAACTCAGTCATGTTGGTTACAGATTGGGAAGAGGTCTGACTGGGAAGCCCAGAACTTCAAGGCATGGTAGATATTTTCAGCCACTTACATCTTGGAAGGAGACCCTGGGAGGCCTAATTTGGAGCTAAGTCTGGGCTGTGCATGTCCCTGAAGGATTCTAATGCACAAAGGAGCAGAGAGTGATTAAGCAGTAGGTTCAAATTTATTGATGTGCTTTGGCTTACGCCTTCCTCAGGGGGTGTTGCTTCTCAAACAACAAATAAATACATCATCAATCATGAACAAAAATATTGATTATGCAAATAAATAAATAACATTCATATAAAATATACAATTGAATGACATATACATAAAGAAAAATCTAAAACAATTCTAAAAGCGCATAAAATTGTTAAAATGGAATATCAGAGGCATGTAAGACCTAAATACTGAATTATAAACAAGCAAAACCAAATGACGTAATGGTAAAATCATGTATGAAAAAGCCTCAATCAGTGTATACTAAAAACAAATCCAGACTAGAATACATGCAATGTAATGTGTGCAAAAGTACGGATGTTGCTAAATATAGACACTCATTCTGTAAAGAACCACTGAATGGAAAGTATCAAAACCAAATTGTGCCATAAACAATTGGAAGTTGGAGCAGTGCTCCAAAGTTTTAATTTTTTTTAAAAAGGGAGGGTGGCAAGAGGGAGAGGAGATGGACATCTTGACCACAAACCTTGAAATTTCCTAACAGTGCTCCTGTGACCAAATAGAACACATCATGGTGTTTTATTCAAAAGGTGTAACCAAAATAAACAAATATGTATCATAATGTGAACAGGGGCACCCAATAAAAGTAATATGCTTCAGTGTCAATGCTATTGCTATAATGCGAATATACCCGAAAACTAATAAAAATGGCTTACTTGTATCAAGTTCTGATTTTATATGTATGCAATGTATGAATCGTGTACCACAATACTATATGAGACAAAAAGGTAAATACTAGTGAGCTAATAGTGCTAAATTGTCTCCAAAAAAGGCAAATAACCTTATTTTATAAACAGACAGAGCAACTGTGTTTAGGAAACTTACCTGAATCCAGATCTGCATAAGCGAGTACTGCCGTATCAAGGAGAGAGCCTGCTGAGTGACGGAGCTTTAAACGCCAAAGTTTGCGCCAGAACGGAAGGGTCAAAGTGCACATACATCAATAAATAAAACTTTTACCAGTGTTTATGTAGACCACCAGCCTATATTTTCATCGTTCAGATTTATGTTAGAACAGGGAAAGCCAAAACTATCTACAAAGAATAATATGAGTGTACCTCATCAATATTCAAAAAGAGGGGCGATTGCCTTGCTGACAGCACGGCTGACCAAACAGAATGAAAAAGATAATAAAACCAGCTCCCTATTTATGGCTATGTATACTTGATTATGGGTTAGCATAAATAGTATGGTGGTGTAGCAAATAATGCTTATGTTAAAATCAAATGGACCTACCAGACAAGACACTAAGAGCCCGATTCCATCCCCGATGCCCGGTCGAAACCGGAGACACAGAGAGAGTCACAATTCTGATCCCGCAGGGCACATCTAGCCCTGCGAGATCAGAATTGCGAACAGGCCTGTACGTGCAAGCCGGGACCCCGATTCCGTCCAGCCTGCATGTATAGACCTTGCCCAACTAACTCAGTCAAGGCTTTTCAATGGAGCCGCAGCACTATGGCATCCGGTTGCCACGGCACCGTGGCTCCATTGAAAAGCCACAATCCACAGCCACCGGCTCCCAAAGTGCTTTCTCCGTAGCCTGACCCCCAATCCGGCCTCCCAGAGTCGGGCCTCCCAGAGTTGGGCTGCTGGGAATGCTCTCTGCCCCCTGCCGCCTCTTCCCAGCATTGGGCCTGCCATTCCTCCCCCATCAGGGAACTTATTCCACCTCAGTAGCTTACCTCCGCTCTGTTCCGTTGGCAGACATCTGCCGGGCCGCTACTTGGTCTTCGAGCCAGACTTTTGCGGTCCATTACTGCCTCGAGAGGGAGTCCCGCAGGGACAGTGCTTTCGGACAGGCAGTCCTCCGAAATCTCTTCGAGGTTTGAGCAACTCCTACCCTCCATCCCGGATGGGGGCTACCGGTGGGTAATAATTCAGCGAAGATTCCTTCCTTCTGTACTGCTGAGCTAGAGGGAGCTCATTTTTGTGCTTAGGGTCTCCGGTAGCCTTAAGCTTGGGAGTCCCATATGTGAGGACTGACTTCCTGCTTGGTCCTGGAGAAAGCGTAGTTACTCACCTGTAACAGGTGTTCTCCAGGAGCAGCAGGAATCAGTCCTCACAACCCTCCCTCCTCCCCTTGGAGTTGCGATTATCTACTTTAGTTTTTTTTGCAAATTTTTACGCTGTCTTTTAGCTATGTCATCTGACTGGCTAAGATGGCACCCTTGGGCGGGAAGGGGACCGCGCATGCGCGCTGCAATTCCTAAAGGCTTTCTGTGAAAGCTGGGGGAAAATTGCTCCGCGAGGGCTCCGTCGGCGCCGACGTCACCCATATGTGAGGACTGATTCCTGCTGCTCCTGGAGAACACCTGTTACAGGTGAGTAACTACGCTTTCTCCAGGAACAAGCAGGAAGTCAGTCCTCACATATGGATGATGTCGGCGCCGATGGAGCCCTCGTGCGGAACAATTCCCCAGCTTTTAGGGAAAACTTTTGGGATTGCATCGCACATGCACGGTCCCCTTCACGCCCGAGGGTGCCATCTTGCTCAGTCTCCCTTTTTCCGTGAAGCCCAACGGACGTGGTCCGAATTCCCTCACGGGAAAAGTGCATCAAATCTTCAGAAGATTTGGTTCTTCAACCCGGTTCTATGCCGGTTCCCCTTCCCGTCTCGGTTCGGTACACCAGTATCGAAAACAGTCCCTAGTTTTTGGGTTTTGTCCTTCGTGACTAGCGTTCGCGCTTTTTTTCTTTTTCACTGGCAGCACAGTCGTATGACCTCACAGGGGCCCTTTTTCCCCCAATGGCTGCCAGCGGGTTTAAAAAGTGTGATCGGTGTAAAAAGTTAATGTCCCTCACTGACACACATGACTGCTGTCTCCGATGCCTTGGGGCCGACCATGACCCGGTGGCCTGTGGCCCATTTGACAAGATGTCTTCTAAGGCACTTAGAAGTAGGCAGCAGCAGTGTGAGAGTATTTTCTCAGAGTCCGCATCCACCCGGGTCTGGACCTTGTCAGAAGCCTCGACGTCTCGGGAACTGTCGGACTCCGAGCACTGTCGGGGGTCTTCTGAGCGGGGGTCTCCCTCCAGGAAACATCGGAGGAAGAAAAAACGTGAGGGCGTCATCATTGGATGCCTCTGATAGGCCTGGATCCTCGCGGGCCAGGTCGTGGAGTCCTGACCGCTGCCCCAGGTCCTCGGAGTCGGAGCAGCCTGCCAAGGTACCTCGCACGGAGCCAGAGATGCCAAGGAAGGTAACTGCTGTTGTCCTCATGGACTCTCCTCCGGGAGAACCGACATCGGGCCTGACAGCATTGGGACTGAAGCCGGAGGCTGCGGAGTCTTCTGGACTCAGTCTCAGAATGGCGGCCTTGGAGCACAGCATGGTTGGCTTCATAGAGCAGCAGCAGGCGCTGATGGCTGGTCTCACCAGCCAATCCACCCCGACCACTGGGACTTCGATGTCCAAGTCGACCCCGGAGGCCGAGCCTTTCCTCGAGACTCTTCGAGCTTGAGTCGATCCTCGGCCGAGGTCCCCCTCGACCTCCCGTTCGGGACCGAGATCGTCGACACCGGTGCCATTGGCGTCGGGGCGGTCGAGACCGAAGCCCTCATGGCTGGAGCCCATCGATTCCTCCTCGGAGTACTCGGCCTGGGAAACAGAGGATGAAGACTCCCCGGGCACCCACCGGATCCGGTGTGTCCCATCGGACTCGCCAGGGTCCGAGCCTCGGAGAAGGTCCCCTCCGGAGGATACCCAGTTCTTGGAGTTTGTTAGGGACATAACCAAGGCCTTAGCATTCCCAGCAGACACCGAGGAGGAGCCTCGAGCCGAAGAGCTCAACACCCTCCAGTATGATTTTCCCCCGAAGGAAGCCCTTACTGTACCGGTTCCTCCAATGTTGGAACGGCTATTATTCTGTATGTGGGAATCACCAGCCTCGATACCGGTACTCAGCAGGTGGGTCGATTCCATTTATCGAGTCCGCAAGAATCCTGGGTTCCATAAGAACATAAGATAAGAACATAAGATATGCCATACTGGGTCAGACCAAGGTCCATCAAGCCCAGTATCCTGTTTGCAAAAGTGGCTAATCTGGGTTATACGTTGTGTGATGGGAAAAGTGTATCTGAACCTATGGAATTGGAAGAAAAACAGGCTTTTACCTTTAAGGATAGAGATAGGCCAGGAAGCAGTGGTTTTCAGACTGCAGGCAAAGAGAAAAAAACACACGTAGTTGCTGGGTACAGACCACGCTCAAGCTCTGAGGCAAGCTGTGAAGTTAATGAGAGGCACCTGGGGGAGGAGCACGGCCCGATAGTTCAGGCACAGTCATATAAGCCCAGGGGACTAGAAGAGTGGAGAGAGACCACCAGGGAAACGGAAGGAGAGAGGACCACCAGGGGTGCAGAAGGAGAAAGAAACTTCAGGGGAGCTGAAGGACAAAGAGTTACCAGGGTCAGCACCAGAGAGGATTCCAAAGGAAACCATCACACAGGGAGCCACGGTCCAGAAGGAAGTCAGTACTGCAGGGGAACTGCAGCTGATTCTGGAGGCAGGAGGGTTTTGCCTGGGAGAGCTACTGACAAGGAGCAAGCTACAATAGCAGCAGCTCAGGAACCTGCTGGAAAACTGCCAACTCCCAAAAGGTATGTGAATAGAACTGTAAATAAAAGTAATGTGAGCCAGTTAGAGGCTGTGTGCCGGTTAATGAAAGAAAAGAATCTCCATGTGCCTGCTAAGAACCCTGAGTATAAAGAGAAGTCTCACTGGAGAAAGGTCCTAGAGCTGTTAGAAGACATTAAGCCTGAGTTTGTGCAAGCTGATTTAAACCCAGATATAACAGACACAGGTTATGAAGAAATACAAACAGAGTGTTATGATTCTGACCAGGAGTCCGTAGAATCATTAATGGACTGCTCTCTATGCAAGAAAACAGCATAAACGTTCTAGGGTTTAAAAGGAGAAAAAACTAGAAACAAATTGTCTTAGTAAAACTGACAGAAGCAGTTAAAGTTTTTACTTTGAATGCTGAAAGCTTTGAAAGAAACAGCTACATATGCTTAAAGCTAACAGAAGCACTTAAAGCTTTATTTTTGAATGCTGAAAGTTTGAAATAGACAACTACATGTGCTTAAAGCTGGCAGAAGCAGTTAAAGCTTTATTTTTGAATGCGGGAAGTCTAAAAGGAAACAGCTACTTGTGCTTAAAGCTGATAAAAGCAGTTGTAGTGTTCTGTTCCAGTAAAACAAGGTTTTTTGGTTAGAATTTTGTGTGGAGAAGAATCCCATTTATTTTGCCATGCGTTGAGCTTTTAAAAGCTCTTTTGGAAAGGAAAAATAAAATTCCTGTGTTTGCCTAAAACCCTCGAGTCACAACTTTATTGTTTGAGACCTCACAACTACAACTCCCAGAAGCCTTGGCTCTGGATTCCTTATTTAAGGACAATACAAAGGCATGTCCCGGCCTATAGGAGACCGCCTGGGCACGGGGCACGACAGTACCTAGCAGTTTCCCCAAAAGACACAGGTTCCGCAATGCTTGTACTGGGTCAAGCATTGATATCCTGGGTCCCTTCTTAATAATGGTTTATGGACCTTTCCTCCAGGAACTTGCCCAAACCTTTTTTAAACCCAGGTACACTAACAGCCTTTACTACATCCTCCGGTAACAAATTCCAGAGTTTGATTACACGTTGAGTGAAAAAATATTTTCTTTTATTAGTCTTAAATAGTTTACCTTGTAGCTTCACTGCATGTCCCCTAGTCTTTCTATATTCTGATAGCGTAAACAATTGATCTACGTTTAGCCGTTCCACTCATAGAAACATAGAAACATGATGACAGAAAAAGACCACATGGCCTATCTAGTCTGTCCTTCCATAACAACTACAACAGTCCCCTTTTTACCTTTAGAGATCCTCTGTGTTTGTCCCATGCTTTTTTGAATTCAGTTACTGTCCTCATTTCTACCACCTCCACTGGGAGACTATTCCATGGATCCACTACTCTTTCCATAAAGAAATATTTCCGCATATCACTCCTGAATCTATCTCCCTTCACCCTCATCTCATGTCCCCTCGTAGCAGAACTTGCTTTCAATTGAAAGAGGCTCTCTCCCTGAACATTTATGCCACGGAGGTATTTAAACATCTCAATCATATCACCTCTATCCCGCCTTTCCTCTAAGGTGTACATATTAAGATCCTTCAGTCTGTCCTCATATGCTTTATGATGAAGCCCACTAATCATTTTAGTAGCCACCCTCTGCACCGACTCCATTCTGTTCACATCCTTTTGAAGGTGCGGTCTCCAGAATTGCACACTATACTCCAAATGAGGTCACACCAAAGACTTATAGAGAGGCATTATCACCTCCTTTTTTCTGCTAGCCATTCCTCTCCGTATGCACCCAAGCATCCTTCTAGCTTTTGCCGTCGCCTTTTCTACCTGTTTAGCTACTTTAAGATCATCAGACACAACCACGCCTAGGTCCCACTCTTCTTTAGTGGACAAAAGTACCTCACACCCTATACTGTATTGCTCCCTTGGATTGCTGCAGCCCAAATGCATGACCTTACATTTTTTAACATTAAATCCCAGCTGCCAAATTCTAGACCATTCTTCAAGCTTAGCTAGATCCCTCCTCATGTTATCTACACCTTCCTGGGTCTCTACTCTATTGCAGATTTTGGTATCATCTGCAAAGAGGCAATCCTTACCCGACAGCCCTTCCGCTATATCACTAACAAAGACGTTAAAAAGAATCGGACCAAGGACAGATCCCTGGGGCACACCACTGGTAACATCCTTCTCCTCAGAGTGAGCTCCATTTACTTGTACCCTTTGTCGCCTCCCACCCAACCAATTTCTAACCCAAGCAGTAACTTTAGGGTTCATCCCTAGGGTGCTCAGTTTGTGTATAAGTCGCCTGTAAGGAACAGTGTCAAAGGCTTTACTGAAATCTAAAGACACCACATCTAGAGCTCTCCCTCGGTCCAACTCCCTGGTCACTCCGTTCATTAATTTATAGACTTCTATCATATCTCCCCTCAGCCGTCTCTTTTCCAGGTTAAAGAGCCCTAACCTTCTTAGCCTTTCTTCATAGGAGTATCCTTCCATCCCCTTTACCATTTTGGTGGCTCTTCTCTGAACCTTTTCTAATAATGCTATATCCTTTTTAAGATACGGTGACCAGAATTGCACACAATATTCAAGGTGCGGTCTCACCATGGAATGATATAGAGGCATTATAATATCTTTTGTTTTATTTTCCATTCCTTTCCTTATGATAACTAGCATTCTATTTGCTCTCTTGGCTGCCGCTGCACACTGGGCCGAGGGTTTTAACATGCTATCCACAATGACGCCTAAATCTTTTTCCTGGGTGGTGGTTCCTAATGTGGAACCTTGCATCGTGTAACCATAGTTTGGGTTGTTCTTCCCTTGGTGCATAACTTTGCACTTGTCCACATTAAATTTCATCTGCCATTTTGATGCCCAGTCTTCCAATTTATCAAGAGCCTCTTGCAATTTTCCACAATCCTCTTGGGTTTTAACAACTTTAAATAGTTTTGTGTCATCTGCAAATTTGATAACCTCACTCGTTATTCCACTTTCCAGGTCATTTATGTATATGTCAAAAAGCAGCGGACCCAGCACAGATCCCTGGGGTACACCACTATTCACCTTTCTCCATTGGGAAAATTAGCCATTTAGCCCAACCCTCTGCTTTCTATCTTTTAACCAGTTCTTGATCCACAGTAGTACACTGCCTCCTATCCCATGACTCTTTAGTTTTGCCAAAAGTCTCTGTTGAGGGACCTTGTCAAAGGCTTTCTGAAAGTCCAGATACACTATATCAACCGACTCACCTTTGTCCACCTTTTTATTCACACTTTCAAAAAAACATAACAGATTAGTAAGACAAGATCTTCCTTGTCTAAAGCCATGTTGGCTGTCTCCCATTAGGCCATGACTATCTACATGCTGAATAATTTTATTCTTTATGATGGTTTCTACTATTTTTCCCGGTACTGACGTGAGGCTCACCGGTCTGTAGTTTCCCGGATCACCCCTGGAACCCTTTTTAAAAATTGGTGTTACATTGGCGATCCTCCAATCTTCAGGTATTAGAGATGATTTTAATGATAGTTCACAGATGACTAATAGCAGGTCTGCAATCTCATATTTCAGTTCTTTCAACACCCTTGGATGTATACCATCCGGCCCAGGTGATTTGCTACTCTTCAGTTTATCTAATAGTTGTAATACATCTTCCCAATGTATCGATATTTCCTTCAATTCTTCTGCACCTTTAAATACCACTTCAGTCATGGGTAACATCCCTTCATCTTCCTCAGTAAAGACCGAAGCAAAGAATTCATTCAGTCTCTCCGCTATCGACTTGTCTCCTCTTAGTGCCCCTTTAACTCCTCTATCATCTAATGGACCAACAGACTCTCTCACAGTTTTTTTGCTACGAATGTACTTGAAAAAATCTTTATTTTGCGTTTTTGCTTCCACAGCAAGCTTCTTCTCAAATTCTCCCTTTGCTTGCTTTATCAATGCCTTGCATTTGACTTGCCAGTGCTTGTGCTGTTTCCAGGTTTCGTCGTTTGGCTTTTTTTTCCATTTCCTGAAAGATGCTTTTTTGGCAACAACAGCCTCTCTGACCTCCCCTTTAAACCATGCTGGCAATTGTTTTCCAGAAGGCATAGCTGCCGCACAACTCCATGGTTGTTGAATCGGCTGTGCAGAGGCTCAAGAGCCAGAAAATGCAATCTTCAGTGCCTCCCGGGAGGGAAGCTCGGAACCTGGATGCCCTCGGCAGAAAGTGCTACCTGGGCTCGATACTGTCCTGCTGTGTCCAGCTGTACATGGGCATGTATTTATAGGACCTGGCAAAAGAGATTGCCGGGTTCTCAGCTGGCCTCTTCAAGGAACCCTTGTAGAGATTCAAGGCCTTTTCCATGGGGATTCGAGAGTGCTCGAAGTTCATGTCTCGAGCAGCCTATGACAGCTTCGAGGTTTCGGCCCGAGTAGCTGCAGCCAGCATCGGCGCCCGATGTCAGGCACGGCTAATGTTGTCGGATCTCGAGTTATGGGTACAGGACACGTTGGTCGATGTCCCATGCCGAGATGAAAACCTGCTTGGCAAACCCATGACTGAAAAGGCTGCTGAAATCGAGTTTTAGTACTTGACCTGCACAAGACTCTCCAAAAAGACCTCTGCCCCTTCTAAAAAGAAGGGCTCGGGTAAAAAGCCCTTTTTCCCGAGGAAGGATGCTGCTTACCGCAACTACCCCACTCACCAGGCTTCCCCGGCTTCCCATCAGGGGCAGCAGGCCAAGGGACAGGGGCATGGCCCACGTAAGCAGAAGACCCCCAAGCACCAGGCACCAGCTCCTTCCCAGTCGGTTGGGAGGTTTTGACAGCCACAGTGTGATCTCTCCCCAGACAGGGGTGAGACTTGCCATGGGAGGAAGACTGGCCCTGTATGTACACTGGTGTCCAGCAATCACCACAGATGCCTAGGTCCTACAAATAGTCCAAAAAGGCTATTTATTCCACTTCAACCAGGTACCTCCCTCCTACTTTTCGGGAGAACCTCCCAGACCCCCTCTACACAGGAACCTTCTCCTTCAGGAGTTCACCGGTCTTCTAGAGGATCAGGTGGTGGAGACAGTGCCCCATAGCTTTACAAGGGCAGGGCTTCTATTCCAGGTATTTTCTAATACCAAAAAGAACTGGAGGCCTTTGACCCATCCTCGACCTGCGAAACTTAAACAAGTTCCTGGTGAGGGAAAAGTTCAAGATGCTTTCCATTGGAATATTGCTGCCATACTTCCACCAGGGAGATTGGCTATGCTCCTTGGACCTGAAGAATGCCTACACACACATCCTTATATATCAAGACCACAGACAATATCTCAGATTTGTAGTGGGAGGAAACCACTTTCAGTACAGAGTACTTCCATTTGGCCTAGCCTCCGCCCCCAGAGTGTTCACTAAGTGTCTGGTGATGGTGGCGGCTTTTCTCAGGAAAAAGGGAATATTTGTCTTCCCGTACCTGGACGACTAGCTCATCAGGACCCCGTCACCTCAGGAGGCCCAACAGGCCACAGCTCGCACTATCAACATGCTGCAGCATCTAGGCTTTGTCATAAATCAGGCAAAGTCCACCCTGCACCCCACTCAGAACTTAGAGTTCATAGGGGCAAGACTAGACACCCTTTGAGCAAAGGCTTACCTGCCAGAGGGACAGGGCACAGAGGCTTCTGGGGCTGGTGCACCAAATCAGTCACAAGTCTCAGATTTCAGCAAGGCATTTTCTACGCCTTTTAGGGCACATGGCCTCCATGGTTCATGTGACCCCAAGCGCCCGACTCAATATGAGAACAGCTCATTGGTGCCTCCAGGATCAGTGGTTGCAGGCCACAGGGCGACTCCGAGACAGGATAAGGGTGTCCAAGTGACTGTTGAGGTTGTTGGCCTGGTGGCTTCAACCACCCAACCTGCTCGCAGGAGTGCTTTTCCAGCCACCAGAGTACTCAAGGGTCCTGACGACGGATGCATCCCTAGTAGGCTGGGGAGCCCACTGTCAGGACTCATGCACTCAGGGGGTATGGTCTCCACAAGAGAGGACACAACAAATCAACCTCTTAGAGCTCCGTGCGATACGCCTACCTCTTCCAGCTTTCTGCCATGTGCTCTCGCGTCAGTCTGTCCTTATGCAAACAGACAACCAGGTAGCTATGTTCTTCATGAACAAGCAGGGAGGGAAGGGGTCCCATATCCTGTGCCAGGAGACGCTGGACCTTTGCTTCCTCGCCATCAGCCAGGGTATGTCTCTCAAGGCGGTGTACCTGCCAAGTCAAGAGAACTACCTAGCAGACAAACTGAGGAGAATCTTTCAGCCTCACGAATGGCAACTGAATCCGGAAGTGGCCCAGCAGATCTTCCGCTGCTGGGGACACCCGACCATAGATCTCTTTGCCAGTCCACAGAATCATCAGTTGCCCAGCTTTTTCTCCAGACAGCCACATCCCCAAAGGGTGGTTGCAAATGCTTTTCTGATTTCCTGGTAAGTGAGCCTCCTGTATGCATTCCTTCCCACGCCTCTAGTGGCCCAAACTCTGTTCAAAATCCTCCGGGACAAGACCTCGGTCATTCTGGTAGCTCCCAGATGGCCGAGACAACCTTGGTTCCTACTTCTCCTCCAGCTGGCAGTGGAGACCCCACTCCCTCTGGGGACGAGACCCGACCTCCTGTCCCAAGAACAGGGCTCTCTATTACATCCCAACCTCAGGTCTCTCAACCTGACGGCATGGCGGCTGAAAGGGTAGTGCTAGCTCCTCTCCTCCTACCTAAGAATGTAAAGGAAGTGTTACTGGCCTCAAGGAGGCAGTCCACTAGGAAAACCTATGTCTTCAAGTGGCACAGGTTCGAGGTGTAGTGTAACCAGCATAACGAAAGCCCTTTCTCCTGCCTTGTACCAGTGGTGTTACACTACTTGCTTCACATCTCTGACTTAAGCCTCAAGTCTAACTCGGTCAGGGTCCACCTGAGTGCTCTTTCGGCACACCACTCATCAGTGGAGGGACAACCTCTTTTGGTGCGCCCCTTAGTGTCCAGATTCCTCAGAGGTCTACTTCTGAAACCCCCAGTTCGTCCCCTGGTGACCGAGTGGGATTTGAATGTGGTCTTGCAACAGCTTACTTGTCCACCCTTTGAGCCAATGTCCACTTGCCATCTGCACTTTCTCTCCTGGAAGGTGCTCTTCCTGGTGGCACTCACATCTGCCAGACGAGTGAGTGAGCTACAAGCTCTGGTTTCAGAACGACCGTACACACGGTTTTAGAGGAACAGGGTAGTACTATGCACCCACCCCAAGTACCTCAACCAAGAGGTGTTTCTTCCGATATTCTTTCCCAGAACGCATACGAGCCGGGCAGAGGCGGTTCTGCATGATTGTAAGAGGGCATTGGCCTTCTACTTGGTGCGTACATGGGGATATCGAAGGGCTCCTCAGCTCTTCATCTCTTTTGACCTCAGTAAGCTGGGGCTACCTGTCTCCAAGTGCACATTGTCCACCTGGGTGGCAGACTGCATTGCCTGGGTGTACAGGGCGGCCAACCTCCCGTTGCAGGGTCGAGTCATGGCCCGCCATGTCAGGCCAAGGCTGCATCAGCGGCTCACTTCCACTCTGTTCCACTGGCAGACATCTGCCAGGCCGCCACCTGGTCTTCAAGCCAGACTTTTTCAGTCCATTACTGCTTGGATGGGGAGTCCCGTCGAGACAGTGCTTTCAGCCAGGCGGTACTCCGGAACTTATTTAAGGTTTAGGCAACTCCTACCTACCGGCCCTCTGGTGTCAGGCTACCGGGGGTTTTGTGTCTCTGATGGAGTCCTATCACAGCTGCTGCGGCTCTTCTAGAGAGAGCCAATTTTCAGCTATGGGTTCTCGGTAGCCTATAGCTAGGGATTCCCATATGTGAGGACTGACTTCCTGCTTGTTCCTGGAGAAAGCGTAGTTACTCACCTGTAACAGGTGTTCTCCAGGGACAGCAGGAATCAGTCCTCATGACCCTCCCTCCTCCCCTGGAGTTGCAGTCCTACTATTGATTTTTATTCTGTTTTGCCGTCTTTTTAGCTATGTCATTAGACTGAACAAGTTGGCACCCTTGGGTGGGAAGGGGACCGCGCATGCGCGATGCAATCCCAAAGGCTTTCCCTGAAAGCTGGGGAATTGCTCCGCAAGAGGGCTCCGTCGGCGCCGACATCACCCATATGTGAGGACTGACTCCTGCTGTCCCTGGAGAACACCTGTTTCAGGTGAGTAACTATGCTTTCCATGAAACCGACAAACTGCCTTCTGCATATTCCCAAGGGAATGAACACATACTAACACATAACCTTTGAGAACAGTGTCCAAATCAACTAAAAGATCGACAATACAGTAAAAAAATACTATAAAAATAAATATGAAGCATAAAAAATATACATGTGATGACAGATACTTACTTAAAAACTGATCACTAAAATCTTAAAAAGAAGGCTAAAAACACTAATGAATTAAAAGGGGGAGGGGGCTTAAAAGGAACTAGTATGCCATAAAGAACTAACATTTTTTTTAAAAGGAGCTGTATCCTGAAGGGAAGAACATTATTTATTTCTTCATTACTTAATGATTACTTCAAGCACCAGTCATATCAGTTTCTATCTTAGGTGGCCATTCTGGGTCTCTAGTTGTGACAAGGAGCTAGTTTCTTGGCCTCAGGAGGCTGGAAGTTGGTAACTCTGAGCGACGTCTGTCAGTGCGTTTTCATCAGCTTCGGTCTCAGCACCTCTTTCCGCTGCAGAATTCAATCCCAAGATGCCAACCTCTATCCTGCAGTTCTGTTTTTCTGGCTTACCCTTTGTCAGGAACCCCCTCCCGCCCCCTCCCCCCACACAAAAAGGAGTTCAGAGTTCTTGGCCTGAATCCCTTAGTAGCTTTTTTGTGACCAAAATGTGATTATTCAGCTGTTAACATCCCATTTCAAGGGGTACCAGCACTGGGTTGCACAGAGGCTTTTTGGTTTTCATGGGTAGCAGGTGGCAAATATGTTTTTTTCAAATGTTCAAGACACTTCATACTTGATCCTTTTGTGTCTCAGTAACAGTGCTTCATGGTTCCCAAATCTGTTCTTCCCTTTTGTCTTAGGTGTCTCACTCACATCTCTAGTCTCAGCTTCTCATGTCCACTATTCCATCGTGTATCCTTTTTGGAGAAAGGAGATTTCATGCGGGCATCACCTCTTAGTGTGATTATGGAATTCCAGGGGGAAGCAGTGGCAGTGCATGGCCGAACAGCTTCTTCTGGCTTGGCTTACAGTGCCTAGCACCACAGCTATACTTGGTTCAATGTCCTAGAATGGTACAAGCTTACCTGCTAATTTTCTTTCCTTGAGTCTAGTCCAGTCCAGACAGGTGGGTTTATGCCCCATCACCAGCAGATGGAGACGGAAAAACACTGGTTTTGATGATGTCACTATATAAAGGATCTGTGTATCTCTGTCACTTTAGTATTCCACTGATCAAGCAAATTCCACCAATCCAAAGACAATGTCAAAACTCATAGAAGCTATAGGAACTATGAACAGTTTGAGCACACACACAGGAAATAAGCGGTAAGCTCCCCAGGACCGAGAACTGAGAACTCAACTGCAGACATGCCTGCAATACCTGGGCACTGCAATACCAGTAGCACTGAAAAAAAATTGTCCAAATGGATGCCAACACGCCCATTAATTTCTTCCATAGCCAGGCTCGCAAGGCATATAGAAAGGGAGGGGACTGGACTGGAGGGACTCAAGGAAAGAAAATTAGCAGGTAAGGTCTGATTTCACCACCTTCATTGTTCCTCCAGTCCAGACGCATGGGATGTATCAAAGCAGTAAAGTCTCGGCGGGACCTGCAAGCCCAGCCTGCAATACCTGGGCACCAAACCTTGCATTTCCCCACGCTTGCACATCCATGCAATAGTGATGTACAAATAAATGGAGCCATGATGCTGTTCTGCAGATATCTGCCTGCAGGACAATCCCATGCTCGGTCTACAATGCTACCTGAGTCTTGTCGAATGAATCCTCAAACCCTTGGGAGGAGTTCTCCTGTTGAGCAAATACACAAAGGCGATAACTTCTTTCATCCAGTGAGCAATAAATGTCTTCAAGGCCACCTCTCCTTTGCACAACCCTCTGAACAGCACAAACAAATGATCAGACTTCTGAAATGCTTCTGTATGCTTAAGGTACTACCGCAGACTCTTGCAGAGGTCCAGAAAGTGCAACTGACGCAAGTCCATGCCATCCTGCACACCCGAGCACACCAGCAGCATTACTGGTTGGTTAAGATAGAACAGTGAAACCACCTTTGGCAAAAAGGATGGAACCAGGCAAATCATCACTTTTTCTCTGGAAATCAACAGGAAGGGCTCTCTATAAGACAAAACCTGTAGCTCTGAAATCCGACCTGCCATACAGATAGATACCAGAAAGACCATCTTCAAGTAAGGTCTTTAAGAGTCACATGTGAAAGAGGTTTGAAAGGAGCCTCTGTAAGCACCCCCAAGACCAAGTTCAAGTCCCACAACAGAACTGGTCTATGCACTGGGGTTCAATCTGTTTAACTCCCCTAAGAAACCAAATCACATCCAAGTGAGAAGCCAGAGATCCCTCTTTAAGCTTACCTCAGCATTCCAAGGCTGCAAGAATTTAAGGCCAAACCATTATCCAGTCCATCCTCCAGAGAGTCAAGAATCTCTACCACCAAAGAAGAGAGAGCACTAAAACATCTCTCTGCATATCAGTTCTCAAAAATGGGCCAAACCCACACAAAAACATTGAGTGCTTCCACACCCTCAGTAATATAGTGATAACCTGAGCAGAATAGCCTTTTCACCGTAGCCAAGCCCTCTCAAGAGCCAAGCCATAAGCGAGAATTGAGCTACCTCCAGTATGAGGATTGGCCCCTGCGACAACAGGTTGTATATCACTGGCAGACGCCAGGGCTCCTCTGTCACTAACCACTGCAGATCTGCATACCATGGCCTGTGTGGCCAATCCAGAGCCACCAGGATGACCAGGCCTCAATGCGCCTCTATCTTTTGCAGAACCCAGCCTATCAAGGCCCAAGGGAGAAACACATACAGGAGAGACTTGCTGTGTCACGCTGTGCCAGGGCATCCAGGCTTTCGGACATCCGCTCTCTCATTTGACTGTAAAACCCCTCCACCTTGGCATTGGACGCTGCTGCCTTCAGATCCATGATTGGCAGTCCCCAGTGAAGCACTATTTCCTGAAACACAGAATTTTCCAGAGACCACTCTCTTGAATCCACCTGATGACGACTGAGAAAATTGGCTTGGACGTTCTTTTTCCAGCTATGTGAGCTGCTGACAGCATAAGAAGATGGTTCTGCACCCAATGCAGAAGAGGAACCATCTCCTCTACCGACACCACACTGACTGTACTGCCCTGCTGATTGATGTAGGCCACCATGGTTGCATTGTCCAATAAAATACGCACTGCCCTGTTCTGCACCAGGTGTCAGAAGACCTTTGGGCAAGAAACTCTGCTCACATCTCCAGCTGATTTATGGACCAACTGCTTTCCTCCAGTGACCACTAACCCTGCCTGATTCTGGACAGGCAGCGTGCCCCCCATCTGTACAGACTGGTGGCAGTGGTCACCATCACTCAATCGGGCAGCTCCAGCAGAATGCCCGCTGAAAGCTTGACTGGATCCATCCACCACCTCAGGCTTGCTCTGGCCTCCTGTAGACACTGCAGTTTCCTCCACAGCGAGTGCATCTGTGGAGACTATCAGGACCACAAGGTCCTCTGCAGTGGCCATATATACACTCTGGCTCATGGCACAAGATCCACCGTCACTGCCAAAGAGCCCAGGAGCTGCAGCTAATGCTATGCAGATGGAGCCTTTATCCAGCAAAACTCAGTCACCTGAAGCGGTATCTTCCTGACTCATCTGGAGGCAGGGAAACTACCCACCATCTCTGTCTCAAATCGCGCATCTAGATACGTTAGTTCTTGCATGGGCTCCAAGGTGCTCTTCTTGAAGTTGATCACCTAGCCTAGGGCTTGAGGAGGGATATCATTTGCCTCATCGCATTCGAACTCTCCTGTACTGACTTTGCTGTAATCAACCAATTGTCCAGATATGGATGCACCGACATGCCCTCTTGGTGGACCATGGATGCAACCACCACCATCACCTTGGTGAAGGTTTGAGATGCTGTGGCCTGGTCAAAGGGTAGCAGGAAAACTTGAAATGCCCCTTGTGCACTGCAAAGCACAGGTACTTCTAAAGATTTGGATGAATCAAAATGTGCAAGTACGCCTTGGAGAGATACAGTGAGGTTAAAAACGTGCCCTTTCGAACCGCCACTATGACTGACTGCAAGATCTCCATATAAAAATGAGGCACCTTCCAAGCTTGATTAACATATTTTAAATCCAAAGCTGGGCAAAAGGAGCCCTCCTTTTTGGGGACCACAAAATAAATTGAATAATGCCCCAGGTTGCACTCGTCTGGGGGGCACCTTGACTACGGCTTTCAACTGAATGAGCCATTGCAGGGTGTCCTTTACCACCTTTGCCTTGGTTGGAGTCTTCCAGAGGGACAACATAAAGGCATCAGAGAGAGGTCGGGCCAGTTTCAAGGCATACCCCTTTCAAATGACTTCCAGTATCCAATAGTCTGACATAATCTGGACCCAAGCAGAGTAGAAGGCAACCTCCTATCAGCATCAACTCCTCCTGAGCCACCCCTTTCTTCATTGGGGTTTCTTGGAGCCCCCAGGGGCTCCCCCTCATAATCTCTCCCACCTCACTGACCTCCTCAAAAGGGCTGGCCCCTGGGAGGATAGTGAAAATGCTGGAAAGGTGCATAGTATGTCACTCGAAACCTCCTAAAGTCTCTCAAGCGACTCCTTGCTGGTGCTGCTGGCTTTCTGCCCTTAAGGTTGTCCTCTAGTAGCCTCAGGACTTTGGAATCCCCAAGTCCTTGACAAGCTTTTACAGCGCCTCTCAAGAGAGCAGATTTCCCTTAAATGGGAGCTTACTAAGTCTTGTCTTGGAAGCGATGGTTGCCAATCAACTCCTAAGCCACAAAGGATGTCTTGCCAACACCACTGAAGCCATGTTCTTACCAGAGGCCCACACCAAATCATACAGCGCGTCCACCAAATACACTGACCTCAGTTCCAGTTCAGCCGCTGCAGACAACAGCCCAGAAGACCTGGTGTCTGCCTCCAACAATCCTTGAGTCCAGTGCAAACACGTCCTTACCACATAGGCCCCACAAATGGTTGCCTGCAATGCCAGGGCTGGAATCTCAAAGGATCTCTTCAGTAGCACTTCGATCTTGCGCATCTTTCAGTGCTGCACTGCCTTCCACTGGGATGGTGGACTTTGCCACCACTGATACTAGAGCATCCTTTTGGGAGACTCAGAAGGTCCCTGTCTTTCAGTGGAATAGGGTATAAGTGTTCCATTGACCTGCCTATGCACAACTCTCCTTTGGGTACCTCCCACTTTACCTCAATCATTTCCTGTATGCACTATGAAGTGGAAAGGACATCTGTGCCTTGCGAATGCACTGTAATAAGGGATCCTCTAATGTTCCTTCAGACCCCTGGGCACCATACACAATGCTGAAGGCTGCTATTGTTTGTGCAATTAGCACTGATAACTCCTCCCTGAGGAAGATCCTGATGATGAAAATATCCTCCCCTAAGAGGATCTCACCTTCCTCCAACTTGTCCACAAAGGATCTCCCCAGTGCTCTGAGGGACCTTCCAGAGGGTCCTCCGAGCCTCAGGTCTGTCAACTGCACCAGCTCTTTCTCTGGTTGACTAGGGGGGCTACACGAATGTCCAAGGACTGTCCACTCACATTCTAATGGCTCCAACATAGCCATGCTTCCCACCAAATTTGGAGGATCGCATGGCTCAGGGGAACACTGCCTGGTATTCTACTTGACACTAGACTTTGAAAAGGCTTCCAACTGCATTGGACTGTTCCTCCTGAACAGATCCTCTGATGTGCATCCCTCCAGATCAGACCCTCAGCACAGCCCCTCTGCTGAAAGCGAACTGTGATGGCTGCCATAGGCCACACATGTCACTTTGCTGACTGGCATGCTCACTGACATGGCCTTGTGCTCCTACTCTAGCATTCGGGGCCTCGTTCACCTTACCTTCCATGCCCCTGCCGCTTGTGCCGCCAAGTTCTGCCTCTGCTGTAGCATCTAATGGCACTTGCCTCCGCTGTGTCTCTGCCATTCTTCCTGGTAGTAATCTTTTTTTTTTTTACTTGCATGGAAGAATGTAAAGGGCCAGTCACAACTGAATTACAAGTCCCCAGGTCCCCTCACAAATGCTGGGGAGGAGGAATAGAGGACCTCTAGATCCTGAAGCAGGGACCTAGGGTGGTGAGGTGAAGGGATATGCGGAAGGGACTCAGACCACTGAGTACTGCACCCCAACAAGCACCAAAAACCGAATCAACAGCCCTGGGTTCCCTGTGGACTTCCACCAATCCCTTGTGAGACCTCTTACTGTCTTTGTTCCTCTTCTTTCGTTTGGTATTCTTTTTTTATTTGATATCCTACAGTGCAGTCCAGACTGCACAGACACACATCACCATCTGCTGGAGACTGAGAAAATACTGGAGTTACAGAGATGCACAGATCCTTTATGTGATGACATCATCAAAAACAATGTTCCTCAGTTTCCATCTGCTGTTGATGGGGCATAAACCCATGCGTCTGGACTGGACTGGAGGGACAATGAGGAACTCCTATTCCTGATAGGTTTTGCAGCAGGAGAGCTTCTTTGGTAAGTATGCTGTGAGATGTTTGTTTGCCGAGTGTGCTTTGTTACAGGAATACTGGTGAGAGCAGAGCTTCACAGGACCATGACGTCAAAATCAAACCATTGGTTGGCAGGCATAACCCACATGTCTGGACTGGATTGAAGGGACTCAAGGAAAGAAAAATCTCCAGGAACAAGCAGGAATAAGTCCTCACATATGGGTACGTCGGTACCGACGGAGCCCGTGCGGGAAAGCTCCCCAGCTTCTTAGAATAGAAGCTTTTGGGACCTCCCACTGCACATGCGCACTGCCTTCCCGCCTTCCTGAACAGCTCTCCTCAGTTTCTCTTTTTCCGCGGAGCCAGCAGGTCGTGTTCCTGTCACCGCTGAAGAAATTGTTATTTTATTTGTTTCTTTAGACCGCGTACCTGCCTTCCCCATACCGATACCGGTATCGCCGGTCTTTTCTTTCTTTCTTTAAAAAATTATAATTCTTTTTTCTTATTTTTTAGCTTTTTGGTCACTTCAGAGAGGCCTCTCGGCCTACTCAATTTCTCCTCATGGAGAAGCCAGCCCCTGGATTTAAGAAGTGTACCAAATGTAATGCTGTTATTTCAGTCACAGACACCCATGAATGGTGTCTGAAATGTTTGGGGCCTGACCATTCCATACCGGACTGCCCATCTTGCTCCCACATGTCTAAACGTGGGCTGCAGAACCGGGCCAACAAATTCCATGTGCTGTTTGCTTCAGAGAATACAGCATCACAGTCATCCAGGTCTTCTTCTCCGGATGGATCTCAGGTAACCAAACCTTCTGTGGGCAAGTCCTCAAAGAGCAAATCTCCTTCAAAGCATCGAGAGGCTCTTAGCTTAGAACTTGAGGACCCTGCCCCAGCCAAACAACCCCGGCGGGAAGTCCAACTTCCAAAAACGCCAATTCAGGGGTCTCAGGTTGATATCGATGCTACGGCCTCGACAGATCACCTGTTAGCCTGCTCTGGGGTACCGGGTCACTCCGGTACCGACATCCAGGCAGCTATGGCGTCCATGGGCGATACTGTACAGTCCATGCAGCAGGCCGTCATGGCTTTCATTAAAGCTGCAACGCCATCGGTTCCGCTTTCAGCGGTTCCGGGCCCGATACCGGTATCGTCCGCCATGCCGGTATCGAGGCCGTCCACCTCTAAACGCAAGTCGGTACCGTATGGGCTTTCGCTCCATACCGGTTCCATACCCGATACGCCCGATATCGATACCGATCGGTACGCGTATCGTGCGTTAGAGGAAAGCACCGATTCCTCTGAGGATTTTCACTCCTCTGATGATTCTGCTGAGTTTTCACTCAACTTACCTGAGGAGCCCTCTTCTCCTAAAAGGAGAATGTCCCCTCCAGAGGATTTGTCCTTCCAGGACTTTGTTTTAGATATGGCTACAGCCCTTTCTATTACCACATCCTCTGAAAAGGAACCCAGATCCAAAAAACTGGATATTTTGGGATACTCAAAGGCCCCTAAGGAGGCAGTTACCCTGCCTATCCATGAAATCCTTCAAGAACAACTGATGGATTTCTGGGAAAATCCTTTGACTTTGTCTCCTTATTCCCGTAGGTTGGACACCATGTATAGGGTCCCTCCTTCTCCTGGTTTCCAAAAGACTCAATTGCCCCACCACTCTATTGTGGTGAAGTCTGCAATGAAGAAGATTAGGAGTACCAAAAGGCACTCTTCCACCCCTCCAGGACGGGAATGTAAGACTTTGGACTCTTTTGGTAGGAAAATTTTCCAGGCTAGTATGCTTATAGCCAGGATTAATTCCTACAGTCTCTATATGGGCATGTTCCTGGAGGAACTTGCCAAAAAGGTGCGGCATTTTGCCCCCTTTATCCCTGAGGATAAAAAGCAGGGATTCCTTTCCCTAGTGAAACAACTCTTAGAGGTTTCTAAGTTCTCTAATAGGGCAGCATATGATTCCTTTGAGGGAGCCAGTAGGGCTTCGGGCATTGCTATTGCAGCCCGACGTCTTGCTTGGCTCCAGGCCTCTGATCTGGAACCTTGGGTTCTAGATGACTTACGGAATCTGCCCTGTACAGGTGAGAACTTATTTGGGGAAGAGTGGCAAATCAAAGCCACCCAGATGGATGCTGAAAATGCCACCTTGGAAAGACTTTCAAAGTCCACTTCAATTCCTACTAAGAAAAAGTCTTTTAAAAGGCCTTACTATAAGAAGGCCAGAGTTGCTTCAAATACTGGCCAGCAGTCTTCTCAACCTCGCTATACTGCTAAGCGTCAGCAATCCAAACAAGCACGAGCTAAGCCTGCAGCAGCTACTGTAGCTCAGCAGGCTCCAACCCCTCAGGGGTTTTGACTTGCTCCTAGGGAACTTGCCACTTCTGGTTCTAACACAACCAGAACCTCTCACCATACCCGGAAGGTTGGTTCACTTTGCTCCCAGATGGGAACAAATCACAACAGAACAATGGACCCTCTCTATCATTCGAGAGGGTTACAAACTTCATTTCTCCAGCCTTCCTCCCCATCATATGGTGAGACCATTCAATTCTCCCCCATCTCTCCTAACCCTGTTGGGTCAAGAGGTTTCCTCTCTTCTTGCCCAAGGGGCCATAGAAGAGGTTCCTCTTCCTCAACAAGGGTCCGGTTTCTACTCCCCTTATTTTCTCATTCCAAAGAAGACAGGGGGATTCAGACCAATCCTAGATCTGAGAGAATTGAACAAATTTCTCTTCAAGGAGAAATTCAAAATGCTGTCTCTCGGCATTCTCCTTCCTTACCTCCAGGGTCAGGACTGGCTTTGTTCTCTAGACCTACAGGATGCGTATACACATATACTCATCCATCCATCCCACAGAAAGTATCTTCGCTTTCTGTTTCAGGGAAAACATTTCCAATACAGAGTACTCCCCTTCGGTCTAGCCTCTGCTCCAAGAGTATTCACAAAATGCATGGCAGTCGTAGCCGCATTTCTAAGAGGCATGGGAATCTTTGTCTTCCCATATCTGGACGACTGGCTCATCCGAGCTCCAACTCAGTCACAGGCCCAGATTCCCCTGGACCACACAAGGAGCCTTTTGCAGTATCTGGGACTGGTAGTAAACCTTCCCAAGTCCCAACTCATCCCTACTCAATCTCTAGAATTCATAGGGGCCCAGTTGGACACCATCACTGCAAGGGCCTACCTTCCACATGTTCGAGGCCAGCGCCTCCTGAGTTTGGCCTCCCAAGCTCAGTCCAGCACTCACTTGACAGCCAGGGAAATGCTACGCCTACTGGGTCATATGGCCTCCACAGTGCATGTGGTGCCCTATGCTCGTCTTCATATGAGAGCAGCTCAATGGACCCTGGCCACTCAGTGGACTCAGGCGTCAGGAGCGCTCTCAGACCAAATACAAACCTCCGATCGTCTGTTTTGGTCCCTCCACTGGTGGACTTCCACCAAGAATCTGTTGTTGGGGGCTCCATTTCAACCATTGCTACCCCAAGCAACCCTCACAACAGATGCCTCCCAAACAGGGTGGGGAGCCCATCTGCAAACTCTCTCCACTCAGGGCACTTGGTCTCTACAGGAGACCACCCTTCATATCAATCTTCTGGAACTGCGAGCAATTTACCTTGCCCTCAAGGTCTTCCACTCCCTCCTAGCCAACCTCACTGTCCTAGTTCAGACGGACAATCAGGTGGCCATGTTTTACATAAACAAACAAGGAGGGACGGGCTCTCTGTCGCTTTGCAACGAAGCTCTAAGACTATGGGCCTTCGCCAGAGAGCATCAGATTCACCTGCTAGCAGTGTATCTCCCAGGAGTTCAAAACTCTCGGGCAGACAGGCTCAGTCGAGTTCTGCTGCCACACGAATGGTCCCTACATTTGGACCAAATAAACCGAATCTTTCAGGAATGGGGGACCCCGGACATAGACCTCTTTGCAAGTCCGTGGAATGCCAAACTTCCCCGGTTCTGTTCCAGAACTCCGTGTCAGGGAGCTCAGGCTACGGACGCCTTTCTCCTGAATTGGAGTCAGGCATTCCTATATGCCTTTCCACCCATTCCTTTGATTCCCAAGACTCTGTTCAAACTCCAGAGGGATCATGGAACTATGATCCTCATAGCTCCACGCTGGCCACGCCAAGTGTGGTTCCCTCTACTTCTACAGCTCTCCCAGGGATCCTACTTGGATCTGGGAGCTGCGCCAGACCTCCTGTCTCAGGAGGAGGGGACTTTGTGGCACCCAAACCCCAAATCCCTTCACCTCAGTGCTTGGTTACTGAAGGCTTAAGCCTTCAAGACTTTCATCTTTCCCAACCAGTGAAAGATATCCTTTCTGCCTCTAGGAAACCCTCTACCAGGCGTTCCTATGCTTTCAAATGGAAACGTTTTTCCATTTGGTGTGCTCAGCAGGGTCTTGACCCTCTGGCACTTCCTTTGAATTCTCTTCTTGATTATCTCCTGCATCTATCCAATGCAGGCCTCAAGACGAATTCGGTAAGAGTCCATTTAAGTGCTATTGCAGCATCCTTGCAACATATAAATGGACAACCTATCTCCTCTCATCCTCTTGTTGCAAGATTCATGAGAGGCCTGACTCTCACTAAACCTCCCATCAGACCACCCCCGGTCGCATGGGATTTGAATCTAGTGCTCGGTCAACTTATGAAGCCACCTTTTGAGCCAATGTTTTCCACCTCCTTGAAATTTCTTTCCTGGAAGGTCATCTTCCTCATTGCAGTCACTTCGGCTCGCCGCATCAGTGAGCTGCAGGCTTTAGTGGCTAATCCACCTTACACAAGATTTCATCATGATAAGGTGGTCCTTAGGACGAATCCCCACTTTATGCCTAAAGTGGTCTCGCCTTTTCATCTTAATCAAGAGGTATATCTACCTGTCTTTTTTCCAGCTCCTCATGCATCCAATGCAGAGAGGAACCTTCATACTCTGGATTGTAAAAGAGCTCTCGCTTTTTACCTTAATAGGACTCAGCCACATCGAAAGTCTTCTCAACTTTTTGTGGCCTTTGATCCTTCCCATTTGGGACTTCCAGTCTCCAAGCGTACACTTTCCAATTGGATTGCTCAGTGTATTTCTTTTACTTACCAGAGCAAAAACATTTCTCTGGAAGGCCATGTCACTGCTCACAATGTGAGGGCCATGGCAACTTCTATGGCTCATCTGCACTCTGTTTCCATAGATCAGATCTGTCGAGCCGCTACCTGGGCCTCGGTTCATACCTTCACAGCCCATTACTGTTTGGACAAGGACTCCCGCCGGGATGCCTTGTTTGGCCAGGCTGTCCTCAAGCACCTGTTCCATTCCTAAACAACTCCTGCCCACCTTCCCAGAATGGATGCCTGAGATCCATACGAAGATGGCGAACCTTTACAGGGGATCCCATGCATCTAAGCTAGGGAGTCCCCATATGTGAGGACTTATTCCTGCTTGTTCCTGGAGATAGCACAGTTACTTACCTGTAACAGGTGATCTCTGGGAACAGCAGGAATTAGTCCTCACAACCCACCCACCTCCCCTAGGAGTTGTATCTTTTATCTATCTATCTTCCTGTCCTCTCTCTGTTGACTCAGCTATAAACTCGAAACTGAGGAGAGCTGTTCAGGAAGGCGGGAAGGCAGTGCGCATGTGCAGTGGGAGGTCCCAAAAGCTTCTATTCTAAGAAGCTGGGGAGCTTTCCCGCACGGGCTCCGTCGGTACCGACGTACCCATATGTGAGGACTAATTCCTGCTGTTCCCAGAGATCACCTGTTACAGGTAAGTAACTGTGCTTTAGCAGGTAAGGTCAAATTTCACCATCTGTGCATATGTGTGTGTGTCTGTGTTGTATGTTTTGTACTCATGTGTCTGTGATCAGGAAATCGTGTAATTGCTATGCTACTATGAATCAGTGTCATTATGGTGCAGCTGTTTGAACTGCTTTTCCTAGAGAACAGTGCTGACGTTATGGGGTGGCAAACAGGGCAATTGGCCTGGGCCCCCATGCCACAGAGGGCCCCAATCCTACCTCAAACTGAAGGAGGCACAACCTCCAAGAAGGTTTTGGGGCCTCCTCAATTGTGTCTGCCCTGGACCCCTGCATGTTTAACTCTGGCCCTCCTAAAGAAATGCATTGAGGTATTATTTTGGGGGAATGTGATGGGGGCTTCACTTTTCTTCAGTCTCCTCTCACACACAGAACCTAAACCTATACAGCACAGAAACTTCTCCTAGTTCATCGCCTTGGTTTTGTGACTAGAGAAGCATTCCCCTGCTTTGCCCCCCACAGTCTTCCCATTGGCTGGACCATAGCCACAATCTCTGCTAGTAGTTACATTGGAAGTAGGCAGTGCAGGATCATTAATATTGAGGGAACAATTAGAGAACTGCAGATAAGTACATAAGAACATAAGAAATGCCATACTGGTTCAGACTAACTTCCATCAAGCCCAGTATCCTGTTTCCAACAGTGACAAATCCAGGTCACAAGTGCATGGCAAGCTCGCAAAAGGCACATAGGTTCTACAGTTCAGATATGTTAGCCTTACTTCTAGCTTCCAGACATTAATCTAAAAATCAGAATAATCATGAAAAAAGCCAGACAGTTATCAGTCCTAACCTTCTGAGTGCTGAGGACTTCTGCCTGCACTCCTTACATTTTGAATCTTATGTATGTTCCTAGCTTGTGAGTTCCTTAATTTAGTCCTGGCCAGCTACTAGCTGACAGTACAGATAGCAACCAATAAGAAAGAGTACAATTCAGACAGTAGCTTTCACAGTAGAAATAAAATAAAAGAAAATGAAATTGATATGTGCATAATTTAAAATATAGCATTTCATTAATAAGCAATTATTTGTAACCCCTATGTACAGTATGTGGTGTTCTTGTGTTTGTGTGTATGTCTGTGTTTGTATGTCTATAGTATATTCTGTGTATGCTGTTCATGTGTTCGTATGTGGTGAGATACCTGAAGGTGGTGCGGCATTTATGGAGGATGTACTTTTGGGGGGTTGGTGACACTTGCATGGAGATAGTATTGGGAATGGAAGTAATGTGCAGGATGGCCTGGCGGTTACAGTGGGAGGTTTTTGGGGTGAGACATTATGGGGAGATTTTTTGAGTGGGGCAGTCATCAGGGGGCATATTTTTTGGGGTGGGGAGTTGAGAGGTGATAGTTTTTGGGAGTGTAGGCAGGTTGTGGGCTGATAGAGCATATGCAGGGTTGTTTGTTGAGGTGGTGGGGACGTTTCAAGGGGTAGCTTTTGGGAATGGGGTATCTTGTGAAGTGGTGCACAATCGTAGAGGTCTTCTTTAGGGGTAGAACAGTTTGCAGGGTGGTGAGGCACTTGTCGTGGATATATTTATGTGATGGCAGTATTTGACGGTTGATAGGACTATTTTTCCAGGATGGGGGCAGTATACGGAGTGATGGGGTAGTTGTAGGGGGAGCATTTTTTGGCAGTAGGGTAATTTGAGAGAGTTGGGAAAGTATAGAACAGGGAGGGGAGTTTGAAATGAACAATTTTCTAGCTGCTTATGTTTCAGTGTATGTAGTTTACCACACACAGAAGCTATTCTTCTCCCATAGAAATATATCGGGTTAGTTTTTTGCGGGGCTTATTACTCTGGAACCCTTGTTTCGATTTGGTCTATTTTCAAACTCAGTGTCTTTTCACCAGTGTTTCCCACATACCAAGTTTCATCTCATTATGTTACATTTCTGGAGAGTAATTTTGCTCCTAGACAGACATAAGAACATAAGATATGCCATACTGGGTCAGACCAAAGTCCATCAAGCCCAGTATCCTGTTTCCAACAGTGGCCAATCTAGGTCATAAGTACTTAGCAGTTTCCCCAAAAGACACACGTTACACAATGCTTGTATTGGGTCAGGCAGTGATATCCCGGGTCCCTTTTAATAATGGTTTATAGACCTTTCTTCCAGGAACTTGTCCAAAACTTTTTTAAACCCAGCTACATTAACAGTTTTTAATACATCCTCCGGTAACAAATTCCAGAGTATGATTACACGGTGACTGAAAAAATATTTCCTCTTATTAGTTTTAAATGGGTTACATTGTAGCTTCATTGTGTGTCCTATAATCTTTCTTCTTTTCGATGATGTAAACAACCAATCTACGTTCACCCATTCCACTCCATTCATTAATTTATAGACCTTTATCATATTTCCCCTCAGCCGTCTATTTCCAGGTTGAAGAGTCCTAACCTTTTTAGCCTCTTTCATAGGGGTATCTTTCCATCCCCTTTAACATTTATGTGGCTCTTCTCTGTACCTTTTCTAATAACGCTATATCCTTTTTAAGATATGGCAACCAGAATTTCACACAATACTCAAGATATGGTCGCACCATGGAACGATACAGAGGCATTATAATATCCTTTGTTTTATTTTCAATTTCTTTTCTTATTTCTTTTATTTATTTATTTTCATTCTCTTATATACCGCGCTATTCTGCATCAGTGCAGTTTACATTGAACAATCTGAAATTACATTGAACAGGGCATTATAATTGGAGATAACTATTTTACAGGGAACATGGGCTATGGAGGGGTAAGTGGCTTGCCCAAGACCACAAGGAGCACCTGTGGGACTAGAAACCCCAGTCCTTCAGGCCCAAGGTTGCTGTCCTCTAGTGGGATTTGAACCCCCGACCTTCCGGCCTGAAGTACCTTGCCCCAACCACTAGGCCACTCCTCCACTCTTATGATAACTAGCATTCTATTTTCTCTTTTAGCCGCCGCTGCACACTGGGTGGAGGGTTTTAACGTTATCCACGATGAAGCTTAAATCTTTTCATGGGCTGTGGTTCCTAATGTGGAACCTTGCATCGTGTAACCATAGTTTTGGTTTTTCTTTCCTAGGTACATAACTTTGCACTTGTCTACACTAAATTTCATCTGCCATTTGAATGTCCAGTCTTCCAATTTATCTAGATCCTCTTGCAATTTTCCACAATCCTCATGGGTTTTAACAACTTTAAATAGTTTTGTGTGATCTGCATATTTGATAACTTCACTCGTTGATCCCTTTTCCAGGTCATTTATGAATATGTCAAAAAGCAGCGGACCCAGCACATATCCCTATTCATCTTTCACCATTGAGAAAATTGGCCATTTAGCCCTACCCTCTACTTTCTATCTTTTAACCAGTTCCTGGTCCACAATACTACACTACCTCCTATCTCATGACTTTTTAATTCCACCAAGAGTCTCTCATGAGGGACCTTGTCAAAGGCTTTCTGAAAATCCAGATACACTATATCAACAAACTCACCTTTCTCTACCTATTTATTTACCCTTCAAAAAAACATAACAGATTAATAAGACAAGTTCTTCCTTGTCTAAAGCCATGTTGGCTGTCTCCCATTAAGCCATGACTATCTACATGTTCAGTAATTTTTTTCTTTATTATGGGCTTCTACCATTTTTCCTGGTACAGACATCAGGCTTACCAAGAAATAAGGATGTGGTTGAAAATACAGGCCGGTTAGTTTAACTTCAGTGGTTAGTAAATTATTGGAAATGCTGCTGAAAGAGAAAATAGTGAGATTTCTGGAGTCCAGCTGTTTACAGGATCTGAGGCAGCATGGATTCAGCTGAGGCAGGTCATGGCAGACAAATCTGATTGATTTCTTTGACTGGGTGACCAGGGAGTTGGACCGAGGGAGAGCTCTAGATGTGGTGTATTTGGATTTCAGTAAAGCCTTTGACACTGTTCCTCACAGGCGACTTATAAACAAACTGAGCACCCTAGGGATGGACCCTAAAGTTACTGCTTGGGTTAGAAATTGGTTGGGTGGGAGGCGACACAGAGTACAGGTAAATGGAGCTCACTCTGAGGAGAAGGATGTTACCAGTGGTGTGCCCCAGGGATCAGTCCTTGGTCATATTCTTTTTAACATCTTTGTTAGTGATATAGCGGAAGGACTGTCGGGTAAGGTTTGCCTCTTTGTGGATGATACCAAAATCTGCAATAGAGTAGACACTCAGGAAGGTGTAGATAACATGAGGAGAGATCTAGCTTAGCTTGAAGAATGGTCTAGAATTTGGCAGCTGGGATTTAATGTTAAAAAAATGTAAGGTCATGCATTTGGGCTGCAGCAATCCAAGGGAGCAATATAGTATAGAGAGTGAAGTACTTTTGTCCACTAAGGAAGAGCGGGACCTAGGCGTGGTTGTGTCTGATGACCTTAAAGTAGCTAAACAGGTAGAAAAGGAGACGGCAAATGCTAGAAGGATGCTTAGGTGCATACGGAGAGGAATGGCTAGCAGAAAAAAGGAGGTGATAGTGCCTCTGTATAAGTCTTTGGTGCGACCTCTTTTGAAGTATAGTGTGCAATTCTGGAGACCGCACCTTCAAAAGGATGTGAACAGGATGTAGTCGATGCAGAGAATGGCTACTAAAATGGTTACGGGTCTTCATTATAAAGCATATGAGGACAGACATAAGGATCTTAATATGTATACCTTAGAGGAAAGGCAGGATAGAAGTGATATGACTGAGATGTTTAAATATCTCCATGGCATAAATGTTCAGGGAGAGAGCCTCTTTCAATTGAAAGCAAGTTCTGCTACGAGGGGACATGGGATGAGGGTGAAGGGGGATAGATTCAGGAGTGATATGCGGAAATATTTCTTTATGGAAAGAGCAGTGGATCCCTGGAATAGTCTCCCAGTGGAGGTGGTAGAGATGAGGACAGTAACTGAATTCAAAAAAGCATGGGACAAATGCAGAGGATCTCTAAAGGTAAAAAGGGGACTGTTGTAGTTGTTGATATGGAAGGATAGACTAGATAGGCCATGTGGTCTTTTTCTGTCATCATATTTCTATATTTCTATGTTTCCCGGATCACCCCTGGAAGCCTTTTTAAAAATTGGTGTTACATTGGCCATCCTCCAATCTTCAGGCATTACAGATGATTTTAATGATAGTTCACAGATTAATAATAGCAGGTTTGCAATCTCATATTTCAGTTCTTTCAACACCCTTAGTTGTATACCATCTGGTCCAGGTGATTTGCTACTCTTCAGTTTATCAAATAGTTGTAATACATCTTCCCGGTATATCGATATTTCTTTCAATTCTTCCACAGTATCACCTTTAAATACCACTTTAGTGATGGGTAACATCCCTACATCTTCCTCAGTAAAGACCGAAGCAAAGAATTCATTCATTCTCTCCGCTATGGCCTTGTCCCCTCTTTGTGCCCCTTTTACCCCTCTATCATCTTATGGTCCAACTGACTCTCTCACAGGTTTTTTGCTACAAATGTACTTGAAAAAGTCTTTATTACGCGTTTTTACTTCTACAGCAAGCTTCTTCTCAAATTCTCTCTTTGCCTGCCTTATCAATGTCTTGCATTTAACGTGTCAGTGCTTGTGTTTTTTCCAGTTTCTCGACCCCTTTTACATAATTCTTTCCAACTTCCATTGGATTGGAAAGAATAAAAATTGGAAGAGAATAAAGGTGTGACCTGGGGATGATGAGATAGATTTAAGCATGTGTACTGGGGATGATGTAGAAGGAAGGAGAGAACATGTATTAAAGTACAATGTTTTTATAATGAAAGTCATGTAAAAATGGAATTCATCTAAAAATGTGTCTAAAATCTAATTTCACAATGGTAAACCATCAATATAGATGTATTTTTAGTACCCTCCCAAAGTATTTAATTAGCTTGAAAATTAAACATATAAATTAGTCATTTATTAATTTCTGATAATCAGAAGCTGTTCATATAATTAAGTCTTTTTAAATAATTATTTGATTTGATCAGAATCTTTTGACCTTTGGGATAGTCGTGACAGAAATGAAAATCTTACAGTTCAATATTTAAATGCTGCAGTCAGTATTTGCTTTAAATGCCAGCCATGGCATTTAAAAATTTTACATATATTTTGCACTGCTATCCATAGAAGAAATGGCACTGAATATATGTAAACAGTGGGAAGTGTCACTGCTAAACAGATGACAACTGCAGAGATATTTAGTTGATATCCATATTGCTATGTGTATTAGTGACTGAATCTCACCAACTGTCCGAAGATCTATAAAGAATGCCCATGTTCTGCTGTTGCTCTGCCCCAGCACTTTCCAGATAGTGCTGGGGCTGCCTATAAGAATTTCAGTGGTACTATCTGTATAGAGCCAATAAAAAATCATGGATATAGGATTTATATGTTTAGCAATTGCTGTTAAATGTGTAAACCCTTTTGAATATCGAGCCTTAAGAATACAGTGAATGTGCTTCTGTTTTTTATTGTTACAAAGTCACACAAATTTAATCTTTAAACATGATTTTGTACTTTCAGTGGTATAACCAAATAAACACTGATGTAATGCTGCTTGGAGTAGAGATCTGGACGAAAGAGAGCCTAATAAATGTCCATGCTGGGCCAGAGGCTGTTCTTAATAGTTTTGCATCATGGAGAGAAAACAATCTTCGAAGACGTGCACACCATGATTTTGCAGTCTTAGTTTTGTAAGAATCTCTTACATGTACCTTATTGCTTTATCCAGATCATGCAAAAACAACCATCTGAAAAATGTCTACTGGCCTAAATATAATGTGTTAGTAGTTTCTCATTCTCTATGGACTTGATATTCAGAAGAGTTTATCCAGTTAGCAGGATCACTAACTGGATAAACCCAACTAAGCCCAATATTCAATGGCACATTCCCAATAGTGCCACTGAATATTTCCTTTAATAGCCATAGAACTATATGGATAGCGCTTAGGTAGTGTGTGGACAAGGCGAGAGCAGTGCAAATTTTTATCTAGTAAGTAGTGATTTTTAGTCTGTGAACTGAATAAGTAACCACATAAAGTTAAGCCAATAAAAGCATACCTAACTTTATGCAGTTTGGTTATCTGGTCTGCAACTGAAAATACTGCTATCTGGATAGCCCACATCAGTGACCACTGAAACTAGATATTTAGCAGAAGCCATTATGCAGATACTCCTGAATATCCGGTTTCACTTCTACCTATGGAAACCAGTGTTTAAAAAATGCTGACTGCTGTGGACTACATTTCAGCTTCATTGCTACTTTGTCTTCCTCCCCTCACTCTTTTGCATCTTACTGTCCCTTGCTTCTCCCTTCTATATGCATCTGGGAACGATGTCCCTCCCCTGTACCTCATGGTCCTTTTTCTAAATCTTTTAAGAAAAATATTTTCTCTGTGGACAAGGAGAAATTAGTCCTCACGTACTGGCCCGTCTTTTGCCAGTGTGAGGCCCCTGGCACCTGGCGGCCTGCAGGAGCCCTGGATGGGCCGGATCCTACATGATGAGCCCAGCTGCCCATGTAATGGACTCCTCACTAAAGTCACTTGTGACATCATTTTGTTACAAATCATTGAAATCAACTTTAATCAATTACTGACAAACTGACCTACAAAGCCGACAATTATATGTCCACATCACAATTCACAAACAGCTGTCAGCCTGTCAAACACTTAACAATCAAATTGGAAACATTGCAACAAGCAGCTGCTGGAGCATGCGGGGCCCCTTAGATGCGCGGGGCCCCTGGCACAGTGCCATAGTGCCAACCCATAAAGACGGGCCAGCTCACGTATGGGTGAAGTCATCCAATAGAACTTGTGTAGGAACGCTTCCCAGCTACTAATCAAAGCTTTTGGGAGTTTCCTCTGTGCTTGTGTGCCATCTTCTCACCTGCCTCCACAGTACCATTTTAGATCAGACCACTCCATTCTTCATTGTTCTGCAGAGTCCAATGGATGCATCTTCATCCCTTCAGTCGGTAATTTTTTCCCTTCCTTGGGGACCCTAGTACCTCCAGCGGTGTCTTTTTCATTTTCCCACCTCCTTGTTGCATTTTTCTCTTTTCTTTCTTAGATTAATTTTTTTTCTGTCAATTAAAGTTTCCTTTCTTTTCTGTGGTGCCTCCGTCTCCTTAGGTATCTTCAATTTTTCACAATCGAGTCATTTGATTTTGCTGTGGCTGTTTTTCTGGCTGATATCTCCCAAAAACTTGTCAGTGGGTTTAAGAAGTGTTCTTGGTGCTCAAAGACTATATCCACCATGGATACCACTACTGGTGCCTTCAGTGCCTGGGACCCCATCATTGGCCCTCTTCATGTAATTTGTGTATGCAGATAACAAAAAGAGGACTCAAAAGTTGAAAGAAGCAGCATAAGTCACCTTTTGGTGTTCATAAGTGTGATCCATTGCCATTGGCAGCACTAATCTCAATGGCATCGAAGGCTGCATCAGATGCTGGTGGTGCATTGATATCGAGGAGTTCTCAAGCCCACTCAGAGCTGAGCACCCATAGTGCCATGGAACATCGGCCATCGATCGATTTCCGAAGAAGATAAGGAAGGATTTGTCTTCGTCAAACACAGATTGCAGATTCCGGTGCATTGATGTCAAAGCCCCTCAAGATATAGGGGTATGTTTACTAAACCGTCCTAATGTGCGCCAGGCGCTAGTGTGCAGGATGCCATATAAGGAGTGGGCGTTTCAGTCTTAACTTAGCAAACTGGGATTATCATGCACTAATGTGCGCTGTGTGCTAATGTGCGCCGCGCACAGTAGCGCACGAGAAACGCACGCGGGAAGCATAAGCAGGCGCGCTGATGTGTAAACAGAGGAACAGAGCTGCAGTACAATGGTGACGACACTGACTGATGGTGCAGGGATCATGGGTTCAATCCCCCACTGTGCCCAATGAATAAGGCTGGCTGAGGCACTACCTGTTATGTGTAATATTGCAGTATGAGGCATTTTAATTTTATTTTAATTACTGCTGCTAGCAAACGCACTCTCAAAGCGCTGTAACATAAGGTGCTGCATAAGGCACCCCATAAGGTACCCCAGAGGGCACATTCTAAAGTGCACTGTCCGCCAAGGCACCCTACAATGTTGCTTAAAGGGTGGCCTATAGGGCGCCATATAGGGTGCCCTATGAGGCACGGCAAGGTTACAGCACTGTTTCTGATGGCAGTACTGCACATGTTAACGTGTGGTAAGCTGAAGTAGGTGTGCTGACGTACACACAGCAACAGCAGTGTAGCATAATGGTTAAGACACTGACTGATGGTACAGGGGTCATGGGTTCAATGTCACATTGCGGCTTTTGCATATGACTGCCTGAGACATGACCCTTTAATATCTGCAGTGCTTTGTGAGGCATTTGGTTTTTTTAAAATTCTGCTACCAGCAAACACACTCTCCCATTGGCATAACCTAAGGTGCCACATCATGCACCCTATGCGGCACTCCTGAGGACACATAATAAGGTGCACTGTCCAACACGGCACCTTAGAATGTTCCCTTTGGGGCACCTTATAGGGCGCTTTGGAGGCACCTTCAGGCTACAGCACTGAGGGTGTTGTTGGTGGCAGCACCAATTTAAATTATAAAATAAAACTCCTGAGACAGCCCTATCACATAACCGCACTGTGGTATCAAACCCTGACCTCTGGCTCCACAGGCAGTGCAGTCACCCGTGGGCTACATCTCCATAGCTGCTAAACAACTCCTGGCTGGCTACAGTTGGACTGCAGCCCACCACACGACCTGTCTGCTGTGGTTGGCAGCATAGAGTTAAACCCCACACACCCATGATGCACTGCACATGCAAATCAGCAGTCTAAAGATAACCACAGGATGGGGTATGCACCCCCACACCACCTCAGCCTGGTAGGGAGTACTGAGCATGTGTGTTACTGGCACAGATAGATACTGACCGTCACATTGTGAGGGTCCTGTGCTCACCCTGAGGGTGAGGTGGGCCACCCAGCACCATGTCCACAGCACGTGGCTTAGCTGAGATAGGCTATGGTGCAAGTCCCCATCAGTGCCAGTGTGTGATGGGTTGGTCTTGCAGCTACACTGCCAAATACACCTGTGTCCATCTTTGATTTCTCAGTCAAGTTTAGCCCTTGAGCACTTTGATGCACCCAGAATAGTGCATATCCTGTGTGGGTGCCATGGCCACATGATTTATGGGGCGGGGGGCCGGGACGGGCTGACTCTTTGGATCCATAGGCGGATCATGTATTACCACCCAAACTGCCCTCCGGAGCTCTGGATCTCCCACCAACAGATCCACATTCTACATCATTGCAATGGTGTTTGTAGAGGGGACCATCAACCTCAGTTCAACTAGGGGACAGACAACATACAGGGCAGTCCATGCATTTCTGTATGCATCCATACGGTGATAGCAGACAGACAGGGGGCCTGGAAATGTTCAGCTGCCCACCACCACTATCTGACATTCTCCAGCAGCAAGCACAGTGAATCTGCAGCCGTTGCACCCTGCAAGGTGTTCCAGCCTCACACATACTAACTGCAAAGAGTCTGTTAGCTAGTCCATAGTGCATATTACTGGAAGAAATGTGTGCACCCAAAACCGGGATGTCAGCACACCCACCAAGCAGATAGGTTAGTGATTGGGCCCCAAAAAGGCAGCCCATAGATATCACTTGAAAGAGATGCTATTAGCACTAGGGGGGACCTAGCCATGCCATGGTGACTGCTCAGTCAGGGTGAGAGTGACCTCCCAGCAGGACATGCTGTAGCCACCCTGTCTGTGCAGGTGGTGGCCGGGCACTACAATGTCCCAGCCATTGCCCTATGCCCTGTGCAGATGCATCCTGCACAGGCCGCCCTGTCCGGGCTATACCCACAGTACCTTGCTTCTCATTATTCACATCGGCAGGCCGATACTGGCAACAGTGCTAGCAGTGTGGGCTGAGGAGGGTGTTGGCAGCCACCACACACTGGATAGATGGACACACACTCCCCTCACCTATGCCAGCATTGAGCAACTACAGAGGTGTCTGGCAGCCCTGGCCACCACACCAGTCCTGGGCACAGTGCAAGCATGGCTATGGCACACAATACTGTAGGAGTCACCCCCCAGGGTGGTAAACACTGTCAGACACAGGACCTGTATCACACTCCACAGACATCTGAACGATTGCTATGATGCAGCTCACTCAGCAAATTGTGCTTAACTTAGGAATTGCTATCTACCATTACTCATGGCAACCTTTTGATAGATGTGTACCGTATTCCCAGGTGTAGGGTGGCATTGCTAAGTTATGCAAGTGCTAGTATTCGGGGAAGGAAACAGGGCCCGAAGCCCTGCTTCTCCAGGTGGCTTTGGATAATGGGGCCTGTGGGTGCAGGCGTGTCTGCCCCTGTTGTCTGCTGCGCTGGGGCAGAGGTTCCAAACTACGGTCCTGGTGGGCCAAACACTGCTCGGGTTTTCATGATATCCTTAATGAATATGCATGAGATACATCTGCATACCATGGGGGCGGTGCATGGAGATGCAACACAGACATATGTATTGGAAACAGCATGGAACCTGAATGGTGCTTGGCACTCCAGGACTGCCTTTGGGGGACTCTGCTCTAGGTACTGCACATGTTTATGGTGTTTGTGCTCTATGGGGTAAAATATATGCATTTGAGGCATGTTTCTGTTCTCAGCAATACAGGTTCAGTCTTTACTACCATGTTTTCTTCATGGGTAAAATATGGGGACTGGGTTGGCAGGAGCCACAGCTGGGAATTAAACCTGTGACTTTCTGCTCTTGAACATACTGTCTGTGTGCACTGCACCACCATGTTGCCACAGATCTGGCATATTCTCCAGGACCAAGCAGGAAGTCAGTCCTCACATATGGGTGACGTCGGCGCCGACGGAGCCCTCGCGGAGCAATTTCCCCAGCTTTCAAAGAAAGCCTTTGGGAATTGCAACGCGCATGCGTGGTCCCCTTCCCGCCCAAGGGTGCCATCTTGCTCAGTCTTTTTTTTTCCGCGGAGTCCTACAGAAGCTGTTTGTGATCGCCGCTGAAAAAGTTGATTTTTATTATTATTTTTCTTACTCGATTCGATGCCGGATCCTTTTCCCGCCTGGACTCGATACGCCGGTATTGAGTCCTTTCGTGATTTTTTCGGTTTTTGTTCTTCGTGACTAGCATTCGCGCCATTTTTTCCTTTTTCCTGGCAGCCCTGTCTTTTGACCTCGCAGGGGCTCTTTTTCCCCCGATGGTTGCCAGCGGGTTTAAAAAGTGTGATCGGTGTAAGAAACTTATGTCTCTTACCGACACACACGACTACTGCCTCCGCTGCCTTGGACGCGATCACGACCCGATGATCTGTGGTCCTTGTAGCAAGATGTCCTCTAAAGCGTTGAGGAGTCGGCAGCAACAGAGGGAAAGAATCTTCTCTGACTCCGCGTCCGGCCGGGCCCGGACCTCATCAGAGGCTTCGACGTCCCGGGACTCCGGTCCTGAGCATCGTCGGAGTTCCTCTGAGCGGGGGTCTCCTGCCCGGGAGCATCGGAAGAAGAAACCCGCGAGGGCGTCGTTGGTGGACGCTCCTGGTTCCTCGAGGGCCAGGTCGCATAGCCCCGATAGCTGTTCCGGGTCCTCAGAGTCGGAGAGGCCTTCAAAACATCCTCGCCTCGAGTTGGAGTCTCCTGGACATGTGAGTACTGTAGTCCTCGTGGACTCACCTCCGAAGGAGCTGACGTCATGCCTGACGCCGTCGGGGCCCGAGTCGGGGGCTGCTGGGTCTCCTGAGCTCGGACCCAGGTTGACGGCCTTGGAGAACAGTTTGGCTGCCTTCATGGACCAGCAGCGGGCATTGATCGCTGGCCTCGCCGGTGCTTCTGCCCCGACCGCCGGGACGTCGACGTCCAAGTCGACCCCGGAGACTGAGCCGATCCTCGAGTCCATGCGGGCTCGAGTCGATCCTCGGTCGCGGTCTCCCTCGGCCTACCGTTCGGGACCGAGGTCGTCGACTCCGTCGGCGTCAGGGCGGAAGGCATCGATGCCCACCCGACCGGAGCCACTTGATTCCTCCTCTGAGGAATCGGCCTGGGAAACGGAGGACGAAGAGTCCCCTGGTACTTTTCGGACTCGGTGTGTCCCATCGGACTCGCCCGAGTCCGAACCTCGGAGACGTTCCCCCCCGGAGGACACCCGGTTCTCGGATTTCGTGCGGGATATGGCCAAAGCCTTGGCATTCCCCGCGGATCCCGAGGAGGAGCCTCAAGCCGAAGAGCTCGATGCCCTCCAGTATGACTCTCCCCCGAAGGAGGCCTTTACTGTACCGGTTCCTCCGATGCTGGAGCGACTTCTCTTCCGTATGTGGGAGAGCCCGGCATCGGCGCCGGTGTTAAGCAAGCGGGTCGATTCCATTTATCAAGTCCGCAAGAGCCCCGGGTTCCAAAAGGCACAACTACCGCACCATTCCATGGTGGTGGAATCGGCCATGCATCGACTCAAGAGTCAGAAGATGCACTCCTCGGTGCCTCCCGGCCGGGAGGCCCTGAACCTGGATGCCCTCGGTAGGAAGTGATTCCATGGCTCTATGCTTGCTTGTCGAGTCCAGACTTACCAGCTCTATATGGGCATGTATCTCCGAGACCTGGCAAAGGAAATTGCCGGTTTCTCTGCTGGTCTCTCCGAGGAACCTTTGCAGAGGTTCCAGGCCTTGTCCACTGGTATTCGTGAGTGCTCGAAGTTTATCTCTCGAGCAGCCTACGATGGCTTCGAAGCATCGGCTCGGGTAGCCAGAGCCGGCATCGGTGCCCGCCGACATGCTTGGCTTCAGTCATCCGACCTCGAGCCATGGGTGCAGGACAAGTTGGTCGATGTCCCATGCAAGGGTGAAAACCTCTTTGGCAAGCCCATGGCTGAAAAGGCTGCAGAACTCGAGACCGAGACTCTGACCAGGACTAGGCTGTCCAGAAAAACCTCTGCCCCTTCTCATAAAAAGAAGGGCTCGGGGAAAAAGCTCTTTTACCCGAGGAAGGCAGCTGCCTATAAACACTACCCTCACTATCAGGCCCCAGTAGCTCCCCCAGAGGATCAGCAGGCCAAGGGACGGGGTAATGGGTCCCGTAGGCAGCAAGCCCCCAAGCCCACAACACCGGCCCCTGCTCAGCAGGGTGGGGGCTTTTGACTCCATCAGCATAGCCTCTTCCCCTCCGCTGGTTTCTCTCAGCACAGGAGGCCGGCTGGTCCACTTTGCCCAAAGATGGTCAGCAATCACATCAGATACCTGGGTGCTTCATATAGTTCAAAAAGGCTATCTTCTTCACTTTCACCAGGTACCTCCCTCCTACTTTCCAGGGGAGCCTCCCAGACTCCCTCTGCACAGGGACTTACTCCTTCAGGAGTTAGCAAGTCTTCTTCAGGAGCAGGCTGTGGAACCGGTGCCCCACCACCTGAGAGGTCAAGGCTTTTATTCCAGGTATTTCCTAATACCAAAACGGACAGGAGGCCTCAGACCCATCCTGGACTTGCAAAACCTCAACAAGTTCCTGGCAAGGGAAATGTTCAAGATGCTCACCCTTGGAATCCTGCTGCCCTACCTCCAGCAGGGAGACTGGCTATACTCCTTAGATCTAAAGGATGCCTATACTCACATCCTTATTCATCCAGACCACAGATAATATCTCAGGTTTATTGTGGGAGGAAATCATTACCAGTACAGAGTCCTGCCCTTTGGCCTATCCTCCGCCCCCAGGGTGTTCACCAAATGCCTAGCTGTGGTGGCAGCCTACCTCAGGCTTCAAGGCCTCTTTGTATTTCCATACCTGGACGACTGGCTCATAAGAGCCCAGTCTTCCCAAGAGGCCACTCAGGCCACTCATCGCACTGTGACTCTGCTCCAGCACTTGGGTTTTGTCACAAACTTCGCAAAGTCCACTTTGCTCCCATCTCAAAATCTCGAATTCATCGGCGCAAGGTTGGACACACTTCAGGCGCGAGCCTTCCTGCCTCTAGACAGGGCACACTGGCTCATGGATCTAGCCAGCCACTTTCGCAGCAATTCCCTGGTCTCCGCCAGGCAATTTCTGAGACTGCTCGGCAATGTTCCCTCTAATTTTCTGTAGGCTGTGTGCGCACAAAATATCAGCTGTGTGCAGCTTTTGAAGGAAGGTTAAATTTTTGTGCGCCACATAACGACACTCGGAGTTATATACTTTAAAATTTGACTACACGTCAGAATACAGTATGTACACCACACTGATTTTAATCAAATTAAATGAAAACAGACGATTACTAAATGAAGTGGGACATTTCTAGTAATTACAATTATAACTTTTAAATTTTAAGATGTCTGTGTTGTTTTCTATCAGAATCAGAGCCATAATTTTTGTGCGTTCTGTTGAAAAGTATGTGCGCTCGCTCGGCGAGGTGTGTGCGCGCACACACGCGCACAGCTTAGAGGGAACAGTGCTGCTCAGCCATATGGCTTCCACGGTCCATGTTACCCCCAATGCCCGCCTTAACATGCGCCCTGTCAATGGTGCCTTCGCACTCAATGGCATCAGGCCACGGGGAGTCTGGCGGACTCAGTTCAGGTTTCCGACCTGCTGGTCTCTTCTCTGAGGTGGTGGCTTCATCTACCAAACCTGGTGCTGGGGGTGGATTTTCAATCTCCACCGCCTTCTCAGGTGCTAACAACCGATGCTTCTCTCCTGGGTTGGGGAGCACATTGCCAGGAGACTTCTACTCAAGGCCTCTGGACTCCTTGGGAGTCTGCTCAACAGATAAACTTCCTGGAGCTCAGAGCCATCCGCCTAGCTCTGAAGGCCTTCTCCCACCTCACTTCTCACCAGTCTGTGCTAATCCAGACAGACAATCAAGTTGCGATGTTCTACGTGAACAAACAAGGAGGTACCGGCTCCTTCCTTCTCTGTCAGGAGGCACGGAGACTGTGCTCTTGGGCCATCCTTCATGGAATCTTGCTCAAAGCTGTCTATCTCCCAGGTCAAGAAAATTTCCTGGCGGACAGACTAAGCAGGATCCTCCAACCTCACGAGTGGAGATTGGATCCGTTGGTGGTTCAGCAGATCTTTCTCAAGTGGGGTCTCCCCACCATGGATCTCTTTGCCAGTCCCCAGAACCGGCAGCTTCCCAAATTCTGCTCTCGTCAACCGCATCCTCTCAGAGTGGTGACGGATGCTTTCCTGATTCCATGGTCCACGGGCCTCTTGTATGCCTTTCCTCCCATTCCACTGGTGTCTCGGACGCTCTTCAAAGTTCTCAGAGACAGAGCCTCCATGATCCTAGTCGTTCCCCGGTGGCCGAGACAGCCCTAGTTCCCGCTTCTGATGCAGCTGGCGGTGGACACTCCTCTTCCTCTGGGGTTTCAACCCGATCTCCTGTCACAGGATCAGGGGACTCTCCTACACCCCAACCTCCGGTCCCTTCATCTGATGGCCTGGCTGCTGAAAGGGTAGTCCTTGCTCCCCTCCTGCTACCTCGGGAGGTGGAAGAGGTCGTCTTGGTCTCCAGGCGGCCATCCACCCGGAAGTCCTACGCTCTTAAGTGGCGTCGGTTCTCCATGTGGTGTGCTCAGCAGTCTGAGAATCCCTTCTCCTGCTTGGTGGCAGTGGTCTTGCAATATTTGCTTTACCTCTCCAATCTGGGCCTTAAGTCCAACTCTGTCAGAGTCCACCTCAGTGCTCTCTCTGCACATCACGCACCGGTGGATGGCAGGCCTCTTTCCAACCACCCTTTGGTGGCTCGTTTTCTCCGAGGCCTCCTTCTCCTTAAGCCTCCTTTGCGCCCACCAGCCCCTGAATGGGATCTGAATGTGGTCTTGCAGCGGATTACCTGTCCGCCCTTTGAACCTATGGCTACCTGCCCTCTTCGTTTTCTTTCCTGGAAAACCTTGTTTTTGGTAGCCCTTACCTCTGCTAGGCACGTTAGTGAACTGCAGGCCCTAGTGTCTGATCCTCCTTACACTAGGTTCTACAGGAATAGGGTAGTCTTACAGACTCACCCTAAGTTTCTTCCTAAAGTGGTTTCCCCTTTTCATCTCAACCAGGAGGTGGTTCTTCCAACCTTCTTTCCCAGGCCGCACTCCAGCCGGGCTGAGATGGTCCTGCATACCCTGGACTGTAGGAGGGCCTTGTCCTTCTACCTTGACCGTACGCGGGAGCATAGGAGAGCTGTCCAGCTCTTTGTTTCTTTTGACCCCAATAAGTTGGGGCTCCCTGTCTCTAAGCGTATGTTGTCCATATGGGTTGCTGACTATATCGCTTGGGCTTATGGAGCAGCCGGCCTCTCGTTGGAGGGTCGAGTCACGGCTCATCTTGTTAGGGCGAAGGCTGCGTCAGTGGCTCATCTCCGCTCTGTTCCGTTGGCAGACATCTGCCGGGCCGCTACTTGGTCTTCAAGCCAGACTTTTGCGGCCCATTACTGCCTGGAGAGGGAGTCCCGCAGGGACAGTGCTTTCGGTCAGGCAGTTCTCCATCATCTCTTTGAGGTTTAGGCAACTCCTACTCTCAGGCCCTGGTGTTGGGCTACCGGTCGGGGGCGTTTTCAGAGAAGATTCCTTCATTCTGTGCTACTGACCTAGAGGGAGCTCATTTTTTCTGCTTGAGGTCTCCGGTAGCCTTAAGCTAGGGAGTCCCATATGTGAGGACTTACTTCCTGCTTGGTCCTGGAGAAAGAGTAGTTACTCACCTGTAACAGGTGTTCTCCAGGAGCAGCAGGAATCAGTCCTCACAACCCTCCCTCCTCCCCTTGCAGTCCTATCATTTTGTTTTTGCTAATTTTTTTTGCTGTCTTTTAGCTATGTCATCAGACTGAGCAAGATGGCACCCTTGGGCGGGAAGGGTACCGCGCATGCGCGCTGCAATTCCCAAAGGCTTTCTTTGAAGGCTGGGGAAATTGCTCCGCGACGGCTCTGTTGGCGCCGACGTCACCCATATGTGAGGACTGATTCCTGCTGCTCCTGGAGAACACCTGTTACAGGTGAGTAACTACTCTTTCTCTGGGGAGTCCATGACTGTACATCCGACAGAGCCTGTCTGTTGCAGTGGACGGCACCCACCTACACAGTACTGGGCCTGGACTGCTGTGGGCAGCTGCTACTGCCCCCTCCACCACCAGCACCCCTCTGCCACTATGCTGACATGCCCTTCTGCTGGTGGTGCTGGTGGTGTGCAGTCTCAGGCCATGCAGTGTGCGGGTAGGCGGCTGCCTATGGTGCGGTTTCTGGGATAGGGGTGCCTGCATATCTGTCCACGCGTCCCCCAAGCACTGCCTGCCAATGTTCTGTGCCCTTGGGGGTACCTACTGGGTACTATCCCCAGTGACACTGTGGGAAATACACTCGTGCCCATGTTGGGCCCTCATCAGTTGCTGTCTGGCTGCTGTACAGTTTCAGCATTCCTATGGGCCACCTAGGCATCACCCTAGTCCACACTGTGGCTCAGCTGCACCACAGCATGTGCCACCTGCAGCCCTCTGCGTCCCCTTTTCCGGCATCTGTCCAGTTGCCCGTTCCGACATGCCCACCCTGATCAGTGCTATTTCTGTGGGATCATTCACCTTGTATGGGGACGGAGCGTAGACCTTTCCAAAATTCATATCTTTTTTTTAGAGCTTTCTCGGGAGTGTTTTTTGATGTTTCCCATTAATATCACTCTTGCCCAGCTTGGTTATGTTTTTTTTATATTTTTTTGGGGTCATTTTCAATGTTTATTTGCCCTTTTGTTCTGTGCACATGTATCACACTTATCACTTTTTGTAGGTTTCCCTGGTTTTGAGGTACATTGCTGACGGAAATGGTTTCTTTTCCCTTTAAATGCTCTCTAGCGCGAGGTTTTCAATCGCGGTATTTTTCAGCCAGGTATTTCACAGCGCTCGTGTGCGGGGAGCCTCTCCCCTCCCACTCTCCTCCCCTTGACCTCTTCTCTCCGCCCCTGGGGAGCCTTATACGGACCTTCCTCCGCCCTCCCGATTCCTTTCTCCTCCTTCGGCGCACATTTTTGCTGCCGCGCGCATTAGCACACTAATGCGCCATTCTTGCACCAAGGTACCTTATCGCGTGAGAACATCGCAGGGCGCACATTAGGACGGTTTAGTAAACATGCCCCATAGTGTTGAGAGCAAAGAGGGTCTGAGGAAGTTCCCCTATAATCTGCCTTGAAGAGAGAAGAGCTCATCCTCCAAGAAATCCGAGGGGCAGTGACAGCCTACTGAATGCAGAGATCAAGCCGCTGATACCCACACAGATTTCAGGAACATCAGCTGAGGTTGCTGAGGCCCTGCAGCTTTCAGAGATAGCACTCATGGAGAAATGACTTCTGAAGGCTCTCAAAGAATGGATCACAATACCTTTTGCCATGTAGCTTGTCAATTCCTCAATGGTGGCTGCATCAGTATCCATCCAACTGATCCTCGAGATGCACAGCTTGCCTGAGAGAGAAGCATTGGCAACATGGCATCAAAGGACCCTGACCCCAGAGCCTTTCTAGCCAATCTCATTCTCTAGTGTTTCAGGGTCCATTGCCCCCTCCAAAACTAGATAAGCATCAGTGCATCATTGCTTCCAAAGTAGCTCCTGATCCCTAAAGGTCAGGAGAGAGATCCAGGCAGAGACTCAGAAGTACTTTGACTTCCTCTTTGAGTCAGACTCAGAAGGATGGGTCATTGATGTCGAATCTAAGGACTTGTCAGAGGACAGGTCTCTGGAGCTTCCATCAGACCTGTCTTATCTTCATGAGCAGTAAAAATCCCCTCCTGAGGATATGACATTCAAAACGTTTGTCAGAGATATGGCCAAGGCCATATCTTTTTCTTTAGAGACTGAGGATGAGCGCAAACAGAAGAACTGGAGATTTGCAGTACTCTTCAGCTCCTAAGAAAGCGGTGACAGTGCCTGTGCACTACATCCTTCAGAGAGTGCAGATGAGAATGTGTGAGAACCCCCTCACTGTACCTCCTGTTATTAAAAAGGTTGACTCCCTGTATAGAGTTCAGAAGGTTCCTGGATTCAAGAAGTCCCAATTTCCTCACCATTCCTTATTGGTCGAATCTGGCAAGACTCATTCCTTGGTGCCCCAGGGAAGGAAGCTTGGACATTGGACTCTTTTGGGAGAAGGTTTTTTCAAAGTTTCATGCTCATGGCTCACATGGCCTTTTACCAGCTCTACATGGGCATGTTTCTGAAGAACATCATGTGTGACCAAGCTGATCTATCCCAGTATCTCCCTCCAGAGAAACTGGAGCAGTATCATTCCTAGTGGGTGACAGCAAGGACTGCTCGAAGTTTATGGTCCAGGTGACCTATGATCTCTTTAAAACAGCATCAAGAGCTTCTGCCAAGGGTACTGGTGCCCAGAGACTCGCCTGGATCTGGTCCTCAGACCTAGAACAATCAATATAGAATAAGCTTGCTGATGTCCTGTGCCTTAGAGAGAATCTCTTTGAAGAATAAATGGAAAATAAGGCTGGCATCATTGAAAAGCAGCATGGTACCCGTTGAAATCGCTCAAGGCTCACATCCAAGCCAGCCTTCTACCGCAGAAAATACCAAGATGGCTCCCAGAAAAACACCTATTACTCTCATAAGTATAGGTACTTTCCTGGACCCCAAATTTCCCAACTGAAACAGGCTCCTCGACCACATACACAGCATGAGAAGCCTCAGAAGTCTTAGCCTATTCCTCAGCTAAAGCCTGGGGTAGGGTTTTGACTGGTTCCTTCAGAGCATAGCCACTCTACCAGTAACAGCAATGTAAAACTCTTGTCAGAGGGAGGCTGACTCTTTTTGCCGAAAGGTGGCCCATCGTAACCTCTTTGGATTTTGCACATTATCCAGAGCAGTTACAAATTACATCTATTCAGCCTGCCTCCAAATCTCCCCCCCCCCCACTCCACCCACCAAGCGTTCATTCCATCTACCCTCTGCATCAGGAAGTGATTCAGAGAGAAATCAGCACTCTCTCTTGCAATCGGGCTCATGCCACCCTAGCAAAGAGAGTGAGGATTTTATTCTAGGTATTATTTCCTGATCCCCAAAAAATGGGGGGATACCATCCAACCTAGATTTTAGAGATCTGAACAGGTACCTCGTTAAAGAAAGGTTTGGAATGTTTTCTCTAGGCACTCTACTCGTTTATCTACAAATAGGAGACTGATTAATCTCCAGGAACAAGCAGGAATGAGTCTTCACATATGGGTATCGTCGGTACCGACGGAGCCCGCGCGGGAACACTCCCCAGCGTCCAATAGGAATGCTTTTGGGAGCGTGCATGCGCGCTGCCTTCCCACCTATCTATCTCCCTTTCTTAAGTTCTTCATTTTCCGCGGAGCCGACAGAACGTGAACCCTGTCACCACAGAAAATGCTACTTTTATTTCTTATTTTTTGTAGTTGCGCCTGCCTTCGTTCGACGCCCACTGGTACCACCGGTGCTTTTTTTTCTTTAAAAAAACCCCCCACAGAATTTGTGCTTTTTCAGTCAGGGGTTTGCCCCTGACTACTGCTTGGCACCATTTTGGCCACTAGGCCTCTTCGTTCAGCATGGAGAAACCAACTACTGGTTTCAAAAAATGTTCGAAGTGTGCCAGCACAATTTCTGTCACAGACACCCATGACTGGTGTCTTAAATGTTTAGGTCCTGACCATTGCCCAGCGGAGTGTCTCTCCTCCAGGAAGCTGACTAAAAGTAGTCTTCAGAATCGAGCAAATCAACTCGGTGCCCTGTTTGCATTGCACACAATGTTAGTAGCATCAGTCTCCTCCAGGGCCTCTACTTCTTCCCAGGGATCTCAGGTAGCTAAATATAAGTCTAAATCAAGCCGGTCCTCGAGAGGTAGATCTCCCTCTAAGTATCGAGATGCCTCTGGCGTTGCCCTCGAGGATCCTGCACCGGCAAAACAGCCCCGGCGGGAGTCTTCGGGCTCCAAAGCACTATCGGGGCTCCAGGATGTTCTCGAGACTTTGGCCTCGATGGACGTTCCTGTTCCATGCTCGGGGGTTGTGGCCGCTTCCATCGGTACCGACACCCTGGCACCGGAAATGGTAATGGATAAAAGACTCCTTGCCATTGAACGTAGTCTAGCGAATCTTTTGGCTACTTCGGTACCGCTAAAGTTGCTGCAGACCGTTCCACAGGCACCAGTATCGCTGTCGGTACCGGTGCCGGTACCCTCGGTACCTGCTTCGGCAGGCTTACTTCCCCCAATGCCGAGTTTGGAATCACTCTCAAGCATGGGGGATCAGGTACTGACTCGCTTCGGTACCAACCTCGAGTGGTACCGAAGACAACTTTTGAAGGACAACCCAGTGCTTCCTCCCTTTGAGTCATCCGATTCCGATGACTCAGATGACTCCACCGGTACCAGAGCTGAACTTTTACAAGATTCAACTCTTTCTCCTCAACGTAGGATGTCTCCTCCTGAGGACATGTCTTTTCACGATTTTGTGCGTGATATGGCAAGGGCTCTTGCCATTACAGTGGTTCCTGAAAAGGAGCCTAGGGCAGAAGAATTAAGAATTCTACAATACCCCTTGGCTCCAAAGGAAGCAGCTATGCTCCCTATACATCAGATCTTGCATGATCTAATGTTACGGATGTGGGAAACTCCTTTAACAGTAACCCCACATTCTAAACGCCTTGACACTATGTATAGAGTGCCACCTTGTCCAGGTTTTCAAAAGACTCAACTACCACACCACTCTATGGTGGTGGAGTCTGCCATGAGATGGATTAAGAGTACAAAGAGACACTCTTCTAATCCACCAGGTCGTGAATCTAGAACACTGGATGCTTTTGGGTGTAGATGTTTTCAGGCCTCCATGCTTTCCGGCAAGGATTAGTTCCTATATTTTATACATGGGAATGTTTCTTGAGGAGGTTACAAAAAACTTAGAGCTTTTGAACCCCTTCCTTCAAGATGATAAAAGAGCAGACCATTTATCACTAGTCAAACATGCTCAGAATGTCTCTAAGTTCATGAATCGTGCTACCTTTGACTGTTTTGAATGCATTAGCAGGATTTCTGCTATAGCTATAAGAGCACGACGAATTGCCTGGCTCCAAGCTTCTGACTTGGAGTAATGGGTGCAGGAAAAGCTCGGAAATATTCCTTGCACTGGAGAAAATCTTTTTGGCAAGGATTGGCAATCTAAGGCTAATCATTTGGACACTGATAATGCCACTTTGAATAGATTGTCAAAGATTTCTGCTAACCCAACTAAGAAAAAGACCTTTAAGAAAACTTTTTTCTCTAAGAAGAAAAGGTTCTATCCATCTTCCACCCAACAGGCATATGTTCCCCAAAAGGGCAACAACAGACAAGACAAAGAAAACCCAAACCTCATCCGGCTCAGCAGACTCAGCCTCCTCAGGGTTTTTGACTTTTGTCCAGAGAACTTACTCATTCTTCCTGTGTTAAGCCCAGAACCTCTAAACATTCCGGGCCGTATCTGCCACTTTGCCAACAGATGGCAACAAATCACATCAGAGGCCTGGACTTTGTCCATAGTGAGTCTGGGGTACAAGCTTCGTTTCCTCAGCTTACCACCACCCAGGGGCGGCCCAAGGGGGATGCGGGGCCATGTGCGGAGACTCGGTGCGGGGCCTCATTTGCATAAGGGGCCTCATTTGCATAAATATTTGCATAATGTTACCATACACTAACTTTTAGTAAACATGCCTCTTCATGAGTGTATGGATAAAGACAGACAAAGATTTCTACATTACTATAATCCAGTGCCAACCGCCAGGCACATTAGAAACTACAACAAACACTGCCCATTTAGAACCCATAGCAAACCCACCGTATCCTAACAGCACTACCAGGACTCATAAAGCACCATACCCTACCTATCAAAAGGCAACACTGCAAATATTAAACCTATACATTTCAGAGAATAACAATACATGACCTACTGGGGAAAGAGAACAAGTGACAACGTCAAATAGCAATTACATAAAGAGAATACCTCAGCTCAGTTACACATGCAGAACACAGACCATCACCAAACAAGGAATCACAATTTAAAAACAGGAAGACAATAATTAAACTGGGAACCCTAAAAGCCAAACTTGGAATGTACAACAACAATGTAGAAATAAAACTATAAATTAATTTCCTCTTGTACTAAACAAAGCACAGACATTAATAATGCACATTTCCCAGAGCTGACATATTCCAGTTAATAAATTCAAAATAAAGAGATATCTTTGTACCTTTTGTGCATTTTTTTTTCAGTTGCAATTGTTCCAGCCACTGTCTTCTGGTTTATTTATGTCTTCTGCTATCTCTCCATCATCTGCTGTCCATTTGTCCTTTCTTCTCGTCTAGTTTTTTTCCATTCTCTCTCTACCTCTGCTTTAACATACTAATCTTTCTCCTTTTGCTCTTTCCTCATTCCTATTTCATCCACTCAAATTTTACCCCTCCATCCTCAATCCCCACTTAGTCTCCCAATACCCGGCCAATTGTAGATTTTTCTTCCCTCCCACACAAAATATTTTTCCCCTCTCCATTTCTCTCTCCCAGCCCCATCCCCTTCTAATCTCCCCCAACATCAGCTCCTTTTTAGTTCCAGCCCCACCCAGTATCCGCTCCCTTCTAGTCCCCACATCAGCCCATTTCCAGTCCTGGCCCCCCATCAGTCCATTTCCAGTCCTAGCTCCCCCATCCATTTCCAGTCCTATCCGAGTCCCTTCATCAGCTCATTTCCAATACCAGCCTCCCATCAGCCCATTTCTAGTCCTTTCCTAGCCCCACCATCAGCCCATGTTAAATCTTAGCTCCCCTCCACTCAGCCCATTTCTAATCCAAGCCCCCCATGAGCCTACTTCCAGTTCTAGCCCCTCCATGAGTCCATTTCAATCCATGCCCCCACCACAGCCCATTTCCTTTTTTTTTTTTTTCATTTATTTATAAATTTTAACAAATAATCAGGAATTTACCCGTACAGAAAATAATCTTGCATACACAGAATTTACAAGAAAACTGAGAAAAGAAAAGGAAATATTGCAAGAATTGTACATAGCCCACAAACCAAAGGGGGAGATTTTTAAACAGAAAATCAAGACCACCAATAAATAACAAGGAAAAAAAGAGACGATGGGGGTCCAAGGAGATCTTAATTAACAGATGGTAGCACCGCATCAGGAGAAGAGGTAATAGGTAATTGCGAACTTAAAAAGGCAGAAAGATCTTCAGGAGAAAAGAAAACATATTTCTGTGATCTAAAGGTAATTAAGCATTTGCAAGGAAATCTCAACACAAAAATAGCCCCTATTCGCAATACCCCAGGTTTCAATAACAAAAAAGCCTTCCTGCGTTTCTGTGTCTCACGTGTTACATCGGGAAAAAGAAGGATCTTTTTCCCATGAAACAATTTATCACGCTTCTTATAAAACATCTTAAAGATCCAGTCCCTATCCGAAGATAGGGCTAATGTAACCAATAAGGTAGAAACTACAATATCTTCTGGTTTGGGGGTAAGAAGTAACTCTGAGACATTAAGAGAATCCGTTTCCACCAGACCAACGGATAATTTTCCCCCTTTTTTACCCAGGGGGAGAAAATATGCTTTGGTAACAGGAGGTAGCAATTCAGGAGGCACTGATAATATATCACGCATATATGTCTTAAATAACTCCAAAGGAGAGACACCAGGCAGAACCGGAAAGTTCAAAAGCCGAAGATTAGATGCGCGAGCTGCATTCTCCAGTAACTCAGTTTTTGAGCGAAGAAAGATATTATCCTTAACCAAAGCATCAGTTAAAGCTGTGACACTGACTAATCGTTGATCCATACTTAATTGCTTCTCAGCTAGTTCCACCATATCAGACTGTGCTGAAGTAGAAGACGTTTCCAAAGCAGAAATCCGATCAGAAAAGGTAGAAAATTGAGTGGCTACCATATTGCCAAGATGTGAAATAGCGTCCCACAGATTATCCAGAGAGACAGATGCAGGTCGGGGAAGTGAAAACGAAAACCTCTGGGACAAAGATGAAGATCGAACTGCCGCTTCAGGAGAAAGAGTAACAGTCTCAACTGCTGACACAGAATCCCCGGTGATTGGCTGGAGCAAAGAAGTCGAAGTCTCAGCCTGCAAATCCCCCTTCTGACCTCGAAACATCTCCGGCGTTGGGTCCCGTGCAGAGGACGTCAAATCCCGCACTACAGGCAAGAGCACATCCTCACCCGAAAGCCGGGCAGCCGAGGCCGCGGGAGGCACCGGGGGTGAGCGTCCATCCGGGGAGAGCGTGGTGTCAAAAGCGGAGGACGCCGATTCAGAATCCATCGACGCGACCAAGCCTGCTCTAATCCCCTGTACCTGCTCCTTGGACAACTGAACAAAGCGGTCCATAGGCCCCTCACAAACAGGTAGTGGCTCCGCGGGAAGAGCTTTAACCTTGGCTTTGCCTTTTCTCTTAGGCATGATCAGTTGGATACAACCACCACCATCGCCATCTTGGATAAGCACCTCCCCCGGCCACCACAGCCCATTTCCAATCTTAGCTCCCCCAACACCCAATTCCCAGTCCTATCCTAGCCCCTCCATCAGCCCATTTCCTGTCCTAGCTCCCTCCCCTAAGAGTCCATTCCAAGCCCCCCTTCCCATCAGCTATTTGCAGTTCAAGCCCCCTTCCACTCAGCCCATTTCCATTCCAAGTCCCCCTCCCCATCAGCTATTTGCAGTTCAAGCCCCCACTTCCCCTCAGCCCATTTCCATTCCAAGCCCCGTCCCCATCAGCTATTTGCAGTTCTAGCGCCCCACTTCCCCTCAGCCCATTTCCATTCCACGCCCCGTCCCCATCAGCTATTTGCAATTCAAGCCCCCTTCCACTCAGCCCATTTCCAGTCCTAGCAACCCCCAACCCATTACCAGTCCTAGCCCCCCATAGCCCACTCCCAGGCCTAATCCCACCAGCCCAGTACCAGTCCTAATCCCCCACACCCAATTTTTAGTTTAAGCTCCCCATAGCCCATTACCAGTCCTAACCTCCCCATCAGCCCACTCCCAGTCCTTATACCACCAGCCCATTTCCAGTCCTAATCCCCCATCACCCAATTTTTAGTTTAAGCCCCCCCATAGCCCATTATCAGTCCTAACCCCCCACCCCCAGCCCCCATCACCACTCCTAACCCCCCCACCCCCAGCACCACTCCTAACCCCCCCCAGCCCCCATCACCCATCACCACTCCTAACCCCCCCACCCCCAGCCCAGCCCAGCCCAGGGAAAATTTAAAATAAAAAAAAGCTGTCTGCTGCCGCTTCCGGGGCCGCCGCGGCAGAATCGAGTGCCGCGGGGCCCCCCCTGTGCCCGGCAGAGCCTGCCCTCCCCGGTATCAGCTCTCTGTTTCCAGCTTCAGTCACACGCGCCGGCTTTCAGAGCGCGAAGGGACTAGTTTCCCTTTCGCAGCTCTGTTAAGCCCGCGGGGGCTGATGGGAACTTCCCATCAGCCCCCGCGGGCTTAACAGAGCAGCGAGGGAGAAACTCTCCCCTCGCGCTCTGAGAGCCGGCGCGTGTGACTGAAGCTGGAAACAGAGAGCCGATACCGGGGAGGGCAGGCTCTGCCGGGCACAGGGGGGCCCCGCGGCACACTCGATTCTGCCGCGGCGGCCCCGGAAGCGGCAGCAGACAGCTTTTTTTTTTTTTTTTAAATTTTACTTTTGGATCGGAATGTTTTTTGCGCGGGGCCCCCTGAAACGGGGGCCCTGTGCAAAAAACATTCTCGCTCAATGGACGGGCCGGCCCTGCCACCACCCACACTGGTAAAACAGTTCAACTCTCAACCTCTAGGCATAGACCTCTTGCTACAAGAAGTCGCTACTCTTCTAGCTCAAGGAGCTATAGAAGAGGTTCCTTTATGCCAACAAGGTACAGGGTTTTATTCCCCCTATTTTCTCATTCCAAAAAAACAGGGGGTTTAAGACCAATCCTAGATCTCAGAGAGCTGAACAAATTTCTAGTCCGAGAGAAGTTCAAAATGCTTTCCCTCGGCTCTCTTCTGCCATACCTTCACAGGCAAGATTGGCTATGTTCTCTAGATTTAAAAGACACCTACATGCATATCCTTATTCATGTAGATCACAGGAAATTCCTTCGGTTCCTGGTCCAGGGAAGACATTTCCAGTACAGAGTCCTTCCCTTTGGGCTGGCCTCGGCTCCAAGGGTCTTCACAAAATGCATGTCAGTAATAGCAGCATTCATGAGGACCCTGGGGATTTTTGTCTTCCCTTACTTGGACAATTGGCTCATCCGAGCACAGTCATCTCATGAAGCTCATCAGGCTCTGTTACGAGCAAAACAAATACTCCAGTATTTGGGATTGGTCATAAATCTTCCAAAGTCTCAGCTCGCCCCATCTCAGACCCTCGAGTTTATAGGTGCTCGCTTGGACACACAGCTTGCAAGGGCTTTCTTGCCCCAACCACGCTGTCTACGAATCATCGAGCTAGCATCTCAAGCAGCGCTGCAGACCTTTCTCACTGCTCGACAGATGCTTCGCCTACTAGGTCACATGGCATCGACCGTCCATCGACCTTATGCTCATCTTTACATGAGAGCGGCCCAGTGGACCTTGGCTTCCCAGTGGTCCCAGGCCTCAGGAAGCCTTTCAGACAAGATCAGGGTTACCACACGCCTGATTCTGTCTCTCCGTTGGTGGCAATCTCTGGAAAACCTTTTAATAGGCGCTCCTTTCCAGCAGCCACAACCTTAGGCTATCCTCACAACAGATGCCTCCAAGATGGGTTAGGGAGCCCACTTGGACCGTCTATCAACGCAGGGCCTTTGGTCTTCACAGGAGGCTCTTCTTCATATAAACCTCCTAGAACTCAGAGCCATCTCCAATGCTATTCGAGTCTTTTGCACCCAGCTCGTAAACAAAACATTTCTGGTGCAGACAATCAAGTAGCCATGTTTTACCTCAACAAACAAGGTGGAACAGGCTCTCTGCATCTATGCAACGAAGCTCTGCAACTATAGGCCTTTGCCAGAGAGCATTGGATTCATCTGCGGGCAGTCTATCTTCCATGCGTTCAAAACGTTTGGGCAGACAGACTCAGTCGAGTACTCCTGCCACACGAGTGGTCACTCCACTCTTATCATCTTGCTCGAGTTTTTCGTGTCTGGGGAACACCAGACATAGACCTCTTTGCAAGTCCACAGAATGCCAAACTTCCCCGGTTTTGTTCCAGACTTCCAGCACAGAAATGTCAAGCCAGGGATGTATTCCTGCTTCACTGGGGTCAGGATTACCTATATGTATTTCCGCCAATCCCTCTAATCCCCAAAACCTTATTCAAACTCCAGAGGGACAAGGGACGCATGATACTCATAGCTCCTTCCCAGCCGAGGCAAACATGGTATCCTCTTCTCTTGCAACTCTCTCAAGCCAGTCCTTTGGAGTTAGGGAGTGCTCCAGATCTTCTGTCCCAGGACAACGGATCTCTACTGCACCCCAGTCCCCAGTCCCTACATCTCAAGGCCTGGTTACTCAAGGCCTAGACTTTCAAGATCTAGACCTGTCTCAACAAGTGAAGGACATTCTTCTGGCCTCCAGGAAACCTTCCACAAGACGTTCTTACGCTTTTAAGTGGAAAAGGTTTTTTTCCTGGTGTAATCAGAGAAGACTTAATCCCTCTTTGGTACCAGTAGACTCTCTTCTAGAGTATCTCCTTCATTTGTCGGCTTCTGGTCTTCAGACCAATTCTGTTAGAGTCCATCTTAGTGCTATTGCTGCATCTCATAAGCTCTTAGATGGACAACCAATTTCCTCTCATCCACTTATTTCTAGATTTATGAGAGGACTTCTTCTAACAAAACCTCCCATTAAACCGCCTCCGGTGGCATGGGATCTTAACCTTGTTCTAGGTGTGCTCATGGAGCCACCTTTTGAGCCTTTGGCTACTTCGGATCTAAAGTTTCTTTCATGGAAAGTTGTTTTCCTGATTGCCATCACTTCTGCTAGACGCATTAGTGAACTTCAGGCTTTAATAGCTGATCCGCCTTATACAAGGTTTCATCATGATAAGGTGGTTCTTAGGACCCATCCTGGTATTGCACAGCTATTGGGCGTGACCCCTATGGCGATGGGGTTGCCAGTTCATGTTCTGAACTGGTAGTGACAATGTCACCATGGACCAATGCAATACAATATTGATGATTTTTCAATATAAAAATGTTAAAACAAGTATGATAAAACAAGAAGCTGAGCTGCAATCTAAATCCTCAATACGATACCTGGGAGTCACCTTAGATCAACGCCTGGATATGAAGGCCCACATAGGAAACATAGTCAGATCAGTCTACTACAAGATCCGTTCACTTAGGCATCTACGTTCCATCCTTGAACCAACTGATTTTCGGACTTGACTACGCCAATGTCATATTACAAGGTCTTCCCCAATCTACGTTAAACCCGCTACAGCTAGCCATGAATGCAGTAGCAAGAGTCCTCCACGGAGCCTCCAGGAGCGACCACGTGACGCCTCTGCTGATACAGCTACATTGGCTACCCATTCATGCAAGAACTGTTTTCAAGACCTTGATGATCACTTTTAAAGCTGTTCACAATCTCTCACCTGCATCCTTAACCTCCCTCATCCATTCCACATCCCCAAATAGAATAAGAAGATCCACGGCTATAAACTCCCTAAAAGTCCCGAAGGCACTTACAGTTTGCACCAAATCGACAGCCAACAGGGCCTTCAGTCTCAGTGCCCCAAGATACTGGAATGCACTACCCCATGATATCCAGGCTATTAAGAACCTACCACAGTTTAGGAAAGCCCTCAAAACCCACCTCTTCAACAAGTACCTTATAGAGCCCAACTGCTTCCCCCTAGAGCCTCAGGACACTCCCGATACCATTCTTAGTCAAATCATATAGTATCGCAATTATCGCACCATGTGGATACTCAAACCTATGAAGTGAATTGTTTTCTATGCAACATCCTTGATCATGACTCCATGAAACAAGTTTTGTAAATAGTCTACCCCTGTTATCCAAGTTTTTGTTCCCTGTTATATGTAAACTCATACATGTTAACTGTACTGAGCATTTTGTTCCATGTAAACCGCACTGATGCTGAATAGTGCGGTATATAAGACTGTAAATAAATAAAATAAATAAATAAATAAATCCTCATTTTCTTCCAAAGGTGGTTTCACCTTTTCATCTAAACCAGTCAGTTTATCTTCCCGTTTTCTTTCCTAGGCCTCATTCCTCCTCTGCGGAAAGGAAACTTCATACTTTGGACTGTAAAAGAGCTCTAGCTTTTTATCTCCAAAGGACCCAGCCTCACAGAAAGTCTTCTCAGCTTTTTGTGGCTTTTGAATCTAGCCATTTAGGACTTCCTGTCACTAAAAGAACCCTCTCTAAATGGGTTGCAGATTGTATTTCCTATACATATCAAAGTAAAGGAATACCTCTTGAAGGCCATGTCACAGCTCATAATGTCAGAGCCATGGCAGCCTCAACAGCTAACCTTCGTTCTGTGGCTATTGATGAAATCTGCAAAGCAGCAACTTGGGCCTCAGTACATACTTTCATTGCCCATTATTGTCTAGACAAGGACTCCCGCCAGGATGCCTTGTTTGGTCAAGCTGTTCTACAACACCTTTTCCACTCATAGTTCAACTCCTTCCCTCCATCCATTTGGATGCCTGAAGTCCCTGGGGGAAGCATGGCCCATCTATATAGATTTGCTACATGCTGGGTCTTCCCTAGTCATCTTTCAGATCGGGAGTCCCCATATGTGAAGACTCATTCCTGCTTGTTCCTGGAGATAGCGTAGTTACTCAACTGTAACAGGTGATCTCCGGGAACAGCAGGAATAAGTCTTCACAACCCACCCGCCTCCCCTAGGAGTTGTCTTTCTCTCTCTCTTTCTCTGTTTTTATCTACTTCTCTCCTTCGGTCTCAGCTTTAAACTCAACTGAAGAGAGGGAGATTGATAGGCGGGAAGGCAGCGCGCATGCGTGGATGCACGCTCCCAAAAGCTTTCCTATTGGACGCTGGGGAGCGTTCCCGTGAGATCACCTGTTACAGGTGAGTAACTACGCTTTCTCCCTGGATTTGAGGAATGAATACAGATATATCCCACTCACAAGAAGTATCTCATATTTGTCCTGGGGGCAGAGCCTTTCCAGTACTTGGTATTGCCCCCTTGGCCTAGACTCAGCACCCCGGGTCTTCATGAAATGACTTGCAGTATTAGTAGCAGCTTACCTTCGGACACTGGGAGTGTTTGTGTGCCCCTACTTGGATCAAGAGTATCACTCAGGAATGGGTGCGAGAATCAACATGGTTCACCATTTGGGTGCTGAAACTATTATGGCTCATCGTAAAGGACCCAAAATATCACCTTCAGCCCTCCCAACAATTGGAATTCACTGGAGCCCTGCTTGACATGACTCAAGTGAGTGCCTTCCTCCCGCACGACAGACTTCACAGATAGACAGCACAAGTGTGAGTGGCTCAATTGAGTCAGCATGTCACAGTTCACAGAATGTTAACTGTACTAGGTCACACAGGGGTGGCTCTATAATGACACAGAGTGAGGACTGGAGTCACTACTTCCAATACTCTCCACCGCAAATCATTAAAACAGTGGTTCAGTTGTTGACAATGTAAAACACCCGGGGCCCCCTCTTGTCGCTTATTAATCCGCGATCGATGTTCCAATAAGCGGTTTTTAATCGGTCTAATAGTGCGACCCACATATTTAAGGCCACAGGGGCAAAGTAACATATACACCACAAAATCTGACTTGCAAGTGGAATGCGCTGCAGAACGGTGAACGAACCCTGTACTAAGATCTTCCCAAACCTCTCCTTGAAGCGCTAGACCACAGAAATCACACATCCCACAAGCATAATGTCCCTGTCGCAACCCCTGGGACACCACCAACTCCCGGGGCTGAGTTCGAATTACCCAATCCCCTATCGTACGGGAACGTTTATAAGCTACCATTAGTGGCTTGCGGAAACAAGTATGAAGGGACAACAAAGCCCAATGTGTCTTCAAAATATGCACTAAGGTTGAAACTTTGGGTAGATAAGGCAAGAGGGGGCCCCGGGTGTTTTACACTGTCAACAACTGAACCACTGTTTTAATGATTTGCGGTGGAGAGTATTGGAAGTAGTGACTCCAGTCCTTCGAGGGGGTGACCGTTTGGCTCGCTTGCACTTTAAAGAACAGCAGTGGATTTTCCGTTTGCAGTCAATTATACCGAATGGAATGAATGCTGACATTGACTGGTGGGGGCTGCACTTAGGGGTTTAATAAAGTTGTTGTGGTGGACCTTTGAACTTTGACGTCATTGCATCACCTGATTTGAGCGGTGTGATTCTTACGGGGTTCACAATGCCTGAGGAAGAGCTGTGGAAGACCAGACGGCTTGAAACACCTTCGGTGTAGCCTGAACCTCGTTCTTTGGAGTGGAGCAGATTATCTGTTGGATTATCACAAGTGTCTCCGAATTTTTAAAGATAAGAGCGGAAATTTCGGGGACTGTGACGGATGGAGTGAAGTGGTATCTGCTCCATATCAGCTAAGTCTTCTAAATTGTTTCTGCTTGGGAAAGGAAGACTTTTGAAGCTGTAACACTGTTATTTTAGCCTGAGGGCCGTTGGAGATCAAATTGACTCTTTGAGCAGTTTTAGATAGAGAGTTTTTGCTGATACCAGCAAGTGCTGATTTTGTCGGCTTGGCTGAGGAACAGCCGTTTTTCATTTTGAGTAAAAAGGAGGGTTCACTTCAGGAGGAGAAAAGTTTCTTCTCATGGTGAATAATCCGACAAAAAAATTGGTATTAGAGTCTGGGGTTATAGTTGACTTGGGAGTCCATGGGTAAAATATTTTTTAAGAGGTATTATTGGTGATATAGTGTTGGGGAATCATGTATTTCTGGTTTACATTTAGAACCCATAGCAAATGCGCCGTATCCTGACAGCACTACCAGGATTCACAAAGCACCATACCCTAACTATCAAAAGGAAACGCTGCAAATATTAAACCAATACATTTCAGAGAACAACAATACATGACCTACCGGGGAAAGAGAACAAGTGGCAATGTCAAATAGGAATTACATAAACAGAATACCTCAGCTCAGTTACACATGCAGAACATAGACCGTCACCAAACAAGGAATCACAATTTAGAAACAGGAAGACAATAATTAAACTGGGAATCCCAAAAGCCAAACTTGGAATGTACAACACTGTAGAAATAAAACTATACATTAATTTGCTCTTGTACTAAACAAAGCGCAGACGTTAATGATGCACATTTCCCAGAGCTGACATATTCCAATTAATAAATTCAAAATAAAGAGATATCTTTCTACCTTTTGTGCATTTTTTTTCAGCTGCAATTGCTCCAGCCACTTTCTTCTGGTTTCTTTGTGTCTTCTGCTAACTCTTCATCGTCTGCTGTCCATTTGTCTTTTCTTCTCTTCTAGTTTTTTTCCAGTCTCTCTACATCTGCTTTAACATACTAATCTTTCTCCTTTTGCTCTTTCCTCATTCCTATTTCATCCACTCAAATTTTACCCCTCCATCCTCAATCCCCACTTACTCTCCCAATATCCGGACAATTGTAGATTTGTCTTCCCTCCCACACAAAATATTTTTTCCCTCTCCATTTCCCTCTCCCAGCTCCATCCCATTCTAATCCTCCCCCAACATCAGCTCCATTCTAGTTCCAGTCCCACCCAGCATCCGCTCCCTTCTAGTCCCCGCATCAGCCCATTTCCAGTCCTAGCCCCCCATAAGCCCATTTCCAGTCCTATCCTAGCCCCACCATCAGCCTATTTCCAGTCCTAGCTCCCCCATCTATTTGCAGTCCCATCCGAGTCCCTCCATCAGCTCATTTCCAATCCCAGCCCCCCATGAGCCCATTTCTAGTCCTTTCCTAGCCCCACCAAAAGCTCATGTCAAATCCTAGCTCCTCTCCACTCAGCCCATTTCCAATCCAAGCCCCCCATGAGCCTACTTCCAGTTCTAGCCCCTTCATGAGTCCATTTCAATCCAAACCCCCACCACAGCCCATTTCCAATCTTAGCACCCCCCCAACAGCCAATTTCCAGTCCTATTCTAGCCCCTCCATCAGCCCATTTCCTGTCCTAGCCCCCCCCCCCTCACCCATTTCCAGTCCTAGCTCCCTCCCCCTCACAACCCATTTCCATTCCAAGCCCCCGTCCCCATCAGCTATTTGCAGTTCAAGCCCTCCTTCCACTCAGCCCATTTCCAGTCCTAGCCTCCTCATAGCCCATTACTAGTCCTAACCCCCCATCAGCCCATTACATCCTAACCCCCCATCACCCTATTTCCAGTCCTAGCCCCCCCATCAGCCTATTTCCAGTCTTAGCCCCCCATAGCCAATTACCAGTCCTAACCCCCCCATCAGCCCATTTCCAGTCTTAGCCCCCCCATAGCCCATTACCAGTCCTAACCCCCCCATCAGCCCATTTCCAGTATTTGCCCCCCCCATAACCCATTACCAGTACTAATACTGCCAATGTGGCCATTTCCAGTGTTATCCCGACCTTAGCCCATTACCAGTCCTAACCCCCCACCACCACCACCACCAGCCCACTTCCAGCCTTAGCACCCCCCATGGCCAAGTACCAGTCCTAACCCTCCCGCAGCAGCCCACTTCCAGTCTTAGCCTCCCCCCATAGCTCATTACCAGTCCTAAACACCCTTCCCCCCTATCATCCCAAATAGCCCATAGCCCATTACCAGTCCTAACCCCCCCATCAGCCCATTTCCAGTCTTAGCCCCCCATGGCCAATTACCAGTCCTAACCCCCCCATCAGCCCATTTCCAGTCTTAGCCCCCTCCCCATAGTCCATTACCAGTCCTAACCCCCCCCCATCAGCCCACTTCCAGTCTTAGCCCCCCCATTGCCCATTACCAGTCCGAACCCCACCCCCATCAGCCCACTTCCAGTCTTAGCCTCCCCCCCCTAGCCCATTACCAGTCCTAAACCCCCTTCCCCCCTCATCTCAAATTTAAAAAAAAAAACAAACAAACCGGCTGCTTCTGCCGCGGCAGCATCAAGAGTTCTGCCGCGGGGCCCCCCCTGCCCGGCAGAGCCTCCCTGCATCATCAGGTAGCTTCGAATCCCAAAACGCGGGCTTCTGTCTGAGCCGCAAGAGTTTCCTTTCTCGCGGCTCTGTTAATCCTGCCGAGGGTGATGGGAAATCCCATCAGCCCCGGCGGGATTAACAGAGCCGCGAGAAAGGAAACTCTCGTGGCTCTGAAAGAAGCCCGCGTTTTGGGACTTGAAGGTAGCTGATGATGCAGGGAGGCTCTGCCGGGCAGGGGGGGCCCCGCGGCAGAACTCTTGATGCTGCCGCGGCAGAACTCTTGATGCTGCCGCGGCAGAAGCAGCCGGTTTGTTGTTTTTTTTTTTTAAATTTGGGATGATTAAGAATGTTTTTTGCGCGGGGTCCCCTGAAACGCGGGGCCCTGTGCAAAAACCATTCTTGCTCAATGGATGGGCCGGCCCTGATCAGACCAAACATGTTTGAAAAAGCAATATCAAATACCTTGGAAGGAACTGCCGTCCAGCTCTTTCGACAAACAGCATAACAAAAACAACGCCGACCCATGCGCAAATAAACAAAGGAAGAAGAGGGGGCGGAGTCAACCTATCGGCGGGAAACCACAAAAATCAAGGGAATCATTTATACATACTACAAACATGACAGGATTTACTACAACCTTAGTGAAAGCGTAACAAATTGTATTAAGACCATGAAAACGCGCGGATCGGCAGGACCGCCGAACCATAATATGAAGTTACACACTGAGTATTAAAATGAGGGTGCTACCAACCCGTCATATATGATACTAATAAATATTATTACAAATGTCAAATACTACCGATTGACTAGAAGGATTTATGTTGTGCACACAACAGCACCAGCTGCTGAATTAAAGCTCATTTAAAAAAAGCTCATTTAAAAAAAAACACCTCTAAAATCTAGGTGCTGACAAAAACGGCATATGAGGGAAGGACCATTGAGCAGCCCGTGGTGATACCATTCCCTAATAAAAACGTTAGAGGGGCACAAAAATAAAAAGATGATAAAAATTGTCAATGCAAGCCATCATGGTGAAATTCTTAACTAAAACTTTAAGGGGGAGCATGAATGAAATTGAATAACAGTCCATCATACAAAGTGGGGAGTACATAAAAAAGTAAAAAATACAACTCAAGGACCATTTGTAAATCAGTACATCATGCCTCCCATTGGAAACTAATGTAAAATAGAAAATACTACAAACAAGACACCAAGCCACTGGAAAATAGGGGCAATTTGTAAAAATTGTACTACCCTCTTAAAAATATTGATTAAAAAATTAAAACAACAACATACCCTAACTTTATGAGACAACCTAATAATCATGATAAAAGAACCTATAAAGAATAATAAAACATCACACGTAATGCGCCATACCTAATAAATAAATAAAAAAATAAAAAAAATAGCTAAAACTACATGAATCAAGACCTACAAACTAAAATAAAACCGTCTAATAAAATTCACGTAAACAATACAATAAATATATTAAGAATAAAATGAAAAATTACCCATGAAACCATCCAATGAAAACCACATGAACAACATAATAAATATATTAAAAAGAACCCTATAACCAGGCATGACAATGAACATACGACAGAACCTCAAATAGGGTTTAAATATGATAAAAAATCAAAGGAAAACTGACAGATCTTGATCAAGATTTAAACCATTCGGTGTCATAGAATTTAAATGAAAAATAAACTTTTGCTCAAGCCGCATGAGGATTTTGTTAATGTCCCCTCCCCTCCAATTGGCCTTCACTTTTTTAATTACAAAAAACTTTAGATCCATAATATTATGTGAGACATCTAACCAATGTAGAAATAAAGGTTTGTCAACCAATAGACGTTTTATACAACTCTTGTGTTCCACTATCCTTGTTCTTATCATACGTGTGGTCTTCCCTACATATAATTTTTTGCAAGGACACTGCATGACATAAATAACATTTTTGGTTTCACAATTGGAAAAATCGTCTATGTAAAATTTTTGATTCGTGAAGGAGTGAGTGAAAAAATTACGTATGGGCAAGGAATTTAAACACACCGAGCATCTCCCACATTGGTATTGTCCCTTAAATTTGGATAACAACTTCTCTGTGAGAGCAGAAGGCACCAAAGGATTTCGCAAATGAATGTTGCGTTTGTGTGCTACAGTAAGTCTCATGTCCTGAAAGGCTGGAAGCGTCTGCACTAAATGCCATTCTCTTTGCAAAATCGTAATAATATTTTTAGAGTGTGAAGAATATATAAGGGGACAAACCATACCGATGTCTTCCTCATGTGTGTTTACCTTAAGCAGGTCTTCTCGAGGGGTCTCTTTGGCCCTAGTATAGGCCTTATGGAGATAACAAACCGGATAATTTCTGGCCAAAAACCTCTCTTTCATATCTTGGGCTTGTTTTTCAAAGTCTTGAGTCTTAGTGCAGATGCGTTTAGTCCTCAAAAACTGGCTTACGGGTAGGTTATTTTTAAGTGATGGATTATGAAAACTTTGGTAATGTAACAACGTGTTCCTATCTGTTGGTTTCCTGAACAAGGTGGTAGAGAAGGTATCCTTTTCTTTCTTGATTAATAAATCTAAATAGGAAATCTGGTGGCAATCGTAGGTCATCTGGAACCGTAGATTTGTGTCCAATTGATTAATCCATGAATGAAATTCTGAAAGTTTATCCAGAGAACCTTTCCAAAGAATAAGAACATCATCAATGTAACGTATCCATAAAGCAATGTGAGATTGGAAGGGATGAGATGTTAAAAAAGACTCTTCAAAATGAAACACATACAAAATAGCTACATCTGGGGCCATGGACGACCCCATTGCAACACCTTTGACCTGTTTATAAAACAGTTCTCTGAAACAAAAGAAATTCTCACAGAGAGCAAACCGTGCTAATGCAGCCAGAAAAGCAGTGGGCATCTGTTTGTGTTCGGTTCTTTTCAGAAGAAACTGTTCTATTATCTTCAGAGCAGCTAATTGTGGGACATTAGTATAGAGGGATTCTATATCGAGAGTGACCAGAATAAGGTCCGGACTAAACTGGTTGAAAGATGACAAAATCTGTATAACATGAGAGGAATCCCTGACATAAGACCACATATTTTGAATGAATGGTCGTAGTAACAAATCTAAAAATTTAGATATAGGTTCCATGAGGGAACCAATAACTGAAACTATTGGGCAACCGGGCGGGGCCTCCAGAGACTTATGAATCTTTGGGATAATATATGTTGTGGGAAGAATGGGATTGTCCACTATCAGGAAGGATTTTTCCTTTTCTGTAATATACCCAATTTTGAACGCAGACAGTACCAGACTATCAATACTTCTTTTGAGGTTCTGAGTAGGGTCCTCATTTAATCTTTGATAAAAGGAAGTGTCACTAAGCTGTCGATTTATCTCTCCAATATAATATTCCTTGTCCATGACTACTACTGCTCCGCCTTTATCGGCGGGTTTTATTATAATAGTGTTATTCTTTTGTAACGAAGAGATTGCTTTCCTCTCCTGGTCTGTAATGTTGTTAAAAGTATGATGATGTTTCTTTAAGGATTCAGTAACCTGTCGAATAACAACTTTTTCAAAAGTTTCAATAACTGGATCAGTACTTTGAGGGGGAATCCGTACTTTGAGGGGGCAAGATGTCCACTAAGGCACTGCGAAGTCGACAGCATCAAAAGGAAAGGCTTTTTTCTGATTCGGCCTCCGGCCGGGCCCGGACCTAGTCTGAGGCCTCGACGTCTCAGGAATCTGACCCCGAGCATCGCCGGGGTTCCTCGGACAGGAGGTCTCCCGATCGGGAACGAAAGAGGAAGAAGCGGCTTGCGAGTGCGGCATCGGAGGAGGTCCCTGGCTCCTCGAGGGCCAGGTCTCGGACCCCCGACCGCCGTCCTGGGCCCTTGGAACAGGAGAACCATCCAAAATTCCTCGTGTGGAGCCGGAGTCTGCTGGACACGTAAGTCCTGTTGTCCTCGAGGACTCTCCTCCCAGGGAGCCGACGGGCCCAGTGCTGCCGGGGCCCGAGTCAGTAGCTGCTGAGTCTCCTGAGCTTGGACTCAGGCTGACAGCCTTGGAGTGCAGACTGTCTGCCTTCATGGATCAGCAGCAGGTGCTGATGGCCAGCCTTGCTGGTGCATCTGCCCCGACCATCGGGGACATCAACGTCGAAGCCAACCCCGGAGACCGTGCCGATACTCGAGACCATGAAGGCTTGAGGTCGTCCTCGGTCGCGGTCACCCTCGACCTCCCGCTCGGGACTGAGGGCGTTGACGCCAGTGCCTTTGGTGTCGGGGCGGGTGCTGCCGGGACCCCCGCGGTCGGAGCCCTCCGACTCCTCTTTGGACGAGTCCGCATGGGAGATGGAGGACGAGGAGCCCCCCGATACCTTCCGGACTCAGTGCGTCCCTTCGGACTCACCGCAGTCCGAACCCCGGAGTAGATCCCCTCAGGAGGATACCCGGTTTTCTGATTTCATTATGGATATGGCCAGAGCTTTGGCGATTCCCGCGGACCCCGAGGAGGAGCCTCGAGCCGAAGAGCTCGAGGCCCTCCAGTATGACTCTCCTCCGAAGGAGGCCTTTACTGTGCCGGTTCCTCCGATGCTGGAACGGCTCCTCTTCCGGATGTGGGAGGCAAAGGTCTCGGCGCCGGTTCTGAACAAGCGGGTCGATTCCATTTATCGACTCTGTAACAGCCCTGGCTTCCAAAAGGCACAGCTACCACACCATTCCATGGTGGTGGAATCAACCATGCATCGTCTGAAAAGCCAGAAGATGCACTTTACGGTGCCCCCTGGCAGGGAGGCCCGGAACCTGGATGCGTTTGGTAGAAAGTGCTTCCAGGGCTCGATGCTTGCTTGCCGTGTCCAGTCTTACCAGCTGTACATGGGCATGTACTTGCAGGACCTGGTGAAGGAGCTTGCCGGGTTCTCTACTGGTCTCTCCGGGGAACCTTTGCAGAGGTTCAAATCCTTGTCCTCGGGACTGCGGGAATGCTCTAAGTTCATGTTCCGAGCAGCCTACGATGGCTTCGAGGCCTCGACCCGTGTTGCGGCGGTCGGCATCGCGGCTCGATGCCAGGCATGGCTGCAGTCGTCGGACCTCGAGCCATGGGTACAGGACAAGTTGGTCGATGTCCCTTGCCGAGGTGAAAACCTTTTTGGCAGGCCCATGGCCGAGAAGGCTGCTGAGCTCGAAACCGAGTATCTCACCAGGACGAGGCTGTCCAGGAAAACATCTGCCCCTTCTCGGAAAAAGAAGGGCTCGGGTAAGAAGTCCTTTTACCCAAGGAAGGCGACTGCCTACAAACAGTTCCCACATTACCAGGCCTCCCCAGCTGCCCAGCAGGGTCAGCAGGCCAAGGAGCAGGGACATGGGCCCCGTAGGCAGAAGACCCCCAAGCCTCCGGCTCCTGCTCCCACTCAGCAGGGTGGGGGTTTTTGACTCCCAAAGCATAGCCTCTCCATCTCTGCTGTTCCATCCCTGCACAGGAGGTCGACTAGCCTTGTTTGCCCACAGGTGGCCACCCATCACAGGAGACAGTTGGGTCTTCAGCATAGTCCACAAGGGCTATATGCTCCATTTCCATCAGTTGCCTCCTCCTTACTTCCCAGGAGAGCCTCCAAGGCCTCCTCTGCACACAGACCTCCTCCTTCGAGAGCTTCAGGGTCTGCTGCGAGACAAGGTGGTGGAACCTGTGCCTCCCCACCTGCAAGGTCGCGGTTTCTACTCCAGGTACTTCCTAGTACCAAAGAGAACCGGGGGCCTCAGGCCTATTCTCGACCTCAGAAATCTCAACAAGTTCTTGGAGAAAGAAAAGTTCAAGATGCTTACGCTTGGAACATTACTGCCCTACCTCCAGCAGGGATATTGGCTATGCTCCTTGGATCTAAAGGATGCGTACACTCACATCCTCATTCATCCAGACCACAGAAAGTACCTCAGGTTCATTGTGGGAGGAAACCATTATCAGTACAGAGTACTGCCTTTCGGCCTCACCTCCATCCCGAGTCTTTACAAAGTGCCTGGCAGTGGTGGCAGCCTACTTGAGGAATCAGGGTATCTTTGTCTTCCCCTACCTGGATGACTGGCTCATCAGGGGTCAGACGTGCCAGGAGGCCAGGCAAGCCACCCTCCGAACTATCTCTCTCCTTCAACACTTGGGTTTTGTCATAAACTTTGAAAAGTCCACTTTGCTCCCCTCCCAGAACCTAGAGTTCATAGGGGCAAGGCTAGACTCTCTGCAAGCTAGGGCTTACTTGCCAGAAGACAGAGTCCAAAGATTGATGGACTTGGCAAACCAGTTTCTCAGCATGCCACTGGTTTCCACCAGACTCTCCCTGAGGCTCCTCAGCCACATGGCATCGACAGTGCATGTGACTCCAAATGTGCGCTCCACATGAGGCCTGCCCAGTGGTGCCTCAGAACTCAGTGGACTCAGGCCACAGGAAGCCTCAGAGACAGAGTAAGGGTGTCCAAACCATTCCTGAACTCCCTACGCTGGTGGCTGCACCCCCCCAACTTACTACAAGGGGTGCCTTTTCAGATACCTGTGTTCACAGTAGTGCTAACCACCGATGCCTCCTTGCAAGGCTGGGGGGCACATTGTCTGGACAAGTGCACCCAGGGCCTGTGGTCTCCCTGGGAGGCCATGCAACAGATCAACCTACTGGAACTTCGGGCTATTCGTTTAGCCCTCAAGACTTTCTCTCAAACCCTGGCTCACCAGTCTGTCTTAGTGCAGACAGACAACCAAGTAGCCATGTTCTATGTCAACAAGCAGGGCGGCACTGGGTCCAGGCTCCTTTGTCAGGAGGCACAGGACCTTTGCTTGTTTGCTCTCAGGCACAACATGTTTCTCAAGGCTGTTTATCTCCCTGGCCAGGAGAACTTCCTGGCAGACAGGTTGAGCAGAGTTCTGCAGCCCCATGAATGGCAACTGCACCCATTAGTGGTTCAGAAGATTTTCCTAAAATGGGGACTTCCATCCATAGATCTCTTTGCCAGTCCCCTGAACCGGCAGCTGCCCAGGTTCTGCTCCAGGCAACCGCATCCCATGAGGTGGGCAGCGGATGCCTTCCTGATTTCCTGGTCCCAGGGCCTCCTGTATGCGTTTCCTCCCATGCCTCTGGTGGCCCGAACCTTGTTCAAGATTCTAAGGGACAAGGGCTCGGTACTACTGGTAGCCCCCAGGTGGCCGAGGCAGCCTTGGTTTCCACTTCTGCTTCAACTGGCAGTGGACACCCCACTACCTCTAGGGTTGCAGCCCGACCTTCTCTCTCAGGATCATGGCTCTCTTCTGCACCCCAACCTCAAATTTCTCAATTTGATGGCCTGGAGGCTGCAAGGGTAGTGTTGGCTTCCTGGGGCCTGCCTCAGGAAGTTGAAGAGGTGGTCTTGGCCTCTAGGAATCAGTCCACCAGAAAAACATATGCCCTGAAATGGAGAAGGTTCTCTTTGTGGTGTCAGCTACGCACAGAAGCTCCTTTCTCCTGCTCTGTGCCAGTGGTGCTTCAGTACCTGCTGCACTTATCCAATCAGGGCCTCAAGTCCAATTCTGTTCGGGTCCACCTCTCAGCTCTAGCAGCTCACCACTCACTAGTGGAAGGACACTCCTTGTCGGTTCAACCCTTGGTGTCCTGGTTCCTCAGAGGTTTGCTCTTGCTCAAGCCTCCTATCCGTCCTCCAGCTCCTGAGTGGGAGTTGAATGTGGTCTTGCAACAACTGACTCGCCCACCCTTTGAGCCGATGGCTACTTGTCCTCTCCGCTTCCTTTCCTGGAAGACGCTCTTCCTGGTAGCCCTAACCTCAGCCAGATGAGTGAGTGAGCTTCAGGCCCTGGTCTGTGACAGGCCTTACACTCGCTTCTATAGGAACAGGGTAGTCCTTAGGACTCATCCTAAGTTCTTCCCAAAAGTTGTCTCCTCTTTCCAGCTCAACCAGGAGGTGGTTCTTCCGACATTCTTCCCTAGGCCTCATGCAAGCCAGGCTGAGGCAGTCCTGCATATCCTGGACTGTAGAAGGGCCTTATCCTTCTACCTTGACCGTACGCAGGGGCATAGAAGGGCTACTCAGCTCTTCGTATCTTTTGACCCTAATGATTTGGGGTTACCTGTGTTCAAGCATACCTTCTCCATCTGGGTGGCTGACTGTATCACCTGGGCTTACAGGGCAATGGACCTTCCCTTGCAGGGTCGGGTCACGGCCCACCGTGTCAGGGCTATGGCTGCCTCAGTAGCTCATCTCCGCTCTGTACCATTGGCAGACATCTGCAGGGCTGCAACTTGGTCCTCAAGCCAGACTTTTGCAGCTCATTACTGCCTGGAGAGGGAGTCCCGTAGGGACAGTGCTTTTGGCCAGGCAGTACTCCGGAATCTCTTTGCAGTTTAGGCAACTCCTGCCCTCCAGCCCTCTGTTGGGCTACCGGTGGGAGTTCTCTTTTAGTGAAAGCCTTTCTCTGATGCTGGGACTAGAGGGAGTTCTCTTGTTCAGCCTAGGTTCCGGGTAGCCCAGAGCTAGGGAGTCCACCCATATGTGAGGACTGACTTCGTGCTTGGTCCTGGAGAAAGAGTAGTTACTCACCTGTAACAGGTGTTCTCCAGGAGCAGCAGGAATCAGTCCTCACAACCCTCCCTCCTCCCCTGGGAGTTGCAGTTGTACATAGTTCATTTTGTTTTTGTGCTGTCTTTTAGCTATGTCATCAGACTGAGCAAGATGGCACATTTAGGCGGGAAGAGGACCGCGCATGCGTGCAGTATTCCCAAAGGCTTTCATAGAAAGCTGGGGAAATGCTCCGCAAGGGGCTCCATCGACGTCGATGTCACCCCATATGTGAGGACTGATTCCTGCTGCTCCTGGAGAACACCTGTTACAGGTGAGTAACTACTCTCTATTTACATGACTTTTTAATTACACCAAGAGTCTCTCTTGAGGGACCTTGTCAAAGGCTTTCTGAAAATCCAGATATACTATGGGGCATGTTTACTAAACTGTGTTAACGTTACATAACACGCGTTATGTAACATTAACGATCGCTACGTGAGGTTAACGCGCGTTCTGAGACGTTAATGATCATTAATGACTCAGAACGTGCGTTAACCTCACGTAACAATCGTAAAGCTCCGCGGCATGGTAAAACACCGCAGAAGGTGGAGAGAGGGCGGAGAGAAGGGGTCAGTGGGTGGAGAGTGGGCGTGGAGAGGCTCCAGGCACACCAACACACTGAACTCAAGGGCTGAATCCTACCGCGAATGAAAACCTGCCGTTAGATGCACATTTGCAGGGGAGGGAAACCATTTCAGTGTCAGCAATGTACAGCAATGGCAGGGAAACCCACAACACATGATAAGTGTGATATATGTGCACGGAACAAAAGGGCAAATAAGCAGTGAAAATGACCAGAAGAAACGAGGAAAAAAACATAACCAAGCTAGCCAATAGTGATATCAATGGGAAACAGCAATAAATACCACTGAGAAAGCCTCAGAAAAAGATATCAACTGTGGAAGGGTGTACGCTCTGTCCCCATAGAAGGTGAATGATGCCACAGTGAAATAACGCAGATCAGGGCTTCCCCCTGTTAGTGGACATGTTCCCCATGGCATGTACATGTTCCGCAACAGCAGGGTGGGCATGTCGGAATGGGCAACTGGGCAGATGCTGGAAAAGGGGATAGAGCCAGACTGCAACTGATGAGGGCCCAACATGGGCACGAGTGTGTCCCCCGCAGTGTCACAGGGGACAGTACCCAGCAGCTACCCCTAAGGGCACAGAACAGTGGCAGGCGGTGTTGGGGGGAAGCGTGGACATCCATCCAGGCACCCCTACCCCATCACCCACACTATAGGCAGCTGCCTACCCGCACACTGGATGGCCCGAGACTGTGCACCACCAACACCACCAGCAGAAGGGCATGGCAGCATGGTGACGGAGGGGTACCGGTGGCGGAGGGGGCAGTGACATCTGACCATAGCAGGCCACGACCCAGACCCATGTAGGTCGGTGCCGTGCACTGCAACAGACAGGCTCCGTATGACAAACAGTCATGGTACCTCCAGGGAATGATTTGTCCTTGTGGCATCAGTGTGGCCCAGTAAGCACAGCCAGTGTGCTCAGGAGCAGAAGGTCACAGGTTCAAACCCTAGCTGTGGTCCCTGCCAACTCTGTCCCCATACTTTTTACCAGTAATAAACCATGGTAAGAAAGATGGAACCTTGTATTGCTGATAGAATAAACATGCCTGGAACATCTACATTTTACTCTACAGAGCACAGACACCACAAACAGGCACATTACCTAGAGCAGAGTCTGCCAAATGCAGCCTGGGAGGGCTACAAATCATGCAGGTATCATGCTGTTTCCAATAGAAGGACATGTTAGCATGGTGGCGGAGGGCGTACAGATGGTGGAGGGGGCAGTGGCACCTGGCTGCAGCAGACCATGGCCCAGCCCGGTCTAGGTTGGTGCCGTGCACTGCATCAGACAGGTTCCGTATGACAAACAGTCATGGTATCTCCAGGGAATGATCTGTCCCTGTGGCATCAGTGTGGTGCAGTAAGCACAGCCAGTGCGCTCAGAAACAGAAGGTCACAAGTTCAAACCCTAGCTGTGGTCCCTGCCAACTCTGTCCTCATACTTTTTACCAGTAATAAACCGTGGTAAGAAAGATGGAACCTTGTATTGCTGATAGAATAAATATGCCTGGAACACCTACATTTTACCCTACAGAGCACAGACACCATAAACAGGCGCATTACCGAGAGCAGAGTCTCCCAAAAGCAGTCCCAGAGGTCCAAACAACATTCAGGTTCCATGCTGTCTGCAATAAAGATGCCTGTGCTGTATGTCGATGCGCCGCCCCCATGGTATGCAGATGTATCCCATGCATATTCATCAGGGACAGCATGAAAACCCGAACATGGTGCGGCCCACCAGGACCGGAGTTGGCAACCCCTGTCCAAGAGCAGTGACCCACGGGGCGGAAACACCCGCACCCATAGGCCCCATTAGCCACAGCATTCTGGAGAGGCAGGATGTTGGGCCCTGTGTGCATCTCCCAATACTAGCACTTGCATACCCTAGCAATGCCACCCAAAACCCGGGAATATGGTACACAGATAGCAAAAGGTTACTATGATAACTGGCACATAGCAATCCCTAAGGTTAGCACAAGTTGCCCAGTGGGCTGTAGCATACCAACCTCTGTGATGTCTGTGGAGTGTGTGTCACGTCTGTAACCTGACAGTGTCCACCACCTTGGGGAGAGACCCCAGCAGTACGGCATACCATAGCCATGTCTGCACTGTGCCCAGGACTGGTGCGGTGTCCTGGGCTGCCAAAAGCCTATATAGGTGCACAATGCTGGCATAGGTGTGGGGGTGTGCGTCAGTCTATCCAGTGTGTGGCATTTGCCAACACCCTCTGCAGCCCACACTGCTAGCACTGTTGCCAGTATTGGCCTGCCAATGTGCATAATGAGGAGTAAGGTACTGTGGGTATAGCCGGACAGGGTGGCCTGGGCAGGATGCACCTGCACAGGGCCCAGGGCAATGGCTGGGACATTGTAGGGCCTGCCCACCACCTACACGGACAGGGTGGACACGGCATGTCCTGCTGGGTGGTCATGCTCACCCTGACTGTGCAGTGACCACGGCATGGCGGGGTTCCCCCATAGTGTCCCTCTGAATTGAGATATATGGGCTCTGTCAGCTAATCACTGACCCATCTGCTTGGTGGGTGTGTGCACATCCCAGGTGTGGGTGCACATGTTGCCTCCAGGAACATGCCCTATGGACTAGCAAGCAGACTGTCTGCAGTTAGTATGTGTGTGGCTGGAACACCTTGCAGGGTGCAGCGGCTGGTGACTCACTTTGCTTGCTGCTGGAGGATGTCAGATAGTGGTGTGGGGCAGCTGCGCAGTACCAGGTCTACTGTCTGTCTGTGACTGCCCAATGTATGGAGGCGTACAGATCTGCATAGACTGCCCTGTAGGGGTGTCCATTCCCTGGCAGGACTGGGGTGAATGGTCCCCTCTACTGTCACCAGTGTAGGGGGGTAAAATGTTGATCCGTTATTTGAAAACCCTGTTTCCCACTCTGAGCCACAGAGGGTGGGTTGGGTGTTGGTACGTAAACCGCCTATGGGCCCATCCCCCCCCCCGCCCGACCTGAAATCATGTGACCATGGCACCCACACAGTGTATGCACTATTCCAGGTGCATCATAGTCCACACAGGCAAGACGTGATATACAGATGGACGCAGGCAAATGCTAAGGGTATCTGCAGGGACCACCTATCACACAGTGGTACCGATGGGGACCGTAGTATAGCCCATCGCAGCAAGGCCAGGTGCTGCGGAAATGGTGCTGGGCACCCCACCTCACCCTCAGGGTGAGCACAGGACCCGTCCACTGTGATGGACGGTAGCCACTCTGTGGCAGTAACACACACGATCAGTACCCCCACCAGGCTGAGGTGCTGTGGGGTTGCACATGGTCAGGACATCCCACCAGGCCGAGGTGCTGGGGGGTGCATACCGCAACATGTGACCATCTGTAGACTGCTGATTTGCATGTGCAGTGCATCATGGGTGTGGTTGGTCCAATCCAACCCTGGCAACCACCAATTTGAGAGTTAAGGCCCCCTGGAGAAATAGTTTGCAAAATGAAAATCCAACGTTGTTCCTTATAGATCAAATCATCTGATCTAATCATTTTAATGAGGATTTTTACTCCATTTATAGGCCCGCCTATAGCCAAAGCCGCATGCGCGGCGTTTTTTTACATTGTTAGAGGAACTTGTCAATGGGGGTTGTCCGTGGTAAGCGGTTTGCTAGTTCTGTCATCTCTTTTGTTACGGATGAGATATGTATATATATTCTTCTTGAAAACTATTGTTGAAAAGTGAACTATTAATTTGAGAATATTGCGTTCATTTTTCCAGCTTATATTGACAACTTTGGAAGTCAGTGCATATCCCCTGACGAAATGAAATCTTCGTGAAACGCAGCAGCGCTGGGATTGGCGTTGGGATTTTCTATTCGGGACTTTCCATTTAAGATAAGCCTGACCAGTTGTTTTTGAAAATAATAGATTTTTAAAATTAAATTAAGTGAACTACCTAAATAATTTTCTATGTAAAAAGAAGGGGGTCGTTGATGCAAAAACGGAGCATTTCGGTTAAAAAGCAAATGCCATAGCTCCTTTAAGTCTGAGACCCAGTCTTCACAAAAAAACTGTTATATGTATTATCTGGTATTCTCATAATGATAGAGTAATTGATTCCTTTTGGCTCAACTGTGGTATTACTCTAAGAAATTCAGACCATTTTTAGTCCTGTGAGGGGGTGCACCAGGGAGGGGTACCCATAGTGCCCAGGCTGGGTGGCCATGATTACCCCTGGATGCTGGGGGGACAGTCATCATGACTACGGATTCACAGCTGGAAACGGAGATGAGGCTGCTAAGCACCTGCTGCAGGGGCGAGAGCACTGCGGTATGAACGTAGCCTCTGTAACAGAGCTGTAACCTACCCCACATCGTATTCGTAGGTCACAGATACCTGTTGCTGGTGTGGGGCTATGCAATCGTGGGCAATGACGTTACCTGTGGTTACCTGCCACTGGCAGCAGGGCTAGAGGGGAACAAGCTATCCCCGCTGCTACAGACCGGTGTATCCCGCACTATGGTGGCCCCAGAAACACACATTGCTGGGTGTTTGTGTGTTTCCGGGGAATGCTCTGTGTCCCTGAAACCTGGACACCTATCCTGTAGGTGGTGACACCACACCATTGTGCAACATACATATTTGTCATGTACCTCACCCCTTGGAGCCTGACTACATGTCCCCTGTGAGATGCACACATACCGCCAAGCAATGACTACCGATAGGTGAGAGAGGCTGGTGATACGCAGACCGCAGAGCGGCCTTATGGGGACCCACGCCCCCCTTAGCCAGGGGCGAGGGGTGCCGGCCTGACAAGGTACAGGATCTGATGTCTACCCATGGAGGACACAGCTGGGGAAGGGGGGGACACAGGCCGGTTGCGTCAGTGGCACGGGGTTGTTCCCTGGGGCGGACATGGGGAGGGGCTGTGCGTATAGTGGCCCCACACAAGCAACACAGGACACATGGCATCAGCTACGGCCGCTTGTGCAGCCATTTATTTTCCCCTCCCCCTGCCATGCCTTGTGCGCCCCTCTCACCCCGTGGTGCTGGTGGCACGCCTGCCGCCGCTGCTGCTGCTGCTACCGCTGGTGGTGGTGGTGTTGGCGGTGGCCACTGCTGTCCAGTGGTTGGTCCTCTGCCTGCCGCCAGCAGCTCCAGGCTGGCAGCCATACTCTGCGCCGATGTGGTCATGTCCTGCACCCCCGCCAGGATCCTCGACATGGTGCGCTGCATGAGGCATGCTGCACAGCGTTGGCATCGCTGTTCTCTGACCACCGCCCGCAGTACATGCCGTACACCTGTGGGGAAAGCAGGGTTGTGCGCTGTGAGACAGGGAACCATCCGCCACCTGTACGGAGGCATTGCCACCCTAACACAGTTGGACACTCACGCTCTGCATCCCTCTGTGCTGCCACTGAGTATGCCCGCATCTCCCCAATCACCCCTGCTACTGCAGACAGCGCATCCTGCCTTTCCGCTGGACGTCATCCACAGGCACCTCCCCCGTGGCTGCAGTGGTGGGTGGCGTGCTGTCCAGTGCAAGCCGTGGGCCCTGCCTGCTGTCCTCCCCTGGGGGTGGGGCTGGACCCCCCACTCCCACATGGGCCACTGCTGTACCCGCCGTCGGCGGCACCTCTGGCACAGGGTCCACCTGGCAGCATGGCCCGGGGTCCGTGTCTTCTGGCGCCTCCTCTGGCACATCAATGGAGCAAATGTCACCTGTAGGGCACGATGTTACATAGGTCAGATGGGGCGTGACTGCCTGTCCATCCCTGTCGCACCCCCCTACAGGTGCATGCGTGTGGGTGAGCCGCATGGGTCTGGGCCAGGGCCCCTGTGCCCCCCCCTCAACGGTAGTGCTCTATCCATGCTGGTGGCCACTGTGCCCTGCACTACCAGGGCCCCCTCCCCCCCTTGCATGCTGCCATGCGCCCCATGCAACCCCATCACCGCCTTCATCCCTGCAACCACTGACATGGTAGGCACAGGTGCAGTGTGCCTCCCTGTCGCCCACGTCACTACCTGTGTGGCCCTGCTGCCCCCACCAGCCCTGCCCTGTATCCCCTGCAACACATTGTCAGCCTCTGCTGCTACTGTGGGCCTGTCCCCCTTGCCCCCGCACCCATCCACTGTGCTGTGCTGCCCCCTGCCCACCGTCGACACGTCCCCCCCCATGGGTCGTGCACCAGCAGCTGTCCCTGTGCTTGCCCAACCCTAACTCTATGCCAGTGTCGCCCCCTGGTTCCCGATCAGCCACATAATGCCCCCCCTCCCCAACCCTGGTCCGCCCCCGCACATGTGCGTGTAGTGTCTCCCACTGGTGCAGCTCACCCAGACATACCGGCATGGGGGTACGGTGTATCCAACGCAAGGGGCAGGCCATGGATATACATCGGCCCAAGTTGTTCTGCCAGGCGCCGCTCAAGCTCAGTTAGGTTGGCCATCTGTGCTGGGCCCCTCCAGTGCCCTGTGCCCCACGCCTCTCTCTGGCGAGCTCGGTATGGATGTTGCACTTGATGTCGCAATAGCGCTTCCTTAGGCTCTTAACATTCCAATGGGGTCCCTCTGCTGATTCCACCGCTGCCTGCACCTCAGCCCATGCCCTGGTGCGCGTGGCGATGGTCGTGGTGGAGCTGAGGCGTCCGAAGAGCAGATCATAGTGCTCGAGGATGCTGGCCAGGAGGAGATCGTTCTCCTCCTGGCTGAAGTGCACCGCCCTCCTCCAGACCTCCTCTGGCACTGGGGCTCTGCGGCACCTCTGCCCTGGTGCACCCATGGCCTGTTCACTGGGGTTTTGCGGGGCCCTAGATGGGCCTGGCCTCTCGCCATCTCCCTCGCCATCAGGGTTGGGCACTGGTGGGTGTGGTGTGTGCTCCGCTCCAGCCTCCTGGGTCCCGCTGTCACTGCACTCCATACTTTTGCGGTTATGTGTGCTGAGGTGTTTGCCATTTTGAGCTCGCTATACTTATAGGTGGACCTTGGGTGTGGCTCTACGTGCGTTGCATACGTGCTGTGTGGTGCACGTTACCTTGCGCATGTGCCACGCGCATTCCCCTTGCGCACGCAGGTACGTGCCGTGTTGACGTATCCTGCGTGCATTACTATAGACGGATGGCAGCGTTCTACACTCACCGTCCTGGTATCCTTCAGTATTGGCACTAGTGGTGTACAGCGCACCATACACACGCCCTCTTACCGCCATCGTGGTTTCTCCTGCTTACTCACAAGCTCTACAGGATCCCAATGTTATTTTATTTGTCGGTGCATTACCACATGCATTTGGAGATCGTGCAATCTGTGTCGCGCATAGTACATCAGACGTATGTTGCACGCTACGTGTACACGCGTGGGAACACGTCTTGCATGCCAGTCGCACCTTGGCATCTGGGTGTGGTACAGGGTGTACTATGCAGTATCTTTACAGCCTGCTGCGTCACAGTGACACGCCACCTCCTCCCCCGACTCTCATCCCACGTACCCAGTCACGTGCATGCCTTTTGTTGGATGCATTATGGGAACGCGTGCTCCCGCGCGCGCTGCGTCGATATGTACAGGGTGTTGGCCCATGTAATTTCTGATGGACCTTCCAGGCTCACCAAGTGTGTATCGTTACTGTGATTTCTGTCCCCGCCCCACACCCTATTTCCCAGCCACCTGTCCTCCATCCTGTGTCTATCATGGCTCAGACTGTGAATGCAGGTGGTGCAGTGGTTGCATTGCTCGAGCTGGCTGGGCTGCGCTTTCTGGAGGAGGGTGATGATGTACCTGGGGCTGCGGCACTGGGCATGGGTGCTATCCTGCTGCAACTCAGGCCTGCAGCTGTGGGGGGTCCACAGGTGGGTGTGGGAGAACAACGGCGCCATAGGCATGCTGAGGCACGGCCCCACCTGCAACGCCTCTACAGGCCCAGGCCCATGCTCCAGGACATCAGAGAGGACCAGGTAATCTCCCTCTACTGGCTGGACACAGGGGCTATTAGGGAGCTCTACGAGGATCTCAGACCTGACCTTGAGCCCAGACTGCCCGGTCATGTGCTATACCGGGATTGGCCAAGCTCCTGGCTTCCCTATATTTCTTTGCCTCTGGCTGTTTCCAATCCTCAGTGGCCGCAGTGGGTGGGATGAGTAGGCCAACATTCTCTTGCTGTCTCCACCAGGTACTGCGGGCCATGATCAGCCGGGTTGGGAATTACATTGCATTTCCCAATGGTAGGCAACATTGGGTGGCCCTGGGACAGGCATTCCAGCGGATTGCAGGGATACCACACGTGATGGGAGCTATAGATTGCACACATGTTGCCCTGGTCCCGCCACGCGACAGGGAGGTTGTGTACTGCAACCGCAAACACTTCCATTCCCTGAATGTGCAGGTTGTTTGTGATGCAAGTATGCGTATTCTGAATGTGGTTCCATGGTTCCCAGGGTCAGCCCATGACTCCTATATCCTGCAGCACTCGGCACTGTTCAGCCAGTTTGAGGCCAGACAATATGAGGACTACATCCTGCTGGGTGGGTATTCCCTATATCTAACGTGCGCCTACCGTATATGGTTGACGGGGCACCATTGTCATCTGTGTCCTCTGCATGCCTTACATTGTGGTGGTATTTCCGGGTGCAGCCGATTGTGGGCCTCACACTACATCACACCCTGTCACCAGGGATGGGGTCACATACCTCTGTGCACTGCCACACATCTCTCTGCCTACCATGTGTGTGTTAGTGCTCATCTGGGTGTCCCGGCACACATGTGGTGTGGGCTGTTCCCTGCCTCTGCTGTTCAATTACCCAGCTCCCGTGTCCAGGGGCACTCTGGACACGTATGGTGTATCCCCTCCAAGGCTGCCTGTGACACCTCTGGCTTGCCCATGGCTCCTGCACCTGGCCTCGGGCATACTGCACGGGCAGTTGTACATATGTCTGCCTGTGGGGTGTGTCCCTCTCCCACCCCATGTGCCACAGGTTTGTGCATGTGCCATACGGGGGGGGGGAGGATTGGGGGCACAGAACCATCCACATGGTGTACAGTGTGTATGGAGCCTCCTCTCTTTCGTCATGTAGGGGGTGACACGTGTCTTGAGCTGTAGGTGCACCTGCTATCACACATGTATGCTGCATGTCTGTCCACTTTATCCTGTCTCCACTGCCACTCCCACCTGGCCCCCCTGGGGATGTGTTCCGTTGGCCTATGCTCTGTGTGCACTGTATCATGATGGTCACATACTTGCACAACTGCCCATCTCTGCCCCTCTGAGTATGCCGTGCCACTGGCGGACAGATGCCCTCACAGCAGCCACTGCTGCTGTCTGGGCACAGGTTTGCGACGTGTCTTTGGGCATGGTACCGTAAGTGTGCATTGCCCCCAATGGCCTTCCCTGGGGCTCTGGGTCTCCCAGCATCAGACTCTGGTGCACTGCCATCGTGTGCAATGATGTGACATCATATGTGTGTGTCCATGCTTCTCTGCTGTCCAGTTGGACGTTGCTACGTCAGTGATTCCATGGGTCCATCATCTCACGTGTGACTTTACGACGTTTCTGTTTGCAGGTGATGCAGGATAAGGGTGTCGTGCCTGGTTGTTGACCCCTGTGCGTCTCCCTCGGCCAGGTGCAGAGATGCGGTACAATGAGGCCCATGCCTCCAGCCGCTCAGTCATTGAGCACACCTTTGGCATTCTAAAGAGTCGCTTCAGGTGTCTGGATATGACCGGCGGTGCCTTACAGTATGGACCCCTGACTGTGGCAAAGATCATTCTGGCCTGTTGCATCCTCCACAACATTGCTCTCAGGCACAATGTCCCAGTCGATATTAATGAGGATCTCGGGGAGGATCCTGTGTGCCCTCCTGCACATGGCCATAGTGATACACGTGAGGGAATGGTGGCCAGGTAACATCTGATCGAGGAGCTCTTCTCCTGTAAGTTCTGCATGTGTGGGGATGTGCTTCTGTTGTTGATGTGGAGTGCGACTTTTGAACATTTGACAGTTATACTCCATAGGTTGCCCGCATCGTTATTAGGGATTTGCTAGTCACACTAGCGATATAGCCCACTAGTTACTTCACTGCATGTGGAGCCAGATGTCATGGTTTTGATTCCACAGTGGGGTTATTTGGTGGGGCTGTGTGAGGCATATTCTTTTTGTTATTTGAAATGGTGCTGCCAGCTACATCACCCTCACAGTGCTGTCTCCTTACGGTGCCTCATCAGGCACCCTTTCACGTGCCCTGTGAGGCACCCTATACTGCGCCCTATAGGGTGCCCCATAGGGGACATTCTAGGGTGCCTTGGCGGACAGTGCACTTTATAATGTGCCCTCTGGGGTGCCTTATAGGGTGCCTTATGCGGCACCTTAGGTTACAGCCCTGTGAGGGTGTGTTTGCTGGCAGCACTAATTAAAGTTAACAAACTAAATGCTTCTGACAGCACTGATTTTGAGTAAAAGGTGATGTTTCAGCCAGCTTTACTCATTAGACCCACAGGGGGATTAAACTCACGACCCCTGCACCATTAGTCAGTTTATTAACCATTGTGCTACAGCTGTGGATGCCTTGCTAGGCACCTTTTCATGCACCATATAGGGCACCCTGTTGGGCTACTGTCTGTAGCTACTCTGTGCCAGTGACGCACACGGTCAATTCCCCCTACCAGGCCGAGGTGCTGTGGGGGTGCATACCCCATCTTGTGTTCATCTATAGACTGCAGATCTGCATGTGCAGTGCACCATGGGTATGAGTGGGTTAACCCAAATCCTGGCCACCACAGCAGAGAGTTTGTGTGGTGACCTGACGTACTTCAGCAGCCAGCCAGGGGTTTGTTAGTAGCACTAGTGATGTGGCCCACTAGTTACTTCACTGCCTGTGGAGCCAGGGGTCATGGGTTTGATCCCACAGTGGGGTTATTTGGTAGGGCTGTCTGAGGCATTTTCTTTTTTTAATTTAAATTGGTGCTGCCAGCAACAAACCCTCACAGTGCTGTCTCCTTACGGTGCCTCATCGGGCGCCCTATACAGTGCCCTATGCGGCACCCTATACTGCGCCCTATAGGGTTCCCCATAGGGGACATTCTAGGGTGCCTTGGCGGACAGTGCACTTTATAATGTGCCCTCTGGGGTGCCTTATGCGGCACCTTAGGTTATGGCCCTGTGAGGGTGTGTTTGCTGGCAGCACTAATTAAAATTAACAAACAAAATGCTTCAAACAGCACTGATTTTAAGTAAAAGGTGACGTTTCAACCAGCTTTACTCATTAGACCCACAGGGAGTTTGAACTCACAACCCCTGCACCATTAGTAAGTGTATTAACCATTGTGCTACAGTTCTAGATGCCTTGCTAGACACCTTATCAGATGGCTTATGGGCGCCGTACAGGGCGCGTTGCGTGGCGCTGTACACAATGTTTTTTTAACGCTCGTACAGGGCGCCTGGTAACGTGCGTTATCTGTAACGATGTACCGCCCATGTCCTTATTTGGGATTTCTGCCTGTACCGCGGATCCTAACGCGAATCACACTAACGCAGTTTAGTAAACATACCCCTATATCAACAAACTCACCTTTCTCTACCTATTTATTCACACCTCCAAAAAAACATAATAGATTAGTAAGACAAGATCTTCCTTGACTAAAGCCATGTTGACTGTCTCACATTAAGCCATAACTATCGACATGTTCAGTAATTTTGTTCTTTATAATGGTTTCTACCATTTTTCTCAGTACTGATATCAGGCTCACTGGTCTGCAGTGTCCTGAATTATTCCTGGAACCCTTTTTAAAAAATGGTGTTGCATTAGCCATCCCAGTCTTCAGATGATTTAAAAGATTATTACAGATGATTTTAAAGATAGTTCACAGATTACTAATAGTAGGTCTGCAATCTCATATTTCAGTTCTTTCAACACCCTTGGATGTATACCATCCGGTCCAGGTGATTTGCTACTTTTCAGTTTATCAAATAGTTGTAATGCATCTTCCCATTGTATCAATATTTCTTTCAATTCTTCTGCTGCATCACCTTTAAATAAAATTTCAGTCATGGGTAACATCCCTACATCTTCCTCAGTAAAAACTGAATCAAAGAATTCATTCAGTCTCTCCGCTATGGCCTTGTCCCCTCTTTTTGCCCCTTTTACCCCTCTATCATCTAATAGTCCAACTGATTCACAGTGTTTTTGCTACAAATGTACTTGAAAAAGTCTTTATTACGTGTTTTTGCTTCAACAGCAAGCTTTTCTTCAAATTCTCTCTTTGCCTGCCTTATCAATGCCTTGCATCTAACTTACCAGTGTTTATGTTGTTTCCATTTTTCGTTATTTGGCTCCTTTTTTCATTTTCTGAAAGATGTTTTTTTGGCAACAGCTTCTCTGACCTCACCTTTAAAACATGCTGGCAGTTTTTTGGACTTCCTTCCACCTTTCTTAAAGCGTGGAATATAGCTGGTCTGCGCTTCCAAAATAGTATTTTTAAACAACACTCATGCCTGATGTAAATCTTTAGCCTTTTAGTTTTTTCTTAACTATTTTCCTCATTTTATCATAGTTCTCTTTTTTTTTGAAAGTTTAAAGGTAGTACTGTGGATTTCCTTGCCATCCTTCTTCCGTTTATAAAATCAAACATGATCTTGCTATGATCACTATTGTCAAGTGGCCTCAATACTCTAATCTCTTGCACCAGATCTTGTGTTCCACTAAGGACTAGGTTCCAAATGGCTTCCCCTCTGATTGTTTCATGAACCAGGTGCTCCAAGAAGCAGTCATTTATTTCATCTAGAAACTTTGGGGTATGTTTACTAAACCGTCGTAATGTGCGCACCGCGCTAGTGTGCAGGATGCCATATAAGGAGTGGGCGTTTCAGTCTGAACATAGCAAACCGGGATTTGCACGTGCTAATGTGCGCCACGCGCTAATGTGCGCCGCGCACAGTAGCGCACGAGAAACGCGCGCGGGAAGCATAAGCAGGAGCGCTGATGTGCAAACAGAGGAACAGAGCTGCAGTACAATGGTGAAGACACTGACTGATGGTGCAGGGGTCATGGGTTCAATCCCCCACTGTGCCCAATGAATAAGGCTGGCTGAGGCACTACCTGTAATGTGTAATATTGCATTATGAGGCATTTTAATTTTATTTTAATTACTGCTGCTAGCAAACGCAATCGAAAAGCGCTGTAACATAAGGTGCTGCATAAGGCACCCCATAAGGGACCCCAGAGGGCACATTTTAAAGTGCACTGTCCGCCACGGCACCCTATAATGTCCCCTATAGGGCACCCTAGAAGTTGCTCCATAGGATACCGTATAGTGCACCTTATATGGACGGTAACCATAAGGTGCCCTATAAAGCGCCCTCTGAGGCACCTCATGGGTACAGTACGCTGAGGGTGTTTTTGCTGGCAGCACTAATGTACATTAAAAATAGATAATGCTTTGGACAGCCCTATCAAATAACCTCACTGTGGGTTAGAACCCATGACCTCTGGCACCACAGGCAGTGAAGTAACCAGTGGGCTACAGCTCTATAGCTGCTAGCAAGCACCTGGCTGGCTGCAGAAGGACTGCACGTCACCACACAAACAGTCTGCTGTGGTCACCAGGATAGGGTTAGCCCACCCGTACCCATGATGCACTGCACATGCAAATCAGCTGTCTACAGATGAACACAAGAAGGGGTATGCACGCCCACAGCACCTCGGCCTGGTAGGGGGAACAGACCGTGTGTGGTACTGGCACAGAGTAGCCACAGACAGTCACATTGTGCGGGTACTGTGCCCACCCTGAGGTTGAGGTGGGGCGCCCAGCACCAGGTCCACAGCACCTTCCATGGCTGAAATACGCCATGCTGCAGGTCCCCATCAGTGTGTGATAGGTAGTTCCGTTAGACGCACCTAGGATACATCTGTGTCCTTCTGTATGTCTCAGTCATGTCTAGTTCTTATGGGCGATGATGCACCCAGAATAGTGCATATCCTGTGTTGGTGCCATGGTTACCTGCTGTAGGTGAAGGAAGGAAGGAGGGAGGGTGTATGGACCCATAGGCAGATTATGTACCACCACACGACCCACCCTCTGGGGCTCAAGGTGGGAAACAGGATCACCCACCAGTAGATCCACATTCTACCTCCTGCAATGGTAGCAGTAGAGAGGACCATCAACCCCAGTACTGCTGGGGAACAGACAGAGCGGTACACATCCATAACACAATAGCAGACAGACAGCAGGCCTGGAAATGCTCAGCTGCCCCCCACCATTATCTGACATTCTCCAGCAGCAAGCCTCCAGCCGCTGCACCCTGCAAGGTGTTCCAGCAAGACACATACTAGTTGCAGACAGTCTACTGGCTTGTCCATAGTGCATGGTCCTGGAGTAGATGCATGTACCCAGAACGGGGATTTCAGCATACACACCAAGCAGATAAGTCAGTGATTGGGCCCCAAAGGAAAACCCATAAATATCACATGAGAGAAAGGCTATATAGCACTATGGGGGAACCTAGCCATGTCATGGTCACTGCTCAGTCAGGGTGAGAGTGACCCCCAGAAGGACATGCTATGGCCACCCTGTCCGTGCAGGTGGTGGCCAGGCACTACAATGTCCGAGCCATTGCCCTATGCCGTGTGCAGATGCATCCAGGCCAGGCCACCCTATCCAGGCTATTCCCACGGTACCTTGCTCCTCATTATGCACATTGGCAGGCCAATACTGGCAACAGTGCTAGCAGTGTGGGCTGTGGAAGGTGTTGGCAACCACCATACACTGGATAGGCAGACACACACTCCCCACACCTATGCCAGCATTGTGCAACTATAGAGGTGTTGGGCAGCCCAGGCCACCACACCAGTCCTGGGCACAGTGCAGGCATGGCTATGGTACGCGATACTGTAGGAGTCACTTCCCAGGTTGGTAAACACTGTCAGACACAAGACCTGTAGCACACCCCACAGACATCAGAAAGGCTGCTATGATGCAGCTCACTCTGAAAATTGTATTTAACCTAGGAATTGCTATCTGCCAGTAATCATAGCAACCTTTTGATAGATGTGTACCATATTCCCAGGTTTAGGGTGGCATTACTAAGGTATGCATGTGCTAGTATTGGGAGATGCACGCAGAGCCCAAAGTCCTGCCTCTCCAGGAGGCTTTGGATAATGGGGCCTGTGGGTGCGGGTGTGTCTGCCCCTGTTGGCTGCTGCTTTATGGCAGAGGTTCCCAACTCCAGTCCTGTGGTGCCAAACACTGTTCGGGTTTTCATGCTGTCCCTCATGAATATGCATGTGATACATCTGCATACTATGGGGTGGCGCATAGAAATGCAGCACAGGCATCTTTATCAGAGGCAGCATGGAACCGGAATGGTGTTTGACCCTCCAGGACTGCATTTGGGAGGCTCTGCTCTAGGTAATGGGCATGTTTATGGTGTCTGTGCTCTGGAGGGTAAAATGTAGGTGTTTTGGGCATGTTTATGTCATCTGCAAGAAAGGTTCTGTCTGTATTAGCACGTTGTAGTAGTGGGTAAAATATGGGGGCTGGGTTGGTGGAAACCACAGCTGGGACTTGAATCTGTGACCTTCTGCTTTTGAATACACTGGTTTTGTGCACTGCACCACCATGTTATCACAGAGATGGTGCATTCCCTGGTGATACCATGACTGTTGGTCAGACAGGGCCTGTCTGTTGCAGTGCATGGCACCCACCTACACAAGGCTAGGCCATGGTCTGCTCTGGGCAGCTGCCACTGCCCCCTCCACCACCAGTATCCCTCAGCCACCATGCTGACATGCCCTTCTGCTGGTGGAGCTGGTGGTGCGCAGTCTCAGTCCATCCAGTGTGCAGGTAGGCGGCTGCCTATGGTGCGGGTTCTGGGGTAGGGGTGCCTGCATAGACGTCCACGCTCCCCCCCAGCCCCGCCTGCTAATGTTCCGTGCCCTTGGGGGTTGCTGTTGGGTACTCTCCCCTGTGACACTTTGGGAAACACACTTGTGCCCATGTTGGGCCCTCATCAGTTGCTGTCTGGCTCTACTGTTTACGCATTCCTATGGGCCAACTGAACATCACCCTAGTCCCCACTGTGGCCCAGCTGCACCACAGCATGTGCCGCCTGCAGCCCTCTGTATACCCTTTTCCAGCATCTGCCCAGTTGCCCATTCCGACATGCCTGCCCTGATGTTGCGGGACATGTGCATGCCATAGGAACCCTGTCCGATGGTGGGGAAAACACTGAGCAGCACTATTTCACTGTGGGCCCATTCACTTTGTATGGGGATGGAGTATGGACCTTTCCACGATTTATATCTGTTCTATGGAGCTTACTCGGGGGGGGGGAGGGGTTGATGTTTCTCATTGATACCACTATTGGCCAGCTTGGTTATTGTTTTTTTCCAGTTTGTTTGTGTCATTTTCAGTGTTTCTGTGCCCTTTTGTTCTGTGCACGTGTATCACACTTATCACTTTTTTCTGGTTTCCCTGCCTGGGCTGTACATTGCTGACACTGAAATGGTTTCTCTCCCCTTTAATGTGCATTTACCGGCAGGTTTCCATTCGCATTGGAATTGAGCTCTGAAAATCAGCGTGTTAGTGTAAAGGGAGCCTCTCCCCGCCCACTCTCCGTCCATTGACCCCTTCTCTCCGCCCTCTCTCCACCTTCTGCGGTGTTTTACCGCGCCGCGGGGCATTACGATTGTTAGCGCGTCATAACGCGTGTTATGTAACGTTAACGATCGTTAGCGCGTCATAACCCGCGTTATGACGCGCTAACGAGCGTTAATGTTACATAACGCGCGTTATTCACGATTACCGCAGTTTAGTAAACATACCCCTTTGTCTCGCTAGCATGAACTGCCATGACACTGACCCAGTCGATACCGGGGTAATTGAAATCACCCATTATTATTACTGTGCTGTAACTTTTGTTAGCTTCCCTGATTTCTTTGAGCATTTCATCATCTGTTTGTTTATTCTGACCTGGCAGTTGATAGTATACCCCACTGCCATCGCCTTTGCCTTTTTACATGGAATTTCAATCCATAGAGATTTTACAGTGAATTTTGTTTCCTGCAAAACTTTAATCCTTTGTGACTCAATACCCTCTGTAAAACAGAGTACAACCCTTCCACCAATTTGATCTACTCTATCATTACGATATAGTTTGTACCCAGGTATCACAGTGTCCCACCAGTTATCCTCTTTCCACCATGTCTCTGAGTTACTAATCATATCTAACCTCTCATTTAGAGTTACATATTATAACTCTCCCATGTTATTTTTTAGACTTCTAGCATTTGCATACAAGCATTTTAGAGGCTGTATTTTATTCATATTAATCTGACTATCGGTAGGCAGGAATAATTTGGAATCTTTAAGCTCTGTCTGTTTTGTACACAAGAGCATTTGGGTTACTTTTGTCTTTATTGGAACCTCTCTGTTGATACGTCCTATTTCAATCTTTTGCTCTGAACCATGCGCTCTTGGGCTTTCCCCTATTATCTAGTTTAAAAACTGCTCTATCTCCTTTTTAAAGGTTAATGCCAGCAGCCTGGTTCCATCCCAGTTAAGGTGCAGCCCATCCCTTCGGAAATACCCCTACTTTGTCCAGAATGTTAGCCATTTCCTAACAAATCCAAAACTGTCTTCCTTGCACCATGGTCTCATCCACGCATTGAGACTCTGGAACTCTGCCTGCCTTTTGGCTACTGCGCGTTGGACAGGAAGCATTTCAGAGAATGCTACTCTGGAAGTTCTGGTTTTCTACTTCCTACCTAAAAGCCTGAATTTGGCCTCCAGAACCTCCTTACCACACTTTCCTATGTCATTGGTACCGACATGTACCAAGTCAGCTGACTCTTACCCAGCACTATGTAAGACCTTGTCTAGGTGGTGCATGAGGTCCGCTTCCCTCGCATCAGACAGGCATGTTACCAGACAATACTCGTGTCCACCAGCCTCCCAGCTATCTACATGCCTAATGATCGAATCACCAACTATGACGGCTGTCCTAATCCTACCTGTGTGGGCACATGGCCCTGGAGAAACCTGCTCAGTGTGAGAGGGTTTTGCATCACCTGGAGGACAGGTCCTAGTTACAGGTTCACTTCCTGCCACACCAGGGTGATGCTCTCCTGTCACATGACCTCTCTCCTCCATGGCCACAGGGATGCTGCCAGACTGGAGGTGGGACTTCAGTATTGCATCCTGTAGGTCTCGTCTTTGTACCTCACTGTCTTCCTTATGTCCTCCAAGTCTGCTATTCTAGCCTTTAGATATCGGACTTGTTCCCTGACAGCAAAGAGCTCCTTGCACCTAGTACACACGTAAGACCCCTCACCAACTGTGAGAAATCATACATGTGACACTCAGTGCAAAAGACTGGAAAGCCCCCATCTTGCTGGTGGACTGCTTTCTGCATCTTAGTTTTAAGGTTGTGTTTAGGAATTTAAGTTCTTAACTTACTTAGGTTTGCTGAGAAAACCTATACTGATAAAACTATACCTAATACGTTTAATGTACTTTGTTCACCTCAGGATTAATTAATCTCAGTTATGTATGCCTGATGAGGATAAACAGCTGCACCTGAGAGTGGATATGGAACCTTCCCTACTACTAGGCTACTAGGATTAGTTTATCTCATTTTATATGTTCCCTCTTCATCAATAATCTGGTCATAGCAAAATAAATCTGATGTGCAGATACTTATAATGGTCTGATTGTGGGGTGTGGAGTGGGGGGGGGGAGGGAGCTGTGTAAGTGACTTTTCATTCACCAAATGTAATGTTTTATTATTATGTTTGTTTTATTGTAACATCTGTTTTACTAAATTGCATGTGTATATTTGGAAGCCACCTAGGATTTTAGATGGGTGGCATATACATTTTAAAATAAAGTATGCTGTATTTATGCAAACGATGCTGCAGTAAATCTCTGCATATGTCCCTGCATCACCCTCATGCTGCCCCTGGAGGGGGGGGGGTGGAAGTAGGTTGGGGGCGGGGCACTGGGATATGCTAGAAAACAGAAACTTCAGATTGGAACCAGCATGATCAGAGGATAAAATGGTCAGACAGCAAAGACAGAAGAAAATTTTATTTTCAATTTAATGATTGGACTTGGTGCTATCTTTATATTTTATATATAGTACATGGAAATGCATCTCTTTCTATTTCTCTAGTATTGCATTGTATGCAGAATATGACTTTTTGGAATTGTAGTTTAATTTTTATCTACATATGTTTATTTTTAGGTTATGGTCCCTTATTCTGTACTTAGTGAGGGTTTGTGTTCCGAATGTGTGACCAAGGCCAGGTGTTCTGTTAACATGGAGTTTATAATATACGGATCTGTACTATAGTAATCTGAATTGTTTAGCTTTTCAAATAGGTGTTTGGATATTCCAGGGTCTGCTGCAGTATTTACAGTGCTGCTTTTTTTGGATAGGCTCCTTATATGAGTTTTGAAAGTTGGTGCTGGTATGGTATGGTATGGTAGATTTGCTCTATAGATCCTCAGTGACTTTGTTGTAGGGTTTTGTATTGGTTCACAATATGCCTGGTACTGGAGAATGTTTGTTATTGTTAGTGAGATGATCAGAATCAGATTTTTTTTTAAGATACTTAGTTCTGTGGGTGAATGTCCTAGTTCTGCTATGCACTTATTGTTGAGGGAGAGGATTCTGAGGATGCAAAATATATCTTCAAAAAGGAAAAACAAGAATCATAACGCAGTTGATAACACAAAATAAAAATGAGTTATAATTTGGTTTTATAAACTGTACTGTGATTCTTGCTGTTTCTTTTAGTTCCTTTGTTTGCAAACATCTTGCATTTCCTCCACATTATTTAATCGGCTTTTTGGTTTGTTTCAGTCCCTGACTGGAATTTTAAGAAAGCCCCACCCCCAGCTCTGCTCTGAGTGGGGTGTTATTATGTCATCCCTTGCCTTAGGCAGCAGATTGCTTGGAACTGCCCCTGCAATCACATGGCATCTGCGGTGCACATAATACCTTTAGCACATCTCCATATGAGGTAGGCTCGGTGGACTCAGAAGTCTCAGTGGACCAGGCCACAAGACAACTCAAGGATTATCTGTATGTCACCAGTCCACGCATTCAGTCACTGCAATGTGGACAGTCCATCACAATTTCCTCAAAGGTCTCCACTTCCAAGCTGCTCCTCCACAAACAACTTTGACAGACGCATCCATACTGGGTTGGGGAGCTCACCTCCCAAGAAACTCTCCACTAGATCAACTTCTTGGAATTAAGAGCTGTAACAAATGCTCTAAAGCCTTTCAGGGATTGGTTGGCCAACCAAATTGTTTTGATTGAAACCGACAATCAAGTAGTAGGGTTGTACATCAACAAAAGGGGAGGAATGGACCCGTACCACCTGTGTTGGGAAACAGGTTGTGGAGATTTGCCATTGCTCACGGAATGAACTTGAAAGCCACATACTTACCAGGCAAACAAAATATTCAGGTAGACAGACTGAGTCGAGTCCTCTAGTGCATGAAAGAACACGGGATACAGAGGTTGCAGTTCGCATATTTCAAGAGTGGGGCACCCCCTCAATAGATCTGTTTGCAATGCTTCAGAATGCCCAGGTAGAAAAATTATGTTCTTGACTAAGATCACACAGCAGATTAGCCTCGGATGCTTTTCTCCTACATTGGGGAGAGGGTCTTCTGCATGTGTTTACTCTAGTACCTCTCATTGCAAAGACCCTCCTGAAGCTCAAAACAGATGGAGGAACAATGATTTTTATCACTCCCTCCTGGCCCATAAGAGCATAAGAGATGCCATACTTGGTCAGACCAAAGTCCATCAAGCCCAGTATCCTGTTTCCAACAGTGGCCAATCTAGATCACAAGAACTTAGCAGGTTCGCAAAAAGGTACAAAGGTTCCGCAATGCTCATCCTAGGGTAAGTAATGGATTTCCCGGGTCTTCTTTCATAATGCTTTATGGACCCTTCCTCCAGGATCTTGTCCAAACCTTTTTTAAACCTAGCTGCACTAATAGTTTTTACAACATCCTCTGGTAACAATTTCAGAGTTTGATTGTGCATTCAGAAAAAAATATTTTCTCTTATTAGTTTTAAATGGGTTACATTGTAGTTTCATTGTGTGTCCTATAATCTTTCTTCTTTTCGATGATGTAAACAACCAATCTACGTTTACCCATTCCACACATTAATTTATAGACCTCTATCATATCCTCCTTCAGCTGTCTCTTTTTGAAGTTGAAGAGCCCCAACCTTTTAAGCTTCTCCTCATTGGGGTATCCTTCCATCCCCTTAAACATTTTTGACACATCTCTCTGTATCTTTTCTAATTCTGCTATATCCTTTTTAAGATATGTTGACTAGAATTGCAAACAATATTCAAGATGTGGTTGCACCATGGAATGATACAGAGGCATTATAATACTCTTTGTTTTATTATCCATTTCTTCCCTTATGATTCCTAGAATTCTATTTGCTTTCTTGGCCATCGCTGCACACTGGGTGGAGGGTTTCATTGTATTATCCATAATGACACCTAAATCTTTTTCCTGGATGGTGGTTTCTAAGGTGGTACCTTGCATTGCGTAATCATAGTTTGGATGGTTCTTTCCAAGGGAGAAACATAGAAACATGACGACAGAAAAAGACCACATGGCCTATCTAGTCTGTCCTTCCATATCAACCACTACAACAGTCCCCTTTTTACCTTTAGAGATTTTCTGTGTTTGGCCCATGCTTTTTTGAATTCAGTTACTATCCTCATCTCTACCACCTCCACTGGGAGACTATTCCATGGATCCACCATTCTTTCCATAAAGAAATATTTCCACATATCAGTCCTGAATCTATCCCCTTTCACCCTCATCCATGTCCCCTCATAGCAGAGCTTGTTTTCAATCGAAAAAGGCTCTGCTCCTGTGCATTTATGCCATGGAGGTATTTAAATGTCTCGATCATATCACCTCTATCCTGCCTTTCGTCTAAGGATACATATTAAGATCTTTATGTCTGTCCTCATATATTTTAGAATGAAGACCACTAACCATTTTAGTAGACATTATCTGTACCAACTGCAGCCTGTCTATTTCCTTTTGAAGGTGCAGTCTCCAGAATTACACACAATATTCCAAATGAGGTCGCACCAAAGACTTATACAGAGGCACTATCACCTCCTTTCTCCTGCTGGCCATTCCTCTCCCTATGCCCCCAAGCATACTTCTAGTTTTTGCTGTCACCTTTTCTACCTGTTCAGCTACTTTAAGATCATAAGACACAATCACGCTCTTCTTTAGTGGACAAGAGTACTTCACCCCCTATACCAAAATGCTCCCTTGGATTGCTGCAGCCCAAAATGCATGGCCTTGCATTTTTTAAAATTAAATCTCAGCTGCCAAATTCGTTCTTCAAGCTTAGTTAAATCCCTCCTCATGTTATCTACACCTTCCTGGGTGTCTACTCTATTGCAGATTTTGGCATCATCCGCAAAGAGGCAAACCTTACCCGACAGCCCTTCCGCTATATCACTAACAAAGATGTTAAAAAGAATCATACCAAGGACAGATCTCTGGGGCACACCACTGGCAAGCTCATTCTCCTCAGAGTGAGCTCCATTTTCCTCTACCCTTTGTCTCCTCCCACTCAACCAATTTCTAATCCAAGCAGTAAATTTAGGATCCATCTCTAGGGTGCTCAGTTTGTTTATAAGTCGCCTGTGAGGAATGGTGTCAAAGACTTTACTGAAATCTAAATACACCACATCTAGGGCTCTCCCTCGGTCCAACTCCCTGGTCACCCAGTCAAAGAAATCAATGAGATTTGTCTGACAAGACCTATCTCTGGTGAATCCATGCTGCCTTAGAACCAGTAATCCACTGGACTCCAGAATTCTCACTATTTTCTCTTTCAGCAGCGTTTCCAATAATTTACTCACCACCAAAGTTAAATTAACCGGCCTGTAGTTTTCAACCACATCCTTACTTCTACTTTTGTGTAAAGGGACCACATGTGCCTCTTTCCTGTCCTTTGGCACAACTCCCGACTCCAATGAGGCATTGAAAAGGTCAGTCAGTGGAGGTGCTAGAATTTCCCCAAGTTCCATCAGTATTCTAGGGTGTATCCCATCTGGTCCCATCACTTTGTCTACTTTAAGTTTAGCTAGTTTCTCATGAACACAATCTTTTGAAAATTGTTCCAGATGCCCCTCGCTTCTGTTCCTTTTGTGGGTGTGTTCTGAGGTCCTGTTCCTGGTTCTTCATCTGTGAACACAGAACAGAAATATTTGTTAAGCAATTCCGCTTTATGCTCATCAGCTTCTACATATTCCTCCCCTTCACCCTTGAGTCTGACAATACCACTTTTGCCCTTCCTCTTCTCAGTAACATATATGAAAAATGTCTTATCCCCTCATTTTATTGTATTGGCTATTTCCTCATCTTTTTGAATCTTTGCTTTTCTGACTACTTTGCTAACTTCTCTAAGTTTTTCCAAATATAGATGCCTGTCTTCCTCTCCGTGATCTCTTGTGTTTCATGAAGGCCTCCCTCTTTTTCTTCACCTTTTCAGCTACTTCTTTGGAAAACCATAGTGGTCTCCTTTTCCTTTTCCTTTTATTTACCATTTTAACAAAAAGGTTGGTTGCCCTTAAAATATCCCCTTTCAGTTTTGCCCACTGTTTTACTACATCTCCCAGCTGTTCCCATCCCGCTAATGACTCCCTGAGGTATTGGCCCATCTTGGCAAAGTTAGTTTTCCTAAAGTCTAAGACCCTCGCTTTTGAATGTATTCTAACAGCCGTAGTGCTAATACTGAACCACACCATCTGGTGATCACTGGATGCAAAATGATCTCCCACGATTACATTAGAAACACCTTCACCATTGGTAAGCACCAAGTCCAGTATGGCCCCTTCATGTGTGGGTTTTGTTACCAGTTGCCTGAATAGTTCTCCCTGTAGAGAATCCAGGATCTAGATGATACTTCAGCAAGAGTGTGCAGGATGATACTGCAGCAGGAATGTGCCATTCAACATCTGGCATATTGAAATCCCCTATCAGTATCACTTCCTCTTTCCTAGCAATGCTGCCTTTGTCTTCAATTAACTCTCTGTCCACCTCTTCCTCCTGCGAGGGAGGTCTGTATATCATGCCAATGCAAATAGATTACTCTTTCTCTCTTTCTAGTTTAACCCACAGTGCCTCCTCCCTTTTAAGCTCTGTAGTTCCAAAGCTTTCATATTATTTTTTACATATAGTGCCACTTCTCCTCCCTTTCCTACCCTGTCCTTTTTGAATAAAGTATAGCCTGGTATAGTTACATCCCAGTCATGGTTTTCTGTGAACCATGTTTCTGTAACTGCCACTAAATCCAAGTCATCCTCTCCCATTAAAGCTTCAATATCTGCGATCTTGTATCTCCAGGAACAAGCAGAAATAAGTCCTCACATATTGTGGTAGGCGAAGGCCTATGATCCATGCTAATTGAACTAAACAGACAGGCCTAAGCAGCTTGACCTGAAGCCTGTAGTTAGGCCCAGAGGAATGAAAACCCCCCTGAATGATGACACCATAGAATTGAAACTTAACTCAGCTTAACTGAACATAGCTAAGCAGAAACGAAACTTAGAAAAGACAGAAAACAGCTCTAATTGGTACTGATAAGAGAGCACAGCTTCTATGGAATTAATTAACTCTGCAGAAAGCAAGGTTACAGTGCCCCGCTCTCACTCATATTCCAGCTGGATAGCGAACTTGGAGGAGAGAAGTTTCAAAGTTAGTGAACTGACCATTGTAATTGGGACTGGAAGGGGGGCAACCAGGTGCTGAGCCCAGTCAAAGGTCCTCATTGGATAGCTACGTAGTGGTACCGGGACCAATAGATGGGTGAGAGGGGTTACTGGGACCAATGAAAAGTTTGCCTATGTCTAGAATGGAGAAGAATGGTATAAAAGTTGTTGTTTTGCTAGAAACCATTGCTCAGCCATTTTGAAATTGATTATTGCTTGAGCCTGTGCACATTAAACTGGCTTGGATCCTTGAAAAGACTCCTGGTTTTATTTATTGCATGCTTATCTGCTGCTACATTTCTTGGTGCGTTCGGCCTGGAAGTGCGAGTGGTGGATGGTGTTCAAGTGAATAAATCCACGTAATTCGCCTTGAGGTTTGGTCCAGTTGGAACCATGCCAATCCGACGCAGGGGAATTTCCCTGGGCCCACCGATCCTCTTGTATCGGAGGGGGTTCTGCCTGGCCTCGGCGGGCACTGGGTCCAGCTGGCCAACACCTCTGACCCGGGGGAGTCCAGGATCCAACTCAGAAGCTAGTGAAGTATCGGGGACCGGATCCAGTAAGTATAGTTTTGAAAACCTGTCTAGACAGATGAGTTAGAACTGCAGTTTGAAACTTGTGAAACTTTGGTAAGAATTTGAAACTTGTAACTTGTAATCTCGAGAACTTGGAACTTGGAATTTGGTAATGAGAGCACTGATCCCCTCTCAAGGACGGTCCTATTACCCTTGCATGAGTATGCGCAAGGCGAAGCCATCGTCCTTCTTGTTTGGTAAGACTTAAGTCAACCTCGTATGCGTAGTCGCGAGGTCCCTACATGAGTATGCGTGGGGAAAAATTTGTTTGAAAATCCTTGCATGAGTATTCGCGAGGTACAGCTGTTATAGAGAATCATGATTCAGCCTAGTCAGAACAGACAGGACTGGGTTTTTTGGGATATGTTGCTAGCATGATTGTGAAGCGTTTGATGTGTATTGTCTGCCCTACTGTGTATCTGTTTTTTTTTGTTCTCTGTTGAAACCACGAGTTTCCCTTCTGTTATAAATGTGAGATTATTCTGTTGAGTAATTTGTGACAGTTCACTGATTAAGAAATTGTATTAATCAAGCAGAACGAAGACCCAAAACACCTAGAGTCACTTTAGAAATCAAAAAGCTGGTCTCACCCAGTTCACTGCACAGTGAAAAACTGACAGGGGGCGTGTCTGAAGGAAAGAATGTACAGTGTCTTTCTAACCCTGTGCAGGCTTAAATCTCAATGCTGTTAGTTTGTGCTTATTTCAGGACAATTGTACCTGTTTTATTCAATATGTTTTTAATAGTAATGTTCCTTCTGCTATGGTTATGTATTATATATCATTTATATATCATTTAATAAGAATGTTTAGTCAGGATTGTGGGTCCCGATAGTTTTTGGGCTTAGCCTGAAAAGGGTTAAGTTTGTATTAATCCCTTACGGGTTGCGGACCAAGTGAGAAGAATTTCTGTCGGCTGTATGTTCAAATTTTCAGTAAGCACTGTAATAGTTTAAATAGGAAATGATAGAGAACTGTTTTTGTTTTTCCTTTGATCTACAAAGTAATTATTAGATCATGACTTGACACTGATTTAAATTGTTTTTTCTGGCATCTCTCTGTGCGTGTGAATGAGAAGTCTCTTTTTATGAGCACAGTTCAGTTGTTTCCCAGCGAGCAGAGGGGTGTAGCTTGCAGAGAAGGAAAAAAAATGTGTTTTAAGAGACAGCAACTCTCGGTTGAGAGGTCTCCCGTTTATTTAAAATAAAGGATTCATTCAATCAAAGTTTTAAAAAAAAAAAGTTTATCTTGCGGAGTGTTTGCACCAACCTTTTTATGAACAAGTATAAGTCATTTGAATGCATGCTTCCCCATACTGTAAGATTTAAGGTAATTACATTGGATTGTTAAACTCTGTACTAGTGACTAATGAAGACATATTTATTGTTATTAAAAAACAAAAAAAAAACAAACAAAAAGAGGGTGTATATGCATTTTAGATATCCACCACAGCTATGGAAAAGTATCCGTTTCATGTCTTTTGAATATTTGCTTTCTGAACTGAAAAGAAAATATAAAAAAAATAATAATAATAATTTCTTTTGCAGAGACATGCAGATTACGGCTGGCAGTTAGTTTCCATGCTAAGTAATGTGATTGTCATGTTAAGAGCCATAGTAACTTTTTCTGTTGGATTTGTTGTTCAAAATAATCGTTTTAACTGTATCTAAATTGTTCCTGTTTGGAATAAGTTGCAATAAGCATAATGGATGTATGTGCTCAATCTAAGTGTTTCCTGCCTGCCCTATGTTTACAGTAATAATAAGTGTCTTTTCAAGTATGATCAAGAATTTCAGTAAGGGATTTACTGAAGACTATGGTATCAAATGTCTCTGTCCCGATCAGGAATGCTATGTGAAAGGGAGTGGCTTCTGCTAGTTGCCCATATTTCCTTAGTTCACCATATTTTGCCCCAGAATCTCTAGATATCCTGTCTCGTCACTCTCTCTCTCTCTCTGTAAGTAGCTCCGTTCAGAGTGCTTAAGGGGGGGATGGAGCCCAGTCCACCGATGATGCCACCCCCCCCCCCCCCCGGTGGGCGTGAACTAATGTGCCCACAGCAGAGAAGTAGATCATTTAAAAAAAAAAAACAACAACCTCCTGGATAGAATGTTGCTAGGAGAAACAGAGCCCAGGAGAGGGGGGGGGGGGACTCCACCCTGTAGATTCCCAAGTAGTTTGCCAGCCAGCTGACCAGACTTGTTTACGTGCCTTTCCCTCAAAGCTTTAGGATTTAATTGAACAAATAAACAGTGTTATTCAGACAGCCCTCACTATGTACCCCATGTGATCCAGCAGCCCCAGGAGAATTTACGTTTTTGTCAGTCAGTCCCAGAGAGATATAAAAACAGAAATGAAACTGGATGGATTTGCGGGCATGAATATAGCACGATTAAGTTGTTCAGAATGTCTGTGAATTGTGGAGATAAATGTGATAGAGAAAGTAATGTAAAAAATGGAGAAGAGAACAGATCTTCTTGCTGATGCTTTAGTTGAATGATGTGGAGGAGGTTTTCCTAATCAAATGAGCAGAGGAAGTGAAAAACTGGGTGTGAGTGCGCCCATTACAGAGGAGAAGGACATTAGAGAAGTGAATGCCCGTATCTTGACTCCACCCCAGGAGGGGAGGAGGGAGTACTTGATTGCAGAGTCATAAAACAATAAACCAAGCACAATGTTCTAGTAGGAGAAGGAAGTAGCTATAGAGTAAGTGGCAGCTAAAGAGGGCTACAGCATGGATGAAGACTAGGCCAGACCGGACTCTCCAGTTTCCCTGGGTCCCCAGGAGTCAGTCTGAAAAATAGGGGACCAATATATGGACTTTTATGGGGGATACAGGAGCAGAATACTAAAGCCAGTAGCCCCTGTGTTTTTCTAGATGCACCACCATTATCAGAGCTACTGGGGCTAAGGCCACAAAGCCTTTTCTGCAGAACCGCATGTGTGAACTAGGAAAAAAAAATAATAATGTACCAGTTCCTGTATATGCCTGAATGCCCTATTCCATTTTTGGAGCCGAGATCTGCTTGCAAAGCTTCAGGCACAGATATCCTTTGCTGAAGAGAGAGAAATGCAAATGACTGTGAACCCAGAGCCTGCTGGATTGATGGTGCTGACTGTTCCCCGAGAAGAAGAGTAGCAGTTCTATAGTGCATCTCCAATCAAGCCAGCTAGTTCCTGTATACCTACCAACCTTATAGCCCCACCTGGAGTATGGGCAGAAGATAATCCACCTGGCCTAGCAAAGAACATAGCCCCTGTCATTGTCACCCTCAAGCCAGTCAAGAAGCCTGGGACAGGTGGCTACCGCCCAGTGCAGGATCTAAGAAGAATGAATGATGCAGCTGAAACTATACAACCAGTGGTACCAAAATCCTTATATTCTCTTGGAACTGATCTCTGCTGAAGCTATACATTTCATCATTCTGGACTTAAAAAGATGCCTTTTTCTGCATACGCTTAGCCCAAGACCCCACTACAAGGAGGCGGGGCCAACTCATCTGGACAAGATTACCTCAAGGATTCAAGAACTCGCCTCACTCAGCAAGGATTTGACAAGTTATCCAGAAACTCCAGGGAAAAAATAATTCTACTTCAATATGTGGACAACTTGCTCATAACCACCAACTCAGAAAGTGAATGTCTACAAGCCATCAGTGAACTTTTGCACCCTCTTAATGAGGCTGGATACAAAGTCTCAAGAGCCAAGGTGCAATTATGTCCAACAAGTTAAACACCTAGGATTCCAGTTGTCCAGCGGAATTCGACGCCTGGGACCAGAATGCAAAGAAGCTGTATGCAGTATTCCTACTCCAACCACCAGGAGGCAAGTGAGAGCCTTCTTGGGTGCCACAGAGTATGTTGCGTAAAACCCCCCAGCTCCAATTGAAGGTCAGTCAAGCTTTGAATCCTGTTATGTTGTTACCAGTTGGTCTTGACCCCCTGATCATGACTGTTTAGAAATTATGGACACTGTATTCTCAAGCCGCCTGGATTTGACTGATGTCCCTCTGGAGAACCCTGAACAGACTTCCTTTGTGGCTGAAGGCAGTTTCATCATCAATGGACATTGTTGTGCTAGATATGCAGTGGTGACCCCTGATTTGGTAGTTGAGTCCTCAGCCCTGGCCCCAGAAACTTCACCACAGAAAGCTGAACTGATAGCCCTCACTAGAGCACTAACAATAGGAAAAGAGCCCTGTCTAAATGTATACCCAGATTCCAAGTATGCCCTTACAACCTTGCATGCACATGGGGCCCTGTACAAAGAATGAGGGTGGATAACCTTAGGAAGCAAGTCCATTAAGTATAGCCCCAAGATATTGATATTAACAGATACATACTGCCTATAGATCTCAGAATTTAGGAAAAGTAGAATGTATGAATAGAACCCTGAAATCTCAGTTGTCTAAACTTTGCCAAGAGGTTTACCTGAAGTGGCCCCAGGTTCTTCCCATAGCCCTTCTTAGGATCTAACTCCTGCTAAGTCTTTAGGAGTTTCCCCTTTTTGAGATTCTGTATGGGCAACCCCTGCCTATTGTATAGGAAATAAAAGGAGATATGAGACAGATAGGATCTGAAATTATTAGACATGAACTATTGGTTTTAAGTTCTGTTTTGCAGAGTCTTCATACCTGGGTACAAAATCGATTACTCATCAATTTGTCTGAACCCCTGCATCCTCTCAAGCCTGGAGTCTCGGTGTGAATCACAGAGTGGAGAAAGACACTGTTAGCCCCGCATTGGAAGGGACCCTATGTCGTCATCCTGTCAACTCCAACTGCAGTAAAAGTCGCAGAATTTGAACCTTGGATCCATCATAATCAAGTGAAGCCAGCAGCTGCTCTTGAACCTGATCACTGGACTACTGTACAGCATCCTGAGACTCCATTGCACCTCACCCTACGACAACAGCCACGGACCTAAGACTTATTGGTCCCTCAGAAACTGCACTATTTCAAGACTGTCTGTTTATCTGAAAGTAAGCTTCGCATCTGGGAAAAAAAAAAAACTGCAATCATCAGAAAGAGACTGTGTCTAAATACTCTGAAAAGACTGTTTTGATCTCCTAAAGAGTGAACTGCTCTAAGGAAGCAATAATAGCCTAAGAGACTATGCTATGATATTGTAAGAAATTGAGACATCCCAGAGGACAGTGATACTTTGGAATCTACAGCCCTACTTCCGCCACAAAGCTGGTAGGTCTACGTACGGCAGAAGCTTGAGGATCTACAATCAACCCTACATCTGTTATCTGTTGTGGAAATCGACAGTTCCACCAATTTTCCAGAGACTATGCCCATTATGAATTCTTATTATTGCTTTATTCTGGCAACAGTTTTGGGGTGCTTTGAAATGACTTTTGCCCTACCCCCTTGTGCAGCTTGCATACCACCACCAGAACAGGACAAAAGATCACTCTTTCTATGAAGCCATGAAATCAGACTTTGACGTTCCTCCTGCCACCAGAACTTATTTCTTGAATTAGCAGGAGCAGTGGCATTCGGTCTTCATGTTTCAGATTGCTTGTCTTGTGGAGGAACAACAATGGGAGACTGATGGCCTTGGGAGGCCCAAGAACTGAACTATTCTATCCTATACAATCAGACTGATTTACATAATACTACTAGTGAGTGGGTATTGGCCCACCCCATTGTTGACAGTTTGTGTTTTGTTCGGACCGGACCACAATTTGCTATGAAGATCGGACAGCTGGACTGTCTAAATCAGAAGATTTACAACAGCACAACAAAGAAGACATCTTGGTGGTCCGGCATAAATGCTCCTGAACCTTCTAATCCTTTAGTTCTTTTTCCCACTCTTGCCAAACTATGGACTTTGACTATCTGCTTGTTGCTCCCTTGTTTCTTGCCACTTTGCTTGCGAATGATAACTTCAGTTATTAACACTGTAGAGCATAAGGCAGCTACAAAGATACTAGCTATGTGAAACTACTACCCTATACCACAGAGTGATATCTTTACCTAGTATTATGTGATTTGATTCTCACCCTTTCTCACTTGCGGTTGAGAATAATCAAAGGGGGGAATGTGGTAGGCGAAGGCCTATGATCCATGCTAATTGAACTAAACAGACAGGCCTAAGCAGCTTGACCTGAAGCCTGTAGTTAGGCCCAGAGGAATGAAAACCCCCCTGAATGATGACACCATAGAATTGAAACTTAACTCAGCTTAACTGAACATAGCTAAGCAGAAACGAAACTTAGAAAAGACAGAAAACAGCTCTAATTGGTACTGATAAGAGAGCACAGCTTCTATGGAATTAATTAACTCTGCAGAAAGCAAGGTTACAGTGCCCCGCTTTCACTCATATTCCAGCTGGATAGCGACCTTGGAGGAGAGAAGTATCAAAGTTAGTGAACTGACCATTGTAATTGGGACTGGAAGGGGGGCAACCAGGTGCTGAGCCCAGTCAAAGGTCCTCATTGGATAGCTACGTAGTGGTACCGGGACCAATAGATGGGTGAGAGGGGTTACTGGGACCAATGAAAAGTTTGCCTATGTCTAGAATGGAGAAGAACGGTATAAAAGTTGTTGTTTTGCTAGAAACCATTGCTCAGCCATTTTGAAATTGATTATTGCTTGAGCCTGTGCACATTAAACTGGCTTGGATCCTTGAAAAGACTCCTGGTTTTATTTATTGCATGCTTATCTGCTGCTACAATATGGGTACGTCGGTACCGACGGAGCCTGCGTGGGAAAGCTCCCCAGCTTCCCAGAAAGGAAGCTTTTGGGGCCTCCCACTGCACATGCGCGCTGCCTTCCCGCCTTCCTGACCAGCTCTCCTCAGTTTCTCTTTTTCCGCGGAGCCAGCAGGTCGTGTTCCTGTCACCGCTGAAGAAATTCTTGTTTTAGTTTGTTTCTTTAGACCGCGTACCTGCCTTCCCCATACCGAAACCGGTACCGCCGGTCTCTCTCTTTCTTTCTTTCAAAAAAAAAAAAATCTTTATTTTTTTGCACAACTTGGTGACTTCGGTTAGGCCTCAGGCCTACACAAATTCTCCTCATGGAGAAACCAGCCCCTGGTTTCAAGAAGTGTACCAAGTGTAGTGCTGTTATTTCTGTCACAGACACCCATGACTGGTGTCTTAAATGTTTGGGACCTGACCACTCCATTCCGGACTGCCCATCCTGCTCCCAGATGTCTAAACGTGGTTTGCAGAACCGGGCCAACAAACTCCATGTGCTGTTTGCTTCTGATAATCCAGCATCACAGTCATCCAGGTCTTCCTCTCCGGATGGATCTCAGGTAACCAAACCTTCTGCGGGCAGGTCCTCAAAGAGTAAATCTCCTTCAAAGCATCGAGAGGCTCTCTCTTTTGAGTTTGAGGACCCTGCCCCAGCCAAACAACCCCGGCGGGAGGCTCTGGCTTCCAAAGCACCATCTATGGGGTTACAGGTTGACATCGATGGCACGGCCTCGACTGATCACCTGTTAGACTGCTCTGGGGTAGCGGCCCATGCTGGTACCGACATCCAGGCAGCAGTGGCGTCTATGGGCAATACTGTCCAGACCATGCAGCAGGCCGTTCTGGCTTTCATTAAAGCTGCGACGCCCTCGGTACCGCATCTAGCGGTTCCGGGTCCGGTTCCGGTACTGTCTTCCATACCAGAACCGAGACCATCGTCTTCCACACGCAGATCGGTTCCGCATGCCGGATCCGGGTTTTCACCCGATACCGATCCCATACCCGGTACGCCCGATGTCGATACCGATCGGTATGTGTATCGTGCGTTGGAGGCAAATAGAGGATACTCTGATTCTTCTGAGGATTTTAACTCCTCTGATGACTCTGATGAGCTGTCTCTAGTTCTTCCTGAAGAGCCTTCTTCCCCAAAGAGGAGAATGTCTCCACCAGAGGATTTGTCCTTTCAAGACTTCATTATAGAAGTAGCTAAAGGACTTTCTATTACTACATCCTCTGAAAAAGAACCTAGATCAAAGAAATTGGATATTTTAGGATACCCTAAGGTTCCTAAAGAGGCAGTCACCCTGCCTATCCATGAAATCCTTCAAGAACACTTGATGGACTTATGGGAGGCTCCTCTAACGTTGTCTCCTCATTCCCGTAGGTTGGACACCATGTACCAGGTCCCTCCTTCTCCTAGTTTTCAAAAAACTCAGCTACCTCACCATTCCATTGTGGTGAAGTCTGCGCTGAAAAAGATTAAGAGTACCAAAAGGCACTCTTCTACCCCTCCAGGGCGGGAATGTAAGACCCTAGACTCTTTTGGTAGGAAAATCTTCCAGGCTAGTATGCTTATAGCCAGGATTAATTCATACAGTCTGTATATGGGCATGTTTCTAAGGGAACTTGCCCTAAAGGTACGGCATTTTGCCTCCTTTATCCCTGAGGATAGAAAAGAGGAGTTCATTTCTCTGGTGAAACAGCTTTTAGATGTTTCTAAGTTCTCCAACAGAGCAGCTTTTGATTCCTTTGAGGGTGCCGGTAGAGCTTCGGGCATTGCTATTGCAGCCCGACGACTTGCTTGGCTCCAGGCCTCTGACCTAGAACCCTGGGTCCTGGATGGCTTACGGAATCTGCCCTGTACAGGTGAGAACTTATTTGGTAAGGACTGGCAAATTAAAGCCACTCAAATGGACTCAGAAAATGCTACCTTAGATAGACTTTCTAAGTCTACCTCTACTCCTGCCAAGAAAAAGTCTTTCAAGAGGCCTTACTACAAGAAGGCCAGATTTTCCACAAATACTGGCCAACAATCTTCTCAGCCTTGCTTTGCTGCTAAACGTCAGCAACCTAAACAGGCAAGGTCAAAGCCTGCAGCGTCTACCACTCCTCAGCAGGCTCAACCCCCTCAGGGGTTTTGACTTGCCCCTAGAGAACTTACCATTTCTGGCTCTAGAACAACCAGAGCCCCTCACCATTCCCGGAAGGTTAGCTCACTTTGCTCCCAGATGGGAGCAAATTACATCAGAGCAATGGACCCTCTCTATCATCAGAGAGGGCTACAAACTTCATTTTTCCAACCTTCCTCCATATACCATGGTGAGGCACTTCAATTCTCCCCCATCTCTCCTGGACCTGTTGGGTCAGGAAGTCTCTTCTCTCCTTGCCCAAGGGGCAATAGAAGAGGTTCCTCTTCTTCAACAAGGGACAGGATTCTACTCCCCTTATTTTCTCATACCAAAGAAGACAGGGGGATTCAGACCTATCCTAGATCTGAGAGAATTGAACAAATTTCTGTACAAGGAGAAATTCAAAATGCTTTCTCTAAGCATTCTCCTTCCATACCTTCAGAGTCAGGATTGGCTTTGTTCTCTAGATCTCAAGGATGCGTACACACATATACTCATCCACCCATCCCACAGAAAATATCTAAGATTTCTGTTTCAGGGAAAACATTTCCAGTACAGAGTACTTCCCTTCGGTCTAGCCTCTGCTCCAAGAGTGTTCACCAAATGCATGGCAGTTGTTGCCGCATTTCTAAGAGGTCTGGGAATTTGGGTATTCCCATATCTGGACGACTGGCTCATCCGAGCTCCATCTCAGTCAGAGGCCCAGATTTCCCTGGACCGCACAAGGCACATTCTGCAGTATCTGGGACTGGTGGTAAACCTTCCCAAGTCTCAACTTATCCCTACTCAATCTCTGGAATTCATAGGGGCCCAGTTGGACACCACCACTGCAAGGGCCTACCTACCTCAAGTCCGGGGCCAATGTCTGGTGTGCTTGGCCTCCCAAGCTCAGTCCAGCAGTCACTTGACAGCCAGAGAAATGCTGCGACTTCTGGGCCACATGGCCTCCACGGTTCACGTGGTGCCCTATGCTCGTCTTCATATGAGAGCAGCTCAATGGACCTTGGCCACCCAGTGGACTCAAGCATCAGGAGCGCTCTCCGACCAAATCCTCACCTCAAGGCGTCTGTTTTGGTCCCTCCAATGGTGGATGTCCACCAAGAATCTGTTGTTGGGGCCCCCTTCCAACCTTTGTTGCCCCAAGCAACCCTCACAACAGATGCCTCCCAAACAGGGTGGGGAGCCCATCTACAATCCCTCTCTACTCAGGGTACTTGGTCTCCACAGGAGACCACCCTTCACATCAACCTCCTGGAACTGCGAGCAATCTTCTTTGCCCTCAAAGTCTTCCATGCCCTCCTTGTCAACCAGACCGTCCTAGTTCAGACAGACAATCAGGTGGCCATGTTCTACGTAAACAAACAAGGAGGGACAGGCTCTCTGTCGCTTTGCAACGAAGCTCTCAGATTATGGGCCTTCGCCAGAGAGCATCAAATTCATCTTCTGGCAGTATATCTTCCAGGGGTTCAAAACTCTCGGGCAGACAGACTCAGTCGAGTTCTGCTTCCACACGAATGGTCCCTACATATGGACCAGATAGTCAGAATCTTTCAGGAATGGGGAACCCCGGACATAGACCTCTTTGCAAGTCCGTGGAATGCCAAACTTCCCCGGTTCTGTTCCAGGACTCCGTGTCAGGGAGCTCAGGCCAACGACGCCTTTCTCCTGCATTGGGGTCAGGAATTCCTATATGCCTTTCCACCCATTCCTTTGATTCCCAAGACTCTGTTCAAACTCCAGAGGGATCACGGATCGATGATCCTCATAGCTCCACGCTGGCCACGCCAAGTGTGGTTCCCTCTACTTCTGCATCTCTCCCAGGGACCCTCCCTGGACCTGGGAGCTGCGCCAGACCTTCTGTCTCAGGAGGAGGGGACTTTGTGGCACCCAATCCCCAAGTCCCTACACCTCAGAGCTTGGTTACTGAAGGCCTAAGCCTTCATGACTTCAATCTTTCGCAACCAGTGAAAGATATCCTTCATGCCTCTAGGAAACCCTCCACGAGGCGTTCCTATGCTTTCAAATGGAAACGCTTTTCCATTTGGTGTGCTCAACAGGGTCTTGACCCTCTAGCACTTCCTTTGAATTCTCTACTAGACTATCTCCTGCATCTTTCTAATGCAGGCCTTAAGACGAATTCAGTACGAGTCCATTTGAGTGCTATTGCAGCATCCTTAAAACCTATAAATGGACAACCTTTCTCCTCTCATCCTCTTATTGCAAGGTTCATGAGAGGCCTGACTCTAACTAAGCCTCCCATCCGGCCTCCTCCGGTAGCATGGGATTTGAACCTAGTTCTAGGTCAGCTTATGAAGCCACCTTTTGAACCGTTGGTTTCTACCTCCTTGAAATTTCTTTCCTGGAAGGTCCTTTTCCTTATTGCAGTCACTTCGGCTCGCTGCATCAGTGAACTACAGGCCTTAGTGGCTCATCCACCTTATACTAGGTTCCATCATGATAAGGTGGTCCTTAGGACGAATCCCCACTTTATGCCCAAAGTGGTCTCGCCTTTTCATCTTAATCAAGAGGTATATCTACCTGTCTTTTTTCCGGCTCCTCATGCATCCAGTGCAGAGAGGAACCTTCATACTCTAGATTGTAAAAGAGCCCTTGCCTTTTACCTCAACAGGACTCAGCCACATCGAAAGTCTTCCCAACTTTTTGTGGCTTTTGATCCTTCTCATTTGGGACTTCCAGTCTCCAAACGTACACTTTCCAATTGGATTGCTCAGTGTATTTCCTTTGCTTACCAGAGTAAAAACATTTCTCTGGAAGGCCATGTCACAGCTCACAATGTGAGAGCCATGGCCACTTCTATGGCTCATCTTCACACTGTATCCATAGATCAGATCTGTCGAGCCGCCAACTGGGCCTCGGTTCATACCTTCACAGCCCATTACTGTTTGGACAAGGACTCCCGCCGGGATGCCTTGTTTGGTCAGGCTGTCCTCAAACACCTGTTCCATACTTGAACAACTCCTGCCCACCTTCCCAGGATGGATGCCTGAGATCCATACGAAGATGGCGAACCCTTGGAAGGGGATCTCCCAGGCATCTTAGCTAGGGAGTCCCCATATGTGAGGACTTATTCCTGCTTGTTCCTGGAGATAGCACAGTTACTTACCTGTAACAGGTGATCTCTGGGAACAGCAGGAATTAGTCCTCACAACCCACCCACCTCCCCTAGGAGTTGTATCTTCTATCTATCTTCCTTTCCTCTCTATTGTCTCAGCTATAAACTCGAACTGAGGAGAGCTGGTCAGGAAGGCGGGAAGGCAGCGCGCATGTGCAGTGGGAGGCCCCAAAAGCTTCCTTTCTGGGAAGCTGGGGAGCTTTCCCGCGCAGGCTCCATCGGTACCGACGTACCCATATGTGAGGACTAATTCCTGCTGTTCCCAGAGATCACCTGTTACAGGTAAGTAACTGTGCTTTCCCATGCTATGGGCATTTATACACACAGTTTTCCATATGTTGCCCCTTTTACCCATTACCATAAAGGTATTTAATGTTTTACTTACCTGGGAACTTTATTCACCCATCCCCAATGAATCTAGTTTAAAGCCCTCTTCAATAGATTAGGCAGTCTGCTACTGAAGACACGTCAACCTTTCTTGGACAGATGGACGCCATCTCTGCTCTGCAACCCTTGGAACAGCATCCCATGGTCCAGGAAGCCAAAACTCTCTCGATGACACCATCCTCACAGCCATGCTTTCATATCCAGGATGCGAGCTTCTGTGCCTTGGCCTTTACCCTCAACAGGGAGGATTGAAGAGAACACCACCTGCACCTCTATCTGCTTCACCCTCTGTTCCAGAGTGATTGAGTCACTTTTGAAATGCCCAGAGGGATACCTGGCAGTATCATTTGTTCTGACATGGATTGACAAAATTGGGTAATAGTCAGTGGGTTTGATGAGTCTCGGCAAACTCTCCGTAACATCTCGGATTTTGGCACCTGGCAGAGAGCATACCTCTCTGGCTATCAAGTCTGGTCAGCAGATGGATGCTTCGGTACCCCTCAGAAGAGAGTTACCAACCATCACCTTTGCTTCCATGTGGTCACTGTGTCATGAGGTAGATAGCACTAAGCCAGAAATATTAAAGAGTAATGCAAAGGAAGAGCTTACTTGTCATGAGCCAGACAGCACTAAGCCGGAAACATTAAAGAGTAATATAAAAGAAGAGCTTACCTGTCATGAGTTAGATAGTACAGACCCAGAGATGTTAAAGAGTAAAATAAAAGAAGAGCTTACCTTGCAGCCACACGTACAGTTGCAGCATACACAATGCAGAAAGGCAGGGAAAGGAGAAACAAACTTTCCTCATGGCTTTAGTGACGCAGTAAGAATTCAGGGTCCCAATCAGGCTCACCTGGAGCCAGAGTCAAGTTCTACGTCTGATGAGCAGAGAGATAAAACCAGGTGGGAAATCACACAGAGGAAGCTCAGGTCCGAGGAGCTCAGGTCCGAGGAACTCAGACCCGGGAAGCTCAGGCCTAGGGAGCTCATGCGAGGGCTCAGGCTCAGGCTCAGGGAGTTCAAGCATCTGGAGGAAAAGGCTGGAGTTCAGCATTCAGGGCTGCAGCCAGAGTTGGAGTTTGAGCTCGAGGAAAAGCAGTCCAGGAGATTGAGAAGTCAGTCTCAGAGAGAAGGTGAGACAAGAACTCCAGAGCAGTTTCAGAAAGACACGTTGCCTTGGAGAATCAGGACAGAAGAAAGGCAGGCTGAAAAACTCGAGAGAGCTAGGAAGGACAGTGGCAAAGTCTTCCCAGCCAGAGGGGTCCTCGTACCGAGGCAAGCAGCCAAGCCAACAGAGAGCAAAAGTCACGTACAGGGAAGTTCACTGAAGACAGGAAGTGAGTGCTGCTCAGCCAGGCACAGCAACCGATGCTCACAGAGAAAAGCAGGGAGCCAGTCAGAGAGAAAACCTTGGCTGGAAGAAGGAGGGCTGGAAACCATCTTCTCCCCGAAGAGAGATAAGTACCCTGTCTTTTGTAAAGGGAAAGAAGTGGGTCCTTATAGGAGAAGCTGGGCTTACAGCAAGCTAGAGAATCCCTATTTGCATAGGACGTGGGAGGAAATCCCCAGCATAGCTCCTGCTAGCTTTGACACCCTAAAGCAGCTCCAACCATCAGAAGCTGAGGTCTCCCGAGGGCAAAGCTCTGAGAGCAGTTTCACAAGTACTCAGTGCCCATATACAGGACCAGGTCCCTACCTTATGCAGTGGGAAAGCTCTATCCCAGAAAACATCCCCGAGCCCATGGAATGTGCTTTATGTGTAGCAGATGACATAGAATCTCTGTGTTAAATGGGAGCAGGAAAGGAATTGTGTTTTTGCACATATGGAATGTGATGGACTCTCTTTGCTGAAGAAGAAGCATAATTATTGTTTGTAAGAATCCTTTACACTGGTGAAGCAACCGTTCAATTTATGTTGTCCTTATTTGAAGACATCCTCAAGGGAAAGGGAATAAAACCTAACCTTAATTTTCACTCTGGACATGACTACAGAGTCTTTATTCCACAACTTCAGGCTATACCCAGGTCTAGGCAACCGCCTAAGACCGGCTTAGTCTCACAACTGATTCTGCAACTTTGGGGTATTTGAGTGCTGGTTCTTCCCTTTCCAGGAATGCTTTCACCTCCTCCACTTCCAGGGCTGCATAATGGGTTAAACTAGAAAGAGGAAAAGGGAAATCCATTTGCATTGGAGTTATATAGAGATCCCTTTCACAGGGAGTAGATGTGGACCAAGATTTAAAAGAAGACATACACAGTATTACTGAACACAATTTAGGACAGCTATCCAGAAGGTCGCCATGCGTTTAGACTGACTTGATGGCACTTAACAATAACAACAGTATTGCCATGAAAGGAGAAGTACTATAGATAGCTAATTTTAAAATGCTGGATGTGGATTGGTACATCCCTGCTGTAGTGTAAGGAGATCCTGGATTCTCTACAGGGATAACTATTCAGGCAATTGGTAACAGAACCCACATGTAATGAGTCCATACTGGACTTAGGGGCATGTTTACTAAACATTCCTAACGTGCGGGGCCGCGGTAGTGTGCCTGTGCCATATAAGGAGTGGGCGGTTCAGGACGAAAAAGGAAAAAAAAAGACCGTATGTGTGCGCGTCGCGTTAATGTGCGGGGCCCACATTAGCGCGTGGGAAGGCTAAGTGGGGCGCAGCTGGGCACATATAGGAACAGAGCCGTAGCACAACGGTGAAGACAATAACCAATAGTGCAGGGGCCCCAGGTTCAATCCCCCAGTGTGTGCAGCCCAAAAAGGCTGGCTGAGGCACCACCTTGAATGTGGAAATGTGTGTCAGGAGGCAAAATAATTTTGGGGCGGCATAAGGCGGCGCACTGTTCATTTTGGGGCGGCATAAGGCGGCGCACTGTTCATTGTGGGGCGGCATAAGGCGGCGCACTGTTCATATTGGGGCGGCATAAGGCGGCGCACTGTTCATTGTGGGGCGGCATAAGGCGGCGCACTGTTCATTGTGGGCAGCAGGATGCGGCGCACTGTTCATTGTGGGCAGCAGGATGCGGCGCACTGATGGCCACAAGGCGGCGCGCTGAAGCTAAAGCAAAGGAACACAGACACAGCACAATGGTTAAGACACTGACCAATGGTGCAGGGACCAGGGGTTCAATCCCTCACAATGCCCATTGAAAAAGGCTAGCTGAGGCAGTATATTTTATGTTGTGGAGTGCTTTAGGAGGCTTTTTAATTCTATTTTGTGATAACTACTAGCAAACGCACTCTCACAGCATGTTAACATAAGGCGGACCATAAGGCACATGTTACAGTGCACTGTCCGCCAAGGCACCCTAGAATGTCCCCTATAGGGCAGCATGTATGTTGCGACACAGGATAATGTATAGTGCACCCTATATGGATGCCAACCATAAAGTGCCCTATAGGGCGCCCAATAAAGCACCCTCAGAGGCACCTTATGGGTACAGTACACTGAGGGTGTTATTGCAGGCATCAACTTATGTACAGTAAATGTAAAAAATGCTTTGGAAAACCCTATCACAGAAACCCACTGTGGGTATGAACCCATGACCTCTGGCTGCACAGGCAGTGGCGTAACCATTGGGCTACACCTCTATAGCTGTAAGCAAGCTCCTGGCTGCAGATAGCCTGCACGTCACATCACAGACAGTCTGCTTGTGTAAACAGGATAGGGTTAGGCCACCCGTACCCATGATGCACTGCACATGCAAATCAGCTGTCCACAGATGCACACAAGATGGGAACTGCACCCCTAAAGCTACCCGGCCTGGTAGGGGGAGGTGTCCTTGTGCACCCACACAGCACCTCGGCCTGGTAGGGTGTCCTGAGTGGGTGGACAAACGGCAAAGAGTAGCTAAACACCATCACATTGTGCGGTTACTATGCCCACCCTGAGTGTGTGATGATGCGCCCAGGACCAGGTGCACAACACCTTGCATAGCTGAATGTGGCCATGCCAGAGCTCCAAAGCAGCAATAACCTGTGAAATAGGTAGGTGCTGCATAAACATCTTGGCGATTGCTGTCTGCCACAGTTAGTGGAACACCCCCCCCCCCCCCCCCCCCCCCCCCCCCCCGGTGGATAAAACAGGGTCTCCCACCAACAGATCCCCATACTATCATTTCCCTCCCTCCCCCCGCACTGATGGCAGTAGAATCGACCAGCAACCCCAGTCCTGCTGGGGAAGTAGACCGACACACCACCCCCCCCCCCCCCCCAGGCAGTCCAAGCAGCTCCACACACATCCATAACACAATATCAGACAGACATTAGGCGTGGATATTCATAGATGCACCCCACCACTATCTGATATTCTCCTGCAGCAAGCCATCGGCCACTGCACCCTGCAAGGCACTCCATCAAGACACATACCATCTGTGCTCAGTCTGCTGGTTAGTCCTGATGGATATGCATGCACCCACAACTGGGGTGGCAGCACACACAAGCAGATAAGTCAGTGAAAAGGCCCCAACAGGAAACCCATATATATCACATGAGAGAAACACAATACAGCACTATGGGTGTGCCTAGCCATGCTGCCATCACTGCACACTCAGGGTGAGAGTGATCCCCCAGCAGCACATACAGAGGTCCCCCTGTCTGTGTAGGTGGTGGCCGGGCACTACCATGTCCCTGCCAGTGCCCTATGCCCTGTGCAGCTGCATCCTGGTCAGCCCACCCTGTCTGAGATATACCCATGGTCCCTTGCTACTCATTATGCACATTAGCAGGCCAATACTGGCAACAGTGCTGGCAGTGTGGGCTGTGAAAGGGGCTTGCAGCCAGCACCCACTGTATAGACCAGGGGTGGGCACCTCCGGTCCTGGAGGGCCGCAGACCAGTCAGGTTTTCAGGATATCTCTAATGATTATGCATGAGATATATATGCATTAGAGATATCCTGCCAACCTGACTGGTTTGTGGCCCTCCAGGGCTGGATCTGGAGACCCCTGCCTTACACCTCTGTCATTTAAGATCATGAGTGGGCAAGGTACAGATGTCCTAGACATCAAAAGGGTATATAGAATGTGTCATATGCCTCCTCGATTCTCACCACCACCAAAAAGTTGTCTAATAGACAATTTTTTGGTGGTGGTGAGAAGTGAGGAGGACTGTGACAAATTCTATCTAACCTTTTTGATGTCTTGGACATCTGCACCTTGTCCACTCACAATCTTAAATGACAGAGGTGTAAGGAAGGGGTCTCCAGATCCAGCCCTGGAGGGCCACAAACCAGTCAGGTTGGCAGGATATCTCTAATGCATATATATCTCATGCATATTCATTAGAGATATCCCGAAAACCTGACTGGTCTGCGGCCCTCCAGGACCAGGTTTGCCCACCCCTGGTATAGACAGACACACACGTCCACACCTATGCCAGCATGGTGCTACTATTGAGGAGGTAATTAGCCTTGGCCACCAAACCTGTCCTAGGCACGGCAAGGCATGGATATGGTACGCAGTACTGCTGGGGGTCACTCCCCAGGGTGGTAAACACCGTCAGAGGCCAGTCCTGGAGCACGCCCCGCAAACACCTAACAGATTGTTCTGATGGGGTCAACTAGCAGTATGTGCGTAACGTATGGATATCTATCTGCCAGTACTCCTAGCAAACGTCTCAGAGCTGTGTACGGTATACCTCAGGTGTAGGGTGACATTGCTAAGGTATGCAGGTGCTAGTATTGGGAGATGCACGCAGGGTCCACTGTTCTGCCTCTCCAGGAGACATTGGCCAATGGGGCCTGTGGGTGTGGGTGTGGGTGTGGGTGTGTCTGCCCCTGTTGGCTGCTGCTTTACGGCAGAGATTCCCAACCCCAGTCCAGGTCTGCATCACACTGTTCGTGTTTTCCTGCTGTCCCTCATGAATATGCATGAGCTACATCTACATGCCATGGGGGTGGTGCATAGATATACAGCACAGGCATTTGTATGAGTGGCAGCATGGAACCTGACTGGTGTGTGGCACACCAGGAATGCATTTGGGAGAGTCTGCTCTAGGTACTGCCCCTGTTCATGGTGTCTGTGCTCAGTGGGGTAAAAGATAGACGTATTACCATTGCATATGTCCTCGACACGAAAGGTGTGTCCTTACTATCACTGTGTAGGTGTGGGTAAAATATGTGGCTAGGATTGGCGGAAGCCCCAGCTGTGCTTTGAACCTATGACCTTCTGTTTTTGCATGCACTGTCTGTGTGCACTGCACCACCATGTAGCCACAGATTGGCTGGTTTCCCTGGAACGTCCATGACTGTGGATCCGGCAGGGCCTGTCTGTTGCAGTGGACTGTGCCAGCCTGCACATGGCTAGGCCTCTGTCTTCTGTGGCTAGCAGCCACTGCCCCTGCACCACATGTACTCGTCCGCCAACATGCTGGCATGAGCTTCTCTCAGAAACAGCAGATGACCATATTGCAATGTGGCAGTACGGGACTGCATTTGGGGGATTTGGCTGTAGGTAATGCCCATTGTTGTTGTGTTTTTGCAGTGTTGTGTAAAATATGGGTGTTTTCCCCATGCTTATGTTCCCTGCAATACAGGGGTGTCTGCGCTATCTTTGTTTAGTGGTGGGTAAAATATAGGGGCTGGGCTGGGCTGACATGTGCCCCAGCTGGGATTTGAACCTCTGATCCACTGGTCCTAGAGGTACTGGTTCTATCCGCTGCACCACACTATGGCCACAAAGACAATGCAGCCCCTGGAGGTAGTATACCTGGCAGGATGGAGTCACAAACCCTGCTCTACGCATTTTTACTGTGGGCACATGCACCCTGTCTGGTGACAAACGTGCACATAAACCACGGAAATGACCACAGAAACTGGGGGACAATATATCACCACGCTGGGCAACAGTGATATTAATGGTCAACCATAGCAAACACTCCCAGTAAAGCTCCAAAAGGAAATTTGTTTTGGATGAGTCTCCGCTCCGTAGACCCTTCCAATATTCATTTGTTCTTTCTGAAGCTTTCCTGGGTGTGTTTTCTATATTTGCCCATTACTATAACTGTTCCCCAACTGAATTACTATTTGTGATATTTTTGTTGTGGTCGCTTTATATTTTTATTTTCACTTTTGTGCTGTGCACATGTATCACACTGCTCACGTTTTTCAGGTTTCCCCGGTTTTGCTGTACATTGCTGACGGAAATGGTTTCTCTTCCCTTTAAATGCCCTCTACCGCGAGTGTTTCACTCGCGCTATTTTTACATGCAAATTCGGGCCCGATAATGTGCGGGGAGCCTCTCCCCTCCCACCCTCCACCCATTGACCCCGTCCCTCCGCCCCTCCGGAGCCTTCCTCCGCCCTCCGTTAGCCGTTCCACGCCTCTATCGGACATTTGCGGGCCCGCACTTGTACGGGGCCCGTTAGTGTGCCGCGCACCTCTGCGGGGGTGACACGCATGATTGCGGGGCGTTTAAGCACTCTTAAGTACCGCTTTTAGTGCGCTATTTTGCGGCGCGCAAATTAGCGGTTTTTAGTAAACATGCCCCTTAGTGTTTACCAAGGGGGAATGTGTTTCTAATGTTACAATGGGACATCATCTCGCATCTAGTAATCAGCAGATGATATGGTTCAGTATTAGTACTAGGGCTGAAAAAATCCATTCAAAAGCGAGGGTCTTAGATTTTAGTAAAGCTAACTTTACAAAGATGGGATAATACCTCAGAGAGTTGTTAGCAGGATAGGAACAGTTGGGGAAAATAGAAAAACAGTGGGCAAAACTGAAAGGGGATATTTTAAGGGCAACAATCCTTTTTTGTTAGAAAGGTAAATAAATGTAAAATGTAAAGGAGGCCATTGTCGTTCTCAAAAGAAGTAGCTGAAAAGGTGAAGAAAAAGGGGCAAACCTTCATGAAATACAAGAGATCACAGAGAGAGGAGGACAGGAAATTCTTAGAGAAGCTAGCAAAGTTGTCAGGAAAGCAAAGGTAGAAGAAGAAATGTTGTTGTTGTTAAGTGCCGTTGAGTCGGAGTCGACTCATGGCAACCCTCTGGATAGCTATCCTAAATTGTGTTCGATCTTCAGTCAGGCGGCTCATTGTTGACATCCTGGTACCTGTAGCTGCTGTTATTGTTATCGATCCATCTCATTGCTGGCCTTCCTCTTTTGCGTTGACCTTCTATCTTGCCAAGCATGATGTCTTTCTCTAATGATCTCTCTCTCCACATGATGTGTCCAAAGTATGAAAGTCAAACTCTTGTCATCTGAGCTTCTAAAGAAAGCTTAGGTTTGATCTCCTCTAGTACAGACTGGTTTGTTCTTCGGGCAGTCCATGGTATACACAGTATTCGCTGCCAGCACTATAATTCAAAGGCATCAATTTTCTTCCTGTCTATCTTTTTCACTGTCCAGCTTTCACATCCATATGATGTTATTGAAAATACCATGGCTTGAACAAGTCAAATCTTTGTATGGAGTGAGACATCTCTGCTCTTGAGAATCTTATCTACGTCTTTCATAGCCATTCTGCCAAGAGCAATGTGTTTTCTGATTTCTTGACTGCTTGTTGCTTCTTTATTGATAGTTGATCCAAGTAGGTTAAAGTTATTCACGATTTCAATTTCTTCTCCTTCGATGATGAACCTGTTGATTATGCCAGTTGTCATGATCTTTGTCTTCTTTACATTAAAGTGCAGGCCCATTTTGAGACTATGTTCTTTGATTGTGAGAAGCAAATGTTTCAGATCATCTTCACTTTCCGCCAGTAATGTGGTATCATCAGCATAGCGAAGGTTGCTGATGAGTCTTCCACCAATCTTCACACCTCTGTTGTCTTCATACAATCCTGCTTCTCTGATGATTTGTTCTGCATATAAATTAAACAGGAAGAGGGAAAGTATGCAGCCTTGTCTTACACCTTTGCTTATTTTAAACCATTCTGTTTCTCCTTGTTCCATTCGAACTGTTGCTTCTTGATCAATGTACAGATTGTGCAAGAGAACGATCAGGTGTTCTGGTATACCCATGCTTCTTAATGTGGCCCAGAGTTTCTCATGGTTTACACAGTCAAAAGCTTTGCTATAGTCGATAAAGCACAAATAGATATCATTTTGGTATTCTTTAGTCTTTTCAAGGATCCATCTCACATCCGCAATGATGTCTCTCGTTCCTTGCCCTTTTCTGAACCCTGCTTGCACTTCAGGTAGTTCTTGTTCCAGGTATGATTGTAGTCTCTTTTGAATAATCTTCAGTAGAATCTTGCTGGCATGTGGGATCAGAGCGATCGTGCGATAATTTCCACAGTCAGTTGGATCACCTTTCTTTAGTATTGGTATAAACACAGATCTTTTCCAGTCAGTTGGCCATGATGTTGTCTTCCATATTTCTTGGCAGAGCCTTGTAAGTACGGTAACAGCTGCATCAGATTGCTGTAATACTTCTATGGGAATGCAATCAATGCCTGGTGCTTTGTTCTTTGATAAGGCTTTCAATGCTGCTTCAACTTCTTCTTTCATCACCAATGGTTCCAGATCATAAGGTACAGGTTGAAACGGCTGTTGGTCCACTTGATCTTTATCATATAAAAACTCTGTATATTCCTTCCATCTTTTCTGGATCTTCTCAGCATCATTCAACATAGAACCTTGAGCATCTTGTAACATTCCAATTCGAGGCTGGAACTTTTTCTTTAACTCTCGTAGCTTTAGGAAAGCTGATCTTGTTGTTCCTCTAATAGTTTCTGCTTCTATTTCCTTGCATGCGTCATTGTAGTACTTTTCCTTGTCCTGTCTTGCTGCACGTTGGAAATCTCTGTTGAGTTCTGTGATTGTCTTTCTTTCTCCTCTGGCTTTAGCTTCTCTGCGTTTCTGGGCAATTTTCAGAGTTTCTTCCGTCATCCATTTTGGCCGTTTTTTCTTTTTTACCTTTTGTAGAGACTTCTCGCTTTCTTCCAACACAACCTTCTTGATGTCATTCCATAACTCTTCTGGAACTCTATCATTTGTATCTAAAGCAGCAAATCAATTTTGCAGGCAGTCTTTAAATTCCAGTGGTATATTCTCAAGGTCATATTTTGCTGCATTCATGAGTGGTTTGCTCTTTTTCAGCTGTAGCTTGAGTTTGCATACTAGTAGTTGATGATCTGTACCACAGTCAGCTCCAGGTTTTGCCTTTGTTGATGTTATAGAGCTTTTCCATCGTTGACTTCCACAGATGTGGTCAATTTGATTTTTATGCAATCCATTGGGTGAAGTCCATGTGTACAGTCGCCGCTTGTGTTGCTGGAAGAAGGTGTTCGAGATGAATAGATCGTTGGTCTTGCAGAATTCTATCAGTCTTTCTCCAGCTTCATTTCTGTTGCCAAGTCCATATTTTCCAACTACTTTGTCTTCTTCTTTGTTGCCAACTTTTGCGTTCCAATCAGCCATGACTATCAGGATATCCTGTTTGCATGTTCTGTCAATTTCAGCTTGTACTTGTTCATAGAACTCTTCAATTTCATTCTCTTCTGCAGCTGTTGTTGGGGCATATACTTGAATTATAGTTGTGTTGATAGGCATTCCTCGTAGACGAATAGAGATTAAGCGTTCGCTGACTGCATTGTATTTCATTACAGTTCTTGCAGGTTTCTTCTTTATTATAAATGCAACACCATTTCTTCTTTGTCTTTCATTTCCAGCATAGTAGACCATGTGATCATCTGATGCAAAGTGCCCAATGCCAGTCCATTTCAGTTCGCTGACACCCAACAGATCAAGTTGTACATGTTCCATTTCATTCTTGACCACCTCCAACTTCCCTTGGTTCATGCTTCGTACGTTCCATGTTCCAATGTGTAAGACATCTTTACAGCTTCTGACTCTCATTTCATGCACAGCTACATCAGCAGTCAGACGTCCCGAGGGCCTTGATCCAACCACATCATAAATACTGGCTTTACTCTGAAAAGTCTTCAGCTCTTCCCCAGTAGCTAGTTGAGTGCCTTCCAACCTGGGGGTCTCATCTTCCAGCACTACAGCACAATTTGTTTTGTTGTAACTATCCATTGGGTTTTCATGGCAAGATACAGAAGTAGATTGCCGGGCCTTTCTTCCGCGCAGTTTAAGTTTGGTGTTGTTGACGTTGTCACAGAAATGTGATCCTCCGCCGTCAACACTATCCCATTCTGCTGCTGCCCAGATGGGTGGTTTGTCTTGGTCTGGCATCTCAGCTGAAACCTGTCCATCTTGGGAGACCCTGCCAGTAGTTAAACTACCGATAGTTTAGCTCTCAGCATCACTGATGCACACAAGCCCTCACAGCACGACAAGCTGCAAACCAATGCAATAAAATCTGTGGATAAGACATTTTTCAGACATGTTAATGAGAGAAAAAGTGGCATTGTCAGACTCGAGAGTGCAGGGGAGGAATATGCAGAAACTGATGAGGATAAAGCAGAATTCCTTAACAAATATTTCTGTTCTGTGTTCACAGATGAAGGGCCAGGAGCAGGATGTCAGAAATCACCCACAAATAGGAACAGAAGCAATGGGGTTCTTGAATGATTTTCAGAAGACTGTGCTCGTGAGGAACTAGCTAAACTAAAAGTAGACAAAGCCGTGGGTCCAAAGGAATACATTTAAGAATACTGAGGAATCTTGGGACATTCTAGCAGCTTCGCTGTCTGACTTTTTCAATACCTTTTTGCAGTCAGTAGTGGATTGGAGAAAGGCACAAAAGCGGACGTAAGAATGACACTGAGAACTACAGGCTAGTTAGTCTAACCTCTGTGGTTAGGTTATTGGAAAGGCTACTAAAGGGGAGAATAGTGAGGTTTCTGGAGTCCAATGGATTGTAGGATCCGAGGTAGAATGGATTCACTAGAGGCAGGTCTGGTCAGACAAATATGATAGATTTCTTTGACTGGGTGACCAGGTAGTTGGACCAAGGTAGAGCACTAGATGTGATGTATTTAAATTTCAGTAAAGTATTTGACAGTGTTCCACACAGGCGACTTATAAACAAACTAATCACCCTTGGGATGGACCCTAAAGTTATTGCTTGGGTTAGAAATTGGTTGAGTGGGAAGTGACAAAAGGTATAGGTAAATGGAGCGATATGATAAAGACATTTAAATATCTCCGTGTCATAAATGCACAGGAGAGTCTCTTTCAATTGAAGGCAAGCTCTGCTACGAGGGGACAAAGGATGTGAGTGAAAGGGGATAGGAGTAATATGCAGAAATATTTCTTTATGGAAAGAGCGGTAGATGCATGGAATAGTTTCCCAGTGGAAGTGGTAGATACAAGGACAGTATCTGAATTCAAAAAAGCATGGGACAAACACAGAGGATCTCTAAAGGTAAAAAGGGGACTACTGTAGTTAATATGGAAGGGCAGACTAGATAGGCCATGTGGTCTTTTTCTGCCATCATGTTTCTGTATTTCTGTGGTTTATGGTTTATTATATTTGATAAACCGCCCTTCAAAGGGTCTCAGCAGAGTGGTATTCAAAGTCTAAAAATACTTTAAAAGCAATATATAAGAAAAGAACCCAATTAGAAACAGGAAAGAATAACATCATTCATACCACAAGCAGAGAGAAGAGACAAAAAAAGAGGATCAGTAATTGAAGTAACAGACAAATCATAAGCAATATTAAACAAAAACGTATTCAACAGGGACTTGAAGGAGAAAAATAAAGGTTCTAACCAGATAGCAGAGGGGAACAAATTCCATAGTGCAGAGACCAGGAAATAAAATGCAGAGGGGTAGGTAGAAACTAATCTTGCTTGTGAGGGTGATGGTAAATATAAGCGATGGGTATGAGTATCACGGAGAAGATAATGAGTTGACTATGGGAGTAATAAATCAAAGAGATACCGAGGAATGCCAGAATGGAGGGTATGATGAACTATTGTAAGAAATTTAAGCTATGAACGGAATTTAATTGGGAGCAAGTGATTATTCAACAAAAGAGGGGTGACGTGCTCAAACTGGGAGGCATGGGAAAGGACACATACTGCTGTATTTTGTATAAGCTGTAACCTGTGGACCTGAGATTAAGGGAGACCTAGATAGATAACGTTACAATAGTCTAGTCTCGAAATAACAAGGGAAAGAAGCAGGGTAGTTAATGAAGGGCGAGAAATAAAAGGATGAACAGCACGAATCCGATAAAGAAAGAAGAAAAAAGAAAGAAGAATGAACAACTGAAGTAATGTGTAAGAGAAAAGATAGGGAAGAATCAAGGTTAACTCCTAACTAACGCATCGATTCTTTCAGAGGGATAGGACCACTAGGAAGTGAAGGAGCCAAGGATGATGAAGGAGAACCGAAAGTAACTCAGAGAGCAGAGGATTTGGCAAGATTCAAGCAAAGAAAATTATTAAAGAACCTTTGGGAGATGCTGGACTGGCAGTCATTAAGATGAGTGCGATCCAGAGTGAGGGAATTAGTATGTTGAATTAAAATGATATCATCTGCATAAAAGTGAGAGAAAATGCCATGCTGTTGGTTAATAAAGGGATCAGAAAGATATCAAATAGTAAAGGGTCTAAGATTTAGCCAAGACTCTCTCATGAGGGACTTTGTCAAAGGCTTTCTGAAAATCCAGATACATTATGTAAGCCCCACCCACACTCACCTTTGGACAAGGTAGAATAGGCTTCCCCTTGTGTAGGAGTGCTCACGGTAGCCGGGGAGATGGTGTTACTATCCAACCCACTTTAGGTGTGGTGAGGGGTTCAATAACACAAAATATGGATTGGACTACCCACAAGAGGCACACAGTCAGGAAAATAAATCAACATTAAAAGGGGTAAGAGCTCATAGAAGTTCCTCATGATATAAGGAAACCCGGATTACCAGGTAGGTATTATGGTAAGCAAAAAGAACAACACATAAATGTTTCTAACACCAATTAAGTGTGACTAAAATGGGTACAGTGTTTAAAAATTTAACAAAATGTGAACTAATAAACAATGTTTCTAAGCAAATGTGTCAACTTTCTGACTTTCTGGTTTCAATTTCAAATTTTCTATAAAGTATTGTACTTGTATATCTCAGTCTATTGTCATATATTTGTTGCAGCGCTTTATAAGTCTTTAATAATTTCAGCTCAAGTAACTATATGTATGTCGGTGAACCTATAGTTGCGGTACTTATTCATCTAGTCAGAGACTCGTTGGGGCCCAATCCTGGAATCAGTCTTCACTCCCAGTCTCTCTCACTCTCGATGCTGAACTTGCAGTGCAGTTCTCATGGGGGTCATTGTTCGTCGGTACTACTTCATCTCTTCAGGTAGATGGAAAAAAAAATCAAAGCTTTCCCTAAGTACTTCTATTCTCTAGCTAACTGTACTATGTTTTCTCTCTACCTTTACTATACTTTCTGTCCCCTAAAAAATAATATAACTGACAAAAAAAACTTCACCGATTGCACTACTTGGTATCTTCAGCAAGCTTGCCTTTTTTTTTTTTGCTTCTGCAAAAACTCTGGCAAATGCACAGTCACTGTGCTCTCACTGCACTTTTCACCTTAGACACTCACAAACACTTCTACCCCCTGCACAGTTTAGCAATGTCGGCACTGTGATCAGGACTAGTGTGGCGGGCAGGGCTGCCAACCACCCCTATCTTTGTATAATGCTGCAAAAGGAGTGAGCGTGTTTATATGTCTATCCATTGTTCTGTGGCTGCCCACACTTCACTGGGCCCAAAATGTCCCACTGTTACCAGCGTTAGCCTGATTAGATGCATAATGAGGAGCAAGGTATTCTGGGTATGGCCCAGACAGGGCAGATTGGCCAGGATGCATCTTCACAGGGTGTGGGGCAATGGCTAGGACACTGTAGTGCCTGACCACCACCTGCATGGACAGGGTGGCCACAGCATGGCATGCTGGGAGGGCACTCACTCTGAACGAGCAGTGACCATGGCAGGTCTAGGTTCCCACATATCGCTCTACACTATTTGTCTCTAGTGATATATTTGTGTTGCTCAGTGCTGTGGTCTAAATCACTGAGATGCCTGCTTGTTGTACTTAGTTCCTGGTGGACTGTCTGCAGTTAGACTGTGCATGGTTAAAACATCTTTAAGGTACAGTCTGACTGTGCTGTCTGCTGGTGACTGGCTAGCAGTGGTGGGAGGCACTTGGGGTTTCCAGACCTAACCCCAGCACTGCTGCTGGTCTGCCACTGTCCCAGTCATAGGTATTTCTCTTTCCCCTATCACATCTGCAGTCCTACACTCCCATTCCGCTCCCAGTCATACCCACTCAAAACTTCATTTAACCCCAATCAACCTACAGTCAGTTTCACAGTCATCCCAAAAGGAAAAAAACAACAACTTTAAACTATTACTTTTGTTTAGATTCCCCAGCTGCACGCAGCTACTCCTCACAGAATTCCACAGTCACCTTCACTCACAGGCTTCCTTTACCTATCAGCTATAAACTACATACTTAAAGAAAAAAATACCTTTAATTTATTCTTCAACCCTTTAAATTCTTCTGAGGATTTTCATCCTTTAATTTACTACTACACCTCTTGATCAGTCTCTCCCTATAAATATACCCACTCTCTTAACAGCAGTCTAAGAAATTATTTCAGAAACCAAAACTTCCCTTTAAAATCATATTTCTTTAGCCCAATAATAAATCTTCTTACTTTTGCCCAGTGATATTAACCCAATTAGCCAAAGCATTTGCTTCTCTTAGCTCATAACTCCAGTAAACCTCCCAAACAAATATCTGGTGTTAGCTAAAGCCTCACCTTCCACAGTTCATTTTTTTTTATCCCATTGAAAATATATTTTTATTCAACATGACAATTTCTTCCAGTCACTATAACTCCAGAGATCAACAGTCTCTGATTAAATGTCACACCCTGTCACTAAAAACAAAACAAAAAACCCTCACCCATTCCTTCATATCTCTCTCACATCATTCATCTCCATTCAAAATCAATCATACTTACCCATACCAGCATTCAGCTCCATTCACCTCAACAGTCATACATCCATTCAGCTCCACACACAGTCTCCAGACTGCCACACCAGTCAAACTCTTCGGCATTCCAGACTCCCCTAGCACCAGTACCTTTACCTTTGATGATGTCATGGAAAGGTTCTAGATGAGATTCACTGACACCTTTGTCATTCATTTTGTAGGAAACCAAGCAATTACTGAAGCTTCCTAATACAAAGAAATTTTTTTAAAGCCGTTTCTTTAAGAGATTATGCAGTGTAACATTAAAATAGCTATCTGCATCACACTTAACTCTTATTCCCAACTGGACCTCATTTCCATAATCCCCTAGGGAGATCCCTCCTCACCCACTTTTACATCCTGGTAACTGGACATATTAAAACTATATTTTTACCATCAAAATAAGCTTTTGGAAAGTTTAAAAGTGGTGTACCAGCATATCTCCAGGAACAAGCAGCAATTCACATATGGGTGACGTCGGCACCGATGGAGCCCGTGCGGGCATGCTCCCCAGCGTCCTATAAGAAGGTTTTAGGGAGCATCCCACTGTGCCTGCGTAGCTGCCTTCCCGCCTTTCCAACTCTCCCTTCTCAGTTTTTCATTTTCCGTGAAGCTGACAGGGAGCAATTCCTGTCACCATAGAAAATTTACTTTTGTGGTCTCGTCTGCCTTCCCGTCGACACTAGCACCGGCATCGTCGGTGTTTCTTCTATTTCTTTCTTTTAAAAAAACTTCTGTTTTTTCACTGTGGGTCCTTGCCCTCCAAGTGTTTAGGTGCCATTTTGGGCCTTAGGCCCCCTTTTCCTTTAAGATAGATAAACCAGCTAGTGGTTTCAGAAAGTTCCAAAATGTAGCGGTACTATCTCTGCTACTGACACCCATGACAGTTGTCTCAAATGTTTGGGACCAGACCATCTGCCATCGGAATGCCTTCTCTGCAGGAAGATGACAAAGAGAGGCCTGCAGAATAGAACTGCGAAACTCGGCACCTTTTTGCCACCGATGCGATGATGGTTGCATCGACATCGTCAAGGGCTTCATCTTCCTCCCACGGATCTCAGGTATCGAAACCCAAGCCTTCCTCGAAGGCTGGCCAGTCTTCCAAGGGTAGATCTCCTTCTAAGCATCGAGATGCCTTAAGCGTTGCCCTGGAGGGAAATATACTGGCCAAACAACCCCGGCGGGAGTTCCTTGCCTCCAAAGCATTAATGGGGTCCCAAGATGCTCTCGAGGCCTCCACCTCCGGAGAGTTCTTGGTGCCATGTTCTGGGGTCATGGCCCACTGTTCGGGTACCGATACCCAGGCATCGACTGGCTCCATGGATCAGCAGTGCTGGCCATTGAGCAGAGTTTAGCGGCCTTGCAAGCAGCTTTGGTACCGCTAAAGCCTCTGCAATTGGTTCCTCAGCCATCGGTACCAACACCAGTAATGAATGTATCCGGATCGACCATTGCACCGCTCTCCACGCTACCACCCATGCTGGCCCTAGAATTAGTGTCCGGCATTGAGGGTCCACTACCTAGGCATTCTGATGCCGAATTTGATTGGTACCGTTGACGAGCCGGGCGGGAGCACCCAGCCTATCAATACTTCGAGTCTTCTGATTCCGACTCGTCCGATGAATCGATCGGTACCAGGGAAATGGAGGCTCTTCCAGGAGATCCTTCTCCTTCCCACAACACCGTATGTCTCCTCCGAAGGACATGTCTTTTCAAGATTTTATACGGGACGGGACTCGGGGCCTCTCCATTACGGTGACCTCCAAGAAAGAACCGAGAGCTGAAGAACTTGAAATTCTTCAGTATCTAGCAGCCCCGAAGGAGGTTGCTACCCTACCTATTCACCAGATATTGTATGACCTCATGCTTAGGATGTGGGAGACACCTTTAACTGTCTCTCCACATTCTTGGAGGCCACTGCTTCTACATCTCTCTCAAGCCAAATCGCTGTAGTTGGGATGTACTCCAGATCTCCTATCTTAGGAGAACGGGACACTTCTGCATCCAAACCCACAGTCCTTACATCTGACATCATGGCTGCTGAGAGCTTAGAACTCCAGCACATCAACCTCTCTCCACAGGTTAGAGATATCGTATTGGTTTCAAGGAAACCTTACACAAAGCATTCTTACGCCTTCAAGTGGCGAAGGTTTTCAATCTGGTGTTCAAAAAAGGATCTTAATCCTTCTTCCATTCCTGTGGAAGCGTTACTTGAATATCTCCTCCCCCTCTCGTCCTCTGGACTCAAAACCAATTCGGTAAGGGTCCACCTAAGTGCCACTGCGGCATCTCATATGCCCTTAGATGAACAACCTGTGTCCTCTCAACCACTTGTAGCCCACTTCATGAGGGGCCTACTCTTAACTAAGCCTCCCATTAGGCCATCTTCAGTGGCATGGGACCTCAGTGTTGCCCTCGAACAGATTATGAAGCCCTTTGAACCTCTAGCCACTACATCTCTGAAGTTTCTTTGTTGGAAAGTTATCTTCCTAATTGCCCTCACTTCTGCAAGATGCATCAGTGAGCTCCAGGCTTTATTTTATTTATTTATTTATTTATTTAACAAGTTTTCTATACCACTTTATCGTTAGAATCAAAGCAGTTTACAGTATAACACATGAACAAAACAATTACAGAGAACTCATGTAACAAACATAGGTTGGGGTAACTCCGGGCGATGCTCAGGAGTATAACTTATTTACAACTGATGTACATATACAGGAAACAGCTGGTGTGCTGATGGCACCATGCACTTTTGCAGTATGGTGATGTACTTGGCCCCGTTGACCATTCCATCAACGATGTGAAGACGTCTAATGCCACTGGCAGCCATGCAGCCCCAGACCATGACCTTCAAAGGATGCTTCACAGTGAGGTTGAGAGACTCAGTCTTGAATTCCTCTCCAGGAAATCTCCTCACATAGGTGTGGGCCTGGTTACCAAACAGGCAGAAGGTGCTTTCATCGCTGAATAGCACCTTTTCCCACATTTCAGTCGACCAGGTTGAGTGCTTTCTCGCCCACACGATCCAGTTGCGCCTTTGTATGTCAGTCATCAGTGGCTTATTCCGTGCTTTGCAGCCCCGGAGACCAAACTGCAGGCACTGGCAATGAACTGTTGATGAGCTGACACTGACCTCACTCGTCTGACCACTCTCAAAGTAGCTGAGGAGAGGTCAACTTGCGATTAGTCAGTGAAATGCTTCGTAGTGCGCGGTCCTGGCATGATGTTGATGCACGTGGATGACCTGAACGAGGCTTGTCCACCAATGAATCCATTTCTTTCTTCTTCTGTACAATCTTAACAACAGTGCTCTGACTGCAGCCAACTTTCCTGTCTATCTGACGGCTTGAAAATCCTTCCTCGCTCATAAAGGACACACGAACACGCTCCTCCAACGTCAAGGTCCGAGTCATCTTCATGGTCGATCCAGAAAGCGTATGAAATTCAAAAATTCCACACGTTTTTATAGCTGCACTGCTGGCTAGATATCTGCATTGTGATTGGTTAGTGAAACCAGCCTCCTGATTGGTCAGAAATAACGTGTGCATATTGGATAATCTCGATCCAGTTTTGACGCAGGATCCACAAAAATCACAGTAGCTATCTCCCAGTGTCTGTAAAGTATTTAAATTGGAAGCAAGGAATGCAAAAAAGTCAACTCTAATAGCCAAATGTATCCCTTTTAACGTGGTAGAAAGATGAATATGCTGGGCTAACGCAAAATTTAAAAAAAAAGTTAGAAAGTACAAAAACCACAAAACTCACAAGTGATTCCAGACTTTTGCACACCACTGTAGGTATAGTTTTGAATAGGCATGTGTCATGAGGGGATGTACTGGGTGTCCTCTTTGAAGTGTTCAGAGAACAGGAAAGTTTTTAGATGTATCCTGAAGTCTTTGATGTCTTTGGTTGTCCTTATTTTTTCCAGCAGTGAGTTCCAGATGGCAGGTACGGCTAGTGAAAAAGCCATCTTCGTTGTAGTCTTATTGGCTTTCGTATATGAGCTGGGGAATGGGATAGTTTCTCTAGTGTTTTGTCTCTTGGGTCTGTTGTTTGGTTCTGAGCATAACAGCATCTGTAGAGAATCAGCTGACATATTATTTCTATTCTTGAAAGTGGTTAGTGCTATTTTATATTTGGCTCTTGAGGTGATCGGTAGCCAGTGTAGCTGACGTAGGAGAGGAGTTATGTGCTCATGCTTAGCTGATCCTGTGTTGAAGAGGGCAGCGGTGTTCTGGGCTAGTTAAGGTGCTTGGGTGGTTTGAGCTGGAAGTACTTGGAGGAGGGAGTTACAGTAGTCCAAGATGGGGTTGATAAGTGCTTGGCAGATGATGCGGAAGTGTTCTTGACTTAGGAGGGGTTGTAGTCTGTGGATAATGGCTAATTTGTAGAATGCATTCTTAGAGGTTTTGTTACTGTGAGCTTGTAGATTTAAGAATCGGTCAAGAGTGACACCAAGGTAGTGAACCTCCTTTTTTACTGGAATCAGCATGTCCTCTAGGGTGATGGTGGTAGGGGGTATAAAGGATGCATTACGTGAGATAAATAGTGCTTCAAATTTTTTGAAGTTGACTTGTAGGTTGTTGGAAGAGAGCCAGTTTTTCATTTCCTGCAGATAATTTGTAATTGCTGTATAATCTGGTGTGTTGAGGTGGATTAGAGAGTAGATCATGATGAGGTCTGCATAAATGGCATAGAATATCTTGTGCTTTTTGAAGATATTGCAGACTGGCTGTATATAGATGTTGAAGAGGAGAGCAGACAGGGTTGACCCTTGCGGGACTCCCTGTGTGGTGTTAATTGAAGTGGAGGTGTTCAATCCAATTTTGACCGTTTGTTGTCTGTTACTGAGGTAGGACTGAAACCAGTTGAGGGTGGTATAATGTAGACCAATATTAGCAAGTCGATTTAGAAGGGTGCTATGTGAGATGGTGTCAAATGCTGAGGCTATATCGATAAGATTTATTTATTTACTTATTTGTTTTTATATACCACGCTTTTTAGATCAGTGCGGTTTACATATAACAAGAACAGTAACTAGTTTACATAAAACAGGTTTGCATATAACAGGTTACATAGAACAAATTTACATTATATTGATATTAACAGAAAAACATTAACAGGGTTTGTATAGGACAGTTTAACTTGGGTAGGGATCGTGGGGGAGCAGATATATCCTTGGGTTGAGGGAGGTAGCTAAGTGTTAGGTGTCAGTTGTAGTTACATTTAGGACTTATTCAGGGTGGGTGGCTGTAGGCTAATTGGAAAGGTATGTTTTTAGTGCTTTCCTGAAAGATATCAGTTCTGGGGTAGCTCGTATTGCTGGGGGTAAGGCGTTCCATTGAGGTGGTGCAAATAGAGAGAATGCATGATTTTTGGTTGATTGGGTACAAGATCTTACTGCTGAGGAGATAATTAGAGAATTCATCATGCATGATCTCCTAGTTCTAGTCTCTGGCATGCATTGTATGAGTCTTATGAGCGAGGTTGAAGACATTTCATGAAGGGTCTTAAAGGTGAGCAGGAGGGCTTTGTAAGTCAGGCAGCTTGCGATGGGGAGCCAGTAAATCTGAATCAACAGGGGGGTGATGTGTTCATGTCTGGATGCAGACAGGAGTGTTTGGGCAGCTGTGTTCATGGCTAGTTGTAATGGTCGTAGAGCGTGCTTTGACATGCCATGGTAGATGATGTTAGAGTAGTCTAAGTGGGGGAAGATGAGGGCTTGGGATACAGTACGGTAGTCTGAGGGCTCTAGAAGAGGGCGGAGGTGCCGGAGGGTTCTCAGCTTATGGTAGACTGCTTTGGACACATTTTTAATGTGGGTCTCCAGCTTCAGGTATTGGTCGATTGTGATTCCCAGATAACAAACTTCTTATTTGGTTATTTATTTATTTATTTATTTACATTCTCTTATATACCGCGCTATTCTGCATCAGTGCGGTTTACAATGAACAAACTGAAATTACATTGAACAGGGCATTATAACTTGGTTATGAGGTCAAAGTCCTTTACTCTGAGGGAGGTTGGCAGGTTAAAGATGGAGTCTTTGGTTATGAATAGTACCTTTGTTAATCATCAGATTTTGTGTTGCAAGCCAGTTGGAGACTGCATCAAAGCATTCTGCTATGGAGGAGTAGTCAGGGCTGTCTATGAGGAATGGGGTGTACAACAATACATCGTCGGTGTTTCTTATGCCTTTTTGATGCAGGTGGGTGAGAAGGAGATTGTGATTGACTGTGTCGAAGGCAGAGGCAATGTCCATGAATATGAGGATGAAACTGTGTTTCTTCTTTCCTAAGCCTGTGTTAAGTCTGTCAAGGAAAGTTATAAGCAGGGTTTCGACACCATGCTGCTGGCGGAATCCATGCTGTTGCGAGTCTAGAGGCGCGTAGGAGTCAATATGGTCCTGGGTTTGTTGGTGAATGATCTTTTCTATGATTTTGGTTAGGAGGGGGAGGCTAGAGATGGGTCTGTAAGACTTGATCTCTGTCGGGTCAAGTTTGTTGTTCTTGATCAGAGGTCGGATGGAAGCAGTTTTCAGTGGGGGAGGGAGGATGCCTTCAGATAGAGATAGGTTCGCTACTTTGGCGATGAATAGGCTGAGGTAGGTTCGTGTTTGTTTGATCCAGAATGCTGGGCATGGATCCACTGGGGATGTGGTGGTGTTGATCCCACTGATGATTCTCTCTATTTGTTCAGGAGGATATGGATAGAAGGAATCTAGTGTCGGTAAAAATGTGTCATTGGGAGTAGGTGGGTGAGCATTTAAGATAAGCACAGGCAGAGTTGGTCATTGATGATGTTGTTTTGCTTTGAAAGTACGTAGCAAAGTCCTCTGGGCTTGGAGTGTTTGTTGGTTTTTGCATGGATGCATCTTTTGTAAGAGATTTAACAAGGCTGAAGAGCTCAAGGGGGTTTATTGAGAGAGTGCATGAGGGTACTGGTGTGATGTTCTTTCCTCTTGAGATTGACAGCTCTTCTGTGTTCTTGTAGTTTGTTCAGGAAGGCAGCTTGGTCATTGCTGTGCCTGGAGTGTCGCCAGTGGCGTTTGCGCTTTCTGAGGTGTATTAGTGATTTGCGCAGGTTGGCGGTAAACCATATGGCTTTGTGGTTTTTGTAGGTGGGTTTTGTGGATGGTGGAAGGAGTGCAGCTTTGGAGAGGTGGATGTTCCAGTTGTCTAATAGATTGTCCAGGTCGTTAGAGTCGGAGATGAGGTTATGAAGAGTGTTGCTGAGGAAAGTTTCTTTGTCAAAGTGTTTGAAGCAGCAATGAACTTGAGAGTTTAAGAAGATAGATTGTTGTTCTTCTCCAGGACCAAGCAGGAAGTCAGTCCTCACTTATGGGTGACATCGACGCCGATGGAGCCCCCGTGCGGAGCATTTACCCAGCTTTCTAAGAAAGCCTTTGGGAATACTGCACGCATGCGCGGTCCCCTTCCCGCCTAAAGGTGCCATCTTGCTCAGTCTTTCTTTTTCCGTGGAGCCCATCGGACGTCTGTCCATGTCACCCGGAAAAGTTGACGTTTTTTCAGCATTTACTTCGTCTTTTTTCTCCGGTTCGATGCCGGTTTCCCTTCCCGCCGGGTTCGGTACACCGGTATCGAGCCAGTCTTCTATCTTTCGGTTTTTGCCCTTCATGGCTGGCGTTTGCGCCCTTTTCTGTTTTTCCCTGGAAGGCCGGTCTTTTGACCTCATGGGGGCCCTTTTTTCCCCGATGGCTTCCAGTGGTTTCAAGAAGTGTGATCGGTGCAAGAAACTAATGTCTCTCACCGACATACACGACTGCTGCCTTCGGTGCCTCGGCCTAGATCATGATCCAAAAATCTGTGGCCCGTGTGGCAAAATGTCCACCAAGGCACTTCGAAGCCGTCAGCACCAGAAAGAAAGGATTTTCTCTGATTCTGCCTCCGGCCAGGCCCGGACCTCGTCTGAAGCCTCGACATCTCGGGAGTCTGATCCCGAGCATCGCCGGGGTTCCTCGGACAGGGGGTCCCCCGATTGGGAATGCAAGAGGAAGAAACGGCTCGTGAGGGCGGCATCGGAAGAAGTCCCTGGTTCCTTGAGGGCCAGGTCTAAGACCCCCGACCGCCGTCCCGGGTCCTTGGAACAGGAAAAGCCGTCCAAGATACCTCGTGTGGAGCCGGAGACCGTCGGACACATAAGTCCTGTAGTCCTCGTGGACTCTCCTCCGAGGGAGCTGACGTCGGGCCCGAGTCGGTGGCTGCTGAGTCTCCTGAGCTTGGACTCAGGCTGACAGCCTTGGAGTGCAGACTGTCTGCCTTCATGGATCAGCAGCGGGTGCTGATGGCTAGCCTCGCTGGTGCATCTGCCCCGACCACTGGGACATTGGTGCAATTCTGGTCGCCGTATCTTAAAAAGGACATAGCGTTATTAGAAAAAGTACAGAGAAGAGCCACCAAATTGGTGAAGGGGATGGAAGGCTACTCCTATGAAGAGAGGCTAAAAAGGTTAGGGCTCTTTAACCTGGAAAAGAGACAGCTGAGGGGAGATATGATAGAGGTCTATAAATTAATGAATGGAGTGGAACGGATAAACGTGGATCAATTGTTTACGCTATCAGAATATAGAAAGACTAGGGGACATGTAATGAAGCTACAGGGTAAACTATTTAAGACAAATAAGAGAAAATATTTTTTCACTCAACGTGTAATCAAACTCTGGAATCTGTTACCGGAGGATGTAGTAAGGGCTGTTAGTATAGCTGGGTTTAAAAAAGGTTTGGACAAGTTCCTGGAGGAAAGGTCCATAAACCACTATTAAAAAGGGACCCAGGATATCAATGCTTGACCCAGTACAAGCATTGTGGAACCTGTGTCTTTTGGGGATATTGCTAGGTACGTAGGACCTGGATTGGCCACTGTTGGAAACAGGATACTGGGCTTGATGGACCTCGGTCTGACCCAGTATGGCATGTCTTATGTTCTTATGTTCTTATGACATTGACGTCGAAGTCGACCCCGGAGACCGAGCCGATACTCGAGACCATGAAGGCTCAAAGTCGTCCTCGGTCATGGTCACCCTCGACCTCCCGCTCGGAACCGAGGGTGTCGACGCCGGTGCCTTTGGCATCGGGGCGGGTGCCACCTAGACCCCCACGGTCGGAGCCCCTCGACTCCTCTTTGGATGAGTCAGCGTGGGAGACGGAGGACGAGAAGTCCCCCGACACCTTCCGGACTCGGTGCGTCCCTTCGGACACACCGCAGTCCGAGCCCCAGAGTAGGTCCCCCCCGGAGGACACCTGGTTCTCGGAGTTCGTTAGGGACATAGCCAAGGCGTTGGCAATTCCCATGGACCCCGAGGAGGAGCCTCGAGCCAAAGAGCTCAAGGCCCTCTAGTATGACTCTCCTCCGAAGGAGGCCTTTACTGTGCCGGTTCCTCCGATGCTGGAATGGCCCCTCTTCTGGATGTGGGAGGCACCGGCCTCGGCACCGGTCTTGAGCAAGCGGGTCGATTCCATCTATCGACTCCGTAAGAGCCCTGGATTCCAGAAGGCGCAGCTGCCGCACCATTCCATGGTGGTGGAATCGGCCATGCATCGTCTGAAGAGCCAGAAGATGCACTCTGCGGTGCCTCCCGGCAGGGAGGCCCGGAACCTGGATGCTTTCGGCAGAAAGTGCTTCCAGGGCTCGATGCTTGCTTGCCGTGTCCAGTCCTACCAGCTGTACATGGGCATGTACTTACGAGATCTGGCGAGTCTCTGCTGGCCTCTCCAGGGAACCTTTGCAGAGGTTCCAGACTTTGTCCTCAGGAATCAGGGACTGCTCAAAGTTCATGTCTCGAGTGGCCTACGATGGCTTCGAGGCTTCGGCTCGTGTGGCGGTAGCTGGCATCGGAGCCTGACGCCAGGCATGGCTGCAGTCATCGGATCTCGGGCCCTGGGTATAGGACAAGTTGGTCGATGTCCCTTGCCGAGGTGAGAACCTTTTTGGCAAGCCCATGGCCGAGAAGGCAGCTGAGCTCGAAACCGAGCACCTGACTAGGACAAGGCTGTCCAGAAAGACTTCTGCCCCTTCTCACAAAAAGAAGGGCTCGGGTAAAAAGCCCTTTTACCCGAGAAAGGCAGCTGCCTACAAACCTTTCCCTTGTACCAGGCCTCCCCTGCTCCCCAGCAGGGGCAGCAGGCCAAGGGGCAGGGACATGGGCCCCGTAGGCAGAAGACCCCCAAGCCTCCGGCTCCTGCTTCTACCCAGCAGGGAGGGTTTTTTTGACTCCCACAGCATAGCCTTTCCACCTCTGCTGCCCCAGTCCTGCACAGGAGGTCGTCTAACCCTGTTTGCCCACAAGTGGCCATCCATTACAGGGGATGCTTGGGTATTAAGCATAGTCCACAAGGGCTATATGCTCCATTTCCAGAAGTTACCCCCTGCCTACTTCCCAGGAGAGCCTCTAAGGCCTCTCCTGCACACAGACCTCCTACTTCAAGAACTTCAAGGTCTGCTTCTGGACAAGGCGGTGGAGCCTGTACCTCCTCGCCTACAGGGGCACAGTTTCTACTCCAGGTACTTTCTAGTGCCAAAACGAACCGGGGGCCTAAGGCCTATTCTAGACCTCAGAAACCTCAACAAGTTCTTGGAGAAAGAAAAGTTCAAGATGCTTACTCTTGGAACACTTCTGCCCTACCTCCAGCAGGGAGATTGGCTATGCTCCTTAGATTTAAAGGATGCGTACACCCACATCCTCATTCATCCAGACCACAGAAAGTACCTCAGATTCATGGTGGGAGGAAACCATTACCAGTACAGAGTACTGCCTTTTGGCCTAACTTCCGCCCCAAGAGTCTTTACAAAGTGCCTTGCTGTGGTGGCGGCCTACTTGAGGACTCAAGGTGTTTTTGTCTTCCCCTATCTGGACGACTGGCTCATTAGGAGTCAGACTTACCAGGAGGCCAGGCAGGCCACCTTCCGAACTGTATCACTCCTTCAAGACCTAGGCTTTGTCATAAACTTTGTAAAGTCCACTTTGCTCCCCTCCCAGAACCTAGAGTTCATAGGAGCGCAACTGGACTCTCTGCAAGCAAGGGCTTACTTGCCAGAGGACAGAGCTCAAAGGCTCATGGAGTTGGCATCCCGGTTTCTCAGCATGCCAAAGGTTTCTGCCAGGCTCTGTCTGCAGCTCCTAGGACACATGGCATCGACTGTACATGTCACCCTCAATGCCTGCCTGTGGTGCCTCAGAATTCAGTGGAAGCAAGCCACAGGGAGCCTCGCAGACAAAGTCAGGGTGTCAAAATCATTCCTGAATTCTCTTCAGTGGTGGTTACACCCCCCCCAACTTGCTTCAGGGGGTGCCTTTTCAGGTGCCTGTCCCCACAGTTGTGTTGACGACAGATGCCTCCTTGCAGGGCTGGGGTGCGCACTGTCAGGAGAGCTGCACTCAAGGCCCATGGTCTCCATGGAAAGCCACGCAACAGATCAACCTACTAGAACTTCGGGCTATTCGGTTAGCCCTCAAGGCTTTTTCCCACACTTTGACTCACCAGTCTGTTCTAGTTCAGACGGACAATCAAGTGGCCATGTTCTATGTGAACAAACAGGGAGGCACTGGGTCCAGGCCCCTGTGCCTGGAAGCACAGGCCCTTTGTTCCTTTGCGCTCAGGCACAAAATGTTTCTGAGAGCTGTTTATCTTCCTGGCCAGGAGAACTTCATGACAGACAGATTAAGCAGAATTCTGCAGCCCCACGAGTGGCAGTTGCACACGTTAGTGGTTCAAAAGATTTTCCTGAAATGGGGACTTCCATCCATGGATCTCTTTGCCAGTCCCCTGAATCACCAGCTACCCAGGTTCTGTTCCAGGCAACTGCATCCCTGAGGTTCACGGAGGATGCCTTCCTGATTTCTTGGTCCCAGGGCCTACTATATGCGTTTCCTCCCACACCTCTGGTGGCCCGAACCTTGTTCAAGATTCTAAGGGACAAGGCCTCGGTCCTTCTGGTAGCTCCCAGGTGGCCGAGGCAGCCCTGGTTCCCACTCCTGCTTCAACTAGCAGTGGAAACACCATTGCCTCTGGGGTTCCAACCCGATCTTCTCTCTCAGGATCAGGGTTCCCTCCTGCACCCCAATCTCAAATCTCTCAATTTGATGGCCTGGAGGCTGCAAGGGTAGTCTTAGCTCCCTGGGGCCTGCCTCAGGAAGTGGAAGAGGTGGTCTTGGCCTCTAGAAAGCAATCCACTAGGAAAACGTATGCCCTGAAGTGGAGAAGGTTCTCCTTGTGGTGTCAGCAACGCAAGGAAGATCCTTTCACCTGCACTGTGCTAGTAGTGCTTCAGTACCTCCTGCACTTGTCCAATCAGGGCCTTAAGTCCAATTCTGTTCGGGTCCACCTCTCCACTCTGGCAGCTCACCACTCACTGGTGGAGGGACACTCTTTGTCGGTTCACCCCTTGGTGTCCAGATTTCTCAGAGGCTTACTATTGCTCAAGCCTCCTCTCCATCCACCAGCCCCTGAGTGGGAGTTGAATGTGATCTTGCAGCAGCTGACTCGCCCACCTTTTGAGCCAATGGCTACATGTCCTCTGCGCTTCCTTTCTTGGAAGACTCAATTTCTAGTGGCCCTGACCTCGGCCAGGCGAGTGAGTGAACTTCAAGCCCTGGTCTGTGACAAGCCATACACTCGCTTCTATAGGAACAGGGTTGTCCTTTGGACTCATCCTAAGTTCCTCCCAAAGGTTGACTCCTCTTTCCACCTCAATCAGGAGGTGGTTCTTCCAACGTTCTTCCCTAGGCCCCATGCCAGCCGGGCTGAGATAGTCCTGCATACCCTGGACTGTAGGAGGGCCTTATCCTTCTACCTTGAATGTACGCAGGGACATAGGAGGGCTACTCAGCTCTTCGTATCTTTTGACCCCAATAACTTGGGGGTACCTGTCTCCAAGCGTACCTTGTTCATCTGGGTTGCTGACTGTATCACCTGGGCTTACAGGGCAGCTGACCTTCCTTTGCAGGGTCGTGTCACGGCCCACCGTGTCAGAGCAATGGCTGCCTCAGTAGCTCATCTCTGCTCTGTACCGTTGGCAGACATCTGTAGGGCTGCAACTTGGTCCTCAAGCCAGACTTTTGCAGCCCATTACTGTCTGGAGAGGGAGTCCCGTAGGGACAGTGCTTTCGGTCAGGCAGTGCTCCGGAATCTTTTTGAGGTTTAGGCAACTCCTACTCTCCAGCCCTCTGGTTGGGCTACTGGTGGGAGTATGTTTCAGTGAAATCCTTTCTCTGATGCTGAGGCTAGAGGAAGCTCATTTTTCAGCTCTGGGTCCCCGGTATCCTGAAGCTGGGGAGTCCCATAAGTGAGGACTGACTTCCTGTTTGGTCCTGGAGAAAGAGTAGTTACTCACCTGTAACAGGTGTTCTCCAGGAGCAGCAGGAATCAGTCCTCACAACTCTCCCTCCTCCCCTGGGAGTTGCAGTTGTACATAGTTTATTTGTACATTTTTTTGTGCTGTCTTTTAGCTATGTCATCTGACTGGGCAAGATGGCACCTTTAGGCGGGAAGGGGACCGTGCATGTGTGCAGTATTCCCAAAGGCTTTATTGTTTATTGTTTATATAACATTTGATATACCGCCCCCCGTTACATCGGGGCGGTTTACAATATAAATAAAATTCTCAAGTCAGAAACGGAAAGAGAAAGTTACAATTACATGAATAAAGGAAAAAAGAGAAACAGAGGACAGGGGAAGATAGGAAGATAGAGTCAGGAGCAATGTTCCCTCTAATTTTCTGTAGGCTGTGTGCGCATAAAATATCAGCTGTGCAGCTTTTGAAGGAAGGTTAAATTTTTGTGCGCCACATAACGACACTCGGAGTTATATACTTTAAAATTTGACTACACTTCAGAATACAGTATGTACACCACATTGATTTTAATCAAATTAAATGAAAATAGACGATTACTAAATGAAGCGGAAAATTTCTAGTAATTACAATCACAACTTTTAAATTTTAAGACGTCTGTGTTGTTTTCTATCAGCATCAGAACCGTAATTTTTGTGCGCTCTGTTGTAAAGTATGTGCGCTTGCTCGGCGAGTTGTGTGCGCGCGCACACGCGCACAGCTTAGAGGGAACAGTGGTCAGGAGGGTCAGCTAGATCCAGGAAAGGCGCAGGAGAAAGCTGGGGAAATGCTTCGCACAGGGGCTCAATCGGCATCGATGTCACCCATAGGTGAGGACTGATTCCTGCTGCTCCTGGAGAACACCTGTTACAGGTGAGTAACTACTCTTTCTCCATTATGTGGAATTTCAAAGAGGATGGCATTATGGTCAGAACATGGCACTGGTTGTACATGTGGCAAGATCTGGTTGTGTAAGTTGTTAAGGGGTAGCGGGGCAAAGATCAGGTCTACGGTGTTACCTCCAATGTGGGTAGGAGTATTGATGATTTGGTGGTAGTCCAACGCAGCCATTGCGTCGAGGAATGCTGTGGAGTGTTTAGCAGGGAGTGGGGGGCGATTAAAGTCACCCAGGAGCCAGAGCCATTTCCGTTGTGTATTGTTGTTGCATGCTAGATCAAGGATTGTGGCCAGCTCTTCTGTATTTGGAGAAGGTGCGCGGTAAAGGAGACAGATTGCTAAGTTCTTATTGGAGATTTGTAGATGAGTAGGAATCCAGTTTTTATATTGTCAATTCCTCTGAGTAGTATGTCAAATAGGTGAGTGAGGAGAGTCTCAACACTGTGGTTAGGGCGGAAGCTGTGTTGGTGTTTGTCAAGTGAAGCATGTAGGTCAATATGGTCTTAAAGTTGTCTATGAACTTCTTTTTCAATTATCTTGGATAGGAAGGGGAGGCTGGAGAATGGATGGTAATATGCAGGGTCTGAGGTGTTTGATGATTTGGTTTTTTTGGATAGGGCGAATGGTGGCTTGCTTGAGAGCATGTGGCATATAGCCTTGAGATAGTGACTTGCTTACAATATTTTGAATACAGTTGATAGAATCTTCCTCTTCCTTGATCAATTTGATCCATTCTACTGGGCAGGGGTCAGTTGGTACAGTGCTGGTGTTTAGGGCTGTAATAGTGTGGAAAGTTTGCTTTGCAGTGGTGATGTGAAATTAACACCATTTATGTGAGACTTTGGGTTCTGTATTTGAGGAGCTGCTTGAAGTAAGGAGTGGGTCGTCTGGGGTGACTTGTTCTTGTTGATGAGGTAATCCGTGAAGATTTGAGGTTGAATCATGACTCCTTCTCTGTTTGATGTGTCTTTTGTGAGCTTGCATACTATTTCAAATAGTTCTCTGGGTTTGTTGCATGATTTTAAAATGAGGTTGGTGTGGTATTCTTGTTTTTGCTTGTTGATTAGATTGTTGTACTCCTTTAGCATAATTTGGTATTGGATTAGAGTGGATTGTGACCTGTCGTGTCTCCATTTTCGTTCCAGTTGGTGAAGCTTTCTCTTTGTATCTCGTATTGCTGCAGAGTACCATGGGGCTGATTTGGTTCTTTCCTCCTTATAACGTGGGTTTGGGTGGTTTGGGGCCTTTGCTGCTTCACTGATGGTGGTATTCCAGGATTTGATAGCTTCATCTAAGTCTGAGAAGTCTTTGGGGAGGTTGGAGAGGGTTTCATTGAGGAACTGGTTTTTGCTGAATCCTTTAAATCTTCTTCTGGCGTGAGGTGTGGATTGTGGTTTTCCAACTGGGAGAAGATGAATGTTGAAGTGTATGGCATGGTGGTCTGACCAACGTATTGGTGTGGCTTGTGGGACTGTTATGTTGCCCTGGGAAAGTAGATTCTGTGGGACAAAGATTAGGTCAGGGGTAGAGCCTGACCTGTGAGAGGGACCCTTGAGAATTTGGCAGAATTGGAGGGAATCCATTGCTTTGTGGAAGGCTGCTTCTTCTTTGTTGGAGGCGGATGTCAGATTTAGGTCTCCTAGTAGTATGAGTGGTTTGTGGGGGGAGTTGGCCAAGCATACTGCTTCAATTATGTTGGATGTTTCTTTGATGGCAGCGTTAGGGGCTCTGTAGGTGAGGCAGATTGTTAGGTGTTTGTTCTCTATAGTAATTAGGTTGCAGTGTTCAGAGCTCGTGAATCTGGAAGTTTTGAGTTGAAGGTCCGTTCCTCCTAGAATTAGTACCCCACTGCCTTTCTTGTGGTTGCGTGGGCAGTTGAAAGCAGTGTGGGTCCGCAGTGTAATTTGATTCAGAATAACCTGGTCAGAGTTTTTTTAGCCAGGATTCAGTGATACAGAGTATGTCACTGTGGTGGGCTTGCATATGGTCCGAGATGGTATTTGTCTTGTTTCTGATGGACCTGGCATTGATTAGCCCAATGTTGATGTGTGTGCCAAGGGTGGGTGGGGTTTGATAGTCAGATTTGTGGGTGATTGTTTGTATTCTTATTAGCCTGGGGGTTCTTCTGTAGGTATTCTTGTATGTGTTCTGCCATATTTGTGTGTGGAAGGGCATGTATAGTAGCGGAGAATATGGGGTTGCAGTGGGGAGGTTTGTAGTATAGGTAGCTGTTCAAAGGGTGGCAGAGCAGGTTTGAAATGAGAAGGATGGCATAGACTGTTCGGATAGCTGGCATATATTGTTTGTGGTTTACTAGGAGTCTGTTGCTTCCTGGTGTAGGTCGTTGGTACTTACGGTTTGGAGTCTTTCTTGAGGGTGGTGTATGTTGTTGGTTGAAGCATTTGCCTTGAGGTGTGTAGGGCAGTGGCTGGTTAATGGGGTGCAGTCTTATGATTGGTGAGGCTGGCGGCATGGTCATTATGGGTGTTGTGGCTGGAGGCTGCTGTTGGTTTGGATGGGCTTGTGTTGAGCAGGTCTTTGCATTCCTGCCCGCGTTCCTCGCCTAAAGACTGCGCCAAAGGGTCCTCTGGTGAGGTCTTCAGGTGCGGGCCCTCCCAATGGTACTTTAATTTTAAAGTTCCTGTGGGCCTCTGATTGGGCCTGAGCTCCAGAGTGGAGGAGGAGTCTCCTTTCCCGCTCCCTGGCTCAAACCTCGATCGGGGAGCTCGTCGGTGATGGTGGCTGCTCCTGTGCCCGAAGGCACTTTCATTTTAAAGTACCTGCTAACCCTCCTTATACACAGTTTCACCATGATAAAGTAGTCCTTAGGACTCATCCTCACTTTATGCAAAAGGTGATTTCACCTTTTCATTTAAACTAGTCAGTTTACCTTCCTGTTTTCTTCCCTAGACCTCATGCCTCTAGTGCAGAAAAAGGTCTACATACACTTGACTGCAAACGTGCCTTGGCCTTTTATCTACAAAGAACTAGGCAGCACAGGAAAGCTTCACAGCTTTTTGTTGCTTTTGATTCCAGTCACTTAGGTCTACTGGTTTCCAAAAGAACACTCTCCAGATGGATTGCAGACTGTATATTTTTTTGCTTATGAGAGTGTGGGACTTTCTCTTGAAGGTCATGTCACAGCACACAATGTGAGAGCAATGGCTGCCTCCATGATAAATCTACGCTCAGTGGTGATTGATGAAATATGCAAAGCAGCAACCTGATCCTCTGTCCACACTTTTGCGGCCCATTATTGCTTGGAACAGGACTCTCGCCAGGATACCTCATTTGGCCAGGTTGTTCTCTAGCATCTCTTTCAGACTTAGATCAACTCCTACCCCCCGTCCCGGGTTTCGATACCAGACATCCTTGAGAGGATACATGACCCACTTAGGCCTGTGTTTCACGGCTATCTCTGTGGTCATCTCCCTGGCATCTCGAAGCGAGGGAGTCCCATATGTGAAGACTACATTCCTGCTTGTTCCTGGAGATAGCATAGTTACTCAGATGTAACAGGTGATCTCCGGAAACAGAAGGAAAGAGTCTTCACAACCCACCCTCCTCCCCTAGGAGTTGTATCTCTCTCTCTCTCTCTCCTTCTCTCCTTTTATCTCAGCTACAAACCCAACTGAGGAGAGAGAGTTGGAAAGGCGGGAAGGCAGCTATGCAGGCGCAGTGGGAGGCTCCCAAAAATCTTTTCTATAGGACGCTGGGGAGCATTCCCACATGGGCTCCATAGGTGCCGACATCACCCATATGTGAAGACTCAATTCCTGCTGTTCCTGGAGATCACCTGTTACAGGTGTGTAACTACGCTTTATACATATTCCTCACACTTCAGTGACACTTAGAATTGTGACTGTACAATTTTTTCTCTGGGGAAAATAGATCAAATTACAGCTAAATCGGACTTCCAGAAATTATCAGAGTACATTTTTCGAGGTCCCCAGACTTCCAGCACTCAACCCCAACCATCAAAGTTCAAAATCACCCAGTTTTAATTTCAATGGAACTTCCCCTCCCCTGCTCAAAAATGGGTAAAACTTAAGCAAAGCTGTCGTAGGCTATGGCCTGTAAACTAGGCCTAGACCCCAACCCCCACCTGAGACTATTGCTGAAAAGAACCAGAGATTGAGAAACTGCTTTAAACGGCTTTTGACTGCTTTTGAAAAGTCCTTGTGCTTAACCCTAGCCAGTGGAAGCTAGGATATAGATTTGGCTTACGTATAGCGGGTAGGGGAATAGACCCTGGAACCTATGTATACATACAGCTCAACACCCAGACCCGCATTTCCTCACCGTATCAAATACACCACAACTTCTACGAAGCTATGCAGACAGAGATAGAGCTCCCCCAGACTACGCAGACTTTATTCCTTGAACTAGCCGGAGCTGTAGCTTCAAGTCTCCACATTTCTAATTGTTTCTTCTGTGGAGGTACGAAGATGGGAGACCAATGGCCATGGGAAGCAAGAGAATTGAACTACTCCATCCCATATAACCAGACTGCTTTAAATAAAACCGCTAGTGAATGGGTATTGGCCAACACCATTGTTGGCCGTCTCTGTTTTGTCCGCACGGGACCACAGTTTACCATACAGGTGGGACAACTGGTCTGTCTAAGCCAACAGATTTATAATGCCACCACAAAAAAGACGTCCTGGTGGTCAGGTGTTAATGCTACCAAACCCTCTAACCCTTTAATCACTTTCCCTCATCTTGCCAAGATCTGGACTGACCTCATTTTCCCCAATACTTGGGAAGCCCCTTCTGGGCTTTATTGGATCTGTGGTGCTCGTGCATATGCTCGACTCCCTAATAACTGGGGAGGGGCATGTGTCTTGGGAACTATATGACCTTCTTTCTTCTTTCTTTCTTATTCCTATCTCTCAAGGGGAGCAGTTAGGCTTCCCCATCTACAATGATCGTCAGAAGCGAAGCACTCTGAAGATAGGTCAATGGGATAAGTGGGATGGTGATGAATGGCCCCCTGAGCGAATTATCTCATATTATGGCCCAGCTACTTGGACGCAAGATGGGACCTGGGGATACCGCACTCCTGTTTATATGCTGAATCGTATTATATGCTTACAAGCTGTTGTAGAAATCATAACTAATGAAACCAGTAAAGCACTAACTCTTTTAGCTAAACAAAGTACCCAAATGCGTACAGCTATTTACCAGAATCGCTTAGCACTTGATTATTTACTAGCATCTGAGGGTGGGGTGTGTGGGAAATTTAATCTAACTAACTGTTGTTTGCAAATTGATGATCAAGGTCAGGTCGTTGAAGAAATAGCTGACAATATGCGTAGGCAAGCATATGTACCAGTTCAGACTTGGAATGGACTAGACCTCAGTGGATGGTCTGGCACCCTATTTTCAGGCCTAGGAGGATTGAAAACTTTTATGTTTGCAGTTCTAGTCATAATAGCTATGTGTTTACTTCTTCCCTGTTTTCTGCCTCTCTGCTTACGTATGTTTACCTCAATCATAGACAGTACAGTTGAACGTAAGACGGCGACCAGAGTACTAGCTATGTGGCAGTATCAAGCTATACCCGAGATGAAGTCTCAGTTTGAACTAAACTTGATATGTGATTATTTTCTCACCCTCTTTCTATTCGGGCTGAGAATAATCAAAGGGGGGAATGTGGTAGGCTATGGCCTGTAAACTAGGCCTAGACCCCAACCCCCACCTGAAACTAGTGCTGAAAAGGACCAGAGTTTGAGAAACTGCTTTAAACTGCTTTTGACTGCTTTTGAAAAGTCTGCAAATTTCTCTATGCTGATGATAGACATGTTCCTGCATTCCCTGAGCTAGAAATGGCCTTGAAGTAGAAATGTATCTATGTCTAAGACTATGCCTTTGTTAGAACAGTTTGAGAAGGGGTAACAGGGAGCTAGGCCCAGAGAGGGACCCCGATTGGACAGGTGCAAGGGGCGTTGGGACCAATAGAAAGTTTGCCTGTATCAAACTGTAAATATTGTATATAAGGAATTTGCTCCTGTACTCCATTGCTCAGTCACTTTTGGACACTCTCCTGTCTGAGCCTATGCACAATAAATTGGCTTGGAACCTGCAATTGACTCCTGGTTTTATTCATTGCGTGCACTCCGCTGCTACATATTCTTGGTGCGTTGGCCGGGAATGTGAGCATAGTGGATGGTATTCAAGTGAATAAACCACGTATTACCGCCTCAAGGTTTGGCCCGGTTGGGACCGTGTCTGTCCGACCGCAGGGGAAACCTCAGGTGCCACTGTCCTCTTGTATCGGAGAGGGTTCCGCCTTGCCTTGGCAGGCTACTGGCTCCGGCCGGCCAACACCTCCGAACCCGAGGGAAGTCCAGGATTCAACCCAAGACCTCATTCTGTAGCGGGTACCGGATCCGGTGAGTAGAACTTTTGTTGCTATCTAGTCAGCTAGTTTGGGGTACGTCTTGCATGAGTACACGAGACACGTCTTGCAAGAGTGCGCGAGACTAAATTGGTACAGTACCGAGAGTCTGATCACCTCTCAGGGCAAGTCCGAGTATGCCTTGCATGAGTGCTTGAGGCTGAAACTACTGCCCTTGGTTCAGCAGTCAGAGTACGTCTTGCATGAGTGTGCGAGACGCCTTGCATGAGTGCCCGAGGCTGGCTGCTGTTGGTTAGTAAGGTAGGCCTGGGAATTTTGGAAAATGTTGCTAGCATGTTTGATTGTGTGTATGAATGAGAGGTCTTATAACACAGACCAAGTGAGTGCGGACTCCTGAGTAGCGCAGTCCACGCAAACTTCGCTGAAATGTATGATGAAGAATTTCAAAAAGGGATTTGACGGAGACTATAGAGTAAAGATGTCTCCATCCCGATTAGGAATACTTTGTGACAGGGAGTGGCCGGTGCTGGTCACCGCGTGGCCCTCTGGTGGTACCTTTGATGTTAGAATTATATCCTGAGTACGTCAGATTGTACGTAGCAAACACCCTGACCAGTTCCCCTATATAGATTCCTGGTTAAATATTTGTGAAAAAGAGCCCTCCTGGATGAAGCGCTGCCACGAGGAACAGTGTAGGATAATGGTAGCGACCACAAGGGGGGCCCGGAAGTCTGGAGAAGAGAAACTGCCCATATATTATGCCCCGGAATCTCCAGAAGTTTTTTTATTTATATTCTCTTATATACTGTGCATCAGTGTGGTTTACATTGAACAAACTGAAATTACATTGACCAGGGCATTATAACTTGGAGATAACTATTTTACAGGGAACATGGGCTATGGAGGGTTAAGTGGCTTGCCCAAGACCACAAGGAGCACCTGTGGGACTGTCCTCTAGTGGGATTTGAACCCCTGACCTTCCGGCCTGAAGTACCTTGCCCCAACCACTAGGCTACTCCTCCACTCCTCCTCTGACCCATTCGTCCCAGTTCCTCTATAGGCCAGTCCCCTCAGCTCCGTTACCAGGAGGGGGAACATCTCCTCCTGTTGCGGAGGTGGTTGGTGGACTAGGGGTAAATCGGCGGGAGGGGGTCCTCCTGCGCCAGGCTCTGCCCGGGGTGGTAGAGCCTGGCGCAGGAGGACCCCCTCCCGCCGATTTACCCCTAGTCCACCAACCACCTCCGCAACAGGAGGAGGCGTTCCCCCTCCTGCCAGTGAGCCCCAGCTCCACTCGGAGTCCCCCGGAAGGGCCGCAGTCCACCGATGACACTGCAAGCAGGGATTCATTTGCTAGTTCGGGGTCACTTACTGCCAAAGACCAAAGCAGGGGAGCTGAATTCCAACAAGCCAGACTACATTACGCCCTCAGAAGTACAACGGCAAGTCAGAGAGATGGTCACGACATGCCATTACGCCAGGTCCTGGGGCTACCCATCCTTAACGAACAGGACCAGGTTGTGGTGGGGCCAACCAGTCTCGTTTATGTGCCCTTCTCCACCACAGATTTATTGAACTGGAAGACCCATTATGCGTCCTATACTGCAAAGCCCCAAGAACTGACCGAGTTAATGTCCAGTATTATGCAGACCCATCAGCCTACCTGGTCTGATTACTGTCAGCTCCTGTCTACCCTCTTCACTACTGAAGAATGAGCATGGATCGTGCAAGCATCCACCCGATGGTTAGGGGAAAATCCCATGGGAGAAACAGGCCTAGATCCCCGACAAGCGGCCGCCGCAGATTTTCCAAATGATGATCCCAAGTGGGATCCAAACAGTGCAACCGGGGTGACAGCCCTCACTTGGTTCCGCCAGGCCCTACTGCAAGGCCTGAAAAAAGGAGGCCAGAGGGCCAAGAATATTGGAAAGGTAGCGGAAGTCATCCAGCATCCAGACGAGAGCCCAGCGGCCTTTTATGAACGCTTATCTGAAGCTTACAGACTTTATCTTTCTTTATCTTTATCTTTATTAAAACATTTGATCAACCGCTACTGCCGAAGCATAGAGCGGTGTACAATAAAAAGGTTTATACTGCAAATCATAGAAAAGAACGCCATAAAATGAAAGGAAAGTAAAAGCCAAGCACATAAAGATAAAATACATAGTCAATTAGATAAATCTAACATAACCTGCTAAAACTAAAACGGGCAACAACACCAACGAACATACAACAGACACACAGACACACAACAACAACGGGGGGATGACTTTAATCAGGGAGGGGGACTGGGAGGAAGGTCGAAAGCCTGAGTGAACAGATGTGTTTTGAGTAGTGACTTGAAATGAGGGTAGGAGGATTCTAATCTGAGGGAAGGTGGTAAAGAATTCCAGAGGAAAGGACCAAGAAAGAAAAAAGCGGAATGACGAGTCTGCTCTAACCGGGCTTGTGACGGAGAGGGGAGTGATAAACGGTTGGCGTGAAGTGACCGAAGTTGACGGTAAGGAGTGTGAAGAAAGACCAGATCTGCAAGATATAAAGGTTGGCCAGTATAAAGAGCACGGTGAAGCAGAATCAGAAACTTATATTGATAGCGAAAACGAAGTGGGAGCCAGTGCAAACGGAAAAGGAGGGGAGTGACATGGTCAGATGACCGGGAAAAGGTGATAAGGCGAGCTGCGGTGTTTTGAAGAAATTGTAATCGTTTAAGCTGATATTTAGGAAGGTTAGCTAGAAAAACATTGCAATAATCAAGCCTACTAACCACCAGAGCCAGAACCAAAGTGACCAGGGAATCAGGGGAAAAAAGGGAACGAGTAGCCCGAATCTGCCAAAGGGTCACAAAAGATCGCCGAGTAAGAGAAGCAATGTGCTCATGAAAGGAGAGTGTAGAATCGAGAGTAACCCCCAGGTAACGGAAAGAAGAGATGAGCGGAATAGGAACTGAATCAATCATAGGAGAGACCGTGGGACAGGAACCGCTAAGAGATACCCACATGGCCGTAGATTTATATCCCATATGATCCAGCAGCCCAGGAAAATTTGTGCATGGTGAATGCAGCCTTTGTGAGTCAGTCCCAGGGAGACATAAAGTGGAAACTGAAAAAGTTGGAAGGATTTGCGGGCATGAATGCGGCCCAGCTAATGGAAGTTGCTCAGAAGGTGTTTGTGAATCGTGATCAAGAACGTCAGAAGGAAAGTGAACGTAAAATGAAGAAGAAAGCTGATTTTCTTGCTGCAGCTTTAGTTGAACGACGTGGAGGAAGTTTCTCTAACCGAAGGACTCGAGGATGTGGAAGGGGCCGAGGAGATAGTCGGTCCCCATTGGGCGCAAATCAGTGCGCCCACTGTAGGAAGAAGGACATTGGAAGAGTGACTCCGCCTCCTGGAGGGGAGGATGGAGCATGCGGAGAGCAGGGGGAAGATTCCAGCATCGGGGAGGAATGAATCGCACACAGTTCCAATGGGGAGAAGCAGCTGTAGAGGGAGTGGCAGCCGAAGAGGGCTACAGCATGGATGAAGACTAGGCCAGACCGGGCTCCAAGTTTCCCCTAGGTCCCCAGGAGCCTATGGTCAGCTTGAAGATTGGGGACCAATATATGGACTTTATGGTGGATACGGGGGCCGAACATTCAGTAGTAGCAAAACTAGTGGCCCCTCTGTCTTCTCGATCCATCACCATTGTCGGAGCTACTGGAGCTAGGGCACAAAGCCTTTCTTGCAAAACCGCACTTGTGAGCTAGGGGGATGGAAGATAACGCACCAGTTCCTGTACATGCCCGAATGCCCAATTCCTCTTTTGGGCCGAGATATGCTTGCCAAGCTCCAGGCGCAGATATCCTTTGTTGAAGGAGGACAGATGGAAATGACTGTGAACTCGAAATCTGCTGGCCTGATGGTGCTGACTGTCCCCCGGGAAGAAGAGTGGCGGTTCTATAGTGCATCTCTGACTAAGGCAGTCATCCCCCGTATGCCCATCAGAATCTCAGCTCCGCCCGAGGTATGGGTGGAGGATAATCCTCCTGGCCTAGCAAAGAATATAGCCCCTGTCATTGTCACCCTCAAGCCAGGAGTGGAACCAGTGCATGTGAGACAATATCCCCTCCCGCGACCGGCGATTGAAGGAATTCACTGTCATTTAATGAAATTACTGAAGTATGGACTTCTCAGAGAGTGCCAATCGCCCTGGAATACCCCCCTCCTCCCAGTTAAGAAGCCTGGGACAGGTGATTACCGCCCAGTGCAGGACTTAAGACGAGTAAATTATGCAGTTGTAACCATACATCCAGTAGTACCAAACCCTTATACTCTCCTGGGACTGATCCCCGCTGAGGCCACTCACTTCACCGTCTTAGATTTGAAGGATGCCTTTTTCTGCATACGTTTAGCACCAACCAGTCAACTCTTGTTCGCGTTTGAATGGGAAGACCCCATCACAGGGAGGCAAGACCAACTCACCTGGACTCGATTACCTCAAGGATTGAAGAACTCGCCTACCCTCTTCAGTGCTGCCCTAAATCAGGATCTTTCAAGTTATTCTGTGACTCCAGGGAAGAGAGTTTCTTCTTCAGTATGTGGATGACCTACTAGTAGCCACTGACTCCAAAAATGAATGCGTGCAGGCCACCAGTGATCTCTTGCACCTCCTGAACGAAGCCGGATACAAGGTCTCAAGCGCCAAGGTGCAGCTATGTCAAACTGAGGTTAAATACCTGGGATTCCATCTGTCCAAAGGAATCTGGAAATTGGGGCTGGAGCGTAAGGAAGCAGTGTGTCGTATCCCTACCCCTACCACCAGAAAGCAGGTGAGGGCCTTCCTAGGAGCTGCAGGCTATTGTCGAATATGGATACCCAATTTTGCGCTGTTGGCGAAGCCATTGTATCAGGCCACCAAAGGCATGGAGCGATCGCCCCTGGAATGGGGCCCAGGACAGGATACAGCATTTCGATCATTGAAAGCAGCCTTGATGTCATCACTAGCCTTGGGCCTGCCGGATGTACAGAAACCATTTTGCCTCTATGTCCATGAGTCAAGTGGAAATGCTTTGGGAGTATTGACTCAATCCCTCGGATCCTGGCAGCGACCTGTGGCTTACCTATCAAAGCAGCTGGATACCGTCGCCAAAGGGTGGCCACCTTGCCTGAGAGCCATTGCAGCTACAGCCCTCCTGGCGGGTGAGGCCGACAAGCTCACTCTGGGTCAGAGTCTCCAAGTTACAGTACCACACTCTGTCCTAACCCTCATGGAACACAAAGGAAATTACTGGTTCACAAATTCACGGATGCTGAAGTACCAGAGCATGTTATGTGAAAACCCCCAATTGCAGTTGATCGTCAATCAAGCTTTGAACCCTGCTACGCTGTTACCAATTGGTCCAGGCCCACCCGATCATGATTGCTTGGAAGTTATGGACACTGTATTCTCAAGTCACCCTGATCTAACTGATGTCCCGTTAGCCGACCCTGAACAAACTTTCTTCGTGGATGGAAGTAGCCTTGTCATCAACGGACAACGATGTGCTGGTTATGCAGTGGTGACCCTGGACATGGTAATAGAATCCTCAGCTTTGGCCCCGGGGACTTCAGCGTAGAAAGCCGAACTGATAGCCCTCACCAGGGCACTGATAATAGGGACAGGGCTCCGCTTAAATGTGTACACAGATTCTAAGTATGCCTTCACAACATTGCATGCGCATGGAGCCCTGTACAAAGAACGAGGGTTAATAACCTCGGGAGGCAAGTCCATCAAGTACGGCCCTGAGATATTGACCTTGCTAGATGCTGTATGGGCCCCCAAACAAGTTGCAGTAATGCACTGCCGAGGTCATCAGGTAGGGGAAGGAGAAGTTTCACGAGGAAATAGATTTGCTGATGCTTTGGCTCGAGAAGCAGCCACCACTGGGCAAGTTCCTGCTTTTAATACTACAGTCCAGGCAGCCATATTTCCAGTACCCCTCAGTGCATGGACTCCCCGTTACACTTCCAAAGAGTTAGACTATTATTGCCAAAAGGAAGGGGGAGTGCTGTCAGAGACTGGATGGATAGTGCTACCACCGCCAGCAGGTGGTCCTCCTCCTGGCCCAACTGTGATACCTGAAACATTGGGTCCTGCCTTTGTCCAAGCTTTCCACCAAGCCACACATTATGGGAAAACTGCGATGGAGAAAGCTCTCAAACCTCATTTTTGCATCTTGCTATTAGGACCCCTGACAGCCTCAGTGGCCCACAGATGTTTAATCTGTGCAAAGAACAATGCCCGGCAGGGTCCTAACCTACCCCCAAGAGTTCAGTCAGTAGGAGTTACCCCCATGGAAAATATCCAGGTGGACTTTGCAGAAATGCCACGAGCAAATGGTTACCATTACCTGTTAGTCTTGGTCTGTACATTTTCTGGGTGGGTGGAGGCTTTCCCCACCAGCACTGAGAAAGCCAGGGAAGTTACCAAAATTCTGCTGCATGAGATTATTCCCTGGTTTGGAATACCATTAGTTATAGGGTCAGATAATGGGCCCTCATTTGTATCTCAAGTAACTCAGCAGTTGGCCCAGGCCCTACAGGTGCAGTGGAAGTTACACACAGCTTACAGACCCCAAAGTTCAGGAAAGGTAGAGCGAATGAATCAGACCCTAAAGTCCCAGCTGGCCATACTCTGTCAGGAAGCTCACCTGAAGTGGCCCCAGGCTCTCCCTATAGCCCTCCTCAGGATACGCTCAGCCCCCACCAAGTCATTAGGAATTTCCCCTTTTGAGGTCTTGTATGGGCGACCTCCGCCTATTGTCCAAGGGATAAAAGGGGATATGAGTCAAATTGGGTCTGAAATCACCAGGCAAGAACTAGTGGCTCTAGGTTCTGTTTTGCAGGATCTCCATAAGTGGGTACAAGATCAACTGCCCATCAACCTGACCGAATCACTGCATCCCTATAAGCCTGGAACGTCGGTGTGGATCAAGGAGTGGAGAAAGACACCGCTAGCACCTCACTGGAAAGGACCCTATGTCGTCATATTGTCAACCCCTACAGCAGTCAAAGTTGTGGAATTAGAACCTTGGATCCATCACAGTCGAGTAAAGCCAGCGGCGACTACCGAACTTCGTCCCTGGACTACAACCACCAATCCAGCGTCACCATTGCGACTCACGCTGCAACGACAACCACTGCTGTGAGAATCTACAGCCCTACTCCTGCCACCACCCGGAAGCTGGCAGGTCTAAGTACGGCAGAAGCTTGAGGAATCTGCAACCCTACTCCTGTCACCAACCGGAAGCTGACAGGTCTACGTACGGTGGAAGCTGTGGAAACAGAGAGCTACAGTAAAGACTTTGCAATTTCTAGACAAACTCATTGAGACATTGTAATCATGTTGCCTCTATATGTTTATATTGTACTTGCGGTAGCCCTGGGGCCCCTTGAAATTACTTTTGCATTACCTCCCTGTGCGGCCTGTATAACCACTACCCGCATCGGGACAAAGATTACTCAAACTTTACTCTATCACTCCTATTACACCTGTATGGGTGTAACCAATCGATGTGTCTATAATGGTACGGAGTTAAGTATCTGTACTAAAGGGAAGGTGAGAACTTGTTTTAACCCCCGACAGAACCCCTCATATCATGTTCTAGAGTTGTGATGGAACAACGAGGATAGGGCCCTCCTAAATGCTACACGACAGCTCGCAGACCCCACAAGACCAGCCCCTCTTTACTTTGATGCTTGTGAGGCCATCAACAGAAATGGCTACTATAGCTGTGAGTCTGTTGACCAAGAGCGAACTTATTACTACGATGATAAATACATGTGCCCCGAAGGAGCATACAAGTGGGGAAAATGCACCGGAACACATACCTCGAATTATGCCAAAGCATCTGAAGACGCCTACTTTTGCCCCAAGTGGGAGTGTGTATACTATGCCACCTGGTCGGACGGGCCTCAGGGGCAAGATGGGGATCATCGCAGAGCTACTTTAGAGAGACTACCATTGCTGACACCCCTTAAGTGTCTAAAAGGTACCTGTAACCCCTTAAAGCTCCTTGTGCTTAATCCTAGCCAGTGGAAGCTAGGATATAGATTTGGCTTACGTATAGCGGGTATGGGAATAGACCCTGGAACCTATGTATAAGTACAGCTCAACACCCAGACCCGCATTTCCTCACCTTATCAAATACACCACAACTTCTACGAAGCTATGCAGACGGAGATAGAGCTCCCCCAGACTACGCAGAATTTATTCCTTGAACTAGCCGGAGCTGTAGCTTCAAGTCTCCACATTTCTAATTGTTTCTTCTGTGGAGGTACAAAGATGGGAGACCAATGGCCATGGGAAGCAAGAGAATTGAACTACTCCATCCAATATAACCAGACTGCTTTAAATAAAACCGCTAGTGAATGGGTATTGGCCAACACCATTGTTGGCCGTCTCTGTTTTGTCCGCACAGGACCACAGTTTACCATACAGGTGGGACAACTGGTCTGTCTAAGCCAACAGATTTATAATGCCATCACAAAGAAGACGTCCTGGTGGTCAGGTGTTAATGCTACCGAACCCTCTAACCCTTTAATCACTTTCCCTCATCTTGCCAAGATCTGGACTGACCTCACCTTCCCCAATACTTGGGAAGCCCCTCCTGGGCTTTATTGGATCTGTGGTACTCGAGCATATGCTCGACTCCCTAATAACTGGGGAGGGGCATGTGTCTTGGGAACTATACGACCTTCTTTCTTCTTTCTTTCTTATTCCCATCTCTCAAGGGGAGCAGTTAGGCTTCCCCATCTACAATGGTCGTCAGAAGCGAAGCACTCTGAAGATAGGTCAATGGGATAAGTGGGATGGTGATGAGTGGCCCCCTGAGCGAATTATCTCATATTATGGCCCAGCTACTTGGACGCAAGATGGGACCTGGGGATACCGCACTCCTGTTTATATGCTGAATCGTATTATACGCTTACAAGCTGTTGTAGAAATCATAACTAATGAAACCAGTAAAGCACTAACTCTTTTAGCTAAACAAAGTACCCAAATGCGTACAGCTATTTGCCAGAATCGCTTAGCACTTGATTATTTACTAGCAACTGATGGTGGGGTGTGTGGGAAATTTAATCTAACTAACTGTTGTTTGCAAATTGATGATCAAGGTCAGGTCGTTGAAGAAATAGCTGACAATATGCGTAGGCAAGCATATGTACCAGTTCAGACTTGGAATGGACTAGACCTCAGTGGATGGTCTGGCACCCTATTTTCAGGCCTAGGAGGATTGAAAACTTTTATGTTTGCAGTTCTAGTCATGATAGCTATGTGTTTACTTCTTCCCTGTTTTCTGCCTCTCTGCTTACATATGTTTACCTCAATCATAGACAGTACAGTTGAACGTAAGACAGCGACCAGAGTACTAGCTATGTGGCAGTATCAAGCTATACCCCAAGATGAAGTCTCAGTTTGAACTAAACTTGATATGTGATTATTTTCTCACCCTCTATCTCCAGGAACAAGCAGGAATGAGTCTTCACATATGGGTACGTCGGTACCGACGGAGCCTGCACGGGAACGCTGCCCAGCTTCCAATCAGAAAGCTTTTGGCAGCATCCCTCGCGCCTGCGCGCTGACTTCCCGCCTTCTCCAGAGCTTCTCTTCAGTTTTCGTTTTTCCGCGGAGCCGGCAGGACGTCCTCCTGTCCCCGCAGAAACTTTTCTTTTTACTTACTTTAATTACTTTACTTTTTGTTTTCTTGTGGTCGCGGCTGTATTTCCCGCCGCCACCGGTACCGCCGGTGGATTTTTGTCTAAATTCTGAGAAACTTTTTCTTCAGTTTTTTGCCTTAACTTGTTGGGCCTACCAGGCCTCTTGCTCATGGAGCCTTCTTTTCCTAAGAAGTGCATTCGATGTGGAAACACCTGTTTTCTTCTAGACTCCAATAGTTGGTGTCTCAATTGTGTGGGCCCTGACCCTTTTTCCCCTGACTTGTCAGGGGATACTTTTGTGAGGAAACCTTCAGTTTTTAGAGTTTCCCTCGATACCGTTTTTTATTCGGCAGTGAGGGAACCCGGTTTCTCCTCTTCACAGGATCAGGTAACCCACAAACAGTCTGTTCAGACTAGTCAATGCTTGAGTGGTATGTCCCATGCCCAGCATGGTGACGGCTCCGGCCTTACCCTCAAGAATCCATTGGCATTACCCCTGCAGGAGTCTGCGGGCTCCAAAGCATTACAGGGGTTTCAGGTTGTTCCTGGGGCTCACCCCTCACAGAACATACCTGAGCCATGTCCGGGGGTGGTATCCGCTTCGAGCGGTACCGATCCCCCGGCATCGGCACCGGTGTCGAGTGTTCCACTCTTCACCAGGGATCGTCATCGGGCATCCTCGGTACCTTCGGGACCGATTGATACGCCCCGAACTGACTTCCCTCGATCCCAGCCGTGCACGGTGCGGGTATCCGCTTCCAGCGGTACCGATTCCCCGGCATCGGCTTCGGTGTCGAGTGTTTCACACTTCACCAGGAATCGTCCTCTAGCATCCTCGGCACTTTTGGGGCCGGGCGATACGATACCGATGGACATTTCCATATCTCAGCCATGCTCCGGGACGGTACCGGCTTCGATCGGTTCCGATACCCCGGCATTGGCACCGGTGTGGAAGAACGTTCTCCCGGCGAGAGGTTGTCATCGGGCATCCTCGGTACCTTCGGGACTGATCGATGTAACCCAAGCTGCTTTACCGGTATCGGCATCGCCGATACTACCACCGACGTCGGTACCCTCGAGACATGCATCGATAGACTCGCTTCCTTCGATGCCGAGTCTTGAATCGATATCTAGTCTCGAGGACTGGGTACCGACGCGTCCCGGAACCGACTCCCGTCGTTTCCAGATAAGCAGTTCCGAGGATCCTAGCCATAACTCTCGCATGATCTCGGTACCATTGCAGCAGTTCCCGATGACAACTTCAACTACTGGCCCTGTGTCAGTATCGATGTCGATGCCTGTTCTTGCACCGATGCCTAGTTTGGAACCGATACCTGGGGTTGCTGATGCAGTACTCACTGCCTCTAAGTTACCATACCAGTATCCTTGTCCATCTACTAGATTTCTCTCCTCACACCACGGTACGTCCTCTGGTGCTCAGCCTCTTTCTTTAGCCTTACCAGGGAAGGTTCCCATAGGAGATCAGTCTTTTCAGGCTTTTCTCCTGGATATGGCAACCTTTCTTAATATCTCTAGCCCTGGTTCTGATGTTATTCCTGGCTCACCGGCACAAATGGAAAATATGATGCTTCCTTTACATCCTGCTCTGCAGGATCTCCTTCTGAGGGTCTGGAAATCACCCTTACGGCTTCCTCTACCTTCTACAGCCACTGAGGTTCGGTACCGGGTGCCTCCCTCCCCAGGATTTCAGAAGCCTCAACTTCCTCATCGTTCCCTTGTAGTGGAATCAGCACTTAGGAAGGTTAAGAGCAAGAAGAAGCATTCTTCTTATCCGCCAGGTCGTTCTTCAAGAACACTCGATGCGTTTGGTCGTCAGGCCTTCCAAACATCTATGCTGGCCTCCAGAATTCTTTCATATATTTTCCACATGAGTCTCACACTCCAGGAGGTCACGGAGAGATTGTCTCTTTTGACCCCTTTTATGCCAGAGCCCAAGGCTACTAATTATTCCTTGCTATTCAATCATAGCCGGAATATATCTTGGTTCCTTTCTCGTGCTTCTATAGACTCTTTTGAGTCTGTTAGCAGATCCTCTGCTATTGCCATTGCAGCACGTCGCAGAGCCTGGCTCGAAGCTTCAGACTTGAGCAGATGGGCACAAACTATATTGGCTCATTCTCCTTGTACAGGAGAAGGTCTCTTCAATAAGGAGGCTTTACGTCAGGTTGCTCAATGCTCCGCTGACTCTCCTTCCACTAAGGACCATTCTAAGCCACCTCCTTCTTCGAAAGGTAGGAAATGTCCTACCAAACCTTCTTTCCCTAGGAAAAGAAAGTTTCATTCATCTCCTGCCCATCATTCGGCTATACCTAAACAAGGGACACCTCAGCCTAGTCTGAAGTCCTCCAGCTCTGGCCAGTCTCAGCATTCCCAGCAACCATAGGGACTGGGAATTATACTCTACAGTTCACTTCTACCCATTAGAAGTTTATTCACTGTGCTTTTCTTTTTCAGTGTACTAAGCTGTCGGAAAATTTTTGTTCAGGGACTACAGACTTCTCCTCTTCTTACTCTCTAGAAGAGCAGTTGCAACTATCCCCTGATAGTTCTGTCCCAACTGAACATTTTTTCCTTCAGTTGACTTACCCTATGGGTGCGTCACCCTCCACTTGCTCTACCCTCTCAGCCGGGCTTTTTCCCTAACTGAGGGGTACCATACTGAAAGGCTTCTCTAGCAAGCTCGTTCCTCAGACAGGGAGAAGGGATATCTCTCCTCCTCTCTTGTCTGTTTTTCTTTCTTGGGCACAGGACAATCTCTCTGCTGTTTCCGTCAGCAGCTGTGCCTGCAGGAGTTACAGTGATTGTATTACTGGTACTTTTTACAAGTTCCAGTCCCTTGTTCAAAATTTTGTCTAGCCTCAGTAGTGATTCCAAGCTACTCGTCAGCTATCTTGGATCCTCCTACTCTTTTAGGCTTTCTCACATTCTATCCATCTCCTCTCCTAGGATATGGCAACACACCTGACTTCAGTCAGTTTATCTCATATCTCTCCTGCACAATGCTCTCTGCAGTCTTCAGAGAAGCTTTCTACTATGAGGGCCTTGCTATAGAGCATTGACCTTGTCTCTAAAGCTTCTCTATTAGTAGGGAAAAGCTTATAATCCCTTCCCATGCCTGTGAGGGTTCTCCACACCCTCAGTCCTGGGGTGTTAACATGAAATATAAGTTCTTCTGCGTGAAAATCCAATGCTGATGTTTACGCATGCTACCTCTGGGTCCCTCCAGTAGGTCCCTCTGGTATCTTCTTCTGCGTTTCTGCACATCTGCCATGTCAGTGTTCTGTGGAACTCCCACCTTGTTCCTTATAGATTCATATGATCATCTGTTCTCACGCAAACATCATGGTTATCTTGTTGGATTGCCTTCTTGCATCCCTCAATCCACGGAAATAGATTCTCTATACATATCCCAAGTGGGTTCACCCTCTTGTAGAGCGAAGAATCTTTTTCTTTTATATTCCCCATGTACAATTATGGGGCTGGGTGGTAGACATGTATCTTCAACTTGTTATCTTGTATGTAGCATCTCCATATATGTCTACATACCTATATCATTACTCTGGTGGTGCAAAACCATGCCCCACAAATGTATATATATTTTGGTATATCATATCTATATATATATCTATATATATATTTTGATACATTTCTCCACCCATATCCTAATATACACATATGGACATATGTATATATATATATATATATATATATATATTCCATCCACATTTATATATCTGTCTATATAGGTGTCTGTTGGGGGGCTTCTTAAGGGTTGATATGTCTTACACACTATCACCCTTACTGTCTATACTAACTGTTTTACCTTCTAGAGGTTTTAGACAGTCTATCGCCCTACTTGCATATCATATTACGATGCAGAAACTGTCATGCACCTATAACTACTGTGGTGCTAACATCTTCCATTTTTTCTTTAAGTCCTTGAAGCATCAAGCTTCACTATTTTTCCTACCTCTCGCCAGCTAGGAAAAATAGTGTACATCTTTATCTTTGAGTACACAGCTGTTCTCCTTGGGAATAGGGGTTTTTCCAGTTCCCCTCTTCACACCAGGACTGGGCTAGTTCTCCAACTCCGTCAGTCTTCTTCCTTTAGTCCTCAATGTTAATGACTTTATGCCTAAAGGAGTTTTCAGCTTTTTCCCATAAAGCTTCCATTGAAGACCTGACATCTAATCCTACCCAGTTGACACCTGGATCGTCTGCTACCTCCAGGTCTGGACCTTCATCCTCACTGCTGGGAGGTCACCTTGAAGATTCCGCCACTGCTTATCCAGTAGACTCCATCATGCTCTCTACTTCCTACAATACAGTAGGTAAGCTGCATATTTTAAGTGTACATTAAAGGTGTTTTAATGCTACTCATCATATATACCAAGGACTCCTGTAGTCTGTAGGCCCTGTAGTCCTTGGCTATGCTGTTTCTTTCCTCACAGCTCCTTTATTGTCAACTCCTACCCTCCATCCCACTTTGGATGCCGGGGATTCCTGGAGACAAAATGCACCCCTGGTCCAGGCTCCTGCATGTTTATGGGATCTCCCCCTGGCATCTCCAGCTCGGGAGTCCCCATATGTGAAGACTCATTCCTGCTTGTTCCTGGAGATAGCACAGTTACTTACCTGTAACAGGTGATCTCTGGGAACAGCAGGAATTAGTCTTCACAATCCTCCCACCTCCCCTAGGAGTTGCATCTCTTATCTTCTTCTTCCTTTCCTCTCCTCGCCTTTGTCTCAGCTTTGAAACTCAACTGAAGAGAGGCTCTGGAGAAGGCGGGAAGTCAGCACGCAGGCGCGAGGGATGCTGCCAAAAGCTTTCTGATTGGAAGCTGGGCAGCGTTCCCGTGCAGGCTCCGTCGGTACCGACGTACCCATATGTGAAGACTAATTCCTGCTGTTCCCAGAGATCACCTGTTACAGGTAAGTAACTGTGCTTTCTATTTGGGCTGAGAATAATCAAAGGGGGGAATGTGGTAGGCTATGGCCTGTAAACTAGGCCTAGACCCAACCCCCACCTGAGACTAGTGCTGAAAAGGACCAGAGTTTGAGAAACTGCTTTAAACTGCTTTTGGCTGCTTTTGAAAAGTCTGTATAATTTCTCTATGCTGACGATAGACATGTTCCTGCATTCCCTGAGCTAGAAATGGCCTTGAAGTAAAAATGTATCTATGTCTAAGACTATGCCTTTGTTAGAACAGTTTGAGAAGGGGGAACAGGGAGCTAGGCCCAGAGAGGGTCCCCGATTGGACAGGTGCAAGGGGCGTTGGGACCAATAGAAAGTTTGCCTGCATCAAACTGTAAAAATTGTATATAAGGAATTTGCTCCTGTACTCCATTGCTCAGTCACTTTTGGATACTCTCCTGTCTGAGCCTGTGCACAATAAATTGACTTGGAACCTGCAATTGACTCCTGGTTCTATTCATTGCGTGCACTCTGCTGCTACAAAGCTAAGGAATTGTCATCAATAGAAATTACATATCTGGGCTCCCCAACATCCCCTAACACTTTCTGATACTTGAAACTTTGAAATTTTAACTTTTAAAATCGCCAATTTTTTCTCACTTTAAACATGTACTGCCTCTTTAAGGCTAGCTTTCTACATTGGCAGTGGCCATTTTGAAGCCTCATACAAGCCTGCAGAGCTCCCTGAGAAGTGCAAAAAGCATTGGAGCAGCTATCAAAAAACCTTCCAAAGCTCAGAACAGCTACAAATCTGAATCATAGATAGTTATGATACCATATCTGCCCCTTGATTTCTCCTGCAACCATATTTTTTAAAATTTCTGCTACCTTTCAGGAGCCTGTACAACCTAGGGTTGACAACTTTTTGAAAGAGAAAAACCCGCCACCTGTGGCTAGTCACGCTCCACGCATGCCCACCCCTACCCTGCCCCCGCCCCACCCCCTGCCCCGTCCCCACCCCCACCCCACCCTTACGCCACCTCCTGTCCCCCAAAAAATTGCAGAGATGGCAATGTGCAAACTGAACAAGCAAGTCTTCTTCAAATTCTTAAGCAGAAATTCTATACTGATAGAATACGCAGCAGTGTTTGTACACACACACACACAATACAGACAGGTCTTCATCAATAAATGAGCATAAAAAAAGAGAAATGTATAGACAAAAATTAAACTGAAACCCCAAGAAGACAGACCCTGCATGCAGTGCGATATCAGATAAATAAGGTTTAAGGTTTAAGGTTTATTTATTTGATAAAAACCGCCTTTCAAAACAATCAAGGCGGTGTACAATAATAAAATACATAAAAGGGTCATAAAAGCAAATAAAAAACATGGTACATAAAAACAATACATAAAAACTGTGGCCAAGGCCAGAAAAAGAAAGGAAAGATACATATTTGTATAAAGGACAGAAGAGTGAAAGCAGGGGAACACAGGACAAGATACAAAAGGCAAAAAGATACAATAGAAAAGGACTCATACAAATGGGGAGGGGACATTGAAGGCCATGGAGAATAGGTGGGTTTTGAGATTTTGTTTAAAAACAGTAAACTGTGATTCCAGACGAAGGGAAGGAGGGAGGGAGTTCCAGTGTGCGGGGCCAGCGAAGTAAAATGCGGAGAGGCGTGTGGATTGAAGGTGAGCGCGGGAAGGGGAGGGAAGAGCAAGACGATTGAGGTGGAACTGTAGCAGCAAAGCGCAGACAAACCAATGATACCAGGAGTCTGTTCAGAAGGTCCAAATCATTTATTTGTGCACAAGTCTCGAACCAGTCAATTTCAAAATGGCTGAGCAAAGTTTTCAAGCATTACAACAACTTTTATAGACTTCTGTTCCATTCTAGGTATAGAAAAACATTTCATTGGTCCCGGTAACCTCCCGTACCTCCCGTACCCCTTCCATTGGTCCCGGTACTGATAAGTTTATCCAATTATGTCCCTTCAGTGGGCATGACACCTGCATGCCCCCCTTCTAGTCCCAATTACAATGGTCAGTTCATCAACTTGTTACTTTCACACTCTCAAGGCCATATATAAAAGCAATAAAGCAGCACCTGTTCACTACATACTACCCTGAATCTACCCTGAATCTAGCCTTAGTAACCATACATATGGCCCCCCAGACAATCTCTCATTACAAGTAAACAATCAGACTCAGCATGAAAAAGGATAATCAACTGATCGCTCAGAATGTACCCCAGTGTAAATAAGATGTAGATATGTTCTGCCTGAAATCAGGTACCTGTGTGATACAATGTATAGAGTTAAGAATTGTACATAGTTTCCCCCAGTTACTTCCAAGTTGATCTCCCTGTTTATTGTAAATACAACTCAAAGTTCCTTGTGTTGTATAGTTGATGTTAAATGTAAACCGCTCTGATCTAAAATAGAGCGGTATAGAAGAACTGTTAAATAAAATAAATAAATAAATAAATAAAATATAGCCAATTTGTGCATACAGAGGAGCAGGGCTCTGCAACTCATCTGTCAGCACTCCCAATTATTTCTTTGCAGATGTACTTTTTCTTATCAGTAACTTTTAAACATGTCTTTCTGTATTTTTCCATCTCTCGGTTCTGCTTACCTAAGCTAATTCAATACTTCTACTGAGTTCTATCTTACAATAGCAGCATATTGGGGGATGTGCAATCCTATATGCCTCTCCACAGGCCTCATTTACAGGTCAAGCTAGCCATGCTGGCCTGCTTATGTTCAGACACCGTGGGTCACAGGCCTGCACCTGCCACATTCCCCCCTTTGATTAATCTCACCCTATTACTTAATAAGGTGTGAGAGTTAAATCACCTGTAGAAGAATCACATCATGATTGAAGGATTTCGACTAGGACTAGCTTTGTATAAAGCCATTATTTTAGTTGCGGTCTTCCGCTCTACTGTACTATCAATAGTGTTAAGCCATTATTTTAGTTGCGGTCTTCCGCTCTACTGTACTATCAATAGTGTTATGAATGGAACGCATACAACATGGGATTAAACATGGTAATAAGAAGATAACAGCAACAAGAATTAGTACTAAAACAATGAAAGTCTTAAATCCTCCCACCCATGAAAAGAGGTTAGCAAACCAGTTAGGAAACTTCAATGAGTGCCAAGTCTGTACTGGCACATAAGCATGTCTTTGCATATCTTTAGCAATTTCTTCAACTACTTGACCCTTATCATCTATTTTCAAACAGCAATTAGTTAAATTCAGCTTACCACATACTCCTCCTTCAGCTGCTAACAAATAATCAAGTGCTAAGCGGTTCTGGTATATAGCAGTGCGCATCTGAGTACTTTGTCTAGCTAAGAGCGTAAGAGCATGACTAGTTTCATTAGTTATTATTTCAACTACTGCTTGTAGGCGAATAATACGATTAATCATATAAATTGGAGTACGATAACCATACATACCATCATCATTCCAAGTGGCAGGCCCATAATACTCAATGATTCTTTCTGGTGGCCAATCATCACCTTGCCACTTTTCCCACTTGCCTATCTGTAAGGCTTCTCTTTTCTGTCTTAATGCTCTCTTGTGTCGGTGGGTAGTGTATACAGGGTATCCTAATTGTTCTCCATGTTCAGTGTTTAAAAGAAAGAAAGAAGGTCTGATGGTTCCTAAGACACATGCTCCTCCCCAATGTGGCGGAAGTTGTGCATATGCTCGGTTTCCATAGATCCAATATAGGCCAGGTGGGGCTTGCCAGGCTTGGACTTTGGCAAGGTTAGTCCATAAACCAGCAAGTTCAGGAAATCTGGCTAATGGGTTAGGAGGTTCAGGGTGTCTGATCCCTGACCACCATGCTGTCTTCTTGGTCGTGGCATTATAGTACTTCTGGCTAAGACAGACCAGCTGTCCTACCTTCTGGGTGAACTGGGGTCCAGTTCTGGCATAGCAAAGACGTCCAACGATTGAGTGCGCTAACACCCATTCACTGGTAGCCTTGTGTAATTCAGTCTGATTGTAAATCATAGAATAATTCAATTCTTGGGCTTCCCATGGCCACTGGTCTCCCATTTGGGTTCCGCCACAAAAATAGCAATCTGAGATCTTAAGACTAGATACTACTGCTCCGGCTAATTCTAGAAATAAATTCTGTGAGGGATGAGGGATCTCAAACTTATTTACATGCATGGCTTCATAAAAGGTATTATGAATATGATATTTAGATGACTTGTGGGCTTGGGTATTCAATCTGATATACACAATGGTCCCTGGATCTATTGCCCCTCCAGCAATACGTAAACCAAACTTGTATCCTTGTTTCCAAGCATAGGGATTGTGTATTCGTAAGTGTAAGGGGTTGCAAGCATCTTTCTGACATTTATCATTTGTGGTTGGCTTGGTTAGAGTAGCCATCCGTTTATCTATTTTCTCATCAGTTATACCAGTATTCCAAGTAGCATAAAAAACACATCCCCAATACGGGCAATAGTAGTCTGCCGCTGGTGCAGTACTATAGCCTGATCCCGTTTTACCTGTACACTTCCACCAATTTGTGGCACCTTCTGGACACATATACTTATGGTCATTTCGATACGCTTTCTCCCATGTACCAAAGGTGGAAGAACTATCTCTATTAATGGCATTACATGCATCAAAATTCAAAACAGCAGGTTTAGTAATGTCCTTAAATGGTGGCGTAGCAGCTAATATAGGTCCATCTGCATCCTTCCATCTTATTTCCAACGTGTAATAGGATGGATTCTGATGCGGATTATAGCATGCTTTGATTTTGCCATGAGTGCAAACATTTAGTTCAGTGGTGTTATAGATACACCGAGTCACTGTTCCCTTGCAGGTATAGTAAGAATGATAAAGCAAAGTCTGAGTTACTTTCAGTCCAGTTCGAGTAGAGGTAATGCAAGCAGTGCATGGAGGTAAAGCATAAGTCAGTTCAAAACCTCCAAAGAAGGCAACCAAGGCAAAGCAAAAGTAAAGATGCATGTTGATGTTGATTGGAGTTCTTCTGAATCCTCAGCTTGCTGATCTTGATCACGACGATCTTTTATTCTTCGTCCCGTTTGCTAATGAAGCAATTTAACGGGTGCTGAGTGTTGATTGAAGATCCTCAAGTTGTCCAGTACACATTAACCAACTTATTAGCAATCTCAGTTGGCTTGTGAAGTCTGGCTTAGTCAATGTAGTCTCAAAGTAGTGTGTGTCAAATCACACACAAATTGGGTTCGTTGAAACAAAACTCTTGCTGCATGGAAAACAGCAATCCTCTTCGAAAGACTTGGCTACTGCAAAGCACTTGTGATGAAATGTCTAAGCTGCTGGTTGCCGTCTCAGAGTAACTCGCAAGGGTGCATCAAGATGCTGTTCTGCTGTCCACTGCTCTGGTTCAGGATCAGCGGCGGGCTTGACTCTGCTGTGGTGGATCCAGGTGTCGATCTCGGCTACCTTTACTGCAGTTGGGGTAGACAGGATGACGGTGTACGGTCCCTTCCAATGGGGTTCCAACGGTGTCTTCTTCCAATCTTTGATCCGCACCGAAGTACCAGGCTGATAGGGATGCAAGGGTTCCGTCAAGTTGATAGGCAACTGGTCTTGGATCCACGTATGCAGAGTCTGCAGAACAAAACTAAGAGCTAGGAGTTCTTGTCTGGTTACTTCTGAACCAATTTGGGCTAAACTTCCTTTGACTCCCTGCACTATTGGTGGGGGTTTACCATACAAAACTTCAAAAGGGGAAAATCCTGTTGACTTTACAGGAGCTGAGTGTATTCTGAGTAAAGCTATTGGGAGTACTTGGGGCCATTTCAAGTGTGTCTCCTGACAAAGCTTGGACATTTGGGCTTTCAAGGTACGATTCATTCGCTCAACTTTCCCTGAACTCTGGGGTCTGTATGCAGTGTGGAGTTTCCATTGTATCTGCAAGGCTTTTGCTAACTGCTGAGTAACTTGGGAGACAAATGAGGGTCCATTGTCTGACCCTATTACTGCTGGGATTCCGAATCTAGGAACAATTTCTCTCATTAAGACTTTGGTAACTTCTCGGGCTTTCTCAGTTCTGGTTGGGAAGGCTTCTACCCACCCAGAGAAAGTACAGACTAATACTAGTAGGTAATGGTATCCATTGGCTCTTGGCATTTCGGTAAAATCAACTTGGAGGTTGTGCATAGGGGTTACACCTCCTGACTGAACTCGGGGTGCCGTTATAAGGCCTTGCTTGGCATTATTTTTGGCACAGGTTAGACATTGACGTGCTACTGAGGCTGATATGGTTGTCATCAGAGGGATGTAAAAATGTGGTCTGAGTGCTTTCTCCATAGCACTCTTCCCATAGTGGGTGGCTTCGTGGAAAGCTTTGACAAAAGATGGTCCTAACAGTTCAGGAATCACTATTCGTCCAGGAGGTTGACTGCCTTCTTCTGGTGGCAGTTCAATCCATCCATCTTTCAGTATTCCATCTTCTCTGTTACAGTAGTAATCCAATTCTTTGGTGGTATATCGTGGGGTCCATAGATTCAAAGGTACTGGAAACAATGCTGCTTGCATTGGCATAGCTTGTGGGGCAATCTGTCCTGTCATAGCTGCTTGTCGTGCTGAGGCATCTGCAAATCTATTTCCTCGGCAACTTCTCCTTTTCCTGCTTGGTGTCCTCTGCAATGCATGACAGCTACACGTGTTGGGGCCCAAACTGCATCAAGTAACATCAATATCTCGGGACCATATTTGACTGATTTTCCTCCGGATGTGATGAGTCCTCTTTCTTTATAGAGAGCTCCATGGGCATGCAAGGTAGTGAAGGCATATTTGGAATCTGTATATACATTCAGCACAAGTTTTTCTCCTAACAACAATGCTCTGGTGAGTGCTATCAATTCGGCTTTTTGGGCTGATGTGCCTGAGGCTAGAGCTGATGATTCAACTACTTCGTGTTGAGTGACGACTGCATATCCGGCACAGCGTCGTCCATCGAGGATGAGACTGCTCCCATCAACATAAGATTTGGTCAGGATTGTCTATGGGCACATCTGTCAAGTCGGGTCGACTGGAGAACACAGTTTCCATGACTTCGATACAGTCATGTTCTGGGAGTTCTTCACTGATGGGTATCAAGGTGGCTGGATTCAAGGCATGACTCACTTCAAGTTGTATCTGTGGATTTTCACATAACATGCTCTGGTACTTCAACATTCGGGAATTGGTGAGCCAATAATTTGCTTTCTGTTCCATGAGAGCAAGGACTGCATGTGGCACAGTGACTCGTATGTTCTGTCCTAGTGTGAGTTTGTCTGCTTCACTCACTAGTAGCGCTGTAGCTGCAACTGCTCTCAGACATGGTGGCCATCCTTTGGCCACAGGGTCCAATTGTTTCGATAGGTATGCTACAGGTCGCTCCCAATTTCCCAATTTCTGAGTCAACATGCCTAAGGCATTTCCCTGTGCTTCATGTACAAACAAGTGGAAAGGTTTTGTGGACATCTGGTAGTCCAAGTGCTGGTGATGACATCAATTCTTCCTTTAACGTCTTGAAGGCTGTATCTTGCTCAAGTCCCCACTCCAGTGGCGACTTTTCTTCTCCTTTTGTGGCTTCATACAGTGGTTTGGCAATTTGGGCGAAGTTGGGTATCCAGATTCGGCAATATCCTGCCGCTCCCAGAAAGGCTCTGACTTGCTTTCTGGTTGTTGGAGTTGGGATTCTACATACTGCTTCTTTCCTTTCTCTGCCTAATCTTCTGCTTCCTTGGGTAATACGAAAACCCAAGTATTTTACTTCTTTTTGGCATAGCTGTGCTTTGGCTCTGGAAACTTTGTATCCAGCTTCATCTAGTAACTGCAAGAGGTCTTTGGTTGCTAGTATGCATTCTCTTTCTGATATGGCAGCTATCAACAGATCATCCACATATTGGAGAAGCACTCTCTTCCCCGGGGCTACTGGATAGCTTGAAAGGTCTTGATTCAGTGCAGCACTAAAGATGGTAGGCGAATTCTTGAATCCTTGGGGTAATCTTGTCCAGGTGAGTTGGCCCCCTCTTCCAGAGATGGGGTCCTGCCATTCGAATGCAAACAATATTTGGCTTACAGGGGCTAATCTTATGCAAAAGAATGCATCTTTCAAATCCAGTACAGTGAAATGGGTAGCTTCAGCAGGTATCAGTCCTAGAAGAGTGTAAGGATTGGGTACAACTGGATGTATAGTTTCAACTGCATCATTTACTCTTCTTAAGTCTTGTACTGGGCGGTAATCCTCCGTCCCAGGTTTCTTTACTGGCAAAAGTGGAGTGTTCCATGGGGATTGACATACTTTTAGTAGGCCATACTCGAGTAATCTTTGTAGGTGGCGATGAATGCCTTCAATTGCAGCTCTTGGGAGAGGGTACTGTTTGACGTGCACTGGTGTAGCACTAGGCTTGAGGGTTACAATCACTGGAGCTATATGCTTGGCTAGGCCTGGGGGACTGCCTTCTGCCCATACTCCAGGTGGTGCATCAATACTTTTCAAAGTTTGTTCAAAATAGGTGTCTTGGACAGAATCATCAATGTAGTATCTCCATTCTTCTTCTCGGGGAACTGTCAGCAGCATTACTCCTGCTGGTTTGGTTTGGGAATTTACTGTCATTTGCATTTCTCCTTGTTCAGAGAAAGATATTTGTGCTTGAAGCTTGGCTAACATATCTCGTCCCAGTAGTGGCACTGGACATTCGGGCATGTAAAGGAATTGATGAGTTATTTGCTGTCCTCCTAGACTGCATATTCGATTCTGAAGAAAAGACTTTGTGGCTCTGGCACCGGTTGCTCCTATAATGGTGACTGCTTTTGTAGAGAATGGGGCTATCTTTTTGTCTATTACTGAATGTTGTGCTCCAGTATCAACCATAAAGTCCATAATTTGGTCTCCTATTTGTATTCCGACCATAGGCTCCTGGAGACCTAAAGCAAACTGGGAGCCCGGTCTGTCCTAATCCACGTCATTTTCATCATGGGTCGTTGTGGCCAATGCTTGAATGGCTCCTCCTCTCTCTCGGTGGAATTGTTCTCGATTGGCTCCTCCTCGGCTTCGGGGATAGCCTCGTCTTTCTTCTCGCCACTGATGGCTGCTGTCGTCATCTTGCTGGGCGTCTTCGAGTTGCGGGCACGTATCTCTCCAATGTCCTTCCTCTCTGCAATAGGCGCATTGGTTCACGCCTAGCCTCTGGGTCCGGCCTCCGCCTTGACCCCGCCCTCTTCCTCTGCTCCTTTGACTAGGGACACCTCCCCTTTTCTGTTCCACTATGGCCGCAGCCAAAAAATCAGCTTTCTTCTTCATCTTTCTATCACATTCTCTCTGTCTTTCATTATCACGATTCACATACACTTTATGAGCGACTTCCAATAACTGTGTTGCATTCATGCCCGCAAACCCTTCTAATTTCTGTAATTTACGTCTAATGTCTGGTTGAGACTGGTTTACAAAAGCAGAATTCACCATACATAAACTTCCTGGTGCCTCGGGATCATAGGGAGTATACATTCTGTATGCTTCAGTTAATCTTTCATAAAATCTGCTGGGCTTTCATCTATACCTTGGATAACTCCTGCAACTTTGGAAAGGTTCATAGCTTTTTGGCCCCCCCTTTTCAGGCCTTGTAAAAAGCCTTGGCGAAAACGGGCTAGGGCTGTGGATCCTTCATCTGTATTTGGATCCCATTGGGGGTCTTCATTCGGGAATTCTCTCTGAGCTGCTTCTCGACGGTCTATTATATTCTGCCCCTGTCTCGGAGCTACAGGGTTATCTGCCATCCACTCAATAGCTGCTTTTCTAATTCTTGCTCGTTCTTCTGTCGTGAATAGGGTGGTCAGGAGCTGGCGGCAATCTGGCCAAGTGGGTTGGTGAGTTTCCATAATAGTAGTTACTAATTCTGTCAGCTCCTGGGGCTTACTAGTATAGGAGGCATAATGCGACCTCCAATTTAATAAATCAGTTGTAGAGAAAGGGATATACACATAAGTTAGGGGTCCCGCTACCACTTCATCATTATCATTCTTTACGGGCACCCCGGAACTTGCCGTAAGGGAAACATTTTGGCTGCCGTAGGTGTCTTTTGGGATCTAAGGGTTATTGTCGTAATTGTCTTTGAAGGGGTCACTTTCTTTTTCTCAACAGGTTTTGCTTTGGGTTTGTCTTTTGCTAGTTTACTAATACTAGCAATCACTTGTACACTGTCCTCCTCGTCTGGGGCATTCTCTTTTTCTCCTTCTTCTACCTCCGCTTCCGGCTCACTTTTTATATCATCCTCTTCTCTTTCAGCTAATTCTTCCTCTTCCTCCCCTCCGGGAGGTGGATCAGGGGTTGGGTCCCGCTCCGGCCGTCGCTGGGGTTCTGGGGTAGGACGCCGGGCTACTCTTATTGGACCTGGGGTTCGGGGCTGCCTGAGAATTATTTCTGGGGAATCAGGATCTACCAGGATGGGCTTCTTTCTGGCTTTCTTATCCTGCTCTCTCATTTTGGGCTGTTCCGTTTTCTGTCTAGAATCTGTTTTCGCTAACATTATTCTGCACTGTTCCTCATAACAGCGCTGCGCCCAGGGGGGCGGATCTTCACAAATACTTAACCAGGAATCTATATAGGGATACTGATCGGGGTGCGCTATCCGCACTCTACGGTGTATTGACTGAATAATCTCTACATTGAACGTTCCCTCTCGGGGCCAGATGGGGTCTAAATCGGGCCACTCCCTAGTACACAAAATCTGCAAACGGGCTGCTGTCATTTTAATACCATAATCTCCTGAATATCCCTCTTTAAAATGTGCGATCATACATTCTAATGGAGTGTTTCTAGTAGACCCCGCCCCTCCCATTTCGATGTGTGCGCGCAACAACAGACAGAAGGGAAAAGGAGGGCGGACCGTGGGTAAGGGGTCCTCACGGCCCTAGAAACGTATAGGGAGTACAAATAACAAGACAAGACGACAATCGCTTCCCCCTTTTCGCGACCTGAACGCGGTCGCCCGGTCAGGAAATGCGCTACTCAGGGGTCCGCCTTCGCTTGGTCCGTGCTGCCAGACCTCTCATTCACACTTCGTTCACACAATCATGCTAGCAACGTATCCCAGAATGCATTCGTTTCTATCTATTCTGACTAGTCTTTTCCCAATTACAAAAAGGATGGGGGTTTCACCCGGTGAATTCCCATGCGGGGTTACTCGGCCCTTCCTTGAGAGGTGATCAAGCTCTCTTACCAATTTCCCAATATCTCGAGATTACAAATTCCAAATTCCAAGTTCCAATGGCAGTACTGCTCTTTCTATTTCTGTCTAGACACCAAATCAAAACTATACTCACCGGATCCGGTCCTCAAACTTCCCAAGCAGGCGCATGAGTTGGACCTCGGACTCCCCTCACTCGGGTTCGAGGCGTTGGCTCCAACCGGGCCCGGCACCCGCCGAGGTCCGACCAGCTCCCTCCGATACAAGGGACCGGTGGCGCCAGGGAGCAGCCCTCGTCGGAAGGGCGCGATCCCGGCAGGACCAAGCCTATAGAGGCGGAAAGTCGTGGTATATTGCCCTATATACACTTTGATTCCACAACTTCCCGGCCAACGCACCAAGAATATGTAGCAGCAAAGCGCAGACAAACCAATGATACCAGGAGTCTGTTCAGAAGGTCCAAATCATTTATTTGTGCACAAGTCTCGAACCAGTCAATTTCAAAATGGCTGAGCAAAGTTTTCAAGCATTACAACAACTTTTATAGACTTCTGTTCCATTCTAGGTATAGAAAAACATTTCATTGGTCCCGGTAACCTCCCGTACCTCCCGTACCCCTTCCATTGGTCCCGGTACTGATAAGTTTATCCAATTATGTCCCTTCAGTGGGCATGACACCTGCATGCCCCCCTTCTAGTCCCAATTACAATGGTCAGTTCATCAACTTGTTACTTTCACACTCTCAAGGCCATATAGCCAAATTGTGCATGCAGAGGAGCAGGGCTCTGCAACTCATCTGTCAGCACTCCCAATTATTTCTTTGCAGATGTACTTTTTCTTATCAGTAACTTTTAAACATGTCTTTCTGTATTTTTCCATCTCTCGGTTCTGCTTACCTAAGCTAATTCAATACTTCTACTGAGTTCTATCTTACAATAGCAGCGTATTGGGGGATGTGCAATCCTATATGCCTCTCCACAGGCCTCATTTACAGGTCAAGCTAGCCATGCTGGCCTGCTTATGTTCAGACACCGTGGGTCACAGGCCTGCACCTGCCACAGAACGAGCGGGGAGTGTACCGAGGGGAATGAAAAGATAAAAGGTCAGACAAGTAAGACGGAGTACCAGTGTGATAAACCTTGTGAAGAAGGGTCAGTAACTTAAATTGTGAACGAAAAGAAACAGGCAACCAGTGAAGATTGAAAAGCAAGGGAGTAATGTGATCACGAAGAGCGGAGTGTGTAATAAGTCGTGCAGCAGTGTTCTGTATCCATTGAAGCCTCACCACTTGGTTCTTCGGAAGGCCAAGAAACAGTGCATTGGAGAAATCCACCCGTGACATGACTAAGGATAACACCAGTGTGGATAAAGCAGAAGCAGAAAGAAAGGGACGAATTGAACGAATTTGTCGGAGACAGAAGAAAGAAGTTTTGGTGATATGGGAAATATGAGAGCGAAAGGAAAGATCTGAGTCAAAGTGAACACCTAGGTACCGAAATGTAGAAACCAACGGTACAGGGGAATTGGAAAAAGAAGGGGCCAAAGTGGGAGGGGGGGGGGGGGTCACCATAGGTAAACCATATAGCAAGAGTTTTAGTAAGATTAAGATGGAGACAGTTAGTGGTAAGCCAACTTGCAACAGAGGAGAGACAGGAATTCAGAGGGGTGAGGTCAGGACAGGAAGGGGAGGTGTGATGGAGTAAGAGGATATCATCTGCGTAGAAAAAAGCTGAAAGACCTGATTGTTGGATAAGAAGAGCTAGCGGAGCAAGAAAGAGATTGAAGAGAAGAGGGGCAAGAACGGAACCCTGTGGAACCCCACAAAGAAGGTGCTGTGGAGCGGAGGGGGAGAACGCAGGCGAGGAAGGGAGGACTGTGCAGGAACGAGAAGAGAGAAAGGAGTGAAACCAATGATGAACAGTGCTACAAAGACCAGCTTCCCGGAGCCGGTGAAGAAGAAGAGAGTGATCCACTAAATCAAATGCTGCTGAAAGATCTAAAGCAAGTTCCCCATAGTGTGTAAAATATAAAGTTAGTACAAAGTCCAATCATTAAATTGAAAATAAAATTATTTTTTCTACCTTTGTTGTCTGACCATTTTATTCTCTGATCATGCTGGTTCCAATCTGAGGCTTCCGTTTTCCCATCTTCTCTTAGCTCATTTTCTATGGTCTATATAGTCCATCTGCCATTTCTTGTCTCTTCTTTTCTTCACTTCCTTCCATCAGCCTATTTCCAGTCCCAGTGCCCCTCCCCATTACCCCGTCACTTACCAGTACCATTCCCAGGTGTCAGCTCCCTTTGAGCCCCCTCCTTACCTCTGTCAGCTCCTTTCCAGCCACCTCCTTCCCCCCTTTCAGCTCTCCTCCAGCCACCTCCTTCACCCTGTCAGTTCCTTCATGCCACCTCCTTCCCCCCTCTTTCAGCTCTCTTCCAGCCCTCACCTTCCACCTGTCAGTTCCTTCTGCCACCTCTTTTCCCTTGCAGCCGCTGCTCCTGCTTTTTACAGAGCAGTGGCTGCAATAAAGTTAAGTTAAAAAGAAAATTAAATCTGTGCGGAGCCTTTCACCCCCCCCCCCCCAGTTCAGCTTCCTCTCCTCCAGTGCAGCTTCCCCTCCCCTCCTAGTGCAGCTTCCCCTCCCCTAACAGTGCAGCTTCCCCTCCCCCCCTGGTGCAGCTTCACCTCCCCTCCCCCTAGTGCAGCTTCCCCCCTTAATGCAGCATCACTCCCCCCTTAGAGCAGCTTCACCATCTCCCCCTTAGTGCAGCTTCATCTCCCCCTTAGTGCAGCTTCACCCCCCTTAGTGCTGCTTTACCCCCTAGTGCTGCTTCACCCCCCCTTAGTGCTGTGCTGCTGCTTCACCCTCCCCTTAGTGTTGCTTCACCCCCACCTCCCCTTAGTGCTGCTTCTACCCCCCTTAGTGTTTATTCACTCCACCTCCCCTTAGTGCTGCTTCTGCTTAGTGCAGCTTCACTCCCCTTAATGCTGCTTCACCCCCTTGTTGTGCTTCACCCCACCACCCTTAGTGCTGTGCTGCTGCTTCACCCTCCCCTTAGTGTTGCTTCACCCCCACCTCCCCTTAGTGCTGCTTCTACCCCCCCCCCCTTAGTGTTTCTTCATCCCCACCTCCCCTTAGTGCTGCTTCTGTAAAAAGAAGAAGCAGCGGCTGCAATAAACTTAATCTGAAAAGGAAGAGAAACCTGTGAGGAGTCCTCCGGTCGTCCTTCTGCAGCCCCTGAGGAAGTGATGTCAGAGGGGGTGGGCTTCTCAAGGGTTTCTCTTCCTTTTCAAATTAACTTTATTGCAGCCACTGCTCTGTGAAAAGCAGAAGCAGCAGCTGCACGGAGGATCGATGGGGATCGCGTTTGCGTTCGCGCCACAGACTGCGGGAGAAAAGCCATTTTTTTGCTCTGGCCGCTCCCGATCTCGCGGCCATAGCAAAAAAATGACTTTTCAAGGGCCGGTTTTATATCTGTGCTGGCAGCCGGCCTGGCCATGGAAAAAACGGCCAGGCCGGCTGAAAAACGGCCAGTTGTCAACCCTTGTACAACCTCTGGAGCACTCCTGAGGCCTCAGGGCAGGTAAAAAAAACCCAAACAAACTCATTTTGAGCTCTGGTTTCATTTTCAAAAGAAATACCATATGGCTGCTTCTGCCTGCTCCCTGCAGCTTCTCAATTCTCCAATCTTCTGGTCCTACAAATGATTTTAATGATATTTTTCAGATTACTAGGTCTGCAATCTCATATTTCAGTTTTTTCAATACTCTTGGATGTATACCATTCAGTTCAGGTGATTTGCTACTCTTCAGTTTGTCAAATAATTGTAATACATCTTCCTGGTTTATCAATATTTCTTTCAGTTCTTCTGATACATCCCCTTTAAATACCATTTCAGGCATGGGTAACTTCCCTTCATCTTCTTCAGTAAAGACTGAAGCAAAGAATTCATTTAGTCTCTCCGCTATGTCCTTATCTCACTTAGCACCCTCTTTACCCCTCTATCATTCAATGGTCCAGCTGACACTCTTACAGGTTTTTTGCTATGAATGTACTTGAAAAAGATTTTAGTATGCGTTTTTGCTTCCATGGCAAGCTTCTTTTCAAATTCTCTCTTTATCTGCCTTATTTATTTATTTATTTATTTATTTATTTATACATCTTTTCTATACCGCCACTTCCAGAGATCAGTGGCGGTTTACAGGTAACAAACATTAATAATAGAGCACTATTATTTTACATAGAACAGATTTAGAACAAAGAACTATTTTACATAGAACAGATTTAGAACAAAGAACATTCAACTATTAAGTGTAACTTAAAAATACAATGAGATAACAGGAGGGGTAGGAACATATGAACTGGGTATTAATTAGATAATGTTTCAAAACATAGTACCAACAGTACATCAACAGTACATATGCCTTGCATCTAACTTGCCAGTGCTTATGTTGTTTCCCATGTTTGTCATTTGGCTTCTTTTTCCTTTTCCTGAAAGATACATTTTTGGCAACAATAGCCTCTCTGACCTCGCTTTTAAACCATGCTGGCAATTTTTTGGCCTTCCTTCTACTTTTCTTTTCTTTTTTTTTTTAATTTTAGATTTATTGAATTTTATATGTTCATACAACAATCCACATGTTACAAAAAAGTATCAGGTCCCCGAATACAATTCAATTAAGAAAAGAGAAATAATTAGGAAAAACGTTTTGGGACATGGTTCACAAGTCTTCAAAACAGCGGGGAGGCATATCTGAAATGGAAGAACATGAAAATTTAAACAAGGAAATACCCTGCAACACCTGAGCAAGCGGTATACCCTAATATACAGCGTCAACTTCCTAGGGAGGAAGCAGGGGAGGAAGAAGCAACTACCACTTGCTTAGCACCTATGAAAGTAGCTAATTCAGGAGGCTGAAAGAAAACATAATTATTTGTATGATACTTAACCAGACATTTACATGGATATTTTAGAAAAAATAGGGCACCCAACTATAACACACCAGGTTTTAACAATAGAAACTCTTTGCGGCATTTCTGGTGTCCCTGGTGAGATCAGGAAAGCCCCAAATATTAAAGCTAAGAAAAGGAATATTCCGCTTCTTGAAGAATAGCTTCATAATCCATTCTCTATCCAAAGATAAGGCACATAATGTAGAGGAGACCAAAGACTCAGATTGTGAATCCTCCAAAATGGCAGAAATATTTAGGGGCTTGTTTACAAGCCCCTTAATGTGTCCATGGATGCCCCCTCACCCCCACTTTGCCTTCTACCAGTAGGAAGATTAAATATTCAAGAGACCGAGAGGATTGTATTCTTGGAAACCTGCAATATATCCGTTAGGTACCTATGAAACATTTCTTGAGGCGAAGTCATTGAAGATTTCGAATAACACAGGTACACTACCAAAAAACTGCCTCCAGTTTTGCAACTGATTCCTATAGATTTTGGGGTGCTGAATCCAGGAAAAATAGCCAAAATGTTCCATCACGTCACGTTTTCTTGCAAAATTAGATTTCTTACCCATATAAGGAATGTTCACATAATTTCTTTTTAGCCGACTGCAGTTTATTTTCTTGGCCCAAAATAGAGGTTGTAATGGTTAACTAACTAGAAACACTCCCTCATGATATTTTAGAGTGTTTTGTATTCATTTTATACATTAACAGGACAATTGGGAGGAGGGGGGCTAAATCCAGTACTCGCGCTGGCGCATGTTCTTTCCTGTTCGCCTCGCCTCGTTCGCTTGCTCAAACACGGTGGTTGCGACATGAACGTTCCTGTCAAATTTCAGTTTCTTGCAAGGTCATTATTACCTTTTGTTTGCTCAGTCGTAATCCAGCTTTATTCCGAAGTGGTTCACTACAGTTGTAGTTTGCAGTGCTGTGTATTTGTGATGGCTCACAGAGCCAGAGGTTGCGTCAACTCTCCGGACAGTTTTTGTTTTATTTGTGGGGAATATACCGTGAAAAAGCGGCAGAGGAACATTTCTGCATTTATTAAAAAAGGTATATTTCGCCTATTTCGGTTTGAAGTTAGGCGATCAAGACAAACCGTGGGCTCCTCACAAAGTGTGCAAGACATGTGAGGAAGATCTACGCTTATGGATGAAAGGTAAAAAACAAGCATTTCGTTTCGGAATACCTATGATGTGGCGTGAACAAAGAGACCACAGCAGTGGCTGCTATTTTTGCTCTTGCATTGTGAAGGGATACAACTTAAAAAATAAGAACGTAATAAGTTACCCCAACCTTCCCTCAGCAATTAGGCCTATGCCTCATAGCAACGAAGTACCTGTGCCTGAACCACCAAAATCTTTGGATCATATTTGTGTGGACGGTTCAGATCATGATGAGACTCATCAGATGGCTTTTCCCGATGAGTCCAGTACTTCCGAGTTTGAAACTGAACCAGATCCGAAACCTGAACTTTTCTCTCAAGCTGAATTGAATGATTTAGTCCGGGATTTAGGACTCCCAAAAGATGCTGCCCAACTGCTAGGTTCTCGGCTTAAACAGAAAAATCTATTGTCACCAGGAACAACTTTTTATTGGTACCGCAACCGCGAGACACAATTTTTGAAGTATTTCAGCAAAGAGGAAGATTTGGTATTTTGCAACGATATATACGGAGTGATGGAAAAGTTTAAACTCAAGTATGATCCTGCTGAATGGCGGCTGTTCATTGATTCGTCAAAAGACAGCATAAAAGGTGTTCTTCTTCATAATGGCAACACATTCGCTTCAGTTCCTATTGCTCACTCTGTTATTCTCCAAGAAAAATACGAGAATTTGGCCCTGATTCTTCAGAAGATTCGTTATGATGAGCATAAGTGGATGATTTGTGGAGACTTTAAAATTCTATCCATGCTATTAGGGCAGCAATCCGGTTTCACCAAATATCCCTGCTTCCTTTGCTTGTGGGATAGCCGGGCCCGCGACCTACACTGGGGGAAAAAAGACTGGCCAATTCGGGAGTATTTGAGACCCGGTGAGAAAAATGTTCTTCATGAGAGCTTGGTACCTCGTGATAAAATTCTATTACCACCTCTCCACATTAAGTTGGGTCTCATTAAGCAATTCATCAAGTCCCTTCCAAAAGATGGTGAGTGCTTTCGGTACCTTTGCTCAAAGTTCCCCCGACTTTCTGAAGCAAAGCTAAAGGAAGGAGTGTTTGTTGGCCCTGATATAAGGAAACTTGTGAAGGGTTCGTTATTCCTTTCCCAGCACTTCTTATCACTAACCCTGGGGACGTCTGTCTGGGTTGAGGACTCATCTTACCTTCTCTGTCTGGAATCCAGGGGAACAAACACACACACACTTGCACATAAGTGGTATGCAGTTTATTCCAAAGGGTGGAGGGATTGTCAGTACTTTTATACATTATCAGAGACATAGTCATATGTCATCCACCCATCTTCTGGGGGCCCACTATAGTTTATCAGTAACTAATACAAAAACAAGTCATCCTTGAGTAGAACAAACAGTTTAGCTTACAGAGCACATTCCTTTTTCCAACCCACCAGAATGTACAAAGGGCACACACATAGAATTCTGATTTGATTTCTATAAGATTCCAATTTCTCTTGTGCAGGCCTCTTGTATATACACTTAAACTAAGCATTATTTTATTACAAAGGACATATATATATATATAGGATTCTGATTTCCCTAACAATCCCCCCTTTGGGCCTGCATAGGCCCACTATAAGAACAGCCTAACAATTTACTACAAAATAACTAAACAGACATTATTAATGGAACAGCTGTATGTGGCAGCTCAGGTACATCAACCACCATAAAAGCAAGAGTATAGGAATACATAAAAGTGGTAAAGCTTTGTAGGGCCTTTCAACAATAGCCAAGAACAAATGAATATACAACAAAAAAGAACAAGAATTATAAAACCGCTCAATAGGGCAATAAGCAGTCCTTTGAGACCACCCCAAAGAAAAATATATCAGAGAGTAATCATGAGAATCTTCCCTGCAGTTGAAGAACAGTATAGAACAGTATTAGACAGGCTAAAAGCAGAAAAAAAATAAAACAATCCGTAGCATTAAAACTAGAGACAGTTTACAATGAACAAGGGACCTAGTCATATCCCAAAGAGGGGCAAGTAACACCAATGTTATACAAAAAGGTAGAAAAAGAAACATGGGGCTGGGTGCAGTTTGAATTATCAGGTACAGTAAACTTCTGCATTTCACACAGATTAGAAGGTACAGTAATGAGACATGTTGAGAGAAAAGTTTCAGTTTGTAGCGAGCTGCGCACACAAAAAAATAAGGCAGTCTGGGCAAGTAGTATTGCCGTATTAACAGTTCCCGAAATGGACTGAAGGAGGCACCACATGAGTGGTAGGAGTCAACACAGTCTTGTGCGTGATGGTCAGGAGGCTGGAACCGAAGATGTCAGTGGAGACGATACACGCTTGATTCTTGACGCATGGATCCAGAAGGGGAGAGGTCACACAGGATGGCTGACCATGTGATAACGATCACTGTAGTTTGGAGGTCCATAGAGCGGGTCTTAGGTACCGTGCTTGTGAGGTGCTCTGACCTGTCACCAACCTTGAAGGGATATGTTGGTTCGGTACCTCTAGGCCGAAAGCTGCCTTTCTTCAGGAGTCTTCTCCTCTCCTCTCCAGTTGCTAGGGCCTTGGCTGCCCCGGCGTCAGCTACTTCTCATCCTGGTCCTGAAGCCTGATCTGTATATGGAGAATGTTTCCAGCGAGGGCAATGGCTTCAGGATCTTTTAGCCGCCACCTTCACTGTAATCGATGTTATCAGAAGAACTTAGAACGGTCCCATACTGGAAAAGGGGCTTGTACTATGTGCTGGTGGTATGTCTTTACCAAAATCCAGTCTCCGAATTGAAAGAAAAGAGCTGAGTCATCCAGTAGAAAGGACTGGACCTGCTGAGCATACCTGTGGAGGGAAGAGAGTTGCCTCTGCTGCTAGGAAATACAAGAGATCAAATGTGAGGCTCAGGAGTATAAAAGGTAAGCAGTCGTCCATATAACAGTTCAGAGGGAAAAAAAGTTCAGTCCACTCCCTTAGAGCAATTTTTTTTTTTTTTTGAACAGAGTCAAAGGCAGGACAGTTTAATTTCTTTACAAAGTTTAAGGTTTCGGAGGTTCCCCCCTTCGTGGATTGCTGCTTGCATACAACAGCCAATCCTAAGCAACTCAATTTAGCTAATACATTTTTGACAAGATGCCCACACTTCCTCAAATTTTTTCCACAATTTTAGAATTATACCAATTTTGTAAAAATTTGTGTAAGTAACTTTCCTCTTTTAGCTTCATGTGTCGGGCCAGGACACATAGAGGCAAAAAGGGATAAAAACATCTGAAAAGCACCACGTGGCCAGTGTGGGTCTCCCCAAAGCTCATTAGGATGAAAAGTGCACTCAGCCTATCTCCAAATATCTATTTCCAATTATTGGGTATATCTCTGGGCTAGAAAAATTGGAATTAATGGGGATGGCATAATCAAATATTGTAGAGTATTCATTGTCAGTTTTCTTTCTAGATGGATACATCGGATACATCATTTCACATTTCAAGTTACCCTCACCATTTTATAATGTTAATCTGAGTTCTCTTTTCCAACATGAATATTCCATCACACTCCTCTCAACACCACCTTTTTTCTTTCCACTTACATCATTCCATCAAACTACATGCTAGGTCCTTCTGTCTTTTTATACCATACTAGTGTATCCTTATCTGGCAAGGCTGCTAAGAACATCAAACAATTATTAGAAACTTAGTATTTTTGTAAACAAAGGTATATATAAAATATAAATGTAGATCCTTTTAACAATATGAGCAAATAGTGCTCATTCTAATTAGTAACTGCCTAAACAAAATATAGGTAAAGTCCTTACAATATAGACTAGTGCTTCACGGCATTTTATAACATCAATCCCAATAGAAAGAAATATGGCTCATCTCTCACGTATAACTAGAATCTGTCGTATACCCTGTCCTCAGTGAGAGTGCTGTTAAACTGATTTTAAAATTGCAGTGTTCACAAGGATTTGTATAAGCTACTCATTAATTATGGTGTCAAAAAGAGATCCTTTTGAGGTGAGAGATCTAAGAGGGTACAAGGCATTGGTGGCTAGGCCTCATCTTCAGGTTCTTCTTGGATTGCAAGGCATTCATGACTATCCTCGGGTTCTTCTCGGCCTATGCTCCCCCTGCCTATTTATGTCTCTTCAGAGGCATAAATATGCAAGGTTCCTGTTCTTCAGGCCTTGTGGGTGGTGTCCTCGAGGAGTCTTAAAGCAGTCAGAATTCCGGTGGCCCAGATCATCACACTCGGAACAGCACGCCCATTGCCTTTTCCAAGGCTATAGCCTCACCTTCTCTCTCTCCTTTTTTTTTTTTTTTTTCAAACCTCTCCTAGATCGTTGCTAACAATTAAAATTTTGTTTATCCAATCAACTCAAGTTAATGTTATTGTTTTATTTGTCTACTAACTTTACAAATATCCACTAAATAAGATCTATATGCTTGGGAACAGAGCAATTGCAGATCAGCCTCTTTCCAAAATTCTATAATTTCTATGTGTACTGAACCTCTACATACTGTACTGCTAGAACAAGTATTTTGGTAACATAAAATGCAAATGTGTAAACTAAAGAAAAATTAATATCTCACAGTAATGCAACATATATCTGTTTTCTCTGCAACATATATCTATTTTCTCAGGAACTGTATTGAAACTGAAATAAAAACTTTCAGAACAAGGTACACTTTTTTTTTTTTTTTTGCTGGACACTAACACATAAAACAGGTGAATTTATCCTAAAATCCAATATTGTAATAAATCAAATCAGAAAAATCAATATCCAGCAGCCATGGTGCTACTCTCCTGTTCGTCAGCCATCCACACCGAGCTAAACAATGCAAAGTAGTTAACTCATAAAAAGGTTGATGGATATCTGGAATGCAAATACTCTTTTTTTATATATGTTTAAAGTAATACAGTAACATGGAATAGACAAGTCTTACTAAAACCATTTTAAGGTATCATTGCAGTATCAGAAAAGTGAATACAGTTGATCAAGGCAGTTAATGTCAAAACAGCATATACTGTCTGCAGATTAAAATGTATCATGCAGAAGTATTACTTGTATGTGCAAGTTCAGAAAAAGATTTGTTTGCAAAACAGAAAACATTTGTGCAGAAAACACTAAATATTTTAAAAGAATGAACCAAAATACATTAAACAACATCTATTTAAGTGGCTTCAGTGAAGCAGTTTTGTTAATGTATAATCAATCAGGTATTCTCTTCCTTTTACCTGCCTCTCTCTAGCATGGCACTAATAAACCCTTACTGAGTAGTTCTGACAACTGTCAATGTTTTTATTTTGTCGGTACTAATTACTGCTCTCAGACAGAACATCTTTACAGTTAATAACCAAAATGTACTTTTCACATTTAAATTAAAACCTTATACATAATACCTGAGACTGGTATCAAACTGATCTGAAAACAATGAGGTTATTTTAAAGCAAATTACTCAGAGTTACAGCCAACCAACCTTGATGTTATCTTAAACACAGATAGTAAAGTAAACAGCAGGTCTGTCAATGTGTCTAGATTATTCCTGCAGGCAAATGCAAATAGCTGAACAAGAGAGAAAAAAGTCCTAAGTACTGAATTTAAAAGAAAAAGTTGCTTGAGAATTGTCACTAATTGTGATTGCTATTAAATTCCTATAGTTACAACTCTATGTGTTTTGTAATATATAAACAATAATTATGACCTCTGAGGTGCTTGCCACAAAATATAGAAATCATTGTTTCAAGTTGCAGTCTTTTAATTAGTGGCTCAGGATGCCCCATTGTCCTGACAGCGTTCCCAACCCCCACTTTAAAGGTTAAAGAAAAACAATCCAAAACCATTTGTGCCTTCTGTAGCCCACGGGAGGGGCTGCCTCCTTTCCCTCTCTCTTCTTTATTCTAGTTTCGTTTCTGATGCTGTAGGGGGAAGGGATAGCCCCAACCTAAATTTTTTTTTTCTTCAGGACACCCTAAATCCTTTCATTCCCAAGAAATGCAACACATTATGAATGGCTTCTATCACAACTGGTTTCTCCTTCCCCAAACTTTGAAGATCAGCTACATAGTGCCTAGAGAGCAGACTCAAACATATACGTCAAATCTACAATACTAAACCAATTGTATTCATGCAAAATTTAGCTCAATATTTTTAACCAAAAGCATAAATATACAAAGCAGGGGGTTTCTTTTTGAAATAAGGTTTTCAAAGGAAAATATCCGTTGCTAGGTCTGGACAATCTCATTCAAATTTCTTAAATCCTGCACCAACCAGCAAGTAAAAGAAAAACAATATTTACTGTAAACAAAACATATATATATTTTTTTCAGCTTGTTGGGAAGGACACAAAGGAATTACTTATTTGGAAAACTTCTGTTTCAGTTCTTATTTAAACAAGAGACAAATCAAAGCTTACAAGTGCTTTCTTAAGAAATTTCACCCTGCATAATGAACCAGACCCTCTCCCTTGATTTCTCCACTTCAGACTTACCAGTCGCATAAAGGGTTAACACCTAACAAATCCAAACAACCAAAACAGCAGGAGGAGAGATACATTCCTTTGTACAAAGGGAACAACATTATTTCATCATTAGCATCGTACAGTTCTGATCATTCTACCCCTTTTCCTTACCGCGGTCTGTGCACAGAATTACGTAGTTGCTGCACGGTCAGCTTTTAATTCACTGTCTATCTGATTCACAATATCTCTAGTCACCCAGGACCATTACCAACTAGCAAAGAGACCTCTCTGCAGAGAAGGAAGTGAGACTGTTGAAATCAACAGGACGCGTCTTCGCACCCCCACTCAGCAGGAGTCACTCCACTGTGGGAAAATCCCAGTGAGCCCCAGCTGCTATTTACACCTTTACCTGTGGCCAATTCACCTTTAGCCAAGCTGGCCAATGAGACTCTGAGAGGGATATTGTGAAGCAGATTTAAGAGCTCTTTTTAGTATTTCATTATTCAACATTGCTACAGCAATGGGTGTTTAATACAGACACACCCTTTTACATATCTCAGTGACAGATATACCGTTGTTAAGTACAAAAGTATTTTTTTTTTCTATTTAGCTTGTCTTGGCAATAAATGGACACTCTGCAAACAAATAATAATTTACGTTTTAGTATACCGGTTAACTTTAAGTTTCTATTCTGTCTGCCTGTCTGTAGCCTTTGAACACAAAGAACAGAAAGGGAGGGGGAGGGAGGGGGAGGGAGGGGGAGAGCGGAGTAATGGAAGAATAAACAAACACCACTTAAGTCTTACAGTCCAGGGACTCTGAATCTACCTTTACTAGAGAGGGGGAGGGGGAGAGGGGAGAGGGGTGTCGTATAGGCACAGAGATAAACTAAGCACAGTAAAGCTTGCTAACAGACTGATTCAGCAGAATCCTGTAACTTACACTGACAATTTATGTAGAATGGCTGTTTTTTAGCTGCAGTTTTAAAACTTAACATTTAGCAGAACATACATACACGCGGATTCTGGAGTGGTCCCCTCACCTTGGGACCCCCCCATCCTCTAATTAATTCACAACAAGCACACGGCTGGCCAGACACACACAAACACACAGAGAAGGAGAAGAATATTACCACAGACCCAGCAGGACGTCCCTGTTATTCACTGTGCTACCCGAGCGCATATTCCAAGCGCTACCCGAGGGCATATTCCCAGCGCTACCCGAGCGCATTTTTCCAGGACGAGCTACCAAAGCAACGTCAATTAAAAAATCTTTGCGCAGCTACCAAAGCTGCTTCAATTTAGAAAGTGCATCGGGGAAATCCCACTTCTGACACCAAATGTGAAGGGTTCGTTATTCCTTTCCCAGCACTTCTTATCACTAACCCTGGGGACGTCTGTCTGGGTTGAGGACTCATCTTACCTTCTCTGTCTGGAATCCAGGGGAACAAACACACACACACTTGCACATAAGTGGTATGCAGTTTATTCCAAAGGGTGGAGGGATTGTCAGTACTTTTATACATTATCAGAGACATAGTCATACGTCATCCACCCATCTTCTGGGGGCCCACTATAGTTTATCAGTAACTAATACAAAAACAAGTCATCCTTGAGTAGAACAAACAGTTTAGCTTACAGAGCACATTCCTTTTTCCAACCCACCAGAATGTACAAAGGGCACACACATAGAATTCTGATTTGATTTCTATAAGATTCCAATTTCTCTTGTGCAGGCCTCTTGTATATACACTTAAACTAAGCATTATTTTATTACAAAGGACATATATATATATATAGGATTCTGATTTCCCTAACAAAACTCATTTCAGATGGAGCATTCGCTGAAACGATGTCTGAGAAGGAAAAAGAAGCCTGGGATTCCTTCAAGGATGTTGTTCTCAAATTCTTGGGGAACAGGCGGGATGAGAACTATAAGGATATTGTTGCCAGGATGCTCAATGCCTTCAAAGAACAAGGCTGTAACATGAGCCTGAAAGTCCATTTCTTGCACTCCCATGTGAACTACTTTCCCGAAAACTTGGGGGCGTACAGTGAAGAACAAGGTGAAAGGTTTCACCAGGACATCAAGGACGCAGAGAGAAGGTACCAAGGAAGATGGAACACCACTATGATGGCTGATTTCTGCTGGTTGCTGCTGCGGGAAACCCCAGATGAAAAATACGCCAAGCAGCGCACCAAGAGAAGCATTCGGGGGAAGAAGAAACGGGCCCACCAGGAGATTGATTGACCCAAGAATGACTTTAAAATCTAAACTGTGTTGACAAATATCGTGTTTTTACTAAACTTTGAAATAAAAATTTGCTAGTTATTACCACAGTGTCGGATCTCATTTATTAGAATTTTATTTTCACACCATCGGGTGTTTGTCTTCATGTATTGCAATGGTGCGGTTTGCGTTTTCTATTCTTACATACATACCTGTACAACATTTTTTGCACATTTCTTTGCTTTGCTTTGTGTCTAACCTCGCTCTTATATGCTCAATGTTTGTGCACATGTATGTGGCTGTTTTAAGTGCAGACAATTTTGCTACCATCACAGTGTGTTTTGTTGACATTACTCTATTCTTATGTGCTGCCTTGTTACAATTTTCTTTATTCTTATTTGAATAACTACTAAACAATTAGTATAAAGAATTCATCCAAGAAACTTTTATCTCGATCGCACTCAATCTGAAACGTTCACCTCAAACTGCTAACCCAATGTAGCAAAAAATCTGTACGTGATGGAGCAAATTGGTTACCAGATTTGGATTCAGCGCACCAAAAAACGTAAAAATCAATCGAAACATTAGAGGCAGTTTAAAAAAAAATTTTTTTAGTGTACCTGTGTAATTAATCAAACATAAGTTAGAAGCTTGAGAAGCATTTTCAAAAGTCTCTGACGTCAAATGAGCAGAGGTCAAATCTTTAAGAATGGCAAAATTAGAGTCACAGACTAAGGGGCTTGTTTACAAAGCCGCGGTAGTGGTTCGCGATCGCGATCGCAGCCGCGGCCCCATTGAAATCAATGGGGCTGCGGCTCCGATTACGATCGCAAACCGCTACCGCGGCTTTGTAAACAAGCCCCTAAGTCAATTCGAAACATATGATCCGCTACAGAAACTTTTAGCGCAGCAATATCTGTTGTATGGGAGGCAACCACATCAGCTTGCTCTTGTAGTTGTGTTTGCAGTAACTGAGTCTGTGATGACAATGTCAATGTCAAATCGGCAGTCGCATCCCATAACGTCTCCAAGGTAAAAACATCTGGTCTTACAGCAGCCAACACCGATGGGGAAATTCCACTCACAACCGCACTTATTACATGGAGGTCCCAGTTGCAGATCCTTTTTCCCTTCATCCATTCTCATCTGTCTCCACAAAAAATACTCCTGGGATCATATGGCCACTACCCGATGAAGTAGATGGAAGCAATGTTCCCTCTAATTTTCTGTAGGCTATGTGAGCATAAAATATCAGCTGTGCAGCTTTTGAAGGAAGGTTACATTTCTGTGTGCCACATAACGACACTCGGAGTTATATACTTTAAAATTTGACTACACGTGAGAATATAGTATGTACGCCACATTGATTTTAATCAAATTAAATGAAAATAGACGATTACTAAATGAAGCAGAAAATTTCTAGTAATTGCAATCACAACTTTTAAATTTTAAGACGTCTGTGTTGTTTTCTATTAGAATCAGAACCGTAATTTTTGTGTGCTCTGTTGTAAAGTATGTGCGCTCACTCGGCGAGGTGTGTGCGCTAGCACACGCGCACAGCTTAGAGGGAACAGTGGATGGAAGAATGGCAGCTGCAACTGTGCTGGGTCGATCAGATGGCTCTCCAATGTCGACTTTAATGGGGAGCCGCCACGCCCTGCTGCAGCTGTGTCTCAGAAACAGGAGGCTGGGAGGGTTAATGCTCCTCCAGAGACAAAGAGATGGCATGCTCGGCAGAAGGCACCAGATCCACCAACCCTGGCTCGATAGCACCGAAGATACTCCAGGGCGAGATACTGCTGGGTACTCCTGCAAAAACTGATCCAATAGGAGGTAAAGCCAGGGTCGTCGAGGGTCCTTTCACCGATCTTACTTTAGCTTTCTGCTTATCCATGCAAAGCTCAAAGCACTGCATACCTCAGGCAGCCATCTTGACAAGTCCCCCCCTGCTCCCCTTTCCACTTTTCTTAAAGCCTGGAATACATCTGGTCTGGGTTTCCAAGATAAAACTTTTAAACCACCCATGCTTGAAGTAAATATTTAACCTTTGCAGATGGTCCTTTTAGTTTTTTCTTAACTATTTTTCTCATTTTATCATAGTCTCCCTTTTAAAAGAGATTTCTTTTGCTGTACTTCTCCCATTTATTAAGTCAATGGGATTATGCTAAATAAAAACTATCTCTTATATCTTAACAAATAGGCGTGATCTACATGGAATGGTGGGTACACCCCTAAAAACAAAGGCATGGGGAGGGGTGACCTGCATGGAGTGGCAGGTACACCTACTCTTGCCACCTTGCTGGGCAGACTAAATGGACCATGCTGGTTTTTATCTGCCATCATATACTATGTTACTATGATCACTATTGCCATGTGGCCCCAAAACCCTAATCTCTTGCACCAGATCTTGTATTCCACTAAGGACTAGGTCTAAAATAGCTTCCCCTCTTGTTGGTTCATGAACCAGCTGTACCAAAAATCAGTCATTTATGTCATTTAGAAACTTTATCTCTCTAGCATGTCCTGCTGTGCCATTAACCCAGTCAATATTGGGGTAATTGAAATCAGCCATTATCACTGATTGGGAAAACTCCTGAAATTCAAGAGTGATGGAGGCATGATGATTCTCATACTTCTTATTGGCTTTGGCAGACATGGTTCACACTCCTCTTTGAACTTTCCATCCCAGATCCTGTCCGTTTGGGTAGTTCACCAATTCTTGTTACACAGGATCAGGGGTCAATGCTGCATCCCAGCATAAAATCTCTGGCTCTGGAGGAAGATGATGTTGGTAGATGCTCTCTGAATCACCTCCATGGAGGTGCATTGTGTTGGCTGTTTTTACCTTTATTTTCATGTTTCCTGATGTTGCATTTGGACTATAAACACAAGGCGAAGCTGTTGGTAGCTAAATCGGAGATCTATGGGTCCATGGACTTGTTTGTGAGGGAGAGAGCTTCAGATGGCCCGCTGGGTATGGTGGGGGTAGAAGGAGACCCTTCCCATTCCCTTGGGCCTGATGTGTCTTTGAACCCAGAGAGCTGAGACCCCTTGGTACAGCCAGCACAGATCATCAGGGCTGCAGTTGGGGAATTACCATGGGAGGAATCCTGCGGTTTCTTTTCCCTGATGCTACAACCACCATTCCCCTGAAGAGCTGACAAACAGCAGGGATTTCCAACTGGTGTGTCTGTAGCAGTTGGATCTGAGGACGAGTGGTCTGCTCAGCATCACCATGTTGAGGTTGTTACTTTGCTTCTTTTGGACCTGCAGCATATAGACTCTGTTTGGGGTGATCCTGGTATCAATGTCCAGTCGGTGTTGGTAAGACCTCAGCTGTTTACTTTGCAAACTTTCTGGGAAGCTTTGCTTAAGTTCAGATTGTCTGGAGCTGAGAAAAAAGGGACTGTTTCAACACAGTTTGTTCAGACAGGTCAAAGGTTTGAGCCACATGAGACTTTTTGGCTAATTTTAAGGCAAAAATATTTTCTGTAGAAGTACAGCTAGATCAGTTCCAAGATACTATTTCAGCAGTTGTGAAGGATTCTGAAGTTATACAAAGGAAGCTGTAAACCATGTAAATGCCTTTGAATATCGTGCCCGAAGTGTTGATTCATCAAAAATTAGAGCAATATGAAAATAAGCTGCGTTGTTTAAATCTACATGTTTTAAATTTTCCCATTGTAGTAAATGTGTCACTTTTGGAAATGTTTAAAAAATATATGCGGGAAGTACTACAGGTGCCTGAGAGTGCTTTATTGCTGGTAAATAAGATTTATTTCTTGCCCCAGGGGAAGACTTCTCAAAATTTGCCTGGAGAATCTGGTGATCTTCATTCAAGATCTGAGTAACTTCCTGGAAACTTCCTTCTGTGAAGTCAAGGAGAGAGCAACCCTATTGATAAACTTTGCTTTTGAGTCAGATTTATCCAGAATCATATCTCTCTTTTGTAAGAAGATAAATATACAACTTCTGGTTCAAACAATTAGGATCTATTTGGATGTGAGTCATTCTACTCAAGAGAGGAGACATTTGTTTTTGTCCATGAGACAAGAGACATTATCTTTGGGAGCAAGCTTTCGCTTGAGATATCCTTGTAAATGTTTTATTACTTCTATGAATGTTAAGCATATCTTCTTCTTTCCGGAGCAACTCTGTGCTTTCCTGGATCTAAAGAAGATTTCGGTGCATTGAGTTCTGAGTTTAAGAGGGGTGGCTCGAGGTGGTAGATGCTAGGTATGATTTTCTCCAGGGTTTAGTGCTTAATGGCTTTGTTATCTTTATTTAGGTTTCCTAGATGTATCATCCCCATCTGTTTGTTTTTCTACCCTCTGCCTGGTTATAGTCTAATGATAGGGTGCTTATTTTGCATTACTTTGTTTTTATTACCTGTGAATTGATTTTTGTTGTGCACTCTGGTTACTTGGGCAAATGGATACTTATGAATTTTGTTTGAATTGCATAAATATTAAATTTTAAAAAAAGATTAAAACAAAAGTCCCTGGCCCTCACAGCTTGGATATTGAGAAGCTGACATTGCCCTCCTTCAACCTTCCAGTTGGTGCTACCATTGTTCTTATGGCTTCCAGAAGAGATTCTGCTCAGTGATCCTATGCTTTCTAGTGGAAGAAATTTGCCATCAGGGGAAGGCTTTAGATCCCTTCTCTTATCCCACACAAAAACTGCTTGAGTACCTTTTGTATCGGTCTGCGTCTGATTAGAAAACCAGCTTTGTAAGGATTCATCACTTATCACCTCCATATAGCAGGTCAGTTAATCTCTTTACAGCCTTTAGTTGTTTGTTGTATGTGGGGCTTGCTTCTTGTGGAGTTTTCCCTCAAGCTTCCCATAGTTTCTTGGGATTTCAGTGTGGTACTTATTCTGCTGATGAAAGCTCCTTTTGAGCCACTGAGTGCCTGTATCCTGAAAGTTGCATGTAGAGTTAGCAAGCTCCAGGCTCTAGTAGTTGATCCATCCTTCACAAAGCTTTTGAGCAAAAGAGCTGGTTTTGCAGACTCATCCTAAATTCCTTCCTATTGTGGAATTGGACTTTCACTTTAATCAGTCAAGCATCTTGTCTAACCTTTCCTCTTTTACCACTAGGGGGAAGTGCCCTGCATACGTTGGACTATAAGAGCACCTCAACCTACTTGGAGCAGAACAAAACCCATAGACACTTCAGCTGGCTTGTTATTTCATTTGACTCAATAGGTTGAAGGCTGCTTTCGCAAAATGCACTGTCAGTTTGGCTCACAGATTGCATTTCTTTTGCTTATTCCAAGCAGGCTTTAGATTTGAAGGTCATGTCACAGCTCACAATGTCCAAACCATAGCTGTGTCAATGGCCCACTTGCACTCAAGTCTCCATGGAAGAGATTTGCAAAGCTGCCACCTGGAATTTGACCCATATAGTCACCTCTCACTACTGTTTGGATGGGAATTTCCAACACAGTGGGAAGTTCAACCAATCAGTATTTTTGAATTTATTTGAGAGCTAGTATCCAACTCCATTTGCCCTAGGTCCTGTTCTTTCTGTTCTGTTCAGCCTCGCTTAAAAAAAATGAAAGAACAAAAAAGAAGGATGGACTATAGTTTCCTTTATTACATATTAGAGTCTTGTTCATTCTATTGTTGTTCATGACGTCCACCTGTTACAGCACCTTTCTTCCCTTTTTGTTGCAAGGCATCTGGTAACTAGAAAATCCCATATGTGAGCACTTACCCTGCTTGTCCACATAGAAAACAAAGTTATTCACCTGTAGCCGACAGGATATTACGTGGAGGGTCCTCACAACTCTCCGTCCTCCCCTGGAGTTGTCTTTTAGCTCATCCAGTTACCAGCTGAGGAAAATGCCACAGCTATAGCAAGTGGGAAGACACACATATGCATGATAGAATGCAATAAGTGTGCTTGTTGCTGTTAGTGCGGGTGAATGTAACACCACCTGAATGGGTGGTGTTAAATGCACCCATGTGTTGGTCAGCATGGTGCTGTACCTTAGCAGTAAGGATCAGGGGGATATACATATATGCCTCAAATATTAACATAAGTCTCCACACTAAATGGGTGCTATAATCACGTGCTGCTGGTAGTCACCTTAATAAGTACGTCCTTATTTGTCCTAATTGCACTTGTCTCCTCTGTTGCCTAATATTTTTTTAATTAGCCTGACATTGTAAGCATCATATCTGTGTTATATGAATGTTCTACCATGCTGCCTACTATGGTGGATCATTACTGTTTTACCAATATTATATCCTTTATCTGTTGTATGAATGTTTTATTATGCTGTTTTATGTAATTGCTATTATTAGGATTTAATTTGCCTATTGCCAAGTTTGCCACATTGTCCTATTTGTGTATTATGTTGACATTTGATCAATTTACTATTCTTATGCTTTTCCTATAATATAAATTGTTTATCTCCAGTTATAGCTGTTGTATCCCACCTTAGGTGAATTTCTTAATAAATTAGTAAATACAAATTGGAAGGTTTGCTTTAAATTGGCTCATACCTTCTCATCATTTGCCTCCAAAATATATTTAACATTTTCAAGTTTATGCAAAAGAAATGGCATACTTCATTCAAAGTAACAAAAGAAAAAATGCTCAATGGCAAATATTTAATTTTTCTTATATCTATGGCAGAGCTCACTCAAAGGACCCAACATAAATGTTTTGGATGCCTGTCTGCTTTGGATGAGCTTGCTTTCTTTTTGATGCTTCCAGATTGCTTTTAAGCATCGTAAGTGGAGTATTTCCAAAATAAAACCATAAATATATACATTTCAGCTATCTCAAGTGGAGTCTTTTTAAGAAAAAAAATTTCTCCAGGAACAAGCAGGAAGTCAGTCCTCACATATGGGTGACATTGACGCTGACAGAGCCTTCGCGGAAGCATCTCCCCAGCTTTCAAAGAAAACCTTTGGGAGATGCTACCACGCATGTGTTGTCCCTTTCCTGCTCATTGGTGCCATCTTGCTCAGTCTCCCTTTTGCCCTGGAGCACTACAGACATTCGTCTTGTCCCCCTGGAAAAAAGTTGATTAAACTCGTACATTTTTATATCTTTCTTGCTTGTGGTAGCTCCTTCCTGCCTTGGAACCTGCTGCTGTGGCATCAGGCCTCGAGTTTTGTTTTTGTCTAGTTCTTTTCCTTCCCAGCGCTTTTGCGCCTTTTTCAACCACTGGCAGCGTCAAGAGTCTTCGATCTTGCTGGGATCCTTTTTTCCCCAGTGGCCACAGGTTTTAAGAAATGTGATGAGTGCTCAAAAAATATGTCTCTCACCGACACTCATGATTGTTGCCTCCAGTGTTTGGGTGCAGACCATGACCTGGAGGAATGCTCCCTGTGCAAGAAAATGTCTGCGAAGGCCATGCAGAGCCATGGCTTAAGCAGGATGACATCTTCCGCAAGGCAGACTCAACTACGGTATCCCCAGTAGCCTCACCCTCGAAGACTCCACATGGATCCTTGGAGTTATGTAAGGCCCCTGCAGTCCCTGAGTAGGCACACAGATACTCCATACCAGGGTCCCCAGAGCTAGAGCATAAGAAGAAGAAGAAGACCTTGAGAGTCTCATCTGGAGAGGCAGACAAGCACTGTAAGGCCCATGCCTGGTCCCTCAGCTCCGGGCAAGAGCCTGAGGATCCGGAGCGAGAGTGTCCCTAAAAGGTGCCCAGGATTGATGTTGTGACCTCCCGTGACAGACCTCGGTCTCTTGAGAGCCGTCCCATCGAGGACCTCCTCTCCTCCTTGACACCAACCCTGGCATCAGTGTCAATGGCTGATACCCCCAAGTGGGAAGCTTGTATGTTGGCTTTGGAGCACAGCATTTCTGCGTTCATCACCTCCCAGCAGGCACCAACCCTTGGCCCCACCAAGACTGCAGGGACCTCGACCTCAAGGACTCCCTGGGCCACCAAAGTGATCACCAAGAGCCAGATGCCTCGGGCAGATCCTTGGTGAGGGTCTCATTCTTACTCCCGATCCTCTGGAGCGAGGTCTTCGCAGGCAAGCGCCTCTGGCTCCAGCCATGCCCCAGCCTTGAAGCGTCAAAGACTAGAACTGCCAGCTCTCTTGCATCTGGTGGGTCTCAAGTCTTCCTCAGATTACTCCGACTGGGAGTCTGACATTGAGACGTTCACGGAGACTCAAGCCCACCAAGATCTCCCGTCAGACACGTCTCCACCGGCTGCCAAGCAACTATTCCTGCCCAAAGACACCTCATTCCTTGAGTTCCTCAGGGACTTGGTTCAGGCACTCTCCCTCATGATGGAGTCAGAAGAGGACCCTCGTAGGGAGGAACTTGATATCGTCCCATGTGAGGCACCACTGAAGGAGACCTTGACGGTCCTTGTTCCCTCCATTCTCACTTGGCTTCTCCTCTGGATGTGGGGGACCACTGCGTCGGTGCCGATCGTCAGTTGACTGCTAGATATGATGTACCGGGTCCAGCGTGGCTCGGGCTTCTGTAAGGCACAGCTTCCCAACATCTCCATGCTGGTCAAGTCATCCATGTGCCAGCAAAAAAGCCTGAAGACACACTCCTCGGTGCCCCCAGGCAGGGAGTCCCGTGCCCTTGATGCCCTTGGGTGGAAAAGCTACCATAGAAACATGACAACAGAAAAAGACCACATGGCCTGTCTAGTCTGCCTTTCCATATCAACCACTACAACAGTCCCCTTTTTTCCTTTAGAGATTCTCTATGTTTGTCCCATGCTTCTTTGAATTCAGATACTGTCCTCATCTCTACCACCTCCACTGAGAGACCATTCCACAGATCCACCACTCTTTACATAAAGAAATATTTCCACATATCACTCCTGAATCTATCCCCTTCCATCCTCATTCCATGTCCCCTACCTCCCAGGCCAGGGCTTGATGTTGGCATACCGTATCCAAACTTATCAACTTTACATCGGCATGTTCCGCCAGGAACTGGTGAAAGAGCTTGGGGGCTTCGCAGCTGGCCTCGATGGAGACCACCTCTGGCATTTTCAGACACTTTTGAAGTCTGTCATGGAGTGCTCCAAGTACTTGTCCCAAGCCGCTTACGATGGCTTTGAATCCAGCGCAAGAGTGGCTCCCACCTGTATTGGTGCCTGGCTCCAATCATCTGATCTCAAGTAATGGGTACAAGAAACACCTTTTCATGTCCTGTGCCTTGGAGAACAGCTCTTCGGCAAACCAATGGAGGACAAAGCGGCTGAAATCGAGACAGAGTACGTTACTCATTCCCAGCTCTCAAGGAAGACTTACACTCTTCCACGGAAGAAGCCGCAGAGGAAACATAGAAACATGATGACAGAAAAAGACCACATGGCCTATCTAGTCTGTCCTTCCATATCAACAACTACAACAGTCCACTTTTTACCTTAAGAGATCCTCTGTGTTGGTCCCATGCTTTTTTGAACTCAGTTACTATCCTTATCTCTACCACCTCCACTGGGAGACTATTCCACGGATCCACCACTCTTTCCGTAAAGAAATATTTCCGCATATCACTCCTGAATCTATCTCCCTTCACCCTCATCCCATGTCCCCTCATAGCAGAACTTGCTTTCAATTGAAAGAGGCTCTCTCCCTGAACATTTATGCCATGGAGGTAATTAAACATCTCAATCATATCACCTCTATCCCGCCTTTCCTCTAAGGTGTACATATTAAGATCCTTAAGTCTGTCCTCATATGCTTTATAATGAAGCCCACTAATCATTTTAGTAGCCACCCTCTGCACCGACTCCATCCTGTTCACATCCTTTTGAAGGTGCGGTCTCCAGAATTGCACACTATACTCCAAATGAGGTCGCACCAAAGACTTATACAGAGGCATTATCACCTCCTTTTTTCTGCTAGCCATTCCTCTCCGTATGCACCCAAGCATCCTTCTAGCTTTTGCCGTCACCTTTTCTACCTGTTTAGCTACTTTAAGATCATCAGACACAACCACGCCTAGGTCCCGCTCTTCTTTAGTGGACAAAAGTACTTCACCTCCTATACTGTATTGCTCCCTTGGATTGCTGCAGCCCAAATGCATGACCTTACATTTTTTAACATTAAATCCCAGCTGCCAAATTCTAGACCATTCTTCAAACTTAGCTAGATCCCTCCTAATGTTATCTACCCCTACCTGGGTGTCTACTCTATTGCAGATTTTGGTATCATCTGCAAAGAGGCAAACCTTACCCGACAGCCCTTCCGCTATATCACTAACAAAGATGTTAAAAAGAATCGGACCAAGGACAGATCCCTGGGGCACACCACTGGTAACATCCTTCTCCTCAGAGTGAGCTCCATTTACTTGTACTCTTTGTCGCCTCCCACCCAACCAATTTCTAACCCAAGCAGTAACTTTAGGATCCATCCCTAGGGTGCTCAGTTTGTTTATAAGTCGCCTGTGAGGAACAGTGTCAAAGGCTTTACTGAAATCTAAATACACCACATCTAGAGCTCTCCCTTGGTCCAACTCCCTGGTCACCCAGTCAAAGAAATCAATTAGATTTGTCTGACAGGACCTGCCTCTGGTGAATCCATGCTGCCTCGGATCCTGTAATCCGCTGGACTCCAGAAACCTCACTATTTTCTCTTTCAGCAGCGTTTCCAATAATTTACTCACCACCGAAGTTAAACTAAGCAGCCTGTAGTTTTCAACCACATCCTTACTTCCGCTTTTGTGTAAAGGCACCACATGAGCCTCTCTCCAGTCCTTTGGCACCACTCCCGACTCCAACGAGACATTGAAAAGGTCAGTCAGTGGAGTTGCTAGAACGTCCCCAAGTTCCCTCAGTATTCTAGGGTGTATCCCATCCGGTCCCATCGCTTTGTCTATTTTAAGTTGAGCTAGTTTCTCACGAACACAGTCTTCTGAAAATTGTTCAAGATGTCCCTCGCTTCTGTTTCTATTTGTGGGTGTTTTCTGAGGTCCTGCTCCTGGTTCTTCATCTGTGAACACAGAACAAAAATATTTGTTAAGCATTTCCGCTTTATCCTTATCAGCTTCTACATATTCCCCCCCCTGCACCCTTGAGTCTGACAATACCACTTTTGCCCTTCCTCTTCTCACTAATATATCTGAAAAATGTCTTATCCCCCCATTTTATTGCATTGGCTATTTCCTCCTCCTTTTGAATCTTTGCCTTCTTGACTACTTTGCTAGCTTCTCTAAGTTTTTCCAAATGCAGATGCCTGTCTTCCTCCCTCTGTGATCTCTTGTATATCATGAAGGCCTCCCTCTTTTTCTTCACTTTTTCAGCTACTTCCTTCGAAAACCATAGCGGTCTCCTTTTCCTTTTGCCTTTATTTACCATTTTAACAAAAAGGTTGGTTGCCCTTAAAATACCCCCTTTCAGTTTTGCCCACTGTTTTTCTACATCCCCCAGCTGTTCCCATCCCACAAACGACTCCCTGAGGTATTGGCCCATCTTCGCAAAGTTAGTCTTCCTAAAGTCTAAGATCCTCACCTTGGAGTGGATTCTAACAGCCCTAGTCCTAATACCGAACCACACCATCTGGTGATCACTGGATGCAAAATGATCTCCCACTACAACATCAGAAACACTTTCACCATTGGTAAGCACCAAGTCCAGTATGGCCCCTTCACGTGTGGGGTCTGTTACCAATTGCCTGAATAGTTCTCCCTGTAGAGAATCCAGGATCTCCTTACTTCTAGATGATACTGCAGCAGGAATGTGCCAAACAACATCTGGCATATTAAAATCTCCTGTCAGTAGCACTTCCCCTTTCCTAGCAATGCTGCGTATGTCTTCAATTAACTCTCTGTCCACCTCTTCCTCTTGTGAGGGAGGTCTGTATATCACCTCTTTTTCTCAGGAAGGGTCAGCCTATTGAGGCTACTCTCCTTAGCCAGCCATTTGGACCCCTCAGCAAGGTTCCCAAAGCAAGGAATGGGCCAGGGCTGGTGAAAACCCAAAGGCCCAAAACCCCAGCCACCGGCTCCAGCCAAACCAGGGTTGGGGTTTTGAGGCCATCGGCATAGTCCCTGTTCTACTGGAGGACCAGCTCCCCACAGGGGGACGCCTGGTTCACTTCATCCACTGATGGACTTCTATCATCACCAACTCCTGGGCACTTCAGGTGGTCAGGGAGTGTTACCTCCTCCACCTGGACTACCTGAAGTGCCTTTTTCCCGGGCAGCCCCCTCAGTTTCCCCTGAACCAGGCCCTGCTAATACAAGAACTCACTGGCCTTCTCAGGGACAGAGCTATGGAGCCCGTATCACATTACTCAAAAGGGAAAGAGTTTACTCCAGGTACTTCTTGGTTCCAGAACGAACAGGAGACCTGAGGCCCCTCCTGGACCCGAGAAACCTCAACAAGTTCCTGGTGTGGGAGAATTTCAAAATGCTCTCCCTTGGAACACTGCTGCCCTACCTCCAGCAGGGAGATTGGCTATGCTCCTTGGCCCTAAAGAATGCTTATACCCATATCTTATCTACCCAAGTCACAGGCAGTACATCAGGTTCATGGTCAGGGGTGACGACTACCAATACAGGGAACTTGACATCCTCCAGTACTGCTGCCCCCAGAGTCTTCACCAAATGCCTAGCAGTGATTGTGGCCTAGCTCCACTTTCACGGGGCCTTTTTCTTCCCTTACCTCGATGACTGGATGGTCAAAGGGAACACGGTCTCAGAGGCCGGGCAGGCCACAGGCCGCACCATCCAGGTCTTACAGCACCTGGGATTCATGATACATCATCCAAAGTCCCACCTCACTCTGACACAGGCACTGAAGTTCATCGAGCCCACTTGGATGCACTCCAGGCCAGGGCTTTCCTTCCCCTAGACAGGGCAGATCGCCTCATGGCCCTTGCAGCTGAGGTACAGCAGCACCGCACCGTGTCAGCTTGATTGCTGCTTTGCTTCTCGGGCCACATGACCTTCACAGTCCATGTGGTCACTAACACACGCCTCCACATGCGGATGGCTCAGTGGTGCCTCTGTGCCCAATGGGCCCAGGCCACAGCCGACTCTGAGACAGAATCATGGCATCTCACCAACTGGCGGAGTCCCTCACCTGGTGACAGGATACTCAGCATCTGCAAACGGGTGTGCCCTTTCAGCTCCTGAACCCCCAGAGGGTTCTCACTATGGACGCTTCCCTGATGGGCTGGGGTGCCCATTGTGGGGAACTACGCACATAGGGAGCTTGGTCTTTCGAGGAGAACCAGCAGCATATTAATCTGCTAGAGCTCAGGGCAGTCTTCCTTTCTCCGAGGGTATTCAGGTACCACCTGCAACACCATTCTGTGCTCATCCAGACAGACAATCAGGTCACAATGTTCCATGTAAACAAGCAGTATGGCATTGGCTCCTACCGCCTCTGCCAGGAGGCCTTGGCCCTCTGCTCCTTTGCAACTAGCCAGGGAATGCTCCTCAGAGCAGTTTACCTCCCGGGCCAGGACAATGCCTTGGCGGACAGACTGAGCAGGGTCCTTCAACTGCATGAGTAGTGCCTGGACCCCGAGGTGTTGCTCAGGCTCTTCCGGCTATGGGGCTTCCCCAGCCTGTATCTCTTTGCTAGCCTGACCAATGCTCAGCTGCCCCAGTTCTGCAGCCCTCAGCAGATGCCTTCCTCATTTCGTGGTCGAGGGGCCTACTGTATGCCTTCCCTCCCACACCACTGATAGCTCAGACCCTATTCAAGGTCCAGCGAGCAAGGCATCGGTGACCCTTATAGCCCTGTGGTGGCCCAGGCAACCTTGGTTCCCCTTTTTGCTTAATTTCTCAATGGAGTCCCCGGTCCCTCTCAGGAGCTCCCCGGGACTACAAAAGGGGACTGTTACTTCTGGAGAGAGATCTGCAATTGTGAGTATATACTTCTGGGAATTGTCTGTAAGGAATTCTTTGTATTAAAGCTAATTAATCTGTGAACCCACTATTTTTTGTTAAATCAGTCAGGGCCTAGTAGCAGCAGTTTAAGTTTAAATTTAAAACACAGAAGATAACTTTCTGGTTACATATCATACCCAGCAGAGAGCTTGTAGTTTAAATTAATAGTCACTCAGGGCCTAGTATCAGCAAAGTACTTTTAGTTTAAATTTAAAATACAGAAGAGAGCTTTCTGGTTTAATTTGGAACCCAGCAGAGAGCTTGTAGTTTAAATTTAATAGTCACTCAGGGCTTAGCATCAGCAAAGTACCTTTAGTTTAAATTTAAAACACAGAAGAGAGCTTTCTGGTTAAATTTAGAACCCAGCAGAGAGCTTGTAGTTTAAATTTCATAATAAGTTAGAGCCTAGCAGCAGCAAAGAGCTATAATTTAAAATTTAAAATCAAATAAGAATATAGCTTACCTCAGCAGCACAAGACAGGGTACTGTGTAGCAGCCCTCGTTTAATAAGTGTTATTTCCCTCCCTCCCTCCCTCTCCACACCCACCCACCCCTGAAATATGAGATTGCAGACCTGCTATTAGTAATCTGTGAATTTTCATTAAAATCATCTGTAATACCTGAAGATTGGAGGATCGCCAATGTAACGCCAATTTTTAAAAAGGGTTCCAGGGGTGATCCAGGAAACTACAGACCGGTGAGCCTCAAGTCAGTCCCGGGAAAAATGGTAGAAACCATCATAAAGAATAAAATTACTCATCATGTAGATAGTCATGGTCTAATGGGAGACAGCCAACATGGTTTTAGACAAGGAAGTTCTTGTCTTACTAATCTATTATGTTTTTTTGAAAGTGTGAATAAACAGGTGGACCAATGTGAGTCGGCTGATATAGTGTATCTGGACTTTCAGAAAGCCTTTGACAAGGTCCCTCATCAGAGACTTTTGGCAAAACTAAAGAGTCATGGGATAGGAGGCAGTGTACCTCTGTGGATCAAGAACTGGTTAAAAGATAGAAAGCAGAGGGTTGGGCTAAATGGCCAATTTTCCCAATGGAGAAAAGTGAATAGTGGTGTACCCCAGGGATCTGTGCTGGGTCCGCTGCTTTTTGACATATTCATAAATGACCTGGAAAGTGGAATAACGAGTGAGGTTATCAAATTTGCAGATGTCACAAAACTATTTAAAGTTGTTAAAACCCAAGAGGATTGTGGAAAATTGCAAGAGGATCTTGATAAACTGGAAGACTGGGCTTCAAAATGGCAGATGAAATTTAATGTGGACAAGTGCAAAGTTATGCACCTAGGGAAGAACAACCCAAACTATGGTTACACGATGCAAGGTTCCACATTAGGAACCACCACCCAGGAAAAAGATTTAGGCGTCATTGTGGATAGCATGTTAAAACCCTCGGCCCAGTGTGCAGCGGCAGCCAAGAGAGCAAATAGAATGCTAGGTATCATAAGGAAAGGAATGGAAAATAAAACAAAAGATATTATAATGCCTCTATATTGTTCCATGGTGAGACCGCACCTTGAATATTGTGTGCAATTCTGGTCGCCATATCTTAAAAAGGACATAGCGTTATTAGAAAAGGTTCAGAGAAGAGCCACCAAAATGGTAAAGGGGATGGAAGGATACTCCTATGAAGAAAGGCTAAAAAGGTTAGGGCTCTTTAACCTGGAAAAGAGACGGCTGAGGGGAGATATGATAGAAGTCTATAAATTAATGAACGGAGTGGAACGGGTAAATGTAGATCAATTGTTTACGTTATCAGAATATAGAAAGACTAGGGGACATGCAATGAAGCTACAGAGTAAACTATTTAAAACTAATAAAAGAAAACATTTCTTCACTCAACGTGTAATCAAACTCTGGAATTTGTTACTGGAGGATGTAGTAAAGGCTGTTTGTGTAGCTGGGTTTAAAAAAGGTTTGTACAAGTTCCTGGAGGAAAGGTCCATAAACCATTATTAAGAAGGGACCCAGGATATCAATGCTTGACCCAGTACAAGCATTGTGGAACCTGTGTCTTTTGGGGAAACTGCTAGGTACGTATGACCTATATTGGCCACTGTTGGAAACAGGATATTGGGCTTGATGGACCTTGGTCTGACCCAGTATGGCATATCTTATGTTCTTATGTTCTTATGACACAGAAGGAGGACTTGATCCTCCATCCCAACTTGGGATCCCTATCTCTCATGGCATGGCGGCTGAACGGGTTGTCCTAGCCCCATTTAACATTCCCAGGGAGGTGAAAGAAATCCTTCTGGCCTCTCGTAAGGATTCAACGCAACGGGCCTATGCCTTCAAGTGGTGCTGTTTCTCGGTATGGTGCATGGAGCAACAGGTGGACCAGTTCTCTTGCCTGGTGCACTCGATCCTTCAAAACCTTCTCCATCTCTCGCAGTCTGGACTTAGGTCCAACTCCATTATTGTACACCTGAATGTACTTTCCGTGAACCATTATTCTATTCAGGGCTAGCCTCTTTCTGTAGAGACTCTTATCACCAGGTGCATACGGGGCTTACTGCTCTCCAGACCTTCCATTCGACTGCCTCCGGCAAAATGGGATCTCAATGTAGTCCTGGCGCAGCTCACCCAGCCACCCTTCACTACCTGCCCCTTTCATTACCTGTCCTGGAAGGTTTCCTTTTTGGTGGTACTCACCTCTGCTTGCACAGTCAGTGTGCTCCAGACTTTGGTGACTGAGCCACCCTACACCAAGTTCTACAAGAACAGTTTTTATCGAAGGTGGTCTCTGACTTCTACTTCAACCAGGAGGTAGTGCTTCCTACCTTATTCCCGCAGCCACATGCCAACATGGCTTAGGCTGTCCTTCATACCCTGGACTGTAAACAAGCCCTGTCCTTCTACCTACAGCAGACCCAGAGCCACCATAAAGCTTTGTCTCCTTTGACCCCAGCTGTCTGGGGCAGGCTGTCACTAAATGGACCATATCCATCTGGGTGGTGGACTGCATCACTTTCACCCACAGCCTGGCTGAAATTTCCTTGGAGCACCGAGCCATGGTGCACAATGTCAGGGTGATGGCAACCTCAGTCTCAAGCCTCCAATTCGTGCCTATGGTGGGCATCTGGTCCTCCATTCACACTTTTGCAGCCCACTACTGCCTGGAGAGGGAGTCTCGATGGGACAGTGCCTTTAGCCATGCCGTACTCCATAATCTTTTCAAAGTTTAGGCAACTCCTGCCCTCTGACCCTTCCTGTTTAGGCTACTGGAGCTATGGTTTTCCCTGGACACTGGGGTCCTCCGAGTCTGTCATCAGATTCGCTTGTGGCTGCTCACAGCTGGGCCATGTTTTTTCTACCATTCCTCGGTAGCCTGGAGCTAGGGAGTCCCATATGTGAGGACTGACTTCCTGCTTATTCCAGGAGAAATCTTTGTTATTCACCTGTAGCAGGTGTTCTCCAGAGACAGCAGGAATCAGTCCCTCCTCCCCTTGGAGTTGCTGTTCATATTTGGCCATCTTCTTGGTTGGGTTCTAGCTATGGCACATGACTGAGCAAGATGATACCCTAGGGCAGAAAAGGGACCACGCAAGCATGGTGGTATCTCCCAAAGGTTTTCTTTGAAAGTTAGAGAGATGCTTCCGTGAGGTCTCCATCGGCGTTGAAGTCAGCCATATGTGAGGACTGATTCCTGCTGTTCCCGGAGAACACCTGTTACAGGTGAGTACTGTCACCAGCTCTCCTTAAACCCCCGAGTAGAGGTTAAGGGAGTGGGTTTTTCCCTATTGAAACAGCTATTTCACAGATCCTGGAGCAATGCCCCTTGGGAAATGTAGTCTTTTCACTCAATCAATAAGGAGCAGTTGTGGAAAAAGTGGTTAAGCAACCAAAGGATTTTATTTCCCCTCCCTGGGTGGATTTTACCATGAACAGAAAACACAATCCAGGTATTTACTGGTATTTTGGACAAACAAAAGTTCTTTAACAGAAAAAGGCTTTCTTCAGCATTAACCAAGGTGAAAACAAACATTCAAACAAAACCACGCTGTTTCCTCACAGCTCTCTGTTTCCACGTGCTATCTGTGCTGTACTCTCTTTTAAAACAGGCTTTCACCGTAATGAAACTATTCCATTGGCCAGAGATAATGTACAGTCCATTATATCTATATCTTTTCCAGTATCAATACACTCTGGTTCACAGTGCATCAATTCCTCCTGGTCATAAGGAAATGTTTGAACCGGCACTGCTGGTGCCACGCCCTTTCTTACTGCTCCAGGCTTTTCACGATATGCTTGGGTCAAATACTGGCTTTCACACAGACTATCAGGCCCAGTATTCTTTTCCCAGCCCCACCCTTCTGGGTACAAATGTGGCAGGTGTAGGCCTGTGATCCACAGTGTCTGACATAAGCAAGCCTAACTAGCTTGACCTGTAAATGAAGCTTGTGAAGAGGCCCATAGGAATTGCACATCCCCCAATATGCTGCTATAGAACTAAGAACTCAGTAAAAATATTGAATTAGCTTAGACAAGCAGAACAGATGGAAAAATACAGAAATTCATGTTTAAAATTGCTGACAGAAAAGTTTTAGAGCCCTGCTTCACTGCACGTAGCAACTAGCCCAATAGCCTTGAAAGAAGGAAAGTAACAAGTTAGTGAACTGACCATTGTAATTGGGACTAGAAGGGGGGTAAGCAGGTGCCAAGCCCACTGAAAGAATATAATTGGATAATCATATCAGTACCGGGACCAATAGAAGAGGTACGGGAGGTACGGGAGGTTACCGGGACCAATGAAATGTTTTTCTATACCTAAAATGAAGCTAAAGTCTATAAAAGTTGTTGTATTGCTAGAAAACTTCGCTCAGCCATTTTGAAATTGACTTTGCTTGAGACTTGTGCACAAATAAATGATTTGGACCTTCTGAACAGACTCCTGGTATCATTGGTTTGTCTGCGCTCTGCTGCTACATATTCTTGGTGCGTTGGCCGGGAAGTTGTGGAATCAGAGTGTATATGGGGCAATATACCACGACATTCCGCCTCTATAGGCTTGGTCCTGCCGGGATCGCGCCCTACCGACGGGGGCTGCTTCCTGGCGCCGCCGGTCCATTGCATCGGAGGAAGTTGGTCGGACCTCGGCGGGTGCCGGGCCCGGCTGGAGCCAATGCCTCGAACCCGAGTGAGGGGAGTCCGAGGTCCAACTCATGCGCCTGCTTGGGAAGTTTGAGGACCGGATCCGGTGAGTATAGTTTTGATTTGTTGTCTAGACAGATATAGAAAGAGCAGCGCTGCCATTGGAACTTGGCATTTGTAATCTCGAGAATTTGGAACTTGGAAATTGGTAAGAGAGCTCGATCACCTCTCAAAGACGGACCGAGTACCCCCGCATGAGTATTCGCAGGGCGAAACTCCCGTCTTCTTGTATTTTGGTAATTGAATAAGACTAGTCAGAATAGATAGAAACGAATGCATTCTGGGATACGTTGCTAGCATGATTGTGTGAATGAAGTGTGTATGAGAGGTCTGGCAGCACAGACCAAGCAAAGGCGGACCCCTGACTAGCGCATTTCCTGACCGGGCGACCGCATTCAGGTCACGAAAAGGGGGAAGCGAGTGTCGTCCTGTCTTGTTATTTGTTTCCCTTATATGTTTCCAGGACCGTGAGGACCCCTTACCCACGGTCCGACTTCCTTTTCCCTTCTGTCTGTTGTTGCGCGCACACATCGAAATGGGAGGGGCAGGGTCTACTAGGAACACTCCATTAGAATGTATGATCGCACATTTTAGAGAGGGATATTCAGGAGATTATGGTATTAAAATGACTGCAGCCCGTTTACAGATTTTGTGTACTAGGGAGTGGCCCGATCTAGACCCTACCTGGCCTCGAGAGGGAACCTTAAATGTAGGAATTATCCAGTTAGTTCATAGTAGAGTGCGGATAGCGCACCCCGATCAGTACCCCTATATAGATTCTTGGTTAAGTATTTGTGAAGATCCGCCCTCTTGGGCGCAGCGCTGCTATGAAGAGCAGTGCAGAATAATGTTAGCGAAAACAGATCATAGTCAGAAAAAAGAAAATAAACATCCTAGCAAGAAAGGGAAAGATGAGAAGTCCAGGAAAAAGCCCATCCTGGTCGATCCTGATTCCCCAGAAGTAATTCCCCGACAGCCTAGAACCCCGGGCCCAGTAAGAGTAGCCCGGCGTCCTGCCCCAGAGCCCCGAAGACAACGGGTGCGGGACCCAACCCCCGAGCCACCTCCTGAAGAGCAGGAAGATGAGCTCCCGTTAGTTGAAGATGATTCTACTGAAACAGAGACAGAGAAAGGCGAGTCAGATTCAGAAACAGAGAGGGAAGAAATTGAGAATTCCCTGAGTGAGACTGATAGTATAGAAGCGACCGTCAGTGTTAGTCTGCCAGTAAAAAGTAAATCTAAGACAAAGCATCTAGAAAAGAATGTAACTCGTACTAAGCCTGCAGAGAAGAAGAAAAAGAGCCCTGATAGGAGAAGTACGAAAATATCGCTTAGATCCCAAAAGACCTCTACTGCTAAGATGATGCCTTTACGGCAAGTCCCGGGAATACCTGTAAGAAATGATGATAATGAGGTGGTAGCGGGACCCCTAAGCTATGTGTATGTCCCTTTCTCTACAACTGATTTGTTAAATTGGAAGTCGCATTATGCCTCCTATACTAATAAACCCCAAGAGCTTACAGAATTAGTGAATACTATTATGGAAACTCATCAACCCACATGGGCAGATTGCCGTCAGCTCCTGTCCACCTTATTTACTACGGAGGAGCGGACACGAATTAGAAAAGCAGCCATAGACTGGCTGGCGGATAACCCTGTAGCTCCAGAACGAGGAGAAGACAGAATAGACCATCGGGAAGCGGCCCAGAGGCAATTCCCAAATGAAGACCCCCATTGGGATCCAAATACTGAAAGAGGATCCAGAGCCCTAGCCCGTTTTCGCCAAGGCTTGTTACAAGGCCTGAAAAGGGGGGGCCAGAAAGCCATGAACCTTTCCAAAGTTACTGAAGTTAACCAAGGCATAGATGAAAGTCCAGCAGTGTTTTATGAAAGATTAACTGAAGCATACAGAATGTATACTCCCTATGATCCCGATGCACCAGGAAGTTTATGTATGGTGAATTCTGCTTTTGTAAATCAGTCTCAACCAGACATTAGACGTAAATTACAGAAATTAGAAGGGTTTGCGGGCATGAATGCAACACAGTTATTGGAAGTCGCTCATAAAGTGTATGTGAATCGTGATAATGAAAGACAGAAAGAATGTGATCGAAAGATGAAGAAGAAAGCTGATTTTTTGGCCGCAGCCATAGTTGAACAGAAAAGGGGAGGTGTCCCTAATCGAAGGAGCAGAGGAAGGGGGCGGGCCGAGGTGGAAGCCGGCCCCAGCAGCTAGGCGTAAACCAATGCGCCTATTGCAGAGAAGAAGGACATTGGAGAGATGCTTGCCCGCAACTTGAAGACGCCCACGAAGATGATGAAAGCAATCATCAATGGAGAGAAGAAAGACGAGGCCGTCCCCGACATCGCAGAGGAGCCAATCAAGAACAATGCCAGCGAGAAAGAGGAGAAGCCATACAAGCATTGGCTACGACAGCCCATGATGAAGATGACGTGGATTAGGACAGACCGGGCTCCGAATTTGCTTTAGGTCTCCAGGAGCCTATGGTCGGAATACAAATAGGAGACCAAGTTGTGAACTTTATGGTTGACACTGGAGCAGAACATTCAGTAGTAGACAAGAAAATAGCCCCATTTTCTACAAAAGCAGTCACCATTATAGGAGCAACTGGTGCCAAAGCTACAAAACCTTTTCTTCAGAATCGCATATGCAGTCTAGGAGGACAGCAAATAACTGAAAGAGTGAATGAAGCAGTTGAAACTATACATCCAGTTGTACCTAATCCTTACACTCTTCTAGGACTGATTCCTGCTGAAGCCACCCACTTTACTGTTCTGGATTTGAAAGATGCATTCTTTTGCATAAGATTAGCCCCCGTGAGTCAGATATTATTTGCATTTGAATGGCAGGACCCCATCTCTGGAAGAGGGGGCCAACTTACCTGGACACGATTACCCCAAGGATTTAAGAATTCGCCTACCATCTTTAGTGCTGCACTGAATCAAGACCTTTCCAGCTATCCAGTGGCCCCGGGGAAGAGAGTGCTTCTCCAATACGTGGACGATCTGCTGATAGCTGCTGTATCAGAAAGTGAATGTATACAAGCTACCAAAGACCTCTTGCAGTTACTAGATGAAGCTGAATACAAAGTTTCCAGAGCCAAAGCACAACTATGCCAAAAAGAAGTGAAATACTTGGGCTTTCGTATAACCCAAGGAAGTCGAAAATTAGGCAGAGAGAGAGAAAAGAAGCAGTATGCAGAATTCCAACCCCAACAACCAGAAAGCAAGTCAGAGCCTTTCTGGGAGCAGCAGGCTATTGCCGAATCTGGATACCCAATTTTGCCCAAATTGCTAAGCCACTGTATGAAGCCACAAAAGGAGAAGAAAAGTCGCCACTGGAGTGGGGACCTGAGCAGGATACAGCCTTCAAGACGTTGAAGGAAGAATTGATGTCATCACCAGCCCTTGGACTACCAGATGTTCACAAACCTTTCCACTTGTTCGTACATGAAGCACAAGGAAATGCCTTAGGCATGTTGACTCAGAAATTGGGAAATTGGGAACGACCTGTAGCATACCTATCGAAACAATTGGACACTGTGGCCAAAGGATGGCCACCCTGCCTGAAAGCAGTCGCAGCTACAGCATTGTTAGTGAGTGAAGCAGACAAGCTCACACTAGGACAGAATATACGAGTCACTGTGCCACATGCAGTCCTTGCCCTTATGGAACAGAAAGCAAATCATTGGCTCACCAATTCTCGAATGTTGAAATATCAGAGCATGCTATGTGAAAACCCACAGATACAATTGGAAGTGAGCCATGCCTTGAATCCAGCCACACTGATACCCATTAGTGAAGAACTCCCAGAGCATGACTGTATAGAAGTCATGGACACCGTATTTTCAAGCCGACCTGATTTGACAGATGTGCCTATAGATAATCCTGACCAAATCTACTATGTTGATGGAAGCAGTCTCATCATCAATGGACGACGCTGTGCCGGATATGCAGTAGTCACTCAACATGAAGTTGTTGAATCATCAGCCTTAGCCTCAGGCACATCAGCCCAGAAAGCAGAATTGACAGCACTTACCCGAGCACTACTATTAGGAGAAAAACTTGTGTTGAATGTATATACAGACTCTAAGTATGCCTTCACCACCTTACATGCCCATGGAGCTCTCTACAAAGAAAGAGGACTCATCACATCCGGAGGAAAATCAGTTAAGTATGGCCCCGAGATACTGATGCTACTTGACGCAGTATGGGCCCCAACTCGTGTAGCTGTCATGCATTGTAGAGGACATCAAGCAGGAAAAGGAGAAATTGCCCGAGGAAACAGATTTGCAGATGCCTCAGCACGACAAGCAGCTATGACAGGACAAGTTTTGCCACAAGCCACACCGATGCAGGCAGCATTGTTTCCAGTACCCTTGAACTCATGGACACCACGATATACCACCAAAGAATTAGACTACTACTGTAACAAAGAAGATGGAGTACTGAAAGATGGGTGGATTGAACTGCCACCAGCAGAGGGCAGTCAACCCCCAGGACAAATAGTAATTCCTGAATTGTTAGGACCAGCCTTTGTCAAAGCTTTCCATGAAGCCACACACTATGGGAAGACTGCTATGGAAAAAGCACTCAGACCACATTTCTACATTACTCTATTGACAACCATATCAGCCTCAGTAGCATGTCAATGTCTAATTTGTGCCAAAAATAATGCCAAGCAAGGTCTCATCACACCACCTCGAGTTCAGTCAGGAGGTGTAACCCCCATGCACCACCTGCAGATTGATTTCACTGAAATGCCAAAAGCCAGTGGATACCACTATCTATTAGTATTAGTTTGTACTTTCTCTGGGTGGGTAGAAGCCTTCCCAACCAGAACTGAAAAAGCTAGAGAAGTCACCAAAGTTTTATTGAGAGAGATTGTCCCTAGATTTGGAATTCCAGCAGTAATAGGGTCAGACAATGGACCCTCATTTGTTTCTCAGATTACCCAACAGTTAGCAAAAGCCCTACAGATACAATGGAAACTCCACACTGCATATAGACCCCAGAGTTCAGGGAAAGTTGAGCGAATGAATCGTACCTTAAAAGCCCAAATGTCTAAGCTTTGCCAGGAGACACACTTGAAATGGCCCCAAGTGCTCCCAATAGCTTTACTCAGAATACGCTCAGCACCTGTGAAGTCAACAGGTTTTTCCCCTTTTGAAGTTCTGTATGGTAAACCCCCACCAATAGTGCAAGGAATTAAAGGAAGTCTAGCCCAAATTGGTTCAGAAATAACCAGGCAAGAACTCCTAGCTCTTAGTTTTGTTCTGCAGACTCTCCATGAGTAGATCCAAGACCAGTTGCCTAGCAACTTGACTGAACCCCTGCATCCCTACCAGCCTGGTACCTCGGTGTGGATCAAAGATTGGAAGAAGACACCGTTGGAACCCCATTGGAAGGGACCATACACCGTCATCTTGTCTACCCCGACTGCAGTAAAGGTAGCGGAGATCGACGCCTGGATCCACCATAGCCGAGTCAAGCCCATAGCAGCTCCAGAACCTGAGCAGTGGACAGCGGAACAGCATCACGATGCACCTTTACGAGTTACTCTGAGACGGCAACCAGCAGCATAAGACACTTTGTCACAGTGCCTTGCAGTAGCCAAGTCTTTCGAAGAGGATTGCTGTTTTCCATACAGCAACAGTTTTGTTTCAACGAACTCAAGCTGCGTGTGATTTTGCACACTACTTTGATATCACTTTAACTAACCATACTTCAAAGGCCAGCTGAAATTGCTAAGTTGGTTACTGTGTGATGGACAACTTGAGGATCTTCAATCAACACTCAACACCCGTTGAAATTGCTTAATTAGCACGCGGGACGAAGAAAAGATCGTCGTGGTCAAGATTTGCAAGCTGAGGATTCAGAAGAACTCCAATCAACATGTATCTTTATCTGTGCTTGGCCTTGGTTGCCTATTTTGGAGGTTTGGAAATAACTCATGCTTTACCTCCATGTACTGCTTGCGTTACTTCTACTCGAACTGGACTAAAAGTAACTCAGACTTTGGTTTATCATTCTCACTATAAATGCACCGGTAAAGTGACTCATTGTGTTTATAACACCACTGAACTAAATATTTGCATCAAAGGTAGCTCCAGAGTATGCTATAATCCGCATCAGAACCCATCATATTATACGTTGGAAATGCGATGGAATGATGCAGATGGACCTATAATTAATGCTACGCGACCACTTAAAGATGCTAGTATACCTGCTGTTTTATATTTTGATGCATGTGATGTTATAAATAGAGATGGCCGTTCCAGATGTGGTACCTGGGAAAAAGCCTATCGTAATGATCATAAATATATGTGCCCAGAAGGTGCCACGGGATGGAGAAAGTGTACTGGTAAGAAAGAATCATATAGTACTGCCCCAGCTGCAGATTACTATTGCCCAAACTGGGAATGTGTTTTTTATGCTACATGGAATGCTGGTATTACAGATGAACAGAGAGATAAACGAGTGGCCACTTCGACTAAGTCAAAAACAGATGACAAATGTAAGAAAGGTGCTTGTAACCCTTTGCAATTAAAGATCCGTAATCCTAATGCATGGAAACAAGGATATAAGTTTGGTTTACGTATTGCAGGAGGAGCAGTAGATCCAGGAACTATTGTGTATATAAGATTGAATACCCAAGCTTACAAGTCATCTAAATACCACATCCATAACACTTTTTATGAAGCTATGCATGTAAATAAGTTTGAGATTCCCCATCCATCCCAGAATTTATTTCTAGAATTAGCTGGAGCAGTAGTGTCCAGTCTAAAGATTTCAGATTGTTATTTCTGTGGCAGAACCCAAATGGGTGACCAATGGCCATGGGAAGCCCAAGAATTGAATTATTCTCTGACTTACAATCAGACTAAAATACACAAGACTACTAGTGAATGGGTGTTAGCGCCCTCAATTATTGGACGTCTTTGTTATGCCAGAACTGGACCTCAGTTCACCCAACTGGTAGGACAGCTGGTCTGTCTTAGCCAGAAGTTCTATAATGCCACTACCAAGAAGACATCATGGTGGTCAGGAAGTAAAGAACCTGAACCTCCTAACCCATTAGCCAGATTTCCTGAACTTGCTAGTTTATGGACTAACCTTGCCAAAACACATGCTTGGCAAGCCCCAACCTGGCCTGTATTGGATGTGTGGAAACCGAGCGTATGCTCAACTCCCATCACACTGGGGAGGAGCATGTGTCTTAGGGACCATCAGACCTTCTTTCTTTCTCCTACCTACGGAACATGGAGAACAATTAGGATACCCAGTGTACACTACCCACAGACACAAAAGAGCAGTACGACGAAAGAGAGCACCCCTTCAAATAGGCAAATGGGAGAAGTGGGAGGGTGATGATTGGCCACCAGAAAGAATTATTGAGTATTATGGGCCTGCCACTTGGAATGATGATGGTATGTATGGATATCGGACACCAATTTATATGATTAATCGTATTATTCGCTTACAAGCTGTAGTTGAAATAATAACTAATGAAACTAGTCATGCTCTCACACTTTTAGCTAGACAAAGCACTCAAATGCGCACTGCCATATACCAGAATCGTCTAGCACTTGATTATTTGTTAGCAGCTGAAGGAGGAGTATGTGGTAAACTGAATTTAACTAATTGCTGTTTGAAAATAGATGACAAAGGTCAAGTAGTTGAAGAAATTGCTGAAGATATGCGTAAACATGCTTATGTGCCAGTACAGACTTGGCACCCACTAAGGTTACCTAACTGGTTTGCTAATCTTTTCTCATGGCTAGGAGGACTAAAGACTTTTCTAATACTAGTATTACTGATTGTTGTTGTTATTTTTCTATTGCCATGTATAATCCCATGCTGTATGCGTTCCATTCACAGTGCTATTGATAGTACAGTAGAGCGGAAGACCGCAACTAAAATAATGGCCCTATATAAAGCTAGTCCTAGTCGAAATCCTTCAATCATGGTATAACTATTTCAAGGTGATTTATTCTCACACCTTATTAACTAATAGGGTGAGATTAATCAAAGGGGGGAATGTGGCAGGTGTAGGCCTGTGATCCACAGTGTCTGACATAAGCAAGCCTAACTAGCTTGACCTGTAAATGAAGCTTGTGAAGAGGCCCATAGGAATTGCACATCCCCCAATATGCTGCTATAGAACTAAGAACTCAGTAAAAATATTGAATTAGCTTAGACAAGCAGAACAGATGGAAAAATACAGAAATTCATGTTTAAAATTGCTGACAGAAAAGTTTTAGAGCCCTGCTTCACTGCACGTAGCAACTAGCCCAATAGCCTTGAAAGAAGGAAAGTAACAAGTTAGTGAACTGACCATTGTAATTGGGACTAGAAGGGGGGTAAGCAGGTGCCAAGCCCACTGAAAGAATATAATTGGATAATCATATCAGTACCGGGACCAATAGAAGAGGTACGGGAGGTACGGGAGGTTACCGGGACCAATGAAATGTTTTTCTATACCTAGAATGAAGCTAAAGTCTATAAAAGTTGTTGTATTGCTAGAAAACTTCGCTCAGCCATTTTGAAATTGACTTTGTTTGAGACTTGTGCACAAATAAATGATTTGGACCTTCTGAACAGACTCCTGGTATCATTGGTTTGTCTGCGCTCTGCTGCTACACAAACAGTCACTGTAATTAAGTATATTCAAGCCTTTTGGCTTACCTTTCAGCCTTACTGGTGGAGGTTTTCTCTGGTGCTTTTGAATAGCTGTAGGTTCCCAACCTAAGCCCTGTTCATAGCATTTCACTTGCCTCCTAGGCTTTCTGTCTCTCCCGTGCTCCCCAGGATATTGCAGACAATCTCCTTTGCCCTTGTTATATCCTGTCCTCGGGGTTTCTTTCTTTCTCCTCAAGAAGGAATGTGTCTCTCCTTTCCATAGAGACTCTGGCTTACTCTGGGCATAGCTGTCCTCAGTGTAGCTCTCAATAGCTTCTCTCTCCAGCTTATATGCCTCACTTCCTGCTTCTTCAGCCAACTCTTCATTACTTCCTTCTCTGCCTAACTCCATAAGCTCCACTGAAGTTTCCTTAATAGGGTGAATTCTTGGGCCGTGCTCAACTCCACCCCCTAACAGGTGTCCTGCATTACCTTGTGATTCACCCCTTGAATGATAGCACCGGCGTTTCTCTTGCCTCTTTGCTTGGTTCCCACGGTAACCAGGAGCCATGTGCTTCTGTTTACAGCTCAGCTCTACTTTTGTTCCTGGCTTTTTAGCTTCATTAAACGGGGTAGAAGGACCCACTATGTCACAGTACACTATATACAGAATGTGTTTTGCATGTTTTTGTATGCTTTGAATTGATTTATGTTGATTTTGAACACAAATACTTTCTTTTGTTTTTTATAAACTAGACATTAAAACATGAGCTTTCTTGGATATTTCGTACAGGTGCTCCTAATGGGTAATTTTATGAAGGCTTGTTTTGCATATAAATGCTGCTATGTGAACATAAAATGCATCTTATAAAATTATCCCATACATATAGTATGCATGTATGCACTATAAGAAGTAGGTACATACATACTTGTATGCGAGCCAGGTATAAGCATGTTTGGGGGATGAATCTGAGCAGAACGCGGGCAGAGTCATGAAGGAAGTGCATAGGTTATAAAATGCACACCCTCATGTTTACTTCAGCTGTGAAGATTTACACCAGATCATGACATCATTTTAGCCATGAGTTTTGTGGGTTTAGTGGTGCAATTTTATAAAGATACATAAACACTTATGCAGCATGTTTTACTAAAAGGTGTGCTGGTGGAACGCTTTTGACGCATAAAACTAGCACTACATTTTGGGGGAAGGTCTGTCCATCCTCCTGCCATTAGCACATTGCTAACATGTGGCACCATGCTAGCCAGCACATGGGTGCATTTACCACTACCCCTTGAGGTGGCATTAAGTGCACCTGCACTAATGGCAACATTGCAGATTGCATGCACATTAACTGCAAATGTGCCATCAGCTATAACCTGCCAAGTACCTGCCCAATCACATGCTACTCAATACAGGATTTTTAGCAAGAGACCCTGTGCTGTTAACGCAGGATACTTACCAAGTGGCAAACCGTGCACAAACAGTGTACATTAGTAAGCATGCCCTTATGTGTCTTTATGAAATAGGCTTACAGTAGGTCTACTTAGCCTCCTGTCCTAGGTGACCTGTTATAAAGTTACCTTTCATATGTGCAGATTTAGCAATTTTCATATCTAGCTCGTTTGGCTGTGTAGGAAGGGCATATATTTTTTTTTTAATGTAGCCATGTGTGGTGGTGAAATTGATACTAATTCCGGAATGTGTTTCAGAATTTATATAGCGTATGGCCAGGAATCAAACTGACAACTTAGACTACCCTTCTAAAATCACTAACTGAGTATTTAATTTTTTTTAGACTTATCGGATATCAAACTATTTTCTTATTAATAATTGAAATCTTTACACCACAGGAACAGAAAATATGAAGACACAATTGGACTGGCATACTTGGGACAAATGTGTACTATAGCAAGTTCAGCAGCATTTATTTCGGTATGTTAATTATCATATGCATATTTATTTAATAATAAAGATTTATTAGCCTAGTTTATACTGTTCCTGTGATATAAATGTCCTTCTTGACCTTCCTAGTCTTTAATGTAATCATGTTTTCTGTTAATAGCTCTAAGTGGGCTCATTTATAGATTTAAACAGGACTTTGCAACTCTTTTCCTTCAGTGCCACAAGTTGGTCAGATTTTCAGGATATTGATAATAAATGCACATGAGATGAATTTGAATACAATAGAAGTAGAGAACTGTGAATATCCTAGAAAGCTATATCTAAAAAGAACCACCAATTGCAAATATCATAAATCAATATCTAAAGACATTGCAATATAAAAATTAAAAAAACCTCCATATAGAACTCCAATATGTCATACATTAATACAGAAACCTCTCATAATTTCAAATTTATGTCACATATGTCCTATTTATGAAATGAATTTATTAGCAGAGTGTTACTTATGATGGATATTTGTGTATTATAGGTCTTAAAGTGCATTATATTTTTAGTAAATGCCATTAAATGAAGAATATATACTACCAACATATAGTTATGTATTATTGTATTTTGAAATTATGAGAGGTTTCTGTATTAATGTATGACATATTGGAGTTCTATATGGATGTTTTTTTAATTTTTATATTGCAATGTGTTTAGATATCCTAGAAAGCTGACAGGCTAGCAGTATTGAAATGACTAGAATTAAGAAGATAAGAACAAAAGATATGCCATACTTGGTCAGACCAAGGTCCATCAAGTCCAGTATCCTGTTTCCAACAGTGGCCAATTTAGGTCACAAGTACCTAGCAGTTTCCCCAAAAGACACAGGTTCCACAGTACTTGTATTGGGTCAAGCAGTGGATATCCCGGCTCCCCTTTAATAATGGTTTATGGACCTTTCCTCCAGGAACTTGTCCAAACCTTTTTTAAACCTGGCTATACTAATAGCTTTTACTACATCCTCCTGTAACAAATTCCAGTTTGATTATATGTTGAATGAAAAAATATTTTCTCTTATTAGTCTTAAATAAGTTATCCTGTAGCATCATTGCATGTCCCCTAGTCTTTCTACATTTTGATGGCATAAACAATCGATCTATGTTTACCCGTTCCACTGCATTCATTAATTTATATCTATCATATCTCCCCTCAGCTGTCCCTTTTCCAGATTGAAGAGCCCTAACCTTTTTAGCCTGTCTTTATAGGTGTATCCTTCTATCCCCTTTACCATTTTGGTGGCTCTTCTCTGTACCTTTTTTAATAACGCTATGTTCTTTTTAAGATACGGCGACTAGAATTGCACACGATATTCAAGGTGCGATCGCACCATGGAACGATACCAAGGTATTATAATATCCTTTGTTTTATTCTCCATTCCTTTCCTTATGATACCTAGCATTCTAATTGCTCTCTTGGCCGCCGCTGCACACTGGGTGGAGAGTTTCAAAATGTTATCCACAATGACGCCTAAATATTTATCTCCAGGAACAAGCAGGAATGAGTCTTCACATATGGGTACGTCGGTACTGACGGAGCCTGCACGGGAATGCTCCCCAGCATCCAATCAGAAAGCTTTTGGGAGCATCCCTCGTGCCTGCGCGGTGACTTCCCGCCTTTCCCACTGCCTCTCCTCAGTTTTCGTTTTTCCGCGGAGCCAACAGGACATCCTCCTGTCACCGCAGAAACTTTTCTCTTTAAAATCTTATTTTCTTGTTTTCTTGTGGTCGCGGCTGTCTTCCCGCCGATACCGGTACCGCCGGTGCTTTATTCTTTTCTTTTCAAACTTAGAGAAACATTTTCTCCTCAGTTTTTTGTTTTAACTTTTGAGGCCTACCAGGCTTTTCCAACATGGAGCCTTCTTCCCCTAAGAAGTGCCTTCACTGTGGAAACTTAGTTTTCTTTTTAGACTCCAACGCTTGGTGTCTAACCTGTTTGGGTCCTGACCCTTTTTCCCCTGATACCTCAGGCTATATTATTGGGAGAAGACCTTCTCTTTTTCGAGTTTCCCTCAATGCCGTTTTTCCTCCTGAGGTGAGGACACCGTTTTTTTCTTCTTTCCAGGATCAGGTAACCCACAAACAGTCTGTTAAGACTAGCCAATGCTTGAAGGGTAAGTCTCATGCCCAGCATGATGACGGCTCCGGCCTTGCCCTCAAGACCCCATTGGCAATAAGACCCCGGCGGGAGTCTTCGGGCTCCAAAGCATTTACGGGGTTTCAGGTTGTTCCTGGGGCTCTCCCCTCACAGAACATACCTGAGCCGTGCCAGGGGGTGGTATCCGCTTTGAGCGGTACCGATAACCCGGCACAGGCATCGGTGTCGTGTGTTCCACTCTTCACCGGGGATCATCATCTGGTGTCCTCGGTACCTTCGGGGCCGATCGATACGACCCAGATTGGCTTTCCTGTATTCCCGCCATGCTCGGGGTTGGTACTGGCTTCGAGCGGTACCGATACCCCGGCATCGGCATCGGTGTCGAGTGTCGCACTCTTCACCTGGAATCGTCATCAGCCATCCTCGGTACCTTCGGTACCAATCGATACCACTCTGATTGACTTTCCTGTATCGGCATCGCCGATACCACCACCAATGTCGGTACCTTCTAAGCATGCATCGATAGACTCGCTCGCTTCGATGCCGAGTCTAGAATCGATATCCAGTCTAGATAACTTGGTTCCGACGCATTTCGGAACCGATCCATATCGTTTCCGACTACGCAGTATCGAGGATATTCACCAAGGCTCTCTGGTTACCTCGGTACCGCTTCAGCAGCCCCCGATTACTGCTTCGATGACGTTATCGTCTCCGATACCGGTACCGGTATCGATGTCGATTCCTGCAGTTCCATCGGTGCCATCGATCCTTTCATGCCTAGTTTGGAATCGATACCGGGCACTAACGATGCAGTACTAACTGCCTCAAATCAGAACTGTCAGTATCAAAGTCCATCTAGCAGGATTCTTTTTCTGCACCAGTCCAGTATGTCTTCTGGTGCTCAAGCTGCTCCTTCAACCTCAGCTTACCCAGGAATAGTTCCTATTGGAGATCCTTCTTTTCAGAAATTTCTCCTTGACATGGCAACCTTTCTTGCCATTCCTATTCCTGGCTTTACTCTTGCCCAAGATCCTGTAGAAAAGGAAAATATAATGCTTCCTTTACATCATTCTTTGCAGGACCTTCTTCTGAGGATTTGGGAATCACCTTTAAAGGTTCCTGCGCCTTCTACAGCCATGAATGTTCTGTATCAGGTGCCTCCCTCTCCGGGGTTTCAGAAAAACCAACTTCCACATCATTCCCTTGTAGTGGAATCAGCAATGAGGAAGGTAAGAAGCAAGAAGAAGCACTCTTCTTATCCGCCAGGTCATGCATCTAAAGCACTTGATGCCTTTGGACGTCAAACCTTCCAAACCTCTATGCTGGCTTCAAGGATTATCTCATATATTTTTTATATGAGTCTAACACTTCAGGAGGTCACAGAAAAATTATCTCTTTTCTCTCCTTTTTTGTCAGAACCTAAGGTCTCTGACTATTCCTTGCTTCTTAATCATAGCAGAAACATCTCTTGGTTTCTTTCTCGTGCTTCTCTAGACTCTTTTGAGTCTGTTAGCAGATCCTCTGCTATTGCCATTGGAGCACGTCGTACAGCCTGGCTGCAGGTTTCAGACTTGAGCAGATGGGCACAACATACACTGGGTAATTCTCCTTGTACTGGAGAAAATCTTTTCAATAGAGAAGCTTTACGTCAGGTTGTTCATTGCTCCACTGACTTTCCTAGTGCTGGAAACCATTCCTAAGCCTTCTTTTTCCCCAGGACGTAGGAAATGTCCTACCAAACCTTCTTTCCCTAAGAAAAGAAAGTTTCACCCTTCTTCTGCCCATCCTCCAGATGTACCCAAGCAAGGGACATCTCATCCTAGTCTGAAGTTTCCAGACTCTAACCAGGCTAATCATAACCAGCAACCATAGGTTCCGGTATGTTGCAATCTACAGTTACCTTCTTCTTACCAGAAGTTTATTCTCCAAACTCTACACTGGTTTTTCTTTTCAGTATGCTAAGTTGTTAGGATATTTTTGTCCATGGGTTACAGAATTCTCCCTTTCTTACTACTATAAAGGGAGATTACAACTATCCCATGATAGTTTCTGTCCCCAAATGGACATTCTTTCCTTCAGCTGACTTTCCATATGGTGCGTCACCTTCCACTCTTCCAGGGTTTCCCCTGCTTGAGTTGGTACCATACTGAAACACTTCTCTTTCTTTCCAGTGTAGACTTTTTGCTATCCTTCAATGCATGTTCTGAACAACTCATCAGACAGGGACGGGAATATCTCCGCTCCCTTTGTCTGTTTTTCTCCCTGTTTTCATACAGGAGAATCCCCTCTGCTGTTTTGTTCAGTTGCTCTGCATGCAGGAGTTCCAGTGATTACTTTAATGCATCTTGCAAGCTACTTTCAACTATCTGGCATGCTACTACTCACTGCAGGTTATCTTCCTCTAGCCATATCCTTACCTAGGATGTGGAAACACATCTGACTTTTGTCAGTTTTATCTCATAATTCTCCTGCACAATGCTCTCTGCAATCTTCAGAGAAGCTTTCTACTATGGGCCCTTGCTATAGAGCATTGAACTTTGTCTCTGAAGGTCTTTCATATAATAGGAAAAGCTTATATAGTCATTCCATGGCTATATAGTTTCTTTATACCTTCTATCTCCCATTGTGATACAGATGACAAGCTTTTTCTGCGTGAATGTCCAAGGAGTTCCCAATCTGGCAGGAATCTACCCCTTTTTTCCTTACAGCTTGGCATTATCTTTTCTGTTCCACTTGGACAACGCATACTCTTTTACTGTACATGATACCCCTGAGTCCCTTAGCTGGGTCTCCTTGGTATCTTATTCTATGCGTTTTCTTGTCCTTTGGACATGTCAGAGTCCTAAAGTACTCCTGACCTGCTCTTACCAGACTGTTATTATCCTCTGTTTTTCACGCAACCATACTGGTTATTCCACTGAACTACATTCCTGCACCACAGAAATAGATTCTCTATATATCTCAGGTGGTTTTCACCCCCTTATTATTAGATGAATCTTTTTCCATCACATTCCCCATGTGAATGATTTTCTGTGGCTCAGTTGCAGGCATGTATTCTCAGAATTATTTTCATGTATGTATATGTCCTATGCATACATGTTCTTGTACCCTGGTTGGGCATAAGCCATGCCCATCTATATCTATATCTATATCTACATTTCCATATATAAATATATATCACACTTGTCTAGACATATATATCCACATATGTATAGACATGTATGTATATATATATATATATATATCCACATATGTATAGACATGTATGTATATATATATATATATTTCCTTAGCGTCCCTCTAGTCCAGTCCCGGAACCATAGAGTTGTGAACCTCCACCAGCAGCTTTGGAGACTGAACATCTTCATCTCTTTGATCATCCAGCTATATACAGCCCCAAGGACCGCCCACACATCAGTATCTCAGTCTCCAAGCAGCTTGGAAGTCAGAGCCCAGAACTGGGCTCCTTAGGAACAAATAAACAGAGCTTTAGTGTTTTATTATTTTCTAGATTTAGGTGCTGGGCTGCTGCTGTGGAGGAAATCTTTGACTGTGTCCCTTCTGTCTTTCTCTAATCTGTTTTTTTCTCTCTGTCTCTCTCTGTCAGTCTCCCCATAGGTCAAACAAGCAGGGGAGCTGCACAGGACACAGGTCTCCTTTCTACCTAACCCCCTTGGTGGGTGAGGAGAAGGTTGAAGACAATTGCAGGCAGCAATTGAATACAGCAGTAGGCTCTGAGGGTCCCCTGACTGATTTAGGGGTTCCCCGAGCTGCCCTGAGCGGTTATTACTCTGTTATTGACTCTGATAACTGCTACTCAGAGATTGTGACAGGCACGCTGGACAGCACTCTCAGTGTTTTGACCCCCCCTCCACTCCTGTGTGTGGGTGAGTAGAGTTTGTAGCTTTTTCTTTCTAAAGGCAGTGGTGGAGGCCTTGGGGTGGCCTGGAATCAGCTCTGGGGAGTGTTTTAGACCTTTTGGGTATTTTTTCTGGTCCTTTTTTTGGCGGGATCGGGTCCGGCGGCCATTTTGGATTTTTTTTTCAAAGTTGTTTTTCTTCGTGTTTTTTTTAGGGATAGGAGCTTCGTTTTTGCATTTCTTGGTCAGATATCAGCTAATTGACTCCAGCTCTATCTAATCCTGCAATTTGGAGCGTTTTTGAGCACTTTTAAAATCGTGATTTTTTTTTTCTGCTCTGTTTGCTTCAGCAAGGTGTTCCTGCTTTGCTGGCAAAGGGCTGTGTGCATAGCCATGCCTCCTAGTCCTCGGTGTCTGGTCTGTGGCATTCATAGAAGTAGTAATTTGGCAGCCCGGGTCTGTGCCACTTGTTCTGCTGTGGGTGCTGGCATGGGGGATCCTCTGGAGAGCTCCAGTGCAGATCTCCCACCTGTATCTACAGAAGGGACATCAGAGCAGGCAGAGACGGTCCTTGGTCCGGGGATTTCTGTGGTGCCGGAGCGTCTTTTTCTCTCTCATGCAGGAGGCTCTGGCTCTCTTGCAGCCGGCGGGGGGAGGCTCGGTCCTGCCCCGCCGTGGGCTAAAGCGTCCACTTTCAGTGGAGGGAGACACTGGTCCACAAAAGAGGAGCCGGCCCCCGAGAGTTGCGGATTCTGCGCCTCCTGGGGACGAGTCACTGGATATAGCCTGCTGGTATCTCCCATCAGCCTCCAGTGTGTCCAGTCTCCTTGCAGCAGGAGGACATAGTGAGCCTAGCTTCTGGGCTCACTTGGGGGGAACAGATAGGAGCATTTAGTGTGACAAATTCTGTTTTTACCTTTGATTATTACCTTTAATTTACTTTTAATTTTGCTTTTAATTCAGTTACCTTTGGTTAATTGACAATCGGGGATTGGTTCCCTTGAGTTAGGAGCAAATTTCTGTATTTACAGTAATTTTAAATTTGAGCCTGGTTCTTTAAATTAGTAGCAGTTCTTGTCTTCCCTCCTTTTCAGTGATTTTCACTTGCTGCAGGCATTTGCCGGTGCGGATCTCTCTCCCTGGACTGTACGGGAGAAAGCTCCGGGACCCGTACAGCCACACTGAAGCTGTGTGGGACGGAGCCTCTCCATTGCTGCGGGATTTAATTTTAGTCTGTGGAACCGGCTGAGCGATCCTCGCCGCGGCTGCCAGGCGCATCAGCGCAGTTTGAGGATCGGAGGAATTCAAGGAGGTAGGAGCAGGCTGTGTGGCTTTCGGCCCTGCAGGTAAGGCCTTCGGGCTCTGTCGGTCTGCTGAGGCCTCATTTTTGCAGCGGCGGCTGTTCTTGGTGCCAAAATTCATTGGCGAAGAGGCGGCCATTTCCTCGCTAGGTATTTGGACCGCATGGCGAGCGTTGCAGTGAACTGCCTGCGTGAGGACAACAGGCAGAATAGCTAAATTTTTGGGCCTAGTGATTGTTTCTTTCTTTTGTTTGTAGTTTTTTTTTGAGGCCAGGGGGTTCCTCAGCATTAAGGGGGACTGTTGTCAATCCTCTTTATAGAATAAATAAGAATGAACTTAAAAACAGGACAGCAGTTTTGGCATTGATCCCTGATACCACATGTTCTTTCCCTCCTAATCATGTCTCTGAGGAGCATCTGTTCAGGCCCAGGATATTAGGCAAATTGCCAGCTTTTAGGTTCAAGGGCAGAGCCCTAACTTGTAGTTTGCAGGAGGGAAAGCCTAGAAGTGTGCCTTTATGTATTCTATAGTGACAGTTGCCCAAAATTCACAGGGACAGGTTTAGGAAACCTTAGGATGTACAAGAATAGACTGGCAGTTAAACTGTCAGCCGGGAAGTGCCTGTGCTATGGTCTATGGCCACCGGAGGGCAGCTGGTACACTCAATAGTGCCTTTCTATGACTGTGCAGGCAGCCATTATCTGCAGGTCAGGATAGAAATCACCACAGAGCCTCGGTGCTGTGATGTAGGGTCTGAGAATCCAGTTTATATGACCAAGATTTAAAGCTCTTAATTTCTGTATCATTGGTCAGGCTCTGCTGCCCTAAAGGTCACCGAATGACAGCGCTGCTCATGAATCACATAAAGTATTCAGTGCCCCCATCCCTGGGGGGTGAGTGGTACAATACAAAATCATATTACTCATCAGGTTCACACAGGCAACAACCTCTCAGACTTCCATTTTCAAGGTGGTCGGTGTATTCCACTGCTATTTCTCTGACTTCAGGAAGGCCTGGTGAGGTGCTTGTGGGTTTCATAGCAACACTTAGCAGGCCCTTCCCAGGAAATTCTCATCTATTATTAGAGCAGGGTTTCATTTCATTTCATTTCTCTGGTTGTGGTTAATGCACAGCGCTAGGGGCTGTGTTCGAAAGCTTGCGTCCCACGGACTTCGGTGGGATTTCAAAAAGATAGAGAAACTCGCTTTAGTGAGAGATAGCCTTGTTCATTTTTAGCTAACACTGTTGCTTTTACTTTTGATTTTTTACCTTTTGTGCCTGAATCCCAGGGACACGACACTGTTTGCTTCCAGGGGTTCTACTTTCTATTTTGCTCTTCAGCTCCCTGGCAGCTGCCGTAGGCTGGCAGGGGGTGGGCAATGCCTCCTGCAATGCAGCATCCCCCTGGATAAGGGGGGGAAGGACAACTGGGTGCAGCGGGGGCTGGTAGCTTCTTGCAAAGCTATAGTAGCAGTTCAGGTAATTTTAGCTGATCTGCTTTGATTTCATTGGAGTTGGCGGAAACTTGGTTTTTGGAGTCCTCTACTTAAAAAAAAAAAAAAAAGATTCTCCTTCCGCTATCCATAGAGGGTCCTATAAAGCGTTAAAGTCGGTTTATATGGCAGGATAATATTTTGGCTTAGCTGCTGTGCTATAGCGCTATGTTCTGCTGTAAACATATTCAGGTCAAAAGGAATTATGGTGATAACTCTCTTGGACAGTTGTAACAGATGCTTGGGTGAGCGCCATGGCCAGTCCACAGATGTGGAATGCTCTGCCATAAGCTTTATGTCATGGGAAGGATATTATAGTTGTGTGGTTTCTTAATGGACAATGTTCCCGTTTAGTTTGGCTTTGCCCAAATTATAAGATTTTACGGTAGATTTGTAATGTCTTCATTTTGGATATATGTGGTTTAATTTTACATATGGAAGAGGCAGCTCAGCGGAGAGGGGTTGCAAGATAGAACTCTGGCCTTTGAAGCTATCTATGCTCCCATTCCATTTATCAGCGGTTCTCCAGTACGGAGAGTCTCTGCTAGTGTTCAGCAGGTGTCGGGAACGCATGTCGGAAGGCCTCAATGCATTGGCACAAAGGTGGCCAAGGTACGGGCTGCTCTATGTCTTTCCTCCGTGGGCCCTGCTGGGCCGCCTGGTACAGCGGATCGAGCGGCATCCGGGTCCCGTGGTTCTGATTGCCCCGGACTGGCCTCGTCGGCCTTGGTATGTGGATCTGGTGTGGTTGAGTGTGGCCGATCCGTGGCTCCTTCCTCCTCGGCCAGATCTCCTTCAGCAGGGGCCGCTGCAGATGCCTCAGGTGGCTTGATTCTCGCTTACGGCATGGCTATTGAGAGGGCGCGAATGAGAGCCAAAGGTTATTCTCCAGAGGTCATTGCTACCTTGTTGCGGGCGCGGCGTCGGTCTACGTCGCTAGCGTATGTCCGGGTCTGGCGTATTTTTGAGAGCTGGTGTGCGGTTCGCGAGTTGCGGCCTTTGCGGACCTCCGTTCCTCAGCTCCTCTCCTTCTTGCAAGCAGGGGTGGACAAGGGCCTGGCGGCCAGTTCGTTGAGAGTACAACTTGCAGCTCTTGCGTGTTTTCGAGGCAAGGTTCAGGGCCAGTTATTGGGGTCCCATGCGAACATGAAGCACTCCTTGCGAGCGGTGTTGCTTATGCGTCCTCCGTACAGGGCTTTAGTGCCCTTGTGGGACTTGAATTTGGTGTTGAGGTCTCTGGTGGCTCCGCCGTTTGAACCCTTGGCGCAAGCTTCGTTGAAGGACTTGACGTTGAAAACGGTGTTTCTGGAAGCGATCTCGTCAGCTCGCAGGATCTCGGAGTTGCAGGCTCTTTCGTGTAGGGAACCCTATCTGTCTTTCTCTGCCGACATGGTGGTATTGCGACCGGTTCCCACGTTTTTGCCTAAGGTAGTTTCGGCGTTTCACATGAATCAGGGGGTGTCTCTCCCAGTGTTTGCCAAGGAACGGGGCCAGCACGCGGATAACTCCTTGCACGCGTTGGATGTCCGTCGAGCTCTTCGTCGGTATTTGAGGGAAACGGCGGCCTTCCGTAAGTCCGATCGCCTATTTGGCGGTCCGCGCAAGGGGGAAGCAGCGTCTAAGTCTTCCATTTCCCGCTGGTTGAAAGAGGCGATTTTGTCGGCATACCTTTTACGCGGCAGGATGGTTCCTGCCGGGCTTCGGGCTCACTCGACTAGGGCACAGGCGGCATCTTGGGCGGAAGTTAGCTTGGTACCGGCGGTGGATATTTGTCGGGCGGCGACGTGGTCGTCCTTGCACACCTTTGCTAAGCACTATCGTCTGGATGTGCAGGTGGCGTTGGATGCGCGGTTTGGGTCTCGGGTGCTTCAGGCTGGACTAGCGAGGCCCTCCCGTTGAGATTTACTGCTCTGTTACATCCTCTATGGTTCCGGGACTGGACTAGAGGGACGCTAAGGAAGAGTAAATTAGACTTACCTGCTAATTGTTGTTCCTTGCGGAACTCTAGTCCAGTCCCGGATCCCTCCCTGTCTATCTGTTCTCTCTGCCAGCCAAGAAGGTACATTCATTATAGGAGTCTGCCAGGGTTTGTTCTCTATACTTTCGGTCAGAGCTCCTCTTCTTGCAGCACGCCTTAGTTCCCTTTCGGGGTCAAATCTTGGGGGTGAGCGGTGGCGTCTCTTGTTGCATGCGTTTTGCACAAGGGTCGCCACGGCCTTTCTGGTCCGCCTTCCCGTAGGCGGGAGGTTGTTCTTACGCAATTGGAAAAAGAAAAAAAAAAGAAAAATTTTGCTAGTGGTGGGAACTTTAGGGTCAGGATCCTTTTTTCCACTGTGTTGTTATATCTACTTATTTGTTGCTCTGCTTAGTATGCTTTGTCAATAGGTACTGATGTGTGGGCGGTCCTTGGGGCTGCATATAGCTGGATGATCAAAGAGATGAAGATGTTCAGTCTCCAAAGCTGCTGGTGGAGGTTCACAACTCTATGGTTCCGGGACTGGACTAGAGTTCCGCAAGGAACAACAATTAGCAGATAAGTCTAATTTACTCATATATATATCTACCTACGCATATTGGGAGATGTCCATAGAACCCTATGTATTACCTACTATCTCCCTAACTGTCTGTACTAAAGTTTTTACTTTCTTAAGGGGTCCAGACAGTCAACTTGCCTATCATCATACGGCTCAGTAACTGGGACAGGTTATACACACAATTACTGCTGTAACGTCAACAGCTTCTATTTTTGTTGTACATCTCCCTGTCTATGAAGTATCAAACTTCAATGTCTTCCTATCTCTTACCAGCTAGGAAAGACAGTGTACATCTTCAGTATTCCTGAGTACACTTCTGTTCTCCTTGGGAATAGGGGCTTTTTTCCATACCCTCTCTTCCCTTCCGGACTGGGCTACTTTTCCAGATCGGTCAGTCTTCTTCTTTTAGTCCTCAATGTTAATAACTCTGTACCTAAAAGAGTTCTCAGCTTTTCCCATAAAGCTTTTCATTGAAGACCTGCCGTTCTTCTCCTGCCCCAGTTGACACCTGGGTCACCTGCCCATTCCAGATTTGGAACTTCATCCTCACTGCTGTGAAGTTACCTTGAGGATTTCGCTACTGCATCTATAGTACGCTCCATCACAGTTCTACTTCCTACAATCCAGTAGGTAAGCTCTATATTGTACTAGTTCATTAAATATTTTAATGATACTTGACATACATTCTAAAGACTCATTTTTTTCTGTAGTCTTTAGATTCGCTGTTCCTCTACAGTGTCGTGAAGTGCACGGTTCAGAACCGATGGAGACAGAGGATTCACTACAAAGTGAAACCAGAACTGTCAGTGCTGAAACAAGCATGGAGGGTTGGCATGGAAACCCTAAACAAAGAACGTCACAGAGTGTTAGGGAACGCCCATCCCCTGAGCTAGCTCCTGCCTCATCAGGGAAGTGGGAACACCTGGTGGGAGGTGTGGCTCAGCACAACGGAGAGAAAGAAAAAGAGAAGGGGAAGGAGAAAGAGACGGACATAGTCTCAGACACGGAGACAGAAGGAAAAGGCAGCACAGCAAGCGTGGAGAAAGCTGAAAGAAGGAGAAAACCAGAGAAAGATAGATACTCCGAGGGCAGCCAAGGTCTGTGGCTGAGAGAAGGGAAAAGGGAAAGAAATCCAAATTCCACTCGGAGGAACTTCTCAGAGGAAGAGAGCTGGGGAAGATATTCAAGTCCAGTTCCTAGGGAGCAGTGCTCAACTACAAAAAGCACTGGGGATTTTTACTATCCAAAAAGCAGAGACGTTTACTCTGGGAACCAGAAAAGACAACCACGCTGTGCTCACAACAGACAGCCTGCAGGTAAAGCTTATTTCCCTGATACCAAGCTTTTATCAAAGGGGAGAGAGAAGTTTTACCAACCTTTTTGTAGCCAAGGGAGATTCCTGGGAGAAAGCAATTCTAAAGGCAGACACAGAATTCCCTGTAGCCAAACAGAAGAGGGAAACATATATCCTTTTAATTACAGAGGGCTGTGTGCACAGGAAGCCAAACACCCAGACTCACAGAGCAGGTTGGGGGAAGGGAACCCTGTAATTGGAACGGAGAGGTTTGCGTGGCAGGCAGAAGAACCCTCTCTAAGGGACCTTAAGGAAGAAGGTGATCTTATGCAGTGGGACCCTTATCAACCCCCTGAGTCCGAAGTGTTTATGGACTGCTCTTATATGGTGGCAGACAATGTGCAGTCCCTTTGTTAATAATACTGGATTTTGCTGAAGGAAGAAAAACAGCCAAAAGAAGTATTTTGGAGGGAAACTGTTTTATTCTTTTTGATTCCGTAACAGCTGAAGATAAGCATTATTTAAGTTGCCTATTTTTGTTTACATCAGGAGTATGGTTTCTTTGTAAATATATTCTTTGTTCATGGTCATCAACATCCAACCCCGGGAGGGGCAATAAATCCTAATTTAACCTGAACCACTCGTGCACAACTTGGACTCATTCTTACTACTGTAGGACTACATTACCCAGGAGGCCTTTCCAAACCTCCATTTAAAGTTCACAGTATAAGAGACACAACTACCCACTTGCCTTGCCCACGCTAAATGCCTCTGGGAGGGTGAGTGGTGACAACAGCTCTTCTCTATTCAACTCCTACCCCCCATCCCTCAAGGGATGCCGGGGATCCAGGTTTGGATAATGCTGTCCTGTCCAGGGATACGCATTTTATGGGATCTCCCCTGGCATCTATAGCTAGGGAGTCCCCATATGTGAAGACTCATTCCTGCTTGTTCCTGGAGATAGCACAGTTACTTACCTGTAACAGGTGATCTCTGGGAACAGCAGGAATAAGTCTTCACAACCCACCCACCTCCCCTGGGAGTTGTATCTATCTCTCTATCTTCCTTTCCTCTTTCTCTCCTTCTGTCTCAGCTATGAAACTCAACTGAGGAGAGGCAGTGGGAAAGGCGGGAAGTCACCGCGCAGGCGCGAGGGATGCTCCCAAAAGCTTTCTGATTGGATGCTGGGGAGCATTCCCGTGCAGGCTCCGTCGGTACCGACGTACCCATATGTGAAGACTTATTCCTGCTGTTCCCAGAGATCACCTGTTACAGGTAAGTAACTGTGCTTTCCTGGGTGGTGGTTCCTAATGTGGAACCTTGCTTCGTGTGACCATAGTTTGGGTTGTTCTTTCCTAGGTGCATAACTTTGCACTTGTAATTGCTTGCATATGCTCTAAAGCAGAGTTGGGCAAACGTTTTTTGACACGTGTTCACATTAGCTTCTCCCTTGACAGAATAAGGTGCTCTGGCTAGTGGTTGGAGAGTGGTAGGGGGAATGTTAGGGAAAGGGAGATTAGGCAGGGCAGAACAGGGAAAATCACTCCTTCCCCCCTGCATAAAGATATGTTGTCTCTGGTGATCCAAAAAAGAAAAGAGATATCAACAGCTTGAGCAAAATATATTTAAGGAAATAAAAAGATTTCCAACTTATACATTTAAAAGTAATCCCAGGCAACTATAGCAAAGACTGTCCAATTTAAAAATAAACCGAGGCATCAAAAAACTCTACACATTGTTCCTTTCCCTTCCACAAAGTTTTTGAAGGATTCCAAAAGTAAACATCCCTCATATCTAATCACTGATGCAAATAACTTGGGCAGGCAGGGAAGGAAGTCTTGTAGAAACAGTATCAAAAGAAACAGTAGTGAGAGTTTCAGGCTGGCCATGTTAGTAGCAGCGAAGGTATGATTAGATTGCCAGGAAAAAACAGGAAATAATGTCCTAAATCTCCAGGAACAATCAAGAATGCAGTCTTCACATATGGGTGAACATCACTGATGGAGCCCGCGTGGGAATGCCCCCCATTGTCCAATAGGAAAGCCTTTGGGAGGTCTACACTGTGCCTGTGTGCCCACCTTTCCAACTCTTCCTCAGTTCTTTGTTTTCCACGGAACCAGTTGGTTACATTGTCCCATCACCGCCAAAAAACGTCTCTTTTTTGTGCCTTTTGGGTACATCATGCTTCTCCAGGAACAAGCAGGAAGTCAGTCCTCACATATGGGTGACATCAGCACCGACAGAACCCATGCGGAACATTTCCCCAGCTTTCAAAGAAAGCCTTTTAGAATTCACCACCATGCGTGGTCCCCTTCCTGTCCAAAGGTGCAATCTTACTCAGTCTTCCTTTTGCCGCGGAGCTCTTCAGACGTGCATCTTGTCCCCAGAAAACGTTTTTCAATTCCTAACTCTGTTTTTGCCTTTCCAGCCTTTGCCTATCCTCTTCCTGCCATCTCAAGCTCCATTGCTTTAGCTCTCAGTCTCGGAATTCCTTTTTGCCCTTTTTTTTCTCCCCACGCTTTTGCGCTCTTTTTAACTGCTGCCACATCGAGGATCTTCAACCTTGCAGGGGTCCTTTTTGCCCTGATGACCTCCGTTTTCAAAAAAATGTGATAGGTGTTCTAAGAACATGTCACTCACAGACACTCATGACTGTTGTCTCAGATACCTAGGAGCTAACCATGACCCAGAGCAATGTTCCCTCTGCAAGAAGATGTCCTTTAAGGCCATCCAGAGTCATAAATAGAAGCTGGATGATCTCTTCCACAAGGCAGCCCTGGTATCCCTGGTAGCCTCTCACTCCACAGTCCCGCAACCCCTGGAGTCCCTTAAGGCTCCTCCTCGGGCCTGGTGGCACTCCGACCAAGGGTCATTGAGCGTGAGCAGAAGAAGAAGAAGAAGGCTGTGAGGACACTGTTAGGGGTGCCAGACAAGCATGAGCGGTCATGTGCCCGGTCTCTCAGCCCTCCTTGACAGATCCCAGAGTCTGAGAGGGAGCGGTCCAGACAGGTACCTCAAACTGATATGGAGGCCTCCGGCAATGGCATCCAGTCTCCCAAGGGTCATCCCGGTGAGGATGCCCTCTCCGCCTCGACACCCGACCTGGACACCCCGGCGTCGGTGTACCAGGGCCCCATTCCTGAGTGGGATGCCCTAATACTGGCCTTGGAATGCAGCGTTTCTGCATTCCTCACTGCTCATCAGGTGCGGGTGCCAAGCCCCCCTGGCATGCTTCTTGAGACCTGCCACCCACCCACTCCCTGGACCTTGAGGGTTAAGGGAGGGGCTGGCCATGGTTGCCCTTGAGGGTAAGGTTGTAGTTGTGTTGGTGCTCAAGTAGTAAGGCAAGGCAAAGAAAATTTCTTTTGTGAGGTTTATTTCCCGCTTTCGCAGTTCAAATGCAGCAGACGTAAATGAAACAATGTAGCATAAAACAAGGCTGAGAAACTTAACTAAACAAGGCTTTTCACTGCTTGGCTAAATGTCCATTCTGAATCACATTCAATTGTCATGTGACCTCCTTTCAGTAACGTAACAGAAAACTCTGGTAACAGCAATGCTCCTGAATTGCACACAATATGCTTTCACTTATTCTCTTCACATAAGCTTCTTTAGCATGGCAATCAGTGAGGTAACTTTGCTATATTCTTTCCTAAAACATTGGCAAGCTTATCACTTAAACGTCCTTTTGAATCACACATGTAGAGCAGTCCATCGGGACTTCCTGCTCTGTAGACGGCAGAGAAATTAAAGGCATTTCTTCCTCACAGCTGCTCATTGGCTTTGTTACGTTATGAGGAGAAACTGCTCTGCTCTTAAGGAACTCCCTGAATTCAGTGAGAAGTAATTCAGCCTGTGTATTTTCTGAGCTGGGCTGAGAATATCTTCCTTCAGGTAAATGCTTGTTTACAGTTCTTATCTCTTGGCAATTATCAGTGCTTCTACTTGGACAAGAGTTCAGCGTGTAAGCATTTCCCTTCCCCCACCTATCTCCAAATGAAAGTGCAGGGTAAAACGCTTCAGCTGTGCTTGGAGAGTCTTTCAGAGTTTTAAAAGGAAAACAGTCAGGCTTCTCTTGGCTCAACCAATTACTACCAAACTTTCTGCCTTTGTCCTGTCTTTCACAATTAAAGTTCACTCTTTCTGGCTTCCCACTGTTAAGCTTGCTAGCCGTTCCAAACCCACCAGATACCTTGTGCTGGGGCTTCTTCCAGGGTATTTCTTTCTCCCTCTGCCACCTGTTCCAAGGTTCTGCTTGGTCCTTAAAACTCCTGAGCTGTAGCCTTGGGTCTCTCAGTGCCTTTGAAATCTTCTGTTTACAGAAGTCTTTCTTTGCCCCTGAGTCTCCCAGGTCCTGTCTGCTCCTTCGTGGATCCCAGCTGCTTAGTGGTTCTCTCTCCAACGGTTCCTGTTCCTGGTCATCTGACCTGTCCTCGTCCAGGTGCTTGTGTCCTCACTCCTCCTCTCCTTGCTGCCCTCTTTGCCAATCTAACTGTTTTTGTTTCTGGGTTCTTAACAAGCTGCTTGAGTACTGCACTGCCCGCCTCCTGCTTGGGCGTGCCCAATCAGGGACTTGACTTCTCTCCTGCTTTGAGGTGAGGTGTGGTTCCTGATTAGCTCTGTGTTTTTTTTTATCTCAGAAGAGAAAATCCTGCATTGCGCTGCAGTACCGGTTCTCTCCACCGGATCACTATCAGTTTCCATTGCTTCACAAGAGTCTCCTACATCACAGATCCCCCCCCTTAAGATATCAAGGGCTGGCTTAGGCTCGTCCGCACAGCATGTGATTCTACTTAACGCATCGGCGTTTTGATGGAGCTTTCCAGCCCTGTGCTCCACCTGGAACTCAAAAGCCTGTAGGGCCATAAACCAGCGGGTTAGCCAGGAATTATGGTTGTGCATTTGGTTCAACCATTTCAATGGTGCGTGGTCTGTGATAAGAATGAATCTTCTCCCTACTAGCTAAAAGCACAGCGCATCAATAGCCCACTTGATGGCTAAACACTCGCGCTCAATAGTGGAGTAATTCTTCTCCGCGGGTGCCAATTTCCTACTCAGGAATAGGACTGGGTGTTCCGTACCCTCATGTCGCTGGGACAAGACTGCGCCTAGACCTGTATCTGAGGCGTCTGTCTGTAGTATAAATGGTTTTGAGAAGTCCACTCCGCTCAAAACCGGTGCTTCACAAAGTTGACGTTTCAAGAGGTCAAACACTTCTTCAGCTTCTTCACTCCATTTGAGTGTATTAGGAGCATTCTTTCGCAGCATGTCAGTTAGCAAGGCGGTCTTTTCAGAAAAGTGTGGAATAAATCTTTGGTAGTAGCCTACCAATCCCAAAAAGCTGCGCAATTGTTTTTTATTGGCAGGTTTTGGGAAGGCCTGTACACTTGCAATTTTGCTGACCAACGGTTTTATCACCCCATGGCCCACGACGTGACCCAAATATTTCACTTCTTGTCCCCCGAAGAGACACTTGGCAGGGTTCAACGTGATGCCCGCATTCCGAATTGCTCGTAGAACAGCTTCCACTCTTTGTACATGCTGTGTCCATGTCTCACTATGGATGACAACGTCATCCATGTAGGCGACTGCGTAAGACTGATGTGGACGAAGGACCATGTCCATAAGGCGTTGACAAGTGGCCGCAGCCCCGTGTAGGCCAAAGGGCATTCTCTTAAATTGATAGAGGCCAATAGGTGTACTAAACGCCGTCTTTGGCCTGGCGTCTCTGGTAAGGGGCACCTGCCAATACCCTTTTGACATGTCAAGCGTCGTCAGATATTTTGCTTGTCCCAGTCGATCGAGCAACTCTTCAATCTGCGGCATGGGATATGAATCAAACCTGGATATTGAGTTAATCGTCCGAAAATCGATACAAAATCGGATTGAGCCATCCGGTTTTGGTACCATGACGATGGGACTATTCCATGGACTCCGGGATTCTTCGATTATCCCCATGGCTAGCATCTCTCCCACCTGTTGTATTACCTCGTTCTTTTTCGCCTCTGGTAGTCGGTAAGGGCGCTGCCTTATCACTTCGCCAGGGGTGTTATTATCTCGTGCGCTATCAATCTTGTTTCTCCGGGTACAGGCGTGAGAACATCTTTGTACCTTGATAACACTTGGGTAAGTTCCTGTTTTTGTGCCCACGAGAGTCCCTCATCAAGTCGGGGTTCAGGATTTTTCTTACACTCAGTCAGCTGGGGTCCAAGGTCCTCTTCTTCGGCCTCTTCCCTCTCCACTGAGGCTGACACCCCTTGCAAGCTGTTGGTCCCTGTGGACCCGAAACCTTGCGTGCCCCGCACCGTTGTGGACAAAACAGGTACCTCTTCCAAAGGGGGAAGTCCGACGCGTTCACAAATTAATTGTGCGATGCGGTCTCCCGCTTTCACTCTAAAGCTGCTTTTCCCAAAGTTAAAAAGGAGTACTTTTACCGAGCCACGGTAGTCTGGGTCTATTACGCCCGCACCAATGTCTATAAAATGTTTTAGGGCTAGGCCCGACCGTGGAGCTAGTCGCCCATAACATCCAGCAGGTAACTCTATTTGTAGCGCCGTGTCCACCAGTGCCTTTCCGCCAGCTGGGACTACCATCTCTTCTGCGCTGGTAAGATCAAATCCGGCTGCATTAGGCGTGGCCCTCTGGGGTGCCTGAGCGTTAGAGGTCATCTTGCAAAACCTTAGGACAAATTTAGGTTTTCCTGCGCTGTCTGCCCTCGGAACTTCTTTCTTCTGGCTACCTTTGTTGGCCTGGGCCAGTAAGGGTCGAGGAACTGATCTCACTCTCTCTGTGGCCAGAGCTTGTGCTTCCTCAGAGACTTTTCCTGCGCGGGACCCCTCTCTCTCCTGTAAGCCTTGTACTAGCCCTGTGTGAAATTGTGGCCAGTCCTTGCCTAAAATTACTGCATGGGGAAGACCCGGGACCACTGCTAAGGGGATAGTCCTTCGTGTACCTAACCCGGTTATGTGTAACTCATATACGGGATAGGAGAAAGTTCCTCCGTGAACGCATCTTATTTTAGCGGAACTCACAGGCTGAATTACTTCCTTGCCCTGTATGGCTTCTATTCTCCGCCACAACTCTTCAGAGAGCATGCTTACCTCAGCTCCTGAATCCAGAAAAGCTTGAGTGGTAATTCCCTGTATTTCAACAGACAGAAGAAATCCCTGTCTATCCTCCACATGACTATCCGCTATCAAGGCAGTTTTAACAAAACAGTGTTTTTGCGAATGTCCCTCTTGCCCACATTTGTAACATCTTAGCCTCCTCTTAGAGCTTTTCCATAAAGGCATGCACATTTTTATAGGGTCGTCATGCACCCTCCCGTCCCTTTCTGATCTGCTACTGCCTGACTCCTGAGAAGTAGTGCTAGCTCTCTGGGCAGTTAGCTCTGCCTCTATGTATCTCTCAGAGAGTGCAACAGCTTCTTGGGGAGTTTTGCAATTCTGCAAGATTAGGAAGGTGCGGATTCCCTGGGGTAGAGCGTTCATGTATTGCTCCAATACCAAGTCATCAAGTATTGACTCCACAGACCTCCCTTCTGGAGTTAACCACTTGTCAATCAAGCTTCTAATCCTGTGACACAATGACTTAGGAGTCTCACTCGGCCTCAGTCTCACACTCCTCAAGCGTGTGTGGTAGACCAAAGGAGTGAGCCCTAATCTCTCTCTTATTGCCTTTTTTAATTCCTCATAGCTGCCAGCCATAGCAGCAGGCATGGCGCGGTAAGCGGCCATCGCTTCCCCAGTAAGGGATGCTGCTAGTCTTAGCGCCCAGTGTTCTTGAGGCCAGGAGCTAAGGCGAGCTATTCTCTCAAAGCTCTCGAGAAAGTCATCCACATCATCCTGATTAGTTAGCTGACCAAAGTTGAACAAAGTTCCTTCTGTAGAGTAACAGGGTGTACAGTGTCTGTTAGTGTGGAACCTGTAGTGGATGTTGATGGTCCAGCGGCTTGCTTCCTCTCCTTTATCCATTCCTCCATGAGAGTCAGTAGCGGTTGCTGCTGTTCACGTAGGCTTGCGTTGGCTTTTTCCTGTGCCTCTAACGCGAGATCTCTCTGGCGCTCCAGCTGCATCGCCATCCAGTGGAAAATCTCCTTGGCGTCCATCGCCATCTTGGAATACCTGAAACGAATCAAAAAGACAGACCCAAGTGCGGAATCACAGTACACTTGTCTATCTGCGCTTTTATTCTTTTTTTCTTCCTAGTCACCACTAGGCTGCACCCTTGCCCTGGTATCCTGGTTACCCGGGGTGGATACCCTTTACCTGGCTCAGGTGGTATACAAGCACGTCAGGAACAGAAGATCCTGTAGTCCTGCAGTCTCCTTCCTTGTCTGGGCTTGTCAGCTCTTCGGCTGGGCACCTCCTGGAAGTCAGCTTCTGCAGTTCTTGGTATGGCTACTTCTTGCGCCTGCGCAGTATCCTCAATACTACGCCACTTTGCCACCCACCCACTCCCTGGACCTTGAGGGTTAAGGGAGGGGCTGGCCTTGGTTGCCCTTGAGGGTAAGGTTGTAGTTGTGTTGGTGCTCAAGTAGTAAGGCAAGGCAAAGAAAATTTCTTTTGTGAGGTTTATTTCCCGCTTTCGCAGTTCAAATGCAGCAGATGTAAATGAAACAATGTAGCATAAAACAAGGCTGAGAAACTTAACTAAACAAGGCTTTTCACTGCTTGGCTAAATGTCCATTCTGAATCACATTCAATTGTCATGTGACCTCCTTTCAGTAACGTAACAGAAACCTCTGGTAACAGCAATGCTCCTGAATTGCACACAATATGCTTTCACTTATTCTCTTCACATAAGCTTCTTTAGCATGGCAATCAGTGAGGTAACTTTGCTATATTCTTTCCTAAAACATTGGCAAGCTTATCACTTAAACGTCCTTTTGAATCACACATGTAGAGCAGTCCATCGGGACTTCCTGCTCTGTAGACGGCAGAGAAATTAAAGGCATTTCTTCCTCACAGCTGCTCATTGGCTTTGTTACGTTATGAGGAGAAACTGCTCTGCTCTTAAGGAACTCCCTGAATTCAGTGAGAAGTAATTCAGCCTGTGTATTTTCTGAGCTGGCTGAGAATATCCTCCTTCAGGTAAATGCTTGTTTACAGTTCTTATCTCTTGGCAATTATCAGTGCTTCTACTTGGACAAGAGTTCAGCGTGTAAGCATTTCCCTTCCCCCACCTATCTCCAAATGAAAGTGCAGGGTAAAACGCTTCAGCTGTGCTTGGAGAGTCTTTCAGAGTTTTAAAAGGAAAACAGTCAGGCTTCTCTTGGCTCAACCAATTACTACCAAACTTTCTGCCTTTGTCCTGTCTTTCACAATTAAAGTTCACTCTTTCTGGCTTCCCACTGTTAAGCTTGCTAGCCGTTCCAAACCCACCAGATACCTTGTGCTGGGGCTTCTTCCAGGGTATTTCTTTCTCCCTCTGCCACCTGTTCCAAGGTTCTGCTTGGTCCTTAAAACTCCTGAGCTGTAGCCTTGGGTCTCTCAGTGCCTTTGAAATCTTCTGTTTACAGAAGTCTTTCTTTGCCCCTGAGTCTCCCAGGTCCTGTCTGCTCCTTCTTGGATCCCAGCTGCTTAGTGGTTCTCTCTCCAACGGTTCCTGTTCCTGGTCATCTGACCTGTCCTCGTCCAGGTGCTTGTGTCCTGACTCCTCCTCTCCTTGCTCATCTCCTTGCTGCCCTCTTTGCCAATCTAACTGTTTTTGTTTCTGGGTTCTTAACAAGCTGCTTGAGTACTGCACTGCCCGCCTCCTGCTTGGGCGTGCCCAATCAGGGACTTGACTTCTCTCCTGCTTTGAGGTGAGGTGTGGTTCCTGATTAGCTCTGTGTTTTTTTATCTCAGAAGAGAAAATCCTGCATTCCGCTGCAGTACCGGTTCTCTCCACCGGATCACTATCAGTTTCCATTGCTTCACAAGAGTCTCCTACATCACAGACCATAGGGACCTCGACCTCAAGGACTTCCTGGTCTGCTGCAGTGTTCCCCGAGAGCCAGAGGCCTTGTGAGGGTCCTCAGGGAGGGTCTCGATCTCCATCCCGGTCCTCGGGTGCGAGATCTTTGTGGGCAAGTGCCTCAGGCTCTGGGCAAACTTCAGCCTCAGGAGCCCAGCATCAGTCACTGACCCTCTTCAAACCACATGACCCCGAGACTACTCGGACTGGAAACCTGGTGGGAAAAACTCCCTGGAGACCTGATCCTACCGGGACCTCCCTTTGGATCCCTCTCCTCTGACTCAGAGGCGGCGGTCCTCTCCCAAGGACACTTCCTTTTTGGAGTTTGTCCAGGATATGGTGCGGGCCCTGGCGCTCGCCACCGAGGCAGAGAAGCGCGATATCCTTCAATATGAGGCTCCTCCGAAGGAAACCCTCACGGTCCCGGTTCCCTCCATCCTCAATCGATTTCTCCTCCGCATATGGGAGGCTCTGGCTTTCGTCCCTATTGTTAGAAAGCTCCTGGATGCTATGTATAAGGTCCAGAGGGGATCGGGGTTTCGGAAAGCACAGCTTTCCCACACCTCGAGGGTGGTCGAGTTGGCCATGCAGAAACAGAAGAGCCCGAAGATGCATTCTTTGGTCCCACCGGCCAGAGAGTCTCATACCCTTGATGCCCTCGGGAGTAAGGCTTAACAGGACTCCATGCTGGCATGCCACATTCAGGTTGACCAATTGTACATTGGAATGTTACTCCGTGACCTCGTTAAGGAGCTCAGAAGCTTTGAGGTTGGCCTCAACGGAGACCTCCTCCACCATTTCCAGTCCCCCTCAAAGTCCATTGGAGAGTGTTGCAAGTACCTCTCACAGGCAGCTTATGACGGCTGTGAGTCATCCGCCTGAGTGGTGGCTGCTGGCATTGGAGCCCACTGGCAGGCCTAGCTCCAAACCTCAGACCTGGAGCAGTAGGTCGAGGAGAAACTGCTGGATGTCCCTTGCCTCAGGGAACAACTGTTTGGCAAGTCCATAAAGGACAATGCAGCAGAGATTGAGATGGAGTACTTGACACATACCCGCCTTTCCCAGAAAACCTCCTCCCTCCCCAAGAAAAAACAGCATGGCAAGGAGCCTTTCTTCCATAGGAAGGGGCTCCTATATAGGGACTACCCGCCGTACCCATCGGCGTCGACTCCAGCACAGGATGGCCATGGAAAAAGTGCGACCCACGGCTCTCGTAAGCTGAAGGGTTCCAAGACCCAACCCCCAGCACCGGCTCAGCCAACTTTGGGGTTTTAATGCCACTGGCACAGCCTCTCTTCTGCTGACAGGCCAGCTGCTGGTTGGGGGGAGTCTGGTCCACTTATCCCGCAGGTGGGAATCCATCACCACCAACGCGTGGGTTCTCCAGGTCGTGCAGGAGGGCTATCTCCTCCGTTTGGACCAGCTCTCCTCTCCATACTTCCCCAGGAAACCAAGGCGGCTTCCCCTGCACCAGGCCCTCCTGAGTCAGGAGCTTGCAGGTCTCCTCGTGGATGAGGCAGTGGAACCAGTCTCACCGCATCTCAGATGATGGGGGTTTTACTCCCGATACTTCCTCATACCGAAGAGAGCAGGGGTCTCTGGCCCATCCTCGACCTGAAGAACCTAAATAAGGTCCTGGTTTGGGAGAAGTTCAAAATTCTCTCCCTTGGAAAACTACTGCCCTACCTCTAGCAGGGCAATTGGCTATGCTCATTCGACTTAAAGGATGCTTACACTCACATCCTCGTCCATCCCAAGCACAGAAAGTAACTCTGATCCATGAAGGAAGGGCTAGGACAGCCATTATAGTTGGTGATTCGATCATTAGGCATGTAGATAGCTGGGTGGCTGGTGGACATGAGGATTGCCTGGTAACATGCCTGTCTGGTGCGAAGGTAGTGGACTTCAAGTGCCACCTAGATAAGGTCTTAGATAGTGCTGGGGAGGAGTCTGCTGTCTTGGTGCATGTCGGTACCAATGACATAGGAAAATGTGGTAGGGAGGATCTGGAGGCTACATTTAGGCTTTTAGGTAGGAAGTTGAAATCTAGAACTTTCAGGGTAGCATCCTCCGAAATGCTTCCCATTCCACGCACAGGACCCAAAAGGCAGGCAGATCTCCACAGTCTCAATGTGTGGATGAGATGATGGTGCAAGGATGAGGGTTTTGGATTTGTTAGGAACTGAGGAACATTCTGGGGAAAGGAGGGGCTCTTCCGAAGGGATGGGCTTCACTTTAACTGGGATGGAACCAGGCTGCTGGCATTAACCTTTAAAAAGGAGATAGAGCAGCTTTTAAACTAGATAATAGGGAAGAGCCGACAGTCGCCAAAGAGCGCATGGTTCCGAACAAAGTATCCTTGAAGGATACTACCAAAACAATGAAGTTAGGGCATATCAGCAGAGAGGTTCCAATAAAGACAAAAGTAGCCCAAATGCCCTTGAGTACGGAGAAGACAGAGCTTAAAGATTCCAAATAACTCCTGCCTACTGATATCCAGATTAATATGAATAAAATACAGTCTCTAAAATGCTTGTATGCAAATGCTAAAAGTCTAAAAAATAAGATGGGAGAGTTAGAATATATAGCATTATATGAGAGGTTAGATATGATTGGTGTCTGAGAGACATGGTGGAAGGAGGACAACCAGTGGGACACTGTGATATTGGGTACAAACTATATCGTAATTATACATCTGATCAAATTGGTGGAGGGGTTGCGCTCTATGTTAGAGAGGGAATTGAGTCAGAAAGGATTCAAGTTTTGCAGGAAACAAAATTTGCTGTAGAATCTCTATGGACTGAAATTCTATGTAAAAAGGGGAAGGCGATGGCAGTGGGGGGTGTACTATCGACCGCCTGGCCATAATGAACAAATGGATGATGAAATGCTGAAAGAAATTAAGGAAGCTAACAAAGGTTACAGCAGTGTAATAATATTGGGTGATTTCAATTACCCCGGTATTAACTGGGTCAGTGTCACGGCAGGAGATGCTAGGGAGATAAAGTTCCTAGACAAAATAAATGACTGCTTCTTGGAGCAGCTGGTTCATAAATAGTTCTAGGAGAACTATTCTAGGAGAACTATTTCTACAAATGCGCTAATAATCCCTAAGGCAGCAACAAAATGCTCACTAGCGACGTCTAACAGGGCTTTCAGCTTCTATGCCTCTAAGTGCTGGAACACCTTACCACCGGAGATTAGGGCTATCTACGATCTAACGCAGTTCAGAAAAGCACTCAAATCCCACCTATTCCCCCAATATTACCAGACCAGCCAAACACCGACCTGACCTCCCATCCCCTTTGAACACCTGTTCCACATGACCCATCTCAATCTAAGAATAATACCGCTGTATATACATGTAATTACATATGTAAATAGTTTTGGTTCAATATTTTCCCCCTTGTTTTATCTAAGTTCTTGTTCCTGTTATATGTAAAAACCAAACAACCTGTTGTTCTGGTATATTGTTATATTGTAAACCGCGCTGATCTCAAATAGTGCGGTATATAAGAGCCTGTAATAAATAAAATAAATAATAAATAAATAAATAAACCGACCAGAGGGGAAGCCATATTGTACCTAGTCCTTAGTGGAACACCAGATCTGGTGCAAGAGATAAGGGTGTTGGGGCCACTTGGCAATAGTGATCATAGCATGATTGCGTTTGATTTAATTAGTGGAGGAGGGATAGTAAGGAAATCCACAGTACTACCTTTTAACTTTCGAAAGGGAGACTACGATAAAATGAGGAAAATAGTTAAGAAAAAAATAAAAGGAGCAGTTGCAACGGTTAAAGACTTACATCAAGCTTGGGTGTTGTTGAAAAATGCTATCTTGGAAGGCCAGACCAGCTGTATTCCACGCTTTAAGAAAAGTGGAAGGAAGTCCAAAAAACTGCCAGCATGGTTTAAAGGTGAGGTCAGAGAGGCTGTTGTTGCCAAAAAAGCATCTTTCAGGAAATGGAAAAAAGAGCCAAACGACGAAACCTGGAAACAGCACAAGCACTGGTAAGTTAAATGCAAGGCATTGATAAGGCAGGCAAAGGAAGAATTTGAGAAGAAGCTTGCTGTGGAAGCAAAAAGGCGTAATAAAGACTTTTTCAAGTACATTCATAGGAAAAAAACCTGTGAGAAAGTCAGTTGGTTCATTAGATGATGGAGGGGTTAAAGGGACACTAAGAGGCGACAAGGCAATAGCGGAGAGACTGAATGAATTCTTTGCTTCAGTCTTTACTGAGGAAGATGTAGGGATGTTACCCATGACTGAAGTGGTATTTAAAGGTGCGGAAGAATTGAAGGAAATATTGATACATCGGGAAGATGTATTACAACTATTAGATAAATTGAAGAGTTACAAATCACCTTGACCGGATGATATACATCTAAGGGTGTTGAAAGAACTGAAATATGAGATTGCAGACCTGCTATTAGTAACATAGTAAATGACGGCAGATAAAGACCAGCATGGTCCATCTAGTCTGCCCAGCAAGATGGCAAGAGTAGGTGCACCTGTCACTCTGTGCAGGCCACCCCTCCCCATGTCTTTGTTTAGAGGTAAACCCACCACTCCATGTAGGACACCCCTATTTGTTGAGATGTTATATGGTTCAGAAGTTAGATGGTACCGTTTATCTTGTTTTTATCCTATTGCTGTAAAGGGATCCACTGTGTTTGTCCCATGCCTTCTTGAATTCCGTCACCATGTTTGCCCCCACCACTTCCATCGGTAGGGCATTCCAAGCATCCACCACCCTTTCAGTAAAAAAATATTTCCTGACATTGCCTTTCAGTTTACCATCTTGCAGCTTCATGTTATGCCCTCTAGTTTTACAGCTTTCCCGTCTTTGGAAGAGGTTTGTTTGTTCATCATTTCTCTTTAAGTATTTAAAGGTCATAGTAATAGTAATAGTAATCTGTGAACTATCATTAAAATCTCTGTAATACCTGAATATTGGAGGATGGTGAAGGTAACGCCAATTTTTAAAAATGGTTCCAGGGGTGATCCGGGAAACTACAGACCGGTGAGCCTGACTTCAGTACCGGGAAAAATGGTAGAAACCATCATAAAAAACAAAACTGCTGAACATGTAGATAGTCATGGCTTAATGGGAGACAGCCAACATGGCTTTAGACAAGGAAGATCTTGTCTTACTAATCTGTTATGTTTTTTTGAAGGTGTGAATAAACAGGTAGACAATGGTGAGTCGGATGATATAGTGTATTTGGACTTTCAGAAAGCGTTTGACAAGGTCCCTCATCAGAGACTCTTGGCAAAACTAAAGAGTCATGGGATAGGAGGCAGTGTACTATTGTGGATCAGGAACTGGTTAAAAGATAGAAAGCAGAGGGTAGGGCTAAATGGCCAATTTTCCCAATGGAGAAAGGTAAATAGTGGTGTACCCCAGGGATCTGTGCTGGGTCTGCTGCTTTTTGACATATTCATAAATGACCTGGAAAAGAGAATAACGAGTGAGGTTATCAAATTTGCAGATGACACAAAACTATTTAAAGTTGTTAAAACCCAAGAAGATTGTGGAAAATTGCAAGAGGATCTTGATAAATTGGAAGACTGGGCATCAAAATGGCAGATGAAATTTAATGTGGACAAGTGCACCTAGGGAAGAACAACCCAAACTATGGTTACACGATGCAAGGTTCCACATTAGGAACCACCACCCAGGAAAAAGATTTAGGCATCATTGTGGATAACATGTTAAAACCCTCGGCCCAGTGTGCAGCGGTGGCCAAGAGAGCAAATAGAATGCTAGGTATCATAAGGAAAGGAATGGAAAATAAAACAAAGGATATTATAATGCCTCTATATCGTTCCATGGTGAGACCACACCTTGAATATTTTGTGCAATTCTGGTCTCCGTATCTTAAAAAGGATATAGCGTTATTAGAAAAGGTTCAGAGAAGAGCCACAAAAAATGGTAAAAGGGATGGAAGGATACCTCTATGAAGAAAGGCTAAAGAGGTTAGGGCTCTTTAACCTGGAGAAGAGACGGCTGAGGAGAGATATGATAGAAGTCTATAAATTAATGAACAGAGTGGAACGGGTAAACGTAGATCGATTGTTTAGGTTATCAGAATATAGAAAGCCTAGGGGACATGCAATGAAGCTACAGGATAAGCTATTTAAGACTAATAAAAGAAAATATTTTTGAGGGGGCGGAGCCAGCAAGGGACCTGCATGGACGTCTAGCGGAGAGCTCCCGAGGACCTAGTCAATAATCCTGCCTCAGCCCTCGCCAAAGGGCAGCCAGACACTTGCAATTGCTTTATCTATCTCCGGAGATGGCGAGTAGCAAGCAAATGAAGTTAGAGTTTTCTAGCCCTCAAGCCTCTGGAGTTAAGCGCTCTAAAGCAGATCCGCCTTCCCCACTTAAAATGGCGTCGCAGCGTGAGCACGACAAGGGGCTCAGAGAAATCCTCACTGAACTGCGGGCTGTGCGGGCCCGGGTGGATACCAACGGTGAGTGTTTATGCGAACTCCAGGCGGATTCGAAGGAGCTCAAGGAGCAGTTCGCGTCGCTGGTTGCTAGAGTGGAAAATATGGAACTAAAGGTTCTAGCGCATGAGGACAAACTAGTCCATTGTGGGAAGGCCATAAGGAAAATGGATTATTTGCAAAAGACCCTGGAGGACATGAATAACAGGGCACGCAGGAATAATATTCGGATCATCGGGCTCCCGGAAGGTGCGGAGGGCTCAGACCCGATTGCGTTTCTGGAGGATGCAATTCCTAAGTGGTTGAAATTAAATCTGGCTCGCCCGTTTGAAATTGAGAGGGTGCATCGCATTCCAACAACATTAATTCAACAATCGAATAGGCCGCGGCCTCTAATTTTCTGTGTCTTACGGTATCAGCATGCAGCTCAGGTTTTGAATGCCGCAAGGGCCTGCAAGGAGCTACAGTTTGAAGGCCATAAACTCTTTTTCTTTCCAGACCTCAGCAAGCCCACTGTTGCGAAGCGGAAGCAGTTCCTAGAGTTCAGGGGAAGACTTCAGCGTCTCCAAGCGCACAATGGTCTATTCTACCCTTCCCGATTTCTTTACGCTCAACAATGTTACCAAGAACTTTGAAGATCCTGAAGTTCTGGAGAGATTTATTTCAGAGCAAGAGGCACTCCTGATGCAGTGATTGCATGGCTTGAGCATAGTTTTGTGAACTATTTCTCTGGACCTGCCTGGAACGGTCTGACAGCCTGGTGGGATCACCCCAGGCTAGTGGCCAGGCCTAGGAAAATTGCGGATTTTATTTCCTGATGCTGTTTTGGTAGATGTGCCTGAATGGGTTGTTATGTGCAGGCTGGGGCAAACAAATAAATGTATACTTGGTTTGATTTTTCTCTGTACCGGGGGGTCCGCCTGGCTAAGTGCTTGGTCATAGCTGGCTTACCCGATTTGGGATATGTGGGCGGGGGGGGGGGGGGTTTGTTATTTGGGGTGTTGTGTGGCTCTCCGGGGAGTGTATGTATGTTAAGACTCAAACGGGAGGGTGTGTAGTTTGTTTGGAGCAAGTTTTGTCATTTTTATTTCTGTTTGAATATGGGTAAAGATGTGCACTTGTTGTCCCTGAACGTGAAAGGAATCAACAACCCAATTAAAATGAAGAAAATTCTCACATACTGCCGACACCAGAAAGCAGATTTGATCTTATTACAGGAGACCCACTTAAATTTAACGGAGACCAAGAAATTAGAAGATAGGCATTTTGCAGTGTTGGGAGCTTCTCCTTCAGTGCAAAAGAAGAACGGGGTGGTGATACTGGGGAAGAAATCTTTAAATTGCAGGGTTGCGGAAGTGCGAGCAGATGCGGCGGGTCGTTGGGTGGTCGTTTCGGTTGTGATCGGGGAAGTGGAGATTGTTATTATCAATGTTTACGGTCCTAATTCGGATGATCCCATATTTTTCACAGATTTACTGGCTGTGGTGCAGGAGCACTCTTCTCGGCCATTAATAATTGGGGGGGATTACAATGTTACGCTTGATCCATTGTTGGACAAGCGTCCCGCTAGGGCGGAAAGGGTTGCCCGAGAGCGAGTGGTTCTCCAGGCTTTCCTCAATTCCTTAGGGTTGGTGGATATATGGAGACTTTTACATCCTAAAGAGATGGACTTTACTTTTTTTTCCCCTCCCCACCAATCTTGGTCAAGATTGGACTATTTTTTTGCTCTCCAAAAGTTTGGTCCCTGGAGTGCAGAGTGCAGAAATCTTAAGTGTCCACGTTTCGGATCATGCCGCCGTTTCTTTACAGGTAGAGTGGGGAGAGGGATGCAATCAGTCACGGGCCTGGTCCTTTAATAGGTCATTACTAGCTGATCCTCTTTTTCAGGAAGAAATTAGAGCTTTTGTTAAGGAATATTTTGAAGTAAATGTTGTAGAAGATACATCGATTTGGGCATGGTGGGAGGCTTTTAAGGCCTCTCTGCGAGCAGTAATCACCAGCTTTTCCATCAAAGAGTATAGAAAGAGGAAGGCCAAACTGAAGATCTTGGAGGATCAAATCAAGGCTGGAGAGAGGCTATTGCTCAAACACGCAGATGCAGGCATCTTACTGTGGTTGCAAAGGCTTCGATTTCAGTACAACGCGATTCTGAGTTCTGAGATAGAGCATGTACTTTTGAAGCAGCAGGCTCAGTTTTATGGGGAAAATAATAAAGGGGGTAAACTTCTGGCTAACTCTTTAAAACGAAGGCAGGAAAAAAAGAGGGTGGCGGTTATCGTAGATCAAACCTGTGGGGCTGTGCGCAGTAACGAGCAGATGTTGGAGGCCTTTGCTAAATACTATCAAAGCCTGTATGCTTCTGATGGCCCTGGGGAAGATGGGGCAATTGAACGTTTTTTGCAACAGCTTGAGCACCCTCACCTCTCGACACAGGCGGCTGGTGAGATGGACAAACCTTTTTCTAGTGAGGAACTTGGCAAGGCCATCGCTGGCTTGCCGTCGGGTAAGGCAGTCGGCCCGGATGGTATTCCCGGTGAATTTTATAAAGTGTTTCGGAATGACCTGCTCCCTTATTTACTGATATATTATGAGGCAATAGGTAGTTCCTTGTCGCAAATAGGTAACTTTGGGGAGGCTACGGTTGTTGTTTTAGAGAAGCCGGGGAGAGACCCCACACAAGTGTGGAGGCCTATTTCTTTACTAAATGCTGATTATAAGATATACGCTACAGTTCTGGCGAGTAGACTTGCTGAGGTAGTGGGGGGGTTGATACATCCTGATCAGTGCGGTTTTATCCCGGGGAGAGCCACGTCTGACAACGCCAGGCTTCTATGCAATCTCTTGGAGAGAGCGAAACATTTACAGGATCCTTATGTTGGGGTTTCATTAGATGCTGAAAAGGCCTTTGACAGGCTGGAATGGCCTTTTTTGTTCAAAGTATTGGAGTGGTTTGGGATTGGGCAAAAATGTATTCATTTGACTCGATCCCTGTATTTAAACCCCACGGCTCAGATTTGTGCGAATGGGGCTCTCTCTAGTTCCTTCTCCTTGCATAGGGGCACTCGGCAGGGCTGTCCCCTTTCCCCTTTGCTTTTCAACCTAGCTTTAGAACCACTAATTCTTGCCATTCGGCAAAATAAGGATATTAGCGGTTTCGTGGTGGGGGATTGGCAAGTCAAAGTGTCTGCATATGCGGACGATCTTCTGCTTTTTACGCAACCCCTAGCGATCCCCATGATTTTAAAGTTAGTGGATTATTATTCTGGGTTATCCGGTTACAAAATAAATTGGTCTAAATCGGTTTTTTTCCCGATGAATGGTTTGGCTACAGCGGACCAACTAGCGTCATTTCCCTTCCGGTGGGTATCAGGCAATATCAAGTATCTGGGTGTTAAATACGGTTTTCCCTTGGAGCAGGCCGCCCAAGAGAATGTGGACGACCTTATACGGTCCATCAAGCAGTCTATGTTAGCCTGGTCTCCCATATATCTTACTTGGTGGGGAAGGCTGGAGGCTATAAAAATGACCCTTATGCCCAAAGTTAACTACATGTTAGGTATGCTTCCGATCCCATTGGCTCCGGGCATTTATGCTGAAGTTGAACGACTTCTTTCGCGATTCCTTTGGGGAGGTCGGCAGCCCAGAATTGCGTTAAAAAAATTGAAAGCTCCTAAGGACAAAGGGGGAGTCCATTTTCATGATTTTCGGTCCTATCACCTGGCTTTTCTCCTGAAACAAGGTGCAAGGTGGGCTTGTGGAGAGGATTTGACGGTCAAACCGGTGTGGCTAGAACTTGAGAAGTGGGTAGCTGACCCCTGTCCGCTGAGGTGGCTTTTGGGTGCGAAACATCCTGAAAAGTCCCGATTAGGCATGGTGGTTTCTGCCACTCAGGAGGCCTACTTGTCGTTGGTTAGTCAGATGAAACCTGATAGTTCTCTTTGTAGAGGGTCTCCTCTATGGTGGAACCCTAAATTCAAAATTAATGGCAAGATGTTCTCTTGGAAGAAGTGGCAAGCGTGTGGCATCTGGTCGTTGGATCAGCTGCTAGGACCCACAGATTGGAAAGATTTCTGCACTCTGCAACGTGACCACTCTCTTCCTGACTCCGCGCGGTTTTATTGGTTTCAACTTCGCCATTGTTTACTGGCAGCAAACATTTCCCCTGAAGCGATTTGTCCTGACAATCATGTAACTCAAGGGCTGGTGGAGATAGCAGGTCAGGCGGGAGCTGCATCTAAAATCTATGCCTGTTTGAGAGACTGTATCCCGCCTCAGCTGCTTGGGCTTGAAAAAATCTGGGAGGTGGAGGTGTTAAGACCAGTTTTGAGCAAGGTATGGAGAACTGCTTGGGGTCCTGTCACGAGGGTCTCCAGGGCAGCTGCAATCACTCAGTCTCTTTTCTTCTTTCTACATAGGGCTTACATTACTCCAGTTAGATTAGCCAAGTGGGATAAAGCCTCACAGGCTAAATGCTGGTCATGCTTGGCGGATGCCGGTACATTTAAGCACATGGTTTTTGATTGTATTCACGTTCAGAGATACTGGCAGCTGGTTTGGAAAAGGATACAGGACATATTGCAAATTTCAGCCGTTTTGTCCTGGGGTATAGTTTGCTTGAGATCTACTTTTGATGTACCCGGTCTCACCAAGGAAAATCGTTTTATGTTTAACTTTCTGATTGCTTTAGCTCTCAAAGTTATTTTTGTAAATTGGAAAGACTCACGCAAGTTATGTTTGGACATGTGGTGGAACCTTGTTTGTCAATCTGCCAAATTCGAGAAGCTATATAGTAAACTCCATCATCCGGATAAGGATGGTATTAATGTTGGCAGATGGTGGGCGCTGGATGAGTTTGTGGGCCGGTCACATACTCAAAGTGTGCTCCCCGAGTAGCAGGCCATTGCTATGAGGGACATTTGGCCTTATTCCCTGTAGGTCAATGACTAATGCTTGCTACCCCCTTTTTTTGAAATTCTTTTTCTGTTTTCTCCTTGTTTTGATTTTTCCATGTTGATGACTTGGAGATTCGGGGGGGGGGGGGTTGGGGGGTTGGGGGGTTGGGTAGGTGGGGTGATGCTGTCTGTTTGTGGTGTCATTGTTGTTTTGTAAAATTTATAAATAAAGAATTAAAAAATATATTTTTTTTTTTTTTCACTCAACGTGTAATCAAACTCTGGAATTTGTTAGCGGAGGATGTTGTAAAGGCTGTTAGTGTAGCTGGGTTCAAAAAAGGTTTAGACAAGTTCCTGGAGGAAAGGTCCATAAGCCATTATTAAAAAGGTACCCAGAATATCAATGCTTGACCCAATACAATCATTGTGGAACCTGTGTCTTTTGGGGAAACTGCTACGTACATATGACCTGGATTGGGCACTGTTGGAAACAGGATACTGGGCTTGATGGACCTTGGTCTGACCCAGTATGGCATATATTATGTTCTTATGTTCTTATAGTCATGATACAGGGGAACTACTACCAGTACAGGGTACTTCCCTTCTGCCTTTCCTCTGCCCTATGGGTCTTCACAAAATGCCTGGTCGTGGCAGCGGCCCTCCTTAGGCTGAAGGGCACCTCCGTCTTGGGGAGCCCACTGCGAGGAACTGCATACACAGGGGATGTGGTGCCTCGTGGAGTCCTGGTAGCAGATCAACCTGCTGGAGCTCTGGGTCTTCGTCCTTGTTCTCAAGGCTTTCAGACACCACCTACAACATCGAGCGGTGCTTGTCCAGACGGGTAACCAGATCACAATTTCTACGTGAATAAACAAGGGGGTATTGGCTCTTGCAACCTCTGCCTAGAGGCGGTGGCCCTGTGCTCCTTTGTGGTGAGCCAGGGCATGACCCTCCAAGTCACTTATTTACCGGGCCAGGACAACGGCTTGGCGCACCAGCTCAGCAGGGTCCTCCAGCTGCACGAGTGGCGCCTGTGTCCCCGGATGGCACAGTGGCTCTTCCAGCATTGGGGGACTGCAGATCTGGATCTCTTTGCCAGCCCTGCGAACTCGCGGCTGCCCCAGTTCTGTGTCCCCCTCTCACACCCGGACAGGGTTGCTCCGGATGCCTTCCTCCTTTTGTGGACAACAGGCTTGCTGTATGCCTTCCCCCTCCCTGGCCGCTTATTGCTCAGACCCTGCTCAAGGTCCAGTGGAACAGGGTCTTGATGAGCCTCGTGGCCACGAGGTGGCCTAGACAAACTGTAGTTTCTCCTGCTACTCCATCTCTCGAAGGAGCTTCTGGTTTCTCTCGGGAACTCACCAGGGCTGCTGACACAGGAGGGGGGTTTGCTACTTCATCCCAATTTGAGGTCTCTTTCCCTCACAGCTTAGCAGCTGAGTGAGTCACCCTAGCTTCCCTCCATTTCCCCGTGGAGGCCAAGGACATTCTTTTAGCTTCACATAAGGACTCAACCAGGCAGACGTACACCTTCAAGTAGCACCTGCCTTCCTACTTGGTTTTGCAGTACCTCCTCCACCTCTCGCAGGCTGGAATAAATTTGAACTCGGTCAGAGTTCACCTTAGTGCCATCACAGCAAACCACCACCCTTTCAAGGGAAAACCCTTCTCGGGGCAACCGCTGGTGTCCCACTTCATGTGGGGCCTGCTCCTTTCCAGGCCCTCTACCTGCCCTCCGCCTGCAGAATGGGACCTCAATGTGGTCCTCGCGAAACTTGCCAAGCTGCCCTTTTGAACCCATGTCTACCTGCTTATTGCAGTACCTGTCATGGAAGGTGGCCTTCCTAGTGGCTGTCACCTCCGCCCAGAGAGTCAGTGAACTCCAGGCGCTGATAGCCGAGGCACCATATACGAGGTTCTACAGGAACAGGGTGGTCCTGTGTACTCACCCCAAGTTCCTCCCGAAGGTTGTCTCAGATTTTCATCTCAACAAAGAGATAGTGCTGCTCACCTTCTTCCCGAAGCCCCACGCCGACCAAGCATCAGCAAATCTCTACATGCTGGACTGAAAGAGGGCTCTCTTCTACTTGCAGTGGACTTGGGGGCACTGCAGATCCGGGCAGCTCTTCGTCTCCTATGACCCCAGCCGCCTGGAGCTGGTGGTCACCATGTCAACCTTGTTCATCTGGGTGGCGGACTGTATCGCCTTTGCCCAGGCCCAGGCTGGGCTTACCCTAGATCACCGAGCCACAGCACACAATGTTCAAGTGATGGCGATGTCAGTTGCTTGCCTGCGCTCGGTGCCGCTGGCAGACATCTGCCGGGCTGCTATCTGGTCCTCCGCTCACATCTTCGTGGTGCATTACTGCCTGGAAAGGGAATCCCAGCGAGACAGTGTCTTTGGCCAGGTCATACTCTGTAATCTGTTTAGGGTTTAAGCAATTCCTGCCCTCCGACACTTCTTGTTCCGGCTACTGGGAGCGTGGCCATCCATGGACCCGGGTCCTTGGGCTGCCTTCAGTTTTCATGGGCTCTGCCAAGCTTTTTTCCTACAGGTCCTTGGTAGCGTGTAGCTAGTGAGTCCCTTATGTGAGGACCGACTTCCTGCTTGTTCTGGGGAAAGCATGGTTACTCACCTGTAACGGGTGTTCTCCAGGGTCAGCAGGAATCAGTCCTCACAACCCTCCCTTCTCCCCTTGGAGTTGCTGTTCATTTTTGCCATCTTCTTGGTGTGGCTGTAGCTATAGCACCTGACTGAGTAAGATGGCACCCTTGGGCGGTAAGGGGACCAAGCATGTGTGGTGGCATTCCCAAAGGCTTTCTTTGAAAGCTAGGGAAATGCTGTGCGCAGGCTCCATCAGTGCCGCCATCACCCATATGTGAGGACTTATTCCTGCTGTCCTGGAGAACACATAGTCTAGGTGAGTAACTACGCTTTCTGCCTTCCTGTCAATACCGGTTCCGTCGACTCTGACACCGGTCCTGATAATTTTTGCTTTTTATTTTCATTTTTCTTTCTATTGATTTTCACCACAGTTCTCACTGCTAAACTAGGCCTCTAGGTCTCCATAGCCTTCTCTTCAATCTTAAAGACAACTTTTTCAGGCATGGAAAAGCCAGTCGGTGGTTTTAAAAAATGTACCAAGTGTATTAGTACCATCTTGGCCACTAATAAACATGATTAGTGTTTAAAATAGTTGGGTCCTGAACATCAACCCAAGTCTTGAACTTTGTGCCAACAAATGACTGAGAGAGGCCTCAAGAACCGAGCCAGACAATTTGGATTGTTGTTCGCCTTGGACTCTGTTTCAGTGGTTTCCACTTCATTGAGGGCATCGACTTCCTCTCATGGGTCTCAGGTTTCTTTAAAATCTAAACACAGAAGTAAGTCAAAGTCTGTGCCTGTTTCCAAATCTTTGGTATCGAAAACTGATACCGAGACCAGGGAGAAGTCCCAGCATAAGCATCGCAACTCACCTAGAAGTATTTCCGATGAAGACCGGCCAGCCAAAAAGCCCTAGCAGGAGGATCTGTCCTCAAAAGCACAAGTGGGGCTCTGGGATGCTCCCAAGGCATCGACCTCCGGAGAGCTACCGGTTCCATGTTCTGGGATGGTGGCTCAGAGCCCCATAGGTGATTCCACCCAGACATCAGCTGTCTCCCTAGACCCAGTGCATGCTGGCTCTCGACAGGAGTTTGGCAGCACTCCTGGCAGCCTTGGGTACCAATAACATTGAGAGCTTCAGGAGTGCAGACTTTGGCACCGAGCCTACAGCCAGGCATATTGGGCCCAGTGCTGGCCCTCGAACCGGCATCATCGGAGCACTTGAGGTTGATTTTTTTGTTGGAACCAGTTGATGCCCCCAGTATCCAACAGACTGCCATAGCTCTCAGTTCTGGTACTTCTGAGTATCAGTATTAGCATCGATTGTTGACTTCCATGAAACATCGAGGTCGATACCAAGACTGCCGATATTTTGATTTCTTACCAGATTCTGATTGAAGTTCTTCAGAATCTAATGGTGGGTCATTCAGTTCCAGAGAACTTCCTGACATCCCCTTGGACTCTTTGCCGCCTCAGGAATGGCGTCTGTCCCCACCAGAAGATATGTCCTTTCAGGACTTCATACATGATATGGTAGCAGGGCTTGCCATCACAGTCACCTCGGAAAAGGAACCAAGATTGGAGGAATTGGAGATATTCCAATACCGTCCCATGCCTAAGGAGGCAGCTACATTACCAGTTCAGTGTATCCTACAGGATCTTATGTTATGCATGTGAGATGCACTGCTCATGGTTCTGCCTTCTGTCAGCAAGAAACTTGATACCGTTTATTTATTTAACAGGTTTTATATACACTTTATCATTTCAATCAAAGCGGTTTACATTGAAACTTAAATTTGGTAATGGACATTAAACAGGGACATTGATAACTTGGATTTTTCTGAGGCAATAGAGGGTGAAGTGACTTGCCCAAGGCCACAAGGAGTTCTAGTGGGAAATGAACCCTGGTCTCTGGGTTCTCAAGCCAGCATTCTTAACCATTAGGCTACTCCTCCACTCAGGACATGTACAGAATACCAGAGTGCCCAGACTTCCGAAAACCTCAGCTCCCCCACCACTCAAAGGTGGGTGATGCACCAGATAAAGAGCTCAAAGAACCATTCATTCATGCCTCCTGGCAGGGACTCAAGGACACTCAATGCCTTCAGGCATTAATGTTTCCATGCATGCATGTTAGACTCCAGAATCAACTCTTACATGCTGTACATGGGCATGTTTCTGAAGGAGGTCACTAGGAATCTGGAGACTTTTTACCCCCTGCTTCCTGAAAATAATCAGAGTGTATTCCAGACACTCATCATGCAAGGCTAGAATACTTCTAAGTTTCTTACTAGGGCTTGATGCTTTTGAATCTATAAGCAGAGCTTCAGCAGTCTGCATTGGGGCTTGCAGAATGGCCTGGCTATAGGCATCAGACCTCAAGCAATGGGTCCAAGATAAATTGGCCAATATCCCATGTACTAAGGAAAAATCTTTTGGCAAAAGCTGGAAGGAAAAATCAGGGGAGATTGAAATAGATGATCTCGCCCTAAAAAGCCTTTCCAGCCAAACAGCTGATCCATCCAAATGGAAGGCCCTTCCTAAGAAGTCTTTTTATTCTAAGAAGAGATACTATCTTTCTTACCTGCCTTCTGCTGCCTATCAACCTCAGCATCCTCAGCAGAGGCAGCAGGGTCCTCAGCAACCCAAGAAATCCGCTAAGCCTCAAGCAGCTGCACAGTCACAGGCTGCACCTGTTTTTTGACTCCTTCCTAGAGAGCATTGCCAATCTGCCCCTGGAGGGTCCCCAGCCCCTCCACTTAGCAGGCAGACTTTGTCACCAATGTCCACAGATGGCACCTCATAACATCAGAGCAGTGGACACTCCAGATTGTCCAAAAGGGTTATCAGCTTCACTTTGAAACCTTACCTCCTACCAGCTTTATGGGGGATTATCCCTCACAACCCCTTCAAAGCAATCTCTTAAAAGAAGAGGTGACCATCCTGTTGTCCCAGGGTGCCATAAAAAGAGTTCCTCCTCCTGAAGAAAAGTTGGGGTTTTACTCTCCATATTTTCTCATTCCAAAGAAAACAGGAGGCTTTGGACCCATCTTGGATCTCAGAGATCTAAACAAGTTCATGGTCTGAGAAAAATTCAAAATGATTTTAATAGAAATTCTTCTACCATATCTCCAGAAACATGATTGACTATGTACTCTAGATATAAAAGAAGCGTACATGCATTTACTGATCCATACCTTGCACAGACAGTAGCTGCACTTCATTATCAATACTAGGACATGTTCTCACCTTCAGTCTAGCCTCTGCCACAAGGGTCTTTACAAAATGCATAGCGGTCGTCACTGCCTACTTATGCACCTTGGGAGTATTCATCTTGCCTTACTTAGGTGACTGGCTGCTCAGAAGCAGGGGCGGCCCAAGTGGGGTGCGGGTCCATGCGCGGAGATTAATTGTGGTATTTTTACCTTATTTGCGGCTCCGTTGTGGGCCTATTGAGTGGTTTAAATAAAACTGAGTAAAATGGAAGTCACAGCTTCGAGAGGCTAGTTTGATCCTCAGGGCTGATCTTCTGACAAAAATACATTCACACGCCAGCTCACATATTTTTTTTTACTCTATTTTGTTTAGGATTTATCCTTCACATAGCTAATTCAAGTTTATTCTCAGGATTTTTCCCCACCACTTGGAAACGCGTGTTCATCCGTCCAATCCTGAAGAAATCATCTCTCGAGCCCACCACTCTTGCAAACTGGCGCCCAGTTTCCAGCCTCCCTTTTCTTTCAAAAATCCTAGAAAAATTGGTCTTCTCACAACTTTCAGCCCGCCTTGATTCCACATCTGCTTTTCACCCCCGTCAAGTGGGATTCAGTACTGGTCACAGTACCAAAACCATCCTCCTTTCTTTTCTGAACAAGCTCCATCAATCACATGATAGAGGCAATCTCTCTCTTGTGGTATCCCAGGATCTATCCTCCACCATTGATTTAGTTGAGCAACCCACACTCCTCACTCAGTTCCACAATCTTGGGATCCATGGTACTGTTCATCACTGGTTCCACTCGTTCCTCTCCACCTGCACTTTCTCTGTCCAGACAGGTTCCACCACCTCCCCTATAACCCCCCCCCCCCTTCCTTGTGGTGTCCCCCAGGGCTCTGTGCTGGTCCCCCTTCTCTTCAATGTCTTCCTTGCTCCACTTATTATCCAACTGCCTGGGGTCTCTGGTTATTATTATGCCAACGATATTGTTCTTTTGTTCTACACCAGAACCCTCACTCCTGATTTTACTCCTCTGGACTCCTGCCTTTCCCGCGTCTCCTGGTTAAACAGCAATTATCTATACATTAACCCATCTAAATCTGTCACTATCTGGTTTACCTTTGGTGTCCCCTGCCCTCTATTAGTGCTTATGCTGTGTTGTACCCTTGTGTCATCTCTTAGGTACCTTGGGTCACTCTGGATTCTTCTCTTACATTCCATCAACACATTTCCTCACTTATCCATTGTTCCTTTGTCTCCTTGCACCAGGTTCCTACTGTTTGATCTTTCCTTTCTCTTCCATCACTAACCACTCTTGTTCTGTCCCTCATTATGTCTAAACTCAACTATTGCAGTGTTATCCTTGCAGACTTGCCAACTTCGCCGATCACAGCTTATCCAGAACACTGCAGCCCGCTTTCTCACTCACTCCTCCCAATTTGATCATGTTACTCCCCTACTCATACATCTACACTGGCTTCCCCTTAAATCCAGGTTCACATATAAAATAATCACCACTGTTCACAAGGTTATCCACACCGATACCCCTCATTATCTTGCAGACCTGCTCCACCTTCATGCTCCCCCGCGTCTACTTCGGTCCATCCATGTAAACCATCTTTCCCTTCCCTCTCCTAAGCAAGCACACATTGAACTTACCTGCCACTCCGCATTCTTCTTCCCTGGCCCCGCTCTCTGGAACTTACTGTCATCTATGCTCCACACTTAACTCTTTCCCTAGATTCAAAGTAAAGCTCAAAACTCAACTCTTTCACCTCGTTTTTGACCTTCCCTTCACCTACCCCTGATTGCCCTCCTGTCTCCCTGCCTGGAAGCCTTCCCCTTCCTTAATGTTTAGCTTTGCACCTATCCCTTTGCCTTCTACTTATACTTTCCTACTCACTCTTTTTCTTTCCCCTCTTTTCTTCTTTTTCTTGTCTATGAATGGCATTCTTTTCTATTTCCATATTTGCAGCCTAATTTGATTTTGTACACTGCCCTGATGCTATCGCTTGGGCGGTATATCAAATGCTGAAATAAAAATAAAGATAAAGATAAAATCACCCAATCACATTCCCCTTCATGGCTACCTTTTCAATATTGATAATTATGTCTCTATCCATTTCTTTGTTTTGAGTTGGAGGCCTGTAGACTACACTAGTATGTATAATAGTGCCATCTCTTCTCTCCAACACAATCCACTGTGCTGCTTCTTTTCCCCATGCTCCCTGCACTTCAGAAGCTTTAATATTGCTTTTGACATATAGCGATACTCCTCCTTCCTTTCTATCTCATCTAAATAAATTATACCCAGCTATGGCTATATCCCTTTCATGCAACTTGTTAAACCATGTTTCTGTAATGGCCACAATGTCCAAGTCCATTTCCATAATTAGGGCTTCCATATCAGGAACTTTGTTGGCTAGGCTTTGAGAATTTGTTCTCATTGCTTTCCAGCATTTATTGACTGGCTTGCCTGTATTTTGCATGGATTTTCTTCTGCATGCCTCTTCTCACTTGCCATTGATGTGTGGGTTAATAGTGTGGCTGTTTCCAATGCTATTATGTTTTTGCTGGTAGTGACATCCTGAACTTGTTCTTCTCCATCCGTCACCCCCTTTCCCTAGTTTAAATGTCTGTCCACATATTGCCTGAATTTTAAACTTAGGATCCTTTTCCCTGCGACAGAGAGATGTAGTCCATCAACACAGCATAGCCTCTTGTTATTCCTTCTATTTCCCCAATTGCCTATATACCTAAATCCTTCTTGTTTGCACCAGATTTGGAGCCATGTATTATAGATGATTATGTGATGCACCTTTCTGCCCCTTTACCAAAAACAGGTATAACTTCTAAGAAAGCTAGTGTTAACAATGGGTTTCAGTATCTCTCCCAGAATCTGGAAGTCCCTTTGAACTGTAGAAGCTGTGTTTCTAGCCAGTTTATTTATACCCAAGTGCATGATAACATCAGTTTTGGAGTGCTCTCTTTCTGCACTAACTATGCCAACAATTTGGTTTGTATTCCTGCTGGCTGAAGAGCCTGGGAGGCATTTGACCATCTTCTGTCCTTTGGACTGTGTTTCCAAGTTGGTGCCTCTGATGATGGAATCTCCAAATAGTAGTAGTTTCCTGTTTTGTGATTATTTCTTCATATTTGGTGCATTATCAGTAGATTGGACATTAACCTTCTCTTTAAGGATACTTCAATTTCCACTAATTGGGCACTCTCATTTCCCAAGGCAGAGAAGGCATTGTAATTTTAAATTTTCATTAAACTAAGGAGCATATTTATATCATCTAAAAATTACTTCCTTCAGACTATTAGTATGGTATTGACCTAAACAATCATACCACATTTGAACCATATTCTCAGCATATGTTCCTTCTGTGGCTCCCTTCTTATATTCCCACTGAGCCAAAAAGACTTTTGGATCAAGATTATGCAATGAAATATTAGAAATCTCTGGAAAATGATCTTTTAGCGTTATTCTTATCAACTGTAATTCAGATTTGATCAATGAATTATCTGACCATGGCATAGGAGTACTACTAACTTTACTACTAACTTTATTACAGTGCATCAAAATAGTATTCTTTGACAGATAAAAAAGATCAAAAATATGTTACATGGGTTGGAGAGCTTATCATTTCCACATATCCTATAGCTGATATTCCATCTAAGAAACATGTTCTTCACCCTTCGAGAGGCTGCAGCTTTGGTGGCATCAATGATGGTACAATGGCACATCAAATCCATCTTCGAAACCCTGGTTGCCTGTAGGAAAGGAATAGTCTTCAAGAACTTAATGGGCCTTGACACCAGCTCCTGCCTGGCTGATATCACTCTCCAGTGCTACTGGAAATCATTGGTGCATTGGTGCTCCTTTAGAAGATCTGCCTCTGTGGCAAGATAGCGATCGACCCAAGCAAAGACTCAGACATCCTTTGAGTACTTCACTAGTTGTATTCTGAGCACTTCTGAGACTCTGAATCCCTTCTCATGAGCATCATAGTTTCCATCTGAGGAGCTTACCTTCCATGATTTTGCTAGGGAAATGGCCAAGTCCATTCCATTGAAATGGAAGTGTAGTTGGATGTGCCCCTAAGGAAGCAGTGACAGTGTCTGTGGATCACAGCTGAGATTGTTGGAGACACCCCTCTCTGTGCATCCAGGCAGCAAGAAGGTCAAGTCCATGTACAGAGTCCAAAAGGAATCCAGATTTGAAAAGCTTCAGCTGCCACACCATCCCTGGTCATCAAATCCACTCTCAAAAGGGCCTGAGGAAGACTGGGACAATAGACTCTTTTTTTTGTGTGTGTGTAAAATTTATTATTGAAGTCAACAAGAGCAAACAAACACGACATAGTACAAATATTCGAACACAGTACCCTTAATACAGTTGTCTGAACATATACTCATTCTGGCTACATGAATTCTCAAGCGAACTACAGAACTGCTATATTAGGAGAAGACAATTCCCTTACCATAGGAAACTTAAGATTATACCATGTAAGAGGGCAAATGTAGTGACAGTATAGCAGGAATGAGCAGCCAATGAATACAAAAGAAAACATTATGGAGCTGGAGTGTGATATGTAAGGGGCAGCAGGTTCATCCGCAAAACATCTAAGCAAGCCAGAAAAGTGACTTTCATTATTTCACCTTTCCCTCCCCACCCTCCCACCCAGCATCCCATCCCTCCTCCCTCCCCCCTCCCACCCTCTCACCCTCCCTCTTTTCTGTACTGAGAAGTATGAACAGACTGCTAAGAAGGGGATTAGAGGAGATAAACTAGCACAATAAAGCATTAGGGACAGAGAGACATAATGAACTTCTCGAGATGTAGAGCAACTAGAGGAGTATTTTAGATCCGGAGGAGTAGGAACAGCAGAGTTCTCCAGGACCAAGCAGGAAGTCAGTCCTCACATATGGGTGACGTCGGTGCCGACGGAGCCCTCGCGGAGCAATTTCCCAAGCTTTCAAAGAAAGCCTTTGGGAATTGCAGCGCGCATGCGCGGTCCCCTTCCCGCCCAAGGGTGCCATCTTGCTCAGTCTTCTTTTTTCCACGGAGCCCTACAGATGCTGTTTGTGATCGCCGCTGAAAAAGTTGATTTTATTTACTATTCTTTACTCGGTTCGACGCCGGATCCTTTTCCTGCCCGGACCAGCTACACCGGTATCGAGTCTGTTCGTTATTTTTTCGTTTTTTGTCCTTCGTGACTAGCGTTCGCGCCATTTTTTCTTTTTTCACTGGCAGCCCTGTCTTTTGATCTCGCAGGAGCCCTTTTTCCCCCGATGGCTGCCAGCGGGTTTAAAAAATGTGATCGGTGTAAGAAACTTATGTCTCTTACCGACACACATGACTGCTGCCTCCGCTGCCTCGGACCCGATCATGACCCGATGATCTGTGGTCCATTGGCAAGATGTCCTCAAAATCGTTGAGGAGTTGGCAGCAACAAAAAGAAAGAATCTTCTCTGACTCCGCGTCCGGCCAGGCCCGGACCTCGTCAGAGGCTTCAACGTCCCGGGACTCCGGTCCTGAGCATCGTCGGAGTTCCTCTGAGCGGGGGTCTCCTGCCCGGGAACATCATCGGAAGAAGAAACCCGCGAGGGCGGCGTCAGTGGACGCTCCTGGTTCCTCGAGGGCCAGGTCGCATAGCCCTGATAGCCGTCCCGGGTCCTCGGAGTCGGAGAGGCCTTCGAAACATCCTCGTCTCGAGATGGAGTCTCCTGGACACGTGAGTACTGTAGTCCTCGTGGACTCACATCCGAGGGAGCCAACGTCGGGCCCGACGCCGTCAGGGCCCGAGTCGGGGGCTGCTGGGTCTCCTGAGCTCGGACTCAGGTTGACGGCCTTGGAGAGCAGTTTCGCTGCCTTCATGGACCAGCAGCGGGCATTGATCGCTGGCCTCGCCGGTGCATCTGCCCCGGCCACCGGGACGTCGATGTCCAAGTCGACCCCGGAGACCGAGCCGATCCTCGAGTCCATGCGAGCTTGAGTCGATCCTTGGTCGCGGTCTCCCTCGGCCTCCCGTTCGGGACCGAGGTCATCGACACCGACACCCTCAGCGTCGGGGCGGAGGGCATCGGTGCCCGCCCGACCGGAGCCGCTCGATTCCTCCTCCGAGGAGTCAGCCTGGGAAACGGAGGACGAAGAGTCACCTGGTACTTTTCAGACTCGGTGCGTCCCATCGGACTCGTCCGAGTCCGAACCTCGGAGATGGTGCCCCCCAGAGGACACCCGGTTCTCGGACTTCGTGCGGGATATGGCCTTGGCATTCCCCGCGGATCCCGAGGAGGAGCCTCGAGCCGAAGAGCTCGATGCCCTCCAGTATGACTCTCCCCTGAAGGAGGCCTTTACTGTACCGGTTCCTCCGATGCTGGAGCGACTTCTCTTCCGCATGTGGGAGAGCCCTGCATCGGCGCCGGTGTTAAGCAAGCGGGTCAATTCCATTTATCGAGTCCGCAAGAGCCACGGGTTCCAAAAGGCACAACTACCGCACCATTCCATGGTGGTGGAATCGGCCATGCATCGACTCAAGAGTCAGAAGATGCACTCCTCAGTGCCTCCCGGCCGGGAGGCCCGGAACCTGGATGCCCTCGGTAGGAAGTGCTTCCAGAGCTCTATGCTTGCTTGTTGAGTCCAGACCTACCAGCTCTATATGGGCATGTATCTCCGGGACCTGGCAAAAGAAATTGCCGGGTTCTCTGCTGGTCTCTCCGAGGAACCTTTGCAGAGGTTCCAGGCCTTGTCCACTGGCATTCGAGAGTGCTCTAAGTTTATCTCTCGAGCAGCCTACGATGGCTTCAAGCATCAGCTCGAGTAGCCGGAGCCGGAATCGGTGCCCGCCGACAGGCTTGGCTTCAGTCATCCGACCTCGAGCCATGGGTACAGGACAAGTTGGTCGATGTCCCCTGCAGAGGTGAAAACCTCTTTGGCAAGCCCATGGCTGAAAAGGCTGCACAGATCGAGACCGAGACTCTGACCAGGACTAGGCTGTCCAGAAAAACCTCTGCCCCTTCTCAGAAGAAGAAGGGCTCGGTGAAAAAGCCCTTTTACCCGAGAAAGGCGGCTGCCTATAAACACTACCCTCATTATCAGGCCTCGGCTGCTCCCCAACAGGGTCAGCAGGCCAAGGGACGGGGTAATGGGTCCCGTAGGCAGCAGGCCCCCAAGCCCACAACACCGGCCCCTGCTCAGCAGGGTGGGGGTTTTTGACTCCATCAGCATAGCCTCTTCCCCTCTGCTGGTTTCTCTCAGCACGGAAGGCCGGCTGGTCCACTTTGCCCACAGGTGGTCAGCCATCACATCAGATACCTGGGTGCTTCATATAGTTCAAAAAGGCTATTTTCTCCACTTTCACCAGGTACCTCCCTCCTACTTTCCAGGGGAGCCTCCAAGACTCCGTCTGCACAGGGACTTACTCCTTCAGGAGTTGGCAAGTCTTCTTCAGGAACAGGCTGTGGAACCGGTGCCCCACCACCTGAGAGGTCAAGGCTTTTATTCCAGGTACTTTCTGATACCAAAATGAACAGGAGGCTTCAGACCCATCCTGGACTTGCGAAACCTCAACAGGTTCCTGGCAAGGGAAAAGTTCAAGATGCTTACCCTTGGAATCCTGCTGCCCTACCTCCAGCAGGGAGACTGGCTATGCTCCTTAGATCTAAAGGATGGCTATACTCACATCCTTATTCATCCAGACCACAGACAATATCTCAGGTTTATTGTGGGAGGAAATCATTACCAGTAGAGAGTACTGCCCTTTGGCCTATCCTCCGCCCCCAGGGTGTTCACCAAATGCCTGGCAGTGGTGGCGGCCTATCTAAGACTTCAAGGCCTTTTTGTATTTCCATACCTGGACGACTGGCTCATCAGAGCCCAGTCTTCGCAAGAGGCCACTCAGGCCACTCATCGCACTGTGACTCTGCTCCAGCACTTGGGATTTGTCATAAACTTCGCAAAGTCCACTTTGCTCCCCTCTCAAAATCTCGAATTCATAGGCGCAAGGTTGAACACACTTCAGGCGCGGACCTTCCTGCCTCTGGACAGGGCACACAGGCTCATGGATCTCGCCAGCCACTTTCACAGCAATTCCCTGGTCTCTGCCAGGCAATTTCTGAGACTGCTCGGCCATATGGCTTCCATGGTCCATGTGACCCCCAATGCCCGCCTGAACATGCGACCTGCTCAGTGGTGCCTTCGCACTCAATGGCATCAGGCCATGGGGAGCCTGGCGGACTCAGTACAGGTATCCAACCTGCTGGTCTCTTCTCTGCGGTGGTGGCTTCATCTACCAAACCTGATGCTGGGAGTGGATATTCAATCTCCTCCGCCTTCTCAGGTGCTGACAACCGATGCTTCTCTCCTGGGTTGGGGAGCACATTGCCAAGGGACATGTACTGAAGGCCTCTGGACTCCTTGGGAGTCTGCTCAGCAGATAAACTTCCTAGAGCTCAGAGCCATCCGCCTAGCTCTGAGAGCCTTCTCCCACCTCACTTCTCACCAGTCTGTGCTGGTCCAGACGGACAATCAAGTTGCAATGTTCTACTTGAACAAACAAGGAGGCACAGGCTCCTTCCTTCTCTGTCAGGAGGCACGGAGACTGTGCTCTTGGGCCGTCCTTCACAGCATCCTCCTCAAAGCTGTCTATCTCCCAGGTCAAGAAAATTACCTGGCAGACAGGCTGAGAAGGATCCTCCAACCTCACGAGTGGAGATTGGATCCGTTGGTGGTTCAGCAGATCTTTCTCAAGTGGGGCCTCCCCACCATGGATCTATTTGCCAGTCCCCTGAACCGGCAGCTTCCCAGATTCTGTTCTCGACAACCGCATCCTCTCAGAGTGGCGGCGGATGCTTTTCTGATTCCATGGTCCACAGGCCTCTTGTATGCCTTTCCTCCCATGCCACTGGTGTCTCGGACGCTCTTCAAAGTTCTCAGAGACAGAGCCTCGCTGATCCTAGTGGCTCCTCGGTGGCCGAGGCAACCCTGGTTCCCCCTTCTAATGCAGCTAGTGGTGGACACTCCTCTTCCTCTGGGGTTTCAACCCGATCTCCTGTCACAGGATCAGGGGACTCTCCTATACCCCAACCTCCGGTCCCTTCATCTGATGGCCTGGCTGCTGAAAGGGTAGTCCTTGCTCCCCTCCTGCTGCCTTGGGAGGTGGAAGAGGTCGTCTTGGCCTCCAGGCGGCCCTCCACCCGGATGTCCTACGCTCTTAAGTGGTGTCGGTTCTCCGTGTGGTGTGCTCAGCAGTCTGAGAATCCCTTCTCCTGCTTGGTGGCAGTGGTCTTGCAATATTTGCTTTACCTCTCCAATCTGGGCCTTAAATCCAACTCTGTCAGGGTCCACCTCAGTGCTCTCTTTGCACATCACGCACTGGTGGATGGCAGGCCTCTTTCCAACCACCCTTTGGTGGCTCGTTTTCTCCGAGGCCTCCTTCTCCTTAAGCCTCCTTTGCGCCCACCAGCCCCTGAATGGGATCTGAATGTGGTCTTGCAGCGGATTACCTGTCCACCCTTTGAACCTATGGCTACCTGCCCTCTTTGTTTTCTTTCCTGGAAAACCTTGTTCTTGGTAGCCCTTACATCTGCTAGGCGCGTTAGTGAACTGCAGGCCCTAGTGTCTGATCCTTCTTACACTAGGTTCTACAGGAATAGGGTAATCTTACGGACTCACCCTAAGTTTTTTCCAAAAGTGGTTTCTCCTTTTCATCTCAACCAGGAGGTGGTTCTACAGACCTTCTTTCCCAGGCCGCACACCAGCCGGGCTGAAATGGTCCTGCATACCCTGGACTGTAGGAGGGCCTTATCCTTCTACCTTGACCGTACGCGGGAGCATCGGAGGGCTGTTCAGCTCTTCGTTTCTTTTGACCCCAATAAGTTGGGGCTACCTGTCTCCAAGCGTACTTTGTCCATATGGGTCGCTGACTGTATCGCCTGGGCTTATGGAGAGGACAGCCTCTCGTTGGAGGGTCGAGTCACGGCTCATCGTGTCAGGGCGAAGGCTGCGTCAGTGGCTCATCTCCGCTCTGTTCCGTTGGCAGACATCTGCCGGGCCGCTACTTGGTCTTCAAGCCAGACTTTTGCGGCCCATTACTGCCTGGAGAGGGAGTCCCGCAGGGACAGTGCTTTCGGTCAGGCAGTTCTCCATAATCTCTTTGAGGTTTAGGCAACTCCTACCCTCCAGCCCTGATGTTGGGCTACTGGTCGGGGGCGTTTTCAGAGAAGATTCCTTCCTTCTGTGCTTCTGAGCTAGAGGGAGCTCATTTTTCCGCTTGAGGTCTCCGGTAGCCTTAAGCTAGGGAGTCCCATATGTGAAGACTGACTTCCTGCTTGGTCCTGGAGAAAGAGTAGTTACTCACCTGTAACAGGTGTTCTCCAGGAGCAGCAGGAATCAGTCCTCACAACCCTCCCTCCTCCCCTCGGAGTTGCAGTCCTATCATTTCGTTTTTGCTAAATTTTTTGCTGTCTTTTCACTATGTCATCAGACTGAGCAAGATGGCACCCTTGGGTGGGAAGGGGACCACGCATGCACGCTGCAATTCCCAAAGGCTTTCTTTGAAAGCTGGGGAAATTGCTCCGCAAGGGCTCCGTCGGCGCCGACGTCACCCATATGTGAGGACTGATTCCTGCTGCTCCTGGAGAACACCTGTTACAGGTGAATAACTACTCTATCCCGGCCCTATCAAACAGTCTGCCTGTTAGCACTTAAATTGGTAAAAAATGACCCCATAGCTGGGAGAACTTGTTTGTTTTACCGTGCAGCTCTGCGGTCATTTTCTCCATGCGGTAGAGATCTCAGACCTTCACCATCCGTTCGCCATACGTAGGCATGGTGCATCTCTTCATATATCGACTAACCACTGAGCGAGCAGCTAAAAATAGGCATTGGGTCATTTGCACTTGATCTTTGGTCAGGAGATCATCGTGAAAATAACCCAGTATGCAGTGTTCAACGTCAAATGCGAAAGAAATTGTCAGGCGGCAGGTTATTCTAGTATAAATCTGCAGCCAAAAAGATTGAATTTTCGGGCACTCCCACCACATATGGAAGAATGTTCCCCTCTTTGCACAGAATCTCCAACAGAGTGGATCATCAGCATGCTTCCACTGATAAAGGGAGGTCGGAACAACCGACATCTGCAACACGATTCGTAATTGGGTATTGACCAGGGATAACGAGATAGAACAGGAGCGTGCATAATGAAATACATCAGCCCAGAAGTCATTCAGTTTAATTTGGATATCATCTTCCCAGCGAACCCGAGCTATTGGATAGGTGGCAGCTAGTGCTATCTCCCGAGACATTGAGCGATATAAGCGCGCTAATAATGCCCTGTCCTTCTTAGATTCAAATAAAGGTTTTTCCCATATAGCGGGTGTCCTCGTGGCTGTCTCTAAAACAGGCTTCGAAGAGAAGCAGTGGCACAGTTGGACGTATTGGAATGTAGATAGTGGGAACTGAAGAAGAGAGTCCAAACAAGGCAATGACATAAGGCTAGAATGATCTAGAAGGGAGGCCAGACGCAAGTTACCTAATTTCTGTCTAAGAAATGATGAAAAGTTTCTAACAAAGGGGAATACTCCTAGAGACGCGTAAGGGGACCAAAAGGAGGGCAGAGCTGTTTGGACACAGATCTTGCGCCAAGCTGTCCAAACAGGGCCCAAGAAATGTGCGAATGGATAGAGTTCACCAATAATTTCTCGGTAATGAATGGGGTGGCCTGCAGAGGTATGGGAGAAGTCCAATAAGCTTCCAGTTCAACCCATGCAGAAGAAGCTTTTAACTGCCACAGGGGAATGGCTCGCAAACATGAGCTGAGATAGTAGAGCTCAAGTTGGGGAGACCAATACCACCAGAGACTTTAATACGAGTCATAGTTTGCCAACTTAGTCAAGGTTTACGGCCTTGCCAAATAAATTGCATGAGGATCCGACACAATTGGAGGAAGAAAGAGCGAGGCAATTGAATAGGAAGTTGTTAAACAGGAAAATAATTTTTGGCAAAAGGAGCATTTTGATTGTGTTCACTCTGCCTAGCCAAGATACTGAGAGGGATTGCCAAGCTGTAACCTCTTTAGATATATGGGAGGAGTGGCCTAGTGGTTAGGACAAGGTACTTCAGGCCGGAGGGCCGGGGGTTCAAGTCCCACCTGGGGACAGCAATCTCAGGCCGGAGGGACTGGGATTTCTAGTCCTATAGGTACTCCTTGTGGTCTTGGGCAAGCCACTTAACCCTCCATTGCCCATGTTCCCTGTAAGTATTAGCATATGTGTGTCATATCCCCTCGTGTTAAATGTATCTCCCAATTGACCGCTTTGACCCGGTGAAAAGCGGGATATAAATACAGCTAAATAAATAAATAAATATAGTGGCCAACAAGGGAGTATAATTCTTCTAATAAAGATCTTCTAACCACTGAGTAATCTGTATTCCTAGATATTTAAAGTGGGAAACAATTGGGAATCTAGTGTCTCCTATCTGTGAGCATTTCCCTTGGTCAGTCAAACAGGGCATCAGAGCTGACTTTTGGAAGTTGATGATATATCCTGAAAGTAAGAAAAGTTCGTCAGTAGTGAGATCAGAGTCGGCATGCTGGAGGCCGAATCCCGTAGAAATATTAACGTGTCATCTGCATAGAGGGATACGATGTGGTGCGCGTTGGCTAGGGAATCCCCAATTTAGTTTCAATAGAACGTAGTTGAATGGCTAACGGTTCAAGTGCCAATACAAATAACAGAGGAGAGAGAGGGCATCCTTGCCTGGTACCACATTCTAGAGCAAACGGAGAAGAAAGGAAGCCGTTTACCTGGATGATACTCGTAGGTAGCGTGTACAGGGCAGAAATCCATGATCAGAACGAAGAGCCAAACCCGAAATGCTGCAGTACATCCATGAGATATCGCCATTGAACCTTGTCAAAGACTTTTTCCGCGTCTAACGACAAGATGGCATAACTACCCTTAAGATGACGAACACCCATCATAATATTCAGCAAACGTCGAACATTCTCAAACCCTTGGCGGCCTTTAATAAAACCAGTTTGATCAAGATGAACCACTTCCTGCACTTACGAGTTTAGACGAGAAGTGAGAATCTTCGTAAAAATTTTATAATCAGCATTGAGCAAGGAAATTGGCCTGTAGTTGCTACCTTGTAGGGGGTCCTTCCCTTCTTTAGGAAGCACAATAATTAAGGCCTGATGCAAGGAGTCTGGAAGGTTTTGGTGATGAAGGATATCATTAAATACTTTAGTTAAAGTTGGCACTACCAGATTGGAAAGTGTTTTGTAAAGTTCTGCCGGAAGTAGGTCAGGGCCAGAGGCTTTGGCTGGCTGCAACTGTTCAATCGCTAAACGCACCTCTTCTGGATTGATTGCTCTGTCTAATGCTTTCCGTGCCTCTTCCGACAATTGTGGCAGATGTAGGTCTGCTAAAAATCGATGTATGTCTGCAGGAGTTGCAGAGATCTGGGAGGAATAAAGAGCTTTATAGAAGCACGCAAAATACTGATCAATGTCTTCGAATTTTTGGAGCTTCCGGTTCTGCTCATCTAAAACCGTAGTAACACGGCGGGCTAACTGCTGTTTTTCAATTACATAGAAACATAGAAACATGATGACAGAAAAAGACCACAAGGCCCATCTAGTCTGTCCTTCCATAACAACTACAACAGTCCACTTTTTACCTTTAGAGATCCTCTGTGTTGGTCCCATGCTTTTTTGAATTCAGTTACTGTCCTCATCTCTACCACCTCCACTGGGAGACTATTCCACGGATCCACTACTCTTTCCGTAAAGAAATATTTCCGCATATCACTCCTGAATCTATCTCCCTTCACCCTCATCCCATGTCCCCTCATAGCAGAACTTGCTTTCAATTGAAAGAGGCTCTCTCCCTGAACATTTATGCCATGGAGGTATTTAAACATCTCAATCATATCACCTCTATCCCGCCTTTCCTCTAAGGTGTACATATTAAGATCCATAAGTCTGTCCTCATATGCTTTATAATGAAGCCCATTAATCATTTTAGTAGCAACCCTCTGCACCGACTCCATCCTGTTCACATCCTTTTGAAGGTGCGGTCTCCAGAATTGCACACCATACTCCAAATGAGGTCGCACCAAAGACTTATACAGAGGCATTATCACCTCACTTTTTTCTGCTAGCCATTCCTCTCCGTATGCACCCAAGCATCCTTCTAGCTTTTGCCGTCGCCTTTTCTACCTGTTTAGCTACTTTAAGATCATCAGACACAACCACGCCTAGGTCCCGCTCTTCTTTAGTGGACAAAAGTACTTCACCTCCTATACTGTATTGCTCCCTTGGATTGCTGCAGCCCAAATGCATGACCTTACATTTTTTAACATTAAATCCCAGCTGCCAAATTCTAGACCATTCTTCAAGCTTAGCTAGATCCCTCCTCATGTTACCTACTCCTTCCTGGGTGTCTACTCTATTGCAGATTTTGGTATCATCCGCAAAGAGGCAAACCTTACCCGACAGCCCTTCTGCTATATCACTAACAAAGATGTTAAAAAGAATCGGACCAACGACAGATCCCTGGGGCACACCACTGGTAACATCCTTCTCCTCAGAGTGAGCTCCATTTACTTGTACTCTTTGTCGCCTCCCACCCAACCAATTTCTAACCCAAGCAGTAACTTTAGGGTCCATCCCTAGGGTGCTCAGTTTGTTTATAAGTTGCCTGTGAGGAACAGTGTCAAAGGCTTTACTGAAATCTAAATACACCACATCTAGAGCTCTCCCTCGGTCCAACTCCCTGGTCACCCAGTCAAAGAAATCAATCAGATTTGTCTGACAAGACCTGCCTCTGGTGAATCCATGCTGCCTCGGATCCTGTAATCCGCCGGACTCCAGAAACCTCACTATTTTCTCTTTCAGCAGCGTTTCCAATAATTTACTCACCACCGAAGTTAAACTAACCGGCCTGTAGTTTTCAACCACATCCTTACTTCCGCTTTTGTGTAAAGGCACCACATGAGCCTCTCTCCAGTCCTTTGGCACCACTCCCGACTCCAACGAGGCATTGAAAAGGTCAGTCAGTGGAGTTGCTAGAACGTCCCCAAGTTCCCTCAGTATTCTAGGGTGTATCCCATCCGGTCCCATCGCTTTGTCTACTTTAAGTTGAGCTAGTTTCTCACGAACACAGTCTTCTGAAAATTGTTCAAGATGTCCCTCGCTTCTGTTCTTATTTGTGGGTGTTTTCTGAGGTCCTGCTCCTGGTTCTTCATCTGTGAACACAGAACAAAAATATTTGTTAAGCAATTCCGCTTTATCCTTATCAGCTTCTACATTGCCACATAAGTAGTTTGTTCGCCTTATTGCCATGCTCAAAGAAATGTTGGCGAGTTCTTAGTAAGTTGGAGGCAATCTCTTCTGTTTCCAGAGCTGCTAATTTACCCCTTAAAATTGTAAGTTGCCGCCAGAGCTTGGACATTGGCCACCCCTTATGCTGGTGTTCAAGAGCAGTTATTTGGGCGCGCAGATCATTCAGTGCAAGTATAGATCGGCGTTTGTAAGCTACAGATAACAAAATGATCTGTCCTCTAAGAACTGCTTTCCCTGCCTCCCATAATAAGAAGTGTGGGGTCTCTGCTCCTTCAATATAAGACAGATATTCCTTCCAACCCTCTTGGATCTGCTTCACAAAATCTGCGCTTTTTAATAGATGCCTAGGAAAGGCCCACGAACGTGGGGGAGTTTCAGTAATACCAAGCGTACACTTCATGGAAATCAGACAGTGATCCGAGGGTCCTCTAGAATGAATTTGAACTTGATCAATATGAGATGCCAACTGTTTGGAAACTAGCCACATGTCTATGTGTGAGTGAGTGTTGTGCGCTGAGGAGAAGAAAGTGTAATCTCTTTCTCCTGGGTGCTGGGATCACCACACGTCCTCTAAAGCAAAAGAGGAGAGTAAGGTAGAGAGAGATTTAGAGGGCCTGGACAATGGTTTATGACCTGAAGATCTATCTAGGTCTGTAAAAACACAATTAAAATCTCCTCCCATTATTAGATCCCCTGTCACTTGGGTGGTCAAGATCTCTATTAGGTTTGTTAAGGATTGGACAACCTCGGTGGTGGGAGGTATTCGTTTACAAAGGAAACAGCAGCCCCAAAAAGTGTACCTGACAATATTAAGAAGCGACCCTTCAGATCTTGAATCTGACTGCCGAGCTGGAAGGGGCATTTCTGCGAGAACATGATGGCTACCCCCCTTTTGTGGGTGGAAAACCCCGCTGAGTAGACTGCCGGAAATTTTCGAGAGTGCAAGCAGGCGTGAGCCCCAGGAGCTAAGTGTGTTTCCTGTAGGAAAGCTATATCTGCATGTTCTCTGGAGATATGTTCAACTACTCTCCTTCTCTTAACAGAGTTGTGTAAGCCCCTGACTTTCCAGGAAACTAATTTAAGCATTAGCTAAGTGAGGAAGTCGAAAATGGACATACCCTACCATAGAGCAAATTAAGATATCTTGCCATATCTGGTACCTGACACTCAAAGGTTTCCAATGGGAATTATGTAAATGAACCTCCCCCCAATTTGCATTCTCCAGAGATGCTTCACTTCCCCCTTCCAGCTCTATTCTGTCCCATTGCAACTGTCATCACTCCCAGCTCTCTTGTCTTATCCCCTCGAACTCCCTGTCCCTCAGTTCCCCCTACCCCTTCCTACCCCTCCCTCCCCATCCCTCTTCCCCTTCATTCTCATTGTGTACTTCTGTGGTTGCTGTCCTGATAACCCCGAGTTACTGCTCGGTCAGGAGAGCTGCTGCCAAGAGTGGGTGATCTTCCCACTTTTAGGAAGACGCTAGGTGAAAGTTTAATCCAACTAGCGCTCCAATACTCTCATTCCCAAAAAAGAAGTGTAGAAACAATCTGACCTGCTCTTGATCCTCACGGTCCCCAGTAACGGTGGTTTACAGTAACTAGCCACCTTCAAGATTGGGGACAACATAGTAAGTGGCACTTAAAACATTCAAAGAAGAATCAAAATCTAACAGCTTCGGGCACACTGAGACTCTTCAAGGAGGGGCAAGGTACAACCATCCTCTTTGTGGACCTCTGCCAAGGCAACCTGAAAAGAGAGAAAAAACAAGAAAAAAAAACAACAACAACCAGCAAGACAAGATTAAGCAATGCAACAGTTTAACTCAAGTCCCTCCTTCAAGTCGGAGCGAAGGTATCCATCCCTTGTCCAGCCAGACTGTCTGGATCTGCCTCTGAAGAGCATCTTGATCGCGGAACCTTCCGACGTTTAGGAGTTGAAACTTCCCAGTCTCCACTTGGATTTCACTGTGGAAGTGAGCGCTCTCCATATTGGAGGAAGTCCAGAAAATGCAAACCTTCAAACAAGTCTGAAATACGATGCTTGACACCATTGAACTCGAAGATTAATGAAAATGGAAAGCCCCAACGATATGGGACAGAGCGTTTCTGGAGTGCCTGCGTAAGGGATCGAAAGCTCTTATGTCTTTCCAAGGTGCGTTGTGCAATATCCTGGAAAATCTGCAGATCTTGACCTTTATAGAGAAAAGAACGTTTGCCCTGCAGACTGCGGAGTAAAGCTACCTTGTCCTCAAAGAAGAAGCATGCTATGATTGGGCATGGGCGCACACTAGGCTCTCTCTTAGGCTCCAGTCTACGATGAGCTCATTCCAATTTGACTGGCCGAGTGGAGTTGCTCACACAGAAGGCGAATATCTCTTGCACTATAACCACAGAATTCTCTCGGTCTCCAGGGTTTTCTGGAACCCCCAGAATGCGGATGTTATTTCTTCTTTGGCGGTTCTTGAGGTCTTCTTGTCGGTCTAGCATGTCTTTAGTTATTTGATCCATTTTCCTCATTTGTGTATGAAGTGCGGCTGAGGAGTCTATTTGTTCCCCTATATGGGTTTCCGCTTGCGTTACTTGATCATTGAGAGTCTTTAAATCTGACCGCATGTCGGCTACTGCTTTGGTGAAATCCATTCGGAAGAGTTTGAGTTCTTGCAAAATCTCAGCAAGATCTTGCTTCATCGCTAATGTGGAAACTACCGCTTCATCTAGCACTTGCGTCCTTGGACAGAGCTCGGCTTCTGGTGTGAGGTCAGACTGAGAGTCAGTAGTTCTAGAATACTTGGAAAGTGCAGAGGCATAAGATTTAACTTTAGCCATTGTAAATAATAGCTGGATTCAGTATATATTGGTAGAGCTGCAATTCACTGAGCTGCCACAGGAGGGAGGTCCAGGCTAATGAAACACAGCTTTAAGGAATGCAACAGGGCTATAGCCAAGATTTCTCTCAAGAGAATCGAGCTCCTCAGGTCCCGGGCTGGAAAGGACAAGAATCTTTGTGTTCAGGCTCTGGCAGCACTTTAGGGGCAGATCACAGTAGATTTGCAGCAAAATGAAGAAGCAGGAGAGTCCTGATCACAGCTGGGTCTCATGCATTCCAGCCATGCGTTTCAACCTTCAGCAGCCATGTTGATATGCAAATTATGCATTCCAGCTATGTGTTCCAGTGAACGGTGGCCATTTTAGCAGGGATTTCATGCATTCTGGCTAGGTGTCTGAGAAGCACGTCGGATATTACTGAGGCAGTTTGGTGCACTGCAGATGGCTGCGGCAACTATTCTCCCGCTGAAATCTCATCCCCCTTCTGCATTCCAGCATGTGTTCCACCGGGGCAAAACTTTAATGGAGGCTTATAGCCAAACAAGAAACTCTTCAACCAGGCACAGCACGCCCTTGGAAACTTGAAGATGAGCAGCTAGACATCCGGAGATGGGCATTAACGTCAGTAAGCAGATTTTAAGCAGTTTCGCTATTACGTGCTGTCGGCAGCATAAATTTAACTAAGATCTACCCATCCAGGTAGTACTTACCCCTGAACAGCTGATAGACAGGGGTTTGTGGGTCCCAGAAGTAACTACGGGGATCTCCGATGACAATTAGTGAGCCGGGGAAGGCGCCCAACAGAAAAGGATCAGGCAGAGAGGCCGAGGCAAAGACAAAAACAAGGATCTGCAATCGTTCTGCCACCTGCAAATTCCCTCACAGGATCTTCATGAGAGGAGAAATTTTTGGAGAGGGATTACAGATCATCTGTTCTCTTGCTGCCAAATATGAATAGATCTACCAGATGTGCTATTGTAGCTGTACCAGTAGGCTCATTTTAGTGCAAATGGGACTCGATAACAAGCAGGATGCTAAGAGATAGGGAAATGAGGCTGAGGAGCCTTACAGATTCGTAGTCATCTTGTAAGGCTCACGAGCGCCCCCTCACAATAGACTCTTTTGAGAGAAAGATTTTTCAGAATGGTATACTAACCTCTTGTGTAGTTACTTATGGGCTCTTCATGGGCTTGCACTTGCAGAACATCATACACAACTTGGAGGAATTGACCAATTTTCTCTCTCCAGAGAAAATTGACCAGTACCACTCCCTGGTGGCATAGGAGCAGAAGTGTGGAAAATATGCTGTCCAAGCAACATACCATATTTCTGATACAGCATCAAGAGCCTCCTCAATGAGTACTGGTGCCCAGAGACTCTAATGGCTCTGGCCCTTAGATTTAGAACCTAATATGCAAGAGAAACTTACTGATGATCTGTGCCATGGAGACAATCTGTATTAAGACAAGGTCCAGGAGGCTGTGACTATGATCAAGGAACATATTGACACCTTTGAGAATGCTCTCTAGGACCACCTCCGACCCAATCTCTTCATATAAGAGATTCCACAACATGGAGCAGAGGAGGTCCTAATATTCTTATAGGCATAGGCATCCTCCTTTCTTCTGCTCTTCCCAGACCAGGTAACCTTTGCATTCCCCACTCTTGTCAGTCAAAGTCTCAGAAGCCCCAGCTGGCATCCTAGCCAAAACCAGGATGGGATTTTGGCTGGCTGCTAGAGAACATAGCTGCAAATTCTGTACAGCCTACCAGTCGGAAGGAGGCTCTTGCTTTTTGACTATCGCTTCTCACAAAGGGGAAAGCATATTGTACATGTTGGACTACAGGCAGCCTTGGCCTTCTATTTGGAACAGATTAAAGCTCATAGAAAGTGCACCCAGCTTTTTTTTTTCTTTTATCTTTATTGAAACTTTTGAATTTATATTTCAGGATTCCTCATGAACAGAAAATGACACAATCATAAGCAGTATTAAAAAGGAAAAAGCATAGATTCAATCATATAATTCTATATGGGGGTCTTTTGAAAGCCTTAATCATGATTTATACATCATAAAATATGCATGTAGACATCCCCAGAGCTGTCCAAGTAGGCAAGAGCCATAGCAGAGGTTTGTCTGAGGTGGTGTAATGGACTTAGACATCTCTACTTGATTTCAGAAACATTGAGGATGTTTGCAACCCTGTCCAAGTTTAGACCAGACATGAATAGGCATCGGGAAAGTGCTCATTTTGGCCATAAAACACCCAAAGGGTGTAGAGTGGAATTCCACCAACACCAGTACTCTGCACAATCATAATGATAGCAGCAGTAGGATTTGAACCTTGGCTTCCCTGTTCCTAGCCAACAACTCTAACCATTAGGCTATGCCTAGATGTGCACAGTCAGAAATACTATTCTGGGGATATCTGTATTTTATTTTATTTTATTTTAATTAATTAATTATTATTATTTAGCCCTTGCCTTTCCAGTAGACCTATGTAGTCACCTGCCCCGCAGGTGAACTCCTACCTGAACTTGGATGTGCCCGCTTTTTTTTTCAGACATTGTGTCTTGGACATCCCAGATTGCACTTGGACGTCATTTGTAAAATGCTACTTAGTCATACAGCTTACAAAATGGAGGTAAAACAAGCTCAATTTCAGGAAACTTATGGAACCTACCCAAAAGAAAAAGCAGACTATTTAATTGCAATATCTATAGGAGCAACAGAGCATCCCAGTAGGAGTCAGCTTATCAAGGAACTGTCAGCTGGGCTTGATCATTAAACACATACTTTACATTAAGATATTTTATTACAGACTTACAGGGGAAATTCAACCAAAACAATGTCCCCATTTGGAGTATCCGTACGTCTCCTCTGTTGTGTTAATTAAGAGGCATCTGGGAACATCCTAAACTTTAAACCATAAAATGACTCAACCTTGTGCCTATAGAAAAACATTAGAAGGAAATCACAATCAGAGTTTAAAACCAGTGATACAACCAAAGTAGCAGGGGTAGCTTAATTGTGTGTAGATATCTCCAAAAACACGGTCAAATCAGAAGGCATTCACACATCATTGGCTTTACCCTCACATCCATCAGCAGATACAGTTGTTTTAGAATATGGCAAATAAGCCTTGGAGATCATGGGACAAGCTGATTCTGAAATTTTAAAAAACTCAAGAATATATTTCTTAAACATGTATAATGGAGAAATAAATTGAGATTTTGGAGAATTTATAATACGTAGATTACATTTCCTGAACACATTTTCTATAATAACTCAGTTTTATTCAACAACAGCATATGTCCTTTCACCAAAGAGTCCACTGTCTCATGATCTTTTGCAACCATTACTTCAGTTGTAACAATTTTGTTCTCCAATTTAATGATTTCATCCTACTGGGCCTTCACCAGGTCAGACTGCATCTGGGTCTCCTTAGAAACCATAAGATGTTGTGTAGAGATAGTGGTAAAGGTTTCCCAAATAACCTCCAGATTTATTATGGAGGGTTTCTGCAGATGAGGGACCATGCCAAAATCAAATAAAGTGTTGGAAAACTCACCAGACTATCTAGCCCTGACTGGACGCATCTTACCTCAACTGCTCTGAATTCCTTGTTGAGCTATCACTCGTTGTTCCAGCTCTGGCTCTAGATTCTTTCCCCTTGGACTCTTGAGGGAAACCAAGCCCTCACTCTTGGCAGCACCTGGCTTGTGCTGCATTCTTCCCAGGCAATTCACTCCAGTTAGCTCCTTAGTCATCAGCATGTCTGCATATCCCGAGTTAGAGTTCACCTCTGAACTCATCGGAGGAGGGGGGGAAGTATCTACAGGACCAGGTTTAGCAAAGATTTTGCCTCTTGGCCTGGTGACAGCACCCCCTCTCCCAGCACAATGATCCTCAAGGCGCTCATGACTTAGGAATAAAGTATCTGACCATCAGACCCTGCTGATGAACAGGAGAAGACTGGATTGGGAAATACCAAACTGAAAGCTTGCTTGTAATACTGACTTTAATTTAACTGAAAGCTGGCTTCTTATACTGAGCCCTAACTGGCTTTATTTTAACTGAAAGCTGGCTTGTTATACTAAGCCCTAATTGGTTTTAATCGAAAAGAAAGCTGGCTTGTTATACTGAGTGCTACTTGGCTTTAATTTAACTGAAGGCTGGCTTGTTAATATGCTCTAACTGACATACTAAAACACTGAATTTTAAAATACACAGATTCTATCAACTTTAACCCAAATAATTCCCTTTTTCCCAGGATTTAGAACATTTTCCACCAGGTAAAATACAAGTTCAGATTTCCAGAAGTAGCAGTCTCTACTAGTAATCATTCGTATAGTGCTACAAGGTATACACAATGTTGTACATATAGATGTAAGACACAGTCATTGCTCATCAGGGCTTGCAATCTAATCATGATGAAAAAAACATTGCAAAACTGGGGACTAGATTATGGCAAGATACACATACATAGTGGGCAAGAGAATGAGGAGCATCAGGATCTAAAAGCAGCCTCAGAGAGGTGGGTCTTCAGGTTGTACTTGAATAGAACCAGGGAAAGAGCCCATCACACCGACTCAGGTAGTTTGTATCAGGCATATGGAGCAGCAAGGTTGAATGAACAATGTCTGGAGTTGGCAGTGGCAGAGAAAGGCACAGATAAAAAGGATCTGCCTGAGGATCGAAGTTCCGAGAAGGAGTGTAGAGTGAGATAAAAGAGGAAAGGTAGTGAGAAACTGCAGCATGAATGAACTTGTAGGTAAGTAAGAGAAGTTTGAACTGGATGTAGAAACTGGTAGGGAGCCAGTGAAGTGACTTGAGAAGAGGGGTTACTGTACATGAGCATAGCAATACCATTGGAAGATAAGCCATGCAGTTGAGTTTTGAAGAGATTGAAGGGGAGAAAGATGATTCTGAGGGAGACCAGTGAGGAGCAGGTTATAGTAATCAAGATGAGAGGTGACTAGTGAGTGAATGAGGGTCTTAGTAGTGTGTGTAGAAAGGAAGGGAACACATTTTGCCAATGTTATAGAGAAAGAAGTGACGGATTTTAGCTATCTGTTGGATGTGTGCAGGGAAAGAGAGCAGAGTCAAAGATGACCCCAAGGTTGTGAGCTGAAGAAACAGGGAGGAGTGTAGCAGTATCCTCAGAAATAGAGAAGGAAGGAAGGGGGGAGGTGGGTTTAGGAAGAAAGATTAGGAGCTCAGTTTTGGCTATGTTCAGTCTCAGATAGCAGTGAGACATCCAGGCAGCAATGTCAGATACAGAGACATAGAAAAAAGATTCTGATCAAACTAGGAACAAAATCTCCATATATAAATCAAAATTTTCACACATAACATTTCTTTTTGTCGGAGTTGCCAGTCCAGTGAAAAGAACTAAACCAATCACCACTGTGGAAACTCCATTTAAATCAAGTAAATATTTTAAAACTATTTGTTTCAGTGTACTTAGCTGTATAGTAACACGTTCTTCAGGCCGTTATCAACACCACAGAAACCAACGACATGACACGTTTCGGGTCCAAAAAATTTCAGAAACCCTGCTTCAGGTCAAAACATAATGTGGTTAATCCTCAGCCATAGTGGTGATTGGTTTAGTTCTTTTCATTGGGCTGGCAACTCCGACAAAAAGAAATGTATGTGTGAAAATTTTGATTTATATGTGGAGATTTTGTTCCTAGTTTGATCAGAATCTTTTTTCTATGTCTTTGATTGTTTTGATTCTGATCGTGGTTTGTGGAATTTTTTGATCTTGAAAGCAATGTCAGATAAGCAGGCTGAGATATGGGCCTGGATTCCAGTTGAGATTTCAGGCACAGAAAAGTAGATCTGAGAGTTGTCGGCATAAAGATGGTACTGAAAACCCTGAGAAAAATAGGTGCACTAAGGGACCGAGTGTAGCGAGAAAAAAGGAGAGGCCCCAACAAAGAGTCCTGAGGTACGCCAATTGGAAGTGGGATAGTAGTAGAAGAGAACCAACTATAAGTGTGATGGGAGAGATAAGAAGAAAACCAGGACAGGTTAACTGAGCCTGGATTTAGAGGCTCAGTTAACCTGTCCTGGTTTTCTTCTTATCTCTCCCATCACACTTATAGTTGGTTCTCTTCTACTACTATCCCACTTCCAATTGGCGTACCTCAGGACTCTTTGTTGGGGCCTCTCCTTTTTTCTCACTACACTCGGTCCCTTAGTGCACAAGGTGGTGATCAACAGCAGAAAGGTCACAAAATATGAGCAGAAAGGTAAAAAAGTATGAGAATCGAGTAGAGGCATTTGGATTTGGCAAGTAACAAGTTGCAGGAGCCATTTCTGTGGAATATAGAGAAGGAAAGCCAGATTGTAGTGGATCCAGAAGAGCTGGAAAGGAAAGAAAGTCAAAACAGTGGCAGTGAACTACTTGTTCAAGTATTTTTGAAGTAAAAAGGAAGAGAGAGAGAGAGAGAGGCTGATAACTGAATGTAACGACAATTTTTAAAAAGGGTTTCAGGAGTGATCTGGGAAACTACAGACTGGTGATCCTGACGTCCGTACCAGGAAAAATGGTAGAAACTATTATAAAGAACAAAATTACTGAACATGTAGATAATCATGACTTAATGGGAGTTAGCCAACATGGCTTTAGCCAAGGAAGGTCTTGTTTTGCTAATCTGTTATTTTTTTTGTTGAAGGTATGAATAAACAGGTAGATAAAAGTGAGTCAATTGATATTGTGTATCTGGATTTTTAGAAAGCCTTTGACAAGGTCACTCATGAGGGACTCTTGGGGGTATGTTTACTAAACCGTCTTAACGTGCGCCCCAGCGATAATGTGCAGGATGCCATAAAAGGAGTGGGCGTTCCGGTCTTAAGGTAGCAAGCGCGGGTTATCGCGCAATAACGTGCGCTGCGCTCATTATCGGGCGATAGAGGGAGCAGTGCACGTTAACGCGCGTTAGCCTTAATTAGGCACGCTGATCTGCAAACACAGTAGCAGAGCTGTAGCACACTGGTTAATACATTGACTGATGTTACAGGGTTCATGAGTTTGATCCCCCAGTGGGTTTAATGAGTAAGGCTGTCTGAGGCATTGCCCTTTACTTTAAATCAGTGCTGTCTGAGGCATTTTCGTTTTTAATTTTAATTAGTGCTGCCAGCAAACACACCCTCACAGTGCTGTAACCTAAGGTGCCACCTAAGGCGCCCTATAAGGCACTCCAGAGGGCACATTATAAAGTGCACTGTCCACCAAGGCACCTTATAATGTTCCCTATACGGCGCCTTATAAGGCGCCTTATGAGGCACCTTAAGATTACAGCACTGTGATGGTTTTTTTGTTGGCAGCACTAATTTAAATTAAAAAAGGAAATGCCTCAGAAAGCCCTAGCAAATAACACCACTGTGGGATCAAACCCATGACCTCTGGCTCTACAGGCAATGAAGTAACCAGTGGGCTACATTTCTATAGCTGCTAACAAGCCCCTGGCTGGCTACAGAAGGACTGCAGGTCACCACATAAGCTGTCTGCTGTGGTTACCAGGATAGGGTTAACCCACCCGTTCCCATGATGCACTGCACATGAAAATCAGCAGTCTACAGATGATCACATGATAGGGTATGCACCCCCACAGCACCTAGGCCTGGTAGGGGAAACTGACCGTGTGTGTCACTGGCACAGAGTAGCTACAGACCGTCACATTGTGGGGGTACTGTGCTCACCCTGAGGGTGAGGTGGGGCACCCAGCACCAGGTCCACAGCACCTGGAATGGCTGAGATAGACTATGCTGCAAGTTCTCATCAGTGCCAGTGTCTGTGATAGGTAGTTCCTGCAGACACACCTAGAATACACCTGTGTCCATCTGCTGTGTCCATCTGTATTTCTCAGTCATGTCTAGCCCTTATAGATTATGATGCACCCAGAATAGTGCATATCCTGTGTGGGTGCCATGGTCACATGATTTAAGTGAAGGAGGGATGTTTGGACCCATAGGCAGATTATGTAGCACCACCCAACCCACCCTATGTGGCTCAGGGTGGGGAACAGGATCTCCCACCAACAGATCCACATTCTACATCCCTGCAATGGTGGCAGTAGAGGGGACCATCAACCTCAGTCCTGCTGGGGAACAGACACCCTACAGGGCAGTCCATGCAGATCTGTACGCATCCATAAGGCAATAGATGACAGACAGTAGGCCTGGAAATGCTCAGCTGCCCCCCACCACTATCTGACATTCTCCAGCAGCAGGCACAGTGAGTCTCCAGCCATACACATACTAACTGCAGACAGTCTGCTAGCAAGTCCATAGTGCATGTTCCTGGAGGAGATGTGAGCACACCCACCAAGCAGATAAGTCAGTGATTGGGCCCCAGCAAAGAGAACCCATAAATATCACTTGAGAGAAATACTATATAGCACTATGGGGGAACCTAGCCATGCCGTGGTCACTGCTCAGTCAGGATGAGAGTGACCTCCCAGCAGGACATGCTGTGGCCACCCTGTCCGTGCAGGTGGTGGCCGGGCACTACAATGTCCCAGCCATTGCCCTATGCCCTGTGCAGATGCATCCTGCCCAGGCTGCCCTGTCCGGGCTATACCCACAGTACCTTACTCCTCATTATGCACATTGGCAGGCTAACACTGGAAACAGTGCAAGTAGTGTGGGCTGAGTAAGGTGTTGGCAGCCACCACACACTGGATAGACAGACGCACACTCCCACACCTATGCCAGCATTGTGAAAATATAGAGGCTTTTGACAGCCCTGGCCACCACACCAGTCCTGAGCACGGTGCAGGCATGGCTATGGTATGCAATACTGTTCGGGTCACTCCCCGGGGTGGTAAACACTGTCAGAAACCAGAACTGAAACACACTCCACAGATATCAGAAAGGTTGCTATGATGCAGCTCAATCAGCAAATTGTGCTTAACTTAGGAATTGCTATCTGCCATTAATCATAGCAACCTTTTGATATTTGTGTAACGCATTCCCAGGTTTAGGGCAGCATTGCTAAGGTATGCAAGTGCTAGTATTGGGAGATGCTGCTGCACGCAGGGCCCAACAACCTGCCTCTCCATGAGGCGTTGGATAGTGCTGCCTGTGGGTGTGGGTGTTTGTACCCTTGTTGGCCTCTGCTCTAGGGCAGGGGTTCCCAACTCTGGTCCTGGTTGGCCAAACACTGTTCGGGTTTTCATGCTGTCCCTAATGAATATGCATGAGATACATTTGCATACCATGGGGGCGGCGCATAGAAATGCAGCACAAGCATCTTTATTAGAGACAGCATGAACCTGAATGGTTTTTGGCCCTCCAGGACTGCATTTGGGAAACTCTGCTCTAGGTATTGCACGTTTATGGTGTCTGTGCTCTGTAGAGTAAAATATAGGCGTTTCACGCATGTTTATGTTATCTGCAATAAAGGTTCCGTCTTTATTCCCACGGTTTAGTACTGGGTAAAATATGGGGACTGGGTTGGCAGGAGCCACAGCTGGGACTTGAACCTGTGACTTTTTGCTCCTGATCACACTGGCTGTGTGTACTGCACCACAGGGACGGTTCATTCCCTGGGGATACCATGACTGTTCATCAGACAGAGCCTGTCTGTTGCAGTGCACGGCACCCACCTAAACAGGGCTAGGCCATGGTCTGCTGTGGGCAGATGTCACTGCCCCCTCCACCACCAGTACCCCTCCGCCACCATGCTGACATGCCCTTATGCTGGTGGTGCTGGTGGTGCACAGTCTCAGGCCATCCAGTGTGCCAGTAGGTGGCTGCCTATGGTACGGGATCTGGGGGAGGGGTGCCTGCATAGACGTCCACGCTTCCCCCCCACCACCGCCTGCCAATGTTCTGTGCCCTTGGGAGTACCTGCTGGTTAATCTCCCCTGTGACACTGTGAGAAACACACTCATGCCCATGTTGGGCCCTCATCAGTTGCTGTCTGACTGCTGTACAGTTTCAGCATTCCTATGTGCCACCTAGGCATCTCCCTAGTCCGCACTGTGCCCCAGCTGCACCACAGCATGTGCCGCCTGCAGCCCTCTGTATCCCATTTTCCAGCTTCTGTACAGTTGCCCTTTCTGACATGCCCACCCTGCTGTTGCAGCACATATGCATGCCATAAGAAACCTGTCCAATAAAAAGGGGAAACCCTGATCAGCGCTATTTCAATGTGGGATCATTCACCTTGTAGGGGGACAGAGCATAGACCCTTCCAAAAATGATATCTTTTTTTTTGGAGCTTTCTCAGTAGTGTTTTTTTTATTTTTCCCATTAATATCACTATTGGCTAGCTTGGTTATGGTGATTTTAAATTTTGTTCAGGTCATATTCCATGTTTATTTGCTCTTTTGTTCCGTGCACATGTATCACAACTATCACTTTTTTTAGGTTTCCCTGGCTTTGCTGAACATTGCTGACGTAAATGGTTTCTCTTTCCTGCAAAAGTGCCTTAACGCGAGGGTTTCACTGGCGTTAGTGATCAGACCCAGATTCCACAGCATTAGTGTGCCTGGAGCCTCTCCCCTCCCACTCTCCACCCATTGACCCCTTCTCTCCACCCTCTGGGAAGCCTTCCTCTGCCCTTCAGCGCCGGATTTCATGGCGTTAGAGTGCCTTAACGCCGTAGGCGTGTTATCGCGTGATAAAGTATGTTATCGTGTGATAACGCGCCTTCATCACCCAATAACGTACCTTATCATGCGCTAATTCCACCGCTGCGACGTTAACGCCCTTTAGTAAACATACCCCTTGGAGAAATTAAAAAGTCATGGGATAGGAGTCAGTGTACTATTGTGGCTCAGGAACTGGTTAAAAGATAGAAAGCAGAGGGAAGGGCTAAATGGACAATTTTTTCCCAATGGAGAAAGGTGAATAGTGGAGTACCCCAGAGATCTGTGCTAGGTCTGCTGCTTTTTAACATATTTGTAAATGACCTGGAAATGGGAATAAAGAATAAGGTAATCACATTTGCAGAAGGCACAAAATTATTCAAAATTGTTAAAAACCAAGATGATTGTGAAAAATTGCAAGAGGACCTTGATAAATTGGAAGACTGGGCATCCAAATGGCAGATGAAATTTAATGTGGGCAAGTGCAAAGTTATGCACTTAGGAAAGAACAACCTAAACTATGGTTACATGATGCAAGGTTCTACATTAGGAACTACCACCAAGGAAAAAGATTTAGGCGTCATTGTGGATAACATGTTGAAACCCTCCGCTCAGTGTGCAGTGACAGCTAAGAAAGCAAATAGAATGCTAGGAATCATAAGGAAAGGAATGGAGAATAAAACAAAGGATATTATAATGCTTCTGAATCGTTCCATGGTGCAACCACACCTTGAATATTGAGTGTAATTCTGGTCGCTGTATCTTAAAAAGGATATAGGACCCTTTCAGCCTCTTCCCTCATGGCTGGAAGCCTATGCCCCGCCCCAGCAGCTGTCTCCTCCTGGGATTCTCCCCTCCCTCCTCACATCACATGGGCTGCTTCCAACTAATAGCAGGGTGTAAATCACCATCCCTCCCCCAACTCTCTTTCCCACTCTCCTATCAGAGTCATAGGGTGGCTGGCTGGCTGGCAGGAAAGGGGTTATTGTGTCTCAGGTAGGCAGAGACATACGTACTTCTACCCCCCCCCCTCCCCCCCCATCCTCTCATCTTGGGGTGCTGCCTCTGGGGAGAGAAAGACTCCTTCCTCCCGATCCGAATCCTAGAGAAAAACTTGCCCCCTCCCCATCCTAAGCAGGGAGATCTGGAAAGAAAGATCAAGATTTCCTCCTTCAACCCCAATTCCAGACAGACAGACAGCGGGAGAAAGAAAAAGAAAGACCCCCAACCTATAGATAGATAGATAGATAGATAGATAAAAGAGAGATCTCCATCTCAGACTGAGAAAGACCCCCCCCAGCACACATAGATCTAGACTCCCCCATCCCAGAGAGAAAGAGAAATGAAGAATAAGACTTGAAAAAGGAAGGATTGTCTTTCCATTCTCTGTCCCAGACATAGAGACAGTGATCTCTTATCGTCCTTCCTCCCTCATCCCAGACAGGAGAGACTCCCCTCTTCCCAGACAGACTCCCCACCCCTAACCCTCTTCGCCTGTCTCCATCCCAGCCAGTGCTACGTGGAGAGAGAAGGGGGTTCCCATACCCCACACTGCAACCGGCGCTGACCATAGAGGACTGAAGAAAGGAGCCGCAGAGGCCTGCTTCTCACCAGGCTCAGGGGAGTATGGAGTGAGCCGCCAGCACAGGAGATCTTCATCATAAGGAAAGAGAGAGGAGAAGGAAAACCAGAAAAGCGGAATGCAGAAAATGGTTCACAAGCCAGGGTTTGCAACAATATATACCTCATTCCTGTTGTGAATTGCTGACAGAATAAATAAGACCTGGGAAGGGGAAGAATCACAGAGTCAGAAGCCACAGTAACCTTCCAGGCACTCAAGGACTACTGTGACAGAAAGGGACCAGGAATGAAGCATTTGCATCCAGCCCTTTCCCATCCCCAGCATGCCTCCTACCATCAGGAGCTCAGGAGGCTGCCCAACTAGCTCTTATGGGTTGATCTGCTTGCCTCCTATCTCAGAGGACCTGCAGCTAATCTGGACCCAGGCCGAGCTGACCAGTGAACTAGATGGGAATGAGCATCTGCTGCATATCTTCAACTACTTCCCCTACCCAAGTTTTACAGAGATTACTTTACTTTACCTGAGGTATAGCCTGCAAATGGAGAAGGTGAAAGCCTGGTTTATGGCTCAGAGAATCCGCTGTGGCATTAGCTGGTCCTCAGAGGAGATTGAAGAGACCCGAGCCTGACTACTGTACAATCAGGACAAGCTCCACTTTAAGCAACTAGTCTCTGGGTCTTGTGATGCAGGGCAGCCTCCTGAGGGGGGATAACCAAAGAGAAGCCTGGGTGGCTTCCAGAAAACTGAGCAGCTTGTTTCTGGAAAAGCAGAGAGCAACCTTCTGAAGACCTCTGCAAATGTTAATAGTGTGTCTCTGCAAATGCTGAAGACCTCTGCAAATGCTGTCAGCAGGGAAGACAGCCCTAGGAATGCTCTCCCACATACCTCCAAGTGGCCCAGGCCAGAGGTGGATTGCATCACTAGAACACCACACTCTGGAGTGGATCATCACCAGCAACGCTCTACCATGTCTCAACCAACCAGAGGGATCTCCCCCAGGCCTTTGCCATAAAGTCAGCAGAGGCAGAGAGAGCAGCGGCTACCTGGAGGCTATCCCCAGCCAAATGTCCAGCTTAGCTTCCCCCAGAGAGGAGGGAGTCTGCAGCAGCAGATACAAGACTCAAGACTGCAGACTTGGGAGATACCCATACCTTCAACACAGCAGCTGCAGCAGGCACCCTCTGGGAGAAGGCCACATGGGGTTGGACACTTGTTTGGAGTGGATGGTATGGATGTGAGTGCAGCAGTAGCTTGCCTACTATCTGAGGAGGAGTTGCGGAGGCAGTTTGAAGTTGGGTCCTGGGGAGCAGAGTTCCTATTACCACCAGCAGCCAGGCAAGGCCCTGACTGGGGATGGCAGGGTGATGAGACTTTCTTCCCTGTCACACGGAGGCAGCGCAAGACCAAAGAACAGCTAGTTATCCTGAAGTCCTTCTTCCTGCAGTGCCAGTGGGCCTGGCAGGAGGACTACTGCAAGCTGGAGGAGCTCATGGAGCTACCACCATGAGATCATCCAGTGGTTTGGAGACACCCGCTATGCTTTCAAGCATGGACAAATTAAATGGTTCAGGGACCATGTAGAGGGTTGCCCACCCTGGTTGGGGCAGGAACAGCACATGATGCATTCATGAGACAAAGGAACGGGAGGGAATGGGGGAGAGAGCAGCCCTGACCTGCCCACATGACCACCACTACTGCCAAAGCACAATGGGAGACAGGAAGAGAAACCACCTCTGCCAACAAGGTCATCTGCCCCATCCCTATCACAACGAGTGTCACAGCCGGATTACAGAATCCTGGAGCAATACTGGGCAACACACCGTCAGATCCAGGAAGGGGACATGCTTAGGCTAGCATGATCCACTGGGCTGGAGCCACAGCAGGTAATGAACTGGTTCTTCCACAAGTCCTCAGCACCTGCAGAGGTGGAGGTGTGCTTGGATGTTGATGAGAAGGAGGAGGACGAAGATGTTGATAATAACATTTAGGACTAAATTTACATCTGCAGCTTGTGAACTGTCTAAAGCTGTCTCGCAAACTGTTATTAAAATATATTTTACGCCCCCCCCCCAAAAAAGGATATAGTGATATTAGAAAAGGTACAGAGAAGAGCCACCAAAATGGTAAAGGGAATGGAAGGATACACCTATGAAGAGAGGCTAAAAAGGTTAGAGCTCTTCAACCTGGAAAACAGACAGCTGAGGGGAGATATGATAGAGATCTGTAAATTAATGAATGGAGTGTAATGAGTAAATGTAGATCGATTGTTTATGCCATCAAAATATAGAACGACTAGGGGACATGCAATGAAGCTACAGGGTAACTTATTTAAGACTAATAAGAAAAAATATTTTTTCACTCAATGAGTAATCGAACTGTGGAATTTGTTACCGGAGGATGGAGTAAAAACTGTTAGTGTAACTGGGTTTAAAAAAGGTTTGGACAAGTTCCTGGAGGAAAGGTCCATAAACCATTATTAAAGCGTGTCCAAGGAAATCCACTGCCTTCCCTAATACAAGCATTGTGGAACCTGTGTCTTTTGAGGAAACTACTAGGTACTTGTGACCTAGATTGGCCACTGTTGGAAACAGGATACTGGGCTTCATAGGCCTTGGTCTGACCCATTATGCAATATCTTATGTTCTTAAAGGACAGGTAGGATCCTATTGAAGACTTTTTGAGAAGAGGTGTAACCACAACATGTTTGGAGGCCATAGGAACAGTTGCAGTGAAAAGCGATAGGTTAAGAATATGACAGATGGAAGGGATGAAGGCAGAAGAGATAGAGTTTAGTAGATGGGTGGGAATGGGATCAGAGGAGCAGGCAGTCAGTTTGGAGGACAGAAGATTAGCAATTTCCTCCTCAGTAATTTCAAAAAAGAAAGAAAGAGTGACCGAAGGTGAGGTAAGGATTTGAGATTGAAGAGGTGGATGATGAGATGGAGGTTACTCTGTGGAGAATTCAAGGCTAATCTTCTGGAGTTTGTCATGGAAATAGCTAAGATCTGGGCAGACAGTGAAGGAAGGATTGCGGAAGGAAGGACTTTGAGGAGAGAGTTGAGTGTAGCAAAGAGACAGTGAGGGTCAGAGGCAGAAGAGTTAGTCAGATGGACATAGTGCTCTTGCTTGGTGAATGCTATGTCTGACTGGAAAGAGTTTAGCATGAATTTGAAATGTAGATAGCAAGGATATATGATTTAAGCTCAAGGCGCTCAGTTGAGCAGGCAAAGGAACACAGGTAGAGGACTCTCAAGGACAGCCAGTGTTGAGGTACAGTATGCTTCACAGGGCATGAAATGGAAGGAGCAAGTGCATCCAGAGCAGAGAAGAGTATAGTAGAGTTATAGGAGGATGCTGCCCAGTGGTGGGATTCAAAACCTCCTAGGAACTGTTTCAGTTGGTGGTGGGAATAAGCTGGGTCATGGTTCCTAGTGTTTCCCACATTTGCCGAACCAGTCCCTACAGACCGCTTAACTGCCACATCTGCACTGGCGGGATTCAAAACACCCGACAGTATGTTGATCGCATGGGGGGCTTCTCCTGATGCCGCGATCCCTCCGATGCCATCAACATACTGTCAGGTGTTTTGAATCCCGCTAGTGCAGATACAGCAGTGACACAACCTGTTGGGACTGGTACGGCGAATATGGGAAACACTAGGAACTAGTTTGCGTAAACCAGTGTGAACTGGCTGAATCCCACTACTGATATTGTCCCACCAACAGACTCAGGTGACATAGTAGAAAAAAGAGGTGATAAGACAGCATGGAGAGATCTGAAGGGTCGATAGTGTGAAGATTCCTAAACACACGGGTGGAGATTGTGTGAGATCGAGAAGGGGGTTAAGAGTGAAGATTATCAGGTGATGGTCAAATAAGGGCAGAAGTGAGGTGGAGAAGTCTGAGGAAAAGCAGTTGGAGGAGAAGACAAGGTCAAGTCAGTGGCCATGCTTGTGAGTAGGAGCGGTAGAGCACAACTGGAGTCCCTGTTGGTAGTCATTCAAGACTGAAAATCACCAGTCTCTGGTTGATCCAATTTTTTCTGTGCTTCTAAGGCAATCTTTTAATTTCCTGGGTGATTCACACTGCTCTTGATTTAAAAGAGGGAGCCTTTCAAGTTTCCCCTTTGATCTGTCACTTGGCTTTAACACCTGTTTAGAATAATTTCACAATTCTCTTGCCTCCTAACTGGAAGGCCTTATAAAAGGTCTCTAGAAAATAATTTAATCTCTGTATTTTCTCTGTTAAGCTATACCCTATCTGATCTTAACTGAAAGGTGGCTGGTAATACTAAGCACTAACTGGCTTTAATTTAACTGAAATCTGGCAACTTATGAATAAAAATTAGGGTTCATTCCTAGGGCATTCAAAGTGACTGACTGGGTTAGAAATTGATCGAGTGGGAGGTGACAAAGGAAACAGATACATGGCACTTACTCTGAGGAGAAGGATGTTACCAGTGGTATGCTGCAGGGATCTATCTTTGGTCTGATTCTTTTTAACATTTTTCTAAGTGATATTGCAGAAGGGCTTTTGGGTAAGGCTTGCCTCTTTGCGAATGATTCAAAAATCTGAAACAGAGTAGACACCCAGGAAGGTATAGATAACATGAGGAGTGATTAGCAAAGCTTGAAGTATTGTCAAGAATCCGGCAGCTCAGATTTAATGCTAAAAAATGCAGGCTCGGACTTCCGGTTTAGCCACGGAGGAAAGGAGTCTCGTGTGAGAGAGCTCTCCGCCCGCTTGGAGAAAAATCGGGAAGACACAACCCCAATTGCCCCGAAAACATGCCGAAGTTGGTGAAGACTAAGCAGACTAATCCGATAAAGGAGCTGTATGAGGCAAAAGCGGGAGGTGCGAAGACAGCGGTGACCGGGCACCGTGCTCTGGCGGCGCCGGCGTCTCCTAGCATGTCGGAAGGCCCCGAAGGGAGTGAGGGGGAGGAAGTCCCCCACTCGGATCTTGAGGCTGTGCTGAAAGAAATCCGCGAATCCAAAGATGAAATAGTGGAGAGAGTCTTTCAGAAGTTGGAGGAGAAGTTCGTGGATATGGGACAGCAGCTTGAGGAGGTGGAGGCCCGAGTGAGCCAGACGGAGGACTCCCAGGCAACGATACAGCGATCGGTAGGTTCCCTGCAGCAGCAAGTCAGCTGGCTCCATGGTAAAGTCGAGGACATGGAAAATCGGGACCGTCGATCTAATCTGCGTATCTTTGGTGTGCCTGAAGGAGTGGAAGGAGAGGACACTATCGGTTTTGTGGCTGAGATGCTTTCGACGTGTTTTCCGGGGGCCCCGTCTGTCCCGGCCTTCGAGATAGAGCGAGCACATAGAGAACTGAGGCCTAGGCCCGGGGCTTCTGGGCCGCCACGTGCTCTTATAGTCAAGCTTCTTCGGTTCCAGGACAGGGAGCATGTGATCAGAGCGGCCAGGAGGTCCAAGTTTGTGACTTTTAAGGACTGGAAAGTGTATGTGTTCCCTGACCTGGCGGCCGAGACGGTGAAGCGCCGGAAAGACTTGGTGAAACTGAAAGAATCCCTGGCAAGGAGAGGCGTGCAAGTGGCGATTTGGTACCCGGCCAGAATTACCATGGTGGTGAACGGTGTGCGGAGATTCTTTAATTCAAAGGACGCTCTGGAGAAATTTTTGCGAGCTCAGAAGGGCAGTGATACACGACAGCGGGAGGGCTCTCCCAGGAATGGCACTGCTGCGATGGATGACAACGCGGAGGCACTGGGTTCATCATGAGAAGATCCAGAGACTTGATTGTTGGACTTTATGGGGTCTGTGGTTGGTGGGGGGAGGGCCCGGGGGTCTCAGGGTGCATACTTAAATAAAGGTAAGGGGAATGGGGCTTGGCGAAGAGACCTGATTATTTTTGGGTGGTGGGTAATGCAGTTGGTCAATGGATTTGTGTTCTTGGTAATGCCCCCCTGTAGCGGCAGCCAGGTGATAGGGATAGGATGGGGGGGATAGCGGAAGTGATATTGGAGGAGACTGGTTGCGGGATGGGGGGTTGGTTGGCGGGTTGGACGAGGATGGATGGTTGGGGGAGCTAATGGAAGTCTGTAAGGATAAAAATTGTGGCGCTAATGGGAGGCGGGAACAGGAGGCGGGTGTCGGTTGTTGGTTCACAGTTGAATGTGTTTCATGTGTGTGTGGGGTGTCTGAGCTCCTGCGGGGAGACCATTGGGGGGCAGCAGAAGGTTGATGGCTGTGTCCCGGTCCGGAGGGCTCAAAGTTGCCACTTATAATATAAGGGGTTTTAATAGCCCGATTAAACGGAAGCGTATCCTTGCTCAGCTGAACAAGATGAGAGTTGATGTGGCTCTGATACAAGAGACTCATCTGACAAGGGTGGAACAAGAGAAGTTAAAAACCCATGGATTTGAACAACTATTTGGGTCGCCTTATAACTCCAAGCAGCGGGGTGTGGTAATTCTTATCCATAAGCGGGTTAAGTTCGTCCCCTTCGATAGTGGTGGAGACGAGGAGGGAAGGGTGGTGTGGGTGGTGGGGAGGGTGGATTTGAGGGAGGTATCTTTTCTCAATGTGTATGCCCCGAATGGGTCGAAAGGCTCTTTTTTTAACGAGGCTCTGAGGGGGTTTCAATGTAAAGCCAAGGGGGATTGGATTGTGGGGGGGGGGGGGGGATATGAACTGCGTGGTAGGGGCTAAGGATAGATCTAATTTCAGTGAATGGAAGCATGGGAGGGAAGGGCAGGAACTGGAGCGGTGTATGGTGGATTTTGAGTTGGTGGATATTTGGAGGTGGGAGAATCCCGGGGGGCGAGAGTTCACCTGTTACTCGGCTAGGCAGGAGTCCTATTCGAGGTTGGATTTATTTCTTGGGAAACGAGACCAATTAGGGGTACTTGTGAATGTTGCCATCCACCCGATTACCTTGTCTGATCATGGGATGGTTGTAGGGGAGTGGTATGGCAAGGACGGGAAAGGGGGCGGGGGTGGAGAGGCAATATGTCCTTATACCACTCGGAAGAAGGGAGGGTCCGTATACGGAAGGCTTGGAGGGAATACCTGGATTGGAATGACAATGGGGAGGTGTCAGACGCGATGGTGTGGGATAGTGGGAAAGCGTATATGAGGGGGATTCTGATTCAAATGGGGAGTCAACGGAAAAAGGAGAGGGATGCGCTGAGGCAGCAGTGGATGCGCGAGTTAGCGGAGTTGCAGGTGGAGCACAGTAAACGTGGGTCCCGGTCCGTGCGTCAGAAACTTTTGGGTTTACGAGCGAAGATTAACACCTTAGACCTGGAAGAGGTTGAAAGGATGATTTATTTATTTATTTTATTTATTTATCTATTTCTTCTATACCGCCCCTTCCAGAGATCAGGGGCGGTTTACATGGAACAATTTTATACATTCGTATAACATTACATAGAACAAGAACTTTTAAACTTTTTACATATAACTTTTTAACTTTTTACATAAAACAGTACAGTAAGTTGTTGAGAGCTACTAAACGAAATTTTATGGAGGGCGAAAATAGAGCCAGGAAAATGCTCGCGCGACAGTTGCAAAAGAGACAAGAGAGCAGGATAGTGAAGGAGCTGGTGGACGGCGGGGGAGGGAGGGTGGTGGCCAGCCAAGATATCTGTCAGGCCTTCCGATTGTTTTACGAGGAGTTATATAGGCGGCAGGAGGGGGTCAGCCCGGAGGGGATCATGGAGTATCTGAGGGGGCTGGTGCTCCCGTGGGTGGATGAGGACACGGCGAGCTGGCTGGGGAGGCCCATTACGGTGGCTGAGGTGTTAGGGGGGGTCAAGAAGTTGCCGAAAGGGAAGGCTGCAGGGGACGATGGGTTCCATGCGGAATATTATCAGATGATGCGGGAGGAGATGGCCCCGTTTTTGGCACGTTTGTTTTCGGGTTTCTTGCAGGGAGCCCCGATGCCTGAGTCGATGGCCCAGGCCAACATTGTGGTTATCCCCAAGGAGGGTAGGCCCCCGGAGCGCTGTGAGAACTACCGGCCCATCGCGCTAATAAACAGTGATGCTAAATTATATGCAAAGATCTTGGCAAGTAGGTTGGAGGGGATTTTGCCGGATTTAATTCACCCGGATCAGACGGGGTTTATAAAAGGAAGGCGGATTGCGGATAATGTCCGGAGAGCCGTGGGGCTTCTCCACCATATAAGGGCCCGGAAAATCCCAGCGCTTTGTGTAGCGCGGGACGCCGAAAAAGCCTTCGACTGGGTGGAATAGGCATTTCTCTTCCAAGTAATGGGGAGGATGGGATTGGGGGAAGGCTTAATTCAAGGGGTTAGAGCCTTATATCGGCGGCCGGTAGCAAGGCTTTGGGTGAATGACCAGGTCTCGGATAGGTTTTCTTTACAAAGAGGCACGAGACAGGGTTGTCCTCTGTCCCCCCTCTTGTTTACCATTGTGATTGAAGCTCTCGCGACTAGAGTGCGTGCGCAGACAGGGATTAGGCCAGTGCAGGTGGGGACGGAAGAGCATAAGATACTTCTTTATGCTGATGACACGTTGGTATTTATGGCTCACCCGGAGGAGTCCCTTCCTGTCTTGTTGATGGAGTTGGAGAGGTTTGGGGCGGTCTCAGGGTTTAAGGTGAATTTGTCTAAGACAGAGGCATTGGCTTTGGGCGGGTTGCGGAGAGAGGGATTCCCGGCTTTTCCCTTTAAATGGTCCCCGGGGCATATTAAATATCTTGGGGTGCGCGTTTCGGAGGATCCCTCCCAGTTGTTAGCGTTGAATTATCGGCCGCTGGTGAGGCAGGTGGAGACACTGTTGGATGGCTGGGCCCCCTTACAGCTAAGTTGGCGGGGAAGGGTGGAGGCCCTCAAAATGAGTGTGGTGCCGAAGTTTGTATTTCTCTTTTCACAACTCCCTATTCGGATTCCGGGGAGTTCGTTGAAGCGGTGGGAAACCAGACTGGCGCGGTTTGTGTGGGGTGGGAGGAAGGCTAGGATTAGTAGAAATGGCTTGTATCCCTCTAAGGATCAGGGCGGTGTTCGGTACCCGTCACTGCGGTGGTACTACCAGGCCTGCATATTGCGGGCCTGGCGGGACCATAGCGGGGGTGAGGGGGCTTCGGCATGGGTGGAGTTGGAGAGATCGGCGATGGGATCCCTATCATTGGCCCAATGGCTGGTAGAGGAAGAGGGGGGAGGTGGGCGGTTAAGTCGGCATGGGCATCCTTTCTTAGATGCCATGGTGCAGATTTACCTCCACGGGAAGAGAGAGGGGTGGTTCCCTAGCGCGTTCTCCCCTTGGTCTAAAGTAGCAGACTTTCTCCCGTTTGGTAAGATGGGGTGGATACGAAAGGGGAGACAAATGGAAGAAGGGCGGTTGGAACGGCTTCAGGGGTATGTGGTGGGAGGGGTGATCCGGTCTCATAGGGACTTGGAGAGCCTGGTTCAGGAGAATATACCCTTTTACCAATATTTTCAATTGCGCCACCTCCTTGCAACTGGGGAGGTTATGTCGCAAGTCTGCAGAGAGGGTACGCCGATGGAAACAGCGATCTTTCAGAAAGGTGGGGACAGAGGGCTTATTGCACGGCTTTAATAATGTAATACTCCAGGAGGAAGTGGATAGAGGTACTTTTCCTCACCGGTTACGGTGGCATAAATGGTTAGGGGAGGACCTGGAGGAGGGGATCTGGGACAAGATCTATGCCAACATCGCAAAGTGTACATGGGTGTCCTCCTGGCGACAGACTCAACTGTAATTAATTCATGGGGCTTATTGCACCCCCCAGCAATTGTTTCTGGCAAGGGGGCAGTCATCGGATAAATGCTGGAGAGGTTGTGGGGGGTGGGGAGTTTCCTCCACATGTGGTGGGATTGCCCGGTGATACAGGTCTTTTGGAAGAGGGTATGGGGGAGAATACGGGGGATGGAGGATAGTAGGAGGGTGCTTGGCCTATCTTTGGGTTGCCCAGGGGTGCTACTGTTGGTGTATCACGAGGTGTCGGGCACGGGGAAGTGGCAAGAGTTACTGGAGGCGAAATTGATCTTGGCTGCGAGAGTGACGATCGCTGGCCGGTGGAGGAGTGTGAATGGGCCCACGGTGGAGGAATGGGAGGAGAAAGTAAATGTGGCAGTACGCTTTGATCTGTTAACTTATCGGTTGAGGGGTAAGGAGTGGATGTTTCATAAGATTTGGGACATCTACTTGGAGGGGAAACTGGGGGTTTAGCGGGATGAGGTGGGGAGCGGACATCTCACATACAACGTTCACAATGTTCATGATGTTACATAGGTTATGTTGTTACAAAGTTTGGGTTGTTATCGCTGGTCTGTGTGTTTAATCAATGGCATGTCCTGGGGTGTTTACCGTTAACAGGTGACATGAAGGAGACTCAGTTGGAGCGGTTATACCCGCAAGGGGGGTAGCAATGCATGTATATGGGTGTTGTACGGGGTCAGGGGGGGAGGCTTGTTCAAGGAAATAGTCCTGGATTGCCTGTACCACAATGGGGGTTGAGATGCGGGTTGGTTGTTGGGGGGGGGGGGGGATGTTGCATTGAAATTGTCTCCTCTTATTCTGTCTGTCACAATGAATAATAAACAGATATTAAAAAAAAAATGCAGGTTCATGCATTTGGGCTGCAAAAATACAAAGGAGCAGTACAGTATAGGAGGAGAAGTACTTCAGTCCACAAAAGAAGTGCAGAACCTGGGCATGATTGTTTCTAATTATTTTGAAGTGGCTAAACTAGGTAGAAAAGGGGACGGTGAAAGCCAGAATGATGTTTGGTGGCATAGGGCGAGGAAAGAGCAGCAAGAAAAAGGAGGAGATAGTGCTTCTGTGTAAGTCCTTGGTGAGACCTAATTTGGAGTATAGTGTGCATTTCTACAGAAAACACCTTCAAAAGGATAGAAACAGAATGGAGTTAATGCAGAGGCTAGCTACCAAAATGGCCAGTGGACTTTGCCATAAGGCATATGGGGAAAGATTTAAAGATCTCAATACTGTATGTGTATTTTGGAAGAAAGATGGGAGAGGGGAGATATGATAAATACTTCCATGTCATAAATGCACAGGAGGAAAGCCTCTTTCAACTGAAAGAATGCTCTGCAACAAGAGGATATAAGATGAAGGTGAAAGGAGATAGACTCAGGAGTAATTTTCAGAAATATTTCTTTATGGAAAGAGTGGTAGATGAGTAAAAAAGTCTCCCAGTGGATGTAGTAGAGAAAAAAAGTGAATCTGAACTCATGGGACAGACACAGAGGATCTCTAAAGGGAAAAGCTTAGTAATGTATATGGCAGGGAATACTGGATAGGCCATATGGTCTTTATTTATTTATTTATTTATTTAACAGTATTTCTATACCGCCTTATCTTACAATCAAGGCGGTATCACAGCAAAACAATCAAAAGGAGAGATAATGTTTTCATGCAGTGAAGGTTATATCGTGATTTTGTGTGTAAGGTGTGTTGTGTGTTTGATTAGGTTGAGCTATGTACATTGTGTGTGTGTTTGAATAGGTTGAGCTATGTACATTGTGCGCTATGATACATCGTGTGCTATAATACATTCTTCTATATATACATTGAGTGTTAAGAAACATCATGTGCCGTTATACATTCTCTTATCAGTGGGTCGGAGGGTGGTATGTTGGTTGTTCCTGGTTCCATGTTTCTATGTTTCTATATTAAAATTGGCTTGCAATATTGAACCCTATATGGCTTTAATTTAACTGAAAGCTGGTTTGTAATACTGACCCATAACTGTCTTTAATTTAACTGATGGCTATCTTGTTATTCTATGCCCTAACTGACTTAATAAACTGATTGAATAAAACACTGAGTTTTAAAATACACAGATTGTATCAGCTTTAACCCAAAGAATTCCCTTTTCCCCAAGATTTAGAGAATTTCCTAGCAGGTAAATACTTATAAGTGCAGATTACTTCTCAACATTAGTTGTCCGTGTTGACTGTCTATTCTTGTTTTGATGGCTGGAAGATAGTGGCAGTTTATAAAAGCTTCAAGTTATTGTTGTCAAGACACAACAGCTATTTCTTCCAGGATATAAGTACTATATAATTAGAACTTCTCTATGAAGTATGATTGATGTGGAATGGCAGTCTGAGGGGAATATTTACTAAGCCCTGAGCTGATAATGCGCATGTGGGTCACATTACCAGTGCTGAGTTTCTGGCTAATGGCAGGGGGACATGTACATCTGTCGCTGTGCAGGTAACACATAAAAGTCATGCGGTAGCACGGAGATTGGGTCACAGATGTAATTAATGCCATTGAGGAGGTGTAGATGCACACACACTACTTGCACCAAGTGCGGTTAGTGTGGGCCATTAATGCCCATGCTAGCCGCAGTGTGCTGGAAATGCCTATATTCCACCCTGTGCTTGCTCCAATGGATGGGACATTAGTGCAAGGCTTAATCCTACTTTTTAGCATGGCACAAAAACTGTGTGCTAACCCTGTGCTACCCTGATAGTGCACTTTAGTAAACATGCCCTAGAGTGTTTTTTTTTTTATCTAACAACATGCATTGAGGCTATATACTATGGGGTGTTTTTGATTCACCAAGAATTTTTAATGATCAAAGATGAAGTAATGAAGTTTATTGCACAGCTTGAATAATTACAGTAATCTTCAGAAACAAGAGGGCATGCAGTCTTCACATATGGGTATCGTTGATACCGATGGAGCCCGTGCAGGAACACTCCCCAGCATCCAACTGGAAAGCTTTTAGGAGCACTCCACTGTGCCTGTGCATCTACCTTCCTGCCTTCCCGAGTCTTCTCCTCAGTTCTTTGTTTTCTGCAGAGCCAGCAGGACGGTATCTTGCTGTCATCACTGAAAAACGTAATAGTTTGATTAAAATCAGTGCTCTGCCTTTCCGTTGACGCTTGTACCTTCTCTGATAGCAGCCCCAATATTTCTTTTCTTTTCAAATATTTTTTTCTTTTCTTTTTCATTTTTTTCCAAATTTAAGGTGGTTCTACTGCCAAATTAGGCCTTGACCTACTCTTTTTCTGCCACAATGGAAAAACACATCAGTGGCTTAAAAAAATGTACCAGGTGTTCTGGTACAATATCAGTCACTGATAAACAGGACTGGTGTTTAAAATGTTTGAGCCCAGACCATTTACCAACTAATTGTTCTTTGTGCCAACAAATGATAAAATGAGGCCTAAAGAACAGGACCAGACAGTATGGTTCTCTGTTTGCCCCAGACTCATCTTCATTTGCATCGTCAAGGACGTCTGCCTCCTTTCTTGGTTCATCTCAGGTATCCTCAAAGTCCAAAGTCATTGGCATCAAAAACTGATACTGATTCTTCAGATTCAGTGAATCTTGCCATCGAGATTCACCGAAAGGTGAATCTGATGCAGACTGGCCTGCCAAACAGCCCCTTTGGGAGGACTAGTCCTCCAGAGCACCACAGGGGCTCCAGGACACTTCCGAGGCCTTGACCTCTGGAGAGCTACTGATTCCATGCTCTGGGATGGTGGCTCTAAGCTCTGTAGGTGAATCCATCCAGGTATCAGCCTCATCCCTCAACCAGCACATCCTGGCTATCGAGAGAAGCTTGGCAGCACTCCTGGCAGCCTTGGTATCGACAGCTTTAGTGACTCAGGCATCGGCATTGGCCTAAGGTTAATACCTTCCGGGTCACTGCCAACCCTTGAACCGGTATCTGGGGATCCTCTTCCTCCGAGGCCTGCTTTGGAACTGACAAGCATTGTTTGTATCCAACTGGCTCTTGGTGCAACACTGACTGAACATCAGTATCCACATCATTCCTCAACATCAGCACAAGACTTTCAGTACTTCGACTTTCTTTCAGAATCGGACTCTATCTCTTCCGATTCTGATGATGCACCTGAGGATTCCAGGGGAACCCAGGATTTCCCTTCCGATTACTCCCCTCCTCATGAGTGGCTTTGGTACCTGCCAGAGGACATGTCCTTTTCTGGACTTCATCCAAGACATGGCAGCGGGCCTGCAGATTACTGTGACTTCTGAGATGGAACCGAGAGCAGAGGATTTGGAAATCTTCCAGTACCCCTCGGCACCCAAAGAGGCTGCTACATTACTGGTGCATTTGATCCTTTAGGATCTAATGCTGAATATGTGGGAGGCCCTGCTAATGATTCCACTTATTAGCAAGCGATTCGATACCATGTACTGAGTTCCACCATGTCCTGGCTTTCAAAGGCCTCAACTACCACATCATTCCATGGTGGTGGAATCAGTGGTGTTGAATCAACAGTTCTAAAAATCATTCTTCCATGCCTTCGGGCAAGGACTCCAGAACTCTCGATGCCTTTGGGCATCGTTGCTTTCAGGCATGCATGCTTACTTCTAGGATTACTTCTTACATGCTCTACATGGGCATGTATCTCAAGGATATCTCCAGGGATCTAGAGAACCTTGCTCCTATCCTTCCTGATGACAAACGTGATGCATTCCAGGCATTAATCAGGCAAAATCAAAATGCATCCAACTTTCTTACCAGAGCATCTTTTGATGCTTTCTAGTCATCCAGCGGAACCAGCAGTCTGCATTGGTGCTAGCACAATGGCCTGACTCCAGGCATCTGACCTTGAACAGTGATTTCAGGATAAATTAGCCAATATCCCATGCTCTGGGGAGAACCTCTTTGGAAAAGGTTGAAGAGAGAAGGCTGGAGAGATTGAGACAGATGATTTCACCCTCAAATGACTCTCCAGAAAAACATCAGATCCCTTTAGGAGAAAGACTAATCCAAAGAAGTCTTTCTATCCCAAAAAGAAGAGATATTATCTTTTTTATCCACCTGCAGTTGCTTACCAGCCTCAGCAGCAACAGCAGAGTCAAAGGGTCCTCGCCAGCCCAAGAAGCCTAAGACACCTAAACCACAACCAACTGCACAGCCTCAGCCAGCACCTGGTTTTTGACTCCTTCCTAGAAAGCATAGCTACTCTGCCTCTGCAGGGTCCCCAACCCCTTCACATTGCAGGCAGATTTTGTTCCTATGCCCATAAGTGGCACCATCACATCAGAGCAGTGGACTCTCAAAATCATCCAAGGGGGCTATCTGCTTCACTTCAAAAGCTTACCCCCCACCACTTCCACAATCTCCTTGCAGGCCAATCTCCTATCAGTAGAGGCGACCACCCTGTTAGCTCAGGGGGCCATAGAGAGAGTTTCGCCCACCCAAGTGGGCAGGGACTTCTACTGTCCTTAATTCCTTATTTCAAAGAAGACAAGAGGGTTCAGACCCATTCTAGATCTCAGGGATCTCAACAAATTCCTTGTTTGAGAAAAATTCTAAATGATATCACTTCTGACATACCTTCAGAGGAATGATTGGCTATGTTCTCTAGACCTCAGGAGGCATACACATATTGCTAATCCATCCTCAACACAGACAGTATCTGCATTTTCGATTCCAGCAAATACACTATCAATACTGGGTGTTCCCCTTTGGGTTAGCCTAAGCACCCTGAGTATTCACAAAATGTATGCCAGTGGTTGCTGCCTACCTGCGTACTTTAGGGATCTTTGTCTTCCCCTACTTAGATGATTGGTTAATCAGGGGAGAATCCCTAGAAGAGGTAAAACTCTCTCTTCTTTACACCATCACTGTGCTCCAAAATCTGGGATTTGTCTTAAACTTTCCCAAATTGCACCTGGCACCATCCCAGAGGCTCAAATTCATCAGAGCTCTTCTGGTGCTGTGTCAGGCCCGAGCTTTCCTTCCACAGGATTGTTCTGCCCACCTTATTGAGCTGGCCTACACTATAAAGAGTCACAGTGCCATAACAGCTCGAGAAATGCTATGTCTTCTTGGACACATGGCCTTCACAGTCTATGTCATCCCCTATGCTTGCCTGCACTTATGTCAAGCCCAATGGACGCTATCATCTCAATGGACCCAAGCGACAAGATTTGCATCATCCCTTCTCTTGTCTACTCCCTTCTGTGGTGATGCTCCCCTTAAAACCTACTCGGAGGGTCACCTTTTCAGAAGCCTCCATTTCAATGCACCTTGACAGCAGATGCTTCCAAACTAGGGTGGGGAGCACATCTCAACAGTTTCACTATACAAGGGCAGTGGACACAACAGGAGTCTCAGTTGCAGATCAACCTCCTGGAGCTTCATGCTCTCATGAAAGGCATCCAAACGGACAACCAAGTGGCCATGTTCTCTGTGAACAAATAGGGGGGAAACTGGTTCCTTTCCCCTCTGCCAGGAAGCCCTTTGTTTCTGGTTCCTCTCCACTGAACACTGTATACATCTCTATGATGTACTGCATTTTAAATTATATTCACGCATATTTCATTTTCTTTGATGTTATTTCTACTGTGAAAGCTTTTGACTGATTTGTACTGCTTTCTTATTGGTTAATATGTGCACTCACAATTAATATCTGTTGCCACGGGCAGGGCTAGATTAATGCACTGGCAAGCTAGGAACATACTTAAGGAGCAAAGTTTAGGGAGGCATCAGATGTGCTCTGTAAACATGAGGCTAAAACTGATTATTGTTGTTAAGTGCCGTCAAGTTGATGTCGACTCATGGTGACCCTGTAGATAGTTGTCTTAAACTATGTTCTGTCTTCGGTCAGGCACTTCATCATCCATAGCTGCTGTTCTTTAGCTCTTCCCCACTACCCCATAGAGTGCCTTCCAATCTAGGGGGTCTCATCTTCCACCACTATATTGCAGTTTGTTTTGTTGTGACTATTGTGATGGAGCTGAAGCCATTGAAGCGATGGATGTAGAAAAAAACTCTCTTTCTTATGAAGCAACTGAGTTACAGAGGGTGCAATTACCTAGAAGTGCAGCTAGAGGGAGCAGGCACGAGGCTGCAGAGGTTAAGCTGACACACCCAGGTTGTAGCAATGCAGTAGCTAAATCAAAGGCACCTGGATAGAAAGCCAGGAAACTCAGTTGGGGAACACCTTTTTAAGCAGTGCTCACAAGGAAGCAGACAGAGAGGATTTAAGGAGGAACTCGAGAGAGGATCTAAGAAGGAACTCGAGGGAGGATCTTTGAGAGAGAGAGAGAAAGGATCTATGAAGGAAGGACCTGAGGAAGGAACCTCGTACACTGCAAGGCAGAGAAGCTTAGATACATGGAAAAGCAGAGCTAAGTTCCAGGGAAGACAAGCCCAGCTTAGAAAGCTCCAGAAGCCAGTCTTCAAGGAAGACGGTGACAAAAGGAGAGTCTCTGGTGGAGAGAACACCAGCAGCAAACGCTACAGAGATCCAAGGTACAGTGATACTTCATTTAGTAAATGGATGCCAGGTCCTAGGAAGGCTGATAACCTAAAAAGCCATTCTGAGAAGAAACAAAGCTGGAGGAAGTTTTGCAACCCTGTACAGAGAGGTATAGGGAAAAGCACTAACAGTTATTTGCTAAACCCAGGCCAGCAAGGCTAGAAAGTGGGGGAAAGAAATACTGAACTGCAACCTGTGTTAATCAGGGAAAGCTCAGGATTAGAAGACATCACGAGTGAGCTAGAACCCATGCAAATTGAGTTTGCAGAACCAGAACCGTTGATGCTTGAACCAATGGACTGTTCTCTGTGTATTACCGAGAGCCTGGAATCTCTTACCGAGATATAACAGCAGCACATGTTTTAAAGTACCTTTTGCTTCTGTTAAAACTGAAGGAAGAAGTTTTGTCTTGTTTTTCTTGTTGTTTGAGAAACTTGCTTGGATACAGAGAACTGTGAAGCATTTGTAACAGTTTTTGACCTGTTGTAAATATTCTTGGCACTAAACCTGAAGTAAGGTAAATTCTACTTTGTTTCCTGAAGAACCTTTTGCGTAACAAGGGAATAAAACCTTTTTGTTTCACCCTGCTCAAGGCTCACACATCTATTTTCTTTGTGAAGAGGGACTACAAGGACCAGAATGCACTTGGTCTAAAAGTTTTTCCTTTCTTCAACAAAATTAAAATGTCCACCCTGACCCTTCTGCACACTGCCACTAGGAGGGGCTGTGACACTATCCATTTAATGTCCAACTTTTTTCAGGATTTTTACTGATTTTTACATAAATGTCTGAACCCAATATTAATACCTTTACACAGAAGCAAACATAGATAAAACAGCAGCAAAACCATTTAAGATGAGCAAACTTGGCTAATGCCAATATTTAGCAAAACGTGCATGCACAGATATCAGCACTGTATGCCGTGGCATAACTGGGCATCTGTGGGGGCATAACAGGGTAGAGTATGGGCATGGCCTCATCAGTAGCCTAATGGTTAGAGAACTGGTAGGAACCAAGAGACCAGGGTTCAATTCACACTAGCACTCCTTGTGGCTTTAGGAAAATCACTTAACCCTCCATTGCCTTCGAAAAATCCAAGTTATCAATATCCCTGTTTAATGTACTTTGCCAAGTTTAAATTACAATGTAAACTGCTTTGATTGAAATGATAGCATGGTATGAAAGACCTGTTAAATAAATAAAAAATAAAAGAAATATGTATGTTACACTGATATTCTGACAGCAGACATTTTCCAAAGGTACCGCCTTGATGCTGCTACAATAACAGACCTGTGTGCCATGCTGAGACGAGACCTGGAGCCAATAACTGCCAGAAGTCAAGCAATGCCCATGCCATTGAAAGTGATCACAGATCTGGGCTTCCTAGCAATGGGCAGTTTTCAGCATGTGGTGACGGCCATAACTGGAATAACACAGTCTGCCATCTCCCATTGTATTGAGGCTTTCACAAGAGCCCTCTTGAGAAGGCTCAATGAGTATATCAGCTTCTCTACCAGTCCAGAACACAGACAGTAGATTATGGAAGACTTCTTTTAAATAACTGCCTTTCCATCTGTCCTAGGTGCCATAGATTTCACCCATTTGGCCCTGATGCCATCCGTCTGTGATGAAAGGGTGTATTGGAACAGGCACCATTACCACTCTATGAATATGCAGGTTGTGGTAGACGCCCACATCCAGATAATAGACATGTATGCCTGGTTTTCTGGATCCTGGAAGCAAGAGTCGTGGATAGGTGGAACAGGTTTATTGAAACCCCTACGCGTTTCGGCCGTAGCCTTCTTCAGGGGGCACACAGCTAAATAGAGTAATGTTTAATACAAAATATAAAATGTGAAAATATAAAATAATAATCATAACTCATTAAAACCATAAAAGCACATAAATTGTTAAAAACATGTAAGGTGAACAAATAAAAGGACTACTTAAGAACAAGCCAAAAGTAATAAAAAGTACTCATAAGAATAATATAAATAACATAAATATACTGTGAACGAATTAAATTGTGTAAAACCAAAACGCAGAGTGGAAAGAACACAGATAAATATGCTACATCGGACATGCTAGGTATGGGTTGGACAGGCTACATGATTTTCACCAATTATGTGAATACTATCTATATGCCTATAGAAGAGCATATTTTGAAACCATGTAATCTCATACTTCATGTACTTGAGAACAGAGGGAGAAGGGGGAAGAGGAGGGGGGAAGGGAAGGGAGGGGGGAAAGAGGGGGAGGGGGAAGAAGAAGGGGGAGGGGGGAGGGGGAAGGGGGAGGGAGGAGGAGGGGGGAGTGGGAGGAGGGGGAGGGGGAGGGGAAGGAGGAGGGGAAGGAAAAGGGGGGAGGAGGGATGGGGGAGGGGGAGGGGGAAGGGAAGGGGGGGAAAGGGGGAGGGGGAGGAAAGGGATGGGGGGGCAAGGGGCGGGGAGAGGGAAGAAGAGGGAAAGGGTGTGAAAAAGGTATGAAAATATTGTGAGTAATAGAATTGTGTTTGTGGATTAACGACCATGCATGAATTGCATATGTTACTCACATGTGTGACAATGGAATGAATCTGCAAACGCAATTGCGCGTTTAAGAGAAGTGACTAAAAGATAGAGATAGCCCATTATAAATTGAACTCAATGACATTTCAGCCTAACTTTGTGAAAACCTCTTAAAAATTAACATATTAAATGAGGCCAGAACTATAATGTTGAGAAAACTTATCATGCAATGAGACACTATATCATCGCCAGATAAGCACTACTAAGGATAAGTAACAGAAAACCAATTACAAATTAACCTTGTTGATACATGAGGCTATCTCTTATGGAAACCACTCTAAAAGTGTTGTGTTGAGTGAAGACCAGGGGGATACATGCCCCCCCTTCCCTTCCCCCTCCTCCCCCCTTTTCCTTCCCCCTCCTCCTTCCCCTCCCCCTCCCCTCTTCCCTCTCTCTCCTCCCCCTCCCCCTCCTCCTCCCTCCTCCCCTTCCCCCCTCCTCCCTTCTCCCCTTCCCCCTTCCCCCCTTCCCCCTCCTCCCTTCTTCTTCCCCCTCCCCCCTCTTTCCCCCCTCCCTTCCCTTCCCCCCTCCTCTTCCCCCTTCTCCCTCTGTTCTCAAGTACATGAAGTATGAGATTACATGGTTTCAAAATATGCTCTTCTATAGGCATATAGATAGTATTCACATAATTGGTGAAAATCATGTAGCCTGTCCAACCCATACCTAGCATGTCCGATGTAGCATATTTATCTGTGTTCTTTCCACTCTGCGTTTTGGTTTTACACAATTTAATTCGTTCACAGTATATTTATGTTATTTATATTATTCTCACGAGTACTTTTTATTACTTTTGGCATGTTCTTAAGTAGTCCTTTTATTTGTTCACCTTATTTGTTTTTAACAATTTATGTGCTTTTATGGTTTTAATGAGTTATTAAGTTTTAATGAGTTATTAACACGAACCAGACTCTCTACACACCCAAAGTCATAATCTCCAATATGTAACCTGAACTGTAAATTATCCACAGGTGAAATATCTGTTTGTATATAGTTTGTATATAGTTTCCCCTGTTATCTCCAAGTTACTGACCCTGTTATAATGTAAGCAAAGGATTGTTCCAATGCGAAATTTGTTATCTGTAAACCGCGCTGATACCAAAGAGCGCGGTATATAAGAACTGTAAATAAATAGATAAATAAAAATAAGTTATGATTATTATTTTATATTTTCACATTTTATATTTTGTATTAAACATTACTCTATTTAGCTGTGTGCCCCCTGAAGAAGGCTACGGCCGAAACGCGTAGGGGTTTCAATAAACCTGTTCCACCTATCCATGACTCTTGCTTCCTGTGTTCTCCTGTAGTTTACTGCAAGAGCAGGCGCTCCTCTTTGTGGTTCCTGGTTTTCTGGATCCTGCCATGATGTGTTCATCCTTTCACAGTTAGGCCTGGGCCAGGCGGCTACCATTGGACACCTTGCTGGTGCCTTGTTAAAGTGAGTGGAACATACTAGTAATGCATATGTAGAGACATAGGAGCATAGTGACATGGGGTCAAGGGTGCCAGAAGGGCAGGCAGTGTTTATGTTGGAAGCGCCAATAAGTGTCCTATGCTTGTGCCATTGTCAGAATGGGGAGATTAGGGAGAGGGAGGGGGGGAAACAATGGGCGGGGATGTTGTGATTGTGCTAGCAGCAGGATTGGCCTCAGAGATGGTTCAAAGTGTGTGTGTCCTAGGCCAAATGCATGCAGTATGGTCCTCCTGCCTTTCGCAATCTATTCAGTAGTTGTGGAATTCTGGACTCTTGGCTGCCCAACTGAGAAAGCTACCCAAGGCTACTGCCCTGTTTGCCTAGTCAGTCTGCAGGCCTCAGCTAGCAGAGGTGTCTGAGTAGAAGGGCGACCCCCCAAGCCTCCACACCCAATAGTGTACTGGCCAGTAACACCAATAACCAACTCTGGGCTATCCCAGACCACCGGGATGCACTGGTATTTTTGAATGGGAGCTCAGTATGCCATATTTTTGTCATATGTGCTTTCATGGAGATGAACCAAGGCCTGCTGTGCTAACTGCAAATCCCCAGCAATGTACCAATTCTGATGCATGACCCTCCCCAATGCTTCTACAGGTAACAGGGGATACCCCTTGCGACCATGGCTAATGATTCCAGTGCATAACCCTCAAACACCCCAGGAGGAGAGGTATAATAGAGCGCTGTTCCATGCCAGGGTAGTGGTGGTACGGGCATTCCCTGCTACTAAAAAGCCAATATAAATGTTTGGACAGGAATGGGAGAGAGCTGCTATACAGCCCTGAGTGAGTTTGCAGCATATTCTCCACATGCTGCATCTTCCATAACATTGCCATTCAGTGAGGGATCCACCTCCCTGAGGAGGAGTTCCATGTGGATGGAGACAGAGGGCAGGATGGTACAGAGGGGCAGCTAGCAAATGACAGCAGCAGCGCTAGCAGCAAGAAACAAACCAATACACTAGAAATTCTCCTGTAACCCTTTATTGTGCCCCCACACAAAACCCACATTCATAATCAATGTTCCCTCTTTCCATCACCACCACCATCCCCTCATGTTCAGGCTCATCCCGCTTCCTGACCCATACTACTACTGCTGCTACTGCTACTGAACATTTGTATAGCACTACAAGGCATATGCAACTCTGCACAGATGCATGTAAACGATGGTCCCTGCTCATTGGAACTTACAATCTAGTCGAGACAGACAACACAGTAGCTGTAGACATGGGATACAGCTAAGGGAAATAGTAAGGAACTACAAAGAACATCAGATGAGTCAAGATCTGAAAGCGGCAGCGAAGAGGTGAGTTTTCAGCCTGGATTTGAAAGGGGTGAGAGAAGGCGCTTGACGTAGACTCGGGCAATTTGTTCCAGGCATAAGGAGCAGCACGGTGAAAGCAGCGAAGTCTGGAATTGGCAATAGAAGAGAAGTGCACAGAAAGAAGTGATTTTCCAGAAGAGCAGAGTTCCCAAGGAGGGGTGTAGGGAGAGAAGAGAGGAAAGGAAGTGAGGAGCTGCAGAGTGAATGCACTTATAGTTTAGCAGGAGAAATTTTAACTGGATGCTAAAACGGATAGGAAGCCAATGAAGAGACTTGAGAAGAGGGGTAATATGAGCATGATGAGGCTGGCAGAAGATTAGCCACACAGCAGAATGTTGGACAGATTGAAAGGGGGAGAGATGACTCAAAGGGAGACCAGCAAGGAGCAGGTTACAATAGTCTAGATGGGAGGTGACTAAGGAGTGGATTAGTAGTGTGTTCAGAAAGGAATGGGCAAATTTTGTTGATGTTGTAGAGAACAAAATGGCAGATTTTAGCTATCAGTTGTATGTGTGTGAAGAAGGAGAGAGAGGAGTCAAAGATGACCCCAAGGTTGCAAGATGAGGAGACAGGGAGGAGTAATCCACAGAGACTTAGAAAAGAGGAAGGAGAGAGGAGGGTTTAGGGGGAAACATACGAAGCTCAGTTTTGGCCATTTTCAAGTTCAAGCGGTGGTGAGACATCCAAGCAGCAATGTCAGAAAGGCAGGCAGAGATCTGGGCCTGGATTGCCAGAGAGATTTCAGGTGTAGAAAGGTAAATCTTGGAGTCATTAACGTAAAGATAGTACTGAACGCCATGGGAAGAGATGAGTGCACCTAGGGACTGGGTATAGCGAGAAAAAAAGGGGTGGACTCAAGACATCCTTGGGGTACATCGACTGAGAGTGGGATAGCAGTAGAAGAGCATCCACCAGAACAAACACTTAAAGAGTGATGGGAGAGAGAACCAGAATAGCAGAGAGCCCTTAAAACCAAGTGAGGAAAAGGTATCAAGGAGAAGGTTGTGGTCAACAGGGTCAAAAGCAGCAGAAAGGTCAAGAAGGATGAGGATTGAGCGCAGGCCCTTGGATTTTGCCAGGTACAGGTCACTGGAAACTTTGACAAGAGCCATTTCAGTAGAATGTAAAGAACGAAAGCCAAATTGTAGAGGTTCCAGAAGGGCTTGAGCAGAGAGAAAGTCGAGGCAATGGTGGTGAACCACACATTCAAGTAGTTTAGAAATGAAAAGGAGGAGAGAGATGGGTCAATAGTGAGAAAAACAGATAAGGTCTAGTGAGGGTTTCTTGAGGAGAGGAGTGACCACAACATGCTTGAAGGCTGCAGGGAAAGTTGCAGTGGAGAGTGATAGGTTGAAAATATGAGAGATGGAAGGGATTACAGTGGAGGAGATGGAGCTAAGAAGATGGGTGGGAATAGGATCAGAGGAGCAGGTAGTGACTTTGGATGAGGAAAGAAGGTGAATGGTTTCCTCCTCAGAGATCATAGAAAATGAAGAAAGGATAACAGAGGTAGGGGGAAGATTGGGAGAAGAGGGGAAAGAGGGGGAGTAGCTGACCTCATGAGGGATTGGAGCGTGATCTTGTGGCTTTTGTCATAACATCACACTCCAATTCTCTATGAGGTCAGCTACTCCACCTCCTCCCCATCTTCACTCCCAGCCTTCCCCTCAGAGGCACCACTCAGTAGTGGTACTTTTGAGGCTTTGCTGTCAGTTTCATCTGCTTCCCCAGGGTTTGAAGATAAGTTGGTGTGTTGGCTGGCTGGTGACATTGTCATGTAGAGGCCTACCCAGAAAGGGCTCTTGTGTCTTGAGGCTGCCTGGAAGCTGTGATCTCCTGAAGGAAATGAGCTATAGATACCTGGTAAGCAGTGTGACGCGGGAGCCGGGCGGAGTGTGCGCGCGCGTGTGCCAGCACCCCCTGGTGGCGGCGTAGTAGTTCCACCAAAGGGTGGGTTCCGCAGGGCGCCGCCGCTCGCTGGTCCGCTGTCACCAAGAAGGTTGGATTGGGGTTGGCCAGGTGCGAGGGTCAAGGGTATCAGCCTTGTGCCGGCCTCGTTACCAAACTCCCAAAGAGAAAAAATTATACTCTTGCACAAAGTGGAGGAAAAATGAAAAAGGCTTTTATTCCCCTTTTTGCACTAAGGGTTCAAATCATACGCACAACACACTGGTAAACGTAACAGAAAAAGTCTTTGCAACGGATTTTCCAAACAGGGTATGAATTAACCAAAAAGGGCTGTTAACTTCACAGTATAAAAATTGTTCAAACAGTAATGCTTCATTCACTGCCAGATCTATGAAATGATTCAATCTCATCCACAACACAGTAGGTACATTCCATTGGGCTATCCAAATCTTCGGATATAGATTCCACTTGCATGGCCTCCTCCTCTGACTGCTCTGGGGAAACCGAATAAGTGTCCTTCCCTGGAGTATGTTCTGGTGTTTCCCAGGGCTTAGCCAAATGTTTGGGCCTAGGCTTCTGCAAGGTGGAATACCACAGTGGCAGCTCTTTTTCTAAATGTTTAAAAACATTTTCTTGGTAATGTTTTCCTCTGCCAGTTCTTTGCTTATAACAGCTGTCCTTTAACTTATACTTCTGTCCTTGTTTATGATAAGGAGAGTCACCTTCCCAGGATTCTTCTCTAGGCAAACTATAACAAATTTTAAAAGCTTTACCTCTTGCTTTTCTCCTGGTTCTTTGGGACAAAGCTGGAGGCCTACCTTGGCTACTGCCCTCCGTGTCAGTGCTCTCTGGTGTGTTCCTCCGGCTCTCCCACTCTTTTCTCCTTTGGCTTTTATGGCTGGTTTTCTTTCCGGCTTCAGAGCCTAATCTAGTCAGGCTTCGGCCTTCTCGGCCTATCCTCTGGGCTATAGGACTGGTTCTCCTTCCCCAGCCTGTCTTTCTGCTCAGGCTTGGCTTGGGCCTAGACCTTGGCTTTGGTCTCTCCTCTGCAAAGCCTGTTCTTGGTCCTTCTCTGGAGCTGCTTCTAACTTAGGGTTGCCAACTGGCCGGTTTTCAGCCGGCCTGGCCGGTTTTTCCACGGCCAGGCCGGCTGCCGGCGGAGAGGCAAAACCGGCCCTTTAAAAGCCGGTTTTTTTGCTCTGGCCGCAAGATCGGGAGCGGCCAGAGCAAAAAAACCGGCTTTTCTCCGCTTCAGAGGGAGCCGGGGAAGCCCGCGCGAGGCCCCGGCTCCCTCTGAACAGCCACCAGCGTGAAGAGCCTTTACCTTCACGCTGGCGGCTGTTCCTGTGAAGCCGCGAATGCTGGGAAAGGTTAAAGGTTGCCCTTTAACCTTTCCCAGCATTCGCGGCTTCACAGAAACAGCCGCCAGCGTGAAGGAAAAGGCTTTTCACGCTGGTGGCTGTTCAGAAGGAGCCGGGGCCTCGCGCGGCTTCCCCGGCTCCCTCTGAAGCCTCAGACAGCCGCGATGCTGGTCGGGGGGGGGGGGGGGGTGGCAAGGACTGCATTGGCTGTGATGGGTGGGACCTGGACTGGAAAAGGGCTAAGGGGGGGGGGGAACTTGGACTGGAAAAGGGCTAAGGGGGGGACTTGGACTGGAAAAGGGCTAAAGTGGGGGGCTTGGACTGGAAAAGGGCTAAGGGGGGGACTTGGACTGAAAAAGGGCTAAAGGGGGGGACTTGGACTGGAAAAGGGCTAAGGGGGGGGGGGACTTGGACTGGAAAAGGGGCTAAGGGGGGGACTTGGACTGGAAATAGGCTGTGATGGGGGGGGGGGGACCTGGACTGTAAAAAGGGTTATGGGGGGGGACATGGACTGGAAATGGGTTGTGATGGGGGTGGAGGGGACCTGGACCAGAAAAGGGCTATGGGGGGGGGGGGAAACTTGGACTGGAAATAGGCTGTGATGGGGGGGGGGGGGGACCTGGACTGGAAATGGGTTGTGATGGGGGTGGAGGGGACCTGGACTGGAAAAGGGCTATGGGGGGGGGGGGGGGACTTGGACTGGAAATGGGCTATGGTGGAGGAAGGGGGATCTTGGACTGGAAATAGGCTGTGATTAGGGGGGCTAGGACTGCAAATGGGCTGTGATGGTGCGGGGGGACTCGGACTGCAAATGTGCTGTGATGGTGCGGGGGGACTCGGACTGCAAATGGGCTGTGAGGGGGGGGGGGGGGGCCTGGGACTGGACATAGGATGTGGTGGGGGACTTGGGCGGGAAATGGGCTGTGTGATTGGGGGGGGGGAGCTAGGACTGGAAATGGCCTGTGATGTGAGGGCTAGCACTGGAAATGGGCTGATGAAGAGCTGGAATAGGACTGGAAATGGGGCTGATGGGGGGCATGGGAGAATGGGACTAGAAGGGAGTGGATGCTGGGTGGGCCTAGAACTATAAGGGAATTGATTTGGGGGGAGGACTAGAATGGATGGGAATGAGAATGGAGAGGGGAAAAAATATTTTGTGTGGAAGAAAAGTCTATGATGGGCCGGTATTGGGAGAGTAAGAGGGGCTTGAGAATGGAAGGGTGAAATTTAAACGGATGATAAAGGAATAAGGAAAGAATTGGGGGAAAGAGCAAAAGGGAAACAATCAGTATGTTAAAGCAGAAATAGAGAGAGAATGGAAAACATCTAAAAGAGAAGAAAGGACAAATGGATAGCTTGCAGAAAACACGAAGAAGAAACCAGAAGAAGAAAGTGACTGGAGCAATTGCAACTGAAAAATAAAACGCCCAAACAGAAGGTAGAAAAATACTTTTTATTTTGAATTTATTAACTGGAATATGTCTGGTCTGGGAAGTGTGTATTGCTAACATCTTTGCGTTTTTGTTTAGTGCAAGAGGAAATTACTTTATAGTTTTATTTCTCCAGTGTTGTACATTTCATGTTTGGATTTTGGGGTTCCCAGTTTAATTATTATCTGACCAAGGAAGTTAGCCTACACGTATCCTCGGTAATTTTTGTGGGTGGGGCTGGGGGCGGGGCAGGGGTGGGACTAGGGGCGGAGAATGGGTGGAGCATGGCGAGCCACAGGTGTCGGGTTTTTCTCGGTGAAAAAGTTGGCAACCCTATTCTAACTTGTTCTCTTCCAGGTGGCACACTTCCTGGTGAACCTTCTGAGCTCCCTTGCGAGACTGCTGACTCTTGCCTGCCTCTCCTTAAATGTGTGGAGTTGGAGTATGACTCCTGCCCCCTGAGGCGTGGTTCTGGAGTCTCTGTCCTGCCTCTCCTGCTCCCCCTAGATGGATCCTTTGGAAATTGCAGGTCATTTCTTTTTTTCTCAGAATTTAAAAACTTTTTTCCTTTCTAGAAGAGGGTCCGCTGCGTCACAGCAGTCATCTTTCTGAAGAGGGGGAGCTGTGCCTCCTGGTGCCTCTCCTGCCGCAGAGCCTGCTCCTTCTGAAGCTGTGTGGATTCCCACAGTTCTTGGTGGATAGCCTCCAAGTGAGCATGTATCCCCCTGGTCAGCTGCACCATCTTGGCCTCCTCCTGCAACATCTGCTGTTCTGCTGCATCAGCTGATGGGACTTTGAGATCCTCTGGGATGGGGAATTTCAGTGCTGCTGAGTCCTTGGGAGGACACTAGCTGTGGAGGGAAAGGTGAAGGATCCCTGCCTGTATCATCTTGTGCCTCTTTGCTGGCCCCAATTACTATATCTTGGGGGGGGGGGGGGCTGTTCACTGTCACCATCCTTGTGCTGCTGAGTGGATCCAGAAGTTTCCCTCATGATACCAGAAGGTCCTGGCTGAGACTGATCTGTGGGAGAGGCAGAAAGAGAAGGATTATGGGGTTGTGGGGAAAAGGTAGGCATAACCATGCACATGGCCACCAATATCGTAGGGCCCTGGTGGAGGCATCCTTATAGCACATGGAATGAGGGGCAGTTAAGACATGCTATTGCATAGAGTACATGGCTGGAGTAGCTGGCTAGGCCCCCACACCTATGTCAGCAGAGCATGCATGACAGATAAGAACATAAGAAATGCCATATTGGGTCAGACCAAGAGCCACCTAGCCCAGTATCCTGTTTCCAACAGTGGCCAATCTAGGTCATAAATACCTAGCAGTTTTTCAAAAAGACACACAGGTTCTATAATGCTTGTATTGGGGCAAGCAGTGGATTACCTGGGTCCTCTTAATAATAATGGTTTATGGACCTTTCCTCCAGCTACCTGTCCAAACGTTTTTTGAACCCAGCTACACTGACAGCTTTAAATGCATCCTCTGGTAATGAATTCCAGAATTTGATTACGCATTGAGTGAAAAAATATTTTCTCTTATTAGACTTAAATGGGTTACACTGTAGCTTCATTGCATGTCCCTTAGTCTTTTTACTTTTTGAAGGTGTAAAGAATAGATCTACGTTTCCCGTTCCACTCTAGTCAGATGTGGGCACACATGAAAATTGGAAAAAAAGGGAAGGGCCTTGGGTTCTCTGCTTTCTTCTCCTTTGCACAGAGACGGAGTATCTGCCACTTCTTCTTAATGCCCTCCACCTCCCTATTGTAGTGATGGACAGTGCTCACTTGCCTGGTAATTTTATTTATTTATTTAACAAACACTTATACACCGCACTTTCCCATGGATCAGGTGTGGTTTACAAAGAACAATGGTATGAACAAATGAAACGGTTATAGATACCTATTCATCTTACATGGAACATCTGTGAACTTTATACAATGAACTTAGACCTTATTACATAGAACTTATTACCAATGGTCTAACAACTGTGTGCATTACAACTTTTGCACAGAGCTTAGTAACTATGTACATTACAACTATTACATTGGACTTGGACTATGTACATTGCAGGGCGTTTAGCAGTCTGGCCTTCTTATGTTCGCATTATTATTACAATGAGCGGAAACATTGAATTAGTGTTTCTTTGGTTGCAATTTAAGTATATTAAGCCTTTTCTTTGTTTTAACAGTTATGTTGTTTTCCATTATCCTTTGCCGGTTTGGGTAACAGTACTTGTCTGTACACCATAGTGTGTCGTAAATAGGTGTGTTTTTAGTTTTTTACGAAATTCCCTGATATCATTTAGGTTTCTGATTTCTTCAGGTAGTGCATTCCAGAGGATTGGGGCCGAGTGTGAGAAGGCCTTGTTGTTAGTGGATTTTTTGGCTTTTGTAAAGTCTTTTGGAATCATAATTTTGTTTGTATTACCTCTCCTTTGGGTGCTTTTTGGTGTTTCCTTGTTAATTAGCATGCTCAGTACCGATGGTGCTAGGTCGTTTATTACTTTGAATGTGGTTATTAGGATTTTGTAGCTTATTCGGCAGTAGATTGGTAGCCAGTGGAGATTAGCTAATATGGGTGTTATGTGTTCGATTGTGCGGACCTTCATGATGGTTCTGGCGGCTACATTTTGTGCCAGCTGAAGTCTTTTAAGGTTCTGTTTTGTTATTCCTTGGAGTACTGTATTTGCAAAGTCAAAGTGGGGTGTAATGATTGCTTGTATTATGCTCATGAAGTCATGTAGGTGAACCAGCGGGCGTAGTTGTTTAAGTATCTTAAGTTTGTAGTGAATTTTTTTTTGTTGTATTTTTGATGTGGGATTCCATACTGAGGTTCTTATCCAGAATCACTCCTAGATACTTCACCTCATTTTTTGTTTTGATCTCGTGGTTCTGTAGTGTAATAAATGTTGGAGGTATGTAGGATTGTTTTTTTGTCACGTATAGGATATCTGTTTTTGAGAAATTGATGTGTAAATTGTGTTCTTTCAGCCATATTGTAAGTTCGTTGAAGCACTCTGTTATTTATTTATTTTATTTATTTATTTATTATTTATTTGCAATATTTTTATACACCGCCAATTCCTAAGATCATTGGCGGTTTACATCAAACAATATCAAAATCAAAATACAGAGAACAATGTGTAACTATAAACCAATACATGTAACATTAAGCAACTTTATACAAGTAGTATATCAGGATTAGAACTATTTACATAATTTACATATATACAATATTTTAGACATCAGCTTGGTTACAAGTGTGGGTAATAGAAATTGTATGGGAAAACAGATTCAGGTTGTGTTATGGAGGATGGGAGGCCATATCCCGGTCACAATCCATATTGAAGTAGTGTTACATAGTAACATAGTAACATAGTAGTTGACGGCAGATAAAGACCAGCATGGTCCATCCAGTCTGCCCAGCGAGATGGCAAGAGTAGGTGCACCTGTCGCTCCGCGCAGGCTACCCCTCTCCATATCCTTGTTCAGGGGTAAACCCACCACTCCATATAGGACACCCCTATTTGTTGAGACGTTATATGGTTCGGAAGTTAGATGGTTCGGAAGTTAGATGGTACCGTTTATTTTGTTTTGTTTTTTTTTTCCTATTTCTGTAAAGGGATCCTCTGTGTTTGTCCCATGCCTTTTTGAATTCCGTCACCGTGTTCGCCCCTCCTACCACTTCCATCGGGAGGGCATTCCAAGCATCCACCACCCTTTCAGTGAAAAAATATTTCCTGACATTGCCTTTCAATTTACCCCCTTGCAGTTTCATGTTATGCCCTCTAGTTTTACAGGTTCCCCGTCTCTGGAAGAGGTTTGTTTGTTCATCATTTCTCTTTAAGTATTTAAAGGTCTGAATCATATCTCCCCTGTGCCTCCTTTCCTCCAAGGTATACATATTTAGGTCTTCAAGTGTGAACAGATGTGTTTTTAGTTCTCTTCGGAACTTTTGTAAGTCTTTTATCTCTCTAAGCTGGTCAGGGAGATTATTCCACAAGGTTGGTGCTATATATGAGAAGGCGCTATTGCTTGTTTGTTTAGTCTTTCTTATTAAGTCAGACACTAGGATGGTGTTAAGATTCCTTCTTATTATTATTCTGTTTTCAGGTGGGTTGTGAATCAGTGTGGATAGGTATGATGATTAATTGATTAATTTGAATGTGGTCAATATGATTTTATATTGAATCCTGCTCGAAATAGGCAACCAATGTAGTGAGTATAGGACTGGAGTAATGTGGTCAGTAAGTTTGGCTTTGGATATTATTCGTGCAGTAACGTTTTGAGCCATTTGAAGGATTTTTAAATTTTTCTTTGTTACGCCTTGTAGTATACCATTACAGTAGTCTAAGTGGGGGGTTATTAAGGCTTGCATAATAGTTCTGAAATCATTGTTTTCTAATAGTGGCCTCAGTTGTTGAATAGGTCTAAGCTTGTAATAGATTGTTATGGTTATTTTCTTAATGTGAGAGGTGAAGCTAAGGGTCCTGTCAAGGGTGACTCCTAGATATTTAATTTCTTCTTTAACTGGAAGGGTAAAATTCAGGAGTTTGATGTCTGATGGTGGTGTAAAATTCGTGTTTCTTGATGTAAATAATACTTCAGTTTTTTTGAAATTTATGTTCATATTGTTTGATCGAAGCCAAAGTTCAGCTTCAGTGAGGCAGGATGCTAGATTATCATAGTTGGGATCGAGTATGTTAATTGAAGAGAACAACATAATGTCGTCCGCATATATGTGGTAATTTACCTTATATTTTTGGAAAATGGTGCATATTGGTTGCAGGTATAGATTAAATAGGAGGGCAGATAGCGCAGAGCCTTGAGGTATTCCTTGTTCTTGAGGAAATGAAGGTGATGACATTTGGTCAACTTTTACATATTGTGAACGGTCAGAAATATATGATTTAAACCATTCAAGAGTTATTTTCTGTAGACCTAGATGGCTGAGCCTTGAAATGAGTATATTATGGTTTACACTGTCAAAAGCAGCGGATATATCAAGGAATACTAGGATGAATGCCTGTTTAATGTTGTCTAAGCTCTTAATGAGAGTGTCTAGAAGAGCAAGTAGTAGGGTTTCCACACCATGGAAGGGGTGAAACCCATCTTGATGATCATCAAGGGGGGCGGATGTATCTATATAATCTTGAAGTTGTAGTTGGACAACTTTTTCAATAATTTTAGTAAGAAAGGGGATACTGGCAATTGGTCGATATGATGATGGGTCATTGTTATTTAGTGTTTTTGTTTTTCAAAATCTGGCGGATTGCAGATATTTTAAGTTCCCTAGGTAATACACTTTGCTGAAGGGATTTGTTTACTATATCTAAGATAAAGGGGGCAAGTACTAGTTTAGATGTCTTGATCCAGGATACAGGGCAAGGATCTAGGATGGATGTGGTTGTGTTAATTTTAGTAATTATATTAAGCAATTGCTTTTCATTGATAAGATGGAAAGATTTCTAAACATTGCTATTGTTCGTTGTATTTGGGAGGGGTTTAGGTATCGGTATTAGGGACAGTTTTAGTTTACTAGCAAAATAGTTTGCTAATTCTTGTGTGTTGATAGGAATAATGTGTGATTTAGCAGTGGGGGCTTTAGATAATGATTTTACAATTTCAAATAATTCCCTTGGGCAATTAATAGCTTTGGATAGGATTGTTGTGTGATATTGTTTTTTGGCATTGTTTGAGGCTGACCTGTAAGTATTAAGAGTTGAAAAGTATAGTTCGCGGAGTTCTGGTGTTTTTTTTGTTCCCCATTTGGTTTCTAATTTTCGAAGTTTTTTTTTTAAATTAGAGCTAGTTCATGCATGTACCATTTTTCTGATGTTCTTTTATATTGTCTGTTAGTTTTGATAGGTAGTGGTTTGGATGCTGTTTTTATTACAGTGTTCCAATTACAAATAGCTTTGACTAGACTGTTGGAGTCTGTATCTAGCTCGGATACAATTGTTCCGAGGAACTCTTCTGATACAAATGGACGAAATTGTGGCCCTTGATGGGATTTAGATTGATGAGGAATGGAGGTGTAAGGCATGTTAATAGAAAATTGGATCATAAAGTGATCAGTCCATGGACTCTGTGTTATGATAGGAGTAGTAACCGAGGCAGGCAGACCTGGTGCTTCGGGTCCATTTCCTCCATCCCCCATTACCCCCAATCTCCAAACCCACAAAAGACACCACACCAACAGTTCGTGGAACATAACTGGTCACAGCTTTATTAACCTTTTAACAATTTCACAATTATGCCAACATGCTACACCTTCTCAATCGATTAGCGGCACCCGGCCCGCACCAGCCATACCTTAGCAAAGTGCCTTGCCACCGCTAACGCCATAACTTGCCACCCCGCAAGTTACCTAACCCTTCCCACCGACTTCGCCATGCTGTTAGCAAAAGTCGGCCAGGGTTTGACCGGGTCAGGGGCACCCCGCCCCCGCCCAAGTGTAGCCTGAGGCTCCGGACCCCGGAAACCTCCGGGATCCCGCCACCGGCACAGGTGACAACCTTGTTCCTGTGCCGCCCCCCCAATACCAAGCTGCAACCAGTGAGCATTCCAACCAACACATATTCCAAGGCCTCCCGCCAGTCGTAAAGGAGCCGCGCCATCCTGACTGGCGATAACTGCCCCCCCAGCACCCTCAGAAAGCCCTGGGTGCATACGCTGGTACCCCCCTGTCGGCCAACCCAGCGACCAAGCGGTGGAGGACTGTTAGGCTCCACCAGGCAGGCCCTGGCACAATGTCAGACCCCATCAGAAGTACACCCAGAAACATCTGCAGAACCCACCAAATCCCCCCGCGCCGCTCTGATCAGATGCCGGCATGACCCAGAACCAGGTCGTTGCCTCCCACACTGCAGGCAGGCGCGATATCCACCCTTGGTGCTGTAGCAAAGGAAGCCGCTGCGACCCGCAGTGTCACGCTCACCCAGCCATGATACAGCCACCAAAACCAGGTCAATCCCCAATTGGCGGTCCCCCGCCTCGCCACGACACACCGTCCTGCACATTGGACAAAGGAGTGACCAATCCCCCACATTCAGCAGGCTACAGACCGCCACCTGCAAAAGAAATGAACAATGAAATCCCCAACCCCACGCCCCCCCTATAGCCGCACAGCCGCACATAACCCCTAAACGCCTGAGAGCGCCTTCTGCCCACGTTCTATATGACCTGTGCAGCCACCCCGCAGCGAAAAGAGTGCAGCGGAAAATGCATAGGCTCTGCACCCACCAAACGCCGCGCCAGCCTGACCACCTCGGGCACCTGAACACCTTGGGCCTGCAACGGGTCAACACCTGCTCACACGATGATAAACCCGAGCCTGCCCGGGGAGCACCCGCAGGTATCTGCGCATGTCAGCCACAGGGCACGTCACCCAGCCTTCATCCCATTTCAACGCGCCCTCGATCGTCTCCCCACTGACCGGTCTGAAACCTGCCAAAATATCCCGAACCGCCCCGAAACCAAATGCGGGGCCGTTAAAGCCCACCCCCACCCTTTGGCCCAGCCGAATCCACCAGCAACTCACCCCCATATGAAAAGCCCTGCAAGAGGCAAGACAAAGGACTGCCCAAAACATAGCGGCTTCCTACCCCGACGCAGACCAATGCCGTACCGCCGCAAGTCGCCATATCAGCACATCCTGCGTGAGGGGCCGCGTCGGATCCGAGTAGTAGCCTGCGAGTTACAAATCCCCCAACCAGCGATCCACACCCGCCCCCCTCCGCAAATTTGAAACCGTCCAACTGCGAACGCACCACCGGTATGGCAAACCCCCACCCGTTATCCGATAGTATGTATCCACTAAGCAATGCCTCCGGGTGCCACCCGTGCGCGACCAAAATCGGACTACATAGTCCCCACCCCGCTGATATCCAAACCACGGCCCCAGTGATACCGAACTCTGCAGCCACTAAGCCTGTCTCCCATGCCAGTGCTCCAGAAGTTCCCCGAGACCCATGATCCCTCCCTGTCAGCTCCTGAGCCAAAGCCCGAAACCGCTCCACCGGAAATGAGAAAGAGCATCGGCAATCTTGTCCCTACAGCCAGGGATACACCAAGCCTTCCCCGACACTGGACACTTGCCACGGCAGGGACACCAACACAACCTCCCTCATTAAACCCACTACTGGCAAACTCTGGTGGAAGTAACCATGGACCCCCTGCCCACAGCCGCATTGCCGCAGCACCATACCACCTCACGGCAGCGGAGGAAAGCCGTCCTTAACTCCCCAAACCCCCCCTGCTCAGAAACCGCTCCAGGAAGGAGATATTGGCAGTCAAACCCAATACCTGCCAAGACTGGGGCTAGCCTACCGCACCCCATGCCCCGCCCGAGTACACACCCTACCGTGTCCCCCCCCGCCGCATCCGTGTAAAGCTGCAACCCCACACGGGCACTTCCCCCCCATCAAGACCGATGTCCCGTCGAAATTGGCTGAAAATCGACCACAGAGCCGCAAATCAGCCCCACGATTTCGCGACCCCAATCAGACGGTGCGGAAGCCACATCCCTCCCCCGTGGAAACAGCCCACCGCCACAAAACACCCTTCATATCGGAATCGCACGGCATGCAAAATTCAACGATCCCAGTAACACCTGCATCCCCCGCAAAGCCACACTGGATGACGCAAACACATTAACCACCAAATCCCCGAACCGGCAACCTCTTTCTGACCTCTTTCTGCAGCAGGTGAGCTGCCATATCCGCCGAGTCTAAAACCACACCTTGACATTATTCTCGCCGCTGGAAACCCATGGAACATCCCCTGGCACTCCTCCGTCTAAGCTGCCCCCCCAATCAGAAAACAACCATTAATGCACCACCTTCGCAACCACCACAGGAAGGCACTGAACAGCTAAAAGCACGCACCAGAGCCTGAGCAGTCCATAGGCCATCAGTTGTCAAAGTAAGACGCCCATTGAAAACGGAAGCCCCGCAAGTAAACGCAGATGAATGCACCGACAACAGTCGAAAGGCCAAGGCAATTTCAACCTTGTCCATCAATGCTGCCCAACCCGCTTCCTGCACCATCTCCGCCGCCCGAGCAACTGACGCATACAGCACTAGACACAACCCGCGCGGAACTCGGTCAGTGACCGAAACCCCCCGTAGGTCATGGACAAATACAAAGTAGCCTGAACCTCCCAGGCTCATCAACCGGTACCATCCACCAAACGCCATATGGAAGGTGAATGCCGAGTACTAGGCATCACCACCGTGCCTTACCCTGGTCTCCGAGTACTAGGCCGCACCACCGCGCCCAACCCTGGCAAAACAAACCCCAATGGAAACCGAACCCCCAGTATAAACCGATCCCGCCACCTCGGACACCACTGAAGCCACCATCGCAAAACATACACCCGTATCCGATCCCCAGGCGCCGGTGACCCCTGGAACAATGCTTCACAGTGGAAGGCCCTCCGCCACCAACCACGCAGAAGCGCCAGAACCTGCCGACTGAAAATGGAGGGGGTGGACTCATTGCACCTCCCACACGTGTCCCCGCCCCCCCTCGCCCCAGCGTACTGCCGGAACTGCCCGATAGCGAGAAAAAGGAACAAACCGCCCCCACTGCCAGCATCGCCCCGCCCCTCCACCCCCCTCCTGTCACACCGCCCACGCGGACAAATGGGCCAGCCAGAGGTAAATATATCTTGTGCGCCCCAATGAAATCTCCAGACCCCCTCCATCCCGACCTTGAACAGTCCCGCATAGTCCCACCATGCTCCACGGGGCCTCCAAAGTGAATCCACGTATGAACACCCCCAAACAGAATCTGCACACGCCAATAGGATCCCAGATGGCGAGGAGCCAAAAGGATCGAGTCCACTTCACAACTGTGCGCGCAACCTTCCTATCCTGCCCCGCCAGCGCATCCTCCGCCCCCTTCACCGGCTCCCCCTCAAACGCTGCCCGCCGCAACAGGTAAACTGGGGCCGAAAACGCCCGGGCCCCCCTACCCACAGCTCCGAACGGAACCACTGACAGGGCCCCTCCCCCCCAGGCCCCGCCACCCGTGCGCTAACCGACCCCCTCCCCAGCAGCTCCCCCCAGATGCCGACGACAAATCACGGGGGAAGGCCGACACCGAGCCATGACGCCGCCTGCTCCCTCGCCTAACCCCCCCGTCCCTGAGATTACTAACCGGCAATCCCGCGCCCGGAAGGCCCGATCACTCACCCAGCTCGCAACCCTCTGCAGCCACAGCAGCAGCAGTCCTGGCATTCAGCTGGTTGATCTCTGCGCCGGCCTGCGCTGTCTCCCGCGCCTCACACCGGATGCCGCCGCGGCAGCACCTGTCTCCGTGCCCGCTTCACTGCCCTCGGCGTCGGCCCCTGTGGAAACATAAGCAAAACAGGGGGGGGGGAGGAAGGAGGGGAACCGCCGGAGACCAAGCAAGTGGCCAGTGCCCACCCCACACCAGTCCAGCTAAATCCCGTCCGCCCCCCCAATCTAGGGTTCCCCAGGCAAAGACCCACCAGCCACCACCCACTCCAACCAACAGTAGCAAGGTGTCCCCATACCACACTGCCCCCCAACCCCAGCTGCACACCCCCCCATCTGCCCGAGCTCCCCTCGCTCCCCCCCACTGCTCCTCCCAAATCCCCCAGCATTTGCCACCCAACTCCCCATAGCCTCCCCCGACCACCCCACCTTCGAAGCGGGGCACCTCTAACCCGCCGGGCCCACCGGGAAGGGGCTCCAGCGCACAGCTCCCCCCCCCCGCGCCAACCCTTCCCCCGCCTGATGGCAGCACCGATAGGGGCCCCGAATGCCCACAACCAGCCCCCGCCCGCTCCTTATGTCTCTGTATAAACTTTCGCTCATTACCTTTTGATGCCCTGACTGACTAGGCCTTGTGCACGAAAAACTGATTTGGACCCCGTCAATAGACTCCTGGACCCGTTCGTTGACTGCACTTTGCCACAGCAATTGTGGATAACATGTTAAAACCCCCACCCAGTGTGCAGCGGCCTTCTCCCCGAGGCTAGCCCGCACCTGCCAGGCACTGGAGCCAGCGCATGTCGAGCTCCCTGCCCTCCCCCAAACCACACCACCCCCTGTGGTCCTCACTTATCTTATTGCAGAGCCACTGCTCCTTCCAAGTTGCCATCACGATCCGGGGCACGAGGCAGACTGTGCACCGAGCACAGCTCTGCACCAGCAGGATATCCACCTCGCTCTCGTCGGGTCCCTGCTGCTCCGCCGTCTCCACCCGCTCGGCCACGAACCCGCTCTCGCCGCCCATATCGACGTCTATCCCGCAGAAGCCCGAGGACAGAGCGGGGCAGGAGGAAGGACCAATGGCAAAGGGAGGCCCGCAGTCAGCAAGACGGTACCCAACCACAGTGTCTCCCCCCCGCTCGTCCTCCCGTCTCCTGCCGCATCCGGCGAGCGCTCCAGGAAACCCCGGGGAGAGCTCGCGTGCTGCGGGGAGAGAGCAGGAAAAGCCGGCACCCCCGAGCAGCCTCCACCGTGAATGACCATGCGGAGGCTGCCCGCCAGGCCCAAACCCCCCACCACGCTGAATTGCTCCTCCTTGATTGGCTCCCGCGCGGCTGCAACCGCCGAGAGCCAATGAATTCAAAACAGACGTGGCCGCACACAGGATCCTCGCACCGGCCGCACGCCCGGTTAGGGTCGGCCGCCGGGACCCTGCCCGCGTCCTCGTCAGTATATTGAGGTAATTCAAATATGTGTTCAGGAATGAATACTAGATCAAGGGTGTTACCTTTGATGTGTGAGGGGTATCTAATTGTTTGCTTAAAGCCCATGTTCGCCATCGATTCTAAAATGCTGAGGTTTGATTGTTATTGAGGGTTGCTAAATTAAAATCACCCAGGATTATGTGAGATTTGTTTATTAAGGCTTTACAAGCTGCTTCTAGGATGGTTGTTAAATTCTGGTCATCTGGTGTAGGAGGTCTGTAAAAGAGGCAGATAGCTATGTTTCTATTCTCTATCTTTAGGATATCTATTGTTTCTTTAGTATCACAGATTGTGGAGGTACAGTTCAGGTTTGTTTTTGCTAATATAAGTACACCGCCTCCTTTTTTTTTTTATTCCGGTTACAATTAAATAGGGAGTATCCTTTTATTTTTATTTGGTTCAATAGGACTGTGTCTGAATTGGTTAGCCAGGTTTCAGTTAGGCAAAGATAATCTGGCTTCTCATCAGTGATGAGGTCTGTTATAAGTGGGATTTTGTTTCTAATAGATCTTACATTGTTAAGGATGGCTTTTAGAGTTTGAGTGATTGAAGTTATTTCTTGGGTTTTGCTTTCTGGTTTTAATCTTACTTGGATTAACCTGTTTGTCTGTGTTACTATCGAGGGGAGGGGGGGGGGTTCCTATATGTAGAAGAGTATGAGTTGTAGTGATTGAGGTATTTTTGTCTATGGTGGTGGGGAATAATATGTATGTGAGCCATTCCAATATGGTTGAGAGGAGGATATTAATTGCATTGGTGGGTTAGAGATCCTGAATGGAAGGTATACCATTATATCATCCGTGTAGATATGGTATACCATTATATCGTCTGCGTAGATATGGTAGTGGACGTGGAACCGTTTGAAGATGTTGCAGACTGGTTGGAGGTAAATATTAAAAAGGAGTGCCGAAAGGCGGATCCCTGTGGGAGGCCTTGTTCCTGCTTGTATGTGTTAGATGTTTGGGTATTGATTCTTACTGTTTGGGTTCTGTTGTTTAAGTATGAGGTAAACCAGTTATGTACTGTTGAGTTTATTCCTATTTGTCTGAGTCTGTTTAGCATTATTGTGTGGTTTACGCTGTCAAATGCTGCGGAGATGTCTAAAAATAGTAGGATGAACGCTTGTTTAAGGTCGTCAATTCCTCTTACAAGTGTGTCTAGTAGTACTGTAATGTCCTGCCAGGCATGCGCTGGGTGTGGGCATCCCCAGGCCCAAAAGAGGGTACCATGCTCCCTAAGGATGAAGCCGATTGTGAGCTGCGCCTTGGAAGAGAGAAGTTCTGCTTTCTCATCCTCCTCAAGGCAGCAATTAGGCACTGTTGCTGTAACAGCACAAATTTAAAGGCTAGATGGTTATGCCAATGAAGGGTGCAATCAAATCCTTGTAAATTAAGCTGATACTCAGCTATGATGCTGCTGGATGACCTCACCCCCACACTAAAATCTGCCTGGTATGCAGTTTTAAAATAACCGCAGTATGACTCCATATGGGTGGTGATGCTATGTTCTTTCTCTGGGGATAACCGGTTACTAACTCAGGCATGGATATACAGCATCATGTCCACGTTGATTAGCTACCTATGTATGTGGAAAATGGCTTTACATCGGCTACCCGTGGATCCCTATCCATACAGCACCATGTACAGGTATGCCACCAGCACATCTATGGCATTAAGCTGTACAAAGAAGAGGGAATAGGAAGTGACACAGCTATCAGGTTGGAGCAGAAATGAGTGTCTGTATCAGGGTCACAGTGGAAATGGTGGTTAGGGCCCTACTGTTGCTGAGGGGTGGTGATATATTGGTGACAAAGCTGTGTCAGCAGGCCAGGCCCCAGGATATACAGCTTCTCTTGCTGACTGGGGCCTATGGAGCACCATTGTCTACCCAACTCAGGTGAGCGGTACAACTGGTAGCACTCATTATGGCCTGCTGAGGACTGTCCTCCCTGCTCTTTCCCACTAAATGCTAAACTCCTTCTCTTCCTTGCATGTTCCCACCCCGCACCTCTACCCTGTCCATTCCTTCACTTTCACTTGTGTTCTCTGATCTCTCTCATCCTGCAAACTAGGCCCTCCTCCCCTTTTCTCCACCTTTCTTGTAAGCCCACTACTTACCTTTCTTTCCAAATCCAGGTCCAACCTTCCTCTTGTTCCCTCTTGCCACCCCAGCATCTCCTTATCAAATCGCATCTTATGCCCCACTATCCTTTCTCCTCATGCCCATATTCAAGCCCATCCACACTCATCTATGTGGTCCATAGCTGCATCCCTCATCCCTAACCTCCCTTACTGCATCAACAGTTCCCACCCTCTGGCTCTGCCCCATGACCTGGGCCAAACCAAGGTCATGAGACTTGGCTGGCCCCTTGCCCCTACACCCCCAATGACTGTGATATAGCTGCATCTCCAGGAGTCCTATCCATGGTCCCGACTGTTGCAGGCGGTATCACTATGGTATATTGGCACCAAACCAAGGGTGATATAGAGTTTGTAAAAGTTGGTGCAGCAGTGCTGTGCCAGCCACCAGATCAAGAGCAGAGATGGGCAAAGGTCATCAGCTGCCTTCAGAGGTGGATGTGAAGGGGTTAGGCCTGTAACAGCATGGGCAGGAAAGGGGCATGGTTTTAGAAAGGACAATAGTAAAATCCATAACAAGAGAGCCAGTTTCAGCCCAACCTGCAATGCCGCAACCACAGGACTATGCAAACTACCTGCAATCAAAAATGATTAAGGCCAGCACGAGCGCAATTACCAACAATCCTTCTGTATCACCTAAGGCATCTCAAATAACTCCATTTTGCAAGTTCAATACAATATCAACTAATGAGATTGAGAACATCATTGCTTCCATCAATCCTAGCACTGCACCTAATGACCCATGCCCAGCCAGCTGGATCAAAGATCTGCGACATGATCTAAGCCAAATCTTGTGCAAGATACTGAACCAGTCCTTTTTAACAGGCTCATTCCCCCAGAGTTTGAAACACACCTCTATCAAGCCCCTACTGAAAAACAGTAAACTTGATCCATCCAAAGTTGATTCATTTAGACCAATCTCGAGCATCCCCCAGCTTGCAAAAATCATCGAGAAAGCTGCCCAACAACAGATCCAACATCATATTGACACTGAAGCTCCACTGGACAAATCACAACATGGATTCAGAGAAGCACATGGAGTCGACACAATCCTTACAACCCTATTCAATGATCTGATCACAGGAATAAACAGCATCAAACAAGGATTTGTCCTCATCTTTCTTGACATTTCCGCCGCCTTCGACTCTGTGAACCACGATATACTTCTGCAACGTCTGATAGAGAAGGGGATTCGAAGCACAGCACTGGAATGGTGTAAATCCTACCTTTCCAATAGGTGGCAACAAGTTAAAACAGCCCAGGACTCCTCCGAACCATTCCTACAGTCTCAAGGTGTACCACAAGGATCTTCCCTATCGGCACTAATGTTCAATATATATGCAGCCGATATGTGAATTGATCCGATCCTTCAACGTGCAATGCCTGGCATATGCAGATGACATCCTCATATACATGCCATTCAAAACTGACCAACCAGTGTTTGCACCAATAATCAATTGTTTCGGAGCAGTAGCTGAATGGCTGCTGACCCAAAACTTAAGAATAAATCATAGCAAAACTGATGTTCTTTTTGTTACAAGGAACCGTAAGTTCGTACCTCCTCCGTCGCTACTGGTCAACAACATAGAACTGACGTCCAAACCCACAATCCGATATCTCGGCATCACACTGGACCAACACCTGGATATGTCAACGCATGTGAAGAATGTGACAAAGAGTATATATCATAAGATCAGAACACTGCGACACCTCCGCCCCCTACTTGATTATGCTGACTACCGATCAACCTTTCAGGCATTAGTCCTCCCACATCTTGATTTTGCAAACATCATCCTCCACGGGCTCTCTCAATCAACTTTAAATCCACTTCGTTTGGCTATGAATGCAGCTGCAAGAGTCCTCTCTGGGGCACCAAAATCTGCTCACATAACGCCTATCATGAAAGACCTCCACTGGCTACCCCTACAAGCCAGACTCCTATATAAGTCACTAGTCCTGACCTTCAAAGCCATGAATAATTACCCACCGACACCAATCAGCAAACTAATTCATATCACCCTCGAAAATAGGAACAGAAGGACTACTGCTATGAACACCTTAATAGTTCCCAAGTTGATGACATCATGTACTAAAGCTACATCGAACAGAGCTTTCTCAATATTCGCACCCATAAATTGGAATTCACTCCCCCATGAAATCCGTGGCATCAAAAGTCTATTACAATTCCGAAAAGCCGTGAAGCATCACCTATTCACAAAATTCTACCCAGAAGTGATCATGGATACTCTCACAACCAACAGGCCTCCCACATACACCAGACACCTTAGCACCCTTATACAACCAGAAAATGGTTAGACTACACGGTAGCCCACAAGACTACCATCTACCCGTAACACCCACTTGAATACATGCACAATATCCATTCGAGCTTGAATTTTGTATATAGTTAAGTATATATATATAATATAATGTTGATTGTACATAGTTATCCCTGTTATTCCATGTTATATATGCCCCGTTCTCTGTAAACTCAATGTTGCCTGTATGCATTGCAGTATATTTTGTTCAATGTAAACCGCGCTGATTTTAATAGCGCGGTATAGAAGAGATGTTAAATAAATAAATAAATATACACAGATATAAAATAGCCAATTAACAGGGACTGTGGCTTGCATGTGCAGAGCCTCAGCCTGTTGTGGAAGCGGCATCCTTCAGTAATACGCAGGACAAAGGAAGCATGAATAGCTGTTGTGTAGGCAGGAATTGTAGCTTTAAATGGTTCCCAGTGCTGTCTGTGGTTTTGTTGTTATGTATTCTACATGATTACACTTGTGACATAGTATAGTACCAAACCTGTGCTGTCCACCCAAAAGAAAGGGATTGGAGGTTCCTGTGGCTGTACTTCCTAACAGAAGGGCCAATGACAAATAAATATGATTATTTTCAGAGTGTCCCTGGCATTAGAAGGTAGTCCACTACCTGGAAGAGCTATTGTGGAGTTGTTTTAGTGGCACATATTGGAACTGGGGAACATGACAGAGAGGCATGTGTGATATACCATGTTACAGTTGCTACTGTCAGCCAATGTATGCCCATTCAGAATACAGAGCGCAAGGGACTTTGGTGTGCCAGCACGCATTGCACACAGGTCAGGCCCATGCATATGGCAATGCAAACTGGTACCTAGGGGGAATAATGGGGGGGTCAGGCATAAAGCAGCCCATTCAAGGCTGGAGAATAGAATCAGCAAGGGGGGTGGGGCATCAGCAAGGGGGTGGGGCATCAGGCTTAAGGTTTGCCAGCAGTGTCGACTCCTAGAACCACTCTGGGGCCAGGTTCATATGGTTTAAGTGCAGACCAGGCACATCACTCTTTGTTCTCTTTATCTGGAGTGAATATAAGTACAAGGGGGCTGCACACCGTGACCCCATTCCTTGGCCACCTCCCAACACAGACACCACCTGTACATTGCACCACACACTATCCCCAAGTGGAGCAAGCACAGCCTATGGTATCAGAACAATCAAACACACTGAGTATTTGAATTTAATCATATTTATAAATGAAAAATGAGATGACATACATAAAAGAAAAAACACATAAGAAATCATCCTCAGTCTAAAATCCCAATATGTACATGTATCCTCAGCCCACCCATACAAGCCCCCCCTCCCTGTGTCTCACCTCCCTCCCCTACCATTGCTGTACCCTATACCTGCCTAACCTCCCACAGCAACCCAGCCCCCTCCTGATGTTCCCTATACACCCCCTCCCCTCCCTGTCTCTGTGCTTCATGACCTGACTGCTGGGCTCATGAGTGCTGTTGTCAGGGCCCAAAGCTCTGCCCTGATATTCTCTGCAGCCCCTTCTACTGCATCCCTCAGGAGCACAGCTCATGCACCACCGATGCCAATGAAGGCATCGGCTCCTGAGGGGGCAGTATGGAATGGCCAGGAAGAGCTACAGAGGGAGATACTTGTGGAGGCTGCTGCAGCGCCACATGATGAACCTCACCAGGGTCTCTACTGCAGATGTCAGTGGCAGCCAACAATGAGGCTGAGGACCACACCCAGGAGGAGGTGGAATGGCATAGGAGTGGGTTTAAAATGACAGTGGCTCCCCTTCCTCCATCTTCACCACTATTGTGTCCCCATACAGCCCCTATGGCCCCCTCTACCCCTCACCCAACTGTGGGTGCTGCCCTTAATCCACAGCAGCATTATCCTCCTCTGCCGCCACTGCATCTGGCTGTGCCTCATCCATGGACCATTCCAGCAGCTCCTCTGCTGGCAGCTTGGGTACTTTCTCATCCTCATCTTCTTCTTCCTTCCACCTCCTCTTCTCCCTTCTCCTTCACTTGCTCATCTTCCTCATCTTCCTCATGCTCCTCCTTCATCTTTTTCCTCCTATTCCTCCTCACACTTGGGGTGATGGATGAAGGGGATGTGCTGGAGCTAGAGCTGGAGCTGAAGCTGCTGTCCTGCTATTGCTGTGTTTGGCTTGCAGTTGTTATGCCTTGGGTGGCTGGGGCTGCTTGCTGTCCTGCTGCTGCCTGTTGGCAGCACTCTCCCATTGCACAGTGAAGAGAGTGACAGTGGGTTAAGGACAAATGCTCAACATGGGGCTTGAAGAGGCAGATCATGGCACCAAGAGGCACACAATGGAAACAGTGTAAATGCTGTGCTTCCAACACATTCATCTATCTGCGTCCATCTGTACTGAACATATGTCCACATCCCTGTGTCTATATTCTCACCCACCATGGGAGGCTGTTTGTAGAGCATGATTTGTGGTGTCTTGGGAAGCCCTAGGGGGTGGCACGATAACATCTCAGTGTCTATAATTCAGGCATAGTGACATAGTGGTTTAGGGAGCCAGAACCATAATCAGTCTTCAGCACACACAGGGGGATTAAAGGGCAGTGTCTGTGTTTACACTCAAGAATTGGTCAATTTCTGAACGGTAAACCTCTTGGCAAAACAGCACTATCACGTTCAATGCAACATACTGGGAAACAATCCCTTTAATTAATACTCTTTCGTTTTTCGTGTTCAACAGTATAGCTCTTTACTCAAAATCTACCAGGAGGTCTCAGACTAGCACCAATTCCATAGACTAAAACATCGATGTGGAAATATATGTGTGGAGGATAGTGGAGTGGAGGAGTAGCCTAGTGGTTGGGGCAAGGTACATCAGGCCGGAAGGTCAGGGGTTCAAATCCCACTAGAGGACAGCAACCTTGGGCCAGAAGGACTGGGGTTTCTAGTCCCACAGGTGCTCCTTGTGGTCTTGGGCAAGTCACTTAACCCTCCATAGCCCATGTTCCCTGTAAAATAGTTATCTCCAAGTTATAATACCCTGTTCAATGTAATTTCAGTTTGTTCAATGTAAACCGCACTGATGCAGAATAGCACGGTATATAAGAGAATGTAAATAAATAAATATGTGCTAAATTGCATCAACGACCTCCACAGTAGCAAACCGCAGCACATAAGTTTAGCAGATATAATCTTGACCCTCGTGAATTTTCACGTTAATATGACTCAAAAATGAAATATAGTAACTGTCATATAACTCAGATAGTTCACCATATCAACAATCCTTTGGCACTAATCCTTACGGCTGTGATGCTTAACAACACTATAAAATGATCCCGACGCTTCCCCCCAGCGCCTTCGTAGCGTTTCTCCTATTCGGGTTCTTCAGGGGATCTATTATGGATCCTGTGAGCAAACGGAATAAAACGGAGAATTATTCCCAACTCATCACTATCATAATTTCTTCCAAAGCCATATAGAATGAACAGAAAAAAAGTGTGGAAATACTCACAAAAATGCTGCCCACGTCTAAAATAGAATGTCTCCTCGTTTAATTCTCTCAAAAACATTTATCCTCGCAAAAGCGAAAAGACGCCGCGCATGCGATCTAAAGCTATCTAAGCCAAATTTGAAGGTGGAACATGATATGACGTGGCTAACTCCTCCCCGTCAACTCAATTGTAAGTTCTGAAATCCCTCTCAAAGGGCCCATCATCAGTAACCGGTGACAGATCCCTATTGCAGCTTGCATATGTCCCACCAGACTCCATTAACTACACTCAAAAACCCGAAGAGTTATAGTTACACACATGCCGACCATTCTATCATTGCATTTAACCCATTAGGCATAACTGTATCCAATTTATGAATCCATCTCTGTTCCCTCTGAATCAAAACCTGATCATGAGTTCTACCCCCATTACCATGTTCAACTTTATCAATACAGAAACACAACAATTGTTCAAAACAATGTCCCTCATCGAGGCAGTGTTGGACTAGGGGGGCTGCCACTGTTCTACATCGTAATTTGCTCCGATGTTCTCTCATTCGTACCCAAAAGGTGCGTAACGTTTTGCCTATATAAAGGAGACCACACGGGCACTTCACTGCATAGACTACCCCCATAGAGTCACACGTCGTTAAAGACGATATTGTATAATTTATTTGGTGGTATGTAAACGATGTTGTTTCCCAAGTGATTTCACATATATCACATGCCCCACAGCGCCTGTGCCCCTTCTCCCCTACTACTCCCTCTAATCTAGGTAAGACCGTGGGACTCAGATGTTCCTTCAAATTACGGTGCCTTTGCCAAACGCACCGTAATTTCTTCCCCGCTAGACCCGGTACTGCAATCAATACATTCTTATGTCTCCGTAGACTACGTTGAATGTCTCGGCTCAATGGGGAAAATTTAGTGATTAAATTCACGCTATCACCATTGTCTCTTTTCCTATGATTTGACGGAACAAGAAGCAAATTTCTATTATTATAGAGGGCTCTCCAATATGCTCTTTTAACCACCTGATATGGATAACCCCTCTCAAGAAAATTGGCCATCAACTGCCAAGACTGTATTGTGAACTCTTCATCACTCGAACAGTTTCTATGAAAACGGAGGAACTGCGAGAATGGGAGACCCTCTTTTAATGATCTAGGGTGGGCACTATGGTAATGAAGGAGCGTGTTTCTATCGGTAGGTTTCCTAAATATAGACGTTTCCCATTGCCCCCTTCCTCTAGTGATGTTAACATCAAGATAGGTTATCGAATCTCTATGATAAACGAACGTGAATTTAATGTTATCATCGAGTTGATTAACTCACTGAAAAAATGAGAGCAACTCCCTTTCTGACCCTTGCCAAAGCAAAAAGACATCGTCTATATATCTCTTCCAGATTATAATATTAGTGACAAATGGGGAACTACCTAGCCAGCGGTCCTCAAAACCTGCCATATAGAAATTTGCTATCGAAGGGGCACAGGAGGCTCCCATAGACACCCCTGATATCTGTTTAAAGAGTTCTCCCTCAAAAGAAAAATAGTTATCATATATGGCTAAATGTGCTAGTTCCATTAGAAATTCAGTCATATGCTCAGAGAGGTCCCCTCTGGTCAATAGCGTAGCTCTCACTATTTCCAAGGCTGCCCCTTGAGGGATATTGGTGTAAAGTGAAACTATGTCCATCGTGACAAGCAGAACATCAGTATTATCCGCCTAGCTGTCAAGTTCCCGAAAGGTGCTTAAAAACCTGGTGGTATCCCTTAGATACGCGTGAATCTTAGATAGCAGTGGCCGTAAGAATGAATCCACAAAAGTGGATAGTGGCTCAAGCAGACTGCCTCTGGTCGATACAATAGGTCTGCCAGGGGGTCGGACTAAATCTTTGTGTATTTTTGACACAAGGTAAAACTTAGCCACTGAAGGAGAGATGACATTCAAATACTTGAATTCTTTTTTAGAGATCAATTTATTCGATAATGCTGATGTTGTCAATTCCCTGATAAAATCCTGTAAAAGGGGCCCCGGGTCAGCGGATAATCTCTCATAGGTGGTAATATCTCCCAATTGACGTGATGCTTCACTTAAATAATCTTCCCGTTTCAAAACCACCACAGCCCCTCCCTTGTCTGCCCGTTTAATCACAATGTCCGGACGTTGTTTCAAAGAACACAAATTCTCTGAATATGTAAGAGCATGATAAACAGATGTCTTGGACTGTGGTAAATCTTGTACATCTTTTAAAACTAGTTGTTTAAAAATCTCTAAACCCGGATGTAAAGGGCCCGGAGGGGACCAATTAGACTTAAGAGGTAACGGAATTCGGGATATCACATTATGTTCCAAACTGATTGCGGTCAATGATGTAATGGGAGAATACTGTTCTGCAAAAAAATGTTTTAATGATAATTTTCGTATAAATCTTTCAAAATTTACATGAAACTGAAATAGACGTGGGCACAGGCGCTGTGGGGCATGTGATATATGTGAAATCACTTGGGAAACAACATCGTTTACATACCACCAAATAAATTATACTATATCGTCTTTAACGACGTGTGACTTTATGGGGGTAGTCTATGCAGTGAAGTGCCCGTTGTGATGCAGCGGACCCTCTTGCAGAAGGAAAAAAAGTTTTAAATTTAGAAAAAAACAAGTTTCAGATGCAATATCCTGAAGGTCCACATAGAGGGAGCAGGAGAGCCAGCATAGATTCAGAAGAACCACTCCTCTATGGGCAGGACTTAGGCCCAGTCAGTTCCGATTTAAGGAGAGGCAGTCCTGAATCAAGCGGAGCAGTCAAGGAAGGAGCAGTCAAGGAAAGACAAGCCCAGAGAGCAGTCAAGGACGGGGCAGTCAAGGAAAGCCAAGCCCAGAGAGCACTCAAGGAGAGAGATGTTCCAACATCCAGCTTGAGAGAGAGCCCTATCCAGGGAGAAGGGCTAAGACACAGCCTGAGAGAAAGACATGCGAGGAATGACGTGGAGGAAAGGCCTCCAGTGAAAAGATATCCAGGAGAAAGATTTCCAGCTGAAAAAGATATCCAAGGAGAGAAAGGTATTCAGAGAGATATCTATAGAAGTAACTGGAGAGAAAAGTGGAGAACTCAGAGGCCTGGTGAGCAGGGAGAAGCTGCAAGGGCGCGGCCACCAGACAACAGCCACAGGAGTGGAAGCAAAGGCCGATGGCAACAGCTGCAGCCTTGCCTCAGAGGGGTTTCTCCACACACTAAGGATAAAGAGACACTGTGGGAATACTTGGGCCAGCAAGAGTTGGAGGATAACCCGACTAGGCCTCAAGCCTTCCCTGGAAAAGACAGAAGAAAGCTCAAAGGTTAAAGCAGCCATTTCTTGTGATTGTTTGCTTAGGCCTAGCACAGAAGAAAGGCAGAGGAAAGAAGTTTATCTGTATAACAATGATACTTATAAGCAGAGATTAACAGATAATTTCCCTAAGAAGAAAACTGCCAGTATTAAATGTTGTGACAAGAGTGCTTTTAAAACTATAGTGGATGAACAGCCATTGTTCTATCCTATAGCTAGAAACCGACACCCTAAGCTAACAAACAAACAAACACTGGAAAACTGTCTGGCACGCTTTTAAAAAGCCAGAACTCAGCCCTACCGAAGCTTCAGACTCAGAGCCATCTGATATGGAATGGATGCCAGTGGAATCTGGGGGTGAGGAGGCTATGGAACCAATGGAATGTACATATTGTACAGCAGTGAAGCTATAGTCTGTTTGGAGTTCAAGGAATGCATAAAGTGAATGCAGGATTCATTTTACTTTAAGTTACTGTGAAGTTAACAGTTGTTACTTTGACCGTTTTTGTATGCGTTGAACCTGATGTAAAGACTGATACAATCCTGTGGCTTTCCAAAGCCGTATGTTTTGAACCATTTTGCGTAAAGGAGAAATAAAGCCTTTTTCTTTTTCCCTCCACTTTGGTGTGAAGTTACTCTTTTGGGAAGTTGGTAACGAGGTCGGCACAAAGGACCGCTACCTTTGACCCTCGCACCTGGCCAACCCCAATACCCCTAATCTTGTGCGCTCCCCAGCTCTTCGGTGGAAACACTACGCCGCCACCAGAGGGGGCTGCGGGGGACACCGTGTGGTCTCCTTTATATAGGCAAAACGTTACGCACCTTCGGGTGCGAATGAATGAACATCGGAGCAAATTACGATGTAGAACAGGGGCAGCCCCCCTAGTCCAACAAATACTTCTGCTCTGTTTTTACCAAAGAAAATCCTGGAGAAGGACCACCTGTGATTCTCATATATAAAAATGGGAATGGAGTAGATACCACACCATTCACAGAAGATGATGTGTTAGAACAGCTTGCAAAACTGAAAGTGGACAAGGCCATGGGACTGGATGGGATACATCCCAGGATACTGAAAGAGCTCAGAGAGGTTCTTGCAGAGCCATTAAAGAATGTTTTTAATAGATCATTGGAGACAGGAGAAGTTCCACAGGACTGGAGAAGGGCTGATGTGGTGCCTCTTCACAAAAGTGGTAACAGGGAAGAAGTGACAAACTACAGGCCAGTAAGCCTTACTTCTGTGGCGAGAAAAGTAATGGAAGCGCACCTGAAAGAGCAAATAGTGGACTTCCTTGAAACCAATAGGTTGCATGATCCAAGTCAACGTGGTTTTACCAAAGGACAATTTTGCCATAGAAATCTGATTGAGTTCTTTGACTGGGTGACCAAAGAACTAGATCAAGGGCATGTGATGGATGTCATCTACCTAGATTTCAGCAAAACCTTTCATACTGTTCCTCACAGGAGGCTTATCAATAAACTCAACAGCTTGGGGATGGATGCCAAGGTGGTGAATTGGATCAGAAATTGGTTGGCTGACAGACAACAGATGGTGATGGTAAACGGAACTCACTCGGTTGAAAGGAAGGTGATTAGTGGTGTGCCCCAGGGTTCGGTCCTGAGACGGGTACTGCTCAATGTATTTGTGAGTGATATTGCTGAAGGACTGAATGGAAAAGTCTGTCTTTTTGCAGATGACACGAAAATTTGCAACAGAGTGGACTCTTCTGAGGAAGTAGAGAACATGAGGAAAGATTTTCAAAAGCTGGAAGAATGGTCTATTGCTTGGCAGTTAAGATTTAATGTGAGGAAGGGCAATGTGATGCACTTGGGAAGCAGAAATCCAAGGGAACTGTATGTGATAGGGGGAAATAGGTTGGTGTCCATAGACCAGGAGAAGGACCTCAGAGTGACTATTTCCGATGATCTCAAGGTGGCAAAAGTATAACAAGGCGGTGGCAAAAGCCAGAAGGATGCTGGGTTGCATACAAAGAAGAATTACCAGCAGAAAGGAAGAGCACTAATGCCACTGTACAAGTCGCTGGTGAGGCCTCACTTGGAATATTGTGTTCAGTTTTGGAGACCATATCTCTCAAAGGATATAAAAAGGCTGGAAACTGTTCAGAGGAAGGCGACCAAAATGATTTGGAGCCTGCGTCAGAAGACTTATGAGAAGAGACTTGAAGACCTAAATATGTATACTCTGGAGGAGAGGAGGGACAGGGGAGATATGATTCAGACCTTTAAATACTTAAGGAGTATTAATGAACAAACAAACCTCTTCCAAAGACAGAGAAGCTGTAAAACTAGAGGGCATAACATGAAGTTGCAAGGGGGTAAACTGAAAGGCAATGTCAGGAAATACTTTTTCACTGAAAGGGTAGTGAATGCTTGGAATGCCCTCCTGATGGAAGTGGTGGGGGCAAATACAGTGACAGAATTCAAAATGGCATGGGACAGACACAGTGGATTCCTTTATAGCAACAGGATAAAATCAAAATAAACATATCTATCTCCAGGAACAAGCAGGAATGTAGTCTTCACATATGGGTATCATCGGTACCGATGGAGCCTGCGTGGGAACGCTCCCCAGCGTCCAATAGGAATGCTTTTGGGAGCATCCCTCAGCACATGTGCGCTGCCTTCCCGCCTTTCCGACTGTCCCTCTTCAGTTCTTCGTTTTCAGCAGAGCCGACAGGACACATACCCTGTCACCGCAGAAAATGTCTTCTTTAAACTTGTTTTCTTGTGGTCGCGTCTGCCTCCGCACGACACCTACCAGTACCGCCTGTTCTTTTTTCTTCTTTTCAAAAAAAAAAAAATATATATATACTTTATGAACTGTTCTCTTCAGAAACTTTTCTTTTGGTGCTGGGCGCCATTTTGGGCATTAGGCCCCATTTTTCCTAAAACATGGAAAAAACAGCTAGTGGTTTTAAAAAATGTACTAAGTGTGGCGGTACCATTTCCATCACCGACACCCATGACTGGTGTCTCAAATGTTTAGGCCCTGACCATTCTCCATATGAGTGTCTCTCTTGTATGGGGATGACTAAAAGAGGAAGACAGAACCAGGCTGCAAAGCACAGTACCCTATTTTCTTTGGATGCCAGGTCTATTGCATCAATGTCTTCAAGAGCCTCGTCTTCCTCCCATGGATCTCAGGTAACTAAACATAAGAGCCGGTCCTCAAAGGATAGCTCTCCTTTAAAGCATTGAGAGGCCATTGGCATTGCCCTTGAGGAAACTACACCGGCAAAACAGCCCTGGCGGGAGGCTTCGACCTCCAAAGCATCAACGGGGTTCCAGGATGTTCTCGAGGCCTCGACCTTGGCAGAACTACTGGTGCCACGCTCAGGAGTTCCGGCCACTTTTACCGGTACTGATACCCAGACATCAGCAGCGCCGACAGACCAGAGATTCCTCGCTATCGAACGCAGTTTTGCAGCTCTCCTTACAGCTGCGGTACCGTTGACACCGGCGGTTCAACGGACACTGGTACCGACACCAATACCGATACCGGTACCAGCACATCTTTGTCAGTGATATTGCAGAAGGGCTGTCGGGTAAGGTCTGCCTCTTTGTGGATGATACCAAAATCTGCAATACCCAGGAAGGAGTAGATAACATGAGGAGGGATCTAGCTAAGCTTGAATGGTCTAGAATTTGGCAGCTGAGATTTAATGCTAAAAAATGCAGGGTCATGCATTTGGGCTGCAAAAATCAAAGGGAATGTAGGGAATGAAGTACTTCTGTCCACAGAAGAAGAGTGGGACTTGGGTGTGATTGTGTCTAACGATTTTAAAGTAGCTAAACAGATAGAAAAGGTGACAACTAAAGCTAGAAGGATACTTGGGTGCATAGGGAGAGGAATGGCCAGCAGAAAAAAGGAGGTGATAGTGCCTCTGTGTAAGTCTTTGGTGCGACCTTATTTGGAGTATTGTGTGCACTTCTGGAGACTGCACCTTCAAAAGCATATAAATAGGTTGGAGTCAGTGCAGAGGGTCGCTACTAAAATGGCTAGAGGTCTTCATTATAAATCATATGAGGACAGACTTAAGGATCTTAATATGTATACTTTAGAGGAAAGGCCCTCACTTGGTTTGCAGCTTGTTGTGCTGTGAGGGCTTGTGTGCATCAGTGATGCTGAGAACTAAGCTATCGGTAGTTTAACTACTGGCAGGGTCTTCCAAGATGGACAGGTCTCAGCTGAGATGCCAGATCAAGACAAAACACCCATCTGGGCAGCAGCAGAATGGGATAGTGTTGACGGTGGAGGATCACATTTCTGTGACAACGGCAACAACACTAAACTTAAACTGCACGGAGGCAAGGCCTGGAAGTCTACTTCTGTATCTTGCCATGAAAATCCATCTGGGCAGCAGCAGAATGGGACAGTGTTGGCGGTGGAGGATCACATTTCTGTGACAATGGCAACAACACTAAACTTAAACTGCGTGGAAAAAAGGCCCGGCAATCTACTTCTGTATCTTGCCATGAAGACCCAATGGATAGTGTCACCAGTAGTCCGCCCGTAGCTTCAGCATACAGGTTAGGTAGCCTAGAGACCTTTTATTGAAAGGTTAAGGGTGTAGTTGTGGACCTTTTCAATAAGTGGTAGTCGTGACTCGAGTGGTTCAGGCTAAGACAGGCTTTTAATTCCCCTCCCGGGGCAGATTCAAACACAAAGTAACATAGGAACAAAAAGCCATACACTCTGGCATAAGGTAGGAAAAATAACTTATAACAGCTTCCAACTTAAACCACAAATGGTACGGTATTCATTGCATACAGTCCCCTGGTATTAGGAAATAAAGTCCTGTGCTTCTCAACTGCCAGTTGACTAGCTCCTTCAGGATATCTGGCTCAGCACAGTGACATCCTATCATTTGTGACTGTTAACGTACAATCCATTTGAGTATCAGACAACTGTTCATCTGGAGGATCAATTAGCATTGACTCAGGCTGGCTATCATCTGAATACCACTTCTGCCTTGTATACAGCGTTTCCAGATTATTCTCTGCTGTCTGTTCCAGAGGCTTCCCTATTATTTCCTCTAGGAGGTAAGGATCAACTTTACTATATCTCTTGGCATAGCTTAGAGGAGAATCATATTCTTTATAGTTCTTATGAGAGAAATTCTTATAAGCACTTTTACAATGATTATGCAGCCTACCTTCTGGCTTTGAGGCAGGAGAAAGTCCGTGCACAGCTCTCCCAGGAAGGGGTTTAAACCTCAGAGGTTTTTCTCTGTGTTCTGGCTGCTCACCCTCTTCTTCTGACATACAAATGTCTTGCACTGTATATCTTTCACTCCTTGGAGCTTGTAAGTGCTTCCCAGCTATCCTCACTGGTAATTTCTCCCTTTGGTTGCCTTCACCATATGATAAATACCTGGAGTTTTGGTCAAAGGGTTTTTGTGCCCTGCTCCTCCAGTTATTCCTGTCAGCTGCTTTCTGTCTCTCTCTCTCACATTCAGAGTCAGAATCCACTGAATCACTAACATACGTTTTCCTTTCACACTGGGACAGACGCTGCTTCCAAGAGCCAGACCTCAGCTTGCACAAACTTTCCAGCTGATTCTGTTCTACTCCGTCTTCCCTGTTGTCCGTCCTCCTTCTCCTTCTACTGCTACTTCTGTTGCTAAACTCTAATGAACCTTTCTTATACGTTTGCTTGGGAACTAATCTAGCCCTTCCCCCTCCCAGGTGAAAGCTATCAGGCCCAGGAGATGGGGATTGTTTGTTAGCTGGGCAGGGTTCCTGCCCTCGTGGCTGGGATTGTTTGTGTTGCTCCTGGCAACTGGGAGTCCTGAGCTTATCCTTCCTGCTAAAAACAGCCCTACTGCACTCAGGTTCCTCTGTTTCCATATCACAGGATGTCTCCTCCCCATTACAATAGTCACAACAAAACAAATTGCGCTATAGTGCTGGAAGTTGAGACTCCCAGGTTGTAAGGCACTCAGCTAGCTACTGGGGAAAAACTGAAGACTTTTCAGAGTAAAGCCAGCATTTATGATGTGGTTGGATCAAAGCCCTCGGGACGTCTGACTGCTGATGTAGCTGTGCATGAAATGAGAGTCAGAAGCTGTAAAGATATCTTACATATTGGAACATGGAATGTACGAAGCATGAACCAAGGGAAGTCGGAGGTGGTCAAGAATGAAATGGAACATGTACAGTTCAGTCTGTTGGGTGTCAGCGAACTGAAATGGACTGGCATCGGGCACTTTGCATCAGATGATCACATGCTCTACTATGCTGGAAATGAAAGACAAAGAAAAAATGGTGTTGCATTTATAATAAAGAAGAAACTTGCAAGAACTGTAATGAAATACAATGCACTCAGTGAATGCTTAATCTCTATTCGTCTACAGGTAATGCCTATCAACACAACAATAATTCAAGTATATGCCCCAACAACAGCTGCAGAAAAGGATGAAATTGAAGAGTTCTATGAACAAGTTCAAGCTGAAATTGACAGAACATGCAAACAGGATATCCTGACAGTCATGGGTGATTGGAATGCAAAGGTTGGCAACAAAGAAGAAGGCAAAGTGGTTGGAAAATATGGACTTGGCAACAGAAATGAAGCTGGAGAAAGACTGATAGAATTCTGCAAGACCAACGATCTATTTATCTCAAACACCTTTTTCCAGCAATACAAGCAGCGACTATACACATGGACTTCACCCAATGGATTGTATAAAAATCAAATTGACTACATCTGTGGAAGTCAATGATGGAAAAGCTCGATAACATCAACAAAGACAAAACCTGGAGCTGACTGTGGTACAGATCATTAACTACTAGTATGCAAACTCAAGCTAAAGTTGAACAAGAGCAAGCCACTCATAAATGTAGCAAAATATGACCTTGCGAATATACCACTGGAATTTAACGACTGCCTGCAAAATCGATTTGCTGCTTTAGATACAAATGATAGAGTTCCAGGAGGCGGGGCCAGCGAGGACGCAGGATGGCGGCTTAGGAGAAGAGCTCTGGTACCCCCTTAGCTAAAATCCTGCAAAATCCTGGTTTATTCAGGTGATTCTCGGAATCTGCAGTCGGTCTGAGTAGAGGAAGAAGAGTCAGCTATGGCGAGTGGTAAACCGGTCAAATTAGACTTTGCCGCGGCGCTCAACGCGGGAACTAAGAGAGCTAAGTCGGACCCTCTCTCACCGCACAAGTCGGCCCCAGCGCGTGAGGCAGAGGAATCCTTACGAGAGGTTTTAGGTGAAATACGTTCGGTTAAGGAGCTGGTGGTGGCAAACGGAGAAGCGCTAGCCCGCGTGCAATCCGAGCTGAGTGAGATGAGGGGACAATTTCAGGACCTCACGGTTCGAGTGGATCAAGCTGAAATCACTATAGCGTCGCACACTACGCAGCTTAAGCAACTTGGCAAGGCCTACAAGAAGCTGGGTAAGCTCGAGTTGCAGGTAGAAGACCTTAGCAACCGCAGCAGGAGGAACAATGTCCGTTTGGTGGGTCTACCGGAGGGTGCGGAGGGCACTGATCTATTTACCTTCCTGGGGAAAATGATTCCGGCAGTGCTGAAGCTAAAACTCTCTGTTCCCTTGGAATTTGAACGGGCACATAGAGTCCCTGCGCAACGGAGCCTGCAGGCCAAGGGGGCCAGACCATTGATCTTTTGTTTGCTGCGTCATCAACAGGCAATGCAGATTTTGCAAGCAGCCAAGACCCAACCGGCGCTCACCTATGAAGGTAAAAATATTGCCTTCTACCCGGACCTCTGCAAAGCCACGGTAGAGAAGAGATGGCGATTTCTGGCTATGCGGCCTCGACTCCTGCATCTCCAAGCTCGATACGGGCTGTTTTATCCCGCACGCCTGAAGGTCACGCTGGACAACTGCTCCATGGCATTCGAAGATCCAGATGAAGCCATGAAGTTCATAGAGGAGCAAGAGGCCCTGCAAATGCACTGACTAGTTGTGGACGCTGCATTTGGGTGACTCAGTTTTGGTGTGAGTGGGTACAGTAAGCCTCGAGGCTCTCACGCCTGCGAGCGCCGCCATTTCTTAGGAGATGGCCGGCTTGGGAAATCCGGTTTGATTGTTATAAGTATTGTATTTGCTGCTGTACTTTCCTTCTCTCCCTCCCTCTCTCCCCTCCCCCCCCCCCACCTTTGGCCTTGGGCGATGTTAATCTAGTGTGACTAGTCCTGGTGTCTGTCCTAAAGTCGCCTTTTACTATTGTTACTAGTCTTCTCATGGGGGGCAGTGGTATATCCTAGAGGGCGGGTATGTACCCGGCCAAGAGTGTGAATTTAATTGTAAGATGTTAGCTGCTGGGTGCATGGCTAAATGTGGGAGTATAATAGAGTCTCATCTGTTTATTTTCTTCTCTCATGGGGGTGCTGGGCGGCCTTCTCGCGGCCGACGCTGGTCCACCCAAGTACTTTTGCCTCTGTATACATGTGTTGTTTCAGGGGTGTGTTGTCACCTTGCAGGCCTTGCCAACCACTCCAGAAGGAGGACAGGTTTGCCACTAGGCGGTTCTGGGGAGTTCTGAGGTGGGCATTTAAGAGACAAGGCGCACTTTCATGCTGTATAGATGACCTCACTTAGGATTTTATCCCTGAATGTGAAGGGCATTAAACATCCCATAAAGAGGAAAAAGATATTGGCCTACAGTCTGAAGCAGGCGGCTGATATAGTTTTGCTCCAGGAGACGCACTTGCCTTCTAGTGAGGCTGTGAAGCTCGCCGGGGGTAAATACTCCCTGGTTGCCCATGCGCCTGCGGTCAGCGGGAAAAATGGGGTGATCATCTTAAGTCGGCAGGCCTGTCAGGCGCAGGTTCTTTCCACCAGAGCTGATACCGAAGGAAGATGGGCAAGTGCACAGATTATGATAGGCAAACGACAGCTGGTGATCGTGAATGTATACGCCCCCAACTCTGACTGTCCAAAATTTTTTCAGTCACTAGCAGAGATACTGGCTGAGTTCGCTCCGCTCCCTATTGTGCTGGGCAGCGATTTCAACTTGGTGCTCGACCCCCTTCTTGATTGTCAGCCTTCTCGGATTGCTAGGAGGGGCCGAGCATCTGAGGTTCTGGAATCTATTATTGAGAACATTGGCATGGTGGACATTTGGAGAGTGCGACACCCTTCAGAGTGAGATTATACCTTCTTTTCTCACCCGCACAACTCTCATTCCAGGATTGATTTTTTCCTGATCTCCCGCTTTTTCGCCAGAGAAGTTGATAGTGCTGGAATCCTGAGTACTCATATTTCCGACCACGCTGCGATCACTTTAGATCTGGGCGATCGTGCGACGCCGGTTAGGAGAGAGGGCTGGTTCTTCCCTAGAAATCTCCTGGGGGAGGACTCCTTCAAGCAATATGTTCAGCAAGCAATTGAAGATTATTTTGATCTTAATCGTCCGGGAGATACATCTATCTGGGCGTGGTGGGAGGCCTTTAAGGCCTCGATGAGAGCGCAGATAACTAGTTATGCTATTGCCAACAACCGGAAGGCCAGAGCCGAGCTTAAGACCTAGATGGTCAGATAAGAGCTGGTGAGAGGCTATTGCAGGGTCAGTTCAGTTCCTTGGTCCTCTTGCGCCTTCAAAAGCTAAGATATCAATACAATACTCTTCTGAGCAGAGAGGTGGAACAAAGTTCCTTCGACTGGCAGGCCCGCTATTACATGGAGTCGAATAAGGCTGGACAGTTGCTGGCCTCTACGCTGAGCCCGCGTGCCGCCAAAAAGCATATTGTATCTATAGTTGATGAGAAGGGGGTCTCTCATGACGAGAACATCGAGATAGTGGCGGCCTTTCGAAGTTTTTATCAACAATTGTACTCCTCAGAAGGTTCTTGTGAGGCAGCGATGCTACAGGATTTTTTGGCTCCAATTAATCATCCGGTCCTGGAAGAGGAACAGGTGGCGGACCTCAAGAAGCCGCTGTCTGCGTCTGAGATTCGGGAAATCTTGCAAGGGATGCAAAGTGGGAAAGCAGCGGGCCCCGATGGGCTGCCGATAGAGTTTTTCCAGGTGTTTGCAAAGAGCGTGATTCCCCACCTTTTGACATATTTCTGCTACTTACAAGAGCAAATTAATAACCCGGGGGGGTTCGCGGACGCCACCATCGTGGTACTTGAAAAACCTGGTAAAGATCCGCAGCAGGTAGGGAACTATAGACCTATTTCGCTGCTAAATGCGGATTATAAGTTATACTCGGCTATTTTGGCTAATCGCCTCAACAAGGTTCTACACCTGCTTATACATCCTGATCAATGTGGATTCATATCTGGAAGATCCACGTCGGATAATGCTCGATTGTTTTGCAATATCGTAGGAGTGGCGGACCGTATAGATGACCCCCTTGTTGGGCTATCGGTGGACGCAGAGAAAGCATTCGATCGGCTAGAATGGCCCTTCCTGTTCGCGGTGCTGGCTTGGTTCGGGATCCCGGAGGAATTTGTGAATATGATTCGGGTGCTTTATTCTCGCCCGACTGCAAGGATCCTCGCTAATTGTCAATTATCCAGTCCTTTTTCACTATCTAGGGGCACACGTCAAGGATGCCCGATGTCGCCTCTCCTTTTTAACTTAGCTTTGGAGCCTCTTGCTTTACTTGTCCGTCAATCGGACGAGATTCAGGGGATAAAGATCGCGGATCTGCATATCAAGCTTTCAGCCTACGCAGATGACCTTCTGTTTTTCTTACAACCAGCTTCTGTAGATCCCTTAATGCGGGTGATAACTAGCTACGCTCTGCTTTCTGGATATAAAGTCAACTGGACGAAATCGTTGGCCTTCCCCTTGAACAATTTGGCAACTGCTAGTATGGTACAGAAATTCTCCTTTCAATGGGAAGCCACCGCCATTAAATATTTAGGAGTCCTGTTTGCTGCCCCGTTGGAAGAAACTGTCCGCATAAATATTGCGAAGATAAAGGAGATCGCTAGATCTTTTACGCTGCAATGGTCTCCTCTCCATCTCACTTGGTGGGGGCGTCTGGAATCCATCAAGATGGTTCTCATGCCCAAGATCAACTACATATTAGGGATGATTCCCATAATGTTTCCAGTGTCAGTGTATAAGGAAGTGGAGAGAATTTTAAGTGTTTTTCTATGGGATGGTAAGCCACCCAGAATTGCCTCATGTAAGTTGAAGGCTAGTAAGAGTGACGGGGGAGTACACTTTCCCGATTTTCGATGGTACCACTCTGCGGCACTACTTAAACAGGGTGGTTTGTGGTGTATGCTGAACAGTAGCCCACTGAAGCCCACCTGGATGGCTCTAGAAGAGCGGCTATGTCATCCTTGCCCTCTGGGACTGCTGATGGGAATGAGACATCCGGAGTCGTCTAAAGCTGGCCGCGTTATCACATCTACGCAAGCTGCCTTTCAGAGTTTGCTCCCTCTTATTACTCATGAGAATCCGCCTTCTCGACAAGCCCCCATCTGGCATAATCCGTTATTCAAAATAAACAAAGTGCCGGTTGCATGGGAGAACTGGCAGAATCGTGGTATCTGGACTGTGGGCCAGCTGCATGTGGGAACGCAGTGGAAAAGCTACGATGTACTTCAGTCGGAATATGGGCTCCCAGCCTCTGGATTCTTTCAATGGCTGCAACTTCGGCATTGTATATCTCACGTGTGGAGCAAACCGGCGGAGCTCACAGGGTCGTGGGGCCTGGAGAAATTTATGTCCGAGATCAGCGCGCAGAAAGGCACTATCTCCAGACTGTATGCATATTTTCGGGCCAAAAACATTCCTCCACTCTCGGGGTTGTGTAACGTCTGGGAAGCAGAATTGACATCCAAGCTGTCTCCTAAGGAGTGGAGTCTACTTTGGGGACCTATTGTGCGTGTCTCGAAGTCAGCGAAGCTAACGCAATCCATGTTTTTTTTTGCACACAGAGCCTATATAACCCCAGTGAAATTGGCTAAATGGAGCGATACTGGCTCTTCTCAGTGCTGGTCCTGCCGTATGGCCCAGGGCTCTCTTAGGCACATGTTTCTGGAATGCCCTCTCATTCAGGGATTTTGGTCATCAGCATGGATTCAAATTCAGAAAGTGCTAAATTTCTCTACCCCTCTGTCATGGAAGATCCTAGTATTGAGGTCGCTGGCAGGTGTCCCTGGGTTAAGTAGAGAAGATTTCTTTGTATTTAACTTTATGATCACAATTGCTATTAAATTGATTCTGTCACATTGGAAAGATCCTCAGAAGTTAACAGGGCCCATGTGGTGGAATACAGTATGCATATACAGCAGATATGAACGGGCTCAAGACAAATATGACAGAAGCAGGGGCAGGGGGGTGAATTCCTCCAAATGGTGCTCCTTGGACCGCTATGCACGCTAAAAGAGGTAGTGGTTGGGTAGAGGCTTGCAAGGTGTGGGGTGGGAGAGGTGGTGGTTGGGGATTGTTGACAGGGTTTGGTTTGTGTGATTTGATGGGCAAGTGACAATTGTAGTTCCATAGATGAATATTTGTTTGTGTGTGTGTTATTTTTTCTTGTATTTGTTTATAAAGCAATAAAAAAAAAAACAAAAAAAAAAAAAACAAATGATAGAGTTCCAGAAGAGTTATGGAATGACATCAAGAAGGTTGTGTTGAAAGAAAGCGAGGTTTCTACAAAAGGTGAAAAAGCAAAAACGGCCAAAATGGATGACGGAAGAAACTGAAAATTACCCAGAAACGCAGAGAAGCTAAAGCCAGAGGAGAAAGAAAGACAATTGCAGAACTCAACAGAGATTTCCAACATGCAGCAAGATAGGACAAGGAAAAGTATTACAATGACACATGCAAGGAATTAGAAGCAGAAACTTTAAGAGGCAGAAACAAGATCGGATTTCCTAAAGCTACGAGAGTTAAAGAAAAAATTCCAGCCTCGAATTGGAATGTTACAAGATGCTCAAGGTTCTATGTTGAATGATGCTGAGAAGATAAAGAAAAGGTGGAAAGAATATATAGAGTCATTATATGATAAAGGTCAAGTGGACCAACAGCTGTTTCAACCTGTACCTTATGATCAGGAACCATTGGTGATGTGAGAAGAAGCAGCATTGAAAGCCTTATCAAAGAACAAAGCACCAGGCATTGATGGCATTCCCATAGAAGTATTACAGTAATCTGATGCAGCTGTTACCATACTTACAAGGCTCTGCCAAGAAATTTGGAAGACAACATCATGACCAACTGACTGGAAAAGATCTGTGTTTATACCAATAATAAAGGTGATCCAACTGACTGTGGAAATTATCGCACAATCGCTGTGATCCCACATGCCAGCAAGATTCTACTGAAGATTATTCAACAGAGACTACAACCATAGCTGGAACAAGAACTACTTGAAGTGCAAGCAGGGTTCAGGAAAGGGCGAGGAACGAGGGACATCATCATTTGACTTGTTCAAGCCATGGTATTTTCAATAACATCATATGGATGTGAAAGCTGGACAGTGAAAAAGATAGACAGGAAGAAAATTGATTCCTTTGAATTATGGTGCTGGCGGCGAATACTGTGTATACCATGGACTGCCCGAAGAACAAACTAGTCAGTACTAGAGGAGATCAAATCTAAGCTTTCTTTAGAAGCTCAGATGACAAGACTTTGACTTTCATACTTTGGACACATCATACAAAGAGAGAGATCATTAGAGAAAGACATCATGCTTGGCAAGATAGAAGGACAATGCAAAAGAGGAAGGCCAGCAATGAGATGGATCAATACAATAACAGCAGCTATGGGTACCAGTCTGTCAACAATGTGCTGCCTGACTGAAGACCGAACACAATTTAGGACAACTATCCAGAGGGTTGCCATTAGTCGACACCGACTCAACGGCACTTAACAACAACAACAACAACAACAGAGGAAAGGCAGGTTAGAAGAGATATGATAGAGAATTTAAATATCTCCGTGGCATAAATGCACAGGAGACAAGCCTCTTTTGATTGAAAGCAAGTTCTGCTATGAGTGGACACAGGATGAGGATGAAAGAGGATAGACTTAGGAGTAATATGCGGAAATATTTCTTTACAGAAAGAGTGGTAGATGAGTGTTATAGTCTCCCAGTGGAGGTGGTAGAGATGAGGACAGTATCTGAATTCAAAAAAGCATGGGACAAACATAGAGGATCTCCAAAGGAAAAGAGAGAACTGTTATAGAAGTTGATATGGAAGGGCAGACTAGATAGGCCATGTGGTCTTTTTCTGCTGTCATGCTTCTATGTTTATATGTTACTCTGTGGGAAAGGCCAGTATTCCAGTGTGCTTTTGGCACTGTGGTCCAATAACTATATACATGCCCTACTGTTGTTTGGCACATCATGGCCATGCAGTCCCATACAGCATGCTCTCACCCTGAGACACTAAGAAGGGCTCCAGGGTAAAGGTGGAGGCTGGCAAGTCCAACACAGGAGCATCCTTAACATGTCAGCACTGGCATTATATGGACATCAACAACCCATCTAGGCCATGGCAGAAGGCATGTCAAGCAGATGGATGGCCCTCACCACTATCCACCCTCCGTTACAGTGTACCCTGGTCACACTGTTAATGCCCCATGGCCATTTGGACCCCATCTACACCATGTTAGCATCTGAGATGTCCATGCAGTCAATTCCATAAATGTCTGGCTACACGTCCAGATCATGGGGACGGCCACACAAAGGGGCCATTTTGAATGTTGAGAAGTTCTTCTCAGGTACATGCAGACGTAAGCTATCAGGATGTTTATAACAGCGTAACTATACATGTATAGGGTGGGTTTTGCAATGTGAGCATGTAGCAGGTGCCAGAGGATTAGAGGTATGGCTCCAAAGGCAAAGGTATCCAGTAGAAATAACAACTTATGTCCATATGAGGTAGAGCTGCTAGTGGACCAGGTCCTTGAAAAATGCCACATCCTTTATAGAAACACAGGCACCAGCTATAGAACCCACCAAAAGGAACATTGTGATGTGGCATCTGTACAACGCTGAATGTGATCTGCAACTGTGACATTTAGGATTGCAAGAAGAAATGGAGGGTGATGATAAGCAAGGCAAAGGTGAAGGCAGCTGAACAAGGTCCCAATGGTTGAGCACCAGCACTGACCATGCTGGAGGAACAGGTACTGATCATGATGGACGAGGAGGCATTGATTGATATCTGGGATCTGAATTCTTTACAGTCCTCACAGCAAACAGGTGGGTAGCACTCTCCTGTAATGTAAGGTGGATGGTCAGTCACCATGGGACTACAGTTGGACAGAGATACCAAAACAGCCAGCCTGACATTTCTCACTCACGTGCAGGTACCAGTGCTGTTGGCAAGGTGATGCAGCAGTCTTGGAATGATGGCAGGAGTGGTTTGGAGAGGATCAGCCAGGAGTCCAGTCAAGGCACATCAGACATGAATACTCAGCACTGTCAGAAGCAGGAGGAGATATATCATGTGGATAGTGAGACACAGCAGCCACACCTAGAGGATGAAGCAGAGGATCTTTATCTTTATCTTTATCTTTATTAAAACACTTGATAGACTGCTATGGCCAATGCATTAAGCGGTGTACAATAAAATAAAAGTCCACACTGCAGAGTAAAGAAAAGAACGCCATAAATAATAGGAAAGCAAAAGTCAAGAAAGGACATAAAAGGTAGACAAAAAGAGAACTAAGATGGAAGGCAGTACAGGTTAAAACTATTAAAATTACTATAAAGACTACACACATACTGTTAAACAAAGAACAAACAGACAGACAAACAAACACGGACAGCATATCTTAGGAGTGGGAACCAGGGGGAAGGGCAAAGGCTTGTTGAAACAGGTGAGTTTTGAGTAGTGATTTGAAGTGCGGGTAAGAAGATTCTAGACGGAGTGCAGATGGCAAAGTGTTCCAAAGAAGAGGACCCAAAAAGAAAAAGGCCGAGTGTCGGGTCTGTTCTAGATGTGCTCGTGAAGGGGCAGGCAGAGCTAGACGGTTGGCGTGAAGGGAACGAAGCTGGCGGTATGGAGTGTGGAGGGAGACGAGATCAGCCAGATAAGTGGGTTCACCCGTGTGAATGGCACGGTGAAGTAGAATAAGAAATTTATAATGAAACCGAAACCGAAGGGGTAACCAATGTAATTTAAAGAGAAGGGGAGTGACATGGTCATAGCGGTGAGTGAAAGTAATAAGTCGGACGGCAGTATTTTGAACGGACTGAAGTCTTTGAAGCTGATATTTAGGAAGGTTTGCTAGGAAAACATTGCAATAGTCTAATCCAGTGGTCCCCAACCCAGTCCTATGGGGCCCACCAGCCAGTCAGGTTTTCGGGATATCCCTAATGACTATGCATGAGATATATATGCATTAGAGATATCCTGCCAACCTGACTGGTTTGTGGCCCTCCAGGGCTGGATTTGGAGACCCCTGCCTTACACCTCCGTCATTTAAGATTGTGAGTAGGCAAGGTGCAGATGTCCAAGACATCAAAAAGTTAGATAGAATTTGTCACAGTCCTCCTCACTTCTCACCACCACCAAAAAATTGTCTATTAGACAACCTTTTGGTGGTGGTGAGAATCGAGGAGGAATGTGACACATTCTATATACCCTTTCGATGTCTAGGACATCTGTACCTTGCCCACTCACAATCTTAAATGACAGAGGTGTAAGGCAGGGGTCTCCAAATCCAGCCCTGGAGGGCCACAAACCAGTCAGGTTGGCAGGATATCTCTAATGCATATATATCTCATGCATAGTCATTAGGGATATCCCGAAAACCTGACTGGCTGGTGGGCCCCATAAGACTGGGTTGGGGACCACTGGTCTAATCTACTAATGACGAGAGCCAGTACCAAAGTGACCAATGAATCAAAGGGTAAAACTGAACGGACAGCCCTAATCTGATGCAGAGATAGAAAAGAGCGGCGAGTGAGAGAAGAAATATGTAAATGAAAGGAAAGAGTGGAGTCAAGAATAACACCCAGATAGCGAAAAGAAGAAACCAGAGGGATGGGAACAGAATTAATCAGAGGTGCAATAGTTGGACAAGAGCCGCTTAAGGATACCCACATTGCAGTGGATTTAGCAGGGTTCAGATGGAGGAAGTTCTGGGAGAGCCAGGAAGCAATATGTGAGAGGCAGTCGTTAAAAGGAGAGATATCTGAAATTAGTGGAGAGACGTGATAAAGTAGAATGATGTCATCTGCGTAGATGTAAGGGGACACAGGAAATTGTTGGATTAGAAGGGGCAGTGGAGCAAGAAAAATATTAAACAGTAAAGGAGAAAGGACAGAGCCTTGTGGTACACCACAGGTGAGCGGGAAAGAGGAGGAGGAATAACCGTTTGAGTGAACAGTGAAAGAACGAGTCGAAAGAAAAGAGTGAAACCATTGTAAGACTGTACCCTGCAGCCTACAGTCAGAAAGTCGAGAGAGAAGAGTCCGGTGGTCAATTAGATCGAAAGCTGCCGAAAGATCAAGTGAGACAATTAGAGTAATATCACCCCGATCATGTGCAACGTGCAGTTCATTCAATAGTGCTAAAAGGACAGTTTCAGTGCTGTGCCCATGACGGAAGCCTGCTTGGCGGGGGTGAAGGGAGTGAGTAGATTCAATGTGAGAATTCAGCTGTTCAAAAGCAAATCGCTCCAGGAGTTTGGCTATGAACGGGAGATTTGAAACGGGATGCCAGTGAGACAGAACAGAAGGATCAAGTGATGACTGCTTTAGAAGAGGACGAACAACAGCAGATTTCCAAGTGGTTGGAAAAAGGCCAGACGTCAAACTAGAGTTAATGATGTCTGTTAGATACGGTATGAGCTGTAAGGAAGGCTCCGCTAGCCAGTTTGATGGAATTGGGTCCAGGCTACAAGTTGTTTTCCGAGATTTAGATAACACCTGTAACACTTCAGTAGAAAGGACTGGATGAAAGGAAGACCAGGTGTGGACCAGTGTCGGATTGAGTGGAGGAGAAGAAGCGGGGGGGGGGGGGGGAGAGAACCAGCTGGGGAAGTCACAGAGCATTCAGGCGAAGTACATGGAGGACCATACGGCAGAGGAGATAACAAGGGAGGAGGTGGAGGATTTGAGAAGGAAGAGCGTAAATCCAAAATCTTTTTGGAAAAGAAAGTGGCCAAAAGCTGAGGGTCCGGAGTTGTGGAGGGCAAAGAGCATCGAGGGCCAGTGGAGGAGAGCCTACGAAGAATAGCAAAAAGTTGTCTAGAGGAGTGTGCAGCTTCGGAAATCTCAGTTGAGTAAAAGGTACGCTTGGCGTCCTGCACGGCTGAGCGATAGGCGGTAGATAGCTGTTTAAAACGTAACAGCAAGTCTGGGGAAGGATGCCGGGACCAAAGGCGTTGAACCTGGCGGAGCTGGGTCCGTTGGAGGCATAGTGAAGGATGATACCAGGGGAAATGTTTGGACAGTTGCAGAGGAGGAGGGGGCTGGAGGGGTGCTAGCCTGTCTAATGCAGAAGTGAGGAGGGAATCCCAGAGAGAAGCTTGACAGTCCGGGGAGCGTGAGGAGAAGTCTGAAGGAAACAAGGAGGGGGCAGAAGGGAAGGACTGGAGAGTATCTGCAGTGAGGTGGCGACGAAGAGGAAGAGAGGAAGGAGATGTTATACAACAGACAGAATCCAATGGTAGAGAAGAAATCTTAAAGAGAACACAGGAATGATCCGACCAGGGGACAGCCAGCAAGGTCGGGGGAGAGACAGTTGGCAGCAAAGTAGAAGAGGAAAGAACCTACATGGGTGGGGCCAGAGACATGTTGGTGGAAAGAATTGTCCGCAAGAAAGTTCATAAACGTACGGTCCTTCAAACGGCTAGGTTGGTCTACATGGATGTTAAAATCACCTAATATGATAAGATTCGGAAACTGCAAAGCAACGTCCGAAAGAGATTGTAACACAGTGTCCCAACGTGCTGGAGTAAGAGAAGGGGGCAGATAGAGAAGCAGGAAATAGAGAGGTGGAGAAGAGTGAAAGCGAAGAAGAAGAGATTCAGGAGAGGCGACTAAAGGAGAAGAGATTTCATCAATGGCAAAGGTGGCCCGATGAAGAAGGGCTATTCCTCCCCCTCCTCTACCCAACCTGGGAAATGAAATAGCTGAGACCAGGTGGGAGAGAGCTGGACAGAATAGGAGAATCACCCTCTTTGAGCCAGGTCTCAGTGAGAAAACAGAGGTCTACCGAGTTCTGGGTTATAAGATTTTGAACTAACAGGGATTTAGTCCGAAGAGAGCGACAATTCAAAAGAGTGAGACTAAGAGTCAAAGTAGAAAGAGCTACAAGGGACCTTAGCAAAGGACGGCGAGGGCTAGCCAAGGGCCGAGTGGAGCGGCACGGTATCAAATTAGATACACAACGAGCAGACGGGCCCAAAGAAGCAGCCCGCGTTGTCTGAGAACGACGACCCCAAAGAACTGGAATGGCCGCCATGAGACTAAGAGCTAAAAAGACCAGATGTGAGACTGGTTTCCAAAGGGAAAACCTACTAGATAGAAGTAGTCGAGGATGCGCGCATGGAGGGGATGGGGTTAGGAGGATGTGACTCAAAATCACAGTGGCACAATGGATCCACCTTGTGAGGAGGTGGCAATCAGGCTTGGAGAGGAGGGCCTGCTGGCCAGCCACCACAGCAGCTTATCCACCATGGGGAATAATTACTATGCCAGATTAAATAGTTCCTGTATATGCTGGGTCAACTTAAGAAAAATGGTTCTGTATCAGTCTGTTTTTTGCTCGTTCCCCCTGTCTGCACAGCTGACATCTGCACTATTGTCTGTGCCTTCCTCAGCATTGTCCTCCTCGGGTACAGTTAAGGGGGGGGGGGCAGTAGCTGACCTCTCCTATTGGCCAGGTTGTGTAGCAAGCAGCAATCCATGAAGCTCTGGCAGATCCTTTGCAGGCTGTACAGCAGCTCACCCCCTGACGTCCAGGCAACAAAAGTATGTTTTCAGCTGGCCAAATGTATACTCGATGATGGAATGGGTTGCCCTGTGTGCTAGATTGTAGAACTTGTTTGCCTTACTGTGGTTATTAGTTATCTCCTCAGTGGGTAGCCATGATGACCTATATCAGGGAATATGGAACGGGGGGGGGGGGGGGGGTACAGTCAGAGTCTGTTGGTGACCACACTTTGCTGTGTTCTCCCTCACTCCCATTTGCCTTCTCGCTGCCTCCAACACAGCCCTTTGTTTCTCTCATGCATGCTTCTTCCACCTGCTTCATGGCACTAGCTGTGACCAGGTGCAGTGTTCAGCTGGTAGGCTATGACTTACTAAGGAGCCAACCGCCTGTGATCTCCCCACTGCTGAAGCGCTCATGAATTCTTGATTGTGCCAGGATATAGGCATTGTGGCATGACCCTGAGAATTGGGAAAAACATAGGTAATTTGACCCTCACCATTGAAAACTACCTGCATGTTCATGGAATGATAGGACTGCGATTCCGGTAGGTTGCTCCCTTCACATGCAGTGGGCACAGGGCCACATGCATGCAGTTAATGACACCGAGCCCCATGGGAAAACCTGCAACCTAATGGTAGTCCATAATGGTCTGTTAGCCAGTGTTGGGAAAGCATAAGTTGTATGCCAATCTGGGGAGGAATGCTGTGAGGAACTGTGTGATACACTACAACATGACTGACTGGCTGATGCCTTCTGTGGCTGCCAGCATGTACTGGAAGCTGACAGTCCCCAGGAATATGAGGGCTGTGGTAAATTTTAGAGCTATAGGAATGGGTCATCCTCACTGTAGGCTGGCATGGAGGTTTTGCTCTAGCTCCACATACAGACATTGTATGGTGGCTTTGTCCATAAGGAACTGTGTCAGGCACTGTTCATCTGTGAGCCCCATGAACTGGCCTCTGGACTGGTATATTCTCTGGTATGGGTGTCCTCTGTGTGTCCTCCTGCTCTCCCTCTCCAGCTCTTCATTAATGGCTTCTCCAAACCACCACTCCACACACTGCATGACTGCTTACCTCCACCTATACCCGTAGGGACCCACCATTGCATACTCCTCTCATCCACTTTTGCTGTTGAGGGACTGGTTCCATGTGAAAGATGCCTGCAAGCTGAAGCCCTCATGAAACAAGTGGAGGAATTCAGAGAAGAGGTGGCGAGGCTGAGAAGCATTTGAGACAGCAAGAAGTACATTGATGAGATGCTTCTTGAAGCATCCAAGCTCTCCAACAGAGATGAAATGGGAGGCTACAGAATGAAGAAAGTTGGACATGAGTCACCAGAGCCTGCAGAATCAGCAATCTAACTCCTTCAACCTTCGAAATGAAGATCCAGTAAGTAGTCCTGGAAGTGGAGGAGGTGAAAGCATCCCCGAAAGGAAAGAATCAGAGCTCCAGCACTACAAAGTTGCAGAATCAGTGACCACAAGGAAGCGAAGGGTAGTAGTGGCTGGTGACTCAATTCTGAGGGAACTGAGGCATCCATTCGCAGACCAGACTTGATGTCCAGAGGAGTGTGCTGTCTGTCAGGTGCCAAAATCTGAGATGTTATGGAGACTATGTCATGACTCATCAAGCCTACTGACTCGTCTGATGTTGCTCTTCCATGAAGGCCCTTAATGATACTGCCAGATATCCCTCCGAGCATATCAAAAGTGACTTCATGGCTTTGGGACAGAGTGTAAAGCAGATAGGTGCACAGGTGGTGTTCTCTTCAGTCTTCACTATTGAGGATAAAGGCCAAGGCAGAGAAACTCACATCCTGGAGATGAATGTGTGGCTGCATGGATGGTTTCCTGGATCATGAAATGTTTTCCAAGGGCTGCAGAGCAGAGATAGCTCCACCTGTCCAAGAAGGGTCGAAGTGTCTTCAGCAGCAGACAGGCTAACCTACTGAAGATTGTTTTAAACTAGATTTTTTGGAGATGGGTGGAGAAAACCCACAGGTAAGTGAAAGCCCCGAAGTAAATGAAACATTAAAACCTCTGTAGAAATTGGTAAAAGGGGTAACCTCTGGAAAGCAGTGTGCATAAATATCCATAGCATGGGAAATAAGATCTCAGATCTTGAGGCTTTAATGGAAGAGGCTGACTTGGATTTAGTGGTGGTTACGAGACATGGTTCATAGACAACTCCATGATTGGGATGTAATTATACCAGGTTATACTTTTTTCAGGAAAGTCAGGGTAGGAGGAAAGGGAGGAGGAGTGGCATTATATATAAAAAATAATATTAAAGCTATAAAATTACAGAGCTTAAAAGAATGAGGAGGCTCTGTGAGTTAAACTAGAAAGAAGGAAAGGGAAATCCATTTGCATTGGTGTGATATACAGATCTCCCTCACAGGGAGGTGAAGTGGATGAAGATTTAATAGAAGACATATGCAGTATTGCCATAAAAGGAGACGTGCTAGGTGCTAGGTGATTTCAATATGCTGGATGTTGATTGGCACATCCCTGCTGCGGTGTCATCTAGAAGTAAAGAGATCCTAGATTCTCTACAGGGAGAACTATTCAGGCTCAATATTTCCACTGCCCGGTTAGCTTCTGTGGAATCTTTGTGCGGCGACTCCAATGCTGGGGCTGCATACGACTCCAGCATTGAATATCCTGGGTTAAAGTTCGGCAGCAATGGCTGTGCGCCATAGAGGTGCATAGCTGTTGCAAATGAATATTGAGCCCATGATCTCTAAAGGAAAAAAGGGGACTATTCTAGTTGATATGGAAGGGCAGAATAGATAGGCCATATGGTCATTTTCTGCCGATATGTTTCTATATTTCTATGTTTCTAGAGGGTTAAAAGGGGGCACTAGGAGAGGACAAAGCCATACTGAAAAAGATGTAGGAAACTTACCAGGCCAGAGATGATACTCAAAGGTGATGTATCAGAGGAATTGAATCAAATCTCGATAAATCGAGAAAATGTATTATAGATATTTAATAAATGAAAGAGCAGTACTGTAAATCATCTGGAATGGATGCCGTATATCCCAGGGTGCTGAAAGTACAGAAGTATGAGATTGCAGACCTACTTTTAGTAATCTGTGAACTATCCTTAAAATCTACAGTGCCTGAAGATTGGAGAATGGCCTATGTAATGCCAATTTTTAAAAAGGGTTCCAGGAATGATCTGAGAAACTACAGACTGTTGAGCTTTACGTCTGTACTGGGCAAAATGATAGCAGCCATTATAAAGAATAAAATTACTGAACATGTGGATAGTCATGGTTGCAGGAAGCCAACATGGATTTAGCCAAGGAAAGTCTTGGCTCACTAATCTATTAGATTTGTTTCGAAGATATGAATAAACAGGTATATAAAGGTGAGCTGGTTAATAAAGTGTATCAGGATTTTCAGAAAGCCTTTGACAAAGTCCCTCATGAGAGACTCTTGCAGAAGTTAAAAAGTCAGCAGTGTACTATTGGGATTAGGAACTGGTTAAAAGATAGAAAACAAAGAGCAGGTCTAAATAGACAATTTTCTCCATGGAGAAAGATGAATAGTGGAGAACCGCAGGGATATGTGCTGGGTTCGCTGCTTTTTAACATATTCATAAATGACCTGGAAATGGGAATAATTAGTAATTTGCAGATAACACAAAACTATTTAAAGTTGTTAAAACCCATGAGGATTGTGGAAAATTGTAAGAGGATAAATTGGAAGACTGGGCATCCAAATGTCAGATGAAATTTAATGTGGACAAGTGCAAAGTTATGCACTGTGATGCTGCAGACCCTCTGAGAAGAGAAGAAAATGTTTTAAACGCAGGAAAAGTCAAGCACAAGCTGCAATATTACGAGGAACCAGATAGGGGGAGCAAGAGGGACCTCCGAGGAACTGAGGAACCACACCTCCTAGGTCATGAGGTAATGCCAGCCAGCTTCCAATCAAGGAAGGGAGGAGTACCTCTTAAGAGAGTCTGGAAGACTGGAGGGCAGGACGGCCAGGAAGGAAACGGCCAGGAGCAGAACAGCCAGGAAGGGAATGGCCAGGAGCAGGGCGGCCAGAAGGAGGACGGCCAGAAGCAGAAGGATGGCCAGGAGAACCAGTAGAACCAGCAGGATGGGCAGGACATCCGAATGAATGGGCAAGATATCCAGAAGAAGCAGTAACCCCTGGACAAGGGTTTTGCAGGAGGCAGCAGCAGCCGCAGTGGCTTGAGGAAAGGAGCAACCGTGGAGAAGGTGGGATAGCTCCATCCAGAGTGATTGCTTTTCGTCCAGAGAGGCAAAGGCGTGGCTGTGACTGCGGTCTAAAGCCAACAGAAGGACAGTTGGAGAACCTAAGGCCTATTGCTCAGGCCAGGCAGGATCCCAGCCGGAGCAGGCCTCAAACCTCACCAGGAGTAGACAAGCCAAGGAGAAAAGGTAACCCCTGTTTAACTGAAAGCAGGTTGCAGACTGCTGGTGTATGGGGAGGACAGGGAGCGGAGGAATACTGTCCGTATGAAACTGCTTATGAGATAAGGTGCAAGAAACACGTACCGAATAAGAGACTGGTTAATGACAGAGCTTTACACGAAGCTAAGGTGAAACACTTGCAAAAGGAAGACAGTTCCCAGTATAGGAGGGCGCAGGACCGACGCCCCACACCCATCCCTGAGCATTGGGAGGTTGTACAGAGGATATATAAAAAGCCTGATTACAATTTGCCAGCAAGTACTGACCTGGTTTCAGAGGCTTCAGAAGGGGAACCGATGCAGGTGGAATTTGCTTCAGATACCGAGATGGACTGTAGTTATTGTAAGACAGGAAGTCTGGAGTCCTTGCTTAGCACATAAGCTCTATCGTGGGGAATAGAGACTGTTTGTTTTGATACACCATTTATTGTGAAGATAACAGCTTTGCTTTAACGTCATGTTTTATTTTTCTTTAACCTGAAGTAAGGAATTTGTGTTGATGTTTTTGTCCAAGCATATGAACCTTTTTGCAAGAAAGGGAAATAAATGCCTTTTGTTTTCCCTCCACTCGAACCTTTGTATTCTTTGGGATTTTTGGTAACAAAGGAAGTTACCAGGGCTGCAAGTCCCTGGGCCCTGTAAGATATTAGCCAAACCCAACCTCAAATGTTTTTATGTCCAACCTACCTCAGTCCATTACGCTGCCAAGGTAGGCCCTGTGACATAAAATGGCGTAGTTATTGGATTTTTTTTCTTGCTTGGAACCTACGTCTGCACAAAGAAAAGAAAAGAAAAGAAAACTCCTGAGTTGGAAAAAAAGAAGGAAAGCCCAGATTGAACTGCTGGAAAGACAAGATCCGGAGCGGATCAGCTAGAGAGATCGGATCGGAGGGAGAAAACCCGAAGGGGAGTAAACCTGAAGTCCGGAAGGGAAGGTGAAAATCCTGAAAGGAAAATCCTGTTGCCAACCCGAAGCAGAAGAGCTGCCGAGCGGGACAGCCACTAACGTTCCAGAGCTGACTCAACACTTAAGTCAGGTAAAATGTAATTAGGCCTGACAAGTGTTGGATGCCAGGGGAAGTTTAAAAAAAAAAAAAAAAGGATAGAGAGCAAAGAAAGAGAGTTTAGGAGAGCCACACTTGTTTTTTTTTTCTCTTTGTCTCTTGTTACAGGTTCATCATGGAGCCTAAGGATCTCTGTGCCTGGATGGCACATCAATTTGACAAGCAAGCTGAGGTTGCCCTGAGAAACCAGGCCCAAGCATTGCAGGCCATGCAAGCGCAGCAAGTGCCAGTCTTGCAGACGATGGAGAAATGGTTGGATCAACAGCGAGAGGAGATGGCAAAGGTTAACTCGGAGAGGCTGCAGGCTACCGGACCGGCCAACCCAGGGACTGGACAGTGGTCATGTAATGATCTGGTGGTGGGAAAGCTAAGCCCTAATGATAATGTAGACGACTTTTTAGACTCATTCAGTAGGATTGCTCGCTCAGCTAATTGGCCACCCGAGCAATGGGCCATTCGATTGGCAGCGTCCCTTACAGGGGAGGCGCTAGCTGCGTACAGGTCAATGCCCCCAGCCCTAGCTAACACCTATGAAGAGGTCATCATAGCTATTAGGGACCGCTTAGGCCTTACACCGCTAGCCTATAACAAGATGTTTAGAGCCACGTCCCTTAGGGCTGATGAAACACCAAAAGCCCTTGGTCATAGGATAAAGAGCCTAGCACACAAATGGCTACAGCCAGAAGGAAAAAATATAGATACATTAATGGATGCCATAGTATTGGAGCAGTACATGTCCGCTGTATCTAGTAGAGTACAGAACTTTTTAATTTTACAAAATTGCTGTACTACTACGGATGCCATAGCTCTCACCGAGCGATACTTGGAGGCAGAAAGAGTCACCCAACCTAGGGTAGGGACTCCCAAATTGGCCATAGGAATAGAGGCACGGAGAGTTGGAAGTCCTTCACGACCTCCATATGGGGCGCGCAGGACAACAGCGATCCTGATGGGGTTGAGAGCGGGAGCTCCCCCTTCCTTCCTCAGGCCAGCCAATCAGCCAGTAACAACGGCTGTAAGACCGACGCTGCGGGGGCGCGCAGGACAACAGCGATCCCGATGGGGTTGAGAGCGGGAGCTCCCCCTTCCTTCCTCAGGCCAGCCAATCAGCCAGTAACAACGGCTGTAAGACCGACGCTGCGGGGGCGCGCAGGACAACAGCGATCCCGATGGGGTTGAGAGCGGGAGCTCCCCCTTCCTTCCTCAGGCCAGCCAATCAGCCAGTAACAACGGCTGTAAGACCGACACTGCGGGGGCGCGCAGGACAACAGCGATCCCGATGGGGTTGAGAGCGGGAGCTCCCCCTTCCTTCCTCAGACCAGCCAATCAGCCAGTAACAACGGCTGTAAGACCGATGCTGCGGGGGCGCGCAGGACAACAGCGATCCCGATGGGGTTGAGAGCGGGAGCTCCCCCTTCCTTCCTCAGGCCAGCCAATCAGCCAGTAACAACGGCTATAAGACCGATGCTGCGGAGGCGCGCCCGCGCCTTGCGGGCCCGCACCTGAGGGCCTCGCCAGAGGGCCCTTTGGCGTGGCCCTTAGGTGTTGGACCGTGGCGATATACATTAATATCATGGTCTGGATCATGCTGCCTGCATTTGCGGCAACTTGCTGTTCTTGTTCTTCTTCTTATCTGTTGACTGTGTCTTCCTCTACTCTGTCCTATCATACAAATGGTGTTCCTTTCTTATTTCCTCAAATGATATAGTATTGTAAACCGCTTTAATGCCTTTTGGTCTAAGCGGTATATCAAATGATTAATAAACATAAACATAAACATATGGTAATTTGAAAAGTAATACACCGCTAATAAGAGAAAATGTAAAAAGATGCTATGCTTGTGGTAAGAAAGGTCACTTAAAAAGTGAGTGTTATTCTCGCACAGCTCTTGTGGGAGAGGCCCCAAGGACAATGCGGGAGGGTTTTGTACTAAATGTAAAAATTCATGGAGTCAATGTACAAGCACTTCTGGATTCAGGAGCTGACCAGACCATGATTTCCAAAAGGTTATGGTCGGTGGTCAAGGATCAGGGATTGTCAGTTCCTGAGCATCCAGAAGGAAATGTTAAAATAAAATGCATTCATGGAGCGGCTACCCGCTATCCTGTTTATAAGTTGTGGGTTAAAGGATTGGGCTTAGAAAAAGAAATGCTAGTAGCAGTTGTGCCTAAGTTGCCACAGGAATTGGTATTGGGCCGCGATTGGCCACAATTTCGGAGAAGTCTTAAAGAGGGCTTATCTCCACCCAAGGTGCCAAATTCCACTTGCACGCGGTCTGAGCCTACTGAGAACCCCAAGCCACAACCAAATGGCCCGAAGAAGGGTACGGGTCCCAGGGAAGCTCTGGTTTCCACACGGTCGCACGCCCAGGATGATGAAAGACCCTCATGTTCTAAAGATACCTCTTTAGGGGACCTTCCTTCGCACGAAGATCTAATTGGGGACCCCTCGAGGAGAGAACGGAAGTCCAAAGCTGAGCGAAGGAAAGAAAGAAAGTGCCGCTCGCAGGGCACAGCGGAATTGGAAGCCGGGAGAGGGATGCTGTGGGTACCGGCAGACTTAATGGAAAAGTTCCCCTCCTTCAAGATGGAGCAGAGAGCAGACCCTGTACTAGCCCGTGCATTTGAGCATGCAAGGGAAGAAAAGGATTCTTTCCCCAGATTCATCATGGATGAGGACATACTCTATCGGGAGAGTAAGAACCCTCGAACTGGAGCTCTGCGGAAACAATTGGTAGTACCGAATACGTTTAAATCACTGGTTTTACATCTGGCCCATGACCATCCGGTAGGGGGCCATAAAGGCGCACAGGGCACCCTCAACCAGATTTTAGCCAGATTTTATTGTCCGGGAGTCTTTCGGGAAACAACTCGCTTCTGTGAATCGTGCGCGTCATGCCAAAGAGTGACCATTCACAGACCACCTGAAGTACCACTAGTGCCGATGCCCATCATTTTGGACCCGGTAAGGAGATTGGCCATGGACATAGTAGGACCCCTCATCAAAACACCAAGAGGATTCCAGTATATCCTTGTGATTATCGACCAGGCCACCCGCTTTCCATGGGCGGTTCCCCTGAGAAATATTTCAGCCAAATCGATTGCCATCGAACTAGTCAAACTATTCTGCGAGATAGGCTTCCCGCAGGAGGTCTTGACAGACAGAGGTAGTAACTTCTTGTCAAAATACCTCGCTCAGGTTTGGGATGCTTTTGGCATCCACCACATAACGACCGCCGCCTACCATCCCCAATGTAATGGCTTGGTGGAGCGATTAAATCAAAGCATAAAACAAATGCTTCGACGAGCGTTGGATGGACAAATGACGGAGTGGGACACCATGCTGCCTTTCATTCTATATGCTTGTAGGGAGAGAAAACAGAGTTCCTTGGGGACCTCACCCTATGAACTCATGTATGGACGACCACCCAGAGGCCTGTTAGATGTTTTAAAGGAACAATGGATTGAACCAGTTGAGACCGAAATAGGTGTACCCCGGTTCTTGAAGAACTTAAGGACTCGCCTAGAACGAACCTCCCGAGTCGCAGGTGAGAATCTAAAAGAGAGTCAACAAAAACAAAAGCGATATTATGATCGGCGTACAAAGCCCAGACAATTAAAAATCGGAGAAAAAGTGATGATCCTAGTATCGGGCGCTACCCCCAAGTTTGAAGCCCGATGGAAGGGGCCTCATACAATTGTTAAGTCCATAGGATCAACTTCCTATTTGGTCCAGGATACCAAAGGACATACACAAATTTATCATGTTAATGTTCTTCGGCCCTGGCACGAGCGGTCAGGTTTGCTAGCGTCGGCTACCGATATATTCCACCCTGAAGGGATACAAGTGGACGACAGTCGAGGGTATTATCGAACCAGTCAGCTGCGGAAAAGCGCGATATCATGTATTATGTGCTGCGTGGAAGAGGCTTCACCAGCCCGTAATATTTTAAGAGGGGGGATGTGTGATGCTGCAGACCCTCTGAGAAGAGAAGAAAATGTTTTAAATGCAGGAAAAGTCAAGCACAAGCTGCAATATTATGAGGAACCAGATAGAGGGAGCAAGAGGGACCTCCGAGGAACTGAGGAACCACACCTCCTAGGTCATGAGGTAATGCCAGCCAGCTTCCAATCAAGGAAGGGAGGAGTACCTCTTAAAGAGAGTCTGGAAGACTGGAGGGCAGGACGGCCAGGAAGGAAACGGCCAGGAAGGGAACGGCCAGGAGCAGGGCGGCCAGAAGCAGCAGAATGGCCAGGAGAACCAGTAGAACCAGCAGGATGGGCAGGACATCCGAATGAATGGGCAAGATATCCAGAAGAAGTAGTAACCCCTGGACAAGGGTTTTGCAGGAGGCAGCAGCAGCCGCAGTGGCTTGAGGAAAGGAGCAACCGTGGAGAAGGTGGGATAGCTCCATCCAGAGTGAGTGCTTTTTGTCCAGAGAGGCAAAGGCGTGGCTGTGACTGCGGTCTAAAGCCAACAGAAGGACAGTTGGAGAACCTAAGGCCTATTGCTCAGGCTAGGCAGGATCCCAGCCGGAGCAGGCCTCAAACCTCACCAGGAGTAGACAAGCCAAGGAGAAAAGGTAACCCCTGTTTAACTGAAAGCAGGTTGCAGACTGCTGGTGTATGGGGAGGACAGGGAGCGGAGGAATACTGTCCGTATGAAACTGCTTATGAGATAAGGTGCAAGAAACACGTACCGAATAAGAGACTGGTTAATGACAGAGCTTTACATGAAGCTAAGGTAAAACACTTGCAAAAGGAAGACAGTTCCCAGTATAGGAGGGCGCAGGACCGACGCCCCACATCCATCCCTGAGCATTGGGAGGTTGTACAGAGGATATATAAAAAGCCTGATTACAATTTGCCAGCAAGTACTGACCTGGTTTCAGAGGCTTCAGAAGGGGAACCGATGCAGGTGGAATTTGCTTCAGATACCGAGATGGACTGTAGTTATTGTAAGACAGGAAGTCTGGAGTCCTTGCTTAGCACATAAGCTCTATCGTGGGGAATAGAGACTGTTTGTTTTGATACACCATTTATTGTGAAGATAACAGCTTTGCTTTAACGTCATGTTTTATTTTTCTTTAACCTGAAGTAAGGAATTTGTGTTGATGTTTTTGTCCAAGCATATGAACCTTTTTGCAAGAAAGGGAAATAAATGCCTTTTGTTTTCCCTCCACTCGGACCTTTGTATTCTTTGGGATTTTTGGTAGCAAAGGAAGCTACCAGGGCTGCAAGTCCCTGGGCCCTGTAAGATATTAGCCAAACCCAACCGCAAATGTTTTTATGTCCACCTACCTCAGTCCGTTACGCTGCCAAGGTAGGCCCTGTGACAGCACCTAGGAAAGAACAACCCAAACTATGGTTACATGATGCAAGGTTCTACATTAGGAAACACCACCCAAGATTTGTGCTGTTTCCGCTGCTTTTTAATGTATTTATACATGACCTCAAAATGGGAATAATGAGTGAGGTGGTCAAATTTGCAAATGACACAAAGTTGTTAAAACTGAGGATTGTGAAAAATTGCAAGATGACCTTGAAAAATTGATTGTCTGGGCATGCACATGGCAGATGAAATTTAATGTGGACAAGCGCAAAGTTATGCATTTAAGGAAGTGAACTGAAAAAACAGCGGAGGGCAGGGACCACGGCCAAATGCTATGTTGAAACAAAATAACTTTATTGGAGACCCAACTTTACAAGTTTCGGCCTTAGGCCTTCGTCAGGGGGTCTAAAAACAGACACATAAACATACAGTTAAAATGTATGAAATGTAATACTCGTACATATAACCAAAGACAAAATAAAAATTGTATTTAAGAAATGTATAAAAGAAAACAAAATGAAATACATTACCAGGGGGTACAAAATGCTAAACATAGTGTCTGTCCAGAAGGACGGAACAATACCACTCTTCCCAATCTAAAGTAGTGAACAGACAAATAAAAATATATTGAATGCATAAACAGTAGGGGAGGGGGAGGGAAAATACATACCAGCAATAATGGTTACAGGATCAGAAGAGTAGCAAGTAAAACAGCCAATAAATGATAATGCAACCAACACCAGTAAACATGTGTGAATGCTTGCAGTGTATGAAACAAGTTATGAGACCAATAAAAATGAATGTGAGAACTATATAATAATAAACAATGCATCTAGAAACATAGGGGTATGTTTACTAAAACCCCATTAAGTGCGCGCCGGGTTAGTGTGCGGGATGCCATAAAAGGAGTGGGCGTTTCAGTCTGAAAAAAGCAAACCGGGATTAATCATGCACTAATGTGCGTGGCACCCTAATGTGCGCCGCGCACGGGAAGCATAAGCAGGCGCGCTGATGTGCAAGCAGAGAAGCAGAGCCACAGTACAATGGTTAAGACACTGACTGATGGTGCAGGGATCATGGGTTCAATCCCCCACTGTGCCCAATGAATAAGGCTGGCTGAGGCAGTACCTGTTATGGGTAAGATTGCTGTAGGAGGCATGTTATTTTTATTTTAATTACTGCTACTAGCAAACGCACTCTCAAAGCACTGTAACATAAGGTGCTGCATAAGGCACCCCATAAGGTACCCCAGAGGGCACATTTTAAAGTGCACTGTCCGCCACGGCACCCTACAATGTTGCTTAAAGGGTGGCCGATAGGGCGCCATATAGGGTGCCCTATGAGGCAGGGCAAGGTCATAGCACTGTTTTTGATGGCAGCACTGTGCATTTTAACACATGGAAACCCTAAGTAGGTGTGCTGACATGCAAGGAGAGACAGCAGTGTAGCACAATGGTTAAGACACTGACTGATGGTGCAGGGGTCATGGGTTCAATCCCCCACTGTGCCTAATGCAGAAGGCTGGCTGAGGCAGTACCTGTTATGGGTAAGATTGCTGTAGGAGGCAGTTTATTTTTTTTTCAATTAGTGCTGCCAGCAAACACACCCTCAAAGTGCCGTAACATAAGGTGCCGCAGAAGGCACTCCAGAGGGCATATCATAAAGTGCACTGTCCGCCAAGGCACCCTATAATGTTGCCCATAGGGAGCCTTAGAAGGTGCTGTATGGGGCACCCTATGAGGCACCGAAAGGTTACAGCACTGTGAGGGTGTTTCTGCTGACTGTACTACTTGAAATTACACACAAACTGCCCCAGACAGCCCCCCATGTACCCTGTAAAATACGTATCACCAAGTTATAATGCCCTGTTCAATGTATGTCCAGTTTGTGCAATGTAAACCGCAATGGTGCAGAATAGCACAGTATATGGGGGAATGTAAATAAATAAAGTAAATGAAATGAAAAAACCCACTGTGTATTTGAACCACCAACCTCTGGCTCCATAGGTAGTGCAGTCACCAGTGGGCTACAGCTCCATAACTGTAAAGAAATGTCTGTCTGGCTACCAAATAACTTCTGCAGACTGTGTGCTGCAGTTACCAGGGTAGAGTTAGTCCTCTCGCACCCATGATGCACTGCACATGCAAAGCAGCAGTCTACCGATGATCTGCAGATGGGGTATGCACCCCCACAGCACCTAGGCCTGGTAGGGGGAACTGACCGTGTGTGTTACTGGCACAGAGTAGCTACACACCGTCATATTGTGCGGGTACTGTGCTCACTCTGAGGGTGCGGTGGCCAGCACCAGGTCCACAGCACCTTCCATGGCAGAAATAGGCCATGCTGCAGGTCCCCAACAGTGCTAGTGTGTGAGATAGGTAGTTCCTGCAGACACACCTTGGATACATCTGTATTTCCCAGTCAGGTTTAGCCCTTATGGACCCATAGGCGGATTATGTACCACCTCCCTGGGGCTGAGGGTGGGAAACAGGATCTCCCACCAACAGATCCACATTCTACCTCCCTGCAATGTTGCCAGTAGAGGAGACCATCAACCCTAGTCCTGCTGGGGAACAGACACCCTACAGGGCAGGCAATACAGATCTGTTCCCACCCATAAAGCAATAGCAGACAGACAGTAGGCCTGGAAATGCCCAGCTGCCCCCCACCACTATCTGACATTCACCAGCAGCAGGCCTCCAGCCGCTGCACCCTGCAAGGTGTTCCAGCAAGACACATACTAGCTGCAGACAGTCTGCAAACTAGTCCATAGTGCATGTTCCTGGAGAAGATGCGTGCACCCAGAACTGGGCTACCAACATACACACCAAGCAGAGAAGTCAGTGATTGGGCCCCAAAAAAGAAGCCATAATATCACTCAAAAGAAATACTATATAGCACTATGGGGGAACCTAGCCATGCCATGGTCACTGCTCAGTCAGGGTGAGAGTGATCTCCCAGCAGGACATGCTGTGGCCACCCTGTCTGTGCAGGTGGTGGCCAGGCACTACAATGTCCCAGCCATTGCCCTATGCCCTGTGCAGATGCATCCTGGCCAGGCCACCCTGTCAGGGCTATACCCATGGTACCTTGCTCCTCATTATGCACATTGGCAGGCCAATACTGGCAACAGTGCTGGGCCCGTCTTCTCTTTTTCGGTTTTTGCCCTTCGTGGCTGGCATTCGTGCCCTTTCTTTCTTTTCCCTGGAAGGCCGGTCCTTTGACCTCGCGGGGGCCCTTTTTTCCCCGATGGCTTCCAGTGCTTTCAAGAAGTGTGATCGGTGCAAGAAGCTGATGTCTCTCACCGACACACATGACTGCTGCCTCCGGTGCCTCGGTCCAGATCATGATCCTAAGATCTGTGGCCCGTGTGGCAAAATGTCCACTAAGGCACTGCAAAGTCGACAGCATCAAAAGGAAAGGCTTTTCTCTGATTCGGCCTCCGGCCGGACCCGGACCTCGTCTGAGACCTCAACGTCTTGGGAGTCTGACCCCGAGCATCATTGGGGTTCCTCGGACAGGGGGGTCCCCTGATCGGGAACGAAAGAGGAAGAAGTGGCTCACGAGGGCGGCATCGGAGGAGGTCCCTGGCTCCTCGAGGGCTAGGTCTCGGACCCCCGACCGCCGTCCCGGGCCCTTGGAACAGGAGAAGCCGTCCAAAATGCCTCGTGTGGAGCCGGAGTCTGCTGGACACATAAGTCCTGTTGTCTTCGAGGACTCTCCTCCCAGGGAGCCGATGTCGGGCCCGGCGCCGCTGGGGCCCGAGTCGGTGACTGCTGAGTCTCCTGAGCTTGGACTTAGGCTGACAGCCTTGGAGTGCAGACTGTCTGCCTTCATGGATCAGCAGCGGGTGCTGATGACCAACCTTGCTGGCGCATCTGCCCCGACCACCGGGACATCGACGTTGAAGTCGACCCCGGAGACCGAGCCGATACTCAAAACCATGAAGGCTCGAGGTCGTCCTCGGTCGCGGCCACCCTCGACCTCCCATTCGGGACCGAGGGCGTCGATGCTGGTGCCTTCGGTGTCGGGGCGAGTGCTGCCGGGACCCACGCAGTCTGAGCCCCCCGACTCCTCTTCGGACGAGTCTGCCTGGGAGACGGAGGATGAGGAATCCCCCGATACCTTTCAGACTCGGTGCGTCCCTTCGGACTCACTGCAGTCCGAATCCCAGAGTAGATCCCCCCAGAGGATACCCGGTTCTCGGAGTTTGTTTGGGAAATGGCCGCAGCTTTGGCGATCCCCGCGGACCCCGTGGAGGAGCCTCGAGCTGAAGAGCTCGGGGCCCTCCAGTATGACTCTCCTCCGAAGGAGGCCTTTACTGTCCCGGTTCCTCCGATGCTGGAACGACTCCTCTTCCGGATGTGGGAGGCACCGGCCTCGGCGCCGGTTCTGAACAAGTGGATCGATTCCATTTATCGACTCTGTAAGAGCCCTGGCTTCCAAAAGGTGCAGCTACCACACCATTCCATGGTGGTGGAATCGGCCATGCATCGTCTGAAAAGCCAGAAGATGCACTCCGCGGTGCCTCCCCGGCAGGGAGGCCCGGAACCTGGATGCGTTTGGTAGAAAGTGCTTCCAGGGCTCGATGCTTGCTTGCCGTGTCCAGTCCAACCAGCTGTACATGGGCATGTACTTGCGGGACCTGGCAAAGGAGCTTGCCGGGTTCTCTGCTGGTCTCTCCGGGGAACCTTTGCAGAGGTTCAAGTCCTTGTCCTCTGGGATCCAGGAATGCTCTAAGTTCATGTACCGAGCAGCCTACGATGACTTCGAGGCCTCGGCCCGTGTTGCGGCAGCCGGCATCGCGGCTCGATGCCAGGCATGGCTGCAGTCGTCGGACCTCGAGCCATGGGTGCAGGACAAGTTGGTCGATATCCCTTGCCGAGGTGAAAACCTTTTTGGCAAGCACATGGCCGAGAAGGCTGCTGAGTTCGAAACTGAGCACCTCACGAGGACAAGGCTGTCCAGAAAAACATCTGCCCCTTCTCATAAAAAGAAGGGCTCGGGTAAGAAGTCCTTTAACCCGAGGAAGGTGACTGCCTACAAACAGTTCCCATCTTACCAGGCCTCCCCAGCTCCCCAGCAGGGTCAGCAGGCCAAGTGGCAGGGACATGGGCCCCGTAGGCAGAAGGCCCCCAAGCCTCCGTCTCCTGCTCCCACTCAGCAGGGTGGGGGTTTTTGACTCCCAAAGCATAGCCTCTCCGTCTCTGCTGTCCCATCCCTGCACAGGAGGTCGACTAGCCTTCTTTGCCCACAGGTGGCCACCCATTACAGGAGACAATTGGGTCTTAAGCATAGTCCACAAGGGCTATATGCTTCATTTCCAACAGTTGCCTCCTCCTTACTTCCCAGGAGAGCCTATACGGCCTCCTCTGCACACAGTCCTCCTCCTTCGAGAGCTTCAGGAACTGCTGCTAGACCAGGCGGTGGAGCCTGTGCCTCCCCACCTCCAAGGTCACGGTTTCTACTCCAGGTACTTCCTAGTACCAAAGAGAACCGGGGACCTCAGGCCTATTCTCGACCTCAGAAATCTCAGCAAGTTCTTGGAGAAAGAAAAGTTCAAGATGCTTACTCTTGGAACATTACTGCCCTACCTCCAGCAGGGAGATTGGCTATGCTCCTTAGATCTAAAGGATGCGTACACTCACATCCTCATTCATCCAGACCACAGAAAGTACCTCAGGTTCATTGTGGGAGGAAGCCATTATCAGTACAGAGTACTGCCTTTCGGCCTCACCTCCGCCCCCAGAGTCTTTACAAAGTGTCTGGCAGTGGTGGCAGCCTACTTGAGGAATCAGGGTATCTTTGTCTTCCCCTATCTGGACGACTGGCTCATCAGGGGTCAGACGTGCCAGGAGGCCAGGCAAGCCACCCTCCGCACTATCTCTCTCCTTCAACACCTGGGTTTTGTCATAAACTTCGCAAAGTCCACTTTGCTCCCCTCCCAGAACCTGGAGTTCATAGGGGCAAGGCTAGACTCTCTGCAAGCAAAAGCTTTCTTGCCAGAAGACAGAGCCCAAAGACTGATAGACTTCGCAAACCGGTTTCTCAGCAGGCCATTGGTTCCTGCCAGACTCTGGCTGAGGCTTCTGGGCCACATGGCTTCGACAGTGCATGTGACTCCAAATGCCCGGCTCCATATGAGGCCTGCCCAGTGGAGCCTCAGAACTCAGTGGGCACAGGCCAAGGGAAGCCTCAGAGACAGAGTACAGGTGTCCAAACCATTTCTGAACTCCCTACGCTGGTGGCTGTACCCCCCCAACTTACTACAAGTGATGCCTTTTCAGATACCTGTGTTCACAGTAGTGTTAACCACCGATGCCTCCTTGCAAGGCTGGGGGGCACATTGTCTGGACAAGTGCACCCAGGGCCTGTGGTCTCCTGGGAGGCCACGCAACAGATCAACCTACTGGAACTACGGGCTATTCGCTTAGCCCTCAAGACTTTCTCTTAAACCCTGGCTCACCAGTCTGTCTTAGTACAGACAGACAACCAAGTAGCCATGTCTTATGTGAACAAGCAGGGCGGCACTGGGTCCAGGCTCCTTTGTCAGGAGGCACAGGACCTTTGCTTGTTTGTGCTCAGGCACAACATGTTTCCCAAGGCTGTTTATCTCCCTGGCCAGGAGAACTGCCTGGCAGACAGGTTGAGCAGGATTCTGCAGCCCCACGAGTGGCAGCTCCACCCACTTCCTGTTTGGCTGCAGCATTGAGAGGCTCAGTTGAGCAGAGCTCCTGTTAGGGAGAGGTTCTTGTTTCTTTGCTCGTGCCTGGATGTCGGGACCTGGGCCGCCTCCGGAGGGGGAGGCCCAGGCCCAGAGGCCTGCCAAGCCGGGTGGGCCTCCTATTTTGGAAGTGGCTGGCGGAACCAGCAACCTGGAACAGCTGGAACCCCGGGAGGGGGCTTCCCCCAGTAGGACTGCACCTGGCCAGGACCGAGGGACCCACAGGTATGGAGGTATGGGCCCGCCACCCCAGGGAGGAGGCTCCTGTCTTCTCCCCAGGCATGGTGTGGAGGCTGGGTGGCAGCAGGGAGAGGCCCTGGGGAGACCCTGGAGGACCGTGGAATGTAGTACTGAGGGAGGTGGGTTCCCCCCTCCACCTCGGGTCCTGGAGGAGGCCTCTACCTCCTCCAGTGAGGATGAGGGGGAGGGGTCGGTCCTGCCTTCTTACCAGCAGCCCGCTAGGGCCCCTGAGGCAATTGTAGCAGCGGTGCGACGGCTTCGGGGTCTCCAGGAGGAGGCGGCCCAGCTGCGAGCCCAGCTCTCCCACCTGGAGAGCCTGCAGGCCACCATTTCCGGGGAGGAATGGGTGGCCTATGTCACCTATTGGAAAGGGGTGAAGCGGGCCTTGAAGGGCAAACACCGAGAAATAATGTACCTCAAGCAGCAGGGTTGTGGGTCCCTCACAGAGATATATCAGGCCTATGATAGATGGGCAGTACAGGGAGCAGTTCAGGGGGGGCCCCCGGGGGTAGGTTGGATGGATGGGACTCCCCATTCTCATAGTCTGCCCTTTTCCTATCATGCCCCGGCGAGGGGAGAAGAGGATAGATGGTCCAAGGACCCTTACCTGAATACGTCTCATCGGACTGGAAGGAGAGTTGCCCACTTTGTGAGCCCTGGTCCGGTCGCTGTCCCACCTCCAAGGGCTGGTATAGTGGCTCCCTGTCCAGAAAGCTCTGTTTTCAGCAATGTCAGGGAGGGGCCTGGTGATATCCTTCCCCCCCAAAAATCGCGGATTTCTGAGACCCATTTTCCGGCGCCATACAAAAATCCAGAGGCAGAAGATTCCTGGCAGCATGATCGCCGAGGGATGCTTGCAGAGAGCGGCACTGGTCTAGAGCAGGGAGCCCCGATGCGGGATGTCGTTCAGGGGTGTTTTCCCAATACTTCGGACTACAAAGATGGCCGCCGTGAAGTTCATGAGGTCACTTCCGGGTTTTCCCGGAAGTGTGTCACTGCTAATTCTCCTTCTCCTCTCCTGTCACTGAAGCACCGGCACGGTTCCAGGAATGCAGACCGGATCCCCATCGGAAGGCCTGTTGTCGGAGGGGAGTCGGTGCTGCCTAGTAGGGGTTTGTCTGCTGTTCCCTCCTGTCGGGGATTGGATTCAGAAACAGCAGCTTCGGGGCTGCCTTCTACGATCCCGCGGAGCAGTATTTCATCTTCTTTGGCTGAGCCCTCTCTCAACGTGGCCAGGAGCCTGAAGACTGGCTGCCCCCCGTTCTTTGAGCCTGCTGAGTCTGTGGAAATCCGGAGGGTGGCTGATTTGTCCATTCCCTGTCTGGATCTGCAGCGTCAAGGGACCGTACAATCTACCATGGTTTTGGGTGAGGGGGAGGTTGAAAGTTCGGCCCCCCCTAATGTGGATGTTTTTTCCGGTGCTCAAACAGTTGCGGGATGGCCGCCCGGCTTTCCCTGAGGCGGCTGTTTGGCGCCGGAAAGGCATGAGTAAAGGGATAGGGAAAGATAGGGGGCCACTATCTTTGAGTTTTGGATCAGCGGAGCGGGATGCACCGGTGTCTATCCTGTCTGGTGGCATGGCTGAGGTGGGCCTGGCTCGCAGGGGGGTGTCTGCCCTCCCTGCTGGAGCCCTGGCTGCCGGCCGGACTTCTCTGGATCCCTGTGCCACGGCTGGCACCGACGACCAGGTAGGACCTGAGAGGGCAGAGGGGCAGGGGGGTGGCTGTTTGGGGGGTTTTGATATGCAGGGATCTGCCCCACTGTCCCGGGATGGTCCTACCTTGTTGGCGGTGGCCATGCAGGGAGTGGAGGACGGTGGGTTGGTGGAGAGTATGGCGGAGGGAAAGGGGAGCGGACGCCAGGTTTCGTTGTAGGGCAGGAGGGGGAGGTTGCTCAGGATGGAAGGAAGGGGATGTTAGAAGGGGGAGTGAGGGAGAGGATGGTTCCCCTGGCTTCCGGGATTGAAGGGGAGCGGGGTTCGTCCCCGGTAGTGGTGGCCGAAACCCAGGAGCCTTCTGCTGGGTCGGAGAAGCAGGATGGAGGTTTGGGGGGGTTTTCCGGTTCCCTGGGTATTAACGAGAACCAGGTTTGTGCCGCTTTAAAATTGGCTTTGGAGACCCCGACGGGCCCTCCTGGGGCCTTTGCTGCATTTCAACATCAGGCGGTGGCGACGGGGGATGATCCAGGGGTTCTCGGTGGTACCCAGGGATCTGGAAGGGAGAGCATCCCGGACTCTGTATTTGCGGAGCTGACCCTACCCAGTCCTCAGGTTGCTCCAAGTGAGGAGATCACGGATCCTGTGGTCCGGCAACAGGTTCCCCCGCAGGTGGAAGGAGGAGAACGTCCAGAAGGGCGGGGGATGAGGGCTGGGGGGTCGGCTCCCCCCCTCCGTACCTTTGCGGAGGCTCTGAAGCGGTCGGGCACCACTCCGGGGACGTCGGGGGAGGGTGGGGGGAGGGGAGGTATGCAGGGAAATGGTCCCGTAGGAGGGGAAGGAGGAGGGGGAGGGGGAGGGTTTCAAAGGGGAGTAGGGGGTGAGGTCCGACGGCGCAACGTGGCGCAGATCCGATGGGCTGGGGAGGGGTCCCCTCCAGCCAGGGAACAGGTCTTGAGGATGGTCCTTGGGCTGGGGTTTCTCCCAGGAGATCTCTACGCCTTTATCCACATGAACAACACCATTGAATATGATGTTAGTTTCATGTTGCGACGGGGGCTGGAGATTTTCTGGGACCGATACCAGCAGCAGAGGGGGCAGGGAGGGTGGGCTGACTTTCGTGTTGTGCCTATCTCTCGCCAGGGGACGGTACCTGTGACCATCCTCTCCAGGAATGAGTCGCTCCCAGGGCAGGACATCCAGTTTTGGTTGTCGCGCCATGCGGTGCTTCTCGCACCCCTGGTTAAGGGTGCTGGGCCCCTAGGGGTGTGGGACGGGTCGTGGAAGGGCAGGATCCGTTTGCGTGAGGTGGGAAACGTGGTGCAGCACGTGCCCTCGGCCGTTTCCTCGGTCGGGATCGCATCTTGTGCTATTACCCCGGGCAACCCCGCGAGTGTCACCGCTGTGGCTCATTCCGCCATTTGAGCATGAACTGTCCCGAGCAGGTCTGCACCCGTTGTGGTGGACGGGTCACGCTTCGGCCGGGTGTTTGCTAATTCGGTGTAACCTTTGCGGGGAGTTGGGCCACCCCTTTGCCCGCTGCCCCTCCGCGTCACACAATGGACCGGGGGGGGTTGCCGTCACTCCACCTCGGGCTCCTGTGCGGGAGGAGGCTGTAGAGGCCCCTCTCCCTCAGGAGGAGACCGGGGGCCCTAGTGCAGAGGAGTCCATCGAGCCGAGGGAGCCACCAGGGGGAGGGGAGTCGGGTAGGACGGAGGAGAGGGTTGATGTGGTGGAGGTTGCTGGTGCACAACAGGAGAAGGGGTTGCGGGTGGTGCCGCCTGAGGAATGGACTACCGTCTCTTCCAAGGGTGGCAAGTCCAAGAGGAAGAAACGGGAGACCTCCCCATTGTTGGAGTTAGAGCCCGTGTTGGACGTCAATCGTTTCGTCTTCTTGGCTGCTGATGTGGCTGAGGCAGATAAGGGCTTGCCTGTGGAGGCAGGGCCTCCTGTGCGGCGTTCGGTGCGGTTAGCGGCGGAGACAGCCCCTCTTCCTCAGCGGCGGCCTCAGAAGGTCCCGAGGGCACGCCGCAGTCAGGGTCCGCCTAAGAGCGTGGAAACTGGCTCCCGGCCTCCGGTAGTGGCCCTGGAAAAGCTACCGGGGAGGGTGAGGGAGGACAGGCGTTTGCCTCCACAGTTGGGTGCTGGGCCTTCTCAGGGGCCCCCTGCTGACCCGGCCGCCCCGGCCTCCCCCGCCAGGGTGGGCACTGTTTTGTTGTCTCAGTCTCTGTCTGGGGAAGGGAAGGGGGAGGAGGCACCGGTGGTGGACCCCACGGAGGAGATCATTCCTCCGACCCCTGACCTGTCTCTGCCCCCTCGTTCCGTGGGGACTGGACTTGCCCTCGCGACAGCTTTGCCTGGTGGTCCCGAGGGCGCCAGCACCCGCTGGGGTGACTGGGTCGAACAGGAGGAGGGGGAGCTCCTTGAGGTGGTCGACGTGGACCGGGAGGAGTTATTTCAGCTTGCGGGCATCTCCTGTAAGCGGGATTCAGGGGATCCCGGGGTTGGGGAAAAGAGGAGGAAGGGGTCACTACACAAGAAATAGGTATGGCGTGCACTCCTGCTTTCTCGTGCGCCACTATCAACGTGGCTAGCATTTTGACAGACCAGGCGCGGGCTGCGGCCTATGATTTTCTTTCTACGAGCGGGCTGGATGTCATCTTCTTGCAGGAGACCAGACTCACCTCGCTCGCTAGCCTTCATCGGGCGAAGCGAGAGTGGAGGTGGGGCCCTTCATACTGGTCCCTTGCGGCACAGCCCTATGCAGGAGTGGCGGTTTTGTTCACGTCCAACCGATTTCAGGTGCAGTACGTGTGGGAACTGGAGCAGGGCCGGTGCTTGCTTTTAGACGGCTACTGCGGGCCCCATCGGTTTCGTTTCGTGGTGGTCTACGGGCCCCAGTCTAAGTTGGGGCGGAAGACCCTGTTTGGGGTCATCCGCCCCTACTTACACACCTCCCGTTTGGTGGTCCTTGCCGGGGATTTCAACACCACCACCTTTTTGCAGGACCGAGGGGGGGAGCGTTGCCCACCCAGTTACGAGGGCCTCTTTTTGGCCGAGATGACCCGGACGGCTGACCTCGTGGATGTTTTCCACCGGGCCTTTCCTAGGTCGCCGGGGTTCACCTACTACCATGGGACCTGCAGGAGTCGTATCGATCGGATATATGTGAGTGCCCGGGTGGAGTGTTCCCCTCCGCAGTTGCAGGCGGTTGACTTTTCGGACCACCGCGTCCTCTCTGTGTCCTTCCTGGCCAACCACGAGGAGCTTAGCAGGGGTCCTGGCCTGTGGCGACTGAATGTGCAGTTGTTGGCAACATCAGAGGTGGTCCAGGAGTTCTTGGCCTTTCTTGCAGACCAGGAGACCCTGCTGAGTGTTTTTCCTTCCCGTGGCGCCTGGTGGGATGAGGTGAAGACGCGTGCCCGACAACTCTTCCGTTCCCGGGGTACCTCCATGGCTCGATCCCGCTACCTCACTTACACTGTCCTCCGGAGGTCGCTGGATCGTTTGGTATCCCGAGGGGCAGCGCGGGAGGAGGTTGAAGAGGTTGCGCGTCCAGCTCCGTGGCCTGCTTTACGATCGCCATGCCTCCCTATGCTTCGAGGGGGCGGCCGGTGGGGGCGCCACTCCAGACCCTTTTCGGACTTGCAGGGAGAGGGTTCAGCGTCGGGAGGTCATGGCCCTGCGGGGCGAGGACGGTACCATTCATACCTCCCAGGAGGACCTTTTGCGGATGGTGGGGGAATACTTCTCGGACCTGTTTGGGGATCGCCCCGTGGACCTCACCCATATCCGAACGTACCTGGGCCTTCCCCCGGTGTATTCGGCTGTGGTCCAGGCACAGGTTGATGCACTCGCTGCACCGATTCAGCAGGTGGAGGTGGAGAGGGCGATTCGTGCCATGCCGTTGGGGAAGGTGCCTGGGCGCGATGGGCTCCCTGTGGAGTTCTATCGCACTTTCATTGCCCAGCTGGCCCCCTTCCTGACCTCCCTGTTTCAGGAGATCATGGACACGGGGTATCTCCCGCGGTCATTTCGCGAGTCTGTCCTGCTGCTGCTCTCCAAGGGGAAGGACGATAGCTCCTTGGACTTCTGGCGGCCGCTCTCTCTTCTGAACGCGGACCGGAAGATCCTGGCCAAGTGTTTGGCCAACCGACTGGTGGAGGTATCGGGCGATTTGCTGTCCCCTTCCCAGTATTGTTCCGTTCGGGGGAGAGGGGTTCTGGACGCTGTCGCCACAGTCCGGGAGATGGTGGAAAGAGGCCGGTCGCTCCAACGGGACCACTGGTTGGTCTCCTTGGATCAGTCCAAGGCCTTTGATCGAGTCAGTCACCGGTACCTGTGGGTGGTGCTCCAGCACTTCGGCCTCCCCGCAGGTTTCCTCTTCGTCGTGCAGGCGCTGTACCGAGGGGGGGTGAGCTTCCCGTTTATTAACGGGTGGCTCGGACGGCCGTTTGGTGTCGCCTCGGGGGTGCGGCAGGGGTGCCCTTTGAGCCCCCTGCTGTATGTTTTCTCTCCCTCGACCCCTTCCTCCGGAGATTGTCCTCAGGTGGGTTGCGGGGCCTGGAGGCGCCTGGTGCGCCCCCGGTGTCCGTCGTTGCCTACGCTGACGACATCTCAGTTTACGTGGACGGCACTGAAGGGGTAGAGGCCCTGCGGGAGGCCGTGGAGGAGTACTCGGAGGTAGCCCACTCTGTTGTCAACCACAGCAAGTGCCAGACGCTGTGGTTGGGCCCCTCGGAGGCCTCCCCGCCTTCCTGCGCCCCCTTTCCTCCTCCCGTGGGGGAGGTCCGCGTTTTGGGCCTCGTCTTCGGGTCGGAGGACTGTGCGGAGTCCAATTGGGACCGTTGTCTCGAGACTGCACGGTGTCGGGTGCTGCGGTGGAGGGGGTGGAGGTGTACGTACGAGGAGAAGATCAAACTCCTCGGGACGTTTCTGCTTCCTCTCTTTCTGCACGTAGCCACGGTCTTCGTCCTTCCGTTGTCCCGTCAGGCGTCTGTCTGTGCCGTCTTTTTCTGTTTTATGTGGGGTAACCGCTTGAACCCTGTCCAGCGCAATATCGTCTGCCTGGATCGGGCAGAGGGTGGTTTGGGTATGTTGCACCCCCTTGTTTTCCTGTCAGTCTTGTCTATGGCGTTTCACTTAGGTAGGATGAGGGAAGGGGGTGGGGTTTGGTGGGTGGCCTCCTATCGGGAATGGTTCTCCCGCTTCTGGGAGCAGTGGGAGGGGGAGTCCTCGGTCCCACGTGTGCGCCGGAGAGGGGAACAGGCCCCATCGTACGTATTTGTGATGGTGGGGCTCATTCGGCGGTGGGGGGTGACCGACCCGCTCGCCCAGTCCTTGGGGCGGAAAGGATTATACCGGATGGTACTCACCTCTCACTATCAACCACGGTGGGCCCTGCGGGACTGTCCGGCGGATGTGATGCAGCGGGGCCTTCGGCTGTTGAACTCCCCTCGGCTACCGAAGAAGGTTCGGGATGTGGCCTGGTTGTCTTTCCACGGGCGTTTGTACGTGAGGGACAACCTCAAGTACAGGTCACAGGCCGAGCGGGTCTGTCCGAGGGCCGGGTGTGAGGGGCAGACGGAGACCATGGACCATTTCCTCCGGCAGTGCCCCTTCAACGTGGAGGCCTGCCGGTTGGTGTCCGCTGCTCTTCACCTGCGCGACCTTTCTCTCCTCACGTATGCGGAGTGGGTGTACGGGGCCTGGTCCTTTCCTCTAAGGCAGGACTCCGGGACCCTCTACCTCGTCACGGCCGTAGTGCGCTACCACCTGTGGCAAGCGCGCTGTCATGTCTCGACCCGGGGGTTGGTCCTGCCCCTTGACGAGGTGGTGCGGGACATTCTAGAGGAAGTGTCCAGCATGGCGCAACGTGAAAGGAGGGTGGTGGAGGCTCATCGTTGGGAGCGTCTGTGGCGTCACCTCACCCTTCGCCCCCCGTGAGGGGGAGGGGTTCCCTGGGGTTCTCGTCCCTGTAGGACTGTGCGGTTTGTTTTGTTGTTCCCTGGGGGGAGGGGTGTGATAGGAGGGGTTAGTTTCCCTTCCCTGGGGTTTACTTCTCGTTATGATTTTGGGGTGTTTTCCTCCCGGGAGGGGAGGGGGGGGGTGAGCTGGTGCTCCAAAAGGGGTTTGACCGGTTGTCCGCTTTCCCTTTCTCCTTAGAGGGTGGCCGTCCCAATATTTTTGCTTTTCGTGTTTGTTTGTTCTTTTTGTGTCTTGAGCATCCCGCTCCGTTGAGCAGCACAAGGGTTATTGTTGTTTTTCGCTTGTATTTTGCTTTTTGATTTGTATGATTAGTTATGATTTGTTTTGGTGGGACTGTGTTGGGGATGGGCTAAAGAGGCCCTTATGTTTTCTGTTGGTGGGGGGGGCGGGGGTGGGGAGGTTTGTTTTTGAGGTGTTTGTTTGGATGGGATGGGTCTGAAGGGGGAGGGATGGGGATAGGGGGCTTTGTTTCTGGATGGGTGGGGGGGAGGGAGTCTGAGAGTCAGACAGAATGGACATTTGGACTGGTGGGGGTGTTGTGCGGGGCAGGGGTTCAGGGATTGCAAGACGACCAATAGGTGGACTATGCTGGGGTGTTCTTGCAGGGGGAGGTTGGGTCGGGTATGGACATTTGGACTGAGGGGGGGGAGGGGACATGGACATTGACAAGGAATTTTTGGGGGTTGTTGTTGGGAGGAGGGCACGTGTGTTGATTGCTGGGGTTGGTGGTGGGTTTGGGGAGGTGGGTCACGGGGGGTGTGTGATACTTGTTTTGTGCTATGTCGGGGGGTGGGGGTTTTGGGGGGGTGTGGGACTTGGTTGGGGTGATTGTTGTTGTTTTTGTTTTTGCTTTTTGATATGTCTTTTGTTGCTTGTATTAATAAATTCAAAATTTCCACCCATTAGTGGTTCAGAAAATTTTCCTGAAATGGGGACTTCTATCCATAGATCTCTTTGCCAGTCCCCTGAACAGGCAGCTGTCCAGGTTCTGCTCCAGGCAACCGCATCCCATGAGGTGGGCAGCGGATGCCTTCCTGATTTCCTGGTCACAGGGCCTCCTGTATGCGTTTCCTCCCACGCCTCTGGTGGCCCGAACCCTGTTCAAGGTTCTAAAGGACAAGGCCTCGGTACTTCTAGTAGCTCCCCGGTGGCCGAGGCAGCCTTGGTTTCCACTTCTGCTTCAACTGGCAGTGGACACCCCACTACCCCTAGGGTTTTAGCCCGACCTTCTCTCTCAGGATCAGGGTTCTCTTCTGCACCCCAACCTAAAATCTCTCAGTTTTATGGCCTGGAGGCTGCAAGGGTAGTGTTGGCTCCCTGGGGCCTGCCTCAGGAAGTTGAAGAGATGGTCTTGGCCTCTAGGAAGCAGTCCACCAGAAAAACTTATGCCCTGAAATGGAGAAGGTTTTCTGTGTGGTGTCAGCTGCGTACAGAAGATCCTTTCTCCTGCTCTGTGCCAGTGGTGCTTCAGTACCTGCTGCACTTATCCAATCAGGGACTCAAGTCCAATTCTGTTCGGGTCCACCTCTCAGCTCTAGCAGCTCACCACTCACTGGTGGAAGGACACTCTTTGTCGGTTCACCCCTTGGTGTCCCAGTTCCTCAGAGGTTTGCTCTTGCTCAAGCCTCCTCTCTGTCCTCCAGCCCCTGAGTGGGAGTTGAATGTGGTCTTGTAACAACTGACTCGCCCACCCTTTGAACGGATGGCTACTTGTCCTCTCCACTTCCTTTCCTGGAAGACGCTCTTCCTGGTAGCCCTAACCTCGGCCAGACGAGTGAGCGAGCTTCAGGCCCTGGTCTGTGACAGGCCTTACACTCACTTCTATAGGAACAGGGTAGTCCTTAGGACTCATCCAAAGTTCCTCCCAAAGGTTGTCTCCTCTTTCCACCTCAACCAGGAGGTGGTTCTTCCGACATTCTTCCCTAGGCCTCATGCAAGCCAGGCTGAGGCAGTCCTGCATACCCTGGACTGTAGAAGGGCCTTATCCTTCTACCTTGACCGTACGCAGGGGCATAGAAGGGCTACTCAGCTCTTCATATCTTTTGACCCTAATAATTTGAGGTTATCTGTGTCCAAGCGTACTTTGTCCATCTGGGTGGCTGACTGTATCATCTGGGCTTACAGGGCAGCTGACTTTCCCTTGCAGGGTCAGGTCACGGCACACCGTGTCAGGGCTATGGCTGCCTCAGTAGCTCATCTCCGCTCTGTACCGTTGGCAGACATCTGCAGGGCTGCAACTTGGTCCTCAAGCCAGACTTTTGCGTCCCATTACTGCCTGGAGAGGGAGTCCCGTAGGGACAGTGCTTTTGGCCAGGCAGTACTCCGGAATCTCTTTGGGGTTTAGGCAACTCCTGCCTTCTAGCCCTCCGTTGGGCTACCAGTGGGGGATAGGGTTGCCAACCGGCCGGTTTTCAGCCGGCCTGGCCAGTTTTTCCATGGCCAGGCCAGTTGCCGGCACAGATGTAAAACCGGCCGTTGAAAAGCCAGTTTTTTGCTCTGGCCGCAAGATCGGGAGCGGCCAGAGCAAAAAAACGGCTTTTGTCCCGAAGTCCGCGGCGCGAACGCGATTCCCCATAGCAGTGCAGCCGCTGCTTCTGCTTTGTACAGAGCAGTGGCTGCAATACACTTACATTGAAAACTAAAGATAAACTGTGTGAGGAGCCCTCCGGTCATCTCAGAGCCCGAGGAAGTGATGTCATGGGGGCGGGCTCCTCACAGGTTGTCTTTCCTTTTCAAATTAACTTTAGCTGCAATAAAGTTAATTTGAAAAGGAAAGACAACTTGTGAGGAGCCTGCCCCCATGACATCACTTCCTCGGGTGCTGCGATGACCGGAGGGCTCCTCACACAGTTTGTCTTTACTTTTCAAAGTAAGTGTATTGCAGCCGCTGCTCTGTACAAAGCAGAAGCAGTGGCTTGAGCGGGGGGGTGAGTGAACCAGCAGGGGAGGGGGGGTGGTGGTGTGAGTGAACCAGCAGGGGAGGGGGGGTGAGTGAGTGACCCAGCAGGAGGGGTGAGTAAGTGACAAGGGGGTGGGTAAGTGAACCAGCAGTGGAGGGGGGGGGTGGTGTGAGTGAACCAGCAGGGGAGAGGGGTTGGTGTGAGTGAACCAGCAGGGGAGGGGGTGAGTGAGTGACAGGGGGGTGGGTGAGTGAACCAGCAGGGGAGGGGGGTGAGTGAGTGAACCAGCAGGGGAGGGGAGGTGAGTGATTCAGCAGGGGTGAGGGGTGAGTGAGTGAACCAGCACTGAGGGGAGGGTGGGTGAATGAACCAGCACTGAGGGGGGGTGTGAGTGGGGCAGGGGGCGGGGCAGGGGTGGGACTGGGGGCGGAGAATGGGTGGAGCATGGCGAGCCACAGGTGTCGGGTTTTTCTCGGTGAAAAAGTTGGCATCCCTAGTGGGGGTTCTTTTTCAGTGAAAGCCTTTCTCTGATGCTGGGACTAGCGGGAGTTCTCTTGTTCAGCCTGGGTTTCTGGTAGCCCAGAGCTAGGGAGTCACCCATATGTGAGGACTGACTTCCTGCTTGGTCCTGGAGAAATAGTAGTTACTCACCTGTAAAAGGTGTTCTCCAGGAGCAGCAGGAATCAGTCCTCACAACCCTCCCTCCTCCCTTGGGAGTTGCAGTTGTACATAGTTCATTTTTTGCATTTTTTGTGCTGTCTTTTAGCTATGTCAGACTGAGCAAGATGGCACCTTTAGGCGGGAAAGGGACCGCGCATGTGTGCAGTATTCTCAAAGGCTTTCTTAGAAAGCTGGGGAAATGCTCCGCAAGGACTGATTCCTGCTGCTCCTGGAGAACACCTGTTACAGGTGAGTAACTACTCTTTCCTACTTTTCGCAGAGATCACCTGTTACAGGTGAGTAACTACGCTTTTTCAGCAGTATAGAAGGGCCACTGTGACATTAAACATCGATAGGGTGGTTGCTGCCAAAGCCTAGGTGGTACTTGGATAACCAGGCTGAGAGATTGGAGTTATAAATATACAAGAGACTAAATTTTGACATATGGAGAACCTACCCCTCTAATTAATCAAGAGGAAAGGGGCACAGGGTCCCAGACAAACTGAATTGATTGACAGTCAGAGCTTTACAGTTAAAAAAACAAAGGAGTACTGCATAGCAAACTCAACCAACTAATTTTAGGCTGTGTTTGCATTGTTTTTGAAGCTATTTTGTTTGGATATGGAGAATTGTATAATGTATCTGTGAGCATCTGACCTTTCTTAGGATTCCACATCCACTGGAGAAGAAACTACCCTGACAATGTCAAAACATTTTTTATTAGAAGAAATATGGTAAAAAAGGTCAGAAAGGAAGAAAGGATATACATACAGGAGAAGAGATTTCAAAGGGAAAATGAAAGGGAGGGGTCGGTATCAGATATAAATTATGATCCTTCAGCTTCTTCACAAATACCGGTTATTAACCCATTGGACACTACTATAAGCACTATAGAAATCGAGGTTTTAAAAGGTCTAACTTTCATACCTTTCATATAATATAATATAATATAATATAATATAATAATATAATATAATGCCTTTAATATGAGGGTGGAGCTATTCAAGTTCATTAAGAACTTACAAATAATGCATTTCTTTTCAAAAACTACAGCATGACGATCATTCATAGATCATCTGGATGGTCCCAGCAGGCCCAGTGGATCTCATTATGCAGACATTTAATAAATGCATTCTAAGAGATATTGAATTACAGGAAACAAAAAAATCGAAGTGTTTATATAATTTAAATAAGAAAGGGAAGAGTGCCATTAACACAATAAGGCAGAAAAGGGAAATTATTATTACACCTATGGATAAAGGGAAGGGATAGTTGCAGTATTATGAATAGAAATAATTATATTCAAGAAATAAACAGGCAGTTATCAGAGAGACTATTACTTCCCTTTACTCAAGAATCCTAGCTTAGAATAAAAGAAAGAGATTGATACATTGAATCAATTAGGTTATACTGCAGGGTACAAAAGAAAGATTTTCTGACAGTGAAGCATCCTGTCATCCCAACCATTTATGTTCTCCCTAAAATTCACAAATCTCTTGAAAAACCACTGGAAAGACTGATTGTGTCTGGAATTGGCTGGGTGCTAGAACCATTTTCCAAATTTATTGATATCTTTCTTAGATTATTGATCCAACATATGGATTCTTATAATCTCCAGGAACAAGCAGGAATGAGTCTTCACATATGGGTACGTTGGCGCCGATGGAGCCCGCACGGGAATGCTCCCCAGCATCCAATCAGAAAGCCTTTGGGAGCATCCCTCGCGCCTGCGCGGTGACTTCCCGCCTTTCCCACTGTCTCTCCTCAGTTTTCGTTTTTCCGCAGAGCCAACAGGACGTCCTCCTGTCACCGCAGAAACTTTTTTCTTTAAAACCCTAAATTTCTTGTTTTCTTGTGGTCACGGCTGTCTTTCCTGCCGATTCCGGCACCGCCAGTGCTTTATTCTTTTCTTTTCCAACTTAGAGAAATATTTTCTCCTCAGTTTTTGTTTTGACTTTGCCAGGCCTTTCCAACATGGAGCCTTCTTCCCCTAAGAAGTGCCTTCACTATGGAAACTTCGTTTTCTTTTTAGACTCCAATGCTTGGTGTCTAACCTGTTTGGGTCCTGACCCTTTTACCCCTGATCCATCGGGCTATAGTATTGGGAGAAGACCTTCTCTTTTTCGGGTATCCCTCGATGCCGTTTTTCCTCCTGAGGTGAGGACACCGGTTTATTCTTCTCTCCAGGATCAGGTAACCCACAAACAGTCTGTTAAGACTAGCCAATTCTTGATGGGTAAGTCTCATGCCCAGCATGATGACGGCTCCGGCCGTGCCCTCAAGACCCCATTGGCAATAAAACCCCGGCGGGAGTCTTCGGGCTCCAAAGCATTTACGGGGTTTCAGGTTGTTCCTGGGGCTCACCCCTCACAGAACATACCTGAGCCATGCTCGGGGGTGGTATCCGCTTCGAGCGGCTCCGATCCCCCGGCATCGGCACTGGTGTCGAGTGCTCCACTCTTCACCAGGGATCGTCGTCTGGTGTCCTCGGTACCTTCGTGGCCGATCGATACGACCCAGACTGGCTTTCCTGCATCCCAGCCATGCGCGGGGATGGTACCGGCCTCGAGCGGTACCGATCCCCTGGCATTGGTACCGGTGTGGAGTCCTCCACTCTTCGCCAGGGATCGTCATCTGGGGTCCTCCATACCTTCGGGGCCGATCGCTGTGACCCAGACTGGCTTTCCTGCATCCCAGCCGTGCGCGGGGTTGGTACCGGCTTCGAGGTGTACTGATACCCCGGCATCGGCATTGGTGTCGAGTGTTCCACTCTTCACCGGGGATCGTCATCAGGTATCCTCGGTACCTTCGGGGCCGATCGATATGCCCCAGATGGTCTTTCCTCTCTCTTCGCCATGCTTGGGGTTGGTGCCGGCTTCGGGCGGTACCGATACCCCGACATTGGCACCGGTGTCGAGTGTTCCTCTCTTCACCGGGCATCGTCTTCAGACGTCCTCGGTGCTTTCGGTACCGATCGATACGATTCCAATTGACTTTCATGTATCGGCATCACCGATACCACCACCAACGTCGGTACCTTCTAGACATGCATCGATAGACTCGCTCGTTTCCATGCCGAGTCTAGAATCGATATCCAGTCTAGATGACTTGGTTCCGGCACGTTTTGGAACCGATCCATATCGTTTCCGACTACGCAGTACCGAGGATATTCACCAAGACTCTCTGGTTACCTCGGTACCGCTTCAGCAACCTCCGATACCTGCTATGATGGCATTACCATCCCCGATGCCGGTACCGGTATCGATGTCGATTCCTGCAGTTCCATCGGTGCCATCGATCCTTTCTATGCCTAGTTTGGAATCGATACCGGGCACCGACGATGCAGTACTAACTGCCTCGAATCGGGACTGTCAGTATCATTCTCCATCTAGCAGGATTCTTTTTATGCACCAGTCCAGTAGGTCTTCTGGTGTTCAAGCTGCTCTTTCAACCTCAGCCTACCAAGGAATAGTTCCTATTGGAGATCCTTCTTTTCAGAAATTTCTCCTTGACATGGCAGCCTTTCTTGCCATTCCTATTCCTTTTTCTACTCTTAACCAAGATCCTGCAGAACAGGAAACCATAATGCTTCCTTTACATCATTCTTTGCAGGACCTTCTTCTGAGGATTTGGGAATCACCTTTAAAGGTTCCTGCGCCTTCTACAGCCATGAATGTTCTGTATCAGGTGCCTCCCTCTCCGGGGTTTCAGAGAAGCCAACTTCCACATCATTCCATTGTAGTGGAATCAGCAATGATGAAAGTAAGAAGCAAGAAGAAGCATTCTTCTTATCCGCCAGGTCGTGCATCTAAAGAACTTGATGCCTTTGGACGTCAAACCTTCCAAACTTCTATGTTGGCTTCCAGAATTATTTCATATATTTTTTATATGAGCCTAACACTTCAGGAGGTCACAGAGAAATTATCTCTTTTGTCTCCTTTTTTGTCAGAACCTAAGGCCTCTGACTATTCCTTGCTTCTTAACCATAGCAGGAATATCTCTTGGTTTCTTTCTCGTGCTTCTCTAGACTCTTTTGAGTCTGTTAGCAGATCCTCTGCTGTTGCCATTGGAGCACGTCGTACAGTATGGCTGCAGGCTTCAGACTTGAACAGATGGGCACAACATACCCTGGGTAATTCTCCTTGTACTGGAGAAACTCTTTTCAAGAGAGAGGCTTTACGTCAGGTTGCTCTTTGCTCCACTGACTTTCCTAGTTCTGGAAACCATCCTAAGCCTTCTTTTTCCCCAGGACAAAGGAAATCTCCTAGCAAACCTTCTTTCCCGAAGAAAAGAAAGTTTCATCCTTCTTCTGCCCATCCTCCAGATGTACCCAAGCAAGGGACATCTCATCCTAGTCTGAAGTTTCCAGGCTCTAACCGGGCTAATCATAACCAGCAACCATAGGTTCCTGTATGCTGCAATCTACAATTCACTTCTTCTTGCCAGAAGTTTATTCTTCAAACTCTACACTGGATTTTCTTTTCGGTATGCCAAGTAGTTATGATACTTTTGTCCATGGGTTACAGTTTCTCCCTTTCTTATTACTATAGAGGGAGATTACCACTATCCCATGATAGAATGTCCATGAGGGGACAGAAACTTTCTTTCACCTGACTTACCATATGGTACGTCACCTTCCAACCACCTCTCTTCCAGGGTTTCCCCTGCTTGAGTTGCTGCCATACTGAAATGCTCCTCTTTCTTTCCAGTGTAGACTTTTTTGTTATCCTTCAATGCATGTTCTGAACAACTCATCGGACAGGGACGGAAATATCTCCGCTTCCTTTGTCTGCCTTTTCTCCCGGTTTTTCATACAGGAGAATCCCCTCTGCTGTTTTATACGGTTGCTGTGTATGCAGGAGTCCCAGTGATTCCTTTCATGCTGCTTGCAAGCTACTTTCAACTGTCTTGCATACTGTTACTCACTGCAGGTTATCTTCTTCTAGCCATATCCTTACCTAGGAGATGGCACCATATCTGACTTCTGTCAGTTTTCTCTCATACTTCTCATGCATAATGCTCTCTGCGATCTTCGGAGAAGCTTTCTACTGGGGGCCCTTGCTATAGAGCATTGAACTTTGTCTTTGAGGGTCTTCCATATAATAGAAAAAACTTATATAGTCATTCCATGGCTATATAAGTTCTTTATGCCCTCTTGTCTCCCATTGTGATACAGAAGACCAGTTTTTTTCTGCGTGAATGTCCAAGGAGTTCCCAATCTGGCAGGAATATGCCCCCTTTTTTCCTTACAGCTTGGCATTATGTTTTCTACTCCACTTGGACAACGCATACTCTTTTACTGTACATGATACCCCTGAATCCCTTGACTGGGTCATTCTGGTATCGTCGTCTATGCGTTTTTCTTGTCCTTGGGACATCTCAGAGTCCTAAAGTACTTCTGACGGGCTCTTACCAGACTGCTATTATCCTCTGTTTTTCACGCAACCATACTGGTACTTCCGCTGAACTACATTCCTGCTCCACAGAAATAGATTCTCAATATTTCTTTAGGTGGTTTTTCACCCCTATTATAAGATGAATCTCTTTCCATCACATTCCCCATGTGCATGGTTTTTCTGTGGCTCAGTTGCAGGCATGTCTTCTCACAATTCTTTTCATGTATGTATGTGTCCTAGGCATACATGCTTTTGTATCCTGGGTGGGCATAAGCCATCCCATCTCTATCTATATATCTATATATCTACATTTCTATATATAGATATATATCGCACTTGTTTAGACATATATAATTTCACATGTACAGATGTGTATGTCTTTCCATATATATATATATGTGCTCTCATCAATGCCCGTTCAATTCGTACGAAATGGCCGGTGATTGTGGATACTATTTCCCTACATAACCTTGATATTCTCATGGTTACTGAAACGTGGCTTTCTGCAGAAGACAATGTGCTACTTAACCAACTTCTTCCACCAAATTTCTCAGTGTTTGCCAGCCACAGACAAAACAAGCGAGGAGGGGGCGTGCTCATTCTCTCCAGATCAGACCTTCAGTTCCAGCTGAAAGATACCCCTAGATCCGACCACCTCGAGTTAGTTTCTATCTCCAACAAATTATGCACAATAAGCCTTCTATACAGAGCACCTTCATCCTCCCCAGAAGTCCTTCCAGCCATTATAGATCTGGCATCCAACATTCAGAATCCTAATATCCCAACTTGGATTGTGGGTGATTTTAACCTGCCAGCTCTCCAAGATAGTCACTCTTCCGCCTTCCTCGAAGCACTTGAATCCCTGGGATACCAACAACTAATCCATGAACCTACCCATGTAAAGGGAAACACCCTTGATCTTATCTTTGCCCCACAGTCCTTAAACACCCAATCTTATACTGCCGCGATATCTATTACTGATGTACCGTGGTCAGATCATAAACTCATCTTTTTCCAAATCCCTACGCACAACAGACATTCAATGACTAACAATGCTCCGGATAACAGCCCCAAATCTCTGGCTAGGAGCTTTCTTCCTTTCAACAGAGATCGCATCCTTGCTGGAACATGCTCACTCCGTAACAAGGCCTCCCTAGAAATAGAAGATCTAATCACCTGTTGGAACACCAGTCTTAATTCGATTGCAATACGACCATCACTCAACAGGCTGCCTAGAAAGAGAGCTTCGGCACCATGGTACACAGATGACCTGAGAAGATCACTATCCCAACTACGGAACCTCAAGAAGCGCTGGCGTCGGTCTCGCTCAACAGCAGACCAGGCAGCCTACCTCAATCAGCTATCCATCCACCGCAAGGCCATCTCAGAGAAAATGAAGCGGTACCACACGGACACCTTGAGGCGGGCACTAAACAAACCTCATGATTTGTTTAACCTAGTCAAGACCTTATCTAAAGAGCCAGCCCCTGAAAAGCAAGGCGAGATCCATCCTCAAGACTTCGCAGCCTACCTACAATCCAAGCTTACACAAACAAATAAACCTCCATTAAAATTAACCCCCACAGATCAAGATTGCCAAACAGCTCTAACCATGTTTTCTACCCCTACCAAGAAGCGAATTGAGGATCTGATCATGTCTCTCAATTCCACAACTGCTCAGACGGACCCCTGCCCAGCCTTCTGGATAAGGGATCTGCGTTGTGAATTCAGCCCAATAATAACTAAAATAGTAAACCTGTCTTTCAACTCCGGTACATTCCCATCTGCCCTCAAGCAAACTTCCATCAGACCTCTCCTGAAAAACTGTAAGTTAGATCCTCAAAAGGTAGACTCCTACAGACCCATCTCAAGTATACCTTTTCTCGCGAAGTTAATAGAAAAGGAGGTACAATGTCAATTGCAAGACCACATCGATACCAATGCTCCATTGGATCCTTGCCAACATGGCTTCAGAGAGTCACATGGTGTAGAGACTCTCCTCAAAGCTCTCCTCAATACCATAATTTCTGGTATCAACAACATCCGACAGGGTTTCGCACTTGTGTTCCTGGACATAGCCGCTGCTTTTGACTCTGTGAGCCATGACCTCCTCCTATTACGGCTGAAGGAGAAAGGAGTAGGCGGAACTGCCCTTGAGTGGTGCAGATCGTACTTATCCGAAAGATGGCAACATGTTCGTGCTGGGGGAGTGATGTCTGATCCATTCCACCAATGGCAAGGGGTCCCACAAGGCTCCTCTCTCTCTGCTTTGTTGTTCAATATTTATATGCAACCTATTTGCAAGATCATCCGGTCTTTCAATGTTGGTTGCATGATATATGCGGACGACGTCCTGCTTTATATGCCTTTCAACATTGACAATTTGGACCTGTCCCCTCTGAGCAACTGCTTTGACGCCATATCAGAATGGCTCCTATCACAAAACCTCCGGATTCAACATAAGAAGACAGAGGTGCTTTTCATGTCAAAGAACCCGAACTTCAGCCCTCCACAATTCCTTAAGGTGAAAGATGCTGAGCTACAATCAAAACAGCAAATACGTTACCTGGGTGTTACACTCGATCAGAACCTGGACATGAAGGCGCATATAGCTAATACGGTAAGATCCATATACTACAAAATCCGATCACTAAGACACCTTCGCCCACTGCTTGAACCTGAGGATTTCCGTACCATCTACCAGGCTCTGATCATGCCCCACTTTGACTATGCTAATGTCATTTTGCTAGGCCTCCCTCAATCCACCTTGAACCCTTTACAGCTTGCAATGAATAGCGCTGCGAGGATTCTCTATGGGGCATCTAGGAGTGAGCATGTGTCGCCCCTTCTGAAGCAGTTACACTGGCTTCCTGTACAGGCCAGGATCATTTTCAAGACATTACTACTTACCTTCAAAGCGGTAAATAGTCTCTCATCCACATCATTAACTGATCTCATCAAACCCATTTCTTCTAATAGATCAAGAAGATCAATGGCATTAAATACGCTATTGGTTCCCCGTGAACTTACAAAAAGCACCTCATCAACAGCAAACAGAGCTTTCAGTCTCCGTGCCCCGAAGCTTTGGAATATGCTGCCACCTGATATTAGAGCAATTACCAGCATACTCCAATTCAGAAAGGCCCTCAAACATTACCTATTCCTTATATACTTCCCAGTGAGTGCAGAATCACGACCCATCACTGTTAGTTATAGAAACTCTGAATCACCCATTGACCCTGAATTCCCCACTTAGTAAGTTCAACGCTCAACTGACCATTACGTCTCAACGGTGCCCTAACTTATTGATGTAAATAGTTTACACTACAATCAAAGTTTATTTACCTGAGTTGTAAAATTACCCTGTTGTCCAAGTTGTTAACCCTGTTTAATGTAACTCAGACATTTTTGTGTACTGAAATGTTTTGTTTGATGTAAACCGCACTGATGTCAAATAGTGCGGTATATAAGAAATGTAAATAAATAAATAAATAAATATATATATATATATATATATATATATATATATATATATCATTTCACATGTACAGATGTGTATGTCTTTCCAGATATATATATATATATATATATATATTATATGCCTTGTCAGACGGCTGCCTGGGTGAGAATGTTCACAGTCTTGGCAAGTGCATATATCAATATGATTTGCAAGGGATTGTGGGAAATGCAGTCCATTCACACCAGACACAGCTGCTCACAATAATTAGTTGTGCTTAAGTGTAAAGCCAATAAGATATTTATTTATGGGGTTATTTCTCCCAACACAGATATGCTTGGTAGCACATAAAACAGGATACTTGCTTTCAGTGTTAAACTTAGAAAAACAAAATCAGGAAAACAACAGATGAACTTGTCAGGCAATCAAATGAAAAGAATAAAGACCTGGTTGGTAACAAACTGGTCTTTTCTGTAGGCTTTAGCTAATATTTTCTTAGCAGTGTTTCAAACAACAAGCAAAACCCACAAAGAAGGGAAAAACTGTTCTTTTCAGGTTAACTTCTTATATCTTCACACATAAATTCAGAAGTGATTCCCTCAGAGCTCACAAGCAATTAGGTAAGGCTCAATTGCTAGCAGTTATCCAGCTGAAACCCCTTAGCTGGCTTGCTTTCTACTGCGTGGCTCAAATCCTACTTCAGGAGCTTTTCTGAGTAGATTAAAGAACAAGTTTGTATTTCTTTGTGATGGTTGTTGTACTTTGTAACAGAAAATTACCAAAGGAGTTTAGACAAAGAGCAATCCATAATTCACAGCCTGTATCTAAGACCGCTCCCCCTTCTTCAACAATCATGGGTTCAATATCATGGATTGGCACAGAGGAATTTCTCAATGTAGCACTCTCAGGAGAATACTTGTTTCCCTGCTGTCTTTCAAGGTTATAGCTAGGGCATAGATCAGTGTTCATACCTGAGCTTCCATTGCTGTTAGAGTTCCTCTCTAAATAGCCTGGCCAGTATGTAGTCCAGTTCTTATGTCCAGCCTTCCAATCCAGATCCCTGGACACTGAATCTCTCTTCACATACCTTCTGGCACGGGTCCTAGGGTCCCTTCCAAGTGCAGCCGTCTCCCTCACAGGTACCGTCTGGAGATGCCTAGCTCTGCAGCACCACTCCTCTAGTTTTCCCCAGTCCAATGGTGTACGCTGGCCTTTTGAATGTCTCCCAGTATACGTACTGCTCTGGACTCCTTTAGACCTCCCAAATGCTTTTCTCTTCTTTCTTCCAAAGGATTTCTTGCCCTCTCTGTCCGTCCGCACTGGCTTCTGCTTCTGATGATCCTCCAGATGAAACTGAGGATAATTCTGAGGATCTCCCAGATGAAACTGAGGATAATTCTGAGGATCTCCCAGATGATGAGGATCATTCTCTGCAGAATAAACTCTACCTTTATTCTGCTTTGATGAGTGCTCCACCCTAGCACAGCGCAGCTGTGCTGAATCAGGCCCTGCCCTTTGAGATGAGTGCTTGGGGATTACCTCATAGCCCTCCTGATTGAACACACGTTTCCCCACTTCAGCTCCTCTAATGGCTGTTGGAAACCTGGTGCATTCTGGGACTGGTAATCTTTTATGGGAAAATTCTGTTTTCTTATTTCTACCAGAACTGACAGGTTGCTTGTTCAGAGTCACTTCACCTTTTCTATAGCTCCTTCCTGAGCTATGATAAGCTTCCTTATCACATACCCCCCTGCTTAAGTTATTACGGACTGGTGTCACTGGTGAAACTTCTTCTCTACAGTCCGTAATACGGGAAAGGGCATCCGCATTCTTGTGTAACTTCCCAGCACGATGTTCCACTTGAAAATCAAATGCCTGTAAGCCCATGTACCAGCGTGTCAACCTGGTATTGTGGTTCTTCATTTGCTGCAACCACTTAAGTGGGGCATGGTCTGTGACCAACTGGAACTTTCTCCCTGTAAGGTAAAACCTTAACGCCTCCACTGACCACTTTATAGCTAAACATTCTTTTTCTATTGTGGAATACTTTTGTTCAGCCGGTGACAACTTCCTGCTCAGGTACATCACAGGATGCTCCTCCCCTTCATGACACTGGGATAGAACCGCTCCTAGCCCTACATCCGATGCATCTGTTTGAACCAGAAAGGGTTTCCTGAAGTCCACCCCTTTCAGTACCGGTCCTGTACACAATTTTCCTTTTAGGACTGAAAATGCTTTTTCAGCTTCAGGTGTCCACTTTAGCTGGTTTGGACAATTCTTCCGCAGCATATCCGTGAAAATTGCACTTTTCTCTGCAAATTGCGGTATAAATCTGCGGTAGTACCCAATAAGTCCCAAGAAACTTCTTAGTTGTTTCTTTGTTGTTGGAGGAGGAAAATTCCTGATGCTATCTACTTTACTCATTAGAGGTTTAATTTTTCCTCTTCCCACTAGGTGGCCCAGGTATTTTACCTCCCTATTTGCAAAGGCACACTTCTTCGGGTTTAAAGTGATTCCCGCTTGCTTCATGGAGCACAAGACTGCCCTGATCCTCTTTAGATGCTCCGCCCAGGTGTTACTATGGATTATGACATCATCCATATATGCAAAAGCATAATTTTGGTGGGGTCGAAGTACCTGATCCACTAACCTTTGGCAGGTAGCCGCTGCTCCATGCAGTCCGAAAGGCATCCTCTTGAACTGGAAAAGGCCAACGGGGGTGCTGAACGCAGTCTTCGGCTTCGACTCCCTGGTTAGAGGGATTTGCCAATATCCTTTTGTCATATCAAGGGTGGTTAAGTATTGAGCATGTCCCAGCTGGTCCAACAGCTCTTCAATTCTTGGCATTGGATATGCATCAAAAACTGATATTGCATTTACCTGCCGGAAGTCAATACAAAATCTTAAAGATCCATCAGGCTTCGGCACCAGGACTATGGGGCTATTCCAGGGACTCTTTGACTCCTCTATTACTCCCATGTCCAACATCTCCTGGACTTGTGCCACTACTTCCTGTCTCTTGGCTTCAGGCAAGCGGTATGGCCTTTGACGAATTAATTTCCCCGGTGGAGTTATTATTTCATGGGCAACCAAATGTGTCTCCCCAGGTATGGGTGTCAACTCATCTGGAAACTCTTTGAGCAATTTCCTAATTTCTTCCTGTTGTACCACTGTCAGGTCCTCACCTATTTGGGGCTCTGATTTTTCTTTACAATCAGATACCTGGGGTCCCAAATCTTCCTCTTCATTCACCTCCCTCTCTCGGGCACAGGTGGCAGCTAGGCTTTTAACCCCTTTGACGTCAGTAGAACCAAAGCCTTTGGTTCCACGCTCAGAATTTTCCAGGGATGTGACCTCCTCCACAGGTGGAAAACCCAGTCTCTCACAGATCAATTGGGCAATTCTGTCTCCTGTCTTCACGTGATAATCATTCTGTCCAAAATTATATAACAGAACTTTAATATTGCCCCTGTAATCAGGATCAATTACTCCCTCACCCACATCGATGAAATATTTAAGGGCTAATCCGGACCTTGGGGCTACTCTCCCATAGCATCCAATAGGTATTTCCACTTGGAGACCAGTGTCCACCAGGGCTCTCCCTTGACTAGGTACAGTCACATTTTCTATGCTGCACAGGTCAAACCCAGCAGCTTGTGGGGTTGCCCGCTTAGGAGCTTGGGCCTTCTCTGTGACCCTATGGTACTTTAAGACAAATGTTTGCTTTGGGGTAGTTTGGTCTTTTGGACGCTTAACCATCTTTTTAGCTGGGGTCTGAGGACTTCCAAATAAAGGCCCGGGAGCTATTACCATTAATCCTTCTCCCTCCTTCTTTCCTAGTCCTTCCACTAGACCCTGTTTAAATCTTGGCCAGTCTCTTCCTAGAACCAAATCAAAGGGTAGCCTAGGCACCACTGCTAACAGGACTTCCTCTTGTTTCCCCAGGCACTTAACCTTTAGCCTATAGGTGGGATATGATGTTGCAGCACCATGAATGCATCTGATGTGAACTTGGCTTTCAGGGGTTCTAGGCACAAATCCTTCTTGGGCCTCTATTCTCTTCCAAAGCCTTTTTGACATCATACTCTGGTCTGCCCCAGAGTCTAACAAAGCATTTGTGGTAATTCCTTGCACATCAACCATCAAAAGAAATCCTTCTTTGGGCTGTTTTAAATCCACACCCACTAAGCTAGTGTGTGTCTGACATCCCTTTTCTAAATGTCCCCATTTTCCACACTTGAAACATTTCTTTTCACTCCACTGTGTCATCTGCTTTTGCACAGTACATTTATTTTCAGAAACATTTTTAATTATTTTCTTTTCTGATACAGCACAGCTTGCCTCAGCACCCATCTTCAGAGGGCCACCCATTCTATGGCAAGCCTGCGTGGCTTCCAAGAATCTCTCTGCTAGCATGGTTGCCTCTTCAAGATTTTGGCAATTTTGCTGTATAAGGAAAGTGTGCAAATCGTTAGGCACTGCAGACATAAATTGTTCAAGCATAATAATGTCTAATAACATTTCTACCGTCTTTTGCTCAGGCTCCAACCATTTTACAGCTAATCCTCTGATTCTCTGACTCAGAGCCCTGGGTGTTTCACCCACTCCTAATGTAACAGCTCTAAACATTCGCCTATACTCTGAAATAGACAACCTTAGGCGATCTCTAATAGCAGCCTTTACATCCTTATAATTCAAAGCCTGGGCTGCTGGCATTGCTCTATAAGCTGCAAGCGCCTCTCCAGTTAATCAGGCTGCCAGCCTTTCTGCCCACTGGGTCTCTGGCCATGCTAATGCTTGTGCCACTCTTTCAAAAGACTCTAGAAAATCATCAACATTATCATCTGGAATTAGCTTCCCAAAACTAAATGCCCCAATCCCCTGATTGAGTCCCACACTGTCCACATGTGGTGTACCAGTATTTACTGCTGTTCTTGCATCTGGTCCACTTTGGTTCTGCAGCTTAACGAGGGCTTGCACCAGATCAAGCACTGGCCTCTGCTGGTCCATTAAGGCTTTCATAGCAGTGTCCTGAGCCTGCTGTGCTAGCTCCTGTTGCCTGCTAAACTGGGCTGCCATCCACTGAGGTAGTTCCCTTGGATCCATCTTGATCCCTACAAGAAAACACAAAGAAAAAAAACACAGTGCACCACCTTCCAAACAGGTGTTTTTTTCTACTTTTTTTTTTTTTTAATTACCCCTGTGCCTTACTCCCATCCACCACTAGACATGCCCAGGTACTTGTTACCTTATGCCAGTGATGAATCCAGCTCTGCACAGGGTCTTTTCTTCCTGGAACAGCTACCTGGAACAGCCATCTCTCCTCCAAAGTGCAGTTGAGGGAAAATCTTTTCTTTCAGCTTTTAAGCTTGAACTGTCTTTTCCTTCAGACTTGAGTTGTAATCCTTAGCAAGTAAATCCCTTTGCGCAAAAGCAATCCGAAAAACTACGCCATTTGTCAGACGGCTGCCTGGGTGAGAATGTTCACAGTCTTGGCAAGTGCATATATCAATATGATTTGCAAGGGATTGTGGGAAATGCAGTCCATTCACACCAGACACAGCTGCTCACAATAATTAGTTGTGCTTAAGTGTAAAGCCAATAAGATATTTATTTATGGGGTTATTTCTCCCAACACAGATATGCTTGGTAGCACATAAAACAGGATACTTGCTTTCAGTGTTAAACTTAGAAAAACAAAATCAGGAAAACAACAGATGAACTTGTCAGGCAATCAAATGAAAAGAATAAAGACCTGGTTGGTAACAAACTGGTCTTTTCTGTAGGCTTTAGCTAATATTTTCTTAGCAGTGTTTCAAACAACAAGCAAAACCCACAAAGAAGGGAAAAACTGTTCTTTTTAGGTTAACTTCTTATATCTTCTGATTACTTCCCACATAGATACAGAAGTGATTCTCTCCTAGCTCACAAGCAATTAGGTAAGGCTTAATTGCTAGCAGTTATCCAGCTGAAACCCCTTTAGCTGGCTTGCTTTCTACTGTGTGAGTCAAATCCTGCTTCAGGAGCTTTTCTGAGTAGATTAAAGAACAAATTTGTATTTCTTTGCGATGGTTGCTATACTTTATAACAGAAAGTTACCAACGGAGTTTAGATAGAGAGCAGTCCATATAAACAGGATCCTCATCTGCTATTATTCCCCCTTGTTCAACAAGCATGGGTTCAATATCATGGATTGACACAGATGAATCTCTCAATGGAGCATTTTCAGGAGAATACTTGTTTCCCTGCTGTCTTTCAAGGTTATAGCTAGGGCATAGATCAGTGTTCATACCTGAGCTTCCATTGCTGCTAGAGTTCCTCTCTATATAGCCTGGCCAGTATGTAATCCAGTTCTTATGTCCAGCCTTCCAATCCAGATCCCTGGACACTGGATCTCTCTTCACATACTTTCTGGCACAGGTCTTAGGGTCCCTTCCATGTGCAGCCGTCTCCCTCACAGGTAGCCTCTGGTGATTCCTAGCTCTGCAGCTCCATTCCTCTGGCTTTCCCCAGTCTAATGGTGTATGCTGGCCCTTGGAATACCTCCCAGTATACGTACTGCTTTGTACTCTTCTAGACCTCTCAAAGGCTTTTCTCTTCCTTCTTCCAAAGGGTCTCTTTCCCTCTCTGTCCGTCCGGTTTGGCTTCTGCTTCTGATGATCCTTCAGATGAAACTGATGATCAAACTCAAGCTGATTCTCAGGATACTGAGGACAATTCTCTGGATATCCAAGGTGATCATGAAGATGGTCATCTGTAGAATAAACTCTACTCTTATTCTGCTTAGATGAGTGATCCTCCCTAACACAGCGCAGCTGTGCTGAATCAGGCCCTGCCCTTTGAGATGAGTGCTTAGGGATTACCTCATAGCCCTCCTGATTGAACACACGTTTACCCACTTCAGCTCCTCTAATGGCTGTTGGAAACCTGGTGCATTCTGGGACTGGTAGTCTTTTATGGGAAAATTCTGTTTTCTTATTTCTACCAGAACTGACAGGTTGCTTGTTCAGAGTCACTTCACCTTTTCTATAGCTCCTTCCTGAGCTATGATAAGCTTCCTTATCACAATCTTCACACATAGATTCAGAAGTGATTCCCTCAGAGCTCACAAGCAATTAGGTAAGGCTCAATTGCTAGCAGTTACCCAGCTGAAACCCCTTAGCTGGCTTGCTTTCTACTGCGTGGCTCAAATCCTACTTCAGGAGCTTTTCTGAGTAGATTAAAGAACAAGTTTGTATTTCTTTGTGATGGTTGTTGTACTTTGTAACAGAAAATTACCAAAGGAGTTTAGACAGAGAGCAATCCATAATTCACAGTCTGTATCTAAGACCGCTCCCCCTTCTTCAACAATCATGGGTTCAATATCATGGATTGGCACAGAGGAATTTCTCAATGTAGCACTCTCAGGAGAATACTTGTTTCCCTGCTGTCTTTCAAGGTTATAGCTAGGGCATAGATCAGTGTTCATACCTGAGCTTCCATTGCTGTTAGAGTTCCTGTCTAAATAGCCTGGCCAGTATGTAGTCCAGTTCTTATGTCTTGCCTTCCAATCCAGATCCCTGGACACTGGATCTCTCTTCACATACCTTCTGGCACGGGTCCTAGGGTCCCTTCCAAGTGCAGCCGTCTCCCTCACAGGTACCGTCTGGAGATGCCTAGCTCTGCAGCACCACTCCTCTGGTTTTCCCCAGTCCAATGGTGTACGCTGGCCTTTTGAATGTCTCCCAGTATACGTACTGCTCTGGACTCCTTTAGACCTCCCAAATGCTTTTCTCTTCTTTCTTCCAAAGGGTTTCTTGCCCTCTCTGTCCGTCCACACTGGCTTCTGCTTCTGATGATCCTCCAGATGAAACTGAGGATAATTCTGAGGATCTCCCAGATGAAACTGAGGATAATTCTGAGGATCTCCCAGATGATGAGGATCATTCTCTGCAGAATAAACTCTACCTTTATTCTGCTTTGATGAGTGCTCCACCCTAGCACAGCGCAGCTGTGCTGAATCAGGCCCTGCCCTTTGAGATGAGTGCTTGGGGATTACCTCATAGCCCTCCTGATTGAACACACGTTTCCCCACTTCAGCTCCTCTAATGGCTGTTGGAAACCTGGTGCATTCTGGGACTGGTAATCTTTTATGGGAAAATTCTGTTTTCTTATTTCTACCAGAACTGACAGGTTGCTTGTTCAGAGTCACTTCACCTTTTGTATAGCTCCTTCCTGAGCTATGATAAGCTTCCTTATCACAGCCTGCACATATTGGGAGATGTTCATAGCACCCTATGTCTAACCTACTATCTCCCTAACTGTCTGTACTAAGGTTTTTATTTTCTTAAGGGGTCCAGACAGTCACCTTGCCTATTATCATACGGCTCAGTAACTGGGACCGGTTATACTCACAATTACTGCTGTGACGTCAACAGCTTCGATTTTTGTTATACATCTCCCTTTCTATGAAGTATCAAACTTCAATGTCTTTCTATCTCTTACCAGCTAGGAAGACACTGTACATCTTCGATATTCCTGAGTACACTTCTGTTCTCCTTGGGAATATGGGCTTTTTTCCATACCCTCTCTTCCCTAAAGAGACTGGGCTCATTTTCCAGATCGGTCAGTCTTCTTCTTTTAGTCCTCAATGTTAATAACTATGTACCTAAAAGAGTTCTCAGCTTTTTCCCATAAAGCTTTCATTGAAGACCTGCCGTTCTCCTCCTGCCCCAGTTGACTCCTGGGTCACCTGCCCATTCCAGATTTTGAACTTCTTCCTCACTGCTGTGAAGTTACCTTGAGGATTCCGCTACTGCATCTACAGTACGCTTCATCGCAGTTCTACTTCCTACAATCCAGTAGGTAAGCTCTATAGTGTACTAGTTCATTACATATTTTAATGATACTTGACATACATTCTAAAGACTCATTTCCCCTGTAGTCTTTAGTTTTTTGCTGTTCCTCTGCAGCTCTTCTCTTTTCAACTCCTACCCCCCATCCCTCAGGGGATGCCGGGGATCCAGGTTTGGGAAAATGCCATCCTGTCCAGGGATTCACATTTTATGGGATCTCCCCTGGCACCCTCAGCTCGGGAGTCCCGATATGTGAAGACTCATTCCTGCTTGTTCCTGGAGATAGCACAGTTACTTACCTGTAACAGGTGATCTCTGGGAACAGCAGGAATTAGTCTTCACAACCCGCCCACCTCCCCTCGGAGTTGTATCAATTTATTTCCTTTCCTCTTTCTCTCCTTCTGTCTCAGCTATGAAACTCAACTGAGGAGAGACAGTGGGAAAGGCGGGAAGTCACCGCGCAGGCGCGACGTATGCTTCCAAAGGCTTTCTGATTGGATGCTGGGGAGCATTCCCGTGCGGGCTCCGTCGGCGCCGACGTACCCATATGTGAAGACTAATTCCTGCTGTTCCCAGAGATCACCTGTTACAGGTAAGTAACTGTGCTTACCGGATTTCACACTTGTGATTAATTTACTTTGTGAATTCTATGGAGGTTTATCTGATGTCTATTTAGTCACCTTAGTTGTAGAATCACTGTATATCAATATTCCACAACAAGAGGCTCTTTCTATTGTACATGAATATTTGAGTCACAGGGGCACCAACATTTGCATTCCCATGAGTCCTTATGCAACTAGCAGACATAGCCCTTACAAAAATTTATTTTTGCTATCAAGATCAATTTTTCCAGCAAATGAAAGATATGGCCATGGAGGCCCAAGATATAGCCAATCTTTACATGCAAAGTTTGAGAAAGAAGTATTTTTAGGGTGTCCCTTTTCTTCTGATATCCAGCTTTCGCGTAGGTACACCGACGATATTCTGATGTTATGAAGCAGCAGAGAAGATTCATCATTGGCTTTTCACGGATGTCTCAATTTGAGGAATACTCATTTAAGATTTGAGATGCATTATAATCTTAGATTACTTTCCTAGACATTTTGATATCTAAGAGCACGAATGGTTTTAGTACTAGTATTTATAGGAAGCCGAAAAATAGAAATAAGCTCCTTCCATATCATGCTGCTAGACCAGTCCAGACAAGTGGGTTGTGCTCTCCTACCAGCAGATTGGGGGAGTCAAAGACCAATGAAAAGCCCAGGTTTCAGTGACATCACTCCCATGTCTCTATCTGGCTTAACCACTAGAGGTCCTTTCAGTATTTCTTTGTCTCCAGTAGATGATGGATGGATTTTTCCCTCTCTGAATAAAATCTGAAGATTGAGAGGAAAAGAGATTGATTAAACACACGTGAATGACCACCTCAAACCCTAACAGGGTGGAAGAACTTTCAAGCACATCTTGACAAAATACACACACATGTTACATCTGCCGAACTCCAGCAGGAGGCTCTCTTTGGCACGATGCAAGTATTACGCAGAGTATTAGCAGTAAATTTGAGAGACTAAGATCATACTCCACATACTCTGGCTTAGATGTGAGGTTCACTACTGCCATAGTATGCACAAAACTAACCCATTTGGAGAAACCACCCCGAGTGGCTCTCTCACTTGAATGTGACGTGGGAGGCTCTACTAGACTGCAGTCTTCTTGGTAGCCATAGAAGGAAGGAAAAGTGGTTCACCTCTACACCCTTATCATGATAAGGGCCTATTGAGCAGCCACAACTTGGAAGGATTTGGAAGAAACTAGAAGAGTACAGGCCTCACACAACCTCAGCGCCCCCTCCCTCCTCTTTTTTTTTCTCCCTGCTCTCTCCCAAAGATTGCAGAAGGCTCTCAGAGGGTTCTCCCTGCCAGCCACCTTTTCACATAGTGCTGCTGAAATATAAACCCAGCCAGTGAAGCATTTCAGGGGAGTAGAGCTGAGCCCGGCATGGATCCTATGCCTGATTCTCTCAGGGGGTGAGTATCAAGACTTGACCTTGTCATTGTCCTTGTTGGGGACTCCTGGTTCCATCTCTGAGGGACGCAATTCAGGGTTCCCTGCTAGCGACTGCTGGTGCTGGGTGTGGGTTTACTGCTGTTTTCTGCATATGTTAGTAATGTTTTTGCCTATTGTGCACCTATGGACTACACAGTCCTAACGCACATTCTGCCCAAGTGGCTTCAATGCAGGCTCCTTCCCTAGTGCCTTTAATGTGCATTGTGTAAAAACACAGTCAATGCGTACTTGCAGGCTGACGCAGCCTTAACGCATGCTATGTGATTCTTACCCTAACTCTCTATGTTTTCTTCCAGGAAACGTTGTTTGACCTGTGGCAAGCGAGGAGCCTCATCCCTGGATTCTGGACTTTGCCTTTCCTATATGGTAGCTTCTGAGTTGCCCCTGGAGGGCATGTTTCTCCCTTCTCAGCTGGGGGACACAGTCTGCCTCTTCCTGCCTCAAGGCAGGAGATGCAGGATGGCGCTAAGGATAAGGATATTCAGCTGGTCAGAGGTTCTGGTGACCATGCTGTGAGCCACCCTTCATCCTCTAGGGAATCTGCGATGACTATGCCCCTGGTGTTGGGGAGGTCTTTCTGAGAGGAGAGCTTCCGGAGTCCAGATTGTCCTCTCTGGAATTCTTTTCCTGTTTGCAATAGGCCTGATGCTTCTAGCATGGAAAATCAGACACTGCGGCCTCTGGGTGCCCCCAGATGCAGTCTCATACCAGGCAGACTGGAAACAGAAGCCCTGCTCAGTTGCCTTTGGCTAAGTGTCTCTGGTGCAGGACAATCTCCAGAAACAAGCAGGGATGTAGTCTTCACATATGGGTGACATTGGATACCGATGGAGCCCACACGGGAAGCTCCCCAGCTACCAATAGGAAAGCCTGTGGGAGCACTCCACTGCCTTCCTACCCTCCCAACTCCCTTTCTTCAGTTCTTCTTTTTCCACAGAGCCAACAAGTCATATCCCTGTCACCGGAGAAAAGAACTTTAACTTTTTTCCCAAAAGTGCTTCTGCCGTACCGCACCGGTATCATTCAATTTCGGTATGTTTTTGTCTTTCTTTTTTCCCTAATAACAAATTCCTTTCTTTAAAAAAAAAAACAAAATAAAAAATTTACTCAGATCCTCATGCCCACAGGGCCTTGCCCACCATCTTCACGATGAAGAAACCCTCATATGGGTTCAATGAATGTACCAAGTGCTTCATTATCATTTCTGTCATTGACAAATATGATTGGTGTCTAAAATGCCTTGGTCCTGACCATGTTCCTCAAGCCTGCTCCCTCTGTAAATAGATGGCAAAGAGAGGCCTAGGGAACCAGGCCAAAATGTTTGGGGAACTCTTCCCATCGGACTCGATGTCATTAGCCTTGACTTCCTCTAGAGCATCTTCATGCTTTTAGTCCTCTAAGCATTCTAAGGACTCCAAACACTAGGAGAAAAAGAGCAAAAAAACCCATGTCTCCCTCGTGGTCTAAGGAGAAGCAAAAACATTGTGAATCCTCAGAGAAGTCAAAGGAACTGAAAGAGAACTCCAAGGATTTCTCGAGCAAGTCTCAGGAATTGAGGAAAAGATCCCACTGTAAACACTGAGAGTCTTCCAGGAACTCTTCTGACTCTAGTCATCAGTCAAAGCATCCCTGGCAGGAGGACGTCCTCCAAAGCCTTGGTGGGGATTCATGAGGCATCCAAGGCCTCAATCTCTGAAAAGCCCCTGATGCCGTGGTCTGGTACGGTGATGGCAAGCCCTATTCTTGCATTGGACCAGACACAGGCAACCACCTTGGAACAGCGAATGCTATCCTTGGAGAGAACCTTAATGGCCCTCCTCGCAGCATCAGTTCCTCTTACACCGATGACTGGAGGGCTGCACACCGGGGCATTTACATTAGTGACTCCATCGACACTCATCCAGGCATCAACATCGGTACCTCTATTGGCACCAATCCACTCTTCCTCGAGACCCGATGCCCCGATACTGACACCGACATCGGTCTGGGCCACCAATGTCCCATGGATAAGAACTGCAGTTCTAGACTCTGTAGGTATCGAGGAGCATCGGTATCGATCATACAGGCATTGACATCATCGATGCTCACCTGAATCAGACTCAGATACGTCCAATTCCAATTACCGCTCCTTCGATTTCACGACTTCCATGACATTGTCTCTAAGCCCTCACCTCCAACCACAAACACTTACAGAAAATCACCACTGGAGGACATGCCCTTCCAAGAATTTATCTGGGACATGGTATTGGGGTTATCGATTCCTGCTTCATCTGAACCGGAACCGAGGGCAGAGGAGCTGGAAATATTTCATTATCTTACAGCCCTGAAAGAAGCTGCAATCCTTCTGGTGCATCACATCCTCCACAACTTGATACTCCGAATGTGGGAGACCCTTCTCATGATGTCACCCATTAGCTGATGGCCGATACTATGTATAAGGTTACCGGAGTGTCCTGGTTTTCAAAAACCACAACTTCCATACCACTCTATGGTGGTTGAATCGGTGATGTGTTGCATCAAAAGTGGCAAGAACCATTCTTCCATACCTCTGAGAAGGGAATCCAGGAAACTTGATTTCTTTGCTCGCCGATCCTTTCAAGCTTTGATGCTAGCCAGCAGGATTAATTCTTACATTTTATATATGGGAATTTTCCTCAAGGAACTTAATAAGGACTGGGAAGGATTTCTTCCATCCCTCCCTAAGAACAAAAAGACCTGCTTTTCAAGCAATACTGGTACATCCAAAATGTATCAAAGTTTGTAAATAGGACAGCATTTGATGCCTTCAAATCCACTAGTAGAGTCTAATCTATTACCATAGGTGAATACCAGTTAGCATGCTCCAAACATCAGACCTGGAACAATAGGTCCAAGACAAGCTTGTTAATATTACCTGTACAGGAGAGAATCTTTTTGGTAAGAAATGGAGAGAGAAGGCTGTAGAGCTGGAAACAGATGACATAATGCTTAGAAGGCTCTCCAGGAAGATTGCTGGCCAAGCAAATAAAAAGGCAACAGCTAAAAGATCCTTCTACCCAAAGAAAAGAAGATTCTACCCCTCTTATTCTCAGCCTGCATATCAACCCAACAAAAACAACAGGGTCCCAAGCAGGTAAAGAAGCCCAAGATGGCCAAATCACAGCCAACCACTCAGACACTGCCAGCACATAGCTTTTGATTACCATCTAGGGAGCACAGCCAGCCCTATCCGTGCACATTCAAGAACCCCTAAGTATACCGGGGAGACGCAGCCATTTCGCACATCAATGGCACTCCATCACCTCAGAACAGTGGACCCTGTCCATAGTTCAGAAGGGTTACCAATTGCATTTTTAAAAACTTCCCCCCTCACCACTTCAGATTGGATTTTCCCACCCAACCTGCACTCGATGCCCTCTCAAACAGGAGGTCAACAATCTCCTTTCCCAAGGAGCCATAGAAGCAGTTCCTCAAAACCAGCTGCTAAAAGGCTTCTACTCCCCCTACTTCCTCATTCCAAAGAAATCAGGGGGCTACAGACCCATTCTTGACCTCAGAGAACTCAACAAATTCCTAGTCAAGGAGAAATTCAAAATGATCTCTCTGGGAACTCTCTCCACCACTTGTAAGAACAGGACTAGCTCTGTTCTCTAGAACTCAAAGAGGCCTATACTCACATTCTGATTCACCCAGATTTCAGGCAATATCTTCGCTTTACCTGTCAGGGCACCCATTATCGGTACAGGTTCCTCCCCTTCGGCCTTGCATCTGCATCAAGAGTCTTCACAAAGTGCATGGCCATTGTGGCATCATATCTTTGAAACAACAAAGTTTTCATCTTCCCTTACTTAGATCACTGGCTAATAAAGTCAGACTCTCCTGGAGAACTCTGCTCATCTCGTCAGCAAATTTTTGCACTATTGCAACATCTGGGATTTGTCATAAACTTTATAAAGATTGGAGTTCATAGGTGCCATATTGGATACTCCAAAATTCAATAGGTCAAGTCACAGAGCAGTTGCTATAGCAAAAAATTCCTACAATGTTATCTGCTCATAACTCACCACTTGAAACTTGGGAAATACATTATTGAAAACCAGAATTTGTCCTCCAGTATAGGAAGATAAAAATTACTATGTTAAGGTCTCAGTCAAAAAGCACAGCGTAAAATCAAGGCTTGACAAGTTTCCTTATCAACCGCTGTAGTTAACATCAATGACCTTACTCCCACATGCTCCTCCTATGTTGCATTTTTTTGATTTTTTAATTTTTTGACTTTTTTAAAAATATTATTAATGTTCATTTCTCAATCCCACTTCAAAAAAGTTTTTTGTTTCGGAAGAGTGATCTTTTCATAAAATGATTGTCATTTCAAATATAAATTATGTGCTACTAGTACTTAGCTTTCACCGTGGCTCTCATCTCAGGCTTAAAGAATTCTGTTCCAGAAGTCTCTTTTTCTTATTCCATAAATGTCCTTAAGAAACTATTGTAAATGTCTCTCATGAATCCCGACGCCATGAGTCTAAGGCGCCCAAGCGTTTCACACAAACCGTTTCTTCAGGGGATTCTCATCATATATTCGCCCATATCAACAATATTCCTCTGAGTAACAGACTGAACAGAGCCTCCAGTCATTCAGTGTTGCCTGTTGCCTATTGAGATACTCAGCAATCAAGGGCCTTCCTTCCTCTCAACCACATGAACAAATTGGTGGACCTAGCCACTCACATGCGCCAGCAGAAGACGGTAACAGCTTGAACCTTCCTGTGCCTGTTAGGCCACATGGCATTCACAGTGCAAGTAATACATTATGTAAGACTGCATATGTGACTAACACAATAGACTGTCTCATCCCAGTGGACCAAAGCCAAAGGGAATCTACAGGATACCATTCAAGTAACCCGCTCAATGGCCGAATCACTCTTCTGGTAGTGCACTCCAACAAACCTTTTCATAGGGTCACCTTTTTGGATGCCCCAATCTCAGCATATCTTGACGACAGATGCATCCAAGCTCAGTTGGGGACCCCATCTAGATTTCTTCTCCACACAAGGATTGTGGACAGCCCAGGAATCAATTCAACAAATTAACCTACTTGAGCTCCGAGCAATCACGAATGCCCTCCAGGTTTTCCAACACCACCTCTCTGACAGTCAGATCCTAGTCAGGAGAGACAATCAAGTGGCAATGTTCTACATAAACAAACAAGGTGAAACAGGCTCTCTTCCTCCCTGCCAGGAAGCCTGCTGCATATGGAACTTCGCGCCATTATCCATCATATCCACCTCTGTGCAGTTTATATTCCAGGAGAAATCAATCACTTGGCAGACAAACTGAGTCAGATCTTACACCCACACGAGTGGACCCTAGATCCTGACACAGTGGCATGAATCTTCCAAGACTGGGGGACCCCAGCCATAGATCACTTTACCACACCACAGAATTTTCAACTTCCACAGTTCTGCTCCAGGATGCCATCCAAACTCAGTCGGGCATCTGATGCCTTCCTCATTCACTGGGGGCAGGAACTGCTTTTTGCTTTACCTCACATACCTCTGATCCTGAAGACCCTCCTCAAACTCCAGACAGGGGAACTATGATCCTCATAGCCCCTCTCTGGCCCCATCAGCCCTTGTTTCCCCTTCTACTTCAGCTGACACAGACTCCTCTGATTCCACTGGGATACAACCCAGGTCTTCTGTCCTAGGACAACGGAACAGTCCTGCATCACAATCTATGGTCTCTCCACCTGACAGCGTGGATGTTGAGAGCATGATGTTTCAACATCTTCAACTTTCATCTGCCATGAAAGACATCTTCCTTTCTTCCAGAAAGTCCTCTACTAGGAGGGAGATGGAGCCAACAGCGAGTAAGATGGCTGCCTAATTTCTAGCCTCACCAAATCCATTGGAGGAAATCCTGAATCACCCCTGCTAAATAGGAGCTAGCTTTCCACAGACGGTGCCAAACATAGCAAGAGATGTCCGTTAGCAAGCCCACGTGGCTGGACTATAATTTAGTGGCTAGCACCGGAGTAAAAAGGGTGAAACCCAACCCTCCCTCACCACAGAAAACGGCGAATGGTCGTGAAGCCCCGACGGGAATGCAAGAGCTCTTAGCGGAAATAAGAGCTGTGCGAGAGATGGTGGCGGCAAATGGAGAATCGCTCAGTGGAGTGCAAGCGGACACTGGAGAGTTGAAAGAACTCAAGGAGCAAATAGCTGGGCTTACGGAAAAGATTACCGCTATGGAAATCAAAGTCAACGTACATGAAGAGTAACTTAAGCAGGTAACAGCAAATCACAAACGGATTATAAACTTGGAGCGGAACCTAGAAGAGCTAAATTATAGAACAAGGAGAAATAATATTCGAATCATTGGCGTCCCAGAGGGTGCTGAAGGGACAAATATGAAACTATACCTGGAAAAAACAATCCCAAAAGTGCTGAGAGTGAACTTCAGCCAGCAATTTGAAATTGAGAGGGCACATCGGATTCCGTCGCATCCAGGCCCAAATGTGAGACAGCCACGTCCAATTATCATCTGTGTGCTGCGACACACACAAGCAGCTGCAAGGTCGTCAGCTCCAGTTAAACTCGATGATCAGCAGATTGCTTTCTATCCAGATTTTCATAAGGCGACGGCTGAGCGAAGTAAACAGCTCCTGGCTCTTAGGCCGCGGCTCCGACTCCTACAAGCACGGTACGGGCTCCTTTTTCCTGAAAGACTCCAGTTCACTCTACACAACCAAACAAAGACTTTTGAAGATCCCGATGCACTCTGGGCATTCATGGAAGAACAAGAAGCCGCAGTGATGAGATGAAAACTGGCCCAGTGGGTGTAGAAGGCTGTACCCAGGGGAAATCAAGATGGCTGTCCACGAAAGTCTTGGTCGGGGAGGAGAGGAAATTTGGACTATATCCTATGTTTGTTGGTGTCTAGGGTAGGGTTTTCTAGGATGTTAATGTTGAGTATGGTGTTGGGGGCTAAGTGTAATCACAAAGTGTGGGAGAGGGACAAGATGGGGTATTTCTCCATAAGTATGGTTGAGATACTTGGGACCATTGTGTCCATGGACGTGCAGGTAATTGTTTGTGGGATAGATATGGATTGGTTTAAGGGATCAAGGGAGGGGGTGAACAAAGAAATGTTGCTGGGTAGGGCAGGAATGAGGAGTAATTTTACTGCAATGGCTCACCCAGGTAGAGCCCTATTAAGGAAATTGTGGTTTCCTCCTTGCTGGTTCCTATGGGGAGAGTTCTGTGTAGGTGCAGTTTATATTTGTAAAACAAAATATAGAATCGCTGTCTTATTGTTGCTGTTTAGGAGAATCTTGCCCCATGTTTATGTTTATTACATTTGATATACCGCTCAGGCCAAGAAGCATCAGAGCGGTTTACAATCCTACATTTATGTTATGGAAAATAAGAAAAGAACGCCATTAATAAGATAGGACAGAGTAGGAGAAACAGATAGACAAAGTGATAGCACAGATAGGAGAAAACAGAACAGCAGACTACCTTCACAAACTACAGGCATGACAAATAGACTCACAATTTCTGTATGATTTTAATCATTCGCCACGGACCCCGCCTAAGGGCCACGTCTTCCGTCTGAGAACAACCCCAGGAAGCCCACTTCTGTCCCTTTCCTTGCACTCCTTCTGACTCACCTCCGCACTGCTTTAGGCAAAACGCCTTATGCATGAGGAGGCAAACTCTGGTGAAAAAACACTTGGCAAGTCTCCCTGCTGGTCCTTATCTAGAAAGCGCTTAGAGGGTTTTGCAGACTTCCCTGACTTCTTTTTTGTGCCCTGTGCCTCTGGAGGCAGCCTTTCGGAGTCCTTCGCCAATGTCCTGGCTTGAGCTGCAGGGATGGGCATTCTGTGGGCCTCCGTAGTCTGAGAAGAGTCTGCACTCTCCACTGATGGACCCGATGTGCTGTCTCCCCGACCCTCGAGGAAGCCTTCCTCCGCCGACCTGGCCTCTGTTTCACAAGTGTGGAAAAGCCCAGCACTGGAAAATGAGGTCCTCCAAGGGCCGCACATCAAACATGTGCTCTTAAGGGGCATCCCTAAATACTGGCTACTGCAGGCACTTAAACCATGGGTTCACTTAAAGTTCTGTCTGAACATGAAAGGGATAAACAATCCAATGAAACGCAAAAAGATCCTGTTGTACTGTAAGAAGAGCAGGCTGATGTGGTTCTACTTCAAGAAACCCATCTATCATCAGTGGAAGCCCAAAAATTAAGTGTGGGGTACTATGTGTTAGTAAGTTATGCAGTGACCTGGCAGAAGAAAAATGAGGTCATTACTCTGGTTAGGAAGGCGCTGGCACCGGTAGTGGTACATTCCCAAGCTGATTTGGCCGGAAGATGGGCTACAACCTTAGTACAGATAAGAGACAGGTAATTAGCAATCATAAATATCTATGCCCCTAATAGTGATGATGTGTCATTCTTTCAGAAGATCGCAGAAAAAGTGCATGAGCTATCAGCAAATGAAATAATACTGGGAGGTGACTTTGATCTGATCTTGGATCCATTGATTGACTATCAACCTTTTAGATCAAGTAGACAGCAATGTGCAGCCGTGGTGGTACTGTCCATCATGCGGGCCGAAGGGCTAAGTGATATATGGCGCTTGACACACCCCAAGGAGAGAGGGTATTGCTTTTTCTCCCTCCCACACAGTTCCCATTCGTGTATAGATTTTTTTCTTATTTTAAAGTCACTAATCCCGTCAGTCGTTAATGCAGATATTTGTCCTATGCAAATCTCAGATCACGTCGCAATTACACTAACCCTTTCGTGGGGAGAGAGGAAGGACTTAAGCCCAAACTTCTTTTTTGAGAGGGCCCTGTTAACAGATAAAGAATTTTGTGAGTACATGAAAGAAGAAATAAAAGCATATTTTGAAATAAATCTTCCAGGAGTCACCCCCGGTTGGGCTTGGTGGGAGGCGTTCAAGGCGTCTACTCGAGCCAAAGTTATGAGCTACAGAATCAATCTGAAACGGGAAAATAAGGCTAAGCTAGAGACCTTAGATGCTCAAATAAAGGTGGGTGAGAGGCTTCTAATGGCCAGAGCTGATATGAGCATTCTTCTTCGCCTGCAAAAACTGAGATTTCAGTACAATCAATTACTAAACAAGGAAGCACTGCAGCTTATGCATCGTCAGCAATCGGTGTATTACCAGGAAGGTAACAAATCCGGCAAATTATTAGCAAACACTCTTAAACCCAAGGCAGCGAAAGCTAGAATTGCGGCCTTAAAGGGAGAGAATGATGAGCCTTTATCAAAAAGTAAAGAGATTGTGGAAGCCCTATGCTCCTTTTACGCTAAACTTTACTCTTCAGAAATTTCAGCGAATACAGATGATTTTCAAGCATTGTTTGGTCATCTACCACATCCTTCTCTCTCCCCCCAACAAATATCAGAATTGGATAAGGAGATTACAATTGGAGAAGTCCGAGAAGCCCTGAACGCGGCAGCAAGGGGTAAGGCCGTAGGTCAAGATGGAATCCCCTCTGAATTCTATCAGGTGTTTGGCTCGGACCTAGCCCCTTATCTGTTAGAGTATTTTTATCTTCTAAATTCGCAGCTGTCAGCAGTGGTCTCGTTTAATGAAGCAACAATCATAGTATTAGAATAGCAAGGAAGGGACCCATTAAAAGTAGAGAATTACAGTCCTCTCTCGCTACTGAATGCTGACTACAAGATGTACTCCTCTATCTTAGCTTGGAGGCTTGCAAAAGTGATTCCTTATCCATCCCGATCAATGTGGGTTTATCGCAGGGCGCTCAACAGCTGACAATGCCCATCTTCTGCTGAGCTTATAGTCAGTTGTGGAAAACGATGACTTTCCTATAATGGGCCTCTCGTTAGATGCAGAGAAGGCCTTTGACAGATTAGAATGGGCCTTTCATATTTCAGGCATTAAATTGGTTTGGGTTTGGAGATAAGTTTGTTTGAATGATCCAAGTGCTGTATACTAACCCTTCAGCTTGCATCTTTGCGAACAAGACACTGTCAGAACACTTACTACTGCATAGGGGCACCAGACAGCGGTGCCCACTCTCTCCCTTGCTTTTTAATCTAGCACTGGAACCATTGGCGATATTGATCCGTCAAGCTAAAGAGATCCGTGGGGTGGAGGTAGCGGACCTACAGGTAAAAATCTCGGCTTATGCAGATGACCTTCTTTTATTTGTCCATCCTGCATCAGTAGAAAAAGTGTTAGAGATAATCGGAAGTTACTCGCATCTGTCAGGATATAAAATAAACTGGACGAAGTCAGTGGCATTTCCAATGAACAAGTTAACCTATAAGGTAATGGCTGACCCTTTCCCGTTCAGATGGGCTTCGACGGATATTAAAGATCTGGGAGTCAGATATTGTCCCAATCTGGATGAGACTATAATGCTAAACACAAAAGTTTTAAGAGAAATGGTTCAGCTGTTTATGGTACAGTGGTCGCCCATGCATCTTTCCTGGTGGGGGCGTTTGGAATCCATAAAAATGGTCTTGGCCCCAATGGTTAATTATATCCGAGAGATGCTCTCTGTTTCGCTACCATCTAATGTTTATAGTGCTATTGAGCAAGTTTTGGTCAACTTCCTATGGCAAGGTAAACCCCCCAGAATAGCAACTAATAAATTAAAAGCAAAGAAGGAGTGGGGAGGGGTTCATTTCCCATACTTTAAAAAATATCATCTCGCTTTCCGTCTTAAGCAACGGGCTTGATGGATATCCTCAGAAGATGTTGAAATGAAACCAGTATGGCTAGAATTTGAAGAACGGAAAATTGCGCCTGTGCCATTGGTACTATTGATCGGCATGAGATTCCCGGACACTTTTTCCGCTGGTAGAATAATTACTGCAATGCAGGATGCATATTATGCATTGGCCCAGGTGTTGGGCAAGGACAACCCTCCCTCGCTATCGCTCCCTTTATAGTACAATTCCCATTTTAAAATAAACAAGAAAGTAATTTCTTGGGAGAAATGGCAGAAAACTGGTATTTGGACGGTGGGTCAGTTAGCTTCTTCCCAATCGTGGAAGGCATTTGTAGGCTTGCAACGAGAATTCAAGCTCCCTGCTTGCTGTCAATTCCAATGGATCCAACTAAGGTATTGTTTATCCAAAGCTGAGATTGAAGTTAAAAAGTTAGAGTCAGAATGGGGTTTGCAAAAAGACGCGGAATTGTGTGTATTTAATAAAGGAGCAGTTTCAAATTTCTATGCTATATTAAGGGATAGGACTCCTCCTCCCCCCTCGTTTGGTGGGGATAGAGAAAATTTGGAATAAGGAACTAGAAATTATTATACCACAACAAAATTGGAAAGAAATTTAGGGACATGTAAATAGAGTTTCAGGGGCTGCTGTGATAACCCAATCTTTGTACTTCCAAACACATTGGGTATTTATTTCCCCTGTCAGACTTATTAAATGGGACCCAAAAGTTGGCAATAGGTTTTGGACCTGTGGTAAGACCCTGGGAACGTTAAGGCATATGACGTTTGATTGCCCTCACGTTCAGAACTTTTGGCAACAGGTCTGGGACAAGATTCAAAGTATTCTGCAATTTCAGGAACCGCTATCTTGGAAGATAGTCATACTGCGTTCTAAAGCTGAAGTGGTAGTATTGACTAAAGGGAAGCACTTTGTGTTTAATTTTATGATGGCAATAGCCCTAAAAGTGATAATGAACTACTGGAAAGATTTATCAAAGCTAGACGGACATCACTGGTGGAATTTAGTTTGCTTATTTGCCAAATATGAAAAAGCACAAGATAAGGTGGAAGCACAGAAAAGTTTTAAGAATACTTTTTATGTGCAAGTGGACAACAGACAGCGAATAAACCCAGCAAAAGAAAAATGGTGGTATCTAGATGAATATGCGGCAAAGGCAAAAATTAAGTAAATTGCAGGCTATATGAACAATGTTACAGCTTGTTTGTTACTAAGCACCGAGAGTTATGGTTAATAAATTAAATAGAACCACAAGGGGGCGGGGAGGGGAGGGAGGGGGTGGGAGGTTAGGGATGGGGGGAGAGGGAAAGGTAATAGCAGGGAATGTTAAGAAAGGAGGGGGGAGTTGGAGTGGACTTCTAAAATGTTGACTACATGTGCTGTTGAGTCTGTAAATGGAAACTTCAATAAATAAAAATTAAAAAAAAAAAAAGAAAGTCCTCTACTAGGAGAATATACTCATTTAAATGGTGCAGATATGATTTATGGTGCTCCCAGAATAACCACAATCCCTTTGAAGCATCAGTTTCCATGCTTCTTCAATATCTCTTGCATTTGTCCTCTTCAGGACTCAAAACAAATTCAGTACGTGTGCACCTCAGTGCTAGTTCAGCTTTTCATAAACCCGTTGATGGTCGACCCATCTCCACAATTCCTCTAGTGGAACGTTTCATGAGGGGCTTCCTCCTCACCAAGCCACTCCTTCGACCATCCCCAGTAGCTTGGGATCTTAATGTTGTATTGACTCAGCTTCTCAAACCTCTGTTTGAGCCCTTAGCAAGTATGCTACTTGTCTTGGAAGGTCATATTCCTCATTGCCTTGACCCTCAGCCAGGAGCATCAGTCAACTGCAAGCCTTAATGACCCATCTACCATCATGGCAAGGTCATCCTTAGGACACATCCACATTTTCTACCAAAGGTGGTGTCACCTTTCCACATTAATCGAGATATCCGTGGAGACTCGAGCCCACTGAGACCTCTCCTCGGACCCATATCTGGCGGCTGCCAAGTGCCGATCCCTACCTGAGGACACCTCTTTCCTCGAGTTCATCAGGGACATGACTTGGGTGCTCTCCCTCATGATGGAGTCGGAGGAGGACCCTCGTATGGAGGAATTTGACATCCTCCAGTATGAGGCACCACCGAAGGAGACCTTGATGGTCCCGGATACTCCTATGTCGATACCCATCGTCAGCCGTCGGCAAGATACAATGTACTGGGTCCAGTGTAGCCTGGACTTCCATAAGGCTCAACTCCCCCACACCTCCATGGTGGTCGAGTCAGCCGTGCACTGGCAGAAAAAGCCCAAAGTCGCACTCTTCGTTGCGATCGAGCCCTGTGCCTGCAATGCCCTCGGGCAGAAATGCTACCAGGGCTCGATGTTGACATGCCATAGCCAGACTTACTAGCTCTATATTAGCATGTTCCTCTGGGACCTGGCCAAGGAGCTCAGGGGCTTCGCTGCAGGTCTCGATGGAGACCACCTACAGCGTTTCCAGACACTTTCAAAGTCTGTCTCGGAATGCTCCAAGTACTTATCTCATGCTGCCTACAGTGGCTTTGAGTCCAGTGCAAGGGTGGCGGCTGCAAGCATAGGCACTGGACTCCAGTCATTGGATCTTGAGCAGTGGGCACAAGAGAAGCTTCTTGACCTTTCCTGCCTCAGTGAACAGCTTTTTGGTAAGCCTATGGAGGACAAAGTGGCTGAAATCGAGACTGAGTATGTCAATCATAACTGGCTCTCGAAGAACACCTTGCCTCGGAAGAAACCACAGGGCAAGAAACCCCCTTTCCTCTGGAAGGGCCACACCTACAGGGGCTATCCCCCTTACCCTGCTGTCCAGATCCCTCAGCAGGGTCCTCATGGCAAGGGAACAGGCCAGGCCCCACACAAACCCAAGGGCACAAACCCCAGCTGCTAGCCCCGCCCCAGCCAGGGTCGGGGTTTTGATGCCATTGGCATAGCTTCTCTTCCTTTGGAGGAGCAACTCCTGACAGGGGTGCACCTGGTTTACTTTGCCACTGGTGGGCCTCATCACCAACGACTCCTGGGTTCTTCAGGTAGTCAAGGAGGACTACTGCCTCCCCCTCGACCAGGTCCCTCCAACCTTCTTTCCTGGGAAGCCCGCTTGGTCTCCCCTGCACCAGACCTTGCTGAATCAAGAACTTACGGTCCTTCTCTAGGACAGAGCTATAGAGCCCGTTCTACACCACGTGAGGGGCAGAGGGTTTTACTCCAGGTATTTTCTGGTCCCCAAGAGGACAGGGGGCCTGAGGCCCAACTTGGATCTGAGAAACCTCAACAAGTTTCTGGTGTGGGAGAAGTTCAAGATGCTCTCCCTTAGAACACTGCTGTCCTACCTCCAGCAGGGAGATTGGCTATGTTCCTTGGAACTGAAGGATGCTTATACCCACATCCTGATCCACCCAAGTCACAGGGTTTACCTCAAGTTTGTGGTAGGAGGCGACCACTACCAGTACAGAGTACTCCCCTTCTGCCTCGCCTCCGCCCCAAGAATTTTCACCAAGTGCCTGACAGTGGTGGTGGCCTATCTCTGCCTCCATGGGGCCTTCATCTTTCCCTACTTCAACGACTGGCTTGTCAAGGGGGACACAGCCTCAGAGGCTGGACAGGCCACCAGCTGCACCATTCAGGAGTTACAGTACCTGGGCTTCATGATAAATCATCCAAAGTCCAGCCTCATTCCAATTCAGGCTCTTGATTCATTGGGACCCACCTGGACGCTATGCAGGCCAGGGCTTTCCTTCCCCTCAACAGGGCAGATCGCCTCATGGTCCTCACAGCCAAGGTACAGAGGTGCCGTGCTGTGCTCCTCCACATCTGGGCCACATGGCCTCCATAGTCCATGTAATCCCCAGTGCATGCCTCCATATGCGGGCGGCTCAGTGGTGCCTCTGGTCCCAGTGGACCCAGACCATGGGCAGACTTCGGGATAGGGTCACCGTCTCATGCCAGCTTGTGGAGTCCCTCACCTGGTGGCAGGATGTCCAGCACCTGGGGGTGGGTGGGCATGCCCTTTCAGTTCCTGAACCTTTACAGGATCCTCATGATGGATACTTCCTCGGTGGGTTGGGGTGCCCATTGTGATGAGCTGTGCAGCCAAGGGGCTTGGTCCTTTGAGGAGAGCCAGCAGCAGATCAATCTGCTTGAGCTCAGAGCCATCTTTCACATCCTGAGGGTCTTCAGACACTACCTATGGCACCAGTCGGTGCTCATCTAGATGGACAACCAGGTCATGATGTTGTATGTGAACAAGCAGGGCAGCATGGGCTCTTACCCCCTCTGTCAGGACACCATGGCCCTCTGCTCCTTCGCGGCCAGCCAAGGGATGCTCCTTAGGCTGTCTATCTCCCGAGCCAGGACAACACTCTGGCGGACATGCTGAGCAGAGTCCTCCAGCCGCACGAGTGGTGACTGGACCCCGAGGTAGCGCTCAGACTCTTCCGGCTATGGAGAACCTCCAGCATGGATCTCTTCGCCAGTCCGGTCAATGCTTAGCTGCCCTGGTTCTGCAACCCTCAACCTCACCCTCCTGGGTGGTGCCTACTCCTTCCTCCTCTCATGGATAGGGGGCTTCCTTTATGCATTTCCCCCCATGCCACTGATTGCTCAGATCCTCTTCAAGGTCCAGCGTGACAAAGCATCGATCATCCTGGTGGCCCTGCGGTGGCCCAGGCAACCATGGTTCCCTCTGCTGCTCCGTCTCTCGATGGAGCCCCGGGTTCACCTCGGGAGCTCTCCAGGACTCCTGACACAGGAGAAGGGCTCAATTCTCCATCCCAACCAGAAACCCTATCCCTTACAGCATGGCGGCTGAGTGGGCTGCCCTAGTCTCACTACACATTCCCAGGGAGGTGAAAGAAATCATCCTGGCCTCTCACAAGGATTTCACGAGACAGGCTTATGCCTTCAACTGGTGGCGGTTTGCCATGTGGTGCACAGAGTACAGCCTTGACCCATTTTCTTGCCTTCTGCACTTGGTTCTTCAGCACCTCCTCCACCTATTGCAGTCTGGACTGAAGTCCAACTCTGTCAGGGTGTATCTCAGTGCTCTCTCGACTAATCATTACTCCATTGAGGGCAAGCCCCTTTTCATGCAGCCTCTCGTCAACAGATTTATATGGGGCCTCTTGCTCTCCAGACCTCCCTTGCTGCCACTGCTGGTGGAATGGGATCTCAATGTGGTCCTGGCATAGTTCACCAAGCTGCCATTCGAGCCCTTGGCTACCTGCTCTCTATGCCACCTGTCGCCCTCCTCATGGTGCTCACCTCGACTTGCAGGGTAAGTGAACTCCAGGTGCTGGTGGCCAAGCCTCCCTACACTAGATTCAATAGTAACAGGGTGGTGCTCCACACTCACCCCAAGTTCCTACCGAAGCTAGTTTCCGACTTCCACCTTAATCAGGAGGTGGTTCTCCCTATCTTCTTCCTGCAGCCTCACGCTGATGTTGCATCGGCCGTCCTCCATACCTTGGACGCAAACGAGCCATGTCCTTTTACTTACAACAGACCTAGGGCCACCGCAAAGCCTCACAACCTTTTGTCTCCTTTGACATGGGGCAGGTGGTCACCAAATGGACCATATCAGTCTGGGTGGGGGATTGCATCGCCTTCTCTCATAGCCGTGCCGTAGTCCCCCTGGAGTGCTGTGTCACGGCACACAATGTCAGGGCAATGGCGACCTCGGTCACAAACCTCCGGTCTGTGCTGATGACTGACATCTGTTGGGCCTCCACCTGGTCCTCTGTCCACACCTTTGCAGCCCACTGCTGCCTGGAGAGGGAGTCCCAATGGGACAGCGCCTTTGACCAGGCTGTACTCCCTAACCGCTTCGGGGTTTAGGCAGCTCCTGCCCTCTGATCCTTCTTATTTAGGCTACTGAAACTATGGTACTCTCTGGACACTTGGATCCTCAGATTCTGCCTTCAGATTCACTTGCAGCTGCTTACGGCTGGGCCATGGTTTTTCTATCGGTCCTCAGTAGCCTGGAGCTAGGGAGTCCCTATGTGAGGACTGACTTCCTGCTTGTTCCTTAAGAAAGTGTAGTTACTCACCTGTAACAGGTGTTCTCCAGGGACAGCAGGAATCAGTCCTCACAATCCTCCCTCCTCCCCTTGGATTTATTGTTCATTTTTGGCCATCTTCTTTGTTGGGCTCTAATTATGGCACTCGACTGACCAAGATGGCACCCTTGGGTGGGAAGGTGACCATGCATTCATGTTGGCAACTTCTAAAAGTCTTTCTTTGAAAACTGGGAAGATGCTTCCGTGGTGGCTCCATCGGTGCCAATGTCACCTATATGTGAGGGCTGATTCCTGCTGTCTCTGGAGAACACCTGTTACAGATGAGTAACTATACTTTACCAGATGGACCACCATTCCTGTGGAAGGTGGATCAGCCTTAAAGGATTTCCTGGATCTCAAAGTTGATTCTTTGCTAAAAAGCCAGTTTGCCATGTCAGCAGCTAATTTATAGCTGGGGGTATGCACCAACTTGACTTTTCGAGCCCTGCTCTAGTGGATTCAGTCTCTTCCTCCTGATGTTACTGCTTCTCTCTGGAGTTAGATATGGTATTCCTTCTGATACCTTGTATGACCTAGTGCACCTGGTGGCAGGGATTGTGCCCTAACTACTGTGTTATGGTATTGGATTTGGATCCATCACTGTGCAGCGGACACATCCTCCAAAGCCTGGTTGGTTCAACTGGCCTTTGATGCTCCTGTTTGGAACAGATTTGGAGAAACTAGTGAAGGACCCAGGCAAGATAAAATCTTACCACCTCCCAGAAGACAGTCCAGGTGGATTGTGAAGCAGGCAAGTGCCCCATTCTCATCAGCCTCTGCCTGATCACCAAGGCATGCTGGCTGGATTTCCAGGGGTCTCAGGACTATCATCACAATTGACCTAGAAAGTCTTTCTTCCCCTCTGCTCCAGGGTTTCTGGCTGATTCTCAGTCCTTTCATGGAGTATGTGGACCCAGGGATGCAGCTCTCTCTAGAGGAGGACCCTCATAGGCCACACAATGAAGGTTTGGGGGCCCAATCCCTGGCACCCCTGGTGGGTGGCATGCTTTGACTTTTCTTCCAGGAATTGGCCCAGGTTACCAAGGATTGCTGAGTGCTAGACAACATTCAGTTTGTCTATGTTGTAGAATGCAAGGAGCCGATTCCTGATGCCTTCATGATCTCCTCCTGTGAGTCTGTGATCAAAGGTGCCGTGGTGCAGACCACCTTGGACAAGTTGCTTTGCCTGAAGATGGTGGTGCCTGTTCCTCTGGGAGACAGGGCAAGGGTAGATATATCATCTACTCTGTGGTGCTAAAGAAGGATGGTTCCTTCCATCTCAGCATGGACCTCAAAACGGTCAGCAAGTATTTGTGCATCCTGTGCTTTTGTATGGAAACCTTGCGCTCTGTGATTCAAGCACTGCACTGAAAATTCTTGGCTTCTCTGCATCTGGCTAAGGCATATTTTCATATCTCGATCTGGGCAAATCAGCAGACGTTTCTGTGTTTTGCTGTGCTTAGCTCTCACTATCAGTTGTTCACCTTTCCTTTCAGGCTTTCCACCACTCAAAGGATATTCTCCAAGGTTATGATGGTGACAACTGCGGCACCAAGGGATCTAAGCATCTCGGGTAACGTCCTGAGTGATGTCCTTTTTGGAAAGCCTCAGCAGGGTGATCAATCAGGAAAAGACCAGTTGTTGCCTTCCCAGTCCTTGGAGTTTCTAGGAGCATGTTTTGACTCTCAAGTGCGCAGAGTTATCTCCAGGAACAAGCAGGAATGTAGTCTTCACATATGGGTATCGTCAACACTGACAGAGCCTGTGTGGAAACTCTCCCCAGCATCCTATAGGAAAGCTTTTGGGAGCATCTCACTGCGCCTGTGCTGATGTCTTCCTGCCCTTCCAACTCTCCCTCTTCAGTTTTTCATTTTCTGCGGAGCCGACAAGCAACAATTCTTGTCACCGTAGAAAAATTTCTTTTTTGTGGTCGCGTCTGCCTTCCCGTCGATGCTGACACCAGTACCATTGGTGTCTTCTTCTTTCTTTCTTCTTAAAAAAAAAAGTCTTTTTTTCTTGAGGGTCTTTCCCCTCTTGGTGCCTCGGTGCCATTTTGGGCTGTAGGTCCTGTTTTTCTTTAAAATGGAGAAACCAACTAGTGGTTTCAAAAAATGTTCAAAATATAGCAGTACTATTTCTGCTACCGATACCCATGACTGGTGTCTTAAATGTTTGGGCCCAGACCATTCACCATCGGAGTATCTTCTCTGCAGAAAGATGACTAAGAGGGGCCTGCAGAATAGAGCTGCGAAACTCGGCACCCTTTTTGGCTTGGATGCAATGTCCATTGCATCAATGTCATCCAAGGCTTCATCTTCCTCCCATGGCGTCCACCTCCGGAGAGCTCTTGGTGCCATGTTCTGGGGTCGTGGCCCACTCTGCTGGTACCAACACCCAGACATTGGCAAGCTCCATGGATCAACGTATCCTGGCCAGTGAGCGGAGTCTTCCGGCCTTGCTAGTAGCCTCCATACCGCTAAAGCCGCAGCAATCGGTTCCGCAGTCATCGGTACCGATGCCGGTACTGGACGTATCTGCATCTACTGTTGCGCTGCTCTCCATGCTACCATCTATGCCAGCCCTAGAATCGGTGTTCCGCATAAAGGGTCTGGTATCGAGGCATTCCAATGCTGACTTCAATTGGTATCGTCAACAGGCAGTACGGGAGCACCCGGCCCGTTGATACTTCGAGTCTTCTGATTCCGATTCTTCCAATGACTCCAGTACCAGAGGGATTCTTCCGGAGGATCCCTCTCCTTCCCTGCAACGCCGGATGTCTCCTCTGGAGGACATGTCTTTTCAAGCCTTTATACCGGATATGGCTCAGGGCCTCTTGATTACCGTGTTCCCCGAGAAGGAACCAAGAGCTGAAGAACTTGAAATTCTTCAGTATCCAGCAGCCCCTAAAGAGGCCGAAACTCTACCCATACATCGCATTTTGCATGATCTCATGCTTAGGATGTGGGAGACACCTTTAACGGTGTCTCCACATTCTCGAAGATTCGATACATTGTACCGGGTACCATAGTGTCCCGGGTTCCAAAAAACACAGTTACCACACCATTCCATGGTTGTGAAATCGGCAATGTGCCGAATCAAAAGTGCCAAGACACGTTCATCTAATCCTCCGTGCTGTGAGGTGAGAACTCTCAATGCCTTTGGCCATCGATGCTTTCAGGCCTCTATGTTATCGGCCAAAATAAGTTCATACATACTCTACATGGGTATGTTTCTTTGGGAGGTTACTAAAGATTTGGAATTAATGGCTCCTCTTCTCCCTGATGACAAGAGGGCCAATTTCCTTACACTTGTTAGACGTGCCCAAAATGTTTCTAAGTTCATGAACTGGGCAACCTTTGATTGTTTCGAATGTATTAGCAGGACTTCTGCTATTTTCATCAGTGCACGTCAGATTGCTTGGTAACAAGAATCTGATTTAGAGCAGTGTGTGCAAGATCAGCTGGGAAATATTCCTTGCTCGGGAGAAAACCTCTTTGGCAAAGATTGGCAGGACAAAGCTTCCCAACTTGAGTCCAAGAACACTATGTTAAATAGGCTCTCAAGGACCACTGCCAACTCAGCTAAGAAGAAGATGGTTAAGAAACCTTTTTTCAACAAGAAAAATAAATTCTATCCTTCTTAAATCCATACTGTCCACTGCCCAGTCCATGCTTCCCAGAAGGGGCAACAGCAGCTGAAACAACAAAGAAAGGCTCAAGTCCCCAGAGCTCAACCAGCTCAACAGACACAGTCTCCACAAGGTCTTTGACTCCTTCCTAGAGAGCCACTCAACATTCCAGGCAGACTGTGTTACTTTGCCAAGAGGTGGCAGCAGATAACATCAGAGTATTGTATTCTCTCCATAGTGACAAAACTCCATTTCCACAGTATGTCCCCTCCCTCCAATCCAACAGAGTTCAGTTCTCAGCCCCCCTCACCACTCTCTTGTGTCAAGAAGTTGCCTCACTTCTTACTCAGGGTGCGATAGAGGAGGTACCTCTTTCTCAACAAGGTCTGGGCTTTTACTCCCCCTTCTTCCTTATATCAAAGAAAACAGGAGGGTACAGGTCCATTCTGGACCTCAGGGAGTTAAACAAGTATCTGTTCCGAGAGAAATTCAAAATGATCTCTCTCGGAACACTTCTCCCTTACATCCAGAGTCTATGTTCTCTAGATCTAAAGGACGCATATACACATATCCTTATTCATGCACAACACAGGAGGATTCTTTGATTCCTCTTTCAGGGAAGATTTTACCAGTATAGGGTTCTACCCTTTGGCCTGGCTTCTGCCCCAAGAGTCTTCACAAAATGCATGGCAGTAGTAACAGCATTTCTAAGGACTTTAGGAATATTTGCCTTCCCCTACTTAGACGACTGACTGATCCGAGCATCAACAACTCCAGAGGCCAGCTCTGCTCTTTCCTGCACAATGCAGGTTCTTCATTATCTGGGATTGGTCATAAATCTCCCAAAGTCCCATCTTACCCCTTCTCAGAGAAGAGCCACCAAAATGGTAAAGGGGTTGGAAGGATACCCCTATGAAAAAAGGTTAAGGCTCTTTAACCTGGAAAAGAGACGGTTGAGGATAGATATGATAGAAGTCTGTAAATTAATGAATGGAGTGGAACGGGTAAACGTAAATTGACTGTTTATGTTATCAGAATATAGAAAGACTAGGGGACATGTAATGAAGCTACAAGGTAAACTATTTAAGTCAAATAAGAGAAATATTTTTTCATTCAACGTGTAATCAAACTCTGGAATTTGTTACCGGAGGATGTAGTAAAGGCTGTTAGTGTAGTTGTGTTTAAAAAAGGTTTGGACAAGTTCCTGGAAGAAAGGTCCATAAACCATTATTAAAAAGGGACCCAGGATATCAGTGCTTGACCCAATACAAGCATTGTGGAACCTGTGACTTTTGGGGAAACTGCTAGGTGCGTATGACCTAGATTGGCCACTGTTGGAAACAGGATACTGGGCTTGATGGACCTTGGTCTGGCCCAGTATGGCATATCTTATGTTCTTATGTTCTTATTCATTGGGGCTCTTCTAGACATGCGGCAGTCGAGGGTTTTCCAGCCACAGCTCCGCTGTGCTCGAATAGTTCAACTGGCTTCTCAAGCAGCTATGAAAACTTTCCTGACTGCTCGAGAAATGCTTCAGTTGCTTGGTCATAAGGCGTCCACTGTACATGTGGTTCCCTATGCTCGCCTACATATGCAGGCAGCCCAGTGGACACTGGCCTCTCAGTGGACTTAGGTGCCGGGTCGTCTTGGGGACAAAATCAGAAACTCTGCACGCCTCATTTCGTCCCTTCAGTGGTGACAATCGCTAGAAAGCCTACTCGTAGGGTCACCTTTTCAGCAGCCACTGCACTAAGCTACCTTGATCACAGATGTGTCCAAGTTGGTTGGGGAGCTCATCTGGACAATCTCTCCACTCAAGGTCTCTGGACCCAGCATGAAGCTTACTTTCACATAAACCTACTGGAACTCAGAGACATTTTCTATGCTCTTTGAGTATTCCAGGACAATCTGCGCTACAAGACACCCAGATGGACAATCAGGTAGCCATGATCTATATGAACAAACAGAGTGGAACAGATTCTCAGGCATTGTGCAACGAAGCTCTACACTTATGGTCCTTTGCAAGAGGCCTTCAGATTCACCTACTAGCAGTGTATCTCCCAGGTAAACAGAATCTCCTAGCAGACAAACTCAGTCGAGTGCTGCTGCCACACAAGTGGTCTCTTCATTTAGAGCAAATTGCTTGGATCTTTCGAATCTGGGGAACCCCAGATATAGACCTATTTGCAAGTCCTCAGAATGCCAGACTTCCCCAGTTCTGTTCCAGAATTCCTGCTTGGAACAGTCAAGCAATGGATGCTTTGCATCTCCACTGGGGTCAGGACTTCCTATATGCCTTCCCACCCATTCCCCTCATTTCCAAAACTCTGTTCAAACTTCAGAGAGACAGGGGTCATATGATCCTCATAGCCCCACCCTGGCCATGACAGACGTGGTATCCACTGCTTTTATGTCTCTCTCAAGCCAAGTCTCTGGAGTTGGGAGGGGCTCCAGATCTTCTATCCCAGGAGAACAGGACGCTTCTGCACCCTAACCCTCAGTCCTTGCACCTGACAGTGTGTCTGCTGAAAGCCTAGACCTACACAATATCAACCTCTCTCAATTTTATTTTATTTTTATTTATTTATTTTATTTTATTTAGCTGCATTTATATCCCGCTTTTCACCTGGTCAAAGCGGTTGGGGGATACATTTAACACGAGGGGATATGAGACACATACACTAATCTCCAGGAACAAGCAGGAATGAGTCCTCACATATGGGTACGTCGGAACCGACGGAGCCTGCGCGGGAAAGCTCCCCAGCTTCCCAGAAAGGAAGCTTTTGGGGCCTCCCACAGCGCATGCGCGCTGCCTTCCCGCCTTCCTGACCAACTCTCTTCAGTTCTTCTTTTTCCGCGGAGCCAGCAGGTCGTGTTCCTGTCACCGCTGAAGAAATTGTTATTTTAATTTGTTTCTTTGACCGCGTGTCTGCCTTCCCCGATTCCAGACTGGTACCGCCGGTCCTTTTTTCGTTTTTAAAAAAAAGAAATATATATATATTACTTTTTCCTACACTTGGTGTATTTTTTCTGTGAGGCCTCTAGGCCTTCTCAGGTCTCCCTCATGGAAAAACCTGCTTCTGGTTTTAAAAAATGCACTAAGTGTACCGGTACTATTTCAGTTACAGACACCCATGAGTGGTGTCTTAAATGTTTGGGGCCTGACCATTCCATTCCGGATTGTCCATCCTGCTCTCTGATGTCCAAAAGGGGCTTACAGAACAGAGCAGCTAAATTTCATATGCTGTTTTCTACCGATACTCCAGCATCAACATCCTCCAGGTCTTCTTCTCCTGATGGATCTCAGGTAACCAAACATTCTTCGGGCAAGTCCTCAAAAGGCAAATCTCCCTCTAAGCAGCGAGAGGCCCTTGCAATTGACCCTGAGGACCCTGCCCCAGCCAAACAACCCCGGCGGGAAGCTCCGGCTTCCAAAGCTCCTCCTATGGGGTTACAGGTAGACATCGATGGCACGGCCTCGACCGATCTCCTGTTAGACTGCTCTGGGGTACCGGCTAACACCGGTACCAACTTCCAGGCAGTTGTGGCGGCTATGGGTACTACGGTACAATCCATGCAGCAGGCCTTACTGACTTTCATTAATGCTGCACCGCCATCGGTACCGCGACAATCGGTTCCGACTCCGATTCCGGTACCGCAACCGATACCGGTACCCAGAGCATCTACTTCCAGTAGCATGCCGGTTCCGGTCTCTGGTTCTGGAGCTTTCTTCGATACCGCTCCGATACCCGGTACGCCCGATGTCGGTACCGATCGGTACGCGTATCGATCTCTGGAAGCAAATAGACGATACTTTGAATCCTCTGAAGAGTCTGATACCTCAGATGATTCTGCTGACGTCTCTTTCACTCTTCCTGAGGAGCCCTCTTCTCCAAAAAGGAGAATGTCTCCTCCAGAGGATTTGTCCTTTCAAGACTTCATTATTGAAGTAGCTAAAGGACTCTCCATATCTGTATCCTCAGAAAAGGAACCTAGAGCAAAAAAATTAGATATTTTAGGATACTCTAAGGTTCCTAAAGAGGCAGCCACCTTACCCATACATGAAATTCTTCAAGAACACATGATGGATTTGTGGGAGGCTCCTCTTACCCTATCTCCACATTCTCGACGTTTGGACACCATGTATCGGGTTCCTCCTTCTCCTGGTTTTCAAAAAACTCAGCTTCCTCACCACTCTATTGTGGTGAAGTCTGCTATGAAAAAGATAAAGAGTACCAAAAGACACTCTTCAACCCCTCCAGGAAGAGAATGTAGGACTCTGGATGCTTTTGGGAGAAAAATCTTCCAAGCTAGCATGCTTATTGCCAGAATCAATTCATACAGCCTTTATATGGGCATGTTTTTGAAAGAGATTGCATTAAAGATACGTCAATTTCTCCCCTTTATCCCAGAGGATAAACAGGAGGAATTCCTTCTTTTGCTAAAGCACACTCAAGATGTTTCCAAGTTCTCCAACAGAGCAGCTTTTGACTCTTTTGAGGGGGCAAGCAGAGCCTCTGGCATAGCCATAGCTGCTCGCAGACTGGTTTGGCTCCAGGCCTCTGATTTGGAACCCTGGGTACAAGAAGGCTTGGGCAATCTGCCCTGTACAGGTGAAAATCTCTTTGGCAAAGAGTGGCAAATCAAAGCCACTCAAATGGATGCAGAGAATGCTGCTTTAGATAGACTTTCTAAGTCTACCTCTACCCCTGCCAAGAAAAAACCTTTTAAGAAAACTTTCTATAAAAAGACCAGATTTTCCACAAATACTGGCCAGCAATCTTCCCAAGTTCGCTTTGCTCCTAAGCGTCAGCAAACTAAGCAGGCCAGAACAAAGGCCACAGGGGCTGCTACAATCCAGCAGTCCCAACCTCCTCAGGGTTTTTGACTTGATTCTAGAGAACTTACCCTTTCTGGCTCTGCAACAGCCAGAACCTCTCACCATTCCAGGAAGGTTGGCTCATTTTGCTCCCAGATGGGAACAAATCACATCAGAACCGTGGACCCTCTCTATCATCAGAGAGGGCTACAAACTACATTTCTACAGCCTTCCTCCCCATACCATGGTGAGACAATTCAATTCTCCCCCATCTCTCCTGCACCTGTTGGGCCAAGAGGTGACCACTCTTCTCGCCCAAAGGGCAATAGAAGAGGTTCCTCTTCCTCAACAAGGGTCAGGTTTCTACTCCCCCTATTTTCTGATTCCCAAGAAAACAGGGGGATACAGACCCATTCTGGATCTCAGAGAATTGAACAAATTCCTCTACAAAGAGAAATTCAAAATGCTTTCTCTAGGTACTCTCCTTCCATACCTACAGAGTCAGGACTGGCTTTGTTCTCTAGATCTCAAGGATGCGTACACACATATACTCATCCATCCATCCCACAGAAAATTCCTACGGTTCATGTTCCAGGGAAAACATTTCCAATACAGAGTACTCCCCTTCGGTCTAGCCTCTGCTCCAAGGGTATTTACCAAATGCATGGCAATAGTAGCTGCATTTCTACGCACTCTGGGGATCTTTGTCTTCCCGTACCTGGACGACTGGCTCATCCGAGCTCCATCTCAGTCCGAGGCTCAGACTTCCCTGGACCACACCAGACACATACTGCAGTATCTGGGACTTGTCATCAATCTGCCAAAGTCTCAACTCACCCCTACTCAATCCCTAGAGTTCATCGGGGCTTGGCTAGATACTACCACTGCAAGGGCCTATCTTCCTCAGGCCCGTTGCAACCGTCTAGTGCACTTGGCCTCTCAAATTCAGTCCAGAAGCCACTTGACTGCCAGAGAGATGCTACAACTGCTAGGTCACATGGCATCCACAGTTCATGTAGTGCCTTATGCTCGCCTACATATGAGAGCAGCTCAATGGACCTTGTCCATACAGTGGACCCAAGCATCAGGAGCTCTCTCAGACCAAATAGCAACCTCAAAACGTCTTTTTTGGTCTCTCCAATGGTGGATATCCACTCAAAATCTGTTGTTGGGGGCCCCCTTCCAACCTGTGTTACCCCAAGCAACTCTCACTACAGATGCCTCCCAAACAGGCTGGGGAGCTCATCTCCAAGACCTCTCCACTCAGGGCATTTGGTCTCCACAGGAAACCACCCTTCATATCAACCTTTTGGAGCTGCGAGCAATTCTCCTTGCTCTCAAGGTCTTTCATACCCTCCTCATCAACATGACAGTCCTTGTTCATACCGACAATCAAGTAGCCATGTTCTACGTAAACAAACAAGGAGAGACTGGCTCTCTGTCGCTTTGCAACGAAGCTCTAAAACTCTGGGCCTTCGCCAGAGAGCATGGGATCCATCTCCTGGCAGTGTACCTCCCAGGAATCCAAAACTCTTGGGCAGACAGACTCAGTCGAGTCCTGCTGCCACACGAATGGTCCCTGCACATGGATCAGGTACTCAGAATCTTTCAAGAATGGGGGACCCCGGACATAGACCTCTTTGCAAGTCCGTACAATGCCAGCTTCCCCAGTTCTGTTCCAGGATTCCGTGTCAGGGAGCTCAGGCCAAGGATGCCTTCCTCCTTCATTGGGGTCAGGCCTTCCTATATGCCTTTCCACCCATTCCCTTGATTCCCAAGACTCTATTCAAACTTCAGAGGGATCAAGGATCCATGATCCTCATAGCTCCACGCTGGCCACGCCAAGTGTGGTACCCTCTACTTCTGCATCTCTCCCAGACACCCTCCCTGGATCTGGGAGCTGCTCCAGACCTTCTGTCTCAAGAGGAGGGGACTTTGTGGCACCCAAACCCCAAGTCCCTTCACCTCAGAGCTTGGTTACTGAAGGCCTAGACCTTCAAGACTTGAATCTTTCTCAACAGGTGAAGGATATCCTCCATGCATCGAGGAAACCTTCCACCAGGCGTTCTTATGCTTTTAAATGGAAAATATTTTCAATTTGGTGTGCTAACAAAGGTCTTAACCCTCTAGCACTACCTTTAACTTCTTTACTTGACTATCTCCTGCATCTTTCCAATGCAGGACTTAAAACCAATTCTGTAAGAGTCCATTTGAGTGCTATTGCAGCATCTCTTCAGCCTATCAATGGACAATCTGTTTCCTCTCATCCTCTTATTGCAAGATTCATGAGAGGTCTAACTTTAACTAAACCTCCCATTCAGCCTCCTCCAGTGGCATGGGACTTAAACGTAGTCCTTGGTCAGCTTATGAAGCCGCCCTTTGAACCCTTAGCCACTACCTCCTTAAAATTCCTTTCCTGAAAAGTCATTTTCCTTATTGCAATCACTTCTGCTCACCGCATCAGTGAACTGCAGGCTTTAGTGGCTAATCCACCTTATACAAGGTTCCATCATGATAAGGTAGTCCTTAGGACAAATCCCCACTTTATGCCTAAAGTGGTCTCACCTTTTCATCTTAATCAAGAGGTATATCTACCTGTCTTTTTTCCAGCTCCTCATGCATCTAGTGCAGAGAGGAACCTACATACGTTAGATTGTAAAAGAGCTCTTGCCTTTTACATCCACAGGACACAGCAACATAGAAAGTCTTCTCAACTTTTTGTTGCTTTTGATCCTTCTCATTTAGGACTTCCAGTCTCAAAAAGAACACTGTCCAATTGGATTGCTCAGTGTATTTCATTTGCTTACCAGAGTAAGAACCTTTCTCTGGAAGGCCATGTCACAGCTCACAATGTGAGAGCCATGGCCACATCTATGGCTCATCTTCATTCTGTATCCATCGATCAGATCTGTCGAGCAGCCACTTGGGCCTCGGTTCATACCTTCACAGCCCATTACTGCTTGGACAAGGACTCCCGCCGGGATGCCTTGTTTGGTCAGGCTGTCCTCAGACACCTGTTCCATTCTTAAACAACTCCTGCCCACCTTCCCTGAATGGATGCCTGAGATCCATGGGAAGATGAGGAATTCTTGCAGGGGGATCTCCCCGGCATCTTAGCTAGGGAGTCCCCATATGTGAGGACTCATTCCTGCTTGTTCCTGGAGATAGCACAGTTACTTACCTGTAACAGGTGATCTCTGGGAACAGCAGGAATTAGTCCTCACAACCCTCCCACCTCCCCTAGGAGTTGTATCTCTCTCTCTCTCTTTCCTTTCCTCTCTCTATTGTCTCAGCTTTAAACTCGAACTGAAGAGAGTTGGTCAGGAAGGCGGGAAGGCAGCGCGCATGCGCTGTGGGAGGCCCCAAAAGCTTCCTTTCTGGGAAGCTTTCCCGCACAGGCTCCATCGGTTCCAACATACCCATATGTGAGGACTAATTCCTGCTGTTCCCAGAGATCACCTGTTACAGGTAAGTAACTGTGCTATACTTACAGGGAACATGGGCAATGGAGGGTTAAGTGGCTTGCCCAAGACCACAAAGAGCACCTGTGGGACTAGAAACCCCAGTCCTTCCGGCCCAAGGTTGCTGTCCTCTAGTGGGATTTGAACCACCAACCTTCCGGCCTGTAGTACCTTGCCCCAACCACTAGGCCACTCCTCCCTAGACAGGTTAAAGATATCCTTTTGGCCTCAAGGAAACCTTCCACAAGGCGTGCTTACGCTTTTAAGTGGAGAAGGTTCTCTATCTGGTGTTCAGAAAAGGAACTTAATCCTTTTTCAGTTCCAGTAGAGGCGTTCCACCTTTCATCCTCTGGACATAAAACTAATTCAGTAAGGGTCCAACTTAGGGGGATGTTTACTAAAGTGCGGTAAACGTGACTAACGCGCGTTATACGACGTTAACGACCGTAAGTGCCGTATAACGCACGTACCGACGCGCTAACGACCGTTAACGTCATACTACACGCGTTAACCGTAGTTAACGATCGTAAAGCTCCGCGGCGCGTTAAAACAGCGCAGAAGGTGGAGAGTGGGCGGAGAGAAGGGGTCAATGGGCGGAGAGTGGGCGGAGAGTGGGCGGGGAGAGGCTCCCCTCATACTAACGCGCTGAATTTCAGAGCTCAATTCCAACGCGAATGAAAACCTGTTGTTAAAGGCATTTAAAGGGAAGAGAAACCATTTCCGTCAGCAATGTACAGAAAAACCGGGGAAACCCACAAAACGTGAGCAGTGTGATACATGTGCACAGAACAAAATTTCACATAAAACGTTAAAAATGACCACAAGAAACATTTTAAAAAGCATAATTCAGCTGGGCAACAGTGATAGCAATGGGCAACAAGGAACAACACTCCCTGGAAAGCACCAAAATAAAAAGAAATGATGTGTGGAAGGGTCTACGCTCCGCAGACCCTTTCAAAGAGCATTACATTGTAATGGAGCTGTCCTGGGCATGTGGTGTAATGTTTCCCAATGATATCATTGTTGCCCAGCTTGGTTATGGGTGTGTGCCCCTTTTCTGAGGTCCTTTCTGAGGTTTATGTGCACCTTTGTCTGCATACAAGGTAAATGAGGCCACAGTAAACCGTCAGGCTGGTTTAACTAACTCCAGGGACTGCACTGCCTCTGTGGCCACAGTGTGGTGCAACAGACACAGCCAGTGCCTGTAAGACCAGAGGGTCACAGGTTCAAATCCCAGCTGGGGCACCTGCCAACCCAGTCCCCATAGTTTTACCCACCACTAAACAATGATAGTAAAGACACTCCTTTATTGCAGAGAACATACGCATGGCCTATATTTTACAACACCAAACACAGACACCAGAAACAGGCACATTACCTAAAGCAGAGTCCCGCAAATGCAGTCCTGGAGGGCCCCACACCATTCCGGCTTCATGCTGCCTCTAATAAAGATGCCTGTGCTGCATAGCTATGCACCACCCCCATGGTATGCAGATGTAGCTCATGCATATTTATGAGGGACAGCATGAAAACCCGAACAGTCTTTGGAACACCAGGACTGGAGTTGAGGAACTCTGCCGTAAAGCAGCAGCCAACAGGGCCACACACCCACCCACAGGCCCCATTGGCCAATGCCTCCTGGAGAGGCAAGACATTGGGCCCTGCCTGTATCTCCCAATACTAGCAGTTGCATACCTTAGCAATGCCACCCTACACCTGGGTATATGGTACAGAGCTATCAAACGTTCCCTATGATAACTGGCAGATATCAATTCCTACGTTAAGCACAGTTTGCTCATTGAGCTCCACCATAACAATCATTCTGATGTCTGCGGTGTTTGCTGCAGGTCTGGTCTCTGACAGTGTTCACCACCCTGGGGAGTGACCCCCCAACAGCCTTGTGTACCATATCCATGCCTGTACTATGCCCATGACAGGTGTGGTGGGTATGGCTGCTGACCACCTCTATAGTAGCACAATGCTGGCATAGGTGTGGGGGTGGTGTCTGTCTATCCAGTGTGTGGTGGCTGCAAACACCTTCCACAGCCCACAATGCCAGCAATGTTGCCAGTATTGGGCTGCCAATGTGCATAATGAGGAGCAAGGTACCATGGGTATAGGCCGGACAGGGTGGCCTGGCCAGGGTGCATCTGCACAGGGCATAGGGCAGTGACAGGCACATTGTAGTGCCCGGCCACCACCTACACAGACAGGGTGACCTCAGTATATCCTGCTGAGAGATCACTCTCACCCTGACTGTGCAGTGACCACAGCATGGCTAGGCACTCCCATAGTGCTATCTAGTATTTCTCTCATGTGATAAATATGGGTTTCCTTTTGGGGCCCAGTCACTGATGTATCTGCTTGCTGTGTATGCTGACATCCCAGTTCTGGGTGCAGGCATCTCCACTGGGCACTAGCAGACTGTTGGTAGCTGGTAGGTGTTGTGATGGAGTGGCTTGCAGAGTGCAGTGGCTGATGGCTTGCACCAGGGGAATATCAGATAGTGGTGGGGTGCAGCATACCATATCCAGGCCTAATGTCTGCTATTGTGTTATGGCTGTGTACAGAGCTGCATTGACTGCCCTGTGGGGTGTCTGTTCCTCAGCAGGACTAGGGTTAATGTTCCCCTCTACTGCCACCTTTGCAGGGAGGTAGACTGTGGATCTTTTGATGGGAGACCCTGTTTGCCACCCTCAGCCCTGGGGGAGGGGGGTGGTGGTGCATGGGGGCTACACCTGACTGAAACAGACAGAGATGTCCAAGCATGGTCCTGCAGAACCTACCTATTTCACACAGTAACACTGCTTTGGACCTGCGTCATGGACGGTGCTGTGGACCTGGTGCTGGGCGCCTCACTGCACCCTCAGGGTGAGCACAGTACCCGCACAATGTGACGGTGTGTAGCTACTCTGTGCCAGTACAACACACGGTCAGTACCCCCTACCAGCCCGAGTGCTGTGGGGGTGCACATGGTCAGTTCCCCCTACCAGGCTGAGGTGCTGTGGGGGTGCATTCCCCATGGTGTGTATCTGTGGACAGCTGATTTGCATGTGCAGTGCATCATGGGTGTGACTGGCACAATCCAACCCTGTGAAACCCCAGCACCTGCTCACAGGCTCTGATAAACCATAGGCCATCACACGTAGATCTGCTAGCATAATGCATAGGTGCAAGACACCCTACAGAGTCTGTAAAATAAGATGCCCACATTGGTAGAAACACACGTACCCACGCACGTAAAAACACACGTACCCACGCACGATTGTACGCGCGCAGCAACGCACGGGGCTACGCACGTACCAATGCACGCACCAACGTACGTGGCTAGGCACACTCCGAGGGTGTTTTTCTGACACCAATACTCAACGTAACGAAAAACATGCCTCCTCTTTCCCTCTGTAATGTACAGGGTGATGCCTGGGACAGCCTTCTGCATTAGGCACACTGGGGACTTGAACCCATGCTGCCTGTAACAGCGGTCAGTACCATAACCATTGTGCTACAGCTCTGTTTCAGTGCTTTGTGTCTGTATGTCTTCTTACGTTTAACGTGCTGTAACGCGCCACGGCGCCTGGTAACGCTCGTTAATTTTTTTAACGTGCGTTAGTGGTGACGATGTACCGCCCATGTCCTTATTTGGGGTTTCTGTCACTACTGCGGCTCCTAACGCGAATTGCACTAACGCAGTTTAGTAAACATACCCCTTAGTGTTATTGCGGCTTTCCACACACCCTTTGTTGGACAACCTATCTCCTCCCAACCTCTTGTAGTGCATTTTATGAGAGGTCTACTCTTAGCTAAGCCTCCCATTAAGCTACCACCCGTGGCATGGGATTTAAATCTTGTTGGCCAGCTCATGTAGTTGCCCTTCGAACCTCTAGCAACTACATCCCTGAAGTTTCTTTCTTGGAAGGTGATCTTCCTAATTGTCCTTACTTTTGCTAGATGCATCAGTGAGTTACAATCTTTAGTGGCTGACCCTCCTTATACAAGGTTACACCATGATAAGGTAGTCCTTAGGACTCATCCTCACTTTATGCCAAAGGTGGTTTCACCTTTTCATTTGAACCAGTCGGTTTACCTTCCTGTCTTCTTCCCTAGACCTCATGCCTCTAGTGCAGAAAAGAATCTTCACACTCTGGATTTAATATGGGCTCTAGCCTTTTACCTTCAGAGGACTAGGCAACATAGAAAGGCTTCACAGTTTTTTTGTTGTCTTTGATCCCAGTCACTGGGTTTACCAGTTTCCAAGAGAACATTCTCTGAATGTAAGGGACTTTCTCTCGAAGGTCGTGTCACAACTCGCAATGTGAGGGCAATGGCTGCCTCTATGGCCAACTTTCACTCAGTGTCGATTGATGACATCTGCAAAGCAGCCACTTGGTCCTCTGTCCACACTTTTATGGCCCATTACTGCTTGGACAAGGACTCCCGTTGGGATGCCTCGTTTGGCTAGGCTGCTATCCAGCATCTCTTTCAGACTTAGAACAACTCCTACCCCCCCCCCCCCCCCTGTCCTGGGTTTCGATACCAGACATTCTTGGGAGGAAGCATGACTCACCTCATCCGGGGTTTCACTGCTTTCTGGGGTCATCTCCCTGCATCTCTAAGCTTGGGAGTCCCATATGTGAAGACTACATTCCTGCTTATTCCTGGAGATAGCATAGTTACTTACCTGTAACAGGTGATCTCCGGGAATAGCAGGAATTGAGTCTTCACAACCCACCCAACTCCCCTAGGAGTTGTATCTCTATCTCTCTCTCTTGCTTTTTGTCTTTCATTCTCTCCTTTTGTCTCAGCTACAAACCCAACTGAAGAGAGAGAGTTGGAAGGGCAGGAAGGCAGCAGTGCAGGCGCAGTGGGATGCTCCCAAAAGCTTTCCTATAGGACGCTGGGGAGCGTTCCCATGCGGGCTCCGTCGGTGCCGACGATACCCATATGTGAAGACTCAATTCCTGCTGTTCCCGGAGATCACTTGTTACAGGTGAGTAACTACTCTTTTCTGCCAGAGGACAGAGTCAAAAGTCTGATGAATTGCCTGGTGATGTTCTGTGCACAGCAGGCCCCCAGAGTCTGGGATTATCTTCGGATCCTCGGATTGATGGCAGCGACCACAGAGATGGCTCAGTGGGCATGTGCTCACATATGGCCACTCCAAAGGTCCTTGTTGATGTGATGGTCCCCGAGTTCTCAGGAGTTTGAGCGCAGACTAACGCTCTCATTGATGGTGAAGTCCAGCCTGTGGTGGTGGCAGCCCTGTCATGATTTTGTACTTGGCTCTGCAGGCTTATTTTCTACTGACAGTCTTCTGTTCTACTTTCCTGTACATAGTTCACCACTGTTGAGTACTCATTGTTGCCCACATTGAGGTTGTGTGAGGCTTGCTCTGTATCTCCCATATGCTTTGGGAAGAATATTGAAGAGACCTCTGGTGGCTGAGCCGGATAGAGGCATGGAAGTGATGACATTAAAACCTGGGCTTTTCATTGGTCTTTGTATCCACCAATCTGCTGGTAGGGGAACACAACCCACTTGTCTGGACTGGTCTAGCAGGACGCAAGAAAAGGACATAATCTGATAAGTAAAATGTCACCTTCAGTATGAAGGTTTTCATGCTAGGAGCTTAAAGAAGAACTTACTTTTCTCTCAGTTTTTAAGATTATGAAGATTATGCACTACTATTGAAGAATTTGATAAGCAGGCAAAAGATATGATTAATAAGTTTGCAGAGAGAGCTTATCAAAAAGATTGTGTCTTAACTAGCTATTCCAAAGCCAGGCATCAATTCATGAGGAAATACTCCTTAAGAAAGAGAAGTCCTTTGACTACCCTTATTTGCACAATGACATTTTCAAGTATGTCTGGCTGTATTTCAAAGATTCTTAGGAAGCACTGGCATATTTTAAAGAAACATGAATGTTTCACAGACAAGAAATTGTGGCATATAGTAGAGAAAATAATTTGAGAGATCTCCTCATCCCATGAGCATTATCTAGTGACTGCAAAACCCTGGCACTTCTGAAAGGGCATTACAGATGTCATAAATGTACTGTATATTCCACTAGAATTTGATATTTTTGTACATCCAGTGACAAAAGAAAAAATAAACCTGTACCATCTAAGCAACTGTAATACTAAAAATAGAATTTAGATCACTATATGTCCATGTCAGCTCCTATATGTCAGTAAGACCATTCACCCCTTACAAATAAGACTTAGTGAGCATAAAATTTGTAGTAAAAGAAGAATGTCTGCTCTCCTTGTGGAACATTGTTTGAAGACTTAAGATTCTTCATGGTTAGGACTTTTTCCAGCAATTGGAGGGGAAGTGGTATTGTTTAATCACTACTCTGTTTGTAATGACATTTTATTTTTAAGTTGAATACAATGACCCCTTTTGGACTTAATCAAGATGTGGACTGTTATGTATCTCCAGGAACAAGCAGGAATGCAGTCTTCACAGAAAGGTATCATCGGAACTGATGGAGCCTGCATGGGAATGCTCACCAGCATCCAAAAGGAGAGCTTTTGAGAGCACTCCACTGCGTCTGCACAGCTGCCTTCCTTGCAATTGTCTTCAGTTCTTTATTTTCCATGGAGCCAGCAGGAAACCTTTCCTGTCACCGCTGAAAAACTTTCTTTTTTGTTTATATTTCTATGCTCTGCCTTCCAGTCGATGCCAGTACCCTCCCCAGATACCAGCTCTATTTTTTCTCTAATTTTATTATCTTTTTTATTCAGGGTGTTCTACTGCCGTTTTAGGCCTTAGGCCTACAGTTTTTTGTTTATCATGGACAGACATATCAGTGGCTTTAAAAAATGTTCTAAGTGCTCTGGCATTATGTCAGTCACTGATTGCCACGATTACTGTCTCAAGTGTTTGGGCCCAGATAACTGTCCTTTGTGCAATCAAATGATTAAGTGAGGCCTACAGAACAGGGCCAGGCAGTTTGGTTTGACTCACTGTTCGTTCCGGATTTGATTTCAGTAGCCTCGGCATCGTCGAGAGGTTTGGCCTCCTCAGCTGGGTCTAAGCCTTAAGGTCTCCAAAAAGCCCAAACATAAGTCAAAGTCCTTGGCATTGAAGTCCAAAACCAAGTATCAAGGTAAGTCCCATTCTCCATGAGATGCATTGGAAGGTGCATCAGATGCTGACAGACCTGCCAAGCAGCCCCAATGGGAGGACCATCCCTCCAAAACCACACAGGGGTTCCAGGATGCTTTTGAGGTATCGAACTCTGGAGAGCTACTGGTACCGTGCTCTGGGATGGTGGCTCATAGCTCCATATTTCAATCAACCAAAGCATCAGTAGTGTCCATCAATCAGTGCTTCTTGGCTATCAGAGGACCTTGGAGAAGCTCCTGGCAGCTTCGGAACTGCAAGTATCTACAGTCCCAGTGACTCAGGCACTGCCATCCGCTTTGGTATCGGGACCTTTGGGTCCGATGCCAGCTCTGGAACTGGTTACATTGGGACCACTCCCACTGATTCCACCGCTTGAGACGGTATTGACAGGACCACTCCCGTTGATTCCTCCACTGGAATCGGTAGCGGTGGAACCCCTTCCTCTGATTCCTCCACTGGAACCGGTAGGCATTATCAGTGCCCTATTGATTCCAGGTTCCTGTATGGCATGCCCTGAGCACAGACATCAACACTGAGCATCAACTTCAGCTCGATAATGTCGATACTTTGATTTCCTTTTGGAGTCAGATTCTTCTTCTTTTGATTCCGAGGAAACATCAGAGGACTCCAGGGTCACCAGAGATATTCCCTTCAATGCTTCTCCACCTTAGACATGGCACTGATCACTGCCAGAAGACATGTCCTTTCAGGACTTCATCTGAGACATGTCGGCGGGCCTTTGAATTACTGCCTCATCCATAACAGAACCAAGGGCTGAAGAATTGGAAATTCTCCAAAACTCCTTGATGCCCAAAGAAGCACCGAATCCTTCATAATTTAATGCTATGTAGGTGTGAGGCCCTGCTAACTGTTGCACCTCTAAGTAAACATCTGAATATTATGTATCAAGTTCCTCCATGCCCAGGGTTTGAAAAACCTCAATTTCCACACCATTCCATAGTGGTGGAATCGTCAATGAGGCGCATTAAGAGTTCTAAGAGTCATTTGTCAATGCCTCCTGGCAAGGATGCCAGGGTTCTCGATGCCTTTGGACACTGGTGCTTCCAGGCTTGTATGCTTGCTTCCTGGATTACATCCTATACCCTCTATATAGGCATGTACATTAAGAATGTCTCCAGGCATCTAGGAAACTTTGCTCCTATCCTCCCAGATGACAAACGTGACAAGTTACCCAACATTCCTTGCTCTGGTAAAAATCTTTTTGGTAAAGGTTGGAGAGAGAAAGCAGGGGAACTTGAGGCAGATGATCTTACCCTCAGATCCTTCCCTGCCGGTTCAGAAACGGCGGTCTCTCCCCGAAGACGCCTGCTTTCTGGAGTTTGTGCAGGACATGGCTCAAGCCCTAGCACTCTCCACGCAGTCCGTGGAGGAGTCCCATGCAGAGGAGCTCAATATTTTACAATACGAGACCCCGCCGAGGGAATCCCTCACTGTCCTGGTTCCACCCGTCCTAGCCTGGCTGCTCCTCTGCATGTGCGAGATGCCTGCTTCTATCCCCATTGTCAACAAGTGCCTGGACACCATGTACAGGGTCCAGCGAGGGCCAGGCTTCTGGAAGGCCCAGCTTCCTCATACCTTGATGGTGGTGGAGTCCGCCATGTGGAAGCAAAAGAGCCCAAAAGCCCACTCTTCAGTCCCACCGGGTAGGGAATCACGTGCCCTTCATGCCCTCGGGTGTAAGGGCTATCAAGGCTACATGCTGGCGTGCCGCATCCAGGCTTACCAGCTATACATAAGTATGTTCCTTCGTGACCTCATGAAGGAGCTTGGAGGTTTTCAGGCAGGCCTCGATGGTGATTACCTCTGCCATTTCGTCCCTCCTAAAGTCAATGGGGGACTGTTCAAAGTACCTTTCTCGTGCTGTGTATGACACCTTCGAGTCCTACGCTCGGGTAGCAGCTGCTGGCTTCGAGACCAGGCAGTAGGTCTGGCTCCAGTCCTTGGATCTCAAACAATGAGTCCAGGAGAAACTGCTCGATGCAACGTGCATGGGCGAGCAATTGTTTGGCAAACCTATGGAGGACAAAGCAGCAGAGATTAAGATGGAGTATGTTACCCGCAGCCATACCTCCTGAAAGATTTTCTCCCTCCCATGGAAGAAGCAACAGGGAAAAATGCCTTTCTTCCAGAGGAAGGGTCTCCCCTACCGGGGCTACCCACCTTACCCTCCAGTGCCGGCTCCGCCCCAAAGCGGACAGAGTAAGAACAACCCTCATGGCCCACATAAGCCAAAGGGACCCAAAAGCCAGACCCTGGCACAGGCCCATTCGGTCCCGGGCTTTTGACACCAGATGCATAGCCGCTTGCCCTCCGGTGACCAAGCTACTGGTGAGAGGGCGCCTGGTGCACTTTGCTCCCCGATAGGAGTCTGTCACCTCTGACATCTGGGTCCTCTAGGTTGTCCGGGAGGGTTACCTCCTTCATCTGGACCGGCTTCCTCCACTCTTCTTCCATGAAGAGCCCCCTTGACTCCCCGTTTACCAGGTCTTCTTGGCGCAGGAGCTTATCAACCTCCTCGAGGAATGAGCAGTAGAAGTGGTCCTGCTGCACCTCAGAGGTCGTGGGTTCTACTCCCGTTACTTCCTTCTGCCAAAGCGGATGGACGGCTTCTGACCAATCCTCGATTTAAGAAATCTCAACAAATACCTGGTGTGGGAGAGATTCAAAATGCTCTCTCTTGGCGCCTTGCTGCCCTGCCTCCAGCAGGGCAACTTGCTATGCTCCTTGTACCTTCAGGATGCGTACGCTCACATCCTCATCCATCCCAAGCACAGGAAATACCTACATTTCAGGGTGTAAGGGAACCACTATTAATATAGGGTGCTTACCTTCAGCCTTGCGTCCACTCTGCAAATATTCACCAAATGCCTCACAGTGGCCGTGGCCCACCTCCGACTGCAGGGCACCTTTGTCTACCTCTATCTAGATGACTGGCTTGTTATAGGGACGTCCAGTGAGGTGCAGCGGGCCATGGCCCACACCGTACACCTCCTCAAGCACATCGGCTTTGTGGTCAATTACTCGAAGTCTCACCTCGCTCCTGCCCAATCCCTGGAGCTCATCGGCATGTGCCTCTACACTCAGTGGGCGAAAGCCTTCCTTCCCCAGAACAGGGCAGATCATCTCATCACTCCGGCATCCATGGTCCAATGCTGCAATGAGGTATCGGCCCGAGCAATGCTCCGTCTCCTCGGCCATATGGCCTCGATGGTTCATGTCATCCCTGATGCCCGACTGCAGGGTGGCGCAGTGGTGCCTTCGGGCTCAGTGGTCTCAGGCAACAGGTCACCTCCAAGATACCATCTTGGTCACTCCTCTACTCACCGAGTCCCTCGACTGGTAGCAGGATGCTTGCAACCTGCTGTGAGGCATGCAATTCCAAGCCCCACAACATGACATGGTCTTGACCACAGATGCCTCACTCATGAGCTGGGGAACCTATTGCGGTGAGCTCTGTACGCAGGGGACTTGGACCCTGGAGGAGTCCCGGCAGTCGATCAACCTTCTTGAACTCCAGGCGTTCAGGCACCGTGCTCACCACCGGGTGGTGCTCGTCCAGATAGACAACTGAGTAGCAATGTTATATATGAACAAGCAAGGGGGCACTGGCTCTTACAGCCTCTGCCTGAAGACGGTAACTCTGTGGTCCTTCACAGTTTGCCAGGGCATAGCCCTACATGTTACCTATCTCCCGGGCCAGGACAACATCCTGGCAGACAGGTTAAACCAGCTCCTTCAGCCACACGCGTGGCGCCTCTGCCTGCAGACAGCGCAGTGGCTATTCTGACTTTGGGGGACTCCGGTCCTAGACCTCTTTGCCAGTCAGCAAACCTGAAGTTCCCATGGTTCTGTGGTACATTTCCCCACCCAAACAGGTAAGCCCCCAATGCCTTCCTCCTGTCGTGGATGCACGGCCTCCTGTATCTGTTTCCCTCCACTCCACTCATAGTGCAAACTCTCCTCAAAATAACAGCGGAACGAGCCCTCTGTGATTTTCATGGCCCCACGGTGACCTTGACAGCCCTCGTTCCCACTGCTGCTCCACCTCTCATTGGAGCCTCCGGTTCACCTGGGCGACGTGCCAGGCTTGTTGACACTGGAGGAGCATCTGCTACATCACCCGAACTTGAGGTCCTTATCCTTCATGGCCTGGCAGCTTAGTGGGTCTCTATAGCCCCCCTTCATCTCCCAGTGGAGGTCGAGGACATACTGCTGGCCTCACACAGGGACTTGACTAGGAGAGCTTACACCTTTAAATGGCGTTGGTTCTCATTGTGGTGCTCGGAGATATGGACCGACTTGTTCTTTTGCCCCAGACACTTGGTCCTGCAATACCTGCTCCATCTCTCATAGGAGGGTTTGATGTCCAACTCGGTCAGAGTTCACCTGAGCGCTATCTCAGTTAACCACCACCCTGTCAGGGGTGAATCTCTCTTGGGTCAACCACTGGTTTCCCGCTTCATGCGTGGGCTGCTTCTTAACAAGCCCCCCATCTGGTCAGCTCCGGCGGAGTGGGATCTCAACATCATCCTCATGCAGCTGACTCAGCCGCCTTTCACCTTTCACTTCAGCACCTTTCCTGGAAGGTGTTTTTTCTGTTGGACCTCACCTCGGCCTGGAGAGTCGGTGAGCTTCAGGCCCTGAAGGCCGATGCCCACTACACGAGATTCTATGGGAACCAGGTGGTTCTCCAAATGCACCCCAAGTTTCTCCCGAAAGTTGTCTTAGATTTCCACCTCAACCAGGAGATAGCATTGCTTACCTTCTTCCTGAAGCCCCACACCAACTGGGTGTCAGCAGTCCTCCATACCCTTGACTACAGGAGGGCTCTCTCCTTCTACCTGCAGCATATGCAGCTTCACTGCATGTCTCTGCAGATTTATGTCTCTTACAAACCTGCCCGAATGGGCTCATGGTCACCAAGCAGACCTTCTCCATCTGGGTGGCGAATGCATCACCTTCGTCCAGTCTCAGGCCCGGCTGCCCCTGGACTGCCGAGTCACGGCACCCAGTGTTTTTGCGAGGGCAGCATCAGTGGCCCACCTGGTGCTCCATGCCACTGGCGGACATCTGCTGAGCCACAGTCTGGTCCTCGGCTAACACCTTCATGACACATGACTGCCCGAAGAGGGAGTCCTGTTGGGACGCCGCCTTCGTCCAGGCTATACTCTGTAATCTGTTTGGGGTTTAAGCAACTCCTGCCCTCTGACCCTTCTTCTGCGGCTACCCAGGAGCATGGTCTTCCAGGGACCTGGGGTCCTCGGGCTGTCTTCGATTACCAGTGACTGCTCACAGTTCACTGTGGAACTTTTCTATAGGTCCTTGGTGGCCTTTAGCTGGGGATTCCCATATGTGAGGACTGACTTCCTGCTTATTCCTGGAGAAAGCGTAGTTACTCAACTGTAACAGGTATTCTCCAGGGACAGCAGGAATCAGCCCTCACAACTCACCCACCTCCCCTTGGAGTTGCCTACTGTCCTTGGTATTTTTTGTCTTTGCCTGAGCTATGTCATTTGACTGATCAAGATGGCATCCATGGGCAAAAAGAGGACCATGCATGCCAACATCACCCTTATGTGAGGACTGAATCCTGCTGTCCCTGGAGAACACCTGTTACAGGTGAGTAACTACACTTTGTTTTTTTATTTGATTCAGCCAATTACAGTAGTGGCTGAAATATTAAGGTAGTATCTTTTCTACAATTTATTGTTAAATAATGTACTGTGGAGTTGTCACACCATGTGTCTGGTGTCCATTTTAGTTTACTTACACTCTGTAGCAGGTTTCTTGGATGAAGTTTTGAATTTTTACAACTAGGAAAAGATTGAAAGTTACATGTGAAATATACAATCAAGATGGGTAGAAAGTGTGATATTAATGACTTTGTAAAGGGACAAGTTGTCACACTCCATGCTGAAGGACATTCGCAATGTGCTATTGCAAAACATTTGCATATATCAAGGTGTGCAGTTCAGAATGTGCTGGATGTCCTCAGCGTGCCTGCGATCTTCATTACAACACAGCTGCCAAAGTGAAGGAAACAATGCTCTTCACTTTGGTGGCTTTAAGGAGCTGCTTCTGACCTGCCGGGAGCCGCGACCTGCTAAAAGGAGTTGAGCTGGGGCCTCTAAAGCCTGCCGCAGGGCTCTTCGGGCAAGAGGGGTCTTTGGCTTGAAATAGGCAGAGTCGGGGAAGGGAGCTGAGTTGGAGCAGGGGACTAAAATTGTAAATGTGCTGGGGGGGGGGAGCTAGGATTGGAAATGGGCTGAGTGGGTGGGGGTAGGACTGCAAATGAGCAGATGGGGAGGACTAGGACTGGAAATGGGCTTGGGGTGGGTAGGATTGGAAATGGATTGAATGAGGGGGAGCTTGGACTGAAAATGGGCTGATGTGGGGCTGGAATAGGATTATAATTGGTTTATGGGGGGTAAGTATTGGAAATGGCTGATGGGGGGCTAGGATTGCAAATGGGCCGATGGGGGCTGGAATAGGACTGGAATGAGCTTATGGGGAGGGGGGCTCGGACTGGAAATGGGGAGATGTGGGGCTGGGCTGGAATAGGATTATAATTGGTTTATGGGGGAGCTAGGATTGCAAATGGGCTGATTGGGGGGCTAGGACTGGAAATGGGCTAATGCGGGGGTGGGGGTGGGAGAAGGGAAAGGATGATGAGTGGGGGTGGAACTAGAAGGGAGCTGATTTTGGGGAAGGACTAGAAGGGGATGGGGCTGAAGGAATGAGGATGGAGGGAGAAAAGATATTTTGTGTAGGAGGGAAGAAAAATCTATGAGAGGCTGGGTATTGGCAGAGTAAGTGGGGATTGAGAATAGAAGGGAGAAATTTGATTGGATGATAAAGGAATAAAAAAGAAATCAGGGAAAGAGTAAAAGGGGAAAGATCAATATGCTAAAGCAGATGTAGAAGATAGAATGGAAAAAATCTAGAAGAGAAGAAAGAACAAATGGACAAGCAGACAATGGAGAATTAGCAGAAGCAGAAGAAACCAGAAGAAAGTGACTGGAGCAATTGCAATTGAAAAATAAAATGCCCAAACAACAAAAGGTAAAACAATACTTTTTTATTTTGAATTTATTAACTGGAATATGTCAGCTCTGGGAAATGTGTATTGCTAACGTCTTTGTGTTTTTGTTTAGTACAAGAGGAAATTAATTTATAGTGGTGGTGTACATTCCAAGTTTGGCTTTAGGGGTTCCCAATTTAATTATTGTCTTCCAATTTTTAAATTGCGATTCCTTGTTCGTTGTTTAGTGACGGTCGATGTTCTGCATGTGTAACTGAGTTGAGTTATTCTGTTTATGTAGTTTCTATTTGACAGTGCCAATTGTTCTCTTTCCCCAGTAGATGTATTGGTATTCTCTGAGATGTATTGGCTTAATATTTGCAGTGTTGCTTTTTGATAGGTAGGGTACGGTGCTTTGTGAATCCCGATAGTGCTATTATGATATGGTGGGTTTGCTATGGGTTCTAAAAGTGGGCAATGTTTATAGTACTTCCTAATGTGCCTGGCAGTTGGCACTGGAGTATAGTAATGTAGAAATCTGGTAGTCTTTCTTTATCCAGACACTCATTAAGAGGCGTGTTAACATTATGCTAATATTTATGCAAATGAGATGTTTCATGCAAATGTGGCCCCGCAATGAATCTCCGCACCCCACTTGGATCACCCCTGGGTATAGGGTGGTATCTCCGCAAATGGACGATGTGGCCTGCACATTTTTGAGAAAGGTGAAAGATTAAATGCTGCAAAATGCATATCCATGCTGAGGAGTAAAGTTAAAATACACATGAATGTTTCTGGCACAACTATATTTCAGCAGGACTTGGCACCGTGTCACACTGCAAAAACAGTCAAAAAATGGTTTGAGGACAACAAGATTGAACTGCTATCAAGTTGGCCATCAAACTCTCCGGATCTCAATGTAATTGAAAACTGTTTGAATCTTATGAAGAAAAAGGTGGCAGCACACTCTCCAACTTCAGAAGCAGATTTAAAGGACATACTCAAGCATGTATGGGTCAACGAAATCACCCCGGCATACTGTAAAACACTAGTTAACAGTATGCCTACAAGAATCCAGGCTGTGCTGAAAAATCATGGACACCCTATCAAATATTGACACATATATTGTTTCCTGAATAAAACTTTGAAAATGACATATATATCTTTGGTTCTTAAAGCTTTTGACCATGAAAGTGACAATAACACATACTTTTCTAATAAAATTCTGATATTTTGGACTCTGCCTTAATTTTTTGGCCACTAATGTATGTGGAAACCCAGGAGCTCCAGGAACAAGCAGGAAAGCAATTTTCACATATGGGTAACGTCCCCCCAGAGCTCGCGCGGGAACGCTCCCAAGCTTTTGGGAGTATTCCACTGTGCCTGCTTGCTTGTCTCCCTGCCTTCCTAGCCCTTCTCCTCAGCTTTCAGTTTTCCACGGAGCCATTCGGACATCTATTTTATCACCAATGTTAAACTATTTTCTTCATGCCCTTCGGGGTACACTGTGCTTAATTTTTTTTCCTTCCCATTGGTCCAGTACCATTGCTCGATGCCAGAGTCCATTTTTTCTTTAACTTTTGTTATATTTTTTTCATCTTTTACTGCGGCTTCCACTGTTGGTCTCGAAGTCCTAGACTGTCATTGCCTTTTTTGACCTGGTTGTGTTCTTGAGTATGGAGAAACAAGCCAATGGTTTTAAAAGCTATTCAAAGTGTCCAAACACTATTTCAGTCACCAATAAGTATGACTGGTGCTTAAAGTGCTTAGTTCCTGACCATGAGCCAGCCTCTTGTCCCTGGTGTTAGCAGATGACTAAAAGGAAATTTAAAAAAATGTGAAAGACAACATGAGTCTGTTTCTGTCAGACTCTGCTGCTTCAGCTCATTCATCAGTGACATCCACATCCTCTCAGGCATCAGCTTCCTTTTACAGTTCCCATACCACTGTGAAGTCAAAGCACCTGAGTAAGCACAAGTCCTCTACTGATCCAGTGAAGACTTTGACGCCATTGACATTGAGAACCAATGTTGATTCCAGAGACAGACTGGGACAGCAGCATCGAGATTCCCCCAGAGGTGATTCTCACTGATCGGCCAGCCAAACAGCCCCAGCATGAGGATGCATCTTCCAAAGCAAAATAGGGGCTTCGGGATGCTCCCGAGGCATCAGCCTCCTAGGAGTTACCAGTTTCGTGTTCTCGGATGGTGGCTAATAGCCACATATGACAATCCACTCAGACTTCATCCATCTCCCTCAATCAGTGCATGCTGGCTCTCGAATGGATTGTGGCAGCAATCCTGGCAGCATCAGTGCCAGTGGCCTCGAGGCCCTCTGGATCCCAGGTCTCCATGCCGAGCCTGGATGTCATAAGAACATAAGAACATAAGATATGCCATACTGGGTCAGACCAAGGTCCATCAAGCCCAGTATTCTGTTTCCAACAGTGGCCAATCTAGGTCATATGTACCTAGCAGTTTCCCCAAGAGACACAAGTTCCACAATGCTTGTACTGGGTCAAGCATTGATATCTTCGGTCACTTCTTAATAATGGTTTATGGACCTTTCCTCCAGGAACTTGTCCAAACCTTTTTTAAACCCAGCTACACTAACAGCCTTTACTACATCCTCCGGTAACAAATTCCAGAGTTTGATTACACGTTACACATGTCGGTATCATAAGGCCTTTGACCTCATCCATACCAGGTATGGAATGCTCTCATCGAGCCAATGCTGATGCCTCCCTTGGAACCAGTCCATACCCAGACTGGTCAGGCAGACCAGGTATCAGTACAACTCAGTTCTGATACTGAGACCATTGTCTGGCATTGGAACGGCATCAGCACCAAGATTCCAGTTGCCACTACTTTGGGTTTTTGCCTCTTTCTACTTTCAATTTCTCAGAATCGGATGTCAAGACCCTCCTTTTGACCCTTCTCCGTCACATCAGCAGCACCGATCCCCACCGGAGGATATGTCTTTCCAGGAGTTCATCAGAGACAAGGCGAGGGCTCTCTCTATTACAATTGCCACCAAGTAGAAACAAAGAGCTGAGGAGCTGGAAATACCAAAGTATCCCTTGATGCCTAAGGAGGCTGCCACACTTCCAGTACATTGCATTCTATAAAACGTCAGCTATGCATGTGGGAGATTCTTCTGACCATGGCCTCAGTTAGTAAGAGGCTGGACACGATGTATGGGGTACCTGAGTGCTTGGGATTCTAGAAACCCCAGGTTCCATGCCATTGAGTGGTGGTGGAATTGACGATGCGCTGCATTAAGAGTTCCAAAATCATTCTTCGGTACCTCCAGGTAGGGAATCAAGAACTCTGGATACCTTTGGACATCGATGTTTCCAAGCAATGATGCTAACCTCTGGGATAAACTCCTATATTTATTTATTTATTTTATTGTTCTTATATACCGCACTCTTAAAAATCAGCGCGGTTTACATATAACGGTATTGTGTCGATAAGGCACTTACAATGAACAGGAAAATTAAACTTGGATTTCAATTTGGGAATAACTATGTAGATCAATTTCAAATTATTTACAATCTGTATCTACAATATGTACATCCATTAACAGTGATTCATGTATCCGTGGTTGGGTGCGTGCTAGAAGGTGTTAGATTGGGGGGTTTAGAGTAGTGTAAGAGAAAGAGATGGTGTTTTAGCGCTTTTCTGAATTGGGCTAGATCTGTTATGGCTCTGATGGGTGCTGGGAGTGCATTCCAGCAGCTGGGCGCATAAAACTTAAAAGCTCTGTTCCTTGTTGTCTTGGTACATTTTGTTATTTTGCTGGGAATGAGTAGGGTATTGGCTGTGCATGTTCTCCTTTCTCTGTTTGCTGACATGGGGTGGACAAGGTCCATTATTTATTTATTTATCTGCATTTATATCCTGCTTTTCACTGGGTCAAAGTGGTTGGGGGATACATTTAACACGAGGGGATATGAGACACATACACTAATACTTACAGGGAACATGGGCAATGGAGGGTTAAGTGGCTTGCCCAAGACCACAAGGAGCACCTGTGGGACTAGAAACTCCAGTCCTTCCGGCCCAAGGTTGCTGTCCTCTAGTGGGATTTGAACCACCAACCTTCTGGCCTGTAGTACCTTGCCCCAACCACTAGGCCACTCCTCCTTCCAGGGTTGTGGGAGCTAACTTGTGGATGACCTTGAAGGTTATGATGATTACTTTATAGGATAGTCTACAGTGGATTGGTAGCCAATGTAAATTCTTAAGGACCGGGGTGATGTGATCCTCTCTGGTGGCTCCACTCAGGACACGTGTGGCAGCATTCATAGCTAACTGTAGGGGGTTTAAGGTGTTTTTGGGTAAGCCCTGTAGGATTACATTGGCATAATCAAAGTGGGGGATCACTAATGACTGAAAAACTGATCTGAAGTCATCAGGTTGCAGCAGGGGTCGAAGATGTCGTAGGGTTCGTATCTTGTGGTAGATTTGTTTGATAGTGTTGCTGATGTGTACCTTGAAATTGAGCCTTTGGTCTAACATAACGCCTAAGTAGCGGATGCTAGGTCTGCTTGTGAGTTTTGCATCTCTTGTCTTTAAGGTTGTCAGAGGCGAGAAGGACTGGTTTCTTGTCACAAATAGTACGTCAGTCTTGTTAAAGTTGATCTTGAGGCCTTGGGAGAGGAGCCAGCCAGTTATGGCATCAAAGCAGTTTATCAGTTGGGTGAAGTCCGGATTTTCACTCATGAATGGGGTAAAGAGTAACACGTCATCAGCATAGAACAGGCATGATATGTTAAATGAGCAGATTATTTCGCATGTTGTTGTTGTTAAGTGCCGTCGAGTCGGAGTCGACTCATGGCGACCCTCTGGATAGCTATCCTAAATTGTGTTCGGTCTTCAGTCAGGCGGCTTATTGTTGACAGACTGGTACCCGTAGCTGCTGTTATTGTATCGATCCATCTCATTGCTGGCCTTCCTCTTTTGCGTTGACCTTCTATCTTGCCAAGCATGATGTCTTTCTCTAATGATCTCTCTCTCCGCATGATGTGTCCAAAGTATGAAAGTCGAAGTCTTGTCATCTGAGCTTCTAAAGAAAGCTTAGGTTTGATCTCCTCTAGTACAGACTGGTTTGTTCTTCGGGCAGTCCATGGTATACACAGTATTCGCCGCCAGCACCATAATTCAAAGGCATCAATTTTCTTCCTGTCTATCTTTTTCACTGTCCAGCTTTCACATCCATATGATGTTATTGAAAATACCATGGCTTGAACAAGTCGAATCTTTGTATTTCGCATAACGGTTGCATATAGATATTGAATAGGAGTGCAGAGAGAGATGATCCCTGGGGTACCCCGTGTTGTTGTTGGAAGGGCTGAGAGGTTGTGGTTCTGGTTCGAACCTGCTGCCACCTGTCGTTTACATAGGATTTGCACCAACACAATGCTGATTCACTTATCCCTTTTTCTTGAAGCTGAACTAGGAGTTGTTCGTGGTTTACGGAGTCGAATGCGGCAGCGATGTCCAGGAAAATTAGCGCGTACCCTTGTTTGATGGTGTCGATCCCGGTGATGTGTATTGATGAGGGTGGTGAGGAGCGTTTCGACACTGTGGGATTCTCTGAAACTGTGTTGGCTTGGGTCGAGGGGAACATTAGAGTCAATATGATCCTGTATCTGTCATTGTACCGCCTTCTCGATTATCTTTGCTAGCAACGAGATGCTTGATATGGGTCGGTATGATTCAACCTTTTGAGCGTTGTCACTCCCATAGCCCCTTACATGAGTATGGAGGGACGTGCTTGTTAGATAAAGTTCCCCAATTAAGCAATGTTCCAGACTGTCTATCTTGCAAAGGATTGTGGTACTGGTAGTCCAGTCGTGCGGTGCTTGCTTTGGAGGTAAATGAAGAGAATGTAGTTGGCTCGAGCGTAAGGCAGTAACAGAATATTTATTTATGAGGTAAATCCAGATGCACACAGATTCTATTTGGTCACACCTCAGGATGTATTTTCCAGGATTTTATATTCAAAATAACAAATACAACTGAAGGGTAAAGCAAGTTGCTTGTACAGTTCATTAACAACAGAAAGTCCTTCTCAGTCACTGCTGACACACCTGCTCAGCAGGGCTGGATTAAAGGAAAACAAACTCAAAAGCTTCTTCACCAAAAACTGCTTTCCTTTTCACATTTAAAGCACTTTTGTATCCAACGTGTGCATAGCCTGAGCTGTGCTGCTCTGATACCAGCTGGCTAACAAGCTCCAATCAACAGCTCTTTGCCTTTCTCTTCACAAGTATTTACACAAACGTTTAGTGCCAGTTACTAGAACGTTTTCCCTTTTGATGTTTGATCCTACTTTCAGGATTTCTCTGTGCTAGCAACCTTGCAATAAGAACAGTCCATGAGATTATCTTCCCCCTCTGTATTTATAGCCTGTTCTTCTACTTGCATTGGCTCTATATCAGGAGGTAGATCAGAGGGCTTCATTAACTGACCTTCACTAGGACAGGAACCGTGTCTAAACACTTTGCCTTGCTTTAGGTTAGATAAATGCTCATAGTTCATCCTGGGTTAAAGCTGGCATTAGGCTTTCCTCTCCAATATTCTGGCCAGTATGTATTGGAGCTTTTATATCCTGTCCTCCAGTCTATATTCCTGGACCTCAGGGCATCTGCTCCATACCTCTTCTTAGGGTTCCTAGCTGCAGTTCTCTAAGCCTTTGGATCTCTCCAATCCCCTGAAGCTGGCTTCTCCCAGGAATCTCTCCAAGAACCTGTACCTCTCAGAGCTCCTCTTTCCTTGCTCTCACACTTGCCTTCAAGCCTCCTCTCAGGATTGCCTCCTTGCTCTCCTCGTCGTCTCCCTGGTCTTCTCTCTGCATATTCAGTTCTAGTTTTAAAGTTCCCAGTTTCCAACCACTCCCTTGCACTCCCCAGGTGGGTCTGATTAAACTCTCTCCTGGCAGCTGAGTAATTAGGAGTGACGTAAGGGTTTCTCCATCTGGGCTTATACTCTTGCACCTCATCTCCACTAGAGGCTCTCTGCAGGATACTGCAGCCTGGAATAACCTGTCTTTTAGGTAAATATGCAGTTTTACTTCTGTAACCTGCCAAAACAGGTCCCTTGATTAGGGTAAATTCCCTTCCTTTATCAGTATTCTCTAGCCTCTGGGCAGCTTCCTCATCACATACCCCCTGCTTAAGTTATTACGGGCTGGCTGTAGCTGTGGAGAATCCTCCCTACAGTCCGTAATACCAGTGAGGGCATTACTGTCCTCTGAGCGCTCATCTATTTCTTGGCTAGTGCTAGGGACATCATCAATTGCAGACCTCTCCTTCCAAGATTTGAGCACATTAATGTGGTACGTCTGCTTGCGTCCCTTAGAGTTTTCTACCACATAGGACACTGGGCTCACCTGCTTGACTACCTTCCAGGGCCCTTTCCACTGTACTTCAAACTTGGGTGTGGTACCTGCTACCTGTACCAAACCTTTTTCACCAAGGGTGAACAGGCGTGCCTTGGCTTTCCGGTCGTACCACCCTTTCTGGCACACTTGGCTGTCCTGCAGGTTTCTTTCAGCAACCTGTGAGGCTCTCCTTAAACGCGCTCTCAAGTCACGTAAAAATTGTGGAACTTCCTGATTCTCTGATTCGGGCTATAACTACTACTCCCTCAAGATATCCAAGAGTCCACGCGAAGCTTGAAGGGAATTGTCCCGAGGAGAAGGAGTGGTCAATGATTTTGGCTATTATTGGGCTGACTTCATGGTGTAGCGACCTTATCCAGAAAGCTGGACAAGGGTCATTAGGGGCAGTGGTGGCGTTGATATTTGCTATGATGCTCTCAATGCTTGTTTCTGACGGAGTTGAGAAGGAGGTGAGTTGCTTGGATGTGTACTTGGTAGGGCAGGATAGTGTAACTTTGCTGACGTTATTGGTTTTGGCTATCATGTAATCTTCATGAGGGGGTATCGAGGCTACTTGTGAAGCTGATGGTTCCTTCGTTAGGGTCTTCACTATATCGAAGTCATGGGGCTTGTTCAAGGATCGGCTTAGCAGATCCGAATGGTGTTCTTTAATTTTGGAGGTTATTAAACCTCGATGGGCTTGCAGGTGGGAGTTGTAGAGTGTCAGGTCTGTTGTGGCCCGGGTGCATTGCCATTTTCTTTCTAATTTCCTCAGTGTTCCTAGCGAGGTCTTTAGTTCAGCGGTATACCAGCATGCAGATTCCTTCTTCTTTGGTTGCTTTTCTGTGATATGTGGTTTCGCTTGGGTAGGTATGTGTGCAAAGGAACTCAGGTTATTAGTCCATGAGGCCAGCATCTCTTTGAGATTCTGTGATGTGGTCCTGATGTTGGGAAGGACGTTTTGATGATCTCATCTCTGTCAAAGGGTCTGAAGCGTCTGGTGTACACTACTCCTGTTTCAATTAGTTTTGAGGCTTTCTCTCTCTCTTGATGCAAGGGTAGTTCGAAACTGATTAGATTGTGGTCGGACCATGGTACAGGGGTGATGGTTATATTGAACTCATGGTCTGGCATGACCTCAGGTTGGGGGCTGAAGATAAGGTCTAGCGTGTTTCCTTTTTGGTGTGTGGGGGCATGAACTATCTGAAAGTAGTGTAGGTTGCTGAGTGCTTTGAGGAAGGCTCTGGAATGGATAGCCTGTAGGGCTGGTAGGTTAAAGTCTCCCAATATCCAGTTTGGTTTCCGCGGGTTTTGAGGATTGGATGCTAGTTCAATTATAGTTGCAAGATTGTCAGTGGATGGGGATCTGTAGATAAGGTTAACTGTATTGTAGTTGTTAGCTATAGTAATAGTGTTGAGGTGAGGTGAGCTTTTGGAGCTGATTGTTTGATAGTGTAGGTCTGTCTTAACCAGAATGAATGCACCGCCTCCCCTGCAGTCAGCTCTATGACAGATGTGGATTGAGAAGTCAGGGAGGGTGAGGTGGTTGATGAGGACAGAATCTGAGATGTTAAGCCACGATTCTGTCACTAGTAGCATGTCTAGGTTGAGGTGTGATATGAGGGCAGGAATGACTGGCCATTTTTTACGGACAGATCGTGCATTTATGAGGGCGCATTTCAAGTTGTGTGGGTTTTGGGGTTGCTTGGATTTCGTGGTGCATAGAAGTGGTATGTGGATTAAGTACGGGTGGGAGTTCTGAGGGTGCTCTGGTGGTGAGTGGTATGTATTATTGTGGTCTCTCCTTCCTTGCCCTCTTATGATCATGATTGTGTTGTGGTTGGATGCATCAGAGAGAGACCTATTTATGACATTACTGAGTAGGTATAGGATGCTTAGGAATATGCTGGGGGGGGGGAGCATTTTTGCTGGTGTGCTCAGTGAATTTTGTCGTGCGGGTACTTGGAGGTGCAGAATACACTCAGTACACAATCAAATTATTAATACCTGCAGTATATATGTTATACATGGGCATGTTCCTAAAAGATATCACTAAGGGTCTTCAGGAATTTTATCTTCTGCTACCAGCAGAGAAGAAAGCTACATACCAGGCCCTACTTAAACATAATCAAAACATTTCCAAGTTTCTTACCAGGGCTGCTTTTGACTGCTTTGAATCCACTAGCAGAGCTGAAGCAGTATCTGTAGTCTTGAAGGACTATAAAAAGGGACTGCTATTTCTGGAGAGAGATGTGCAATTCTAAGTTTTTACTTCTAGGAATTTTTCTAAATTTTGGGGAAAAAGGAATTCTTTAGATTAAAGCTGATTAATATGTGTAAATTAGAAACCAGTGTATTTGTTAAATCAGTCAGGGCCTACTATCAGCAGAGAACGTTTAGTTAAATTAAAAACCCAACAAGTAGCTTTCACTTTAAGTTTAAAACCTAGCAGAGGGCTTTCAGTTTAAATGCAGAATTCAGCAGAGGGCTTTCAGTTTAAATTTAGAACCCAGCAGAGAGCTTTCAGTTAAATTTAAAGCCCAGCAGAAAGCTTCTAGTTTAAATTTAATACTCAGTCAGGGGCTAGTATCAGCAAAGAACTTTCATTTTAAATTTAAAACCCAGCAGAGAGCTTCTAGTTTAAATTTGATACTCAGTCAAGGACTAGTATCAGCAAAGAGCTTTAATTTAAATCAAATCAGATTTTAACTTAGCATAAAAGGAAAAACAGGGCCATATTCTTTGAGCAATAAATTGTTGCTAGAGACCTTCACAAAGAGGCCTTCCAGATAGGGGGCAGGAGACCTTTGAAATAGTTTTAAATAGGTGTTAAAACTAAGTGACAGATCAAAGGAACATTTAGAAAGACTCCCTCTATCCAAGCAAGAGCTATGTGAATCATCCATGAAATTGGTCACAGATTACCTTAGAAGCACAGGACAGAGTACTGTTTAGCAGCCAGCTTTTAATAAGTCTTCTTTCCATCTCTCCCTCCCACCCCGACTGCCACCCATCCCTGGGATAATCATAGCTTTCATCAGGCATATATTAAGGAACTGAGATTAATTAAGCTTGAGGTGAACATAGTCCATTATGCGTAATAGGTATAGTTTTATTAGTATAACTATCCCCAGCAAACCTTAGTAAGTAAACAACTTAACTACCTAAACACAACCTTAAAAGTAAGGTGCAGACAGCAGTCCAGCAGCGAGATGGGAGCTTTCCAGTCTTTTGCATTGAGTGTCACATGTATGATTTTCTCCCAGTTGGTGAGGGGTCTTATGTGTACACTAGGTGCAAGGAGCTCCATGCTCTCAGGGAATGAGTCCAATATCTGGAGGCTAGAGTAGTAGACTTGGAGGACATAAGGAAGACAGAGAGGTACATAGACAAGACCTACAGGGATGTAGTACTGAAGTCTCACCTCCAGTATGGCAGAATCCCTGTTGCCATGGAGGAGAGAGGTCACGTGACAGGACAGCATAACCATGGTGTGGCAGGAAGTGATCCTGTAGCTAGGACCTGTCCTCCAGGTGATGTAAAACACTCTCGCATTGAGTAGTTTTCTCTAGGGCCATGTAACCATGAGGGAAGGGTTAGGACAGCCATTATAGTTGGTGAGTCGATCATTAGGTATGTAGATAGCTGGATGGCTGGTGGGCATGAGGATCACCTGGTGCAAAGGTAGTGGACCTCATGTGCCAGTGCTGGGGAGGAGTCTGCTGTCCTGGTACATGTCAGTACCAGTGACATAAGAAAGTATGGTAGGGATGTTCTGGAGGATAAATTTAGGCTTTTAGGTAGGAAGTTGAAATATAGAACTTCCAGGGTAGCATTCTCTGAAATGCTTTCTGTTCCACATGTAGGACCCAAAAGGCAGGCAGAGCTCTGGAGTCTCAGTGCAAGGAAGAGGGTTTTGGATTTGTTAGGAACTGGGCAACATTCTGGGGAAAGGAGGGGCTCTTCTGAAGGGATGGGCTCCACCTTAACCAGGATGGAACCAGGCTGCTGGAATTAACCTTTAAAAAGGAGATAGAATAGTTTTAAACTAGATAATAGAGGAAATCTGACAATCGCCCAAGAACGTATGGTTCGGAACATGTATCCTTGAAGGATATTAGCAAAAGACTAAAGTTAGGGCATATCAACAGAGAGGTTCCAATAAAGACAAAAGTAGCCCAAATGCCCTTGAGTACGGAGCAGACAGAGCTTAAAGATTCCAAATTACCCCTTCCTACCAATAGCTAGATTAATATGAATAAAATACAGTCTCTAAAATGGTTGTATGCAAATGCTAGAAATCTAAAAAATAAGATGGGAGAATTAGAATATATAGCACTAAATGAGAGGTTAGATACAATTAGTATCTCAGAGACATGGTGGAAGGAGGACAACCAATGGAATGCTATGATACCTGGGTATAAACTGCATCATAATGACAGAGCAGATCAAATTGGTGGAGGTGTTGCACTCTATTTTAGAGAGGGCATTGAATCCCAAAGGATTAAAGTTTTGCAGGAAACAAAATTCACCGTAGAATCTCTATGGATTGAATTTCTATGTAAAACGAGGAAGGGGAAGGCTATGGTAGTGGAGGTGTACTATTTATCACCTGGCCAGAATGAACAAATGGATGATGAAATGCTCAAAGAAATTAGGAAAGCTAACAAAAATTACTGCATAGTAATAATAATGGGTGATTTCAATTACTCTGGTATTGACAGGGTCAGTATCAAGGTAGGATATGCTAGGGAGATAAAGTTTCTAGATGAAGTAAATGACTTTTGCATCGATGTCATTGAGAGGTTCATCTTCCTCCCAGGGATCCCAGATATTGAAACCCAGGTCCTCATCGAAGGCTAGCCAGCCCTCCAAGGGTAGATCTCCTTCTAAGCATCGAGATGCCTTAGGCATTGCCCTGGAGGGGAACACACTGGCCAAGCAATCCCGGCGGGAGGTTCTTGCCTCCAAAGCCTTAACAGGATCCCAAGATGCTCTTGAGGCCTCTACCTCCAGAGAGCTCTTGGTGCCATGCTCAGGGATTGTGGCCTGCAATTCTGGAACTAATACCCAGGCATCAGCAGGCTCCATGGATCAACGTATGCTAGCTATTTAGCGGAGCTTAGCAGCCTTACTGGCAGCTTCGGTACCAGTAAAGCCTCTGCAGTCGATTCCTCAGCAATCGGTACCGAGGCCAATATTGAACGTGGCTGCATCGACCTTTTTGCCACTCACCACGTTTCCATCAATGCCGGCCCTGGAATCTGTGTCCGGTATCGAGGGTCCAGTACTGAAGCATTCTGATATGGGTTTCGACTGGTATCGAGGATGGGCAAAGCATGAGCACCCTGACTCTGACTCCTTGGATGACGAATGACCGGTACCCAGGAGATGAGAACTCTCCCGGAGGATCCGTCTCCTTCTCCACAACATTGAATGTCCCTTCCAGAGGACATGTCTTTTCAAGACTTTATTTGTGACATTGCCTGGGGTCTGTCCATTACGATTACTTCGGAGAGGGAACCTAGGGCTGAGGTCCTTGAAATTCTTCAATATCCTGCAGCCCCAAAGGAAGCTACTATCCTCCCTATTCACCAGATACTTCATGACTTTATGCTTTGAATGTGGTAGGAGTGTTTCTGTTCTGAATTGTTAGAATGTTTGGGAATGGTACTTTCTGAGGGTGGTAGTAGTAATATAAAGCGTGTTTGTGGTATGTTTTTATTTTAGAATCATTTTCCCCTGAAGCAGCAGAGGCCAAATGCAGGAGGAACGTTTCGGCGGGCGGCGGGTCTTGATGTGTTTGCTCAAAACCAGGAGTTCTACAGGCTAAGATTCTGCTCTTTGTGCATCATAGATGTTTATGTTATATTGTGATTGTTTTGTGAACATCCATGTATTCTTGAGAATCTTGTGAGCATCAGTGTCTTATGGTTCATATGTATGACTTCTGTGATTTTGATTAGTTTGGTGGATCAGCGGACCGTTGATGTACTCAACCTCATTAGTACACCTGAGCTCACTTTGTGTGAACTGTGGGAGGTGTCGGAGGGTTTTAATGCAGAATGTTCTTCAAACTCCCCAATCTACACTCAAGTTCAATCCATCAGGTGTCACAGTCCCCAATTGAAAAATCCAACGCTGTTTCCTATAGACCAAATGCTGTTCACGTGTCCTCCCCCTTGAACCTGCACAGATCCATTCTAGACAGAAACATTGCAAATCCAAAAATACATGTCCCTTCGTGAGACAGTGCTCAACCAAAGGAGCCTCATGCCATTTGCAATGCAACCGACTTTTGTGTTCACTGATCCGAACCCGAAAGGGATGGATCGTTTTCCCAATGTATAACAGGCAGCATGGACAAAAAATACCATATACCACATAATCCGAGTCGCAAGAAGTCACTGATCATAAAAAATATATCCTATATTTGTAAGTGAAACGATCCATGCGACTGTTGGTCACTGTTGGAAACAGAATACTGGGCTTGATGGACCTTGGTCTGACCCAGTATGGCATATCTTATGTTCTTATGTTTGGCAAGGACTGACAAGACAAAGCTTCTCAACTGGAATCTGAGAACAACACTCTCAATAGGCTTTTGAAATCTACTGCCAACCTAGCTAAGAAAAAGACATCAAAGAAGCCTTTTTTCAATAAGAAAAAGAAGTATTACCCTTCTTACACCCATACGGTACACTGTCCTGTCCAGGGCCGGCCTGTCCATTGAGTGAGAATGTTTGTTGCACAGGGCCTCGAGTTTCAGGGGGCCCCGCACAAAGAACATTCTGCATTAAAAGTACATTTTAAAATAAAAAAAAGCTGGCTACTGCTGCTGCCACCGCAGCAGCAGCAGAATCGAGTGTTCCACAGTCCCCCCTGCTAGGCAGAGCCCTCCCTCCCTGCATCAGCCTCTCTCCGCGCCGGCTTTCAGAGCCGCAAAAGGAGAGTTTCCCTTTCACGGCTCTGTTAAGTCCTCCGAGGCTGATGGGAGATTTCTCATCAGCCCCGGCGGGCTTAACAGAACCGCGAGGGAGAAACTCTCCCTTCAAGGCTCTGAAAATGGCACGGAGAGGGACTGAAGTGGGGAAGGATGGCTCTGCCGGGCAGGGAGAGCGCTGCGGGACACTCGATTCCGCCGTTGCCATTTATTTTAAATTTTCCCTGGGATGATGGGGGGAAGGAGGGTTAGGACTGGTAATGGGCTATGGGGGGGGGGGGTAAGTCTGGAAATGGGGTAATGGGGGGTTAGGACTGGTAATGGGCTATGGGGGGAGCTAAGACTGGAAATGGGCTGATGGGGTTAGGACTGGAAGTGGGCTGATGGGGGATTAGGACTGCTAATGGGCTATGGGGGGCTAAGACTGAAAATGGTGTGATGGGGGGGTTAGGACAGGAAGTGGGCTGATGGGGAGGGAGCTAGGACTGGAAATGGGCTGAGTGGAGCGGGGAGCTAGGACAGGAAATGGGCTGATGGAGGGGCTAGGATAGGACTGGAAATGGGCTGTTGGGCGGAGCTAAGATTGGAAATGGGCTGTGGTGGGGGGCTTGGTTTGAAATGGAATCATGGAGGGGCTAGAACTGGAAATAGGCTCATGGGGGGCTTGGATTGGAAATGGGCTGAATGGAGGGGAGCTAGGATTTGACATGGGCAGATGGTGGGGCTAGGAAAGGACTAGAAATGGGCTGATGGGGGGGCTTGGATTGGAAATGAGCTGATAGAGTAACTCGGATAGGACTGGAAATGGATGGGGGAGCTAGGACTGGAAATGGGCTGATGGGGGGCTAGGTCTGGAAATGGGCTGATGCGGGGACTAGAAGGGAGCGGATGCTGGGTGGGGCTGGAACTAGAAGGGAGCTGATTTTGGGGGAGGATTAGAATGGGATGGGGCTGGGAGAGTGAAATGGAGAGGGGAAAAATGTTTTGTGTGGGAGGGAAGAAAAATCTACAATTAGCCGGGTATTGGGAGAGTAAGTGGGGATTGAGGATGGAGGGGTAAAATTTGAGTGGATGAAATAGGAATGAGAAAAGAGCAAAAGGAGAAAGATTAGTATGTTAAAGCAGATGTAGAGAGAGAATGGAAAAAAAACTAGAAGAGAGAAGAAAGGACAAATAGACAGCAGACGATGAAGAGTTAGCAGAAGACACAAAGAAACCTGAAGAAAGTGGCTGGAGCAATTGCAACTGAAAAAAATGCACAAAAGGTAGAAAAATATCTCTTTATTTTGAATTTATTAACTGGAATATGTCAGCTCTGGGAAATGTGCATCATTAACGTCTGTGCTTTGTTTAGTACAAGAGGAAATTAATTCATAGTTTTATTTCTGCAGTGTTGTTGTACATTCTAAGTTTGGCTTTTGGGTTCCCATTATCTTCCTGTTTCTAAATTGTGATTCCTTGTTTGGTGATGGTCTATGTTCTGCATGTGTAACTGAGCTGAGGTATTCTGTTTATGTAATTTCTATTTGACATTGCCACTTGTTCTCTTTCCCCAGTAGGTCATGTATTGATATTCTCTGAAATGTATGGGTTTAATAATTGTAATGTTGCCTTTTGATAGGTAGGGTCTGGTGCTTTGTGAGTCCTGGTAGTGCTGTTACGATACACAGGGTTTGCTATGGGTTCTAAATTGGCAGTGTTTGTAGTAGTTCCTAAGGGGGAGGGAGGAGTGGCCTAGTGGTTGGGGCAAGTTACCCCAGGCCAGAATGTCAGGGGTTCAAATCCCACTAGAAGACAGCAACCTTGGGCAGGAAGGACTGGGGTTTCTAGTCCCACAGGTGCTCCTTGTGGCCTTGGGCAAGCCACTGTCAGAGCACCCCTGGTGGCTAGGCAGTTGCCTAGGTGTAATGGGGTGCCGTGAACATCCTTCTTAGTAAAACTGTCACAAAGATTATAGCCGAGATTTGAAGGTCACAGGAAAATTTCTTTATTTGGAAAATAAAGTTCTACCTAACCAATTGAATTCTTTGGCTAGAAGTTCAGCTACTACAAACAAGACTCAGGATGCTTCTCCATTCAAAAAGGACATAAGCCGTGACACATAGTCCATGCCTTGACTTTGTTTCTGCGGCTTAACTTAAACAAGGTGTCTCAAAATCATTCTTTTACAAACAGATTCTGTTCCCAGGTCTCCAGGATGCAGCACAGCACTTAACTGTATCTCTCACAGGCTTTTGCAGCACCTTAACTTCCTGGTCACCAACTGTTTAAATCTTCTAATATTCCTTTCCAAATGTACTTTCACTCTTTAGTTTTCACAGACATTCATTAACTTCTTTGAGCTTATCAGATCAGCTCTCATTAATGCATAATTAAAGGCATGAGTTTCAGCAGAGAATGTACTTCCTTTAAAAACTTCTGGGTTTTCCTAATTACCCCTCAGTTTCTTACTTCTGACTAGAACAGAAAGAACATTCTATCTCCATATCAGAATAATCATTCTCTACACAATTGTTTTCTATTTCCATTTCCTCTTCACTGGGTTCCCTCAGTGACGTGCTATGCACAGCGTCTGCATGGGAAGTCTTCAGCTGTTTCAACACTCTCAACAGCTGTTCCCACTGAGACTCCTCGCTACTTGAGGTTGTGGGGGAAGGGCATGGAAAAGCTTTCTTGTTCAGTAACTTTTTAACAGCTTGTAATGGGCTCACCTTTCTAGCAGTAGCATGTCTCCTTTCAGACCCTGCCACAGGTGTAGGCTTGCTTTCTGGTCCTCCCAGGATATTCCTCTCTCCTGCTTCTCAACAGTACCTTGCTTAGAACAGGCTCTCCAGGGCTCCACGTTAGCTGCAGACTTCCTGTCAGCTGAACTACGTTCTAGGCTTGAGCTGTCTCTGTACTACTTGCAATAGGATTCCCCTTTAAAGCTTCCAGTGAGATATCTGTCCTTCAGCCTTGTCCTTCGAGGCTCCTTACTTCTAGTACTTTCAGGAGTCTCTTGGCCAGTCCACCAGCTCCTAAAGAATATCTCCTCTTCAAAAGATTCCTCACTAGGGCTTGCCTCTGACCTTCTTTCCAGCCTTATCTCAGACCTCTTCCTGGATCTCTCCCCAGATCTCTGCTGAGTGCTTTGCTGGGACTCTGGCTGGGAGCTTCTCTCCTCACTTCCTTTCCCGCTCTTACTCCTCCTTCCACTTCCACTTCGACTGTGACTGGAACTCCTTTCTCCACTGACTTTTGCTATAGCTTCTCCCTGCTTAAATGTTTGGGGCTGTCCTATAGCTCTAGACTCCGCCCCCAAACCTCTCCCATCACCTCCCTCGGTTTCCATGGAGATTGGGTGTGTCTCTGGTTCTACACTTCTGTGCAGGGAGTTTTTTCCTTTGTTTAGAGTTTTAACCCCTGCTGTGCCTGCAGTTCTCTTGGGCTCAGGAAAAACGGACTGTTTTCCCCCCTTTTCTTTACACTCTAAACCTGCTTCGCCACCACACCACCTAACCCTCCATTGCCCATGTTCCTTGTAAATAGTTATCTCCAAGTTATAATGCCCTGTTCAATGTAATTTCAGTTTGTTCAATGTAAACCACCTTGATATCATGAAAGGCAGTATATAAGAAATGATAAATAAAATAAATGTGCCTGGCAGTTGGCACTGGATTATAGTAATGCTCAAATCTTTTAGTCTTTCTTTATCCATACACTCATTAAGAGGCATGTTTACTAAAAGTTAGTGTATGGTAACATTATGCAAATATTTATGCAAATGAGGCCCTTATGCAAATGAGGCCCCACACCCAGTCTCCGCACATGGCCCCGCACCCCCCTTGGGCTGCCTCTGGTCCTGTCCATGCTACCCAAAAGTGGCAGCAGCAACCAAAACAGCAAAGAAAGGCTCACACCCCGGGACTCAGCAAACTCAGCAGACCCAACCTCCTCAGGGTCTTTGACTCCTTTCTAGAGAACATAGCCACCCTGCCTCTGGAGATCCCATATCCCATATGCATTCTGGACAGACTGTGTTACTTTGCCCACAGATGGCCCCTGGTAACATCAGAACATTGGACTCTCTCCATAGTAAGAGAGGGGTACAAACTTCATTTCCGAAGTCTACTCCCCTCAATCTACTCCAAGAGAGTTCTGTTCTCAACCCCCTCTCACCACTCTGTTACAGGAGATTACCTTCCTTCTTGCACAGGGTACAATAGAGGAAGTGCCACTCTCCCAGCAAGGCCTGGACTTCTCCTTACTTCCTCATTCCAAAGAAAACAGGAGAATACAGGCCCATCCTGGACCTCAGAGAACTGAGCAAGTACCTGCTTCGGGAGAAATTCAAGATGATCTCCCTGGGCACTCTTCTCCCTATCTCCAGAGTCAGGATTGGCTCTGTTCTCTAGATCTAAAGGATACATATACCCATATCCTTATTCACGTAGTACACAGGAGGTTCCTGCGTTTCCTCTTCCAGGGAAAACATTATCAATACAAAGTCCTGCCCTTCGGTCTCACCTCTGCCCCAAGAGTCTTTACAAAGTGCATGGCAGTGGTGGCTGCATTCCTAAGGACTCTAGGGATATTTGTCTTCCCCTACTTAGATGACTGGTTCATATGAGCAGGCACAGCTCTAGAGGCCAGTCTTTCCCTGTCGTGCACCATGCATGTGTTTCAGCACTTGGTATTTGTAATAAATCTTCCAAAGTCCCAACTTGCTCCTTCTCAGACTCTAGAGTTCATAGGGGCTCTCCTAGACACTCAACAGTCAAGGGCTTTTCTGCCCCAAGCTCGCTATGCTCAAATCATTCAACTTGTATCTCAAGCATGTCTCAGGTCTTTTCTCATCGCTCGAGAAATGCTACAACTGATGGGCCATATGGCATCTACTGTGCATGTGGTTCCATATGCTCATCTGCATAAGTGTGCAGCTCAATGGACCCTGGCTTCTCAGTGGACTCAGGCATCCGGTCGCCTGGGAGACAAAATCATGATCTCTACACGTCTCATCTCGTCTCTCCAATGGTGGCAATCTCCAGGAAACCTTCTCGTAGGGTCACCTTTTCAGATGCCGCCACATCAATGTACCCTGATGATGGATGTGTCCAAGTTGGGCTGGGGGACTTATCTGGACAATCTCTCCACTCAGGGTATTTGGACAACAAGAGGCATGACTTCACATAAATCTACTGGAACTCAGAGCCATCCACAGTGCTCTCAGGGTGTTCCACGACTGCCTTTGCTTCCACACAGTTCTATTCCAGACGGAAAATCAGGTAGCCATGTTCTACTTAAACAAGCAAGGTGGAACAGGATCTCGGGCACTGTGCAATGAAGCCCTACACCTGTGGTCTTTTGCCATACAGCATCAGATTCACTTACTGGTGGTGTATCTCCCTGGCAAACAGAATCTCTTGGCAGACAAACTCAGTCGAGTACTACTGCCCCACGAGTGGTCTCTCCATGCGGACCAGATTGCTCGCATTTTTCAGATCTGGGGAACCCCAGATGTAGACCTGTGGCAAGTCCTCAGAATGCCAAACCTCCCCGCTTCTGTTCCAGAATGCCTGCTCGGAACAGCCAAGTGGTAGATGCCTTTCACCTTCACTGGGGTCAGGACTTTCTATATGCTTTCCCTCCCAATCTCCTCATCCCCAAAACTCTTTTCAAACTTCAGAGAGACAGGGGCTACATGAACTGTGGTATCCTCTGCTTCTACGTCTCTCTCAAGTTCAACCAGTAGATTTGGGGTCTGCTCCAGATCTCCTATCTCAGGAGAATGGGACACTGCAGCATCCAAACCCGCAGTCCCTACATCTGACAGCATGGCTGCTGAAGACCTAACACTCCATGTCCTCAACTTCTTTCAACTGGTTAGAGATATCCTTTTGGCTTCAAGGAAACCTTCAACAAGGCATTCCTACACCTTCAAGTGGCGCAGATTTTCTCTCTGGTGCTTGAAAAGGGATCTTAATCCTTTTTTGGTCCTGGTGGAAGCATTACTTGAATATCTCCTCCACCTTTCGCCCTCTGGACAAGACAAATTCGATAAGGGTCCATCTAAGTGCCATTGCGGCATCTCACATGCCCTTAGATGGCCAGCTTGTCTCCTCTCAGCCGCTTGTTACACACTTCATGCGAGGTCTTCTGTTAACTAAGCCTCCCATTAGGCTACCTCCAGTGGCATGGGACCTTAATGTCATTCTAGGACAGCTTATGAAGCCGCCCTTTGAACCCCTAGCTACCACTTCTCTGAAGTTTCTATCCTGGAAGGTCATCTTCCTTATTGCCCTCACTTCAGCAAGGCGCATCAGTGAGCTCCAAGCTTTGGTGGCTGATCCTCCTTATACACAATTCCCCCACAATAAGGTAGTCCTTAGGACTCATTCTCATTTTATGCCAAAGGTGGTCTTGTCTTTTCATTTAAATCAATCTGTGTACCTCCCTGTTTTTCCCTAGGCCTCATTCCTCTAGGGCAGAGAAAAACCTTCATACTCTGGATTGCAAGCGTGCTTTGGCCTTTTATCTCCAGAGAACTAGAGAGCACAGGAAAGCTTCCCAGCTTTTCATTGCTTTTGATTCAAGTCACCTAGGTCTACCAGTATCCAAGAGAACACTCTCCAAATGGATAGCAGACTGTATCTCTTTTGCTTATGAAAGTGTGGGACTTTCTCTTGAAGGTCATGTCACTGCACATAATGTGCGAGCAATGGCTGCCTCTATGGCAAATCTATGCTCGGTAGCGATTGATGAGATATGCAAAGCAGCAACCTGGTCCTCTGTCCACACTTTTGCGGCTCATTATTGCCTAGACAAGGACTCCCACCGAGATGCCTCATTTGGCGAAGCTGTTTTGCAGCATCTCTTTCAGAATTAGATCAACTCCTAGCACCCGTCTTGGGTTTCAATACCAGACATCCTTGGAGGCTACATGACCTACTTATGCCTGTGTTTCACAGCTCACTCTGTGGTCATCTCCTTGGCATCTCCAAGCTAAGAAGTCCTATATGTGAAGACTACATTCCTGCTTGTTCCTGGAAATAGCGTAGTTACTCACCTGTAACAGGTGATTTCTGGGAACAGCAGGAATTGAGTCTTCACAATCCACCAGCCTCCCCTAGGAGTTATACTTTTTTCTCTCTTTCTCCTTTTCTACTTTTATCTCAGCTACAAACTCAACTGAAGAGGGAGACTGGAAAGGCAGGAAGGCAGTTACTCAGGCGCAGTGGGATGCTCACAAAAGCTTTCCTATATGATGCTGGGGAACGTTCCTGTGCGGGCTCCGTCGGTGCCAACATCACCCATATGTGAAGACTCAATTCCTGTTGTTCCTGGAGATTACCTGTTACAGGTGAGTAACTACGCTTTATCTGCCATCATATACTATGTTACTAACTCAGTCAAGTTCTTCTATCTCATGAGTGGACTCTCCATCGAGGTATGACAGGTCACATTTTTGAATTATGAGGGACCACCATAATCAACCTCTTTGCCACCCTATTAAATACACAGCTCTCTTGCTTCTGCTCCAGAATTCTGTCTCCTCTGAGTCAAGCCTCCAATGTATTCCTCCTTCATTGGGGGAAGAGTCTGCTGTACGCTTATCCACCCATTCCCCTGACACTAAAAACTCAGTTCAAGCTACAGGCCGCCAGGGGGACAATGATACTCATAGCCCCATTCTGGCTACATCAATTGCGGTTTCCCCTGCTCCTTCAACTAGCTCAGCATCAGCATAAGTCTGGGATTTGCACCCAACCTCCTTTCACAGAACCTGCACTGCCTGATAGTGTGGCTGTTGAGAGGGTAGTCCTTTTGGACCTGAATCTTCTGGAGGACATTGAAAATATCCTCCTGGCATCCCGAAAGGACTCCATCTGACATACATATGCATTCAAATGGCACAGATTCATGCTCTGGTGCTCTCAGAAGGGTCTTATCCCCTTCATTTGCTCAGTGAAATCATTACTTCAATATCTCCTCCATCTTTCTACTGCAGGTCTTAAGACTAATTCCATTAGGATCCAGCTCGGTGCCATTGGGGTCTTGCACCAACTAGTGGATGGACAAACCATTGCCTCTCATCCTTTAGTGGCTTACTTTATGATACCAAAAAGAACAGGAGGCCTCAGACCCATCCTGTACTTGCGAAACCTCAACAAGTTCCTTGCAAAGGAGAAGTTCAAGATGCTTACCCTTGGAATCCTGCTGCCCTACCTCCAGCAGGGCGACTGGCTATGCTTCTTGGATCTAAAGGATGCGTATACTCATATCCTTATTCATCCAGACCACAGACAATATCTCAGGTTTGTTGTGGGAGGAAATCATTACCAGTACAGAGTACTGCCCTTTGGCCTATCCTCCGCCCCCAGGGTGTTCACCAATTGCCTGGCAGTGGTGGCGGCCTATCTAAGACTTCAAGGCCTTTTTGTGTTCCCATACCTGGACGACTGGCTCATCAGAGCCCAGTCTTCCCAAGAGGCCACTCAGACCACTCATCGCACTGTGACTCTACTCCAGCACTTGGGATTTGTCCTAAACTTTGCAAAGTCCACTTTGCTCCCCTCTCAAAATCTCGAATTCATCGGCGCCAGGTTGGACACTCCCTCTGGACAGGGCCAAGCGGCTCATGGATCTCGCCAGCCACTTTCACAGCAATGCCCTGGTCTCGGCCAGGCAATTTCTGAGACTGCTCGGCCATATGGCTTCCACGGTCCATGTGACCCCCAATGCCCGCCTGAACATGCGACCTGCTCAATGGTGCCTTCGCACACAATGGCATCAGGCCACTGGGAGCCTAGCGGACTCCGTACAGATCTCCGACCGGCTGGTCTCTTCTCTACAATGGTGGCTTCATCTGCCAAACCTAGTACTAGGAGTGATTTTTCAGCCCCCTCCGCATTCTCAGGTCCTGACGACCGATGCTTCTCTCCTGGGTTGGGGAGCACATTGCCAAGGGACATGTACTCAAGGTCTCTGGACTCCTTGGGAGTCTGCTCAGCAGATAAACTTTCTGGAGCTCAGAGCCATCTGCCTAGCGCTCAAAGCATTCTCTCACCTGGTTTCTCACCAGTCGGTGCTGATACAGACAGACAATCAGGTTGCGATGTTCTACGTAAACAAACAAGGCGGAACCGGCTCCTCCCTTCTCTGTCAGGAGGCGCAAAGACTATGCTCTTGGGCCGTCCACCATGGCATCATCCTCAAAGCTGTCTATCTCCCAGGTCAAGAAAATTCCCTGGCCGACAAGCTCAGCAGGATCCTCCAGCCACACGAGTGGAGGCTGGATCCGATGGTGGTTCAGCGGATCTTTCTCAAGTGGGGCCTCCCCACCATGGATCTGTTTGCCAGTCCTCTGAACCGGCAACTTCCCAGATTCTGCTCTCGACAACCGCATCCTCTCAGAGTAGCGGCGGATGCTTTTCTGATTCCATGGTCCACAGGCCTCTTATATGCCTTTCCTCCCATGCTGCTAGTGTCTCGGACGCTCTTCAAGGTTCTCAGAGACAAAGCATCGATGATCCTAGTGGCTCCCCGGTGGCCGAGACAACCTTGGTTCCCACTTCTAATGCAGCTGGCAGTGGACACCCCTCTTCCTCTGGGGTGTCAGCCCGACCTCCTGTCACAGGATCACGGGACTCTCCTGCACCCCAACCTCCGGTCGCTTCATCTGATGGCCTGGCTGCTGAAAGGGTAGTCCTTGCTCCCCTCCGCCTGCCTCCAGAGGTGGAGGAGGTTGTTTTGGCCTCCAGGCGGCCCTCCACCCGGAAGTCCTACCCTCTGAAGTGGCGTCGGTTCTCCGTCTGGTGTGCTCAGCAGTCTCAAGATCCCTTCTCCTGTTCAGCGTCAGTGGTCTTGCAGTACTTGCTTTCCCTCTCCAATCTTGGACTTAAGTCCAACTCGGTCAAGGTCCACCTCAGTGCTCTTTCTGCGCACCACATGCGGGTGGAGGGCAGACCTCTTTCTTGCCACCCTCTGGTGGCTCGTTTTCTCAGAGGCCTCCTTCTCCTTAAACCACCTTTGCGCCCACCAGCCCCGGACTGGGATCTCAATGTGGTTTTACAGCGGATTACCTGTCCGCCTTTTGAACCTATGGCTACCTGTCCTCTTCGTTTTCTTTCTTGGAAAACCTTGTTCTTGGTGGCCCTCACTTCTGCTAGACGCGTTAGTGAGCTGCAGGCCCTGGTGTCTGATCCTCCGTACACTAGGTTCTACAAGAACCGGGTAGTCCTACGGACTCACCCTAAGTTTCTTCCCAAAGTGGTTTCCCCTTTTCACATCAACCAGGAGGTGGTGCTTCCGACCTACTTTCCCAGGCCACACTCCAGCCGAGCTGAAATGGTCTTGCATATCCTGGACTGTAGAAGGGCGTTGACCTTCTACCTTGACCGTACGCGGGAGCACAGAAGGGCTGTTCAGCTCTTCGTCTCTTATGACCCCAATAAGTTGGGGCTCCCTGTCTCCAAGCGTACTCTGTCCATCTGGATTGCTGACTGTATCGCTTGGGCTTACGAGGCAGCCGGCCTCTCCTTGGAAAGTCGAGTCACGGCCCATCGTGTTCGGGCGAAGGCTACGTCAGTGGTTTACCTCCGCTCTGTTCCATTGGCAGACATCTGCCGGGCCGCTACTTGGTCTTCAAGCCAGACTTTTGCGGCCCACTACTGCCTGGAGAGGGAGTCCCGCAGGGACAGTGCTTTCGGACAGGCAGTCCTCCGTAACCTCTTCGAGGTATAGGCAACTCCTACCCTCCATCCCGGATGTTGGGCTACCGGTTGGAGACGTATTCAGAGAAGATTCCTTCCTTCTGGGCTACTGTGCTTTAGGGAGCTCATTTTTGTGCTTAGGGTCTCCGGTAGCCTTAAGCTTGGGAGTCCCATATGTGAGGACTGACTTCCTGCTTGGTCCTGGAGAAAGCGTAGTTACTCACCTGTAACAGGTGTTCTCCAGGAGTAGCAGGAATCAGTCCTCACAACCCTCCCTCCTCCCCTTGGAGTTGCAGTTCTATGCTTTCGTTTTTTTGCTAATTTTTTGCTGTCTTTAGCTATGTCATCAGACTGAGCAAGATGGCACCCTTGGGCGGGAAGAGGACCGCGCATGTGCGCTGCAATTCCCAAAGGCTTTCTTTGAAAGCTGGGGAAAATTGCTCCGCGAGGGCTCCGTCGGCGCCGACGTCACCCATATGTGAGGACTGATTCCTGCTGCTCCTGGAGAACACCTGTTACAGGTGAGTAACTACTCTTTCCGGTTCATCGATATTTCTTTAACTTCTTCCGCAGTATCACCTTTAAATGCCACATCAGTCATGGATAACAGACCTACATCTTCCTCAGTAAAGACCGAAGTAAAGAATTCATTCAGTCTCTCTTCTATGGCCTTGTCCCCTCTTAATGCCCCTTTTACCACTCTATCATCTAAAGGTCCAACTGATTCTCTCACAAGATTTTTGCAACGAATGTACTTGAGAAAGTCTTTATTACACGTTTTTGCTTCCACAGCAGACTTCTTCTCAAATTCTCTCTTTGCCTGCCTTATCAATGCCTTGCATCTAACTTGTCAGTGCTTGTGCTGTTTCCAGTTTTCATCATTTGGCACTTTTTTCCATTTCCTGAAAGATGCTTTTTTGGCAACAACAGCCTCTCTGAATTCACCTTTAAACTATGCTGGCATATGTTTGGACTTTCTTCTACTTTTCTTAAATCGTGGGATATAGCTGCTGTATTTTTAAACAACCCCCAAGTTTTATTTATGTTATTTATTTATTGAACAGCTCTTTTATACCCCTCCTTCCAGTGATCAGGTGTGGTTTACATTGAACAATAACATGAAGTTACATAGAACATTGAACAGCATAATAACATCATTGGAACTAGAGAACTAGTAAAACAAACTGTATACAAGAAAAATGGATCCAGAACTATGTACACCCCAGTATACTCTAAAGGAGGTATAGTGGAGACTGTGTTTCTTAGCTATTTACATGAGATAAATGCTTCAGAAGGGAGGGATTATGATATTTGGGTGGTGTGTTGAGGTAGATAAATTGTTAGTATTGTTGGGGGAAGATGTGTTGTAATACTCTGTGAACAGGAAGGTTTTTAATTCCTTGTGGAATGTTAGAAGGTCTTTGGTTGCTCTAAATTGATCAGGTAGAGCTTCCCACAGTGTGGGGGCTGTAAATCTGAACACTCTATTGCTTGTGAACTGTTTTAGTCTTCCGTATGGAGATAGGAATTGTCAATAAGTTTTGTGTGTTTTTCCTCCTGTGTCTGTTTTCAGCCTGAGGTTGTAATAGGGTGGAGAGGTAGGAGGGCGTAATGCCGTTGTGGAGTTTGAAAGCTGTGACTATCTTCTTGGTGTAAGTATTTAACCTTTGCAACTGCTCCTTTTAATTTTTTCTTAACTATTTTCCTCATTTTATTGTAGTCTCCCCTTCAAAAGTTAAAAGGTAGTACTGTGGATTTCCTTACCATTCCTCCTCCATTATTAAATCAAATGTGATCATGCTATGATCTCTATTGCCAAGTGGCCCCAATACCCTTATCTCTTACACCAGATCTGGTGTTCTACTAAGGGCTAGGTCCAAAATGGCTTTCCCTATGGTCGGTTCATGAACCAGCTACTCCAAGAAGCAGTCATTTATTTCATCTAGAACCTTTTCTCCCTAGCTTGTTCTGTCATGTTCTCCAGGACCAAGCAGGAAGTCAGTCCTCACATATGGGTGACGTCGGTGCCGACGGAGCCCTCGCGGAGCAATTTTCCCCAGCTTTCAAAGAAAGCCTTTGGGAATTGCAGCGCGCATGCGCAGTCCCCTTCCCGCCCAAGGGTGCCATCTTAGCCAGTCTTCTTTTTTCCGCGGAGCCCTACAGACGTGGTCTTCCAGTCCCCGCAGAAAAGTTGATTTTCTTCATTTATTTTCTATTTTTTCTTCGGTTCGACGCCGGTCTCTTTCCTGCCCGGACTCGCGATGCCGTTGCGAGTCCTTCTCTTATTTTTTGGTTTTTCTGATTTTTCTTGTCAGTTTCGTTTTCGGTTTTTCGCTGCCAGCCCGGTCCTTTGACCTTGCAGGGACCCTTTTTCCCCTGATGGCTGCCAGTGGCTTCAAAAGGTGTGTTCAGTGTGACAGAAACATGTCCCTCACTGACACACATGATCATTGCCTCCGCTGCCTCGGCCCAGATCACGAGGAACTGATCTGTGGGGCCTGCAGCAAAATGTCCTCCAAAGCCTTACGGAGTTGGCGGCATCAGCGGGAAAGAATCTTCGCAGATCCCACCCGTACCCGGACCTCGTCGGAGGCCTCGGCGTCCAGAGGCTCCAGCTCTGAGCATCGCCGGAGTTCCTCCGACAGAGGTTCTCCCTCGGGGGATCATCATCGGAAGACGAAACCCGCGAGGACGGCGTCGGTGGACGCTCCTGGTTCCGCAAGGGCCAGGTTGCATAGCCCCGATAGCCGTCCCGGGTCTTTGGAGCAGGATCGTCTCACGAAGCGACCTCGTCTGGAATCGGAATCGCCTGCTCCGGTAAGTCCTGTAGTCCTCGTGGACTCGCCTCCGAGGGGTCCGACGTCGGGCCCGACGCCGTCGGGGCCCGAGTCGGGGGCTGCTGGGTCACCTGAGGTCGGACTCAGGTTGACGGCCTTGGAGAGCAGACTGTCTGCTTTCATGGACCAGCAGCGGGCACTGATCGCTAGCCTCGCTGGCGCCTCTGCCCTGACCGCCAGGACGTCGACGTCTAAGTCGACCCCGGAGACCGAGCCGATCCTCGAGTCCATGCGGGCTCGAGTCGATCCTCGGTCGAGGTCTCCCTCGGCCTCCTGTTCAGGACCGAGGTCGTCGTCGCCAACTCCCTCGGCGTCGGGGCGGCCGACGCCTATGCCCGCCCGACACGACCCCACCGATTCCTCCTCGGAGTCGGCCTGGGAATATGAAGTGGAAGAGTCACCTGATTCCTTTCGGACTCGGTGTGTCCCCTCGGACTCCCCTGAGTCCGAACCTCGGAAGCAGTCCCCCCCGGAGGATGCCCGGTTCTCGGACTTCGTCAGGGATATGGCCAAGGCTTTGGCCTTCCCTGCGGATCCCGAGGAGGAGCCTCGAGCCGAAGAGCTCGACGCCCTCCAGTATGACTCTCCAGCAAAGGAGCACTTTACTGTACCGGTGACGACTACTCTTCCGCATGTGGGAGAGTCCGGCATCGTCGCCGGTATTAAGCAAGTGGGTCGATTCCATCTATCGAGTCCGCAAGAGCCCTGGCTTCCAGAAAGCACAGCTACTGCACCATTCCATGGTGGTGGAATCGGCCATGCATAGGCTCAAGAGCCAGAAGATGCACTCCTCGGTGCCTCCCGGCAGGGAGGCCCGCAACCTGGATGGCCTCGGTAAGAAGTGTTTCCAAGGCTCTATGCTTGCTTGTCGGGTCCAGACCTACCAGCTCTACATGGGCATGTACCTTAGAGACCTGGCTAAGGAGATAGCCGGATTCTCTGCTGGACTTTCCGAGGAACCTTTACGGAGGTTCCTAGCCTTGTCCACTGGAATTCGAGAATGCTCCAAATTCATTTCTCGAGCAGCCTATGATGGCTTTGAAGCATCGGCTCGAGTGGCCGCAGCCGGCATCGGTGCCCGCCGACAGGCTTGGCTTCAGTCGTCTGACCTTGAACCCTGGGTGCAGGACAAGTTGGTCGATGTCCCCTGCCGAGGTGAGAACCTATTTGGCAAGCCCATGGCTGAGAAGGCTGCGCAAATCGAGACGGAAACTCTCACCAGAACAAGGCTATCTAGAAAGACCTCTGCCCCTTCCCAAAAGAAGAAGGGCTCGGGAAAAAAGTCCTTTTACCCGAGGAAGGCGGCTGCCTATAAACACTACCCTCAGTATCAGGCCTCCTCAGCTCCCCAACAGGGTCAGCAGGCCAAGGGACGGGGTAACGGGTCCCGTAGGCAGCAAGCCCCCAAGCCTGCACCACCGGCCCCTGCTCAGCAGGGTGGGGGTTTTTGACTTCATCGACATAGCCTCTCCCCCTCAGCTGGTTTCTCCCAGCACAGGAGGCCGGCTGGTCCACTTTGCCCACAGGTGGTCCAACATCACATCAGATGCCTGGGTGCTTCATGTTGTGCGAGAAGGCTATCTTCTCCACTTCCACCAGGTCCCTCCCTCCTATTTTCCGGGAGAGCCTCCACGACTCCCTCTGCACAGGGACTTACTCCTTTAGGAGTTAGCAAGTCTTCTTCAGGAACAGGCTGTGGAACCGGTGCCCCACCACCTGAGAGGTCAAGGCTTTTATTCCAGGTATTTCCTAATACCAAAAAGAACAGGAGGCCTCAGACCCATCCTGGACTTGCGCAACCTCAACAAGTTCCTCGTGCGGGAGAAGTTCAAGATGCTTACCCTTGGAATCCTTCTGCCCTACCTCCAGCAGGGAGATTGGCTATGCTCCTTGGATCTAAAGGATGCCTACACGCACATCCTCATCCACCCAAGCCACCGCCAATACCTAAGGTTTGTGGTGGCAGGAAATCATTACCAGTACAGAGTACTGCCCTTTGGCCTATCCTCCGCACCACGAGTCTTCACAAAATGTCTCGCGGTGGTGGCGGCTTATCTCCGGCTTCAGGGCCTCTATGTCTTTCCTTACCTAGACGACTGGCTCATCAGAGCATCGTCCTCTCAAGAAGTCACACAAGCCACGCACCGCACTGTGACTCTTCTCCAGTACTTGGGCTTTGTCGTAAACTTCGCAAAGTCCACTTTGCTCCCCTCGCAAGATCTCGAGTTCATCGGCGCAAGATTGCACACTCTTCAGGCGCGAGCTTTCCTGCCTCTCGACAGAGCTCAGCGGCTCATGGACCTAGCCAGCCGTTTTCGCAGCCAGTCCCTGGTCTCGGCCAGGCGCTTTCTGAGACTACTCGGCCATATGGCTTCCACCGTCCACGTGACCCCCAACGCCCGCCTGAATATACGGCCTGCTCAGTGGTGCCTTCGCAAGCAGTGGCAACAGGCCACGGGCGGCCTCGCCGACTTAGTGCAGATCTCCGGCCCGCTGGCCTCTTCTCTGCAGTGGTGGCTTCATCAGCCGAACCTGGTACTCGGAATGCCTTTTCAATCTCCTCCGCCTGCTCAAGTACTGACGACCGATGCTTCTCTCCTGGGATGGGGAGCGCATTGCCAAGGGGCATGTACTCAAGGTCTCTGGACCTCGTGGGAGTCTGCGCAGCAGATCAACTTCCTGGAGCTCAGAGCAATCCGTCTGGCTCTCAAGGCTTTCTCCCACCTGACTTCTCACCGGTCCGTCCTTGTCCAGACGGACAATCAAGTTGCCATGTTCTACGTGAACAAACAGGGGGGCACGGGCTCCTTCCTTCTCTGTCGGGAAGCACAGAGGCTCTGCTCTTGGGCCGTCAGCCGCGGCATTCTTCTCAAGGCAGTTTATCTCCCAGGCCAAGAAAATTGCCTGGCGGACAAACTCAGCAGAATCCTCCAGCCGCACGAGTGGCGACTGGATCCCTTGGTAGTTCAGAAACTTTTTCTGAAGTGGGGCCTCCCCACGCTGGATCTTTTTGCCAGTCCTCTCAACCGGCAACTTCCTCGTTTCTGCTCTCGGCAGCCGCATCCCCTTCGAGTAGCGGCGGATGCTTTTCTGCTCTCATGGTCGAAAAGCCTTCTGTATGCCTTTCCTCCCATACCGCTAATCTCTCGAACTCTTTTCAAGGTTCTCCGAGACGAAGCTTCCATGATCCTGATAGCTCCTCGGTGGCCCAGACAGCCGTGGTTTCCACTCCTGCTGCAACTGGCGGTGGAGGCTCCGTTCCCTCTGGGGTTTCAACCAGACCTCCTAACACAGGATCAGGGGTCCCTGCTACACCCCAACCTCAGATCTCTACATCTGATGGCCTGGCTGCTGAAAGGGTAGTCCTTGCTCCCCTTCTACTGCCGGCAGAGGTGGAAGAGGTCATCCTAGCTTCCCGGCGACCTTCTACCCGCAAATGCTACGCCCTTAAATGGCGTCGTTTTTCCGTTTGGTGTACCCAGCAGTCTCTGGATCCCTTCTCCTGCTCGGTGTCGGTGGTCTTGCAGTACTTGCTCTACCTCTCTAATCTTGGACTTAAGTCCAACTCCGTCAAGGTTCACCTCAGTGCTCTTTCAGCACATCATGTGCTGGTGGACGGCAGACCTCTTTCCAACGACCCTCTCGTGGCAAGGTTTCTCTGAGGTCTCCTTCTCCTTAAACCACCTCTGCGCCCGCCAGCGCCTGACTGGGATCTGAATGTGGTTTTGCAGCGGATCACCTGTCCGCCTTTTGAACCTATGGCTACCTGTCCTCTCCGTTTTCTTTCTTGGAAAACCTTATTCTTGATAGCCCTCACTTCCGCTAGACGCGTAAGTGAACTACAGGCCCTCGTGTCTGATCCCCCTTACACTCGGTTCTACAAAAATAGGGTAGTCCTACAGACTCACCCTAAATTTCTTCCAAAAGTGGTCTCCCCTTTTCACATCAATCAGGAGGTGGTACTTCCGACCTTCTTTCCCAGGCCACACTCCAGCCGAGCTGAAATGGTCCTGCATACCCTGGACTGTAGAAGGGCATTGAACTTCTACCTTGACCGTACGCGGGAGCACCGCAAAGCTGCTCAGCTTTTCGTGTCTTTTGACCCCAATAAATTGGGGCTCCCTGTCTCCAAGCGTACTCTGTCCATCTGGGTTGCTGACTGTATCGCTTGGGCTTATGGAGCAGCCGGACTCTCGTTAGAAAGTCGCGTCACGGCTCATTGTGTTCGGGCGAAGGCTACGTCAGTGGCTTACCTCCGCTCTGTTCCATTGGCAGACATCTGCCGGGCCGCTACTTGGTCTTCGAGCCAGACTTTTGCGGTCCATTACTGCCTCGAGAGGGAGTCCCGCAGGGACAGTGCTTTCGGACAGGCAGTCCTCCGAAATCTCTTCGAGGTTTGAGCAACTCCTACCCTCCATCCCGGATGTGGGGCTACCGGTGGGTAATAATTCAGTGAAGATTCCTTCCTTCTGTGCTGCTGAGCTAGAGGGAGCTCATTTTTGTGCTTAGGGTCTCTGGTAGCCTTAAGCTTGGGAGTCCCATATGTGAGGACTGACTTCCTGCTTGGTCCTGGAGAAAGCGTAGTTACTCACCTGTAACAGGTGTTCTCCAGGAGCAGCAGGAATCAGTCCTCACAACCCTCCCTCCTCCCCTTGGAGTTGCAATCATCTGCTTTAGTTTTTTTTTGCAAATTTTTATGCTGTCTTTTAGCTATGTCATCTGACTGGCTAAGATGGCACCCTTGGGCGGGAAGGGGACCGCGCATGCGCGCTGCAATTCCCAAAGGCTTTCTTTGAAAGCTGGGGAAAATTGCTCCGCGAGGGCTCCGTCTGCACCGACGTCACCCATATGTGAGGACTGATTCCTGCTGCTCCTGGAGAACACCTGTTACAGGTGAGTAACTACGCTATATCCCCCCCCCCCCCACCCGCCATTGCCATCGCCTTCCCCTTTTTTACATGGAATTTCAATCCATAGAAATTCTACAGCAAATTTTGTTTCCTGCAAAACTTTAATCCTTTGTGACTCAATGCCCTCTCTAACATAGAGCGCAACCCCTCCACCAGTTTGATCTGCTCTATCATTATGATACAGTTTATACCCAGGTATCACAGTGTCCCACTGGTTGTCCTCCTTCCACCATGTCTCTGAGATACCAATTGTATCTAACCTCTTATTTTGTGCTATATATTCTAACTCTCCCATCTTATTTTTTAGACTTCTTGCATTTGCATGCAAGCATTTTAGAGACTGTATTTTATTCATATTATTCTGGCTATCGGTAGGCAGGGGTAATTTTGAATCTTTAAGCTCTGTCTGCTCCGTACTCAAGGGCATTTGGATTACTTTTAGCTTTATTGGAACCTTTCTGCTGATATGCCCTAACTTCATTTGTTTGGTAGTATCCTTCAAGGATACATTGTTCCGAACAATGCGCTCTTGGGCGACTCTCGGCTCTCCCCTATTATTTAGTTTAAAAGCTGCTCAATCACCTTTTTAAAGGTTAATGCCAGCAGGCTGGTTCCATCCCAGTTAAGGTGAAGCCCATCCCTTTGGAAGAGCCCCTCCTTTCCTCAGAATGTTCCCCAGTTCCTAACAAATCCAAAACCCTCTTCCTTGCATCATCGTCTCATCCACACATTGAGACTCCGGAGCTCTGCCTGCCCTTTGGATCCTGCAGATAGAATAGGAAGCATTTCGGAGAATGCTACCTTGGAAGTTCTGGATTTCAACTTCCTACCTAAAAGCCTAAATTTAGCCTCCAGAACCTCCCTACCTCATTTTCTATGTCATTGGTACCAACATGTAACAAGACAGCAGACTCCTCCCCAGCACTATCTAAGACCTTGTCTACGTGGCATGTGAGGTCCGCTACCTTTGCACCAGGCAGGCATGTTACCAGGCAATCCTCATGTCCACCAGCCACCCAGCTATCTACATGCCTAATGATAGAATCAAAAACTATAATGGCTGTCCTAACCCTTCCCTCATGGTCATATGGCCCTGGAGAAACTTCCTCAGTGTGAGAGGGTTTTATATCACCTGGAAGACAGGTGCTAGCTACAGGATCACTTCCTCCATACCAGGTGATGCTCTCCTGTCACGTGACCTCAGTCCTGCATGGCAACAGGGATGCTGCCAGACTAGAGGTTGGACTTCAGTACTATATCCCTGTAAGTCTCATCTATGTACCTCTCTGTCTTCCTTATGTCCTCCATGTCTGCTACTCTAGCCTCCAGAGATTGGAGTCATTTCCTGAGAGCAAAGAGCTCCTTGCACCTAGTGCACACATAAGACCCCTCACCAACTGGGAGAAAGTCATACATGTGACACTCATTGCAAAAGACTGGAAAACCCCCATATTGCTGCTGGACTGCTGTCTGCATCTTAGTTTTAAGGTTGTGTTTAGATATTTAAGTTCTTTACCAACTAAGGGTTGGTAGGGATACTTATACTAATTAAACTACACCTATTACATTTAATGTACTTTGTTCACCTGAAGCTTAATTAATCTCAGGTCCTTAATATATTCCTGATGAGGACAAACAGCTGCACCTGAGAGTGAATATGGTACCTACTTTCCTTTGAGAAGTTTATGCACCTACAAAGCCACAATTATCCCAGGGGTGGGTGATGGGGAGGGAGGGAAAAAGATGTCTTAAAAGCTGGCTGCTACACAGTACCCTGTCCTGTGCTTCTAAGGTAATCTATGACCAATTTCCTGGAGGAGTCCTATAGTCCTTGCTTGGATACTGGGAGTCTTGGTTTCTAAAATTAACCAGAAAGCTCTCTTCTGTGTTATAATTTAAAATGAAAGCTCTTTGCTGCTACTAAGCCCTGACTGATTTAACAAATACAATAGGTTCACAGATTAATCAGCTTTAATCTAAAGAATTCCCTTTTCCCCAAGATTTAGGAAAATTCCCAGAAGTAAATACTTACAATTGCAGATCTTTCTCTCCAGTCCCCTTTCGTAGTACTTCAAGATCTACAAAAGCTGGAAGAATGGTCAAATGCTTGGCAGTTAAGATTTAATGTGAAGAAGTGCAGTGTCCTTAACTTGGGAAACAAAAATCCAAGGGATTTGTATGCGATAGAGGGCGAGAGGTTGGTATGCATGGACCAGGAGAAGGACTTCGGAGTGATTGTTTCTGAGGATTTCACGCTGGCGAAACAGTGTGACAAGGCGGTGGAAAAAGTCAGAAGGATGCTGTTTGCATACAGAGAGGAATTACCAGCGTACAGCATACAGAGAGGAATTACCAAGTCGCTGGTGAAGCCTCACTTGGAATATGGTGTTCAGTTTTGGAGACCATGTCACAAAGGATATAAAAAGGCTGGAAGCAGTTCAGAGGAAGCTGACCAAAATTATTTGGAGCCTGCATAGAAGACTTACGAGAAGAGACTTGAAGGCCTAAATATCTACACTCTGGAGGAGAGGAAGGACAGGGGAGATATGATTCAGACCTTTAAAACCTTAGAGTATTAATGACCAAACAAACCTTTTCCAAAGACGAGGAAGCTGTAAAACTAGAGGACATAATTTGAAGCTGTATGGGGTAAACTAAAAAGCAAGGTCAGGAAATACTTTTTCACTGAAAGGGTGGTGGATGCTTGGAATGCACTCCCAGTGAAAGTGGTGCGGGCAAACACAGTGACAGAATTCAAAATGGCATGGGACAGACACAATGGATCCCTTTATAACAACATGATATAATCAAAATAAATATAACTATCTCTTCTATCTGAACAAATAGGGGTGACCTACAGGGAGCGGTGGATACACCCCTAAACAAAGACATGCGGAGGGATGACCTGCAAGGAGCGGCAGGTGCACCTACTCTTACCGCCTTGGTGGGCAGACCAGATGGACCATACTGGTCTTTATCTGTCGTCATATACTATGTTACTATGTTTAAGAAAATAAGAACATAAGATATGCCATACTAGGTCAGACAAGTTCCATCAAGCCCAGTATCCTGTTTCCAACAGTGGCCAATCTAGGTCACAAGTACTTAGTGGTTTCTCCAAAAGACACAGGTTCCACAATGCTTGTATTGGGTCAAGAAGTGGATATTCTGGGTCCCCTTTAATAATGGTTTAAGGACCTTTCCTCCAGGAACTTGCCCAAACCTTTTTTAAACCCAGCTACACTTACAGCTTTTACTACATCCTCCATTAGCAAACACCAGAGTTTGATTACACGTTGAGGGGAAAATAGTTTCTCTTATTAGTCTTAAATAGGTTACCCTGTAACTTCATTGCATGCCCCCTAGTCTTTCTATATTTTGATGGCATAAACAATCGATCTACATTTACCCGTTCTACTCCATTCATTAATTTATAGACCTTTATAGCGATTTTAGAAAAGGTTCAGAGAAGAGCCACCAAAATGGTAAAGGGGATGGAAGGATACTCCTATGAAGAAAGGCTAAAAAGGTTAGGGCTCTTTAACCTGGAAAAGAGACGGCTGAGGGGAGATATGATAGAAGTCTATAAATTAATGAATGGAGTGGAACGGGTAAACGTAGATCAATTGTTTACGTTATCAGAATATAGAAAGACTAGGGGACATGCAATGAAGCTACAGGGTAAACTATTTAAGACTAATAAAAGAAAATATTTTTTCACTCAACGTGTAATCAAACTCTGGAATTTGTTACCAGAGGATGTAGTAAAGGCTGTTAGTGTAGCTGGGTTTAAAAAAGGTTTGGACAAGTTCCTGGAGGAAAGGTCCATAAACCATTATTAAGAAGTGACCGAAGATATCAATGCTTGACCCAGTACAAGCATTGTGGAACTTGTGTCACTTGGGGAAACTGCTAGGTACATATGACCTAGATTGGCCACTGTTGGAAACAGAATACTGGGCTTGATGGACCTTGGTCTGACCCAGTATGGCATATCTTATGTTCTTATCTTATGTTCTATCATATCTCCCCTCAGCGGTCTCTTTTCCAGATTGAAGAGCCCTATCCTTTTTAGCCCCTCTTCATAGGTGTATCCTTCCATCCCCTTTTCCCATTTTGGTGACGCTTCTCTCTACCTTTTCTAATAATGCCATATCTTTTTAAGATATAGCGACCAGAATTGCACACAATATTGAAGGTGCGATAGCACCTTGGAACGATACAGAGGCATTATAATATCTTTTGTTTTATTCTCCATTCCTCTCCTTATGATACCTAGCATTCTCTCTTGGCTGCTGCTGCACTTTGGGCGGAGGGTTTTAACATGTTGTCCACGATACCGCCTAAATCTTTTTTGCTGGGTGGTGGTTCCTAATGTGGAACCTTGCATTGTGTAACTATAGTTTGGGTTTTTATTTCCTAGCTGCATAACTTTGCACTTCTCCACATTATTTTTCACCTGACATTTAGATGCCCAGTCTTCCAATTTATCAAGATCCTCTTGCAATTTCCCACAATCCTCATGGGTTTTAACAACTTTGAATAGTTTTTTATTATCTGCAAATTTGATAACCACACTCATTATTCCCATTTCCAGGTCATTTTTTAATATGTTAAAAAGCAGCGGACCCAGCACAGATCCCTGGGGTACTCCACTATTCACTTTTCTCCATTGGGAAAATTGGCCATTTAGTCCTATCCTCTGCTTTCTAGCTTTTAACCAGTTCCCGATCCACAATACTAAGCTGCCTCCTATCCCATGACTTTTTAATTTTACCAAACGTCTCTCATGAGTGACCTTGTCAAAGGCTTTCTGAAAGTCCAGATACACTATATCCACCAACTTACCTTTGTCTACCTGTTTATTCACACCTTCAAAAAAACATAGCATATTAGTAAGATAAGACCTTCCTTGGCTAAAACCATGCTGGCTGTCTCCCATTAAGCCATGACTATCTATATGTTCAGTAATTTTGTTCTTTATGATGGTTTCTACCATTTATCCCGGTACTGACATCAGGCTCACCGGTCTGTAGTTTCCCAGATCACTCCTGGAACCCTTTTTGAAAATTGGCGTTACATTGGCCATCCTCTAATCTTCAGGTATTACAGATGATTTTACAGTCGGTCTGTAATCTCATATTTCAGTTTTTTCAACACCCTTGGATGTATACCATCCAGTCCAGGTGATTTTCTACTCTTCAGTTTATCAAATAGTTGTAATACATCTTCCTGGTATATCAATATTTTTTTTTAAATTTTTCCACAGCATCACCCTTAAATACCATTTCAGTCATCTTTCTGATAGAATGCTACAAGTAAAAGTCTGACCTTTGAAATCCAAACAATTCGGTCTAAGGCAAAGCATTCCACAGGGATCAGTCTTATCTGCCCTCCTATTTAACATTTACATGCAGCCTATTTTCCATTTGCTAAGAAAATGGAGCATGCGCTTTCATCTATATGTCGACAACATCATGTTCTATATGTCCTTCCACACACTTTCCCAAGTTTTCTCAGTCATATTGGACTGCTTTATAGCCATTACAAACCGCCTTGCTGAACTAAACCAAGTAGCGAATAACAGGAAGACGGAAGCACTACAAGTCACAAGAGACCTATCCTTCATTCTGCCAGTGAAACTCATACTCCAACATGTAGATATCACAATAAAACGTGAAGTCAGATACCTTGGTATAACCCTTGACAGCCATCTGAACATGCTCAGTCATATTAAGAAGCCAGCCAATATTGAAACCTAAATCCCTCCAACATCTACGATTGATACTCCTATACAATGACTACAGAACAGTTTTTCAGGTCATCATCACACCCCCACCTCGATTAAGGCAACATACTGTATCAGGGACTGTCAAAACAGGTAGGTTATCCTCTCCAATTAGTGCAAAACACTGCTGCCATAATCTTAACAGGAACATCAAGACATCAACTGTCACAAGCACAATGCCCGAAGCCACTTGCCTCTAATGGTCGAGGGGTGTGGTGGTTGAGGATTCCTTCTTCTATCAGCTCCTAGCAGCCTATTTCTTCGTATTGGCTTCTGGGAGGTGTAGTACTGCTAAAAATATGTTGGTGCTTTAAGTAGAAGGTTTGTAGTTGAGGTAACTGAGGGTAAGGCTTTTAACAGAAAGTTTATTTCCATAACATAAAACACAGCAGGTTCAAGGTATCATTTACAGGATTATAACTGTAGGATTTGCTTAAGGTACAGCAAATAGTGGCAAACAAACCAAAAGAACTCAGAAATGGCTTTTTAAAGTCCTCTTACTTGCAGAAGCAATTGCCTTTAGAAACTAGGCTGCCACTTCCTTTTTAGTCCTTGTTAATCAGAGCATAAATAAAAATTCAGGCTTAATTCTTCTACAGCAGTTTGGTTTCTGCCAGCCTCAAAAACCTCTCTAGGCTGCATTTCTACGTGAAACCAAACTTAGAACAAAACAAACATTCCAAGCTGTTATCAAAACTCTTAGCAGGCTTTTCATATAGAAGAGGAGCAAGCAAAAAATCTTATAGCAGCTAACTTGGCTTTTCTTGCCGTTGCACAGTTCAAACACAGGTGACAAATGAGCATGAATCAGAGCTTCCTGATCAGGCTTACGTTGCAGTAAATTTCCCTTTTAAAACAGACAGGAATTTACCTCCACACTGCTTCTGCCATATGGTTAACTTCCAAAGAGAATTACTTCCTTCAGGGCTAGCTTTTCCTCAAGACCTCCTGTCTAGAGCTTGGCATAGAGAGCAATCCATAAAGCAATCTTCTTCCCCCAACTCTGACACTGGTTCTCCCAACTGCATGGGTTCTGACTTACCGACCTGGTCAGACTGCTCAGCTGACAACCTCTCTGGTGGTCTGAAAGCTTCTCCACTTCTTAGTCCCCACCTCTGTTGCCAACCTGTTGCAGGGAATTCAGCTCTCTCAGCTCTGGGTAGCTCAGCTCTTCTCCAAGAAGCCACTCCTTCTCTCTGCTTCTGTCTCAGCTGCTCACCCGGCTGCTCTCCTTCTCGTCTCTCTCTCTCTCTCTGCATAATCTAACCCAGGTTTATCCCTCCAGGGTCTTAATCCCACCTCTTTCTTTCCCAGGTGTTGGTAATCCCCCTGCCTCCTGATATTAGAATAATCAGTGCACTTGTTAAAGTAAGGGCTTTGGTTCTCGTGCTTGCAATCCCTCTTTCTTACTTTATCAGTCATTGGCTGAAACCTGTTCCAGCTGGGGTTTTTCTGTCTTTGAAACCTGGCTGTGGCTTTCTCTCCCTGCACTCCTAGAAAGGGACCCTTAACTAGGGTGAATTTGTTATGCTTCTCACCTCCCCCACTCTCAGGATAGTTGACTTTGCCATATACCCCCCTGCTTAAGATATTACTGGCTGTTGGAGGCGATTGGGGTTCCTCCAAACAGTCAATAATTCAGGATAAAGCATCTGCATTTTGGTGTAGTCTTCCTGCCCGATGCTCCACTCTGAAGTCGAAAGCTTGCAGGGCCATGTACCACCTAGTTAACCTTGCATTGTGGTTTTTCATCTGCTGAAGCCACTTCAAGGGTGCATGGTCTGTGATGAGTAAGAACTTCCGGCCTGTAAGATAGAATCAGAGCGCATCCACTGCCCACTTAATAGCAAGACACTCTTTCTCTATGGTGGAATAGTTGCGCTCCGCTGGGGATAACCTTTTGCTCAGGAACATTACTGGGTGTTCCTCCCCTTTATACTTCTGAGATAGGACCGCACCTAGCCCTGCTTCTGAGGCATCCGTTTGCACCCTGAAAGGTTGTGTGAAGTCCACACCACACAATACTGGAGCCGTGCAAAGCCTCTCTTTTTTTTTTTTTGTGAAATATATTTATTATTTTCCCACCAAATATAAAGATCAAATACAAGTAAAGAAAATCAAGATCATCAACCAAAGAATATACATCAAGGCAATTAACACAAATGATACAGTCCTCATCATGAGAGCAAAATTTAGATAATTGACAGAAAACAAGATAATACAGAAACTAGGGTCAATTATATGGACCACTCAATAAAGGGGAAATTATAATCAAACTACCCTATCCCCAACCGAGCCCTGTCTATCCGTCAAAAATTTCTCCAAATGCATCACATCAACAAAAATAAAAGAAGCACCGTCATAATTGACGACGCACTTACAGGGAAACCTTAGAAAGAAGGTGGCACCCAACGCAACCACTCGAGGCTTCAAAGATAGAAACTGCCTGCGTCGCAGTTGGGTGGCACGTGAGACATCCGGGAAAATTTTGACTACCTGCCCACAAAACTTTACAGCTTTCACACGAAAGTATGCTTTAAGTATACGCTGCTTAGTCACCACAGAGAAAAAAGTGACCAGCAGGGTAGACCGTGAGGAAATGATCTCATGAGAGTCTTCAATGAAGGCAGTAAGATTAGAAATAGAGGGGGTTATCTCATCCAATTCACCTTCCACCAAGTTAACCTTTTTCAGAGATGAAGGGATATAATAAATCTGGGTAACATCAATAACATCCGAAATAGCTAATATTTCTTTAAGATACTTGTCTAGCAAAATCTTGGCAGAAAGCAATGGAGACTGAGGGAAATTTAAAAACCTAAGATTACACACCCTCAACGAATTTTCAAGCGATTCCAGTTTCGAATGTAGAAACAAGGAATCTTTAATACCGGCAGCACTAGCCGAATGAAGAGGAACCACCTGAGATTCCATTTTAGAAAAAGCTAAATCAATAGTTGTTACTCTTTTGTCCAGGTGCTGTAGGGCTACTACAGCATCCTGGGTAAAAGTACATAGGGAATTAAATTTCACAGACACTTTTGAGTCAATACATTTTAAAGCACCCCACAAGTCCTTTAAGGTTACTTCTGCTTCAGATGTTAACTCCGGAATCTCTAAACAAGCCTCCGGGACTAAACATTGAACTGGCATGGGTATACACATCCCTCCCTTCAAATCTTGATCTGCCAATGCAAAAGATCTAGGAGAAGCAGAAAAAGCTGACCCAGGGCAAGGAGGGGGAGATCTCCCGTTAGGGCTCAAAGAGACCCCATTGGGAGAAGACTGAGCCAAGGGGGAAGGAAGAACAACTAGATGTTTATCCATGGGGCCGACTGGTTTAGACCCTCCCAAGTCGGCCCCAGGGCTCTTGCTGCCCGGTTTAGCTTTTCTCTTGCCCATAGCTTATAAAGAAAAACAAAATAACAATACTTATCACGGCAGAGGATCCACAAGATCGAGCAACAAGCACTTCACTGACTCGCTGCTACACAGGGCACAATAACGCCAAACTCAAGGCGTCAAGATGGCGTCGAAGGGGCATCTAAGGAGGCAGTACCTGCCCCTTTAGACACGCCCCTTCAGACACGCTCCGCGGACACGCTCCGTGGTCACGGGGCAGTCAAAGATATCAGACTCCCTCAAGGCCCCTCAGGGGAAGAGACTGTCCCGGGTGTGCCTGCCCGATTTCAAGCAACAGAGTCACCTCCACAGGATCAGTCCGGTAGCATCAGGACGCAGTCTCCACTGCCAGCTCCCTTCACTCCACTCTCCAATCTCACTCCGAGGGTACAATATTCCGGTAGGCTTTTATAACTCCCTCAAGGCCCCTCAGGGGAAGAGACTGTCCTGGGCGTGCCTGCCCGATTTCAAGCAACAGAGTCACCTCCACAGGATCAGTCCGGTAGCATCAGGACGCAGTCTCCACTGCCAGCTCCCCTCACTCCACTCTCCAATCTCACTCCGAGGGTACGATATTCCGGTAGGCTTTTATAACTCCCTCAAGGCCCCTCAGGGGAAGAGACTGTTCCGGGCGTGCCTGCCTGATTTCAAGCAACAGAGGCACCTCCACAGGATCAGTCCGGTAGCATTAGGATGCAGTCCCCACTGCCAGCTCCCCTCACTCCACTCTCCAATCTCACTCCCGCAAAGCCTCTCTTTTAATCGGTTGAAGGCCCTCTCAACTTCCAGGGTCCAATTAAGACGGTTCGGATAGTTTTTCTTCAAAATATCAGTGAATATAGAACTCTCCTCTGCAAAGCGGGGCAGGAACCTCCTATAGTAACCTACCAGGCCCAGAAAACTTCTCAAGTGTTTCTTTGTTATTGGCCTGGGGAAATTCCTGATACTTTCAACCTTGTCGATTAAGGACTTGACCTTTCCGCATCCAATCATATGCCCCAGGTACTTTACCTCCCGTCTGGTAAAGGCGCATTTGCTCGGGTTCAATGTGAGGCCCGCCTGCCTCATAGACTGAAGGACGGCTTCAATCCTTGGAAGGTGCTCTTCCCAGGTGTGACTGTAGATAACGATGTCATCCATATAGGCAGCAGCATATTCTTGGTGCGGGCGCAGGACTTGATCTACCAGTCTCTGGCAAGTCGCTGTGGCACCGTGGAGTCCGAAGGGCATCCTCTTAAATTGAAATAGCCCAATTGGGGTGCTGAAGGCGGTCTTTGGCCGAGACTCCCTGGTCAGTGGAATCTGCCAATACCCTTTTCTCATGTCCAATGTGGTCAAAAACTGGGCTTGTCCCAAGCGATCCAGTAGCTCTTCTATCCTAGGCATTGGGTATGCGTCAAACACCGAGATGGCATTTACTTGTCTGAAATCAATGCAAAACCGTAAAGTGCCATCCGGCTTTGGAACAAGCATTATTGGACTGCACTACGGGCTTCGTGACTCCTCGATGACTCCCATCTCTACCATTTTGCGTACCTGTGCAATTACTTCCTGTTTCTTAGTCTCCGGTAACCGGTATGGTCGTTGTCGAATCACCTTCCGTGGTGTGGTCATAACCTCATGGGCAACCAGTCGGGTTTCGCCAGGGACCGACGTCAGGACATCTGGAAACTGCTGTAACAGATTGGCCAACTCTTGCCTTTGGACCAAGGACAATTCTTCACCCACCTGGGGCTCCTGATGTTTCCTCCACTCTGTTACTTGTGGACCCAAATCCTCCTTCTCAGCTTCCTCTCTTCTCTCTTCTGAGGTGGCTGTCAGGGCTTCCAGCCCGGCCCGTCCGGTGGATCCAAATCCGCAAGCTCCTCGTTCTGTGGGAGTTAACATGGGGACCTCTTCCAGTGGGGGAAACACCACCCTTTCACATAGCAGCTGGGCAATCCGGTCTCCAACCTTAACAGGAAAGTCTTCCTTACCAAAGTTAAACAACAACACCTTCACAGTACCTCTATAGTCAGGGTCGATCACACCTGCACCGACATCCAGGAAGTGTTTTACTGCCAGGCCCGAGCGAGGGGCTATTCATCCATAACAGCCAATGGGGATCTCCAATTGTAGGCCGGTATCAATAAGGGCCTTTCCATGACTGGGCACCACCTCATTCACAGCACTACACAAATCATATCCCGCGGCTTGTGGGGACACCCTCCTGGGACTCATGGCCTTTTCGGAAACTTTACAATATTTTAATGTGAACTTCTGTTTAACCTGGAGATCTCCTCCCGGTGACTTTTCAGTTGGTTTTCTGGGATTCCCAAACAAAGGGCCAGGGACCACTGTTACCATCCCTCCTGCCTTTTGCTCAAGGCCTTTCTCTAGCCCTTTCCTAAACTGGGGCCAATCCCTTCCTAACACTAGGTCGTGGGGAAGCTTTGGCACCACAGCCACGGGAATACGTTTTTGCACCCCTAACACTTTTATCTCCAATGTATACACGGGGTAACAAGAGGCAGCCCCGTGGATGCAACGGATCTGGACATGACCTTCTGGTCTCCTCTGGACATACTTTGCTTGGGTCTCAATGGCCTGCCAAAGCTTCTGGGATACCATACTTTGGTCAGCCCCAGAGTCAAGCAAAGCATTGGTAGGGATCCCCTGTATAATCACACTCAGGAGAAAACCCTCTCCAAGAGACTTCACCCTTGTACCAACCAACCCAGTACGAGCCTTGCATCCTCTTTGTAAGTGTCCCATCTCCCCACAATGAAAACACTTCTTTTTAGGCCACTTTTCCTGCTGAGCAGGCACATAAGTTTTCACAAAGCTTGTTTTATCTCCCTGTTTCATTTCTGATGAACCAAAACTGGCTTCAGCCTTCACTTTTGGAGCGCCCCCTTTTGGCTGATGCGCTAACTCAGCTTCCATGTAGCGCTCAGTTAACAGAGTTGCCTCCTTTGTGCTCTGGCAGTTTTGTTGAATCAGAAATGATTGTATTTCCCTTGGCACTGCTGCCATAAACTGCTCAAATACTATCACATCTACTACCATATCCATATTTTTTCCATCTGGGGTCAGCCACTTTAATGCCAGGCCCCAAATCCTTTGGCTTAATGCCTTTGGAGTTTCTCCAGTCTTAAGGGCTGTGGCTCTGAACATCCTGTGATATACACTTTTTGTCAACCCCAAATGGTCTCTAATAGCCGTTTTTACAGTATCATAGTCCAGGGCTTGGGCAGCGGGAATAGCCCTATATGCAGCCAGTGCTTCCCCTGTTAAAGAGGTCGCTAAACGCACTGCCCATTGGCTAGCTGGCCATCCCACAGCTTGTGCTACTCTTTCAAATGATTCTAAAAAGTCATCTATATCGTCCTCAGATGAAAGCTTGCCAAAATTAAAGGCCCCACTTGTGGGTGAGCCTACCAGCCTGTCCATTTGAAGAACTGATGATCCTGCTGGTACCGGCTCTCATCCAATTTCTTGCCTTTTGGATGCAACCAGGGCAGCCACTAAGTCCAAGACAGGTTGCTGTTGCTCCCTGATAGCTGCAACTGCTCTCTCCTGAGCTTGCTGTGCCAACTCTTGCTGGTGCTGGAACTGCGCTGCCATCCATGGATTCCATCTTCAAGTATACCTGCAAGAAAAACACAAGACACCAAGGGCGGCACCACTGAACAGCCTCCTTGTCCCCTTTGCCTCAAAAGCATTCATTATATTTTTTTTCTTTATCCGAGCCAACCCCCACCTGGGTACGCTTTACCTGACTCAGGTGTTGACTCTTGTTTCTAAAGGGTTGTCTTTATGATGTTTCACAGCTGGCCTGCTCTGCCCTCCAGCTGACTCCACCGGTGAATCCACCTGAAGCTCCAGCAGTCGTCTGTGCTGTGTACCTTATTGCTGTTGTAGTGGTGAAAGCTCCCAGGAAGACATGGAAGTGGAAGAAAATCCTAGTTTCCCCTTTGAAATGAATGACAGTTCACTTGTGCATAAGACTTGCAAGCCAGATCAGAAAAAACCCCAGCTCCCTGCTAAGGTCAGGCCACGCCCTAGCTCAGGGGTGGAGACAAGCTTGCCCGATGATTGGTCACACAGGTGCAGAGAACAGGGAGTGCCTAGCAGCCAATGGTTCTTAAAACCATGAGCAGAGCAGAAAGAGGAGAGAAGGAGGAAGGCAAAGTACAACAGAGAGAGCAAGGCTGAGCATAGCTGGAGGAGAAAGAAAGAAGAAAACTCCCAGGAAAGCAGCTACCTAAGAGGGACTGGAGAAGGACATAAGGAGGCTGAATTTCAGAGCCTGGAGGATCCCAGGAAGAAAGAAATCAGCACTTGTCTGAGGAACCATTCTCAAGGTAAAGCCAGCAGTTTCAAAGCTGAGAAATCAACAGAGAAACAGTTTGCTATTGCTAAGGTCCAGGAAGCAGAGCCCTCACCGTCTACTGCTAAGAGGTGGGTGGAAAGTTTTACGTATGGGAAAAGCCATAGCCCTGATAAAAGCAGAACAGCTGAGTCTTCAAAGCTAGAAGCACTGAGAGAGTTGTTTGCTGAGGGAAAAGTTCACTCCCCTAATACAACTGTGCCTTTACAAGCTGAATTACTGTGGAATCAGTTCCAAGAATTTCTAAAGGAGAGAAAGTCTGGGAGAGCTTGTAACTTTGATAGAGATACCATATATCCTGTTGCCATAGAAGGAATGCAAATAGATTCCTGTTTGCCCAGCTCTGAGTGTGAACCTGTGCCAATGGATTGCTCATTGTGTTTAAAAGAAGAGTCTGAATTGTTGAACTGCGCTGAGAGACTGTGAAACAATATAGAGAATAAGTGCAGTACCTGCTTAGAATTAAGGAAAGCTAATACTGTGTTTTACTAAGCTTAATTGCCTTCTGAAGCTAAGAAGCAGTGCTTAGAAAAAGTTTGCTTTGAGAAAAGAAAATCACAGCTGTTGCAAGTTTATCTGTATTTCTGCTGAATGACCACATGAGGCAGTCCTCGGTGTAAGCTTGTGGGAATAAGAACAGCTGAACAGTGAAAAGAGGTTTTTGTTATGTCATTCTCTGTTACCTGATTTATCCTTTATGTTGGAGAAGCATCCTTTTTGCCTTGTTTGTGTTTTGAGCTTAAATGCCCTGGAAATCCCCACAAAATAAATTTTCTTGCTGCCTTGAACCACCGACTCACAACTACAATTTGTCCTTAAAGAATAAACTAACTACAAGTCCCAGAATACCTCTGGTGACAACAAGGGAAGCTTTATTCAAAAGTGGACAACATAAGGCTGTTTCCTGCTTGTAAGCTCTTGGGCCCAAGCGGAAGCATCGCACTGTATATCCTTTGTATATACTGAAGGCAAAATCCAAAAAACTACGCCACTGTCACAAGCACAACGCCCAAAGCGACTTGCCTCTAGTGGTCAAGGAGCGTGGTGGTTGAGGATTCCTTCTTCTATCAGTTCCTAGCAGCCTGTTTCTTCGTGTTGGCTTCTGGGAGGTGTAATACTGCTAAAAATATGTTGGTGCTTTAAGTAGAAGGTTTGTAGTTGATGTAACCAAGGGTAAGGCTTGTAACAGAAAGTTTATTTCCATAACACAAAACACAGCAGGTTCAAGGTATCATTTACAGGATTATAACTGTAGGATTTGCTTAAGGTACAGCAAATAGTGGCAAACAAACCAAAAGAACTCAGAAATGGCTTTTTAAAGTCCTCTTACTTGCAGAAGCAATTGCCTTTAGAAACTAGGCTGCCACTTCCTTTTTAGTCCTTGTTAATCAGAGCATAAAGAAAAATTCAGGCTTAATTCTTCTACAGCAGTTTGGTTTCTGCCAGCCTCAAAAACCTCTCTAGGCTGCATTTCTACGTGAAACCAAACTTAGAACAAAACAAACATTCCAAGCTGTTATCAAAACTCTTAGCAGGCTTTTCATATAGAAGAGGAGCAAGCAAAAACTCTTATAGCAGCTAACTTGGCTTTTCTTGCCGTTGCACAGTTCAAACACAGGTGACAAACGAGCATGAATCAGAGCTTCCTGATCAGGCTTACGTTGCAGTAAATTTCCCTTTTAAAACAGACAGGAATTTACCTCCACACTGCTTCTGCCATATGGTTAACTTCCAAGGAGAAGTACTTCCTTCAGGGCTAGCTTTTCCTCAAGACCTCCTGTCTAGAGCTTGGCATAGAGAGCAATCCATAAAGCAATCTTCTTCCCCCAACTCTGACACTGGTTCTCCCAACTGCATGGGTTCTGACTCACTGACCTGGTCAGATTGCTCAGCTGACAACCTCTCTGGTGGTCTGAAAGCTTCTCCACTTCCTGGTCCCCACCTCTGTTGCCAACCTGTTGCAGGGAATTCAGCTCTCTCAGCTCTGGGTAGCTCAGCTCTTCTCCAAGAAGCCACTCCTTCTCTCTGCTTCTGTCTCAGCTGCACTCCCGGCTGCTCTCCTTCTCATCTCTCTCTCTCTGCATAATCTAACCCAGGCTTATCCCTCCAGGGTCTTAACCCCACCTCTTTCTTTCCTAGTGTTGGTAATCCCCCTGCTTCCTGATATTAGAATAATCAGTGCACTTGTTAAAGTAAGTGCTTTGGTTCTCGTGCTTGCAATCCCTCTTTCTTACTTTATCAGTCATTGGCTGAAACCTGTTCCAGCTGGGGTTTTTCTGTCTTTGAAACCTGGCTGTGGCTTTCTCTCTTCATTCCTAGAAGGGGACCCTTAACTAGGGTGAATTCGTTATGCTTCTCACCTCCCCGACTCTCAGTATAGCTGACTTTGCCACACAACATATCACACCAACTCTCACGAGCTTACACTGGCTACCAACTGCTGAAAGGATAAAACACCATGTCGCAACTACCATCTATAAAATCCTCCATAATCTATCAGTTCCCAGTCTTGAAGACCTAATCACAAGAATATCTAAACAAGACCTAGAAGATCAGCAAACCAGAATCTTCTTGCCATCCCCCTTTCAAAACCAAATGTACTCAGCAAACAAATAGAGCCTTCACCCTATTCACCCTAACAATTTGGAACTCCCTTCCAGAAGTCATCAGAACTGTACAGTCCACACAAGATCTAAAGAAACTACTAAAAACACATCTCTTCATTGAACACTTTGATCCTAATGATATCATTTAATTGTATATATCATAACTCATTCACTTACTGCTGATTTCTGTAAATCTCCCATATTTAAATCCAAGTTTGTATCTCCATGTTCTATGTAATAGAACTCACATGAGTTTGTTTATTGTTGTTCTGTGTAAACCGCCCTGGCTTATAAAAACAAATGTAAAATAAATGAATAAATAAATTATAATGCCTCTGTATCGCTCCATAGTATGACTGTACCTTGATTATAGTGTGCAGTTCTGGTCACCATATTTTAAAAAGGATATAGCAGAATTAGAAAATATACAGGGAAGAGTGACTAAAATGGTAAAAGGGATGGAAGGATATCCCTCCAAGGAAAAGTTTTAAAGGTTAGAGCTCTTCAACTTGGAAATGACATTGCTGATGGGAGATATGATAGAGGTCTATGACATAATGAATGGAGTAGAACAAATAAATCTAGATTGGTTGTTTACTCCTTCAAAAAGTAGAAAGACTAGCGGACATGCAATGAAGCTACAATGTAGTACATTTAAGACTAATCAAGAGAAAATATTTTTTTCGCTCAATGTGTAATGAAACTTTGGCATTCATTGCCAGAGAATGTAGTTAAAACTGTTGGTATAGCTGGATTTAAAAGTGTTTTTGTCAAGTTCCTGGAGGAAAAGTCCATAAGCTATTATTAACTTGGTCTGCGAAAAGCTACTGCTACCTTTTTAGGAACCTCACAGGTACTTGTGACCTGGATTGGCCACTGTTGGAAACAGGATACTGGGCTCTATGCATATTTGGTCAGACCCAATATGGCATTTCTTAAGTTCTTATGTTCTTGAAGCTCATCATGCATGCGCATTTGTTTCTGCGTGATGCCATCATACCTGAGCACCTCAGTCTTTGCTTTTCTATGCAGCCATTCAGATATCCCAATCTGTGTTCATGTCAATTTTTTCAAGTTGTTATTTTCATGAGTTTCTGCCTGTTACTGCCATTTTTTCCTTCCTTTTTTTCCCTGTTAATATCTTAGAAAGTTTTGTTAGATTGTTTTGTAAGTTTTAAAAGTTATATCTTATATCTCAACAAATAGGATTGATCTACATGGAGCAGTGGGTACACCCCTAAACAAAGGCATGGTGAAGGGTGACCTGCACGGAGCGGCAGGGGCACCTACTCTTACCGCCTGGCTGGGCAGACTAGATGGATCATACTGGACTTTATCTGCCGTCATAAACTATGTTACTATGCTGCTATCTATGTTTCCTTTATTTTTACCATAATGCCATTTAGGCCGTATTTAGGGCTCAGGCATATCTGCATTTTTTCTTAAAAATGTAGTGTTTGATTTCACTGATTTCCATCTGATATGTCCCTGAAACTCACCAGTGGGCTTAAAAAGTGTTCCCGGTGCAAAAGGACCAGTCTATCATGTACTCTGTCATGACCCCAGCCCTGGCCGAGGGCCTAGAGGCATAGGGCTGCCAATTTTAGTCCTCTAATAAAGGAATTAAACACTATTCTTGTCCACAGGGAGGCATTCTGGGACTTGTAGTTTTTCCTCGTTCAAGGATAGTCATGTAAGCCAAGGGTTAAAGGCAAAGACAAAAGTTTATTTTTCCCCAAAAAGCACTAAGGTTCAAACACACAACGTCAGGATATTCTTCTCCAAGCAATACTTCAGAAATTATACATAAGCTGGAACTGAGGCAGCTTCATAAGTTTTAGAACATGTGCAGTTGTTTTCATAAGGTAATCAGCAAACAAAATACAGTTTCTCTGTTTAAGCAAAGTTAAATGTCCTCATTTACCTTCTGCTCCTTTAAACACAAAAATGTAGAAGCTGGCAATGTTCTCTTGAGTTAGTAGGTATTTCTTAGCAAAACAAAACTAGGTTCATTCACACTGCTTCTCAAGACCTTTCTTTATCAAGCATTTCTTATCAACAGACTTTCATAGCTTCTGTCTGGCATAATGTACAATCCATTGGCAATTCACCTGATATGGAGTTTTGCTCCGCACAGTCCACTTGCATATCCTCTTGTTCTAAAGCATATACGTCTGGCTCTGAACTCCCACAATCTGCTCCTCGGTGAATGCTCTGGAGAAATCCCTGGACATCCCTCCAGGACTGGTTTCCCCGGTAAGGAATGTCTGTACCTCTAGTATGTGATATCTCTCCCTGGTTCAGTTGCCTTGGTTCCTCTCCACTGTTCAGCCATGGTTCTTTGCTCCAGGCTGGGCTTTGGTTACTTCTAGCTATAGCCTTATTCACCCACCTTTGAGCAGCTTGAAACCTTCGGTCCGAGACCCGAGGTAGAAGACTTCCCTGCTTTCTTTCTCTAAGCAAAGCCCACGTAGTTTCTTGGCTCTCAGGCTCCTTCCACGTCCTTCTCCTTCCCCTGATGTTTCCTCCTCTGAGTTCCTCTCTCTGAACTCCTGGAACAGCTGAAACACGCTGAACTCTCTGAACCTGCCCACGATTCTGGACTGGAACTGGAACATAAACAGTTTGAACCGCAACCTGATCCTGAACCCCCTTCTCCCCTTCTGAGCAGGGTTTATAAACCTGCTTCTTAGCTAACCTTTCTCTGTCTCTGCACAGGTGTTTGCCATTACCCCCTAAGCTTGCACTTATGTCAGCAGAGCTTGGGTGTGGCAAACTGGCTCTATCAACTCCGTGCTTTCTTTCTTTGACTGCAGTCTGGAACCTGTGAATTTCAGGAATGTCTCTTTCCTTAAAGGTATATTCACTATCTTTCCTATTTCCATCGGTTCAGCAGGGCTCTCCCCTTCACACAACTCTTATACTTGGTGCCTTACTTCTAGGTACCTGGCCATAACCCCTCTTTATATGAATTCTGTTTTTATATAACAAAATGAGGGCTACAGGATAGAGAGAAGTGCACTCAACTTTTTGGCATAATGAGGATTGGCTTATTTGCATTGGTCACATCGAGAAGATCTCCAGCTCACTTAGAATCAAACACCAGTAGGGCTTTCCAAAATGCATCCTCTGTTTGCACCCTGAGGAAGAGGGAAAGATTAGCTCTCATCTTGCAAGGCACTGAGAACTCTCGATACTAAGCATTGGGAGGAGGCTTCATTGCATTGTTTCATTGGAGTGCAGTGCCAAGAGCACTGGGGAAACTGAGTGATGCTCACCCCCTTCAAGTAGCCCTGGTATGAGGATAGCTCATCTTCCCTGCCATCATATGAACCACACCAGATTCCAAGGGTGGGTGACTAGCCAGATGATACTGTCACGTGTCCCTATCCCCAGCCACGTGCTTAGGGGATTAGGGTTGCCATTTTTGTCCTATTTAAAGGATTTTAAAACTATTTCCTTCAGGAGCAGTGCCTTCTGGGAGTTATAGTTTCCCTCTTAAAAAGGATAGTCGTGGAGACATTGAGTGAAGGCAAACATGACGCAGTTTATTTCCCCAAAATATGCACAAATAAGGTTCAAATGCAAAGTATCTGGATATTTCCTCCAGGACAAAAAGTACAGAAAATATTTACATTCTTAAGCTGAGTAACTTCTCAAAGGCATTAAACAGACGCAGATGTTTCATCAATCAAAACAGGCAAATCAAAAGTACAGCTTCTTAGGTTCATCAAAGTAAAGAATGTCTTTCTGCTTCCTTAGTGAGATAATATACAGCGCTGTGCAAGCTTGTCTTACTTAACCTGGTTCCTACCTTAGCAAGGTTAAGTTTTCTTGGTAGTGCTTTTTCCCAAAAGCATTTACTCAGGCTGCTACTCCTTAACCAAGGATTCCGTAGCCTCTGCACGACACAAAGAACAGTCCATTGGCAGTTCAGTAATCAAGGGGTTTGTTTCATTATACTCCACTTGCATTTCCTCCTGCTGTGGAATTATAATATCATGCACTGAGCCCTCAAGACCTACCTCTTGTGGAATTCTTGCTGAGGATTCCTGTAACTCCCTCCAGGACTTCTCTACCCGGTAAGGAATATGGAGAACTGTATTACTGGATATCTTTCTTTGGTTCTCTTGCCCCAGTTCCTCTCTGAGGTTTAACCACGGCTCTCTGTTGGAGGCTGGGTTCTTCTGCCTCCTGGTTTGAAACCTAGGCACCCACCTCTGAGTGTTGTGAACCTCTTGGTCAGGAACAGAAGTTTGGAACCTGCCCTGCTCTCTCCATCTGAGCAGCTCTTGCCTGGTTTCCCTTGTGTCAGACTCTTTCCAGGTCCTTCTTCTTTCCTCTGCTTGGAACTTTATTTCTGGGAACTTCCAGCTCAATTTCCAGTCCTGCTCTGAGTCCGTCTCTGACTCTGTCTTCCTGGACTCTCTCCATGAGTGTTTGCTTACTCTGCTCTTCCCTTCTGAGCAACCTTTTCCTCCTGAGCAGCTCTTCTCCCCTCTGCTTTTCCCTAAGCAGGGTTTATAAAGGTGCTTCCTGGGCAGTGTTTCTCTCTGCCTTAACAGGTGTTCATAATCATGCTCCAAGCCTGCTACTCCGTCAGCAGAGCTTGGGTGTGGCAGCCTAGTCTCAGAAACTCTAAGCTTGCTCTGAAGCCTGTGCACTGCTGGGATGTTTTTAAAGGTACAATCACTGATTTTCTCTAACTCTGCAGCCTCACCAGTGCCTTCCTCATCACAATACTTCATATGATACTTCTTTTTAGATAGCACATACATTGAATGAGATATCTGAAGCTCTGTACCTTCAGTGATGGTAGTCCTCAATCAATGCCTTGCCAAGAGAATGGAAAAAAGCTCATGATGACTTTTTCTCTGCAAGAGTTTATGGCTCTGGCTGTGAAGCAGCAGCATTACAGCATCCAGCTGATACTCAATAGTCTGCATCTCCCTATGGCAACATGGTTGGCCACTCACAAACATAGTGATGTCATCTTTATCACCAGACCCCTATGAAAGTCTCTCTCCTGGTGGATGGTCCCTTCAAGTATAACCAAGGATTTACCCTTTCAAAATCCCCCTTAGCAAAATTTGCTAACCATGGATGCATCCAAATTGGGATAGGAGTCCATCTCTTTGGGCTCGACAATCACGGGTTGTGGTTCATCCAGGAGAGCACTGATCTTGCAGATCCATGTATTAGAACTGAGAGCAATATCAAATGATGTAAATTTTTTCAGAGATTGGTTAGCTAATGAAATTGTAATGATTCAAATGGACAGCCAAGTTTCCATGTTTTATATAAACAAGCAAGGAAAAATAAACTCATATTTCTTGTGAAACTTTGCTATCAGGCTTTGGAACTTTGCTCTCCTTCACAAGAGGGGGGGGGGAGGGAGGGAGGGGGGGAGAGGGGAAGGGGGGGAGGGATGGGGAGGGAGGGAGAGGGGGAGGGGGGGAGGGAGAGGGGGGGGAAAAACATCAACCCCAGTCCTGCTGAGGGACAGACACCCCACAGGGCAGTCAATGCAGCTCTATACACATCCATAACACAATAGCAGACAGACATTAGGCCAGGATATGGTAAGCCACACCCCACCATTATCTGATATTCCCCTGCAGCAAGCCATCCTTATTACTGCGCGTTAATCGTAAGAAGACGTACAGACACAACGCACTGAAACAGAGCTGTAGCACAATGGTTACGGTACTGACCGCTGTTACAGGCAGCATGGGTTCGAGCCCCCAGTGTGCCTAACGCAAAAGGCTGTCTCAGGCATCATCCTGTACATTACAGAAGGAAAGAGGAGGCATGTTTTTCGTTACGCTGAGTATTGGTGTCAGAAAAACACCCTCGGAGTGTGCCTAGCCACATACGTTGGTGCGTGCATTGGTACGTGCGTAGCTGCGCGCGTACATTCGTGCGTGGGTACGTGTGTTTCTACATGCGTGGGTACGTGTTTGTTTACGTGCATGGGTACGTGTGTTTTTACCAGTGTGGGCATCTTATATTACAGACTTTGTACGGTGTCCTGCACCTATGCATTATGCTAACAGATGTACGTGTGATGGCCTATGGTTTAGCAGAGCCTGTGAGCAGGTGCTGGTGTTTCACAGGGTTGGATTGGGCCAGTCACACCCATGATGCACTGCACATGCAAATCAGCTGTCCACAGATACACACCATGGGGAATACACCCCCACAGCACCTCGGCCTGGTAGGGGGAACTGACCATGTGCACCCCCACAGCACCTCGGCCTGATAGGGGGTACCGACCGTGTGTTGTACTGGCACAGAGTAGCTACACACCGTCACATTGTGCGGGTACTGTACTCACCCTGAGGGTGCAGTGAGGCACCCAGCACCAGGTCCACAGCACCGTCCATGGCTGAAAGAGGCCATGGCGCAGGTTCAAAGCAGTGTTACTGTGTGAGATAGGTAGTTTCTGCAGGAACACCTTGGACATCTCTGTCTGTTTCAGTCAGGTGTAGCCCCCCCTATGCATCACCACACCCCCTCCCCCAGGGTTGAGGGTGGCAAACAGGGTCTCCTATCAAAAGATCCACAGTCTACCCCCCTGCAACGGTGGCAGTAGAGGGGAACATGAACCCTAGTCCTGCTGGGGAACAGACACCCCACAGGGCAGTCAATGCAGCTCTGTACACAGCCATAACACAATAGCAGACAGACATTAGGCCTGGATATGGTATACTGCACCCCACCACTATCTGATATTCCCCTGGTGCAAGCCATCAGCCACTGCATCACAACACCTACCAGCTGCAAACAGTCTGCTAGTGCCCAGTGGAGATGCCTGCACCCAGAACTGGGATGTCAGCATACACAGCAAGCAGATACATCAGTGACTGGGCCCCAAAAAGAAACCCATATTTATCACATGAGAGAAATACTAGATAGCACTATGGGAGTGCCTAGCCATGCTGTGGTCACTGCACAGTCAGGGTGAGAGTGATCTCTCAGCAGGATATACTGAGGTCACTCTGTCTGTGTAGGTGGTGGCCGGGCACTACAATGTGCCTGTCACTGCCCTAAGCCCTGTGCAGATGCACCCTGGCCAGGCCACCCTGTCCAGCCTATACCCATGGTACCTTGCTCCTCATTATGCGCATTGGCAGCCCAATACTGGCAACAGTGCTGGCAGTGTGGGCTGTTGAAGGTGTTTGCAGCCACCACACACTGGATAGACAGACAGCCACCCTCACACCTATGCCAGCAGTGTGCTACTATAGAGGTGGTCAGCAGCCATACCCACCACACCAGTCCTGGGCACAGTACAGGCATGGATATGGTACACAAGACTGTTGGGGGGTCACTCCCCAGGGTGGTGAACACTGTCAGAGACCAGACCTGCAGCACACACCGCAGACATCAGACTGATTGTTACGGTGGAGCTCAATGAGCAAAATGTGCTTAACGTAGGAATTGATATCTGCCAGTTATCAGAGGAAACGTTTGATAGCTGTGTACCATATACCCAGGTGTAGGGTGGCATTGCTAAGGTATGCAACTGCTAGTATTGGCAGATACAGGCAGGGCCCAATGTCTTGCCTCTCCAGCTGGCATTGGCCAATGGGGCCTGTGGGTGTGTGTGACCCTGTTGGCTGCTGCTTTACGGCAGAGTTCCCCAACTCCAGTCCTGGTGTTCCAAACACTGTTCGGGTTTTCATGCTGTCCCTCATAAATATGCATGAGCTACATCTGCATACCATGTGGGTGGTGCATAGCTATGCAGCACAGGCATCTTTATTAGAGGCAGCATGACACCGGAATGGTGTGGGGCCCTCCAGGACTACATTTGCGGGACTCTTCTTTAGGTAATGTGCCTGTTTCTGGTGTGGTAAAATATAGGCCTTGCGTATGTTCTCTGCACTAAAGGAGTGTCTTTACTATCACTGTTTAGTGGTGGGTAAAACTATGGGGACTGGGTTGGCAGGAGCCCCAGCTGGGCTTTGAACCTTTGACCCTCTGGTCTATATAGGCACTGGCTGTGTCTGTTGCACCACACTATGACCACAGAGACAGTGCAGTCCCTGGAGTTAGTTAAACCGGCCTGACGAGTCAGAAACCCTGCTCTGCAACAGGTTTACTGTGGCCTCATTTACCTTGTATGCAGACAAAGGTGCACATAAACCTCAGAAAAGACCTCACAAAAGGGGCACACACCCATAACCAAGCTGGGCAACAATGATATCATTGGGAAACATTACACCACACGCCCAGGTCAGCTCCATTACAATGTAATGCTCTTTGAAAGGGTCTGCGGAATCGTAGACCCTTCCACACATCATTTCCTTTTATTTTGGTGCTTTCCAGGGAGTGTTGTTCCTTGTTGCCCATTGCTATCACTGTTGCCCAGCTGAATTCTGCTTTTTAAAATGTTTCTTGTGGTCATTTTTAACGTTTTATGTGAAATTTTGTTCTGTGCACATGTATCACACTGCTCACGTTTTGTGGGTTTCCCCGGTTTTTCTGTACATTGCTGACGTAAATGGTTTCTCTTCCCTTTAAATGCCTTTAACGACAGGTTTTCATTCGCGTTGGAATTGAGCTCTGAAATACAGCGCGTTAGTATGAGGGGAGCCTCTCCCCGCCCACTCTCCGCCCATTGACCCCTTCTCTCCGCCCACTCTCCACCTTCTGCGCTGTTTTAACGCGCCGCGGAGGTTTACGATCGTTAACTACGGTTAACGCGCGTAGTATGATGTTAATGGTCGTTAGCGCGTCGGTACGCGCGTTATACGGCACTTACGGTCGTTAACGTCATATAACGCGCGTTAGTCACGTTTAACGCACTTTAGTAAACATCCCCCTAGGTGTCATCGTGGATAATATGTTGAAACCCTCTTATCAGTGCACAGAGGTGGCCAAAAAAGCAAATAGAGTGCTAGGAATCATAAGAAAAGGAATGGAGAATAAAATTTAAGATATTTTGCCTTCCGTATCACTCCATCATGTAACTGCGCCTAGAATATTGTGGGCAGTTCTGATAACCATATCTAAAAGAGGATATAGTGGATTTAGCAAAGGTACAGAGAAGAATGAACACAATGATTAAGGGGATGGAAGGATACCTGCATGAGGATAAGCTTGAAAGGTTAGGGCTTTTCAACTTGGAGAAGAGATGGCTGAGGAGAGATATGATAGAGATCTATAAAATAATGAGTGGAATGGAATGGAGGACACGTAATGAAGCTACACAGATGCTCCTTGTGGTCTTGGGCAAGCCACTTAACCCTCCATTGCCCATGTTCCCTGTAAGTATTAGTGTATGTGTCTCATATCCCCGCGTGTTAAATGTATCCCCCAATTGTGTTGTGACCGCTTTGATTGAAGGATAAGGAGGTATACAAAACTGTCTAAATAAATAAATACATTGTAACATATTTATGACTAATCAGAGAAAATATTTTTCACTCTATGAGTAATTGAACTCTGGAATTCGTTGCCAGAGGATTTATTAAAAGCTATTAGTTTAGCTGGGTTTAAAAGAGGTTTAGCCATATTCCTAGATGAAAAGCCAATAGATCTTTATTAAAGTGTCCTGGGGGAATCCATGCTTACCCCTGGGATAAGCAACATGGTATCTTTTTACCTATTGGATAACTGACAGGTATTTATGACCTGGATTGGCCACTGTTTCAAATATTTCTGAGCTTTATGGACCTTTGGTCTGACTCAGTATGGCATATCTTATGTTCTAATGTTCCATTGCTGATGCAACCAGTTTTTCATCAGAGTCAGAAAACACCAGCTCCTTTATCAAATTCAAAACCAAAGACCTCCAAGGACTCGGTGACGAAATGTCACCAGACAGCAGTGAGTTAAGCTGTTGGGGTAGCTTTATTTTCTGCACAGTCTCAGGACTGTGGCCTGGAAAATGCTGAAGAGCTGTATCCCCAGAATTTTCTCCCTTCTTCACCAAGAAGGATAGAAAGGACAATTGTCAAGGTCTCTCCAGATAAGTTAGGGGGAATCACTTTCCTGTTAGTCATGTCTGAAGAGTGATTGAAGTCCAGCAGCTCCAACTAGCATGCAGCTGGCTAGAGATTGTTTAAATCTTCAGTATAGATTTATTTATTTATTAACATTTTTTATACCGCGCTTTCCAAAAAGATCAATCACGGTTTACCAATAACAACATTTTGAATTGTACAGATAACAATGTACATAGATTGGAAATTCTGGAGAAAAAAAAACAGATATATTAATATGTATACTTAATTTTCTACAAATTTCAACACTGGGTTCATGAGAACATTTTTAAAAGATTTTAATGGAAATTTTGAAGGCAATACCTCCAGTGAGTAAAGCCTTTTACTTTTCCTGTAGGAAAAATCTAGAGGGGAAAGGAGTTATATGATCTAAGGAAGATGGTAACCAAGATCAAGGAGCAAACTCGGATATGTCAACAATGGTTGAATTCTCATTAGAGGAATTTCAAGAATAGGAAACCTTACTTGTGACTTTTGTTTTTGAAGGTGATAAGACTGTGGTTATGAGGTTATTTTCCCAAACTAGAAAAACCTGCTTTCTAGGTCAGAGTAAGCTGTTTTCCTGACCTATGCCTAGACAGTCCAATAAGATGTATGCTTTTTTTAACTCCAACAGGAGGTTATTGAGAGAAAATTATTTTTTAAAATTTCATATGAAGTGTTTGATAACAATTACCAGTGTTAGTTATACAGTATATTTTATGACCCAAAACATTTGAAAGATTTCATATTGAAAAGTGTTTCTATTTTGTAATATGATTTCCATTGCATTCCAAAAAAACCTCTCATTATGGTGATTGATCTGGTGTATAATATATCCTATTTCATTTGTTAATTTTTGCCTTTTATATCTTCCCTTTGATTTCCTTTTTGGATCTTCCCTTTGTGGGCTTGATAGAAGGGGTTAACCTAATGTTTTATTTCTGGTGTACTATCTCATTTTGTTGTTTTTTTTCCTTGGGTATTGTGCTTTATTTTCTAGAAAGATAATAATTGTTCTTGATATCACTGTAAAAAGTTCCAATAAAAAATTGAATATTGACCCAAAAACATTTTTACTGATGCCTTTAATAAAATAATGTACATAACATAGTAATTTATTAATCTTTCCTTTTTGTCTGTCGCTTTATTTAGTTCGTTTATACATTAGAAGACTGTGCAGTCACTCTAGCGCATGAGCTGGGTCATAACCTTAACATGAAACATGATACCGCATCATGTTACTGCGGTTCTCGATTTGGATGTATTATGGAACCAGACTTACGGTAAACAATTTATATATATGTTGTCCTGTTCATGTATGGTTACATTATAGTATTTAAAGAGGCATTTTCTTTCCATTTTAATGTCTTTTCTAGCACTTTGTTTTACAAATGTAATGTTGTGAAGGTGCTTTGTAAATTATTACTAACCAATCAGGTCTTAACCAGTGAAACCTGGCAATCTTAGGAGTATGTTTACTAAACAGCGGTAGTGGCTTCCGTGCGGTATCAGAGCTGCGGCCCCATTGAATTAAGTTGAATTCAATGGAGCCGCGGCTCCGATATTGCATGGAAGCCGCTGCCGCTGTTTAGTAAACATACCCCTTAGTCTCATATTTATTTTTGATTTTTTTTAAATAGATTACTCTGAGACTGCTGAAAGGTTTGCTGGGATTGTGCTTTGCAAAAAAAAAATTGCAAAAGGATCTTGAAAAATTGGGAGACTAGGCATCCAAATGGCAGATAAAATTTATTCCTTATCGCTTCTCCGGGCCAGTCCAGGGAAAGGTAGGGTTGCCAATCCCCCATAGTGACTGAGGACTGAAGACTTCAAGCTTTTCCTTGTGATGTGAAGCCACTCCCCCTGAGGTTAATCAAGCAGTCTTTCAGTCCTCAGTGACTAGAGAGGATCGAACTTACCTTCTCCCTCAAAGTACACCTGTAGTGGTTTCATTTTACCTTTTTTCCTTTCTTAAATTTATGATTGGCTCTAGCAGAGCTAATCTTCTATAGTCCTTTTAACTTTTCTTTTAAAATACGCTGTCACTTTAAGACCACAGGAGACGTGGGGGACTTAATTATTACAGTGTGAGGTAGAGCCTGCCTCTATCACTGTTCCGTCTCCCGGTGCAGAGTGATACTGGGGGCCCCAGATTTCTCCTCTGTCTTACCCGCGGTGAGTTTGCCGGTGGTCCCGCTAAACTGTGCTCCATTCAGCCGGGCACAGTTTTTACTTCTGCGGTGAGTTTTTTGTCTGTTTTCTCTTCCGTGTTGATTTTCGGCGCTCGGGCCCGCGGACTCCGGGGCAGTTTGCTTTTTTGAGCTTACAGGTGTTTTTGGCGATCCCGGAGTTGTTTTTAATCAATGGCTGAAAAGCCTTTGATTAGTTCACCGGAGCCTTCTCCTCACGCCGAAAAGGCGGGAAAGTCCGCCATTTTACCGGCGTCAGGCAGTGCTCTGGCAGAGCCTCAAAAGCCTCATAAACGGAAAGCGAAGTCCTCTAGAGCGGCGGTTTTACCTGATTTACCCTCCCCAGCTCCAACTTTGCCTCAGGAGGACATGGACTCATTTTTTTCGCCAGCTTTCATTCTGGCTATGCACAAAGCATTTCTTATGCGATCTGCTGAGCCTCCGCGGCTTTCTTCTCTTTCTGAACCGGTGTCAGTGCCACTTTCCCTACCACTGCCTGATGATCCCGGAGAGGGATCCTCTCATATTCAAGATATGGTTCAGAATTCCTTGGATCCCTTGTTGTCTCAGGCCCCGCTGTTGCAGGAGCAGGGAGATTCAGAGTCTTTTACAGGACATCCTGGGGAGTGGGACACAGAAGAGTTGGAAGAAGGGGAGATAGCTCCAGGAGAGGACCCTAATGTTTTCAGGGTTTTCCGTAAGGAAGAACTCACAGCTCTCATATCCCAGTCTTTGGCAGCGCTCCATCTCTCCCTTCCCGCGTCCTCTCAGGAACCCTTGGAGGATCCCTTGCTGCAGGGTGTTAAAACTGAACAGAAGTGTTTTCCCTTGCACAGAGTGATCAAACAGATGATTGACTCGGAATGGGAGTGTCCGGAGTCTTCCTTACGTGGAAGCCGAGCGTTGGCTCGTCTGTACCCACTTCCTCAGGACGTAAAGGACTTATTTCGCATGCCAAAAGTGGATGCAATTATATCCGCAGTGACTAAAAAGACTACTATTCCTGTGGAAGGGGCTGCAGCTCTAAAGGATCTGCAAGATAGAAAATTGGAGATTCTACTCAAACAGGCTTTTGAGTCTAGTGCCTTGGCTCTACAATCGGCCGTTTGTGGGGCTTATGTCTCTCGCGCCTCCATTCGTTGGTTGCAAGGCGATACTTCTCCTGATGCTCCTGCTGCAGTTCCCGATGCACCTAAACTGGAATCAGCCGCTGCTTATATGGCAGATGCTTTTTATGATTTGCTGCGGATTGCGGCTAAGACCATGGCCTCTCTGGTAGCTGCCAGGCGTTTTCTTTGGTTACGCAACTGGTCGGCGGATGTTTCTTCCAAATTGAGACTTAGCAAATTGCCCTATCAGGGTAAATTGCTTTTTGGGGAGGCTTTGGAGAAGATTGTTAAGGATTTGAGCGACGCTAAGGGCGGTCGTTTGCCTGAGGACAAACCCAAACCTTCCCGATTGCTTCCTTCCGGCAGGGGGTTCGGAAGGGAGTCCCGTAGGTTTCGGGGGGCGCGCTTTGCGCCCTATTCCAGGGGCCGTTCCTCCTTTCGGGGGACTTCCTTTCGGGGAGCCAGGGGATTTGGCAGGTCCTACTTTGGGGCATCCCAGCCCTCCAATAAGAAGCCGCAATGAAGGTCAGTTGGTCCAGCCGCTAATTCCGGTGGGAGGACGCCTACAGGACTTTCTAGCGGTCTGGACCACCATTACCTCCGACAAGTGGGTGTTGGAGGACATCCGGGAAGGTTACGCGCTCGATTTCGCATGCCCGCTGTTGCCCGCCTTTGTAATGTCTCCCTGCGGTCCCGGTCGGAAAAAGCAGGCCATTGTGGACACCCTGACTCGCCTATTGCAGCTCAAAGCTATCGTTCCCGTGCCTCGGGACCAATACGGTTGCGGTCGATACTCGATCTATTTTGTGGTTCCCAAGAAAGAAGATTCTTTTCGGCCCGTTCTAGATCTCAAAGGGGTCAACCGTTCCTTACGGGTGCCTCATTTTCGCATGGAAACCCTCCGTACTGTAGTTCGGGCAGTTCAACCGGGGAGTTTCTCTCATCCATCGATCTTACGGAAGCGTATCTGCACATTCCCATAAGGAGTTCGCATCAGCGTTTTTTGCGCTTCGCTCTCCCCATGGGCCATTACCAGTTTCGAGCGTTGCCATTCGGTCTGGCTACGGCTCCGCGTACTTTCACAAAGCTTATGGTAGTTGTGGCAGCAGCGCTTCGGAAGGAAGGGATCAGAGTACACCCTTATCTCGACGATTGGTTGATCAGAGCCGAGTCGCGATCTGCCTCGGTTCAAGCGACGGCTCGAGTCGTGCAACTTCTCGAGCAACTCGGCTGGGTGATCAACCAAGTCAAAAGTCACCTGCAACCGCAGCAGCAGCTGACTTATCTCGGAGCATATTTCGACACCGCGCAAGGAAAGGTTTTTTTGCCCGAGGTTCGTGTGGAAAAGCTGCTACAACAGATCCGACGTTTCTCAACTTAACGGCGCCGTCGGCTTGGACGTATTTGCAACTGTTGGGTTCCATGGCAGCGGCACTGGATCTTGTTCCGTGGGCCAAGGCGCACATGCGCCCCTTGCAGCAGGCGTTGCTTACACGATGGTCTCCGCAGCTTCATCCGCTCTCTCAGCGTCTCCCCTATCCCGAGAGCATCCGTCACAGTCTGGACTGGTGGTTAGTTCGGGAGCACCTCACAGCGGGAATGCCCTTGCAAGACCCCTCGTGGGTGTTACTGACCACGGATGCAAGCCTCTCGGGGTGGGGTGCTCATTGTCAGTCAAGCATTGCACAGGGGACTTGGTCCGCAATAGAGAGTTCATGGTCGATCAACCGTCTGGAGCTCCGAGCGGCTCGCTTAGCTCTGCTTCACTTCGCACCGCTGCTCCAGGGGACAGCGGTCAAGATTTTTTCCGACAATGCTGTGACCTTCGCCTATATCAATCGTCAGGGGGGGACGAAGATTCCTTCTCTACTGTCCGAATGCCAACAACTGATGGATTGGGCAGAGAGCAATCTCCTGGCCATTTCCGCAGCACATGTTGCGGGCAAAGAAAATCTACAGGCGGACTTTCTCAGCCGTCATCTTCTCGATCCAGGGGAATGGGAATTAAATGCGGCGATCTTTCATCAGCTAACGTTGCGTTGGGGACAGCCAGTGATGGATCTCATGGCCTCCTACAGCAATGCCAAGGCCAGCCGTTTTTTCAGCAGGCGCAGGGAACGCATGTCGGAGGGTCTCGATGCCCTAGTTCAACCCTGGCCTTGCGATGCGCTCCTCTATGTGTTCCCGCCTTGGCCAATGTTGAGTCGGGTTATTCAGCGCATAACGAATCACCGAGGGAAGGTGATTCTCATTGCTCCCGATTGGCCTCGTCGACCTTGGTATGCCGATCTTATTCGACTCCTTGTAGCTCCGCCGTGGCTCCTTCCAGTTCGTATCAACCAGTTGCATCAGGGTCCCATTCTCATGCCGCGAGTGGATCGCTTCTTGCTTACGGCTTGGCTCTTGAAAGGTCTCGCTTAGAAAGGAGGGGTTATGCAAGTTCGATTGTAACTACCCTTCTCCAATCTAAACGTCCAGGAACTTCCTTGGGATATGTTCGCGTCTGGCGTCTTTTTGAGGCTTGGTGCAAGCGACAAAAGGTATCACCTCTGGCTTCTACCGTGCCTCATCTTCTCCTCTTTCTGCAACAGGGTTTAGATAAGGGGTTGGCTCTCAGTACCCTTAAGGTGCATGTCGCGGCACTATCTTGTTTTAGGGGCTTGGTGCAACATCGCCGTCTTTCCGCTCATCCGGATGTTCGCCGCTTTCTACGAGCAGCGCAAATTATACGTCCTCCTCGACGACCTATCGTTCCTCCTTGGGATTTGAATATTGTCTTGGACGGTTTGTCTGGATCGCATTTAAAGTTCCTCTGCGCTACGCAAATTCGGGAATGTTCTTGGAAAACGGCCTTTTTGGTGGCTTTGTGTTCCGCTCGACGAATTTCCGATTTGCAGGCCTTATCTTGCCAAGAGCCTTATCTGCAATTTCTGCCGGAGCGAGTGGTCTTGCGAACAGTTCCCTCTTTTTTGCCTAAAGTCCTCTCGGTTTTTCATATTAACCAATCAATTACATTGCCCGTATTTTCGGAGAGCGATGGCTCGCCAATTGATCGAGCGCTTAAACATTTGGATCTTGGGCGAGTCTTAAAGAAGTATATTAAGCTCTCACGAACGTTTCGAAAGACGGACAGACTTTTTGTCCAGTGGACTGGGCCACGGAAGGGACAAGCTGCGTCAAAATCTTCTATCGCTCGTTGGGTTCGCTCTGCTATTACAGCGGCTTATCAAGCTAGGGGGATTTCCCCACCTGAGGGTCTCAAAGCTCATTCCACTCGTGCTCTCGCAACATCCTGGGCAGAATTTGCTTTTGTTCCCCCAGTGGATATCTGCAGAGCGGCGACTTGGTCTACACTGCATTCTTTCGCTAGGCATTACAGATTAGATGTCCAGGCTAGGGACGATGCCAGAGTGGGAGCATCCGCTCTTATCGCCGGTTTGGCGGGTCCCTCCCATTCTTAGGTACTGCTTTGGTACTGCCCTACCTTTCCCTGGACTGGCCCGGAGAAGCGATAAGGAAGATGAAATTAGTTCTTACCTGCTAATTGTCTTTCCTTGAGCCTTCTCCGGGCCAGTCCAGGGTCCCACCCGGTTCTCTATCTACTACGTGCATTGTAGGATCGGTGTTCGCTTTCTCAGGCCTCTACAGAATTACATCGTCTATATCTTCTAAAGGAGGATGCTTAGGGGCCTCTAGTATTCAATCTACACCGCTGGCAGCTCTTATAGCTTGCATATGTAAATATTTAGAAAAAAAAAAAAAAAAGTGTTTGTATTAAATGTTTTTTTCACGGACTATAGAATGTTAGCAATATGTGCAGGGTTAATCTGCTGTGTTTAGTTTCTTTCTCTTTAGTCGCTTTGTCAGAAGGAGACTGCTTGATTAACCTCAGGGGGAGTGGCTTCACATCACAAGGAAAAGCTTGAAGTCTTCAGTCCTCAGTCACTATGGGGGATTGACAACCCTACCTTTCCCTGGACTGGCCCGGAGAAGGCTCAAGGAAAGACAATTAGCAGGTAAGAACTAATTTCATCATATGGACAAGTGCAAAGTTATGCACATAGAGAAGAACAACTCAAACGACGGTTGCATGATGCAAGGTTCCACATTAGGAATCACCACCCAGAAAAAAGATTATGGTTAGTACTTTGAAACCCTCTGTCCAGTGTGCAGCCACAGCCAAAATAGCAAATTGAATGCTAGGAATCATAAAGAAAGGAATGGAGAATAAAATGAAGGATATTATAATGCTGCTGTGCTGCCCCATGGTGCAATCACACCTTGAATAATATGTGCAATTCTGGTTGCTGTATCTTAAAAAGGATATAACAGAATTAGAAAAGGTACAGAGAAGAGTGATTAAAATGGTAAAGAGGATGGAAGAATATCCCTATGAGGAAAGGCTTAAAAGGTTAGGATACTTAAACTGGGAAAAGAGGCGGCTAAAGGGAGATAGGATAGAGGTCTATAAAATAATGAATGGAGTGGAACAAGTAAATACAGATCAGTATTTACTCCTCCAAAAAGTAGAAAAACTATGAGACAGATCTTTCAAGACCCACTCATTTGGTGCCCCCAGGAGAGAGGCAGTAAGAATAGACTGTCCCCCAAGACAGAGAATCTTGGAGCAGAATAGTGACAGATACGATATCTTGGAGTTTGTAAGTGGCTGGTGACACGGTGTGCTTCAGGTCCATTGAATTTCTCTTTCTGAGAGATGCCAAGGCCTTAACATGAACTGCTGAGGCCATACAATACACCATTCTCAACATATTACAAAGTGATGTCTGAACTCTTCGGACTTCCTCCACTATGACAAACAGCCTAGTAAATCTTTCAAGGAAGGCTTTGATGTAAATTATGTCTAGCAGAGCTCTAGTGAATTTTAATTGAGATGATAGGCTCAGATTTGACTTGGGATAGTTTATAACAAATACTAGTAACTTGAGCACCCAAATTGATTCCTGACTCCTTACTGAGACATGCTGTGATCAGCTAATCATCTAGATAGGGACACATGAGCAAACCCTGTATGCATAGATACTTTGTGACTATTGTGAGACATGTGGAAAGCGATTCCACAACCTGTATATATGGCCCGGGACACACATAAATGGAAGATGAGTCCAAGTTTGACCTGATTCTTCATCTGCAGGCCTAGACACAACCATGATGGCAGAATCAAGGACATAGATGGACACGCACTCACCTTATCCAGCAAACTTGGACATGGCCATCTCCACGTGTCCATGCCTGTGCTGTTAGAATGTGCATCCCCACTCTGCTGTACTCACTGTCATTGTGCAAATGTAAAGTGAATGCAACTTTTAGCCTGGGGCCTACTTCTGACCAGGGGCGGCCCAAGGGGGGTGCGGGGCCATGTGCGGAGACTCGGTGCGGGGCCTCATTTGCATAAGGTGCCTCATTTGCATAAATATTTGCATAATGTTACCATACACTAACTTTTAGTAAACATGCCTCTTAATGAGTATATGGATAATGAAAGACTAAAAGGTTTCTACATTACTATAATCCAGTACCAACCGCCAGGCACATTAGGAACTACTACAAACACTGCCCATTTAGAACCCATAGCAAACCCGCCGTATCCTAACAGCACTACCAGGACTCACAAAGCACCATACCCTAACTATCAAAAGGCAACACTGCAAATATTAAACCAATACATTTCAGAGAACAATAATACATGACCTACTGGGGAAAGAACAAGTGGCAATGTCAAATAGGAATTACATAAACAGTATACCTCAGCTCAGTTACACATGCAGAACATAGACCATCACCAAACAAGGAATCACAATTTAGGAACAGGAAGACCATAATTAAACTGGGAACCCCAAAAGCCAAACTTGGAATACAACAACACTGTAGAAATAAAACTATAAATTAATTTCCTCTTGTACTAAACAAAGCGCAAAAATTAATGATGCACATTTCCCAGAGCTGACATATTCCAGTTAATAAATTCAAAATAAAGAGATATTTTTCTACCTTTTGTGCATTTTTTTTCAGTTGCAATTGTTCCAGCCACTTTCTTCTGGTTTCTTCGTGTCTTCTGCTAACTCTCCATCTGCTGTCCATTTGTCCTTTCTTCTGTCTTGTTTTTTTTTTTTCCATTCTCTCTCTACATCTGCTTTAAAATGCTAATCTTTCTCCTTTTGCTCTTTCCTCATTCCTATTTCATCCACTCAAATTTTATCCCTCCATCCTCAATCCCCACTTACTCTCCCAATATCCGGCCAATTGTAGATTTGTCTTCCCTCCCACGCAAAATATTTTTCCCTCTCCATTTCACTCTCCCAGCTCCATCCCATTTTAATCCTCCCCCAACATCAGCTCCTTTCTAGTTCCAGCCCCACCCAGCATCTGCTCCCTTCTTGTCCCTGCATCAGCCCATTTCCAGTCCTAGTCCCCCATCAGCCCATTTCCAATCCTATCCTAGCCCCACCATCAGCCCATTTCCAGTCCTAGCTCCCCCATCCATTTCCAGTCCTATCCGAGTCCATCCATCAGTTCATTTCCAATCCCAGCCCCTCATCAGCCCATTTCCAGTCCTATCAGTTACTCCATCAGCTCATTTGCAATCCCAGCCCCCCATCAGCTCATTTCTATTCCTTTCCTAGCCCCACCATCAGCCCATGTCAAATCCTAGCTCCCCTCCACTCAGCCCATTTCCAATCCAAGCCCCCCATGAGCCTACTTCCAGTTCTAGCCCCTCCATGAGTCCATTTCCATTCAAGCCCCCACCACAGCCCATTTCCAACCTTAGCACCCCCAACAGCCCATTTCCAGTCCTATCCTGGCCCCTCCATCAGCCCATTTCCTGTCCTAGCCCCCCCCCACTCAGCCCATTTCCAGTCCTAGCTCCCTCTCCTCACAGCCCATTTCCATTCCAAGCCCCCCTCCCCATCAGCTATTTGCAGTTCAAGCCCCCTTTCCACTCAGCCCATTTCCATTCCAAGCCCTGTCCCCATCAGCTATTTGCCGTTCAAGCCCCCTTCCACTCAGCCCATTTCCAGTCCTAGCAACCCCCATCCCATTACCAGTCCTAGCTCCCCCATCCGCCCACTTCCAGTCCGAACCCCCTATAGCCCATTACCAGTCCTAACCCCCCATCAGCCCACTTCCAGTCCGAACCCCCTATAGCCCATTACCAGTCCTAACCCCCCCCCTCAGCCCACTTCCAGTCCTTACCCTCCCATCAGCCCATTTTCAGTCTTAGCCCCCATCATCCCATGACCAGTCCTAACCCATCAGCCCACTTGTAGTCTTAGCCCCCCCATAGCCCAGTACCAGTCCTAAACCCCCCCCCCAGCCCATTACCAGTCCTAACGCCCCCCACAGCCCATTACCAGTCCTAACCCCCTATCAGCCTACTTGTAGTCTTAGACCCCCATAGCCCATTACCTGTTGTAACCCCCCCATCAGCCAATTACCTGTCCTAAACCCCCCATAGCCATTTCCAGTCCTAATCCCCCCATCAGCCCACTTGTAGTCGTAGCCCCCCATAGCCCATTACCTGTCATAACTTCCCCCATCAGCCCATTTCCAGTCTTAGCCCCTCCATAATCTATTACCTGTCCTAACCCCCCATAGCCCATTCCCAGTCTTAACCCCCCCCCATCAGCCCACTTCCAGTCCGAACCCCCTATAGCCCATTACCAGTCCTAACCCCCCCCCATCAGCCCATTTACAGTCCTTACCCCCTCCCTCCCTTCCTATTTACAGTCCTTACCCCCTCCCCATCAGCCCATTTACAGTCCTCCTCCCCCCCTCCCCCCATTTACAGTCCTCCACCCCTCCCCATCAGCCCATTTACAGTCCTTTCCCCCCCTCCCTCCCCATCAGCCCATTTACAGTCCTTACCCCCCCTCCCCCCCTCCCCATCAGCCCATTTACAGTCCTTACCCCCCCTCCCTCCCTCCCCATCAGCCCATTTACAGTCCTTACCCCCCCTCCCCATCAGCCCATTTACAGTCCTTATCCCCCTCCCTCCCTCCCCATCATCCCATTTACAGTCCTTACCCCACCCTCCCTACCTCCCTCCCCATCAGCCCATTTACAGTCCTTACCCCCCCTTCCCCATCAGCCCATTTACAGTCCTTACTCCCTCCCTCCCTCCCCCCCATCAGCCCATTTACAGTCCTTACCCCCCCCTCTCCCCATCAGCCCATTTACAGTCCTTACCCCCCCCCTCCCCATCAGCCCATTTACAGTCCTTATCCCCCCCTCCCTCCCTCCCTCCCCATCAGCCCATTTACAGTCCTTACCCCCCTCCCTCCCTCCCCATCAGCCAATTTACCGTCCTTACCCCCCCCTTCCCCATCAGCCCATTTACAGTCCTTATCCCCCCTCCCTCCCTCCCCATCAGCCCATTTTCAGTCCTTACCCCCTCCCTCCCTCCCTCCCCCCCCCCATCAGCCCATTTACAGTCCTTACCCCCCCCCCAGCCCAGCTAAGTTTAAAAAAAAAAAAGACCCATAAACCGGCGGCTGCTGCCGCTGCCGCCGTGGCAGCGGCAGAATGGAGAATCCCGCGGGGCCCCCCTGTCCGGCAGTCTTTGATGCGGCCTCAGCGCGGGCTTTTCAGAGCCGCGCAAAGGGAGAGTTTCCCTTTCTCGCGGCTCTGTTAATCCCGCCGCGGGGCTGATGGGATTTCCCATCAGCCCCGCGGCGTGATTAACAGAGCTGCGAGAAGAGAAGCTCTCTCTCTTCGCGCAGCTCTGACAGCCGACGGAGGCCACAGAGAAGACTGCCGGACAGGGGGGCCCCGCGGGATTCTCCATTCTGCCGCTGCCACGGCGGCAGCGGCAGCAGCAGCCGGTTTCTGGGGTTTTTTTTTTAAACTTAGTTGGGCTGATTGGGGGGGGGGGTGGTAAGGACTGTAAATGGGCCCCGCGGGATTCTCCATTCTGCCGCTGCCACGGCGGCAGCGGCAGTCGTAGCCGGTTTATGATTTTTTTAAAACTTTAATGGGATGCAAGATGTTTTTTGCGCGGGGCCCCCTGAAACGCGGGGCCCTGTGCAAAAAACATTCTTGCTCAATGGACGGGCCGGCCCTGCTTCTGACCAGATAGCAAAACTTAACCTTGATCTTTGAAATTCAGTTCTCTACATTCAGCTGCAAATAAAGACATAGAGAGTTATATAAAACAGTACAACTTCAGCTTAAGTGAGGAATTAACAGGTGTGCACACTTATGCAGGTTCCCATGATTCCCCCCTCCCCCCTCTTCAGTTAGTCTGTCACATCTTCTTTTATTTTTCAAGCACTATTTGCTGACAGTGGCCAATTGCTCTTCGTAGATCTCTCAGTAGTTCAGACGTTTACGCTCACATTCACTTCACGACACTGCTCACAACTGTAAGTTCTGGCACACCTCCTTTTATTAGGGGAAAAACTCTTATATTGTACAAATTCAGCTCTATGTCAAGTTTTGATTATCTAGATGTTCTAAGTCAGAGCAGAAACAGTTCTACTCCAGCATTCTATAAACAAAAGCATTCTGTCTCCTAAATTACAACCTTGGCTTTTATAAACATCTCTCTCCAGACTGCTGGACTTCAGACTGTCAGAAACATTCTAAGTCATACTCCATATTAACCCTTTTCAGAGGACCCTGGGGCCCCACTTCAACAGTCTCCCTCTGATTCTGGAAAGAATCACTACAAATGAATGATAGCTCAAACATATTCAAGTCCAAAATAAATCTTCTGCCATAGTAGAGAACACCTTTCTCTACACTTGCTTCAGAGTTCTACGCACCACATCTGGTTTACAGGTGAACTTCATCTTGCTGGTTGGAAGAAGTCTTTATACATATGCTTCATTTGACAATATAGAAAAAGGATTACAAGCATCCTGCAACTTAACAAAAACTATGTGACACTGTTTGTCCTGGCTAGGCCTTAATAAGAATGTATATAGAAAGTAAAGCTTATTTTTCAAGCACTATTTGCTGACAGTGGCCAACTGCTCTTCATAGATCTCTCAGTAGTTCATAGGTTTATGCTCACATTCACATTATGACACTGTTCACAACTGTAAGTTCTCCAGCAGCATTCTCTTTTTCACTGGGCTGCACTATGCAGATCTTGGACAGTTTCAGTGACTGTCTACCCAGCTTCATGGCTGCCTATACAGGGTGGCCCAAAAAAAGTGAGAACATCTTGTAGCATATAAGTTATTTAAAAATTCAAAAAGACAGATGTAAACGATTGACAAATTTTAAAAAAAAAGATGGCGACCGGAAATTGTCAAAATAAAGACATTATATAGCTAAAAATGGTAAATAAGGGGCATGTTTACTAAAATCCGCAAAATAGCGCGCCGCAAAATAGCGCACGGCAACGCGGCACTGAAACGCGCAGAAACGCGTTTAAACGCCCCGCACACGTGCGTGTCACCCCCGCACAGGTACGCGGCTCACTAATGGGCCCCGTACAAGTGCGGGCCCGCAAATGTCCGATAGAGGCGTGGAACGGCGAAAGGAGGGCGGAGGAAGGCTCCGGAGGGGCGGAGGGACGGGGTCAATGGGTGGAGAGTGGGAGGGGAGAGGCTCCCCGCACAGTATCGGGCCCGAATTTGCATTTAAAGGGAAGAGAAACCATTTCCGTCAGCAATGTACAGGAAAACCGGGGAAACCAGCAAAACGTGAGCAGTGTGATATATGTGCACAGCACAAAAGTGAAAATAAAAATAGAAATGACCACAACAGAACTATTAAAAATAGTAATTCAGCTGGGGAACAGTTATAGTGATGGGCAAATACAGAAATCACACCCAGCAAAGCTCCAGAAAAAAGAAATGAATTTTGGAAGGGTCTACTGAGAGGAGACTCTTCCAAAAAACATTTCCACGTTTTGGAGCTTTCCTGGGAGTGTTTGCTATGGTTGCCCATTAATATCACTGTTGCCCAGCGTGGTGATATTTTGTCCCACATTTCCCGTGGTCATTTCCGGGGTTTATGTGCACGTTTGTCACCAGACAGGGTGCATATGCCCACAGTAGAATTGCGTAGAGCAGGGTTTGTGACTCCATCCTGCCAGGCTTACTGCCTCCAGGGGCTGCACTATCTCTGTGGCCAAAGTGTGGTACAGTGGACAGAGTCATTACCTCTAGGACCAGAGGGCAGAGGTTCAAAACCCAGCTGGGGCACCTGCCAGCCCAGTCCCTATATATTACCCACCACTAAATAAAGATAGCGCAGACACCCCTGTATGCATGGGGGAAAACACCCATATTTTACCCAACACCGCACACACACCACAACAATGGGCATTACCTACAGCCAAGTCCCCCAAATGCAGTCCCATACTGCCACATTGCAATCAGGTCAACTGCTTTTTCTGAGAGAAGTTCATGCCAGCATGTTGGCGGACAAGTACATGTGGTGCAGGGGGCAGTGGCTGCTAACCACAGAAGACAGAGGCCTAGCCATGTGCAGGCTGGCACAGTCCACTGCAACAGACAGGTCCTGCCGGATCCACAGTCATGGACAGTCCAGGGAATCCAACCAATCTGTGGCTACACAGTGGTGCAGTGCACACAGACAGTGCATACAAGAACAGAAGGTCACAGGTTCAAAGCCCAGCTGGGGCTACTGCCAATCCTGCCCACATATTTTTCCCACAACTAAACAGTGATAGTAAGGACACACCTTTCATGGCGGGGACATATGCAATGGTAAGACATCTATCTTTTACCCCACTGAGCACAGACACCATGAACAGGGGCAGTACCTAGAGCAGAATCACCCAAATGCAGTCCTGGTGGGCCACACACCAGTCAGGTTCCATGCTGACACTCATACAAATGCCTGTGCTGTATATCTATGCACCACCCCCATGGCATGTAGATGTAGTCCATGCATATTCATGAGGATAGCAGGAAAACCCGAACAGTGTGATGCAAACCTGGACTGGAGTTGGGAATCTGTGCCGTAAAGCAGCAGCCATCAAGGGCAGACACACCCACACCCACAGGCCCCATTGGCCAATGTCTCCTGGAAAGGCAGAACATTGGACCGTGCATGCAGCACCCAAAACGAGCACTTGCATAACTTACCAATGTCACCCTACACCTGAGGTATACGGTACACAGCTCGGAGACGTTTGCTAGGAGCACAGGCAGGCAGTTATCCATACGTTACGTACATACTGCTAGTTGACCCCATCCAAACAATCTGTTAGGTGTTTGCGGGGCATGCTCCAGGCCTGGCCTCTGACGGTGCTTAACACCCTGGGGAGTGACCACCAGCTGTAATGCGTACCATATCCATGCCTTGCCGTGCTCAGGACCGGTTTGGTGGGCAAGGCTACTTACCCCCTCAATCGTAGCACCATGATGGCAGAGGTGTGGAAGTGTGTGTCTGTCTATACAGTGGGTGTTGGCTGCAAGCCCCTTCAACAGCCCGCACTGCCAGCACTGTTGCCAGTATTGGCCAGTCAATGTGCATAATGAGGTGCAAGGTACCATGGGTATAGCCAGGGCAGGGTGGCGTGGCCAGGATGCATCTGCATTGGGCATAGGGCCCTGGCAGGGACATTGGCTGGGATATTGTAGTGTCCGGCCACCACCTACACAGACAGGGTGGCCAAAGCATGTCCTTCTGGGGGATCATGCTCACCCTGACTGTGCAGTGACCACAGCATGGCTAGGCCCCCCCATAGTGCTGTATAGTAGTTCTTTCATGTGATAGATATGGGTTTCTCTTTGGGGCCCAGTCACTGATCTATCTGCTTGCTGTGTATGCAGACAGCCCAGTTCTGGGTGCATGCATCTCCATTGGGAACATGCACTATGGACTAACCAGCAGACTGTTTGTAGCTGGTAAATGTCTTGCTATAATGGCTTGCAGGGTGCAGTGGCTGTTGGCTTGCTGCAGGGGAATATCTGGTGGTGGAGTGCAGCTTACCATACCCTGGGCTTATGTCTGTCTGCTATTGTGTTATGGTTGTGTATGGAGCTGCCTGCCCCAGGGTGGTGGTGGTGGTGGTGGTCGTCCTCAGCAGGACTGGGGTTGATGTTGCCTTCTACTGCCACCTTTGCAGGGATGTAGAGTGTGGATCCCTTGATGGGGACCATGTTTGCCATGGGGGTGGGTGCGCCCCCAATGGGGGCTATGCCTGATAGCAGCAGACAGGGATATCCATGGTGTTTGTGCAGAAACTAGCTATCTTACACATTAACACTGCTTTGGAACACCCGCTTGGCCTCCATCAGCCATGGCAGGTGTTGTTGACCTGGTCCTGGCCACCTCATTGCACACTCAGGGTGAGCACAGTACCCGCACGATGTAACGGTGTGTGGCTACTCTGTGCCAGTAAAACACCCGGTCAGTGCCCCCTACTAGGCCAAGGTGCTGTGTGGGTGCACCCGGTCACTTCCCCCAACAGGGCCGAGGTGCTGTGGGGGTGCATTCCCCATCTTGTGTCCATCTGCGGACAGCTAATTTGCATGTGCAGTGCATCATGGGTACGGGTGGCCTAACCCTATCCTGTTGACACCAGCAGACTGTCTGTGAGGTGACGTGTAGGCTATCTGCAGCCAGCCAGGGGCCTGCTTACAGCTATGGAGCTGTAGTGCAATGGTTACATCACTGCCTGTGCAGCCAGAGGTCATGGGTTCAAACCCACAGTGGGGCCCTTTGGTAGGGCTGTCCACAGCTTTATTTTTATTTACTGTACATATGTCTATGCCGGCAAGACCACCCTCAGCTTACTATACCCATTAGGTGCCTCTGAGGGTGCTTCATAGGGCGCCCTGTAGGCCACCTTATGGTTGCCATCCCTATAGGGTGCACTATACATTATCCTGTGTCGCAACATACATGCTGCCCTATAGGGGTCATTCAAGGGTGCCTTGGCGAACAGTGCACTGTAACATGTGCCTTATGGGCCGCCGTATGTTAACATGCTGGGAGAGTGCGTTTGCTAGTAGTGATAACAAAATAAAACTATACAGCCTCCTACAGCACTCCACAACATAATACATACTGCCTCAGCAGGCATTTTTCACTGGGCATTGTGAGGAGTTGAACCCCTGATCCCTGCACCATTGGTCAGTGTTTTAACCATTGTGCTGTGGCTCTGTTCCTGTGCTTGTGCATCAGCGCGCCGCCTTGTGCCTATCAGCGCTCCGCCTTCTGCCGCCCAAGGGGACCAGTGCGCCGCCTTCTGCTGCCCAAAAATAACTGTGCGCCGCCTTATGCCGCCCAAAAAGCACTGTGCGCCGCCTTCTGCCGCCCAAAAATAACTGTGCGCCGCCTTATGCCGTTCCAAATTAATTTGCCTCCTAAAACAATGTTAATCATTACAGTTACTGCCTCAGCTGACCTTTGTCGTTGCGCACACTGGGGGATTGAACCCATGGCCCCTGCACCATTGGTCAGTGTCTTCACCATTGTACCACGGCTCTGTTGTTTTGTATACTCAGCAGCGCGCCACTTTGCCTTTCCACGCGCTAATGTCGACCCCCGCACATTAGCGCGACGCACACACGTCCGGTTGCTTACTACCGTTTTTTTTCTATTTTCTGCCTGAACCGCCCACTCCTTATATGGCACAGGCACACTAGCACGGCCCCGCACGTTAGGAATGTTTAGTAAACATGCCCCTAAGTAAACTATTTAAGCTTTTAATTTACGAGATGTTCTCACTTTTTTTGGGCCACCCTATGTATTTCTAGCAGTGTTAGAATCACTCATTCTTCCTTCTGTGTGCCTTTCAGTAGCATTGCAGGCTTCCTTTCATTCACAGTAGTCATTGTCTTCAGCCCATATGACTCATTACATGTAATATATAATTGGCAGAACCAAAACTCATTATTACAACATTCCTCTGATTCCTCACAATTGCAAACAAGCACAACTACTAATGGCAATATAGAATTATTGAACAGAATTATCTAATCTAATGTTAACTAATTACAATACATCTACTGCTAGCACTAAATTACTAGGACTACAAAAAGGGTTTGCTACTTCTGGAGAGAAATCTGAAATTGTATTTTCTTCTGGGAATTTTTCTAAATCTTGGGGAGAAAGGAACTCTTTATATTAAAGCTGATTAATCTATGTAAATTATAATCCAATGTATTTGTTAAATCAATCAGGGCCTAGAATCAGCAAAGAGCTTTTTATTAAATTAAAAACTCAACAGGTAGCTTTCAGTTTAAGCTTAAAACTCAGCAGAGGGCTTTCTGTTTAAATTCAGAACCCAGCAGAGAGCTTCTAGTTTAAATTTAATGCTCAGTCAGGGCCTAGTATCAGCAAAGAACTTTAATTTAAATCAAATCAGAGTATAACTTAGCATAAAAGGAAAAACAGGGTCAGTATTCTTTGAGCAATAAATTATTTCTAGAGGTCTTGAAATTGTTTTAAATAGGTGTTAAAGCCAAGTAACAGATCAAAGGGGCATTTTGAAAGACGCCCTCTATCCAAGCAAGGGCTGTGTGAATCACACAGGAAATTGGTCACTGGTTACCTTGGAAGCACAGGACAGGGTACTGTGTAGCAGCCAACTTTCAATAAGTTTTCTTTCCCTCCCTCCCTCCCCGACTCCCAGCCATCCCTGGGATATTCATAGCTTTATAGGTGCTTAAACCTCTTAAAGAAAAGGAGGTGCCATATTCACTCTCAGGCGCAGCAATTTATCAACTGCATTAAGGACATGAGATTAATTAAGTTGAAGTGAACAAAAAGAATAAACATATTAGGTATAGTTGTATTCGTATAAGTATCCCCAAACAAATCTTAATAAGTAAACAACTTAAATACCTAAATACAACCTTAAAACTAAGATGCAGACAGCAGTCCAGCAGCAAGATGGGGGCTTTCCAGTCTTTTGCATTAAGTGTGATATGTGTGATTTCCTCCCATTTGGTGAGGGGTCTTACATGTGCACTAGGTGCAAGGAGTACTTTGCTCTGAGGGAATGACTCTGATCTCTGGAGGCTATAATAGCAGACTTAGAGGACATAAGGAAGACAGAGACGTGCATAGATGAGACCTACAGGGATATAGTACTGAAGTCCCACCTCCAGTCTGGCAGCATCGCTATTGCCATGGAGGAGAGAGGTCACGTGGCAGGAAGTAATCCTGTAGCTAGGATCTATCCTCCAGATGATGTAAAAGCCTCTCGCACCGAGGAGGTTTCTCCAGGGCCATGTGCCCATGAGGAAAGGGTAGGACATCCATTATAGTTAATGATTCAATCATTAGGCATGTAGATAGCTGGGTGACTGGTAGAAATGAGGATCACCTGGTAAAATGCCTGCTTGGTACGAAGGTAGCAGACTTCATGCACCACCTAGACAAGGTCTTAGATAGTACTGGGGAGGAGTCTGCTGTCATGGTACATGTCGATACCAATGACATAGGACAGTGTGGTAGGGAGGTTCTGGAGGCTAAATTTAGGTTTTTAAGTAGCAAGTTGAAATCCAGAACTTCCAGGGTAGTATTCTCCGAATTGTTTCCCATTCCATGCGCAGGACCCCAAAGGCAGGCAGAGCTCTGGACTCTCAATGCGTGGATGAGACAATGGTGCAAGGAAGAGGGTTTTGGATTTGTTAGGAACTGGGGAACATTCTGGGGAAAGGAGAGGCTTTTCTGAAGGGATAGCAAATTTATGAAATTTATCTGCTCATCCACTCACACCTTGAAACTTGGAAAGATTATTTATAATCTGTGTAATCTCACCAATGATGCCAAGAAAGGAACAAAAAAAGGTCTCAGTTAAAAAACACAGCATTGCACCCAGGTTATATAATACCCTGGAAATTTGCTGTTATTAACATCAATGACCTTTTGACAAATATATTATCATTTCATTTCTTTTTTTTCTTATATATTGTTCTGTTCCTTTGTCTTATATTTTCTCTGTTTTTTCTTTTTCCATACTTAACTTGTACTCCATTAAAGATATACGATGCAGGCGTAAACGGTTGTAAAACAGTTGTAAAAAGCTGTAGTCTCAAAAGTTACATTCTGAATCCCGACGCCGATGCTCTAAGGCGCCCAAGCGTTTCACACTACTGGTTACATCAGGGGATTCTTATCCAACACGATAAACTAAAATGGAGAAGTGAAAAGATCATAACAGTAAATATGTACCTGCATCTTCAGTATTTCCAGTGTTTCCAATACTGAAGATGCAGGTACATATTTACTGTTATGATCTTTTCATTTCTCCATTTTAGTTTATCGTGTTGGATAAGAATCCCCTGATGAAACCAGTAGTGTGAAATGCTTGGGCACCTTAGAACATCAGCGTCAGGATTCAGAATGTAACATTTGAGACTACAACTTTTTACAACTGTTTTACAACCCTTTACGCCTGCATCGTATATCTTTAATGGAGTGCAAGTTAAGTATGGAAAAAGAAAAAACAGAGAAAATATAAGACAAAGGAACAGAACAATATATAAGAAAAAAAAGAAATGAAATGATAATATATTTGTCAAAAGGTCATTGATGTTAATAACAGCAGATTTCCAGGATATTATATAACCTGGGTGCAATGCTGTGTTTTTTAACTGAGACCTTTTTTTGTTCCTTTCTTGGTATCATTGGTGAGATTACACAGATTATAAATAACCTTTCCAAGTTTCAAGGAGTGAGTGGATGAGCAGATAAATTTCATAAATTTGCTATAGCTACTGCTCGACGAAAAGACCGATTGGTTGCTGTTTTCTGAAGGTATGGCATCCACCTTCACTGAGATGGAACCAGGCTGCTGTCATTAACCTTAAAAAAGGAGATGAGCAAGTTTTAAACTAGATAATAGTGGAGAATCGACAGTCGCCCAAAAAGCGTATGGTTTGGAACAATGTATCCTTGAATGATATTAGCAAAAGATTGAAGTTAGGGCATGTCAGCAGAGAAAGGTTGCAATAAAGACAAATGCAGTGCATAGCAGACAGAGCAGACAAAGCTTAAAGATTCTAAATTACGCCTGCCTACCAATAGCCAGATTAATATGAATAAAATACAGCCTCTAAAATACTTGTATGCAAATGGTAGAAGTCCAAATTAAGATGTGAGAGTTAGAATATATAGCACTAAATGAGAGGTTAGATATGATTGATATCTCAGAGACATGGTGGAAGGATGACAACAAGGGGACACTGTGATACCTGGGTACAAACTATATCATAATGATACAGCAGATCAAATTGGTGGAGGGGTTGCATTCTATGTTAGAAAGAGCATTGAGTCACAAAGGATTAAAGTTTTGCAGGAAACACGCTTTAAGAAAAGTGGAAGGAAGTCCAAAAATCTGCCAGCATGGTTTAAAGGTGAGGTCAGAGAGTCTGTTGTTGCCAAAAAAGCATCTTTCAGGAAATGGAAAAAGGGAAACAGCATAAGCACTGGCAAGTTAGATGCAAGACATTGATAAGGCAGGCAAAGAGAGAATTTGAGAAGAAACTTGCTGTGGAAGCAAAAACGCATAAGAAGTCAGTTGGAGCATTAGATGATAGAGGAGTAAAAGGGGCACCAAGAGGGGACAAGACCATAGCGGAGAGACTGAATGAATTCTTTGCTTCAGTCTTTACTGTGGAAGATGTAGGGATGTCACCCATGACTGAAATAATATTTAAAGGTGATGCCACAGAAGAATTGAAAGAAATATTGATACACCGGGAAAATGTATTACAACTATTTGATAAAATGAAGAGTAGTAAATCACCTGGACCGGATTGCATACATCTAAGGGTATTGAAAGAACTGAAAGATGAGATTGCAGACCTACTATTAGTAATCTTTGAGCTATCATTAAAATCATCTGAAGATTGGAGGATGGCCAATGTAATGCCAATTTTAAAAAGGGTTCCAGGGGTGATCTGGGAAACTACAGATCGGTGAACCTGATGTCAGTACCAGGAAAGATGGTAGAAACCATCATAAAGAACAAAATTACTGAACATGTAGATAGTCATGGTTTAATGGGAGACAGCCAACATGACTTTAACCAAGGAAGGTCTTGTCTTACTAATCTGTTATGTTATTTTGTAGGTGTGAATAAACAGGTAGACAAAGGTGAGTTGGTTGATATAGGGGCATGTTTACTAAAAACCGCTATTTTGCGCGGCGCAAAATAGCGCACTAAAAGCAGCACTTAAGTGCTCTTAAGTGCCCCGCAAACGTGCGTCGAACCCCCGCACACGTGCGCGTCACACTAACGAGCCCCGCACAAGTACGGGCCCGTAAATGTCCGATAGAGGCGTGGAAAGGCCTACGGAGGGCGGAGGAAGGCCCCGGAGGGGTGGAGAGATGGGGTTAATGGGCGGGGAAAGGGAGGGGAGAGGCCCCTCGCACAGTTGCGGGGCCGAATTTCCATTGCAAAAATAGCGCGAGTGAACCACTCGCGGTAGAGGGGATTTAAAGGGAAGAGAAACCATTTCCGTCAGCAATGTACAGCACAACCGGGGAAACCTGCAAACGTGAGCAGTGTGATACATGTGCACAGCACAAAAGTGCAATTAAAAATAGAAAATGACCACCACAAAAATATTAAAAATAGTAATTCAGTTGGGGAACAGTTATAGTGATGGGAAAAACTAGAAAACACACCCAGGAAAGCTCCAAAAAAAAATGATTTATGGAAAGGTGTACGGAGCGGAGACTCGTCCAAAAAACATTTCCCTTTTTCTGGAGCTGTCCTGGGAGTGTTTTCCATGTTTTCCCAGTAATATCACTGTAGCCCAGCTTGGTTATATTTTATACCCCTTTTCCCGTGGTCATCTGTGGGCTTTACTTGCACGTTTGTCACCAGACAGGGTGAAGGAGCCCACAGTAGAAATGCACACAGCAGGCTTTGCGACTCCATCCTGCCATGTTACTATCTCCAGGGACTGCACTGTCCCTGTGGCCACAGTATGGTGCAGCGGACAGAGCCAGTACCTCAAGGGTCAGAGGTTCAAATCCCAGCTGGGGCACCTTCCAGCCCTGGCCATATATTTTACCCACCACTGAACAACGATAGCACACACACCCCTGTCTTGCAGGGAACATAGGCATGGGGAGATCACCCATATTTCACCCAACACCACACACACCACAACAATGGGCAATACCTACAGCCAAGTCGCCCAAATGCAGTCCCGTACTGACACATTGCAATCAGGTCATCTGCTTTCTCTGAGAGAAGCTCATGCCAGCATGTTGGCGGACGAGTACATGTGGTGCAGGGGGCAGTGGCCGCTAGCCACGGAAGACAGAGGCCTAGCCATGTGCAGGCTGGCACAGTCCACAGCAACAGACAGGCCCTGCCGTATCCACAGTCATGGACTATCCAGGGAATTCAGCCAATCTGTGGCTACATGGTGGTGCAGTGCACACAGAGAGTGCATGCAAGAACAGAAGGTCACAGGTTTAAAGACCAGCTGGGGCTACCGCCAATCCTGCCCACATATTTTCCCCACAAATAAACAGTGACAGTAAGGACACACCTTTCATGACGAGGACATATGCAATGTTAATACGTCTATCTTTTACCCCACTGAGCACAGACACCATGAACAGGGGCAGAACCTACAGCAGAATCCCCCAAATGCAGTCCTGGTGGGCCACACACCAGTCAGGTTCCATGCTGCCACTCATACAAATGCCTGTGCTGTATATCTATGCACCACCCCCACGGCATGTAGATGTAGCTCATGCATATTCATGAGGGACAGCAGGAAGACCCGAACAGTGTGATGCAAAACTGGACCGGATTTGGGAAGCGCTGCCGTAAAGCAGCAGCCAACAGGGGCAGACACACCCACACCCACACCCACAGGCCCCATTGGCCAATGTCTCCTGTAGAGGCAGAACATTGGACCCTGCGTGCATCTCCCAATACTAGCACCTGCATACCTTAGCAATGTCACCCTACACCTGAGGTTCACAGCTCTGAAACATTTGCTAAGAGTACAGGCTGATAGATATCCCTACGTTACGCACATACTGCTAGTTGACCCCATCCGAACAATCTGTTTGGTGTCTGCGGTGCGTGCTCCAGGCCTGACCTCTGACGGTGTTCACCACCCTGGGGAGTGACCCCCAGCAGTACTGCGTACCATATCCATGCCTGTGCCGTGCCCAGGACCGGTGTGGTGGGCAAGGCTAATCACCCCCTCAATAGTAGCACAATGCTGGCATAGGTGTGGGAGTGTGTGTCTGTCTATACAGTGTGTGTTGGCTGCAAACAACTTCCCCAACCCACACTGCCAGCACTACTGCCAGTATTGGCCTGCCAATGTGCATAATGAGCAGCAAGGTACCATGGGTATAGGTCAGACATGGTGGGCTGGCCAGGATGCATCTGCACAGGGCATAGGGCACTGGCTGTGACATTGTAGTGCCCGGCCACCACCTACACAGACAGGGTGACCTCCGTATGTGCTGCTGGGGGAGCACTCTCACCCTGAGTGTGCAGTGATGACAGCATGGCTAGGCACCCCCATAGTGTTGTATTATGTTTTTCTCTTGTGATATATATGGGTTTCCTGTTGGGGCCTCCTCACAGAACTCTCTGCTTGTGTGTGCTGCCACCCCAGTTTTGGGTGCATGCATTTCCATCAGGGCTAACCAGCAGACTGTTCACAGCTGGTATGTGTCTTGATGGAGTGCTGTGCAGTGGCTGATGGCTTGCTGCAGGAGAATATCAGATAGTGCTGGGGTGCATCTTTGGATATCCAGGCCTAAAGTCTGTCTGATATTGTGTTATGGATGTGTGTGGAGCTGCTTGGACTACCCTGTAGGGTGTCTGTTTCCCAGCAGGACTGGGGTTTGATGGTCCACTCTACTGCTGGGGGGGGGGGGGGGTACCTTGACCACCTAGGGGTTTCCACTAACTGAGACAGACAGAGATATCCAAGATGTTTCTGCAGCACCTTCCTATCTCACAGGTTAGTACTGTTTTGGAGCTCTGTCATGGTCTCATTCAGCTATGGCTGGTGTTGTGGACCTGGTGCTGGGCGCCACATCACACCCTCAGGATGAGCACAGTACCCGCACAATGTGACGGTGTGTGGCTATTCTTTGCTGGTAGTCCACCCGCTCAGGACCCCCTACCAGGCCGAGGTGCTGTGTGGGTGCACACGGACAATTCCCCCTACCAGGCGGGGTAGCTGTTGGGGTGCATTCCCCATCTTGTGTGCATCTGTGGACAGCTGATTTGCATGTGCAGTGCATCATGGGTACGGGTGGCCTAACCCTATCTTGTTTACAACAGCAGGCTGTCTGTGAGGTGACGTGCAGGCTCTCTGCAGCCAGCCAGGGGCTTGCTGACAGCTATAGGGCTGTAGCCCAATGGTTACGTCACTACCTTTGCAGCCAGAGGTCATGGGTTCAAGCCCACTGTGGGGTTCTGTGATAGAGTTGTCCAGAGCATTATCTTTGTTTACTGTACATATTTTTATGACAGCAAACACACCCTTGGCATACTGTACCCATAAGGTGCCTCTGAGGGTGCTCTTTAGGGCGCCCTATAGGCCACCTTATGGGTGCCATCCATATTGGGTGCACTATACATTGTCCTGTGTCGCAACATACATGGTGCCCTATAGGGGACATTCTAGGGTGCCTTGGCGGACAGTGCACTGTAACATGTGCCTTACAGGCATCCGTATGTTAACACACTGTGAGAGCGGGTTTACTAGTAGTGGGAAATAAAATAAACCTTGAAGGCCTCCTACAGCACTCCTCACCATAATACCTACTGCCCCAGCCAGCCTTGTTCACTGGGCACTGTGAGGGGTTGAACCCCTGACACCTGCACCATTGGTCAGTGTCTTCATCATTGTGCTGTGGCTCTGTTCCTGTGTTTGAGTAGCAGCGCGCAGCCTTGTAGCCATCGGCGCACCGTCTTGTGGCACACAAAAGTAACAGTGCGCCGCCTTCTGCCGTGTAACATTAACAGCGTGCCGCCTTATGCCGCCCAACATGGGCATGCCTCCTAAAATAATGCCTCAGCCAGCTGTCTTCAATGGGCACTGTGGGGAATTGAACCCATGATGCCTGCATGAGTGGTCAGTGTCTTAACCATTGTGCTATGGCTCCATTCCTGTTATTTGCACATCAGCGCGCCACTTATCCCTCCCACTATTGGGTTGCCCCCTCACACATCAGCGCGCCGCCTTCTGCCCACTGGCTCGCCGCCTTCTGTTGCCCGATTTTATCAGCACGCCGCCCTCTGCCGCCCAACCTTAACAGCGCGCCGCCATCTGCCGCCCACAATGAACAGTGCGCCGCCTCATGCCGTATAAAAAAAGAGTGCGCCGCCTTCTGCCGCCCATAAGCAGTATGCCTCCTACACCACTTTTGCCCATAAAAGTTGATGCCTCAGCTGATCTTTTTCGTTGAGTGCAATAGGGGTTTGAACCCCTGGCCCCTGCACCATAGGTCAGTGCCTTCGGCCCCGCACATTAGCGCGACGCACACACGTACGGTCCGTTTTTTTCCTTTTTTCTGCCTGGCCCGCCCACTCCTTATATGGCACCAGCACACTAACGGGAACCCGCACAGCAACGGTGTTTAGTAAACATGCCCCATAGTGTATCTGGACTTTCATAAAGTCTTTGACAAGGTCCCTTATGAGAGACTTTGGGCAAAATTAATAAGTCATGGGATAGAAGGCAGTGTACTATTGTGAATCAGGACCTGGTTAAAAGATAGAAAGCAGAGGGTAGGTCTAAATGGCCAATTTTCCCAATGGAGAAAGGTGAATAGTGGAGTACCCCATGGATCTGTGCTGGGTCTTCTGCTTTTTGACATATTCATAAATGACCTGGAAAAGGCAATAATGAGTGAGGTTATCAAATTTTCAGATGACACAAAACTATTTAAAGCTGTTAAAACCCATGAGGATTGTGTAAAATTGCAAGAGGATCTTGATAAATTGGAAGACTGGGCACCTAAATGGCAGATGAAATTTAATGTGGATAAGTGCAAAGTTATGCACCTAGGAAAGAACAACCAAAACTATGGTTACACGATACAAGGTTCCACATTAGGAACCACCACTCAGGGAAAAGATTTAGGCCTCATCGTGGATAACATGTTAAAACCCTTTGCCCAGTGTGCAGCGGCGGCCAAGAGAGCAAATAGAATGCTAGATATCATAAGGAAAGGAATGGAAAATAAAACAAAGGATATTATAATGCCTCTGTACCGTTCCATGGTGTGACCTCACCTTGAATATTGTGTGCAATTCTGGTCGCCGTATCTTAAAAAGGATATAGCATTATTAGAAAAGGTTCAGAGAAGAGTCACTAAAATGGTAAAGAGGATGGAAGGATACCCCTATGAAGAGAGGCTAAAAAGCTTAGGGCTCTTCAACCTGGAAAAGAGACGGCTGAGGGGAGATATGATAGAGGTCTATAAATTAATGAATGGAGTGGAACGGGTAAATGTAGATCAATTGTTTACATCATCATAATATAGAAAGACTAGGGGACATGTAATGAAGCTACGGGGAAAACTATTTATGACTAATAAGAGAAAATATTTTTTCACTCAACGTGTAATCAAACTCTGGAATTTGTTACTGGAGGATTAGTAAACGTTGTTAGTGTAGCTGGGTTTAAAAAAGGGTTGGACAAGTCCCTGGAGGAAAGTTCCATAAACCATTATTAAATGGGACCCAGGATATCACTGCTTGACCCAATACAAGCTTTATGGAACCTGTGGGGTATGTTTACTAAACTGCGGTAATGTTACATAACGCGCGTTACGTTACGTTAACACGCATTAAGTAACATTAACGTGCGGCATAACACGCTAACTATCATTAACGTTACGTAACACACGTTAACCGTAGTTAACGATCGTAAACTCCCGCGGTGCGTTAAAACACCGCAGAAAGTGGAGAGTGGGAGGAGAGAAGGGGTCAATGGGCGGAGAGTGGGCGGGGAGAGGCTCCATTCACACTAACGCTCTGATTTTCAGAGCTCAATTCCAACGCGAATGAAAACCTGCCGTTAAATGCACATTACAGGGGAGAGAAACCATTTCAGTGTCAGCAATGTATAGCCCAGGCAGGGAAACCAAACAAAAGTGATAAGTGTGATACATGTGCACAAAACAAAAGGGCACAGAAACACTGAAAATGACCCCAACAAACTGGAAAAAAACAATAACCAAGCTGGCCAATAGTGGTATCAATGAGAAACTTCAACCCCTCCCCCCCCCCGAGTAAGCTCCATAGAACAGATATAAATCGTGGAAGGGTCTATACTCCGTCCCCATACAAGGTGAATGGGCCCACAGTGAAATAGCGCTGCTCAGGGTTTCCCCCACCATTGGACAGGGTTCCTATGGCATGCACATGTCACGCAACATCAGGGCGGGCATGTCGGAATGGCAACTGGACAGATGCCGGAGAAGGGGATACAGAGGACCGCAGGCGGTACATGCTGTGGCGGAGCTGGGCCACAGTGCAGACTAGGGTGATGCTTAGGTGGCCCATGCGAATGTTGAAACAGCGGAGCAGCCAGACAGCAACTGCTGAAGGCCCAACATGGGCACGAGTGTGTTTCCCAAAGCGTCACAGGTGATAGTACCCAACAGCTACCCCAAGGGCACGGAACACTGGCAGGCGGGGCTGGGGGGGAGCGTGAACGTCTATGCAGGCACCCCTACCCCAGAACACGCACCATAGGCAGCTGCCTACCTGCACACTGGATGGCTTGAGACCGCACACCACCAGCACCACCAGCAGAAGGGCATGTCAGCATGGTGGCTGAGGGATACTGGTGGTGGAGGGGGCAGTGGCAGCTGCCCAGAGCAGACCGTGGCCTAGCCCTGTGTAGGTGGGTGCCATGCAATGCAACAGACAGGCCCTGTCTGACCAACAGTCATGGTATCACCAGGGAATGCACCATCTCTGTGAGAACATGGTGGTGCAGTGCACAGAACCAGTGTATTCAGAAGCAGAAGGTCACAGATTCAAGTCCCAGCTGTGGTTTCTGCCAACCCAGTCCTCATATTTTACCCACTACTATAACGTGCTAATACAGACAGAACCGTTCTTGCAGATGATGTAAACATGCCCAAAACACTCATATTTTACCCTACAGAGCACAGACACCATAAACATGCACATTACCTAGAGCAGAGCCTCCCAAATGCAGTCCTGGAGGGCCAAACACCATTCCGGTTCCATGCTGCCTCTGATAAAGATGCCTGTGCTGCATTTCTATGTGCCACCCCCATGGTATGCAGATATATCTCATGCATATTCATGAGGGACAGCATGAAAACCCGAACAGTGTTTGGCACCGCAGGACTGGAGTTGGGAACCTCTGCCGTAAAGCAGCAGCCAACAGGGGCAGACACACCCGCACCCACAGGCCCCATTATCCACAGCCTCCTGGAGAGGCAGGACTTTGGGCTCTGCGTGCATCTCCCAATACTAGCACTTGCATACCTTAGTAATGCCACCCTAAACCTGGGAATATGGTACACATCTATCAAAAGGTTGCTATGATTACTGGCAGATAGCAATTCCTAGGTTAAGTACAATTTTCTGAGTGAGCTGCATCATAGCAACCTTTCTGATGTATGTGGAGTGTGCTACAGGTCTTGTGTCTGACAGTGTTTACCAACCTGGGGAGTGACTCCTACAGTATTGCGTACTATAGCCATGCCTGCACTGTGCCCAGGAATGGTGTGGTGGCCTGGGCTGCCCAACACCTCTATAATTGCACAATGCTGGCATAGGCGTGGGGAGTGTGTGTCTGTCTATCCTGTGTGTGGTGGCTGCCAACACCCTCCACAGCCCACACTGCTAGCACTGTTGCCAGTATTGGCCTGCCAATGTGCATAATGAGGAGCAAGGTACCATGGGAATAGCCTGGATAAGGTGGCCTGGCCTGGCCGCATCTGCACAGGGCATAGGGCAATGGCTCGGACATTGTAGTGGCCGGTACCACCTGCACGGACAGAGTGGCCACAGCATGTCCTGCTGGGAGGTCACTCTCACCCTGACTGAGCAGTGACCACGGCATGGCTAGGTTCCCCCATAGTGCTATATAGTATTTTTCTCATGTGTTATTTATGGGTTCTCTTTTGGGGCCTGATCACTGACTTATCTGCTTGGTGTGTATGATGACCTCCCAGTTTTGGGTACACGCATCTCCTCCAGGACCATGCATTATGGATTAGCTAGCAGACTGTTTGCAGCTAGTATGTGTGTTGCTGGAACACCTTGCAGGGTGCAGCGGCTGGAGGCTTGCTGCTGGAGAATGTCAGATCGGGGGTGGGCAGCTGTGCATTTCCAGGCCTTCTGTCTGCTATTGCTTTATGGATGTGTACAGCTTTGCATTGCCTGCCCTGTAGGGTGTTTGATCTCTAGCGGGACTGGGGTGATGGTCCCCTCTACTGCCACCATTGCAAGGGGGTAGCAAGTGGATCTGTTGGCGGGAGATCCTGTCCCCAACCCTGAGCCCCAGAGGGTGCGTTAGGTGGTGGTATGTGATCTCCCTGTGGGTCCCAACACCCCCTTCACTTACATCATGTGACCATGGCACCCACACAGGGTATGTACTTTTCTGGGTGCATCATAGTCCACAAGGGCTAGATGTGACATACAGATGAACACAGGCATATCCTAGGGGTGTTTGCAGGGACTACCTATCACACATTGGCACTGATGGGGACCTGCTGCATAACCTATCTCAGCAACGCCAGGTGCTGTGAGAATGGTGCTGGGCACCATACCTCTACCTCAGGGTGAGCACGGGACCCGCACACTGTGACGGTCTGTAGCTACTCTGTGCCACTAACACACACCGTTGGCACCCCCTACCAGGCTGAGGTGCTGAGGGGTGCATACCCCATCTTGTGCTCATCTGTAGGCTGCTGATTTACATGTGCTGTGCATCCTGGGTACGGATGGGTTGACCCTATCCTGGTAACCACAGCAGAATGTGGGTGTGGTGCCATGCAGTCCTCCTGTAGCCAGCCAGGTGTTTGTTAGCAGCTCTAGCCCACTGGTTACTTCACTGCCTGTGGAGCCAGGGGTCATGTGTTCAAAACCCACAGTGGTGTTCATTGATGGGCTGTTTTAGGCATTGTCTATTTTTATTGTATATTAGTGCTGCCAGCAGGACCACCCTCAGGGTACTGTCACCTTAGGGTGGCTCATAAGGCGCCCTATCAAGTGCCTTATATGGTGTCCTATAGGGGACATTATAGGGTGCCTTGGCAGACAGCGCACTTTTAAATGTGCCCTATGGAGTGCCTTCTAGGGTGCCTTATGTGGCACCTTAGGTTACGCCACTGTGAGGGTGTGTTTGCTGGCAGCACTATTAAAGTACAACTAAACTTCCTCACAGCCCGCTACTTAACCCTTTCCAGGCCAAGCCCAGAACTTTCGGGATCCAAACTTCTGCCTAAATATTCCTATCAAATGGTATATAATACATGACCATGGCAGAGGGAACGTCACTATTGGAACATATTGGATAAGACGGGTACAATTTTCCTGACATATGCAAACATTAACCCGGCTGCAGAATGTGGATTAAAATATTATAGTAGGCCTTCAAAGGGTTAGACATGACGCCTCAGTCAACCTTATTCATTAGGCACACTGGGGAATCAAACCCATGACCCGTGTACCATCTGTCTGTGTAGTAACCATTGTGCTACAGCTCTGTTTCTGTATTTGGGTGTCTGCGCGCCTTCTTAAGCTTGATGCGCAGTAACGTGTCCTGTAACGATCGTTGCTGCACGGCGCCTTATAACGCGCGTTATTGTGCGTTATAGGTAACGATGTACCACCCATGTCCTTTTTTGGTTTTCCTTCCACTAACGCGGCTCCTAACGCGAATCACACTAACGCAGTTTAGTAAACATACCCCTATGTCTTTTGTGGGAATTGCTAGGTACTTGTGACCTAGATTGGCCACTGTTGGAAACAGGATACTGGGCTTGATGGACCTTGGTCTGATCCAGTATGGCAATTCTTATGTTCTTCAATCTTATTTATTTATTTATTTATTTATTTAACCTTTCTTATATACCGCGCTATTACAATATCAGTGCGGTTTACAGTAAAACAACATATTACTATGTGGTCGGGCCACATAGAATTTACATTGAACAAGGGTTAGAAACTTGGATTCAACAGGGAATAAACATATCTACAACGTTATTTACTGCAATATATACAGTACCACTTATGTATTGGGTTGAGGCCCCATGTTATTCAGTATGTTAGATTCCGGGTAGTGTTTCACGAATAGATAATGCTTGAGTGCCTTCCGGAATTGGGATTGGCTGGAAATGGTACGCATGTCAGCTGGGAGGGCATTCCAGGCCAAGGGGGCACAGATTGAGAAAGCTCTGTTAGAGACTGTCTTTGTGCAAGTGGCCATTTGTTTGGGAATTAGCAATGTGCTGGCCATTACAGATCGCTTGGTTCTATATGGATGTGAATAATGGATCAATTCTTTGATGGCTGGGGAAGATTGATTGTTCAGGGCTTTGAAAGTAGTGATTAGAATCTTGTATAGGAGTCTTGCGTGAATGGGCAGCTAGTGCAGATTCATCAGAATTGGGGTGATATGGTTCATTCGAGGTGTCCCGGTCAGTACTCTTGCTGCGGAGTTCATTACCATTTGGAGTGGGTGAAGAGTTGCCTTTGGGAGCCCGTATAGGATACTGTTAGCGTAGTCGAAATGTGGGAGAACCAAAGCTTGGTAAGTTGTTCGGAAATCACTAGGGTCTAAAAGTGGTCGAAGATGACGGAGAGTTCGTATTTTGTGATATATTGTTTTTACTGTGTTTTTTATATGAGCTTTCATGTCCAGTCTCTGGTCTAAGGTGATCCCGAGGTAGCGGATTGAAGATTTGGTTGTCAGTTCCTCATTCTTGACTTTTAATGTTGTTGGGGGGATGAAAGCTTGATTTTTTGTAACGAAGAGGACGTCTGTCTTGGTGTGATTGATCCTGAGATTTTGCATGTATAACCAGTCTGCTATTGCATCAAAGCACTTTGTTATTGGGGAGAAGTCTGGTTGCTGAATTGTAAATGGCATAAATAGCAGGATATCATCTACATATGCTAAGCACTGGACTTTGAACGGGCGTATTAGGGAGCAGATGGGTTGCATGTAGATGTTAAACATCAGTGCAGAGAGGGATGATCCTTGGGGTACCCCTTGTTTCTGCATGAATGGTTCAGAGGTTGTGGTGCAGGTTCTTACATATTGCCATCTGTTAGATAGGAAAGATTTGCACCATTTTAGAGCAGATCCTTCAATTCCTTTCTCCTTAAGACGCTCAACAAGTATTTGATGGCTTACGGAATCGAATGCAGCTGCAATATCCATAAATATGAGGATAAAGCCTTGTCGAACATTATCGATTCCTGATATTAGAGTGTTGAAAAGGGTGATAAGGAGGGTTTCCACACCATGAGCTTCCCTAAATCCATGTTGGGCTTGGTCTAGGGGTGCTTCCGTGTCAATGTGTTGCTGTATTTGTTGTTGTGCTACCTTTTCAATTATTTTGGCAAGCATAGGGATGCTTGATATTGGCCTATAGGGTTCTACTTTTGAGGGGTCCATCTTGTTATTCTTCAGTAAAGGTCTGATGGATGTGTTTTTTAATTTTTGTGGAAATTCTTAATTAAAATTTTAATTTTTAATTTTTGTGGAAATTCTTGAAAAGAGATGGCTGAGGGGAGATTTGATAGAGGTCTATAAATTAATGAATGGAGTGGAATGGGTAAATGTAGATTGATTCTTTGTGCCATCAAAATAAAAAAAGACTAGGGGGCATGCAATGAAGCTACAGGGTAACCTATTTAAGTAATAAGAGAAACTATTTTTTCACTCAACGTGTAATCAAACTCTGGAATTTGTTACCAGAGGATGTAGTAAAAGCTGTTAGTGTATTCGGGTTTAAAAAAGGTTTGGTTGGAGCATCGGTAGTAAGAGGTGCACCTGATGTCTAGTCATCTTGGAGTGGTTTCCCTTGCCATTTAAACATACGCGTTCCCCTTAAGAAAGCGCTCGGCGAAATGCTTAGCCGACATCATTGGTGGTGTCAGGGTTGCCTTTGTTGTCATGCAGTTGGCTGTGCTGTTTGGGAATAGAAGACTTCATTTCAAGATAAGTGTAGTTTGTTTGAGTTAATATGCTATGCACCACCTATGCTATAAATGAGAACAGAATTATATTTTACACCTCAGGAGTTTTTTTCTGGCTGCTGATGTTTCTGTGGTGAGCTTAGGGCAATTGCTGCCCATTGTGATAGCTCAATGTTCTAGCAGTTCTGAGGCTTTTTTCTTCTCATTCTTGGTGTTTTATTTTTTTTAATTTTTTAATTTTTTTATTTTTTTCTGGTATACACATGCTTCTTTTTTTTTTAAAATTCTTTATTTTGCTTTTACACAACTGTTCAACAGATAGGTACTTTCATATGTACAAAGTAAACATTATCAAACGCTTGATCAGTGTAGCTCATACATAGCCACAGTCGCTTCTTAACTTTTACCGAGTTCAATATGTGTTACTCAACCGTTCTAACATCAAATTCACTATCACTATGGATTATAATTTAAAAAAAAATAAAAAGATTATACATGAGAAGAAAGATAAGAGATAAAACAATAAAATGAGACTCTGTGACGGGCACCACCCAGGTCAGACAATACGCTAACCCACTCTTTGCTGGATTCTTATCAAATTCAGGGCATCCCATTTGGCTAGTCGAGGTCGAAAGGCGGGGTTCTGGGATGCATACGCGCGCTCACAGGCTTGATGATAATTCACTAGACTCCACCAGTGTGCGACACTCAACATCCGAAAGTCCTTCCAGTGACGCATTATGACTTTCAGGGCGAGACTCAGAAGCAGATCGAAAATTATTGCATCCTCTTTCCCTAAGATAACTTCCCCAGCCAGGGATTTATAAGCAACAATACGGTAAGTAAGCGCTGTCTGTATGTTGAGCATCTGCGAGATTCGGTCCCAGACTCCCTGCCAATATGCTTGCAGTATAGGGCAATAGAATATCATGTGGGCAAGAGTACCTGTTGATTCTCTACAGGACCAGCACTTATCATCATTGCTAACACTCCACTTGGCCGTGCGGACAGGCGTCAAGTAGGCTCGATGCATCAGAAAATAGAGCATCTGATTGAGGGAGGCTGCTCTCGTTATCTTCCGCTGGGTCTTCCATAATTCCTCCCATTCTTCTGAAGCGGCCATTTCGCCGGCCTCTGATTCCCATACTTTCCGCAGACCAGTGCAGCATCTCTTACCTCCCTCTCGAAGTAGAGCTGCGAACCTGGAAAGAAGCTGTGGTTCAGTCTTGAGTGCTTGAATCTCTTGATGAAAGGGGCGCTCCTGGCGCAATACGGCCGGCAGTACTCTGGCTCGACTTAAACAGTGGCGCAGCTGACACCATTGGTACATACAGCGTATGGGCAATCCATATTCTTGTTGCAGAGATTGGAAAGACTTGTATGTACCGGCTGTGACCAACTGCCCAAGGGAATAAATGCCTCGGGCTAGCCAAGGAATCCAGACGAAACTATGACCAGCTATCTTGAAATCGTCGTTGCCCCATAATATAGTGGCCGCAGCGTACTCCCGCTCCGTCTGTATATAAGGTTTCAGCATTTGAGATGCTCGCTGGGTAGCGCGCAATATCGCATTAGTAGAGTCATCAGTAGCGCTACTTATGCTTAGCCTCATCCAGAGCGGGAGAGGCTTACTCAGTGTAGTCTCCACCCTTAGCCAGACGGGATCCTCCTGTGCAGGTACTTCATCGCTCCACAGCACCCCCTGCTTCATCAGGGCTGCAAGATGGTAGTTGTAAAAATCCGGGAAGTGTATACCTCCACTCTGCTTAAGAGACTTGAGCTTCCAAAGCGCAATCCGTGGTGTCTTGCCACCCCACAAAAAGGATACCAGGAGTCTCTCTATTTTCGTGTAGAATTGTCGGTCAAACAGTATCGGTACCATGGTAAGTAGGTAAGTAACTCTAGGTACTATAACCATTTTTATGGTCTCGAGACGTCCCCACCACGTCAAATTCAAGGGGGTCCATTTGGAGATGGAGGCCTGCACCATGTTCTCGCACTGTGCTTTACATAGCCGCATCGTGTCTGATACTGTAGTTCCATAGACCACTCCCAGGTACTTAAAGGACACAGACTCTAACTTGAACGGATACTTCCGTGTTAACGATTCTTCAAGATGCCCATGGAGCGGTATCAGTACTGTTTTGGACAGGTTCAGCTTATAGCCCGACACTGCGGAGTAGGAGGAAATGACTTCCATTGCTGCATCCAGTGTCGACGGGTCTAAAAATAGAAAAAGGTCATCAGCGTATGCCGACAACTTGATCTGTTGCCCTCCTACTTGTATTCCTTCGATATTCCGTTGTTGACGCAGGCGAATAAGTAGAGGCTCAAGTGCTAGATTAAATAGTAGGGGTGATAAAGGGCATCCTTGTCGTGTTCCTCTGGTTAAAGAGAATTCCGGCGAGAGACCACCATTGGCAGCTATTCGCGCCACGGGATGCGTGTATAACATTCTGACGCCAGCAAGGAAAGTTTCTGGTATTCCAAACCATTGCATTACTCGGAAGAGATAGGGGAGCGCCACTCTATCAAAGGCCTTCTCTGCGTCGAGTGCAAGGCCTATCATCGGTTTGGATGAGCCCTGTGCGCTCTGAAGTACATGCATAAGGAGTCGACCATTATCAGCCGTTGTTCTGCCCAGCATAAATCCGCACTGGTCTGCTTGCACGAGCATACTGAGGACTTTGTTTAGCCGATTAGCTAGTATCTTGGCATATATTTTATAATCAGCGTTAAGAAGCGAGATTGGCCGATAATTTTCCAGCTTTTGGGCATCTCTACCCGGTTTGGGATGAATTACTATAATAGCAGCTGCCAGGGATCCCACAGCTGGAGATTCCTTTTTAAGCTCTGTGAAGTATGTATGTAGCTCCGGCAGTAATTCTTGCTTGAAAGCGGAGTAGAATTCGATGGGCAGACCATCTGGCCCGCTAGCTTTCCCCCTCGCCATTTGCTGCAGTGCCAGCTGTATTTCGGAACATGCGATGTCTGCCGACAGCAGTCTCTGTTGAGAATCCGAAAGCTGGGGCCCTATCACCCCCGAGACAAAATCAGAGAAGCGATCCTCGTTGTGAGTCAGTTCTGAGCTATATAGCTGGGAGTAAAATTCTTCACACAATTTCAGAATGTCCTGATCTGCCACACGCAGCTCCCCACTGGGGTCTTTCAAGCCAGCAATACGCGAGCGCAGCTGTTTAGCTCGAAGAGTACGGGCCAGCAGTGCACTAGCTCGATTATTTTCATGATAGTATACTTCTTGCTGAGCCGCTATTTGTTTGCCAGCCTCGTCATTAAGGATTGTGTTGTATTGGTAGCGCAGCCTTTGCAATCGCATTAGGACAAGTGAGTCAGGTCTTTTCGAGAGGGCACGTTCACCCGCGCGTATCTCTCTCTCCAGATCTACTAGCTGCTGATCCGCCTGTCTTTTCTTGCGGATTTTATATGTTGTCATACTGCCTCTGGCAGTGGCCTTAAATGCCTCCCACCACGCCCAGGTTGAGGTAGCATGTAGCTGATTATGATGAAAGTAATCCACCACTACTCTGTGCATTGTGTCTAAGAATGCACTATCACTCAGCCATGTTCGGTCAAAATGCCATCTAGGAGTGGTTTTTGCAGTTGTGCCATCTCTTAACTCTATGATCACTCCCACGTGATCCGATACGGTCTGTGCTAGCATTCCTGTCATAGTTATCATAGGCAGCAGCGTTTTGGAGACGAGAAAGAAGTCGATACGCGTCTGCGTATTATGTGGGATTGAGTAAAATGTATATTCTCTCTCTGTGGGATGAAGAAGCCTCCACGGGTCGATTAGGCCCAGTGCCTCAGCCATTTCCAAAAGTAGCTTGCTGGATCTAGGTTTATGCTGCTTCTTATATGGGGTACGATCTATCAGTGGGTCCTGTATTAGGTTGAAGTCCCCACCCAGGATCACATTAGAGGCTTCCAAATCTAAGAGAGCATGAGCCACCTCTTCAAAGAATTGGGGATCATCGTGACGTGGGCCATAGAGAGTCATTAGAGTGTACTCCGTAGAAAAGATGCGGACTTTGGCTTTAGCCCATCTTCCGATTGGGTCTACTGCCGTATTCTCAACTACCGGCGACAGAGCGGTCCGTATAAGTATTATAACTCCTCCTTTCCGGTTACTTGTAGGTGCTGAAAGTATATTTTGGTAGCCTGCGCCTGCTACCTTCAATGATTCCGACCATGTCAAATGCGTCTCCTGCAGGTATACAACATCTGCCCGCTGTTTCTTGCAGTAATTAAATATTTTACGACATTTGGCTGGGTTGTGAATCCCTTGCACATTTAAGGACACCACTCGAAGGTGCCCACTACCAGAAGCGGTAGCCATCGTCTCCTCCTAGGGTGGTACCCGCCAAATCCAAAGCCTTAGACAGTGAAATAACATCATTCACACTAACATTTAAACTTAACATTATGCGACTATAACCTAACTTCAACACTTGTATGGTGAAGCCCCCCCCCCCACCCTCCAGTCTTCCACCCCACATTCCCACCCTATCCTTCTATTCTACTGTTGTTTCCAACTTGATACTAGTTCCTATTCCCCTAATTATTCTTAGATGCTATGTGAAGATACTCCGACCTCTACTTATTAAACATTATACTGGGGCTGACTACCCTTTGGTGCCAGCTGCTTATAAACCTCATTTGAGTTTCCAACTACTGTGTTATGCAAGTTCTCTGTATATTGCCAACAATAATTAGATAATTATGCATTCCTCAGGTCCCAGTCTCCATGTGCGTATAATCCTCCAGATAAGAGCGCAGACTCGCTCCATTATCAAAAGTCCGTGTGCTGTTTCCCAGGGTGACTCGCATCCGGGCTGGATAGTATAGGCCATATCGCGCACTCAACTTTTGCAAAAGCGGTCGACAGTCTAGTAAGGCCTTGCGCTTCTCTGTTGTTTTCTTGCATAGGTCCGGGAAGATAAGAATCTTGTTGCCCTCCAAGCGGAGTTCAGGTTTCTGCTTGGCAGACTGTAATATTTGCAGCACTTGTGGGTATCTGAGTATTTTGATTATAAAAGGCCGCGGGTACTTCTGCCACTCTATTATATGCGACGGTACTCGGTGGGCCCGCTCGAACTCAAATGGGTTGTTAAAAGTTATTTGCAACAGTTCAGGAATCAGTTTCTGCAAATACCCCAAAGGGTCTGAGCCCTCCCGACCCTCCGGTATGCCTAGCAGTCTTAGGTTGTTTCTTCGGGCACGATTACTCTGGTCCTCACTAAGATCCTCTAACGCCGCTACTCTTTTCTGCAGAGGGCCTATCTGGGTCAGAAGCTGCTCATGGCGTTCAATTGCCGCTTCTGTGTTATACACACGTTCACAGACTCCCTTCAATTGCTTTTTCACGGTACTCACATCCTCCTGCAGCTGTGTCAGCGTTTCATTGCTAGAGGCTACCATGCTCTTCACCAACCTTAGCTCCTGTAAGATTTCACGAACTCCCTCTATCGAGTCCTTTCCCGCCGCCATTTTCTGTGGTGACCCCGCTTCTGGTTTCAGCCTTTTTGTTGCATGGCCCGCTCCTTGCGTGAAATCTAACTTTGCCGGTTTTAGGGTGGATTTATCCGACATCGTTTCCCTCGCAAGTAAGATCTGCAGCTGCCCCCATTGGGGGATAGGAAGTCAGGATTCTAGTGTGGCAGGGGTAGGCCTGTGATCCACTTTGTCTGATATAAGCAAGCGAGCCTAGCTAGCTTGACCTGTAAATGAAGCTAGTGGAGAGGCCTATGGGAATTGCACATCCCCCAATCTGCTCCTGTAGAGCTGGAACATAGCAAGGACATAGCAAGAGTATTGAACTAGCTTAGATAAGCAGAACTGTAAGATGGAAAAATACAGAAAAATATGTTTGAAAGTTACTGATAAGAAAAGTACATCTGCAAGGGATTTAATTAGGACTGCTGACAGATGAGTTACAGAGCCCTGCTCCCCTACATGCACAAATTGGCTCAATGGCCTTGGAAGTATGAAAGTAACAAGTTGATGAACTGGCCATTGTAATTGGGACTAGAAAGGGGATAAGCAGGTGCTGAGCCCACTGAAGGAACATAATTGGATAATCATATCAGTACCGGGACCAATAGAAGGGGTACGGGAGGTACGGGAAAGTACCGGGACCAATGAAATGTTTTTCTATACCTAGAATGGAGTAAAAGTCTATAAAGGTTGTTGTATTGCCAGAAAACTTTGCTCAGCCATTTTGAAATTGACTTTGCTTGAGACTTGTGCACAAATAAATGATTTGGACCTTCTGAACAGACTCCTGGTATTATTGGCTTGTCTGCGCTCTGCTGCTACATATTCTTGGTGTGTTGGCCGGGAAGTTGTGGAATCAGAGTGTATATAGGGCAATATACCACGACTTTCCGCCTCTATAGGCTTGGTCCTGCCGGGATCGCGCCCTTCCGACGGGGGCTGCTCCCTGGCGCCGCCGGTCCCTTGAATCGGAGGGAGCTGGTCGGACCTCGGCGGGTGCCGGGCCCGGCTGGAGCCAACGCCTCGAACCCGAGTGAGGGGAGTCCGAGGTCCAACTCATGCGCCTGCTTGGGGAGTTTGAGGACCGGATCCGGTGAGTATAGTTTTGATTTGTTGTCTAGACAGATATAGAAAGAGCAGTGCTGCCATTGGAACTTGGAATTTGTATTCTCGAGAAAATTGGTAATTGGTAAGAGAGCCTGATCACCTCTCAAAGACGGGCCGAGTAACCCCGCATGAGTATTCGCAGGGCGAAACCCCCATCTTTTTGTATTTTGGAAATTGAATAAGACTAGTCAGAATAGATAGAAACGAATGCATTCTGGGATACGTTGCTAGCATGATTGTGTGAATGAAGTGTGGATGAGAGGTCTGGCAGCACGGACCAAGTGAAGGCGGACCCCTGAGTAGCGCATTTCCTGACCGGGCGACCGCGTTCAGGTCGCGAAAAGGGGGAAGCGATTGTCGTCTTGTCTTGTTATTTGTTCTCCTTATACGTTTCCAGGGCCGTGAGGACCCCTTACCCACGGTCCGCCCTCCTTTTCCCTTTTGTCTGTTGTTGCGCGCACACATCGAAATGGGAGGGGCGGGGTCTACTAGGAACACTCCATTAGAATGTATGATCGCACATTTTAAAGAAGGATATTCTGGAGATTATGGTATTAAAATGACAGCAGCCCGTTTACAGATTTTGTGTACTAGGGAGTGGCCCGATCTAGACCCTACCTGGCCCTGAGAGGGCACTTTTAATGTAGAAATTATCCAGTTAGTACACCGTAGAGTGCGGATAGTGCACCCCGATCAGTACCCCTATATAGATTCCTGGTTAAGTATTTGTGAAGATCCGCCCCCTTGGGCGCAGCGTTGTTATGAAGAGCAGTGCAGAATAATGTTAGCTAAAACAGATTACAGTCAGAAAACAGAACAGCCTAGAATGAAAGGGCAGGATAGGAAGTCCAGGAAGAAGCCCATCCTGGTAGATCCTGATTCCCCAGAAATGATTCCCCGACAGCCTCGAACCCCAGGCCCAGTAAGAGCTGCCCGGCGTCCCGCCCCAGAAACCCCGAGACAGCCGAAACGGGACCCCTCCCCAGAGCTGTTACCCGAAGAGCAGGAAGAAGAGTCCCATTTGCTTGAAGATGAATCGTCCGGGACAGAAAAAGGAGAGTCAGATACAGAAATAGAGCAATTAGAAACCGAAACTTCCATAAGTGATACTGACAGTGTAAAAATGGTTGCCAGCACTAGTTTGCCTGCAAAAAGTACATCCAAAGTGAAACATGTAGAAAAGAAGAAGGTGACCCCTGATAGGACAGTTACGAAAATATCCCTTAGATCCCAAAAGACATCTACTGCCAAGATGATGCCCTTACGGCAAGTCCCAGGGGTGCCCGTAAGGAATGATAATGATGAGGTGGTAGCGGGACCCCTAAGTTATGTGTATGTCCCTTTCTCTACAACTGATTTGTTAAATTGGAGGACACATTATGCCTCCTATACCGATAAACCCTTAGAACTTACAGAATTAGTGAATACTATTATGGAAACCCACCAACCCACTTGGGCAGATTGCCTCCAGCTCCTGACCACTCTATTCACGACAGAGGAGCGAGCACGAATTAGAAAAGCAGCTATTGATTGGTTGGCAGATAACCCTGTAGCTCCGGCACAAGGGACGGAGAGACTAGACCATCGGGAAGCAGCCCAGAGAGAATTCCCGAATGAAGACCCCCGATGGGATCCAAATACGGAGCAAGGATCCGCAGCCCTAGCCCGTTTTCGCCAAGGCTTTTTACAAGGTCTGAAAAGGGGGGGCCAGAAAGCTATGAACCTTTCCAAAGTTGCAGGAGTTATCCAAGGTATAGATGAGAGCCCCGCAGAATTTCATGAAAGATTAACTGAAGCATACAGAATGTATACTCCCTATGACCCCGAGGCACCAGGAAGTTTATGTATGGTGAATTCTGCTTTTGTAAACCAGTCTCAACCAGACATTAGACGTAAATTACAAAAATTAGAAGGGTTTGCGGGCATGAATACAACTCAGTTACTGGAAGTCGCTCATAAAGTGTATGTGAATCGTGATAATGAAAGGCAGAGAGAATGTGATCGAAAGATGAAGAAGAAAGCTGATTTTTTGGCTGCGGCCATAGTTGAACAGAAAAGGGGAGGTATCCCTAGTCGATGGAGCAGAGGAAGGGGGCGGGGCCGAGGTGGAGGCCGGCCCCAGCAGCTAGGCGTAAACCAATGCGCCTATTGCAGAGAAGAAGGACATTGGAGAGATGCATGCCCACAACTCGAAGACGCCCAGCAGGATGACGAAAACAATCATCAGTGGCGAGAAGAAAGACGAGGCCGTCCCCGAAACCGCAGAGGAGCCAATCGAGAACAATTCCAGCGAGAAAGAGGAGGAGCCATCCAAGCATTAACTACGACAATTCATGACGAAAATGACGTGGACTAGGACAGACCGGGCTCCGAGTTTGCTTTAGGTCTCCAGGAGCCTATGGTCGGAATACAAATAGGAGACCAAGTTATGAACTTTATGGTTGATACTGGAGCAGAACATTCAGTAATAGACAAAAAGATAGCCCCATTTTCTACAAAAGCAGTCACCATTATAGGAGCAACTGGTGCCAAAGCGACAAAATCTTTTCTTCAGAATCGTATATGCAGCCTAGGAGGACAGCAAATAACTCATCAATTCCTTTACATGCCCGAATGTCCAGTGCCACTACTGGGACGAGATATGTTAGCCAAACTCCAAGCACAAATATCTTTCTCTGAGAAAGGAGAAATGCAAATGACAGTAAATCCCCAAGTCAAATCAGCAGGAATAATGTTGCTGACAGTTCCCCGAGAAGAAGAATGGAGGTATTACATTGATGACTCTGTCCAAGACACTTATTTTGAACAAACTTTAAAGAACATTCATGCACCACCTGGAGTATGGGCAGAAGGCAGTCCTCCAGGCCTAGCCAAACATATAGCTCCAGTAATTGTAACCCTTAAGCCTAGTGCTACACCAGTACACGTCAAACAGTACCCTCTCCCAAGAGCTGCAATTGAAGGCATTCATCGCCACTTACAAAGATTGCTCGAATATGGCCTACTAAAAGTATGTCAATCCCCATGGAACACTCCACTTTTGCCAGTAAAGAAACCTGGGACGGATGATTACCGCCCAGTGCAAGATCTGAGGAGAGTGAATGATGCAGTTGAAACTATACATCCAGTTGTACCCAATCCTTACACTCTTCTAGGACTGATACCTGCTGAAGCTACCCATTTTACTGTACTAGATCTAAAAGATGCATTCTTTTGTATAAGATTAGCCCCTGTAAGTCAAATATTGTTCGCATTCGAATGGCAGGACCCCATCTCTGGAAGAGGGGGCCAACTCACTTGGACACGATTACCCCAAGGATTCAAGAATTCGCCTACCATCTTTAGTGCTGCACTGAATCAAGACCTTTCAAGCTATCCAGTGGCCCTGGGGAAGAGGGTGCTTCTCCAATATGTGGACGATCTGCTGATAGCTGCAGTATCAGAACATGAATGTATACAAGCCACCAAAGATCTCTTGCAGTTACTAGATGAAGCTGGATACAAAGTTTCCAGAGCAAAAGCACAACTATGCCAAAAAGAAGTGAAATACTTGGGTTTTCGTATAACCCAAGGAAGCCGAAGATTGGGCAGAGAAAGAAAAGAAGCAGTATGTAGAATTCCAACCCCAACAACCAGAAAGCAAGTCAGAGCCTTTCTGGGAGCGGCAGGATATTGCCGAATCTGGATACCCAACTTTGCCCAAATTGCCAAACCACTGTATGAAGCCACAAAAGGAGAAGAAAAGTCGCCACTGGAGTGGGGACTTGAGCAGGATACAGCCTTCAAGAAGTTAAAGGAAGAATTAATGTCATCACCAGCACTTGGACTACCAGATGTTCACAAGCCTTTCCACTTGTTTGTACATGAAGCACAGGGAAATGCCTTAGGCATGTTGACTCAGAAATTGGGAAATTGGGAGCGACCTGTAGCATACCTATCGAAACAGTTGGACACTGTGGCCAAGGGATGGCCACCTTGCCTGAGAGCAGTTGCAGCTACAGCGTTATTAGTGAGTGAAGCAGACAAGCTCACATTAGGACAGAACATACGAGTCACTGTGCCACATGCAGTCCTTGCCCTCATGGAACAAAAAGCAAATTATTGGCTCACCAATTCCCGAATGTTGAAATACCAGAGCATGTTATGTGAAAACCCACAGATACAACTAGAAGTGAGTCATGCCTTGAATCCAGCCACCTTGATACCCATTAGTGAAGAACTCCCAGAACATGACTGTATCGAAGTCATGGACACTGTATTCTCTAGCCGACCTGACCTGACAGATGTGCCCATAGACAATCCTGACCAAACCTATTATGTTGATGGGAGCAGTCTCATCCTCAGTGGACGACGCTGTGCCGGATATGCAGTAGTTACTCAACATGAAGTTGTTGAGTCATCAGCCCTAGCCTCAGGCACATCAGCCCAGAAAGCAGAATTGATAGCACTTACCCGAGCACTACTACTAGGTACAAATCTTGTGTTGAACGTATATACAGATTCCAAATATGCCTTCACTACCCTACATGCCCATGGAGCTCTCTACAAAGAACGAGGGCTCATCACATCCGGAGGAAAATCAGTCAAGTATGGTCCCGAGATACTGATGTTACTTGATGCAGTTTGGACCCCAACTCGTGTAGCTGTCATGCATTGCAGAGGACATCAAGCGGGAAAAGGAGAAGTTGCCCGAGGAAATAGGTTCGCAGATGCCTCAGCACGACAAGCAGCTATGACGGGGCAGATTACACCACAAGCTATGCCAATGCAAGCAGCATTGTTTCCAGTACCTTTGAATTTATGGACACCACGATATACCACCCAAGAATTAGATTACTATTGTAACAAAGAAGATGGAATACTGAAAGATGGATGGATTGAGCTGCCACCAGCAGAGGGCAGTCAACCCCCTGGACGAATAGTAATTCCCGAACTGTTAGGACCATCTTTTGTTAAAGCCTTTCACGAAGCCACCCACTATGGGAAAAGTGCTATGGAAAAAGCACTCAGACCACATTTTTACATTACTCTATTGACAACTATATCAGCTTCAGTAGCACGTCAATGTCTAACTTGTGCCAGAAATAATGCCAAGCAAGGCCTTATAACGGCACCCCGAGTTCAGTCAGGAGGTGTAACCCCCATGCACAACCTCCAAATTGATTTTACCGAAATGCCAAGAGCCAATGGATATCATTACCTATTAGTATTAGTTTGTACTTTCTCTGGGTGGGTAGAAGCCTTCCCAACCAGAACTGAGAAAGCCCGAGAAGTTACCAAAGTTTTAATGAGAGAGATTGTCCCTAGGTTTGGAATTCCAGCAGTAATAGGGTCAGACAATGGACCCTCATTTGTCTCCCAGGTTACTCAACAGTTAGCAAAAGCTTTGCAGATACAATGGAAGCTCCACACTGCATATAGGCCCCAGAGTTCAGGGAAAGTTGAGCGAATGAATCGTACCCTAAAAGCCCAAATGTCTAAGCTTTGTCAGGAGACACACCTAAAGTGGCCCCAAGTGCTCCCAATTGCTTTACTCAGAATACGCTCAGCTCCTGTAAAATCAACAGGATTTTCCCCTTTTGAAGTTTTGTATGGTAAACCCCCACCAATAGTGCAGGGAATTAAAGGAAGTTTAGCCCAAATTGGTTCGGAAATAACCAGGCAAGAACTCCTAGCTCTTAGTTTTGTTCTGCAGACTCTCCATGCGTGGATCCAAGACCAGTTGCCTATCAACTTGACGGAACCTCTGCATCCCTACCAGCCTGGTACCTCGGTGTGGATCAAAGATTGGAAGAAGACACCGTTGGAACCCCATTGGAAGGGACCATACACCGTCATCCTGTCTACCCCAACTGCAGTAAAGGTAGCAGAAATCGACGCCTGGATCCACCACAGCAGAGTCAAGCCCGCCGCTGATCCTGAACCTGAGCAGTGGACAGCAGAACAGCATCTTGATGCACCCTTGCGAGTTACTCTGAGACGGCAACCAGCACCTTAGACACTTTGTCACAGTGCCTTGCAGTAGCCAAGTCTTTCGAAGAGGATTGCTGTTTTCCATGCAGCAACAGTTCTGTTTCAACGAACCCAAGCTGCGTGTGATTTTGCACATTACTTTGATACTACATCAATTAACCATACTTCAAAAACCAACTGAAATTATTAAGTTGGTTGAGGCGTGATAGACAACTTGAGGATCTTCAATCAACACCCAGCACCCGTTGAATTGCTTCATTAGCGAACGGGACGAAGAAAAGAACGTCGTGGTCAAGATCTGCAAGCTGAGGATTCAGAAGAACTCCAATCAACATGTATCTTTGCCTTTGCTTTGCCCTGGTTGCCTTCTTTGGAGGTTTTGAACTGACTTATGCTTTACCTCCATGCACTGCTTGCATTACTTCTACTCGAACTGGACTAAAAGTAACTCAGACTTTGATTTACCATTCTTATTATACCTGCACTGGGAAAGTGACTCGGTGTATTTATAACACCACTGAACTAAATGTTTGCGCTAATGGTAAAACTAGAGTATGCTATAATCCGCATCAGAATCCATCCTATTACACGTTGGAAATACGATGGAAGGATGCAGATGGACCCATAATAACTGCTACGCCACCACTTAAAGACATTACTAGACCTGTTGTTTTGAATTTTGATGCATGTAATGTTATAAATAGAGATAGTCGCTCCAGCTGTGGTACTTGGGAGAAAGCATATCGAAATGACCATAAGTATATGTGCCCAGAAGGTGCCACAGGATGGAGAAAGTGTACAGGTAAAAAGGAACCAGGCTATAGTACTGCCCCAGCAGCAGATTACTATTGCCCAAACTGGGAATGTGTTTTTTATGCTACATGGAATGGTGGTATAGTTGACGAAAAGATAGATAAGAGAATGGCCACTTTAACCAAGTCAACGACAAATGATAAATGTCAGAAAGATGCTTGTAACCCCTTACACTTACGCATACACAATCCCAATGCTTGGAAACAAGGATACAAGTTTGGTTTACGTATTGCTGGTGGAGCAGTAGATCCGGGAACCATTGTGTATATAAGATTGAATACCCAAGCCCACAAGTCATCTAAATATCATATCCATAATACCTTCTATGAGGCCATGCATGTAAATAAGTTTGAAATCCCTCATCCTTCTCAGAATTTATTTTTAGAATTAGCTGGAGCAGTAGTATCTAGTCTTAAAATCTCAAATTGTTATTTCTGTGGCGGAACCCAAATGGGAGACCAGTGGCCATGGGAAGCACAAGAACTAAATTATTCTCTGACTTACAATCAGACTGAATTACATAAGACTACTAGCGAATGGGTGTTAGCGCACTCAATTGTTGGACGTCTTTGCTATACCAGAACTGGACCTCAGTTCACCCAACAGGTAGGACAGCTGGTCTGTCTTAGCCAGAAATTCTATAATGCCACTACCAAAAAGACGTCATGGTGGTCAGGAAACAAACACCCTGAACCTCCTAACCCATTAGCCAGATTTCCTGAACTTGCTGATTTATGGACTAATCTTGCCAAAGCCCATGCCTGGCAAGCCCCACCTGGCCTATATTGGATCTGTGGAAACCGAGCGTATGCACGACTCCCGCCACAATGGGGAGGAGCATGTGTCTTAGGAACCATCAGACCTTCCTTCTTTCTTTTAAACACTGAACATGGAGAACAACTAGGATACCCAGTATACACTACCCACCGACATAAAAGAGCACTGAGAAAGAAGAGATCACCCCTCCAGGTAGGCAAGTGGGAGAAGTGGCAGGGGGATGATTGGCCGCCAGAAAGAATCATTGAGTATTATGGGCCTGCCACTTGGAATGATGATGGTATGTATGGTTATCGAACCCCAGTCTATATGATTAATCGTATTATTCGCTTACAAGCAGTAGTTGAAATAATAACCAATGAAACTAGCCAAGCTCTCACAATTTTAGCTAGGCAAAGTACTCAGATGCGCACTGCTATATATCAGAATCGCTTAGCACTTGATTATTTGTTAGCAGCTGAAGGAGGAGTATGTGGTAAGCTGAATTTAACTAATTGTTATTTAAAAATAGATGATAAGGGTCAAGTAGTTGAAGAAATTGCTAAAGATATGCAAAGACATGCTTATGTGCCAGTGCAAACTTGGCACTCATTGAAATTCCCTAACTGGTTTGCTAACCTTTTCTCATGGCTGGGAGGATTTAAAACTTTCCTTATATTAGTACTAATACTTGTTGCTGTTATTTTGTTATTACCATGTTTAATCCCATGTTGTATGCGTTCTATTCATAATGCTATTTATTTATTTATTTATTTATTTATGCTTTTCTTCTATACCGCTTTTTCCCAAGATCAAAGGCGGTTTACAAGTAACACAATGAACAGTTTACAATTAACATAATGAACATGGTTTTACATGGAACATCTTGTTTTTTCAAACTACGTACAATTAACTTTTCGTAAACAACAACAAGTAACATGGAATATATAATTATGCAGATGTTGTAACTATTTACATTAGTTAAATATTTACATTATTCAATTGTTAATCGTGGTTTTTAATATACTAGGGATTTCTAGGGATTTTAATACACTGAGGATTCTAGGTTGATTTTTCTAAATGCGATGTGGTTTGTGGCTTTTTGATCTGAGGTTATGGAGGATTTTTTTGGAGGTGTGGTGAGGGTGCTGGAGGGGGTTCATTAAGATTTATAAAGTATTCTTTAAACAGATATGTTTTTAGTTCTTTCCGGAATGTCTGTAGGTCTTTTATTTTGCGGAGGCTTAGAGGGAGTTTATTCCATATGGTGGGGGCTGCATATGAGAATGCTCTTGAGCTTGTGGTTTTTTTTGTTTTTCGAATTGATTTTGTATGTCTAGTGAGTGAGTTGCGTTTTGTCTGCGGGTTCTATGTTCTTTTGGAGTATGTAGTAGAGTGGTTAGATGTGAGGGTGATATGTCATTGATAAGTTTAAATGTAGTTAATAGTATTTTGTATGATATTCTGCTATTTATGGGAAGCCAATGTAGTTCAGCGAGGATGGGAGTTATGTGGTCAGTAAGGCGTGCTTTTGCTGTTACTCGAGCACAGATGTTTTGAGCTCTTTGGAGTAAGTTGGTGCTTGTGAGGGGGAGGCCGATAAGTAGACTGTTACAATAGTCAAAGTGTGGAGTGATGAGTGTGCTGATAACAGATCTGAAGTCATGTGTGTCTAGTATTGGTTGTAGGTGTTGAATGGTCTTAAGTTTATAGAATATGGTTTTTACAGTTTGCTTTATGTGGGGGAGCATACTAAGTGTGTGGTCTATTATGATGCCTAGGTATTTTACTTCCTTTTTGATTGGGATTGTTGTGTTGTTAATTGTTATTGTTTCAGGGAGAGTAGTATCTGGTTTTCTTGTTACGAACATTGCTTCAGTTTTTTTTAGGTTGATGCTGAGGTTATTATTTTCTAACCAGTTATTTGCTTCGTTGATGCAGTCCAGTAAGTTCTTATAGTATGGATTATTTGTGCTTATTGGTTGAGTGAGCATGATGTCATCTGCGTATATGTAGTGGTTGACTTTATGTTTTTTAAATATATTTGTGATGGGTTGCAGATACAGGTTGAAAAGAAGGGCCGATAGGGCCGAACCCTGTGGAATACCTTGTTCTTGTACAAATGGTTCAGAGGTGTCTTGTCCTAATTTAACGCGTATTGATCGTACAGTAGAGCGGAAGACCGCAACTAAGATTATGGCCTTGTACCAACCGAGACCTCCTACAGGTAGTCGAAATTCTATGATTACAACATAACTATTTTGAAGTGATTTAATTCTCACACCTTATTGAGTAATAGGGTGAGATTAATCAAAGGGGGGAATGTGGCAGGGGTAGGCCTGTGATCCACTTTGTCTGATATAAGCAAGCGAGCCTAGCTAGCTTGACCTGTAAATGAAGCTAGTGGAGAGGCCTATGGGAATTGCACATCCCCCAATCTGCTCCTGTAGAGCTGGAACATAGCAAGGACATAGCAAGAGTATTGAACTAGCTTAGATAAGCAGAACTGTAAGATGGAAAAATACAGAAAAATATGTTTGAAAGTTACTGATAAGAAAAGTACATCTGCAAGGGATTTAATTAGGACTGCTGACAGATGAGTTACAGAGCCCTGCTCCCCTACATGCACAAATTGGCTCAATGGCCTTGGAAGTATGAAAGTAACAAGTTGATGAACTGGCCATTGTAATTGGGACTAGAAGGGGGATAAGCAGGTGCTGAGCCCACTGAAGGAACATAATTGGATAATCATATCAGTACCGGGACCAATAGAAGGGGTACGGGAGGTACGGGAAAGTACCGGGACCAATGAAATGTTTTTCTATACCTAGAATGGAGTAAAAGTCTATAAAAGTTGTTGTATTGCCAGAAAACTTTGCTCAGCCATTTTGAAATTGACTTTGCTTGAGACTTGTGCACAAATAAATGATTTGGACCTTCTGAACAGACTCCTGGTATTATTGGCTTGTCTGCGTGAGAGCAGAGATTTCAGGCTGCCATCTCCATTCGCGGCTAGCTCCCATTCTTGGTGTTTTATGTACAACAAGTTTGAAGTATATGTACGAGTAGAGTGAATTTTTCCTTTTTTTCCCTCAAAAAAGGTTTAGACAAATTTCTGGAGGAAAGGTCCATAAACTAAAGTGGACCCAGAATGTCCACTTCTTGCCCCAATGCAAGCATTTTGGAACCTGTGTCTTTTGGGGAAAATGCCCGAGGCCGCCGGGCCGGGTCCCGTGGCCGACATTAACCTGGGCCTGGGCCCGGCCACGGCCTCCGGCACGTGACAGGGGCTCGGGTGGGGGGGGGGGGGACGGATGACGGAGCCACGCGGCAGTGAGGGAATCGCTCCTCAATATTGGGGAGCGATTCCATTGGCCGCGGCAGGGAGGGGGCAGAGCTTGGTCCGACGAGGAGCCGCGTGGCTCCCCCTTTTCGGCATGGCTCTTCGGCGGGATAGGACGTGTTTCCCGCTCACCCTCCCTCTGAGGTGGTGGGGATAAGATTGTTGCAGCTGGGGGGGCGGGGTAGAGAGCCAGCGTTCGCCGAGGCGATGGGGCTTTAACTGATTTAGGAGCTGTGGGGGAGCGAAGGGCTCCCCGGGGTGGGGCGAGACATCCCGGTTGGGGGTCTCGGCCCGGTATTGGGGTGTGAGGGCCGGCCTTTGCTACTAGCATGGCGAAGTAGGTGGCTGGGGGTGGAGAGGAGGATGCTCTGCCTTGCTAATAATATGGCGGGTGGGGGCATCGTCCGGTGATGGGGTGGGGGGCGATGTTGGGATGTTGAGTATGTTTGGCCCATGTTGGGCAGGTTGTTATATGTGTTAAATAAAGTTGCGACCATAATACGGTCTCTGTGGTGTTTGGTGTGTGGAAAGGGGAAGAAAGGGCTGGGGGTAAGAGGTGTGATGGAGGGCGAGGAGGGCGAGGAGGGCGAGGAGGGCCTCCGGGTTACCAGGGTTACTGTTAGGTACTTCTGACCTAGATTGGCCACTGTAGGAAATAGGATACTGGGCTTGATGGACCTTGGTCTGACCCAGTATGGTATATCTTATGTTCTTATGCTTGGACTATGTATTTTCCTCATTCCTTCCCTTTGCTCACTAGGGAATCAACTGCGTAGCTTTCTTTGGTGGAAGAAATTCCTCAGATTTCTGCATGCTTCATATAAGAACAAAATAAATGCCATACTGGGTCAGACCAAGGTCCATCAAGTCCAGTATTCTGTTTCCAACAGTGGCCAATCCAGGTCACAGGTGCCTGGCAGGTACCCAGAAAGGCACACAGGTTCCACAATGCTTGTCCCAGGGTAAGCAGTGGATTTCCTGGTCCTCATTAATGATGTTGTATGGACCTTTTCTCCGGGAACTTCTCCAAACCTTTTTTAAACTCAGCTATAGTAACAGCTGTTGGTACATCCTCTGGTAACAAATTCCAGAGTTTGATTATGCATTGAGTGAAAAAAATATTTTCTCTTATTAGTCTTAAATGACTTATGTTGTAGCTTCATTACGTGCCTCCTAGTCTTCCTACTTTTTGATGGCATAAACAACTGATCTGCATTTACTTGTGCCACCCCATTCATCAATTTATAGTTCTCTATCATATCTCCCCGTGTCACTCCATTCATCAATTTATAGTTCTCTATCATATCTCCCCTTAGCTGTCTCTTTTCCAAGTTGAAAAGCCCTAATCATTTAAGCCTTTCCTCTTGGGGATATCCTTCCATCCCCTTTGATATTTTGGTGTCTCTCCTCAGTACCTTTTCTTATTCTGTTATATCCTTTTTAAGATATAGTGACCAGAATTGCACACACTATTCCAGGTGTGGTCACACCTTGAAAGGATACAGAAGCATTATAATATCCTTTGTTTTATTCTCCATTTCTTTCCTTATGATTCCTAGCATTCTATTTGCTTTCTTGGCTGCCACTGCACACTTGGCGGAGGGTTTCAATGTATTATCCACGCTAAAATCTTCTTCCTGGGTGGTGGTTCCTAATGTAGACCCTTGTATCGTGTAACCATAGTTTGAGTTTTTCTTTCCTAGGTGCAGAACTTTGCACTTTCCACATTAAATTACATTGGCCAATTTGGATGTCCAGTCTTGCAATTTTTCACAATACTTTAGCGTTTTAACATTTTGAATAATTTTGTGTAATCTGCAAATTTGATCACCTCACTCGCTATTCCCATTTCCAGGTCATTCATGAACATGTTAAAAAGCAGCAAGCCCAGCACAGATCCCTGGGGTACTCGACTATTTACAGTTCTCTAATGAGAAAATTGGCAATTTAGCCCTACTCTCTACTTTCTATCTTTTAATAATTTACTGATCCACAATAGCACACTGCCTCCTATCCCATGACTTTTTAATTTCACCAAGAGTCTCTCATGAGGGACCCTGACAAAAGCTTTCTGAAAATCTAGATACAGTATAAGAACTAGCTCACATTTTTTTACCTGTTTGTTCACACCTTCAGAAAATATAACAGATTAATAAGACAAGGTTTCCCTTGGTTAAATCCATATTGGCTTTCTCCCATTAAACTGTGACTATCTAAATGTTCAGTAATTGTATTCTTTATAATGGTTTCTACTATTTTGTCCAGTATTTGCGTCAAGCTCACCAGTCTTTTGTGTCCTGGATCACCCCTGGAACCCTTTTTAAAAATTGGCATTATATTTATTTATTTATTTAGAGTTATTTATTTTATTTATTTATTTAATTCTCTTATATACCGCGCTATTCTGCATCAGTGCGGTTTACATTGAACAAACTGAAATTACATTGAACAGGGCATTATAACTTGGAGATAACTATTTTACAGGGAACATGGGCTATGGAGGGTTAAGTGGCTTGCCCAAGACCACAAGGAGCACCTGTGGGACTAGAAACCCCAGTCCTTCCGGCCCAAGGTTGCTGTCCTCTAGTGGGATTTGAACCCCCGACCTTCCGGCCTGAAGTACCTTGCCCCAACCACTAGGCTACTCCTCCACACCTTATATACCGCGCTCTTTGGTATCAGCGCGGTTCACAGATAACAAATATTCGCATTGGAAACAATCCTTTGCTTACATTATAACAGGGTCGGTAACTTGGAGATAACAGGGGAAACTATATACAAACTATATACAAACAGATAATTCACCTGTGGACAATTTACAGTTCAAATTACACATTGGAGATCATGACTGAGTGTGCAGAGGGTCTGGTTCGTGTTCTATCAGGACTATGTTGTTGGGGTGTCAGAGGCTGTGTGGGTGATTTGAGAGATGGGGGAGGGGGAGTAGGGTTAGGGCCTCAAAGGTGAAGACAGAATAGGTAGTGTTTAAGGAACTTTCTAAATTGAGAGAGGCCTTTTATTGATCGGATATGTGGAGGGAGATTGTTCCAGCAAGTTGGAGCGAATAAGGTGAAGGCCCTATCTCTGGTTGCTTGGTTACATTTAGTGTACTCATTTGGTACAACAAGGGTATTAGCGGCTGCGGATCTTCTTAGCCTGTTCGTGGGGGTGTTGATAAGAAGTGAGGAGAGGGAAGGTGGGGCTATTTGATTGATTGCTTTAAAGGACAGCAATAGTACTTTGTAAGTTATCCTGGCTTGTAGGGGTAGCCAGTGAAGCTCTGTTAGTATGGGAGTGATGTGGTCTCTTCTGGAGGTACAGCAGAGGATGCGGGCTGCTGAGTTCATCGCCAATTGAAATGGGTTGAGGGTGCTCTTGGGCAGACCATGCAGGATGATGTTGGCGTAATCAAAATGTGCTGTCACAAGGGATTGGAAGATTGTTCTAAAGTCATTAGGGGCGAGTAGAGGTCTTAAGGGTTTCAGCGTTCTTATTTTGTTATAGATGGATTTGACAGTCTGCTTTATGTGATCTTTGAAGGTCAGTTCTTGATCTATGGTGACTCCCAGGTAGCGAATCGATGATTTACACGGTAGTTCCGCGTCTCTCACCTTCAATGTCGTGGGGGGGAAGAATTTCTTATTCCTGGTTACGAATAGGACTTTGGTTTTCTTGAAGTTTATTCGCAGATTCTGGGATAAGAGCCAGTCTGTGATCGCGTTGAAGCAAGCGATTATTGGGGAGAGGTCAGGGGCATTGATTTTTAATGGGGTGAATATATTGGGCATTCTCCAATCTTAAGGAAATGCAGATGATTTTAATAGTTCACAGATTGATAATAGTAGATCTGCAGTCTCTTATTTCAGTTCTTTCAACACCTTTGAATGTATACCATCTGGTTCAGGTGATTTACTACTCTTCAGTTTATCAAATAGTTATAATACATCTTCCCTGTTTCTTTGAATTCTTCCGATATATTTCTTTGAATTCTTCTGATATATCAGCTTTAAATACCATTTCAGATATGAGTAACTTCCCTACATCATCTTCAGTAAAGACTGAAGCAAAGAATTCATTCAGTCTTTCATCTATGGCCTTGTCCTTTCTAAGCGCCTTTTTACTCCTCTATCATCTAATGGTCCAACTGACTCACAGGGGTATGTTTACTAAACCGTCCTAATGTGCGCCCGGCGCTAGTGTGCAGGATGCCATATAAGGAGTGGGCGTTTCAGTCTTAACCTAGCAAACCGGGATTATCACGCACTCTTTGCGCTGCACGCTCGTGTGCGCCGCGCACAGTAGTGCACGAGAAACGCACACGGGAAGCATAAGCAGGCGAGCTGATGTGCAAACAGAGGAACAGGGCTGCAGCACAATGGTGATGACACTGACAGATGGTACAGGCGTCATGGGTTCAATCTCCTACTGTTCCCAATGAATAAGGCTGGCTGAGGCACTACCTGTTATGTGTACTATTGCATTATGAGGCATTTTAATTTCATATTAATTACTGCTGCTAGCAAACACAGTCTCAAAGCGCTGTAACATAAGGTGCTGCATAAGGCACCCCATAAGGTACCCCAGAGGGCACATTTTAAAGTGCACTGTCTGCCACGGCACCCTACAATGTTGCTAAAGGGTGGCCAATAGGGCGCCATATAGGGTGCCCTATGAGGCACGGCAAGGTCATAGCACTGTTTTTGATGGCAGCACTGTGCATTTTAATGCATGAAAATCCTAAGTAGGTGCGTTGACATGCAAAGAGAAACAGCAGTGTAGCACAATGGTTAAGACACTGATGATGGTGCAGGGGTTATGGGTTCAATCCCCCACTGTGCCCAATGAATAAGGCTGGCTGAGGCACTACCTGTTATGTGTAATATTGCATTATGAGGCATTTTAATTTTATTTTAATTACTGCTGCTAGCAAATGCACTCTCAAAGTGCTGTAACATAAGGTGCTGCATAAGGCACCCCATAAGGTACCCCAGAGGGCACATTTTAAAGTGCACTGTCCGCCATGGCACCCTACAATGTTGCTAAAGGGTGGCCTATAGGGCGCCATATAGGGTGCCCTATGAGGCACAGCAAGGTCATAGCACTGTTTTTGATGGCAGCACTGTGCATTTTAACGCATGGAAATCTTAAGTAGGTGCGCTGACATGCAAGTAGGAACAGCAGTGTAGCACAATGGTTAAGACACTGACTGATAGTGCTTGCAACTGTACAACAATCTGTGCTGCCATCTAAAAAGAACCCCACCCCAGTGCCATAAATTAATGCACCCTTCAGGGTGCACCAGAAGGCACATCCTAAACAACCACGTCAGCAAAGGCGAGTTATAATGTTCCCAAGAGGCCATGTTGAAAGGTTGCCAACTCCCAAGATACCATAGTAGGCACCCCATAAGCTGTCTGAATAGAAGGTGTGGCGTAAGATGCCCCAAGGATGTATAGGTGAACCCAAAAACGTTGGCCAAGAGCAGTAAGGTCCCCCAATTTGAAGGGCAAGAGAGGTATGTGGCAAACACACACGTAACCCAAACACTGCACAGAGCAGAAAGAAAAGACAATGCATAAGTAAAAGAAGGGCGTAGATCAGTGCTGATGGACCACACAAATCAGCTGCAGCCCATGTGGCAGCTAGAAAAATGGACAAACATATCGGGGGCAGCTGTAGCTATGCACAGAGTGATGGTAATGTACCATGCTATAATGACAGTGTGTGACAGAGGATGGGAAGATGTGTGCAGCAGAGGAGCCAGAAATGGCAGGATAGGTGAAATATCAGGATGATAGTTGAGTAGCAATGCTATGCAGAGCAAACACAGGAGAGGCAACCAGGGAGAGCTGCAATGCAGGAATGTGTAGGAGTGCAGGACGTCAGGTAGCAGCATGCACATCAGGGTAGGATGGCACACAGCTGGCAGACAGAAGATGGACAGAAGGATGATTCTCAACTCTGATGAGGGTACAATGTGCTCACAGCACAGATCTGCACAGATATGACTGTCACACAAATGAAAACTAGTTCTGCAGGACAAGCATACAAATGAAAGAGAACAGAGAGGAATCACACTTATGACCACTACCACAAATGGCAATGCACAAACCGGTAGGCCACACCACCAATGTGAGCCCATTAGCAAAGGCTGCATACAAAAATAGTGCAGGGCATCACACAAGACGCCTGCTGGCTGTCAGGACAGGCAAACCCCCAACAGTAACCATGACCAAATGCACATGCTGATCTGCTGTGCACAGATCAGATCACAGTCTGTAATTGGGACCAGAGACACATGCACACACACAATGAAATGTTATGCAGTGGATACAGCATGCAAAAGACAAAAGAAACTAAACCCCAAGGGCAGCAGAGGATGCTCTGTGGAGCTGGTGAAAAATCTGGAACAGGACAGGAGAGAATTCAACATGCAAACAGGTGTACCACACACAGCAGCTGAGCCACAGCAATACAAAACCCCCAAGTGCACTGCCATGTAAACACCACAAAGAAAGAGACCTATCTAACAGATAATATCTGATGGCTAGGCAGCACAGAGGGCACACCTTGGTGTACAGTGAAGAGAGGGAAGGGTGTGTGTAGAGGTGATGAACCTGCTGGTACCTAATGGTCCAATTAGCACAACAGAAAAGAAAAAGATAAACCACATGTGGGGATGAAACCTGAAAACTAGGGACTTATAACACATGCCTCTAACCACTACCCCAAACAGCACACTGAGCGCAATGCAAAAAAAAAAAAAACCCAAAGGGAGGGTGTGTATGGGAACCTGTAATACCCAGTGATGTGGCAAATGGCTGTCAGATACACAGCTGCCACTGTACAAGGATGTGAGCACAGGTGGGCCATGTACATGATCAGCAAATCAGTAGATACAAGTGTCAATGTGATCAAAGAGTGGAGGAGTAGCCTAGTGTTTAGAAAACTGGTTTGGACACCAAGCAACCAGGGCTCAATTTACACTAGCACGCCATGTGGCCTTGGGCAAGTCACGCAACCCTCCATTAGTTTGGAAGAAAGACCTGACAATCTACTTCCTGTGATACTAACAAGAAAACCCTGGAGTCTCTGGGTCACAAGGAGTCAGGACTGACTCAAAGGCACACATTGTATTGCAAGTTTGTCACCATGATCAAGCAGCAGCACAGACAAATGTATATCAAACACATATGTTTATTTGGGTTCATCTTCACAGATAGTGTAGATCCCGCCATCATAATATCAAGGTGAGTGGATCCAAGGTGAAAGACAGAAAGGTCACTGGACCGTCTACAAATGAGGGGCAGGAGACATAATGTGCAGCACTATGCATTAGGCCCTCACTCCCCACATGCTGACGCACGGCTCAAATGTGTTACTCACATATGAGTGCATGTAGACAGTAGGCGGTGCATGATGAGGGACCAACACACATCAATCCTGATCTGTTGCCTAAAATATATCTATCTGGCAACACAGGAGGCACACAAATGAAAACAGCATATGTTGTTGAAACATTGTAACTTTAGAACCACAGATTGAAAATCATGTTACAGCTATCACATAATGCCTGATATAGGAATCCAAGGTGCAACAATGTAACCCTAAACAATCATCAAATGCACAATGAGGATATGCTAACAGGTAGCAGAGGCACATGAACACAGACAGAATTCAAATGAAAACTACCTGCAGCAACATGCAGAGATAACACCATGCAGGAGGTCCCCCTGCACCGGTTGGTGAGTAGACAGTGTCTGTACACATATATTACCGTACATGGAATGCACAATTGAAGGAAGACAACGGACACTCACACTGCGACACTCCAAATATAACGGGGCAATGTGAGTGTTGTCACCTCAGGGGATAAATAGGACTGTGCAGACATGCAATGCAAGGTTTGTAAATCAATGCAGAGCGTCACGTCTGTACAGTAAACAAACACAAGAAACAGCATATAGAGAGGGAAATTAAGGGCAAACATGTTACAGTAAACCACACAGAAGCCATATTGTCACATGCTGTGTTTTCCCAACATAGTCAGTCATATGCACATGCACCATTAATATTTCAACATGATTCAGTGATGCCACACATGCACGCAAAGACCCTTGTTGATTGAAAACATCAATCCAGGATGCTGGCGTGCATTAAAGTGGTGTTGTTGCAAAACCTGTATCAGCTCCAGGTGGAGATTAGGTGGACATAGACAACAGGACCTCTCTATTGCTACCCCTGTGCCACACGTATGGCTGTATGCTTGTGTTGAAACAAACAGAAGAGCATATCCTGTGTTCCATGTCACACACATGGCCAAAAGAAACAACTGTGGAGGAATATTTATTTATTTATTTATTTATTTATTTACAGTCTCTTATATACCGCACTATTCAGCATCAGCGCGGTTCACATGGAACAAATGCTCATTACAGTTAACATGTATGAGTTTACATATAACAGGGGACAGAAACTTGGCTAACAGGGGTAACTATTTACAGACTTATTACATGGAGTCATAATCAAAGCAGTTGCATAGAAAACACAGTTCACTTTATAGGTTTGAGTATCCACATGGTGAGTTGCTTGTGGTACTGTAAATTTGACTGAGAATATATGCAACATACAGTGACAATGGCAGTCCCTGATTCACACGTGGGGACCAGTACACAGTGTGCAAAGTCCAAAGCGTATCTGCAATCCAACACCTCAGTTTAAGACCATCCTTGCAACCCTGGGCATGTATAGTCAAGTGTCACATCCCAATATGCCACAGTACATGAAAGGTCCTGTGTGTCTCCTGCGATGAGCACGACTCCCAACCAGAGCACGGCAACAACAGTGTGTTGGACAGGTCTGTCATGGGCAAAGTAGCAATCCAAAATTAATAGTGTCCATCCGAGGGCGGAGCCTGATGTCCAGCGGGTAGGACGCTTTGCGTTGAAGCTCCCGAGAGGCCTACTCAGAATCCTGACTTAATACCTATATAAATTTACTATTTCGCTCCGAGCTGACCGGGGCACCTCGGGGGGGATGGCGGCCCATAAACCAGCGCGCTTGGACTTCGGGTCTCCTTCTTCTTCTCACGGAAAACGCTCCAAAACAGAGGTGTCCTCCCCGCAGAAGATGGTTCCATTTCGTGAAAACCCCGCAATGCACCTGGAGATTTTGGAGGAAATACGCGGCGTGAAGGAATTGGTGCAGTCCAATGGAGAAGCGCTTCGAGCCATGCGAGAAGACTTTGGAGTGCTTCAGGACCGACTTGAAGGTCTTTCATTACGGCAGGACAATATGGCGGGGGTCCTCGACTCGCACGAGGTGCGCTTGGGCAAACTGGACAAGGCTGAGCGCCAGATACAGAATCTTCAAAAGGAGTTGGAAGATAGCAATAATCGCGCCCGTCGCAACAATGTGAGGCTCCTCGGAATGCCGGAGGGGGTGGAAGCAGGAGATATAAGAGAATTCTTGCTCAAAACTCTTCCCTCCTTGCTAAAGATCACTTTTCACAGAGAACTGGAAATCGATCGAGCACACCGTGTTCCTGCCCGCATGGCGCTTAACCGCACGACCCCCCGGCCTATTATCTTTAGCTTGCTACGATATCAACAAGTGGAACAAATTTTACATGCTGCCCGAGCGAATCATCATTTGGAATTTGAAGGTCGTAAGGTCTCCTTCTTTCCTGATTTGGCAAAGCCTACCGTTGACCGTCGGAGGAAACTCCTTGCTCTTCGCCCTCGGCTTCAGCAGCTACAGGCTCGCTTTGGCCTGTTGTATCCAGCGAAGCTCCAGGTGACTCTCCACAACCAGACCAGGACGTTCGAGGATCCTGATCTACTATCAACATTTCTGGACTCCAAAGAAGCAGAGCAGATGCGCTAATCCCAAATCTTGGACTCTTATCTGCCGGCTCTGTCCGCCATTTTGAAGGGCCCGATGCGGCGGTCATAGCCCAGCAAGGAAATAGCCTGGACTTTCTTTCTTTCTCTGTATGACTTTTGTCTTTGGTCTCCTATCCCTTCATGATGTGTGCCTCGGTCGGATTCGGAGCACGCACAGTCCTAGAGGTTATATGTTTTTTTCAATTTTGGCCTTCTCTGGGGTTTCTCCCCGCAGACACATGGTCGCCAGTAATTTTGGGGTTTTGCTTCTCCTCTACCGTACTGCGGTTTTCTTTGTTAATGTGGGGCGCTTCATTGTATTATATTAGCTTATTTTTCCTATGTCATGTGTATAGCCAGATACAGTCAGTTTGAGGGACACAGTGAAATTATGTGTGCTATCATGCTCAGAATTTTAACTTTTCTGAATGGCCTTATGTAAAATCTTATTATTCATCGTCAAAGGCATTACTGGTCCACTCAAAAGAAAGAAAATCCTTAGCTATCTCAGCCACGAGCATGCTGATTTGGTGTTTCTTCAGGAAACGCATTGCACTCTGCTGAAACACTGAAACTCAATGCTAGGCCTCACATGGTAGCTGCCTATTCTCCCACCGTTTCCAAAAGGTACGGGATAGCCATTCTGGTTAAGAAGTCTTTGCACGCTACTGTACCTGATATTAGCGCTGACATGGAGGGTAGATGGGCCCGTGTACACCTTGAGGTTGGAGATAGTGAATTCACGTGTATTTGCACTATGCCCCGAATGTGGACAACCCTGCTTACTATGCAAGTTTAGCGCTGTTGGCCTCGGCCTCCGCCAATGCTCCATTAATACTTGGTGGCGATTTTACTCAAGTGTTCCCTCAATCTTTTCTTCTCAAACAAGGTGCTCGTTGGTTGGAAGCTCCAGTACCGAGCAGACCTGTGTGGCTAGATATAGTAGCGGGCCTTTGCTCACCGATTCCTCTTACCTTACTCCCTGGTATGACTCTCCCATCAGACTCCCACTATCCACCAATGCTTTTCGACACTTTAGGTGCCTTTAATACTCCTATGCAACCTTTCGACTCCCGACTCTGGTCAGTGCAACTTCAGCATTGCATTCGGAGCACTAGAGTACTCCCGCCATCGGCACTCTCTGCATAAGGTTGATTGGAGACTTCCGATCTCTTGGTAGTTCACCGGTGTAGCACCCAATTTTACTAAACCTTATGTAATGCTATCACTAGAGATACCTCTATAGCGCAGAAAGTATGGGAGAGAGAATTGCATGTGACTTTAACCTCGGAGCAATGGAGCCTTATCTGGAGCAGAGGGACACGGGTTCCCGACCCGCCTCACTCACTCAGACCCTCTTCTTTCTAGCCCACCGGTGTTTTTACACTCCTCACAGATTAGACAAATGGAACACTACTCAGGGTAATGGTTGCTGGACACGTCCTGTGGCCATTGGTTTATTACTTCATTTCATGTTATGCATGAATATCCCGCACTACAGTATAACTGGCGTCGGGTCTGGGGTCGTATTTAGTCTATATTGCACTCTCAGGAGTCCCTTTCTTGGAGGATAGTGGGACTTCGCCCAGTTGCGGGGATCCCCTCTCTCCCAAGAAATGGCTTATCTCCTTTTGAACTTTATGCTTGGCATTGCTATTTCCCTAATTAAGTAGTGCTGGGAAATTAGTTCTCATCTGAGCCTCAATGAATGGTGGAATCATGTCTGTCTCTACAGTAAATATGAACAAATACCTCGTCTGTTCGCTTCCTCCGTTCAGACTCCTTCTCATTGGTCTCAATGGAAGATGCTCAATGAATATGTACATTTTGCTAAATGCTCTCATCTGACTGTCTAACTTTGTATCTATCTCTGTCTCATGATCATGCTGTATTGTGGATACTTTGTTGATCGTTTGATGTATAATCACTGTTAATTGGAAGCGCTCACATGCTGATACAAACGGGTAGAGAAGAAGCACCGGGGTGGGGGTAATGGGTTTACTTTTCCTTATTGTATGCTTGTTTTGTCTCTTTTGGTGTGTTGTTTCTTTTGTTTGTTGCAAAATGAAAATAAAAGTTTAATAGTGTCCATCCTAGGCATGTGTCGCACTCGCACAGGTCAAACATCCTATGGCACCATTTTCCAGGGAAAGTTCCATGGTGTTCTGTCCCCCAAGAGGTGGGTGATGGCGATGCCACATGCACTGTAATAGATGTGTCTGGTTTGTTCTCTGCCCTGTGTCAGAAGAGGAGAAATATTGTATTGGTATGCGCCTTGCAACATCAGCACAAATTGCAGAGAGTCAATCATTAAGAAGCACATAATGAAGGGACACACAGGAAAACATGACATGATCACAACACAATAAACATTGCATGTTGGGGACATTTAGAATTGGAAGCATACACACGGGTGTCACATGGATATGTTTCTGTCCATGCCCATGTGACACAGGTGTTTCAGAGCTCCATCCTATGTGCATCAGCGTTTGTGAACACAGAGCCAACATGAAATGTATATGACACAAACAGTAAATCATTAACATGTAAAGGCTGATGTCATTACCAAAAGAACAAAGGTGCAAACTACCCTGTGCTTGCATCAGGTGTATGTCTTGGATCCTCTGAGCCACTCAAAGGCCATAACAGGTCACAGTGAAGGGACACAATGTCAGCGAAATATGTAGAATCTCCATGTCACCATGTCACGCCGATATCTGTGATACAAAAAGCAGGTCAACAGTGGTATGTCAGAAAACAACACACAGTTCTGTTCCCAACACACAACACATGTCCACAATGGTTACACGGTAAACACCTGTAAGGTAGAGATAGCACAGTCACCACCGCCTCCCAGGTGTACAGACCCCTCACAACACATGATAATGTAAAAAGCCTGAACACTGTATCATCACACAGCCAACACAAGAAAACACACACACACACACACAGTATGCAAAGGGCAGCATGCCAGCAGTAGCATATGGCCTGTATGTCCACAAGTGGAGATTTGTACACATAAAGGCCCTGTGAAATGCTATGATACCCTGGTGTTGGCTCATGGTACAATGTCGGGGAAGGGTGCACGTGTAGGCCATCACCCATAAACCTACAACCTCCACACACATGCAGCTCTGTTGGACATGCCCCAGAGACAGTGTTGCTGAAGACATACTGGAATAGGAACACATGGGGATATGTGTGTCAACAGCAAAATATGGTTTAGGCAGGTGCAGGGAAAAGAGGTGAACCACAACATCTGGACAAT